>CM073537.1:3208497-4491995 GCA_037074615.1 Leucaena leucocephala
CATTGTTCCATTGTGTAATAATTTTTTTTTGGTACAACATTGTGTAATAATTTTTTTTTCAGCTTTATGGTTTATCCGTCTATTACTTTTTTGCTGCTTTGATTATTTGGGATCTGTTGGACTCTCAATAAAAATCACTTTTATTGGCCCCTCAAAATGGAATGACAGTTGAGTGGGAGGTATTCTAATAAATCATGGGGGAAGCAATTAGAGCTAATGGTCACGGTACGTGCAGATTCTTCCTCCAGCACTCGGTTTGAAAAGGTATCCTCTCTCCCATTTGTGACCTTTCTGCTCATGTTAGGTTAAGCATGTGGATAACCTCGAACAGTGGGAAAATCTTACAGTATTCAGTTTCAGTTTATTACTTACTTCATTACGGTATCATCATGATGGTTTTAATTGCGTAATAGCGTAGCAGTGACAACTCTGTCTCCCCTATAAATTCACTTTTCTTTCGTCAAAGGAATTTACTTACTACTTCGTTATGGATGTTGTGATTATGCAATCAATCACAAGCAAATGTTCTTTAAAAACATAAAGCTCGATGGGCGGAGTCATGAGTTTTATGTGAGAGGAGTGAAAGTAGTTTCAGATCACGAGTGTGCATTAAAGTTGTCTTAAACATCTTTGGATTCCAGGGATGGAGACATGTACACATCTTCATACATAAAAGAAAAGGCATAATAAATGCCTGCAGTGATAAGTCAAAACATTGGGACATAGCTTTCCTGTGTTAAGTCTATGCCTCGAGAATTGAGATCTTGAGACCATCTCAACACCAATACCTTGCCTTTCACTGTGTTCTAATTGTATTTTCACTAGTAATGTTTATTATAAGCATGAATGAAGAGAAGAGATATGAGAGGCACGAATTTATCGTATCGGAGTAGATTCGTGTTCGTATGGTTGGTGGGAATTGCATTATGATTAAGCCATAATTGCAGTGGTGGTGGTGGTCCCTACATGAACAGGAGAACTACATCCGGAAAACCAATGGTGGTCCCCCACGTACCCCACCTGTGAAGACAACCCTGGAGTCCACGTGCTCTTGTCTCGGGGGAATTGGCCCCACCATGAATACATGGTACCAAAGAGCATTTAATGGGATCACGTGGCAAGGCCTGCCGCGTACGATGCGAGGAGAATCTGAGCCGTCGGATGTTCGCCGTGGGGTTTGACTCCCAACTTAATGTACGTATGATATAATTTATTTATTTATTTATCGTGCATTGAGAGAGAGGAGTAGTACTATACTACTACTACTGGGTACTGGGTGGGCTGGCGAAGAGAAAAGGAAAAAATTAAATGTGAGATTGTGAAATATGTGAGGAGGTTGGTTGGAATAGTAGTAATGGAGTGTATTGGTAATTGGTAATTTCTGCTCCTCGTTAATCGGGCTGTGTTCCTCGGTCCCCGATCCTACGCTCCCGCTGACACCGACATGTCCGGGGTCTACATCATGCGAGCACCATGATCGTCCGATCACTCCCACTCGACGGGTGGGATCTCATGATTCCCTATTCGCCGTCTTTCGCATGACGTGTTTCACGGAAGACACTGTTGATTATCACAGCTATACCACGGATAGATACATAGATTGACGGGGGGCCAAAACCAAAACAAACCCAACCAAACAAACAAAAAACAGAAAGATTGACACTGTTGGTGGGGCACTTCCATTTTAATCCAAATTAATTATTAAAACACAAAAATATGTTTTACTCTTAAAATCTATAATATTTTATTATCTTAGGTTTTTAGTTTTAATTCAAATATTTTTTTTTCTATATATATAAAATTCAATGTCTATTTCACTATCAGAACGGACAAGTGTACTCCATGCATTTATGGACAGACATTGTGGAAACTGAAAAAAAAATAATGTCTATTATATATCATATATTTATTGTTGTAACAAACATTCTACATTATTTCATGAATTGTGGGGTGGGTGTAGACTGATAAGTTATAACGGGAAAAGAAGTAGAAGAAACAGGAGTATGCGTGAACTGAACAGGAAGAAATAATGGTAGTTATATTTAAAAGCAATCGCAAGCACTCTATCCAAAACAGAGTAAATTATAGTAGATTAATTTTTGAAATTAATTGCATTTTTCTTAAATCTCTTATTTTATAAACTACAGTTGCTGTCCATTCATATTCAATTTTTTCACCTGGGTCTGAATGGATTATTTTTTGTTCTCATCCTTATAGTGAGCATAATTTTTAGTGTCAATTTAACGTAAACTTGTTCTTACCATCCTAACAAAATGAGGTCACAAGATTCTTTTGGGAAGGCCCTATTGAAAAATTTATTAAAATGACATGATAAATTTTTATACATAAAAAATATTCGTATTTTACAAATTTTGTATATACATAATTTTAGTATTATGATTTAGGACTTTTCAAAAATTCAATGAAACACTTTCCTATTTTTTTTGTCATAACTTACATATCCATTACATCCTCTATGAAGGGTTGGAATTCACAAAATACCCAAGAAAGGTTGAAGGGAGGTGCTTGAGGTTACAATTTTACTATAATGTTATGTAAAGAATTAACTTGTTAGTAAGAAAATTTGCCATACAGCTAACAAATGAGCAGGAACCAGTAAGTTAAGGAGAGAGATGGATAGAGAGGAGCGTGATTGAAGGTGTAAGTTGGCCGTGCGGGTAAGGAGTGGTACAGAGGAGTTTGAAAGTAGGAATTGCAAAAAGCTCAAAATAATAAGGTAATGATGAAAGAATCGCATTGAAGGCGAGACAGAGTTTTGTCTCGTGTCAAGTGTTGTTTTTTATTTTTATTTTTTCAAAATACCCTTTTTGTCATCTTCTTCCTCTGCCTCCTTTTGACTGTTGCTAGCAGGTCACAGGTCGTCGGGTTCACCGGCAGCACCAGGTCAGCACAAAAGCTTGGGAATTCAAAACAAATAATAGCATTATTTATATTTTGATATAATAATTAGTGTGGTCTCTCAAAAAAAAAAAAAACTCAACTCTCACTCACTGAGGTCAGGTCAACAAGTACGATGCTTTGGGTTGATGTGTTTATTAGTTAAAAAGCCGTTTTGCATAAGCTAATTTTAGGAACATCTGAATGGTAAATGCCTACAAGGAAGAAGCCCACCATTATTAGTGAGCGAGTCAGTGCTCTCTCTCTCTCTCTCTCCCCCTTTCACCCTAGCTATATATAAGAAGGTACATTGTGAGGTTAGGGTTATGGGGCAAACATATGAGTAGAGAGAAAATAGGCTTGTGTGTGTGTGGTTGAGGGGAATGTTGGCTGGCTCGAGGCTTTTCCGCAAAGGAGGTTCTCACTCAGCTGAAGAACCATTAAGGCTTCGGACCAGGCTTCATTCCCCTCAACTTTCTCCTCCTTTCTGGGTTTCAGGGTGATTTCTGAGTCTGAATTCCAACAAACAGATCATCGATCGATCGCAAAGGTTAGGTTGAGAGGAATGTTGTCTGGCTCGAGGTCATGAACAGGAGTAGTTCATTCTCTCTTGCAGTGACTTACTAAACCCTAAAATGATTCTCGGACCAGGCTTCATTCCCCCCATCCAACTTTTGCTCTATCTGCTTAACTCTATATTCTTGATCATCTCATCTGGTAAGTAAGGCTTTTCCCACTGTTCTTTTACATGTGTTATATATAAATTTGCTATATACACACAGAGTTAACCTCTCTAGTTTTGCATACCAGATCATACCAGAGAAAAAGGATTGCAAGGTCAGAATTGAATTATATGCACAACGATCACTCACACACACATATGCATGTACTTACGCTTGCTTTGTGTGATTAATTAGATGTTCATATTTTTGAAGATTTTCACTTCATCAGCTTCAATTATATTTTTGGAGCAGAACAGATCTATCTGTTATTCTTCCCCTCCCTCCCTCAGCTTATCTCTTTCACACACAACTAGAAGTCTGGTATTGTTGTTTATCAAACTAAGATTTAATGTGTTGTTATTAATTTAATGGCTAAAAAATAATCACCATCGAATGTTCACTTCACGTGGACAAGATAGGTGAAAGCATGTGTACTACTGTGTAAATCTATCATGAGATAGATAGATGGATGTGAAATTCTTTACTTAAGTCTACTTATTAGCTAGCTTAGCTAGGTATTAGCTCAGCTGCCTTACCTTCTAGGGTTTTGACATAATTATCCTTCTTCTTTCTGAATCTCTTTCAGCTTTTTGGAAGTAACCCACTTTTCAGACAGCCCAAAATATGAATATTTTACAGAAACCTCGCAAATCACCCTGAAATATTGAAGCATCAATTTCATGAATCTGAATATACTACACAGGTAAATCTACAGTTTCCCCGTAAAGGCAGTCATAGCCTTCTTAGGTAAGTTTCACTCTCCCCTGGCCATTTTAATAATATCCCATAATTTTCGGTGGAACACTTATTACTACTCATCAAATTATATTATTTTGACGTAATCTGCTAGTATATAATATAATCCACTTTTAAATACTGTTGCTTGCTTGCTTAGCTTGCTGCTGAATTTATTGCCTTTTTTGTTTTGTAGTGAAATAATGCCCCTTCATTATTGAAGACGCTAGCTGGTATGAAGAAGAAGCTGCTGTATTCTGAGACATGATAAGGCATATATATCTCAATCAAATGTTCCATGCTGCTGGCCGCATGCAAACCATTTCAATTTCAAATCATATATCTGATGTGTGTGCACCCCGGTAAAAAAAAAAAAGTAGTGATCTGATCTGATATGTATTAATATATATTACTTCTCAATTCTTCATTTATATTAAAAAAAAATACACGGGTGTTATTTTTACCAAAAAATTAAAGAAAAACAAAAAAAGTGTTATTGTGAGTGATATTTTGGGAAATCCCAATCCCAAGGGGTTGGTGGAGCTGCTGAGATATCCCTTTAAATGAATGATCAATAAAGGAGTGAAGAAGATGCCATGGAAAGAGATGTGCTGGAACAGTTAGCGAGAGAAATGTATAAAATTGGAGAAGCTCGCTAGGGATTCTCTTACACCATGCAGCTTCCCTTATCATTACGACCCTTGGATATATATTATATATATATATCTGCAACACAAGCTGATCGATGATGCAAACTAAACCTGGAAAACTGAGAAAGAAATAAGAACGAAGAGAAGTTGTGTGTTTTGGTGTAACATATTTATGAGGCTTTCAAAGTTGTTGAAAAATCAGAAGCCATCTTTGGAAAAAGCTGGGTTCAGCAATATATATATATAGCAGCAGCTTCTTCTTCGTTACCGTGGAGTCATAGTTAGTAAGCAGAGAAAGGTGTGTTTTTGAGAGAGGTTTTTTGGAAAGGGAGGATGACAGAATGAGGAGAAGTGATGAGTAAATTAATGACGACTGTCTGACGCGTCTTGGGAAATGAAACGAAGAAGAAAGAGAGAGAAGGGAAAAGAGGGTATGGTATTAGTAAAGAAGGGAAACGAAACTATGCTACCCTAATGTGTGCTGACAGCTTCTTCCTCATTTTATTATCATTTTCAACTCTCTTCTTCTTTATCCAGTCCCTTCAACCCACGACTCTCTCTCTCTCTCTCTAAAACACAAACACAAAAATATGTTTTCAACTTTCCACTGCCTTGCTAACCACTCAAACTTTTTCTGCATCATACAAGTACATCACGTACCCTAACACTAGTCATCCATCTCTATTCTGAAATTAGAATCAAAGTTAATTATTGAACAAATAGTGCTTCTCATATGTAAACAACAAGGATAATATTTATTTATTCCACTCTCTATTTATAATCTAAATTTTAGATAAATTATTAATTAAAAAATCTTAATAATTTTATTGAATGTCATCTTCATCTTCAATCTTTCTCTATCTTTTAAGAGATTGTTAACCATTTTCCTATCGATAGTTATGACTCTTATTTGGTAATCTTATCCTTATTTATAAATAAAGAAAAATTAATATTTTGGTCTCTATAATTTTAATTTAGTTAGTCTTTATGTTTTAACTTAGTATAACTCAGTTCCTATAACTTTGATTCAGTTGAAGCTTGATCCTTATACTTTAACTTACTACAATTTAATTTTTATAGTTTTAACTATTAATTTAAAAAGCTAATCCTTGCCCTATAATTTTAACTATTAGTTTCTTATCAATTTAATCTTAATAAAATATATAATTTTATTTTATAAAATATAGAGACTGATATTTTAAATGGTTAAATTATATAGTGATTGAGTTGTATTGATTTAAAATTTAGAGATAAAGTTATAATTTAATCAAAACTACAAGGGGCAAAAAATCAATTTCCCCTATAATGAAAGTAACTATCAAACACACAACATTTCACTTACATTATATGAGAGCTTTCATACCACTAAATGGGCAATTGATATTATAAGTCACCGTTTAAAAGAAATGAATGGTCCTTACTATAAACACTTAATAAGATATCAATTAAGTTTTTTAATATCTTGCCTATTTAAAAATATTAGCTATATGAGAGATAATGTAATACGAATATAATTTTTTTCTTTAAATATGGGAAAATAAAAAATTTATTCAATTTTTTTAGATAAAATTAGTAATACTTAATTAACTGCCTTTTCTTGATTCTGATGAGGTAATTAGAGGTGACTTACAGTTTGCAATTTTGAACGAGGGATATAATTAGAAACATGAATTAATTATACTTAAAATTGGGTAATTTTTTCTTATCATTAAGATCAAGAAAATTTGGCAAGTTTTGTTCTAATTGAGATAGGAGGTAGCACTTCAATTAATAGTTGTAAAACATCATTCTATTTTAGCTTGGTAGAGTTTTTAGCTTTTGATATGAATGTGAAAACGCATCCTAGTTCTTGAAAGGAAATATCTATATTCTGTAAAGGGAATATATCACTCTTCCTGATTCAAGTAAAATATAAGGCATGTTTGAATGAGGTCTATAGTATTCCATATATGGCCTGGAAAGCAGATGGCAAGGGAAAATTAAATATAATTGATATATTTGTTGAATATATGAAGTGGTTATGACCCATTTAGTCAAAGTTAAAAACACGATGTGAAAAAGCAAAAAGGTCATGTCAGATAGTAGTAGCGAGGAGCATGAAACTGCTAAATCTCAGTTAACGGAGATGCCTTGTTCCTACTACCACTCTACCTTTACGGCTATTAAGTAATTTTATTTCTTTTAATTAAATAATTTGTCACTGAAATTGAAGCCCACTTTTTTAATGAAATAATTTTATGTTTAAGAATATTTAATAAATATAAAAACAAGATAATTTAATTCTTTGTAAAATTATGTCATTTCTTAAAAACATAACATTCAATCTAGTAAACCAGGAATTCAGAATGATTGAAGCTTTTAACGAGATAATGGGTTGCAAAATATAGTTTGTTTATCCTTGGCATAAAGCAGGCTTTGACCTATCTAACTCTACCTATATACAGCTCTGATTTTTGTCTTGTCGTAATGTTATTTCTGTGAGAATTAATTAATTAATTTAAATAAATTAAAAAATTAAAAAAATTAATTAATTATAATTAAATTTAATAATTTAAAATAAATTTTATATTATATACATTTTAATCTCTATAATAACTAGAGTATTTGCTATTATCCTATCAGTTTTACCTTTATTTTCTTTTTTACCATATTTATTTACTCTTAAGTCTTCCTGTTACTTCCACTTTTTCGTCTAACATCCAACGTCGACCTTTCCATCCTCTCTCTCTCTCTCTCACACGCCCCCCCCCCCCCCCGCAACAGATTAAGCTGTATGAATATCTAGTGGACAGTAATGAGGCCTGATATGGGTTTAAGGGTGCAACGAATGTATTGACATTTGACATTACATTATTATGGCTGAGTGACAACCATGAATATATTTATAATTGCCCAAACAAAGAGCCACGCTTATATATATATATATATAATGATACGTATCTAAGAATTGGCAAGTACAAAGTTAGTTTTTTAGTACAAACAAATTTAAGTAGATTCGACTTTGATACTCTACAAAACATAAGGGCATAGTTTTAAGATTTAGAGAACGCTTACAAACAATTTATGAGATCACTTACTAAAAGAGCCCTAACAACAACAGTAAGAATCAAACTCACGTTCTTAAAATACCAGTCTTCTTTACTATCTGTATCAACTCTTATTAACAACTACAAAGTCAGTTGATCATCTATGGTGATTTCTTTTTTTTGGTTCATTAGTTTAATCAAAGATTTGTGAATACAAACATGCCAACTAATAACTAGCTAATAATGATTTCATTGGACGAAGGTTATAGTATTTTTAATTTTTCTCTCGCTAAATTTATAATTATAATAACTAACTGGATACGAACTCCTAATATTATACATAATAGAGAAAGTGTGATTTTAATAATTTATACATATCCAGCAATGAGCTGTATTTTCATATATAGCTTATAAATAGTGCGGTTGTGTGATTTTTCTACAAAATGTGAGTATATAATATTGACTTTTGAATAAGAAATTTTAGAGAAATAAGACTCCAAACTAAGAGAACCTCGGTACGTGGAGAGGAGGGCAAGTTAAATTTTATAGAAAATGGACCATTAATAATTACTTTGCTGCATCCGCTGTATGATTTGTGTTTAATGTTAAGAGTCTGAATTTTTTTTTTTCCAAACATATATTCTTATATTAAAACCAATCATATTTAAGACAATAACAAATATTAAATGTAGATATATTTTTTAATGGGCATTCAAATTTTAAATCATCGTCTCTTCTGTTAGATCTAACTCCTCCGTTAGTTAAGGGTCTACAGTAGCTGTTAAATAATTTGGGTTATTTAAAACATGTTTTGGATGTTGAATTTACAGGCCCAACAATGAATTTCGCATCAATAATTAGTGAAGCCGAAAGAAGAGCAAGGTAGGGAAGGACAAAGGTTGGAGCAGGAATAACATAAGTAGCCACTGCGTGAAGAAAAGGGTTAGTGGGAGAAGGCATAATTCAACTGTCGTACGTACACATAATTCAACAACTTGCATGTAAATTTTGTAAAAACTTGTATACAAACCTTCACATTACTTGCATGAGCTTCTACCCACATGCGTGCAAGAAATCACAACCTGTGTCCGTCCATCTATATGTTTCAACACAATGTGTTACAATTTACACAAAAGCAAATCAAACTCATTTGCCTATATATATATATATATTACAATCACTCATTTGTAAGCAACTATGTGAATTGTTGAACTCTCTCTCTGTCTCAGTAAATTGCAAATTTCTATTTACCGAGGGTTCTCCTACAAAAAGTATAGAGGGGACAAAAACCCATAGCATGGGCAGGTCTATAAGCAGGCTGAACGAGAGGATTACTTACTGTACGGGGCTATTATCAGAGAGGTGAGACCTATCTTTCAGAAAGATGGATGGCCATCTGCTGGAGGAGAACCTTCTTCTGAGATGCATTAATAAGGCCCTTACTCTCAGCATCCAGTATGACATCTGTCATAATCGCAGCGGCGTGCCCTCTAGGCTCATCCTCTGAAGTCCTCCTCAACATGAACGCCTAAACATGACAAATCAAAACAACACATAATCAAACCTCTGCAGCAGCAACATCATCAACAACAAGAAGTTTTATCCCACTAAATGGGGTAGACTAAATGGATCGCATGACGCCATTATATTCTATAAAAGATTAAGTCTTTAGATAAATTGTTAACCAAGAGGTCCCGCTCGATAACCTCGTTGAACGTTTTCTTTGCTTTTCCTCTACTTTTTTTTACAATTCCAATATTGCTTTTATCCGCCCTCCTCACCTCTACGCTTGGTGAAATTATTTAAACAATGATTTTTTGTTTTCCCCTTTGGTAATCCTACGGAGCCAACGCCCAAAGAAAGAAAACAAGAAACTAATTGAAACTAAGCACGATGCATCTCTAAGGGGGAATTTCAAGATAGTGTAATTAAGTCATAGCTCTGGCTTAATAGTCAGTCAAGCTTCTAGCCTGCTAAAAGCCTACATTATATTTTTATGCATGATTAGTAGATCAGGCATATACGACTGCAGTTAGCATATGCCAGTATAATGTACATTGTTTAATTTTTACATCTAATGTTGATAGCAAATAAACAGAAGTGTAAGAGCATGATTGGAACATTTCCCATCTCAGCATTAACACATTGCAGGAGGGACAAACAGAATCCCCCGTAAATCAGATCAATCATACAACATGTAAGTGATCATGCAAATTTTTTTGATGTTATAACAACACTGGACAAAGTTCACGATTTCCAACCCAACATATGAATGTGCCGTAAATTTGATTGATGTAGCGGCAGTCAGTATTAGTGCTTATCAAACTTTATAGTGGAAAAATGTGTATATCCAGCTGAACACATGCACACATAAGGTCAAAGAATATTAGAATCAAATTGCTACTATCACTTGAAAGTATGTCATACCTGCCCACGATGAGATATCTCTATGCAGCCGGGTTGTTGGATAAATGGCTCCCCGTCAATTTGAACAGGGAAAGAACTTGATGAGTGTATTTTAATGAATTTACCTTGGGCTAACCTTCTTGCTTGAGAAAGACCAACCTATCAAAAAATAAAGCATTATCACATTAGCATGAATTTACAAGGTCATTTTTTATTAGACATATAGGCATTTTGGAAATTATCATTTACATAAACATATATATATATATCTTTAAAGGATATGTAAAAGAATTCATTAAAAAAAAGGATATGTAAAACTTTTACATATCATCCCACTACATTTCATCTTGATGTATTTGCACCGATTTTTCACGCAAATGCATCAAAACAAATCTGAGTTTGTCCAATTGAACATTCTAAAATAGTTTACTTTAAATCATATATAAGGAACTAATGTTCATTAGGCTAAGCCTAAAGAAAGAAGGATTTCATACCTGAAGTTTGCCTAGGTGCCATGCTCCACATACACATACCACCTCAAGCATTTTATCATGCATCAACTGAAGACTAAAATCATCATCATGCTCATAGTCATTTTGCCAAAGATTTACTCCACCCATATAGCTCCCAATATTAAGCACAATTAAGCCCTCCGAATCCTGCATGGAAGAAGTAAGAAGTGATTCCTTAGATATAACTTGAAAAAGTATACTATTCAAGATGCATATTTTTAAGTACTGAAAGATGTTTACTTTGGGAATCTCAATGTCTTTCCCATCAACTTCAAGCCATACTTGCCACGGCAAGTCTGCACAAGTTCTGTCCATTATATCTTTAGCTCCTTCTTTGGCATACCGTAATTTATTTAAAAACTGCGAATGGAAATTTCATCAGAAAACACTACTTGCACAAAATAGATAAAACAAAAGGCCTCTCCTGAATTGTGGGACTTAAATAAACCAGAATAAGAGAACAAATGAATAGACAAAGCCTTTGACTTCAATAAACAAGGGCCAGAACGAGGGTTTAAGGAAGTTGCATTATTGAAATGTCAAAAATAATACAGCAACCACCCATTACTTTTTCAACACGGTCTCTCTTGATTATAGTTTTTAGCTAAGATACATGAGAAAGACCTTCAAATAACTGTCAGGAGGCCCTTTTTTCAGTTAGTTCCATCAAGCAGCCTGACGTCCAAAAAGTTGGGATATTTAGAATAATCACAGCCTTCTATTGTTTACTATAAGTAGCAGTGCTTTCAAATATTGTTCAGCCCTGGAGAGTTTATACTTTTCACCAAGCGCTTTAAAAGCTGCCTTACATTGACAGGTTGTAGTATGAACAAATATCTTACAGCTATAAAATACCAAGAAAGAACAACCTGTACCTGACTGCAAAATTTTTCAGGATATACTTCTCGAGTAACATGAAATTCATATGCAACCTTCGCATCACACCCAATTCCTATAAAATTAATTTAGATATGTCAATGGTTCTCAAGAAAAAAATATTGGACAATTGTTTTAGAGAAGTACCTAGGTAGTTCATCATGGATTTAGATTTCACTTTTCTTCCTTTTCCTTCTGAGTTTTCTTCTGTAATATTTACAGCCCAACGATCCAACATTGTAACTGCCGCATTGCTAACATCTTGCAAAATCATGGTCAAGCCACCTCGTCCATCAAGGCCAGAGAAGCCTCCTCCCCAATTCAGTACCCTTGATAAATCGTTTCCAGTACCTAGGGGGAGAATTGCAACAGGTGGAGGTGACTCAAAATTGTGTTTTTCTATTGCATCCAGGACCCATGCAACAGTGCCATCACCGCCACATACCAACACTCTAAAATATTGTACACTCTCGAAAAATTCCAACCCCACCTCAGGACCTTGGGAAGCACTTAACTCAAATATCTACAGTGGAGAAAAAAATCAGCTCAGGCCCATTAAGACCATGGTACGAAATAAATATATCCATTATATAGCATTGTAGATTGAGTATTTCCATAGATTATTTGCTTTTGAAAAGATATTTAGTGGAATTTAGAGAAACATTAAGCTGTAGGATCATCTAGAACAAAAGAAGGAAATGTTAAAAACGAATGAAATTCCCATTTCAAGACAAATTTGATAGGCGAACGAAACATGATGCAGTATATGGTGTTTCTCAGGTTCCACTATCTTAGAAGTAGAGAAAATCTATCACATCTCACATATGCTTAACCTTAGACCAATGAAACTTCGTGTCTATTCATTTTGGATACTCATGGGTACTCAAAGATTATTACTTAATTTATGATATGGTAATTAATAATGTTATAGGAAATTTAGCTAGCTAGCTAGTTAGTCAGCTGTGAGTAATACAGCCGCTATCCCAGCGTATAAAAGGACGGGGTGTTCTCTATATTCTTTGGCTTTTCTAATGTTAATGAATACCTGAAGTTTCTCTTCATTCTGTCTTCTACAACACTCTCTCTGTCCACTATCTATCTATCTATCTTCTTTCAGACCTATCTAAATTATTTTACATAATATAATACAATGCCCGATATATTTCAGGCAAAAGAAATTAATAAATACAATGCGTGTATATATGCTCAACTAAAACCTTCCAGAATAATGAGCAGAATGTTTAGATAAAACACATGTCAAGTCTATGTAATACAAATCAAGAAAAAAGGACATAAAAATAATTGATAAAAAGCCACAAAGTTTTGAGGAGCTAATTTTACATTATTGGCCTATTAGGCTATACTAAGAAGAAATCTAGGAAATTCCAGAATTTTATTCTCTCTTTATATTCAAACAAAGAAAAGGAAATTTCAAACACATTCACAAATCATATGATCCAATCAAATATTGACAAAAATAAAATGTGTGTGCAAAACATGATTAGTTTCATAAGGTAAGAAGTTCAAGCCTGGTTGAGGAGATACCTGAACCGGATTTAGTAGCATGTTCAATCTCCTTCGAAGAGAAGACCCAAGCTGTCCACCACTCCTGGCATTTATGAAAACCAAGAGCGGTCTTGCATCAGGAGGCAACTCAAACAATGTGTACTTCTTAATTAGACTGTGTGTGGCATTTTTACCCTTTTCTTGCATAAAAAAATTAGTGTCCCTCATTTCCAGCACTCTACCATTGTTCATGTGATCGAACTTCCTCTCGCAACTGGATTTCTTCACATCTGACAAGCCATTCAATACATATCCAAAAGTTGCCTCAGTAGCAGAGGAATTCCTTGACAAACAATTGGTGGAGCAACTACCTCCATTCTTATTACGATTGCGACGCTTTTTAATTTGACCACGAACTGAAGAGGTTACGATTTCTTGTGTAATAGTACTTACTCTCTCTCCTTTTAGATCTTCGTCAACTTCTTTGACACACAGAGGAGAGAGGATAATTCGTCTCAGAGGGCCCAAATCACAAACATTACCAAGATCTCTAGCCAATTTGGCATGACATTTTACATGAATGAGGCGCTGACACCAGCGGCAATGCCAAGAAGGAGAGGCATTGACAAATGGAACACCACATATTTCATCACAGTAAAAACAGAAGCCAGACATCTCCTGATTATCATCCACATCAACCCATCTCTCTGACCAATGGTGTCGCACGTGGCTAAAAGCAGCCTGTGCCACACATTTGCAATCCTTTGCAGCAAACTGAGAACAATAGAAATGAGCAGCTACCCCGCAAACAGAGCAGCGATGGAGAGGAGTACGTGGTGAGGCTGTAGTGCCTAAGTTATGAGAAGGCCCAAGTGAAGTCAAGCAGACACAGCAAGTTGATGGTTGTTTCCCATAAGTAAAATCTTCAAACCATATATGATTTGATAAAGGAACTTTCAGCTTTTTCCAAACTTTTTTCTTGGCTCTAGCAGCAGCTTTCACCCAATTTAGAGACGTCCTTCTCTGCCACTTGAGAATAGCATAAATGATGGCTAGCAGTCCAAGCGATCCAGTGATAAGCCATCCAAATATAGATGGACCAGAAGCATCATGGCTAGTAAACAACCTCGTAAATGAGATAGCCAGAGACATTGTGGTAAAACTCATGGCTGTTTGATTAGACTTAGCTCCCAAAAGATTATATGCATAGAGCCTGCAAAGAATAGCTTGTCACTCGGACTTATAAGCATAAAAGTTAGCTGCCAGCAAAAAATGGGCACCAAAAGGTTTATGAACTTAAAACCGGTGCCTTCATTACTCTAGTCGAAAAGAATGGGAACAATATAAGATAGAATAACAAAAGGTGCTGCCGTATTGTGCATGACAGAAAATTTATTGTCAGATGAGTCTACTATTCACCTATATGGAATTTAATAGGTTGAACATTACCTCACACCACTGAGTTAGAAACAAAGTACCATTAATTATTCATTGACTACTAATAAATCGTGATCCTATGAAAACAGGAAAACAATGTAGGAAGAATCCAAGCCAGATGAGGGCATTAAGGTGAAGTTAAAATCCAAAGACTCACGAAATAAGGATTTTTATACGCGTTTAAACACAATTGAAAATTCTACCACCTAAAAATAGATCGAGTATAAACATGAAACGCAAATCTGAGACCAAATAACGTCATGATCAAATCATATAATAACTCCGAACCCAATACATAAGAATTTAGGTCAGATGAGAGGCATTCGATCTATGCAACTCAATCTAAAAGACCGGAAGCCAATCGGAAGTAATTAGAAAAAAGAAAGATCAAAGAACAAATACCAGAACAAACGTTGCAGAAAAGGATTGGAGACTGGAGTTTAGCAACGAAACGCCGGAGATGCAGATGACAATTAATGACTAATATATTAACGTATATATATTTATTATATACATATTATGGCGTATGGGAAAGACAGGGAATGGCGAGAAGAAGATTTTTGAAAATTTTCATTCGGCATTTACTTTACTTAATTGAAGTAAGAGAGAAGATCAGAAGAGGAATGAAAAGGCGGGATTTCCGTTGCATAACACCCGGATGCTCCTTCGCAATAGCCCGCCCAACCCAACGAGTTTTAGGGTGTGTTTGGATACACCCAAACCATGTTTTAGAAGTTCTTTTAGGGAAAATTTTGAGAAAATTTTAAAACAAACAGCTATATTTATCTATAAGTATTTTTGGGCAAAACTATAGTTTAAAACTATGGTTTTGAATAAGTTATTAAAACTAGTTTTTTAACAGTAAAAGAACTTATAGACTATCCAATTACTATCTTATCCCTATTTTTTTTACACCCTCTCTCCCCTCTCTTACTTTTTCTTACATCACTCTCATTTCTCCTCTCTACCCTCTCTCCTCTCTCTTCTCTTTTCTCTACCTCTCTCCTCTCTCTTACTTTAAATCAAATAATACCATTTTTAGTAATTTACTAATATAAAAAGTTATTCTAAAAATAATTATCCAAACACTTGTTTATTCAAAACCATTTTTTTCCATAAACTCTTCTCTAAAAATCCTTTTTCATAAGCTATCTATAAACCTTTTTATTTCACAAGTCTTTTTTTAAAATTCTATCCAAACATGCCCTTCATCTCAATTTACCCTTTGCCCAGCTAAAACCTCCTAATTTACCGATATGTTCTTTAGCGTTTTTAAAAAGAAAATGAATGTAAGGAAGCTTATGCAGTTATTGTATCTATTTATTTATTTTTTTGGTCGTAAAGTGGTTGTTATATCTATTTATCTATTTTCGCTGTAGAATCAGAATTGAAAATGAAAAAAATGGGTAGAGTAAAAGTTGAATCTGAAAGATGATAATCAAGGGAGGGGCGGGTAACTTTTTTTTACTGTTTAAATTTTTGTTTATCTCATAAAATGTAAAATTACGGTAAAAAAATCAGATTGTAACTTTAAATAGTCAACTCAAATACGCACTAAAACCATTTCCCATATATCTCTTTTAAGCCACTTGAGATATATAATTCACAAATTTATCGATCAAAAAGAAGCGGGGTGAAATGTCGTCGAATCAAGAGGTTCTTGATAACAAGAAGAGAAATTTTTATATATTTTAAGAGTATTATACCATCTAAATTTTATTTAATTAAAATATAATAATTTAATATATTTTAATTTTAGTTAGCTAATTATTTATCAAAAATAATTTATATTTTATTTTATTCTTAAGAAAAATAAGCTTTTTAATTTGATTTAGATAAATTTTTATTTTTTTTAAATTAAAATATTTATTTTTATTAAAAATAAAATAAATCATAATTTTTTTTAGATGAGTCATCAGTTGAGTTATTATATTTAGATTGGATAAAGTTTAAATAACATGATATTAATAGAGAATATAAGTAGTTCTCTAATATAAATGTCAATTAAATAAAGTTAAAATTTAAAGCCATGTTAATTAATTTTTTTATTTACCATATTAATTAAATATCATTAACCATTATAATATACTCGTTCTGTTTTAAATTATTTATAGGGAAAAGTTTTGAAGAGTGATTTATTTATAGTTATAAAATAAAATTTCAAAATTTAAGTAGCATTTAATGTTTTTCTAACATATCTCTATTAAACGTGTAACATGATTTATTATAAATGATGTCTTCGTTTTTAAAGGTTAGCAAATAAAGTGATCATTACCGAATAAAGTGATTAAGAGTAAATAAAACTGAAAACTATTTATAAGATTTATTTAAAATAAATAAATTAATTATAATAATTATGTGTTGATTTCCCAACAATATTTATTTTAATCGTATATATTTAAATTACTCTTAATAGATATCATCTTATACATGCAATCCTATAAGGATAGATTAAAAGAAAAATTATAATTTTAAGATACAAAGTATATTAAAATTTTATATTTAAAAATAAATTAAATCCTCCTATAATTCTTATAATTGGGCATGGAGGGAGTAAGCAGGTTTAATACATGAATTAGTTATAGGGCATGTTTGGATAGGATTTTGAAAAAGGGCTTATAGAAAAAAAGGGCTTATAGAAAAAAAGGGCTTATGAACAACTTATGGAAAAGGACTTTTGGAGAAGAGTTTATGAAAAAAAAGTGGTTTTGAGTAAATAGGTGTTTGGATAGTTATTTTTAGAATGACTTTTTATGGTGGTAAATTATCAAAAAGGGTATAATTTGATTTAAAGTAAGAGAGAGGAGGGAGTTAGAGAAAAGAGAAGAGAGAGGAGAGAGGGAAGAGAGGAGAAATGAGAGAGGGTGTAAGAAAAAGTAGGAGAGAGGAGAGAGGTGTAAGAAAAAGTAGGAGAGAGGAGAGAAGGTGTAAGAAAAAGTAGGGGTAAGATAGTAATTGGATAGTCCATAAGTGCTTTTACTGTTGAAAAAGCTATTTTAAATAGCTTATTCAAAACCATAGTTTTAAACCATGATTTTGTCTAAAAGCACTTATGGACAAATAAGCCTGTTTGTTTTGAAATTTTCCCAAACTGAGATTTGGGCCAAAAGCCCTTTTAAAATCGCGGTTTAGTAACTTACCAAACAGGCCCATAAGTTAGTTCAATCAATATGTAAGTTCTTAATCAACTCTACCACCTACTGCTTTCTTTGTTTTTTGTTTTTTTTAATTAAAGTGGTAAGAACTATCAGGTTAAGGTTATAAAGAGAATGGGATTCATATCTTCTCACTTATAGAAATATTATCACGCTATTAGCATATAAGGCTATATTCAAGGTAACCTTCTACTTGTAAAAATATTTTTACACTACTATGCTATAAGGTCATAAATTTAAATAAAACTTATATAGGCGACACAAACTCATTCCTGATCGTTGACCGTGTCTGCATTGTTCGCTCTAAATTTTGAACTCAGCCTAATGGAATTGACGACGTCCTTCTTTGGTTTCGCAGCAAGAAGCGATTAGAGGGTCCTTGTGGGGTGTGTGTGTGTGTTTTAAACGCAATAGGAGGCAAAAGCTTGAAAAGAAAATTCAAAGTCAATTCTACTCGTGTCTCTTAAGAACATTACTGAGATCACATCCCAAAATAATCTTGCACTTAGATGGTGGTTACATAATACGCTCAATCATATCTTTAATATTAATTAATTTAAATAAATTAAAAAATTAATTAATTATAGTTATATCTAAACTTTTAATATAAATTTGTATTATATATTCATTAATCTATTTATATTAATTAATTAATTTTTATATTAGTTATAATTAACTAATTTTTTTAATATTTTTAAATTAATTAATTAGTTTTTATATAAAAAATTAGAGAGAATATATATTAATTTAAATAATGATTCATATTGTGTACGAGCCAGTTAACACAAACACTAATTTTTCCAAGATACATTCCATTCTTGCAATCTTATATATATATTTTGAGATTCCAAAAGTGAGGAGTAATTGATCTTGTATGGTTTTGTAGTGTTATATCAATTGTTTCTACAACATTCTTTAAAACCTTAATTCGAATAGAGATTTAATCCTTATCTAATTCTAATACAGTTATGTTTAAAACCTTCGTGAGCAACCGCATCATTTCTTTCTTTACTTTTTTTCCCAATAGCAACCACATCATTACAAACGTTCCCCTTATCGCACATTTCAGAGTGACTCATCACTACCCGTCTTCCCAACCCAATTCATATTTATCCTTTCCCACGTAAAATCTCTTAAAGATAAACTAACGTAAACATGCAGTTACAGACATCTTACAATATAATAAATTAATACTCGATAATATTTTAAAAAAATTATTTTTAATATGTGAAAATAAATAAATTAAAAAAATGTATTTCATTAAAAAAAAACTGTAGAAGGCATCATTCCTAGTACAATTCAACAGAAAAATCTTTTTGGTAATGAGGAGGACGAACGAGGGATGGGATTTACCAAATCTTGAACCCGAAGAATCATAAATATGCAATAAGCACATACCAGAAAGACACAGGAGAGACCAGTACTGAAAGACGTGTGTGTGTGTGAATAAGATATCATATTCATAACAACATCCCTGTAATAATTTGCGTAACTCATACAATAATAGACAGATTTCAAATGAAGAAAAAAAATTATGAATAACAATTAAGTTACTTTAATAATTTCATCCGTACGATAAAAGTAATAAATTTAATTTGAAAATAGTTTGAGTTAAAAAAAGGAAAAGAAAAACACTTTTAAGAATATGTTTTTCGTTTGCCATTGGTTATTATCAGTTGTTGCCACCTCCCATCCCCAAACCGTCGTTACCGTCACTGGCTACAACCATCCCCATTGCCCACTCCTACTTTTCACCACCGCTTATCACTAATATTAAGTCCGGGTACCACAACTTACCACCACTACCATCATGCGATGGTGGTCGGACAGGGGCTAATGGTAGAGCTGGTAATGCGGGCTGGCCCGCCAAAAACGGGCTAACCCGCCAGCAGCCCGCCCCAAAACGAGCTGGCATTTTGCCAGCCCGAGCCGGCGGCCCGGATTTTTTTTTTAATATTTTTAAAAAAATATTTTTATACTTTTAAAATACTAATAAAAAAATTCTAATGTCATATTAGCATAATAAAAAATTTGTTAATATTATACTCTTAAAAATTCATATTTTTTATAAAAAATCTCAAATTTTATAACTATAAATCTAAATAAACATTAACAAAATATTAATCAATTATTATATGTCAACACATATTAACAAATAAATAACTATTTTTACTAGTATTTGATAATGAAAGTATTCAAAATAATATTTGAGTAAAATAAATAATAATATTAATAATTTAAAAAAAAAAACGGGCTGGCCCGCCTAAAAACGGGCCAGCCCGCCAGCACTGGCGGGCCAGCTGCACAGCCCGCCCCAAACGGGCTGGCAAACTGCTAGCCCGTTTTAAGGTAAAACGGGCCCAGCCCGCGGGCTGGGCCCGTTTTACCAGCTCTAGCTAACGTTTTAAATAAGATATAATCCCGAGATAAGGACGAACGTTATACATGTTGTGATGGGGAAGTGCATGGCATATCAAGTTTAGCCTATTGAACCTAATTTCTAAATTTGGCAAGTGCAAATCTCATTAAAATATAAACTATTACCCCGGTCCTAATTATAAATGCCCTTCAATTTTTTTAAATAGATTTAGAAAGTTAAATTAATTAATTAATAATAATTAATATAATAACTAATTAATTAATTTAGATATATTAAATAGTATATAATACGAATTTATATTAAGGAATTAAATTTGATTATAATTAATTAATTAATTTAATTTTTTATATTTATTTTAAAATTTAATTGATTGTTATAATTAGGACAAGAGATATGATACTCACCTTAAAATATAAACTCCTTATTAAATTAAAATTAAAACAAATTAAATAAGGAAAAATGGTAAAAAAAGACTATTTGAAATTTAAAAGGATAAAAAGGCCTATAATTGGAAAAAGATAGATTGGGCAGGAGGTCTAATCTGTCATTTAGAAATTACTGTGCACAATTATAAATAACATTATGGGAGTTGCAAATACCATTGGCAGAGTTGCAAATAAAAAATAAAATTGTACTTTTTACAACTCTGTTAATGGTATTTGTAACTCTTGTAATGGTATTTGCAACTCTGCTAGTTGTATTTGAATTCCTATAATAATATTTACAACTCTGCTAATAGTATTTATAACTCCCATAATAGTATTTGTAACTGTGCACAGTAATTTAAAAATGATAGATTAGGTCTCTTGCCCAATCTATCTTTTTCCAAATTCATGACTCTTTTTATCCTTTTAAATTTTAAATGGTCTATTTTTATTATTTTCCCATTAAACAAGCATATACACATACGCTCACGTTAGAATCCATGGCGGCAAGGCGAACCGCCATGGACGACGACGAAGTAGGAAATTCAATCGAGCATTCATGGTCCCACTCAAGTTCATGCTCGCCGGAAGGGCACCGGAGTGAAGGTGTGGCTCGTCGTATCGGAGACTGGGCAGTCGCACCTCGAGGAGGTTGAAAAGCACTCCATCATGAGGCGTACCGGCTTACCGGCTCGTGATCTTCGTGCTCTCGATCCAATGTTGTCGTATCCATCCTCCATTCTTGGACGCGAGAGAGCCATCGTCGTCAATTTGGAGCACATTAAAGCTGTAATTACAGCCAAGGAGGTCTTCTTGATCGATTCCTATAATACATTGTTCGTTCAATTTGTTCAAGATCTTCAGACTCGCGTTTCTACTAATAATGGAGCGCCTCTTCAAGTAATTCTAAGTCCATTTTTTCTATTTTCATCCTCCTCCCGCGGAGATACTTTGATTTTCGTCATAAATTTATATTCATTTCCAGGGATTAAAGAACTTTTCTGTCAATATAATTATACCTCATCACAGCGAATACGGAATTATACTGGTATACAATCGTTTAGATAAGCTTGAGTTCTTTCAAGAACCAGAAAAGAAAATCAAAACAAAACCCGAGTTGAAAGAAAATTTAGTTTTAACGTTTATGATCTTTTCTTTCTTGTCATTTTTTACCATCCGATATAACTGTTTAATTATAATACTAGTGAGGATTTATGAACTCTGAACTGCATTGTGCAGATGAGTAAAGAAAATGATAATGAGTTCGCAGCCAATCAACTGCCTCCTTCCCTGCGCAATCGTCATCATTCCCTAAAGAATTTAATCAAAGGAACGTCTGAGAGTATTAAGAGTTCAGATACGTCAAACATTGATGTTAAAGAGGATAGTCATAAGAGTTCAGATGTTGAGCCGGTGGCTGCAGCTCCTAAGCAGTTGCCTTTCGAATTTAGAGCACTTGAAGCTTGTCTTGAATCTGCATGCAGGTGCCTTGAATCTGAGGTGTGTATTATAATTATTTGTTCATTTGGCACTTCCATATGTCTAATCATGTAGGCACAATGGGTTATTTCTTTTCCATCAAAAAGTGAAATTCATGTTTCTAGATAAAAGATTCTGCCTCGAGTTACCCTACTTTGAATCTCTTACACAGATTTATCATTAAGCTAAACAGTTGAATGGCATTGGTATGAATATGTATAGATATTCTATTGTCGAGGTATACTCTGAATGGGATTAATGAACACGGAGTAGAATTACCAATATCCGCTTATAACTAGTCAAATGATGGGCTAGGATTTGGAAATTTGTGATTCCAGATTTGTTTATTTATTTTTCTGTGGTAAGTGGGATGCTTATCCTTTGAAATTCAGGAGAATGTAGGTGAAAATAATACATGCATAATTTTTGCCTGGAGAGTGCATCAGCAGAGGCTTTATCTCTCCCTTTGCCAAAAACTTATAATCTTTGAAGTGCAGTCGTAACTGTGGGGACACTGCTCTACAAAATTCCATTTGTATTTCCTTTCTTATTATTGTTTGTGGTTCTGTTTCCCAGTTGCCTTTTGGCTTTATATAATGTACTGTATATAATAAGCTCGAAACTTGGTTCTGTACTTCTTTGACTCTGTATCAGACTCAAACACTGGAAGAAGAGGCTTACCCAGCTCTAGATGAATTGACTTCTCAAATTAGCACACTCAATCTTGAACGCGTGAGACAGATCAAGAGTTGTCTAGTTATTCTTTCTGGTCGTGTGCAAAAGGTAAATGAATCATGCCACTCTCGGACAAGTCTTATCACATATTAACCATTTATTATTGGAGCATTGTGGATATTATGTTGCCTTTTCTTAATTCTCCCTGTCACTTGAGCTGGTTCATGTCTTGATAAAGTTTCCTAGCTAGCCTTCCATTATACAGTTGTTTATTTCTTCTCTCTTCTCGGATTTTGCAGGTACGAGACGAACTCGAGAATTTGTTAGACGATGACAATGACATGGCTGAAATGTACTTGACGCGAAAGCTTGCTTCTCGCTCCCTAGATCAATCATCGCCAAGAGAAGTCTCTTCAGTGGAAGAAGATGACCATAGGTGCAAACTAATAGCCAAACATATATTTTTTTTTTTGTTTTTCCAATTTAGAAAACTTGAAGCATGATAAATAATGTTTGACTCAAATTTTGTTCTGCCTATAGAGCTGAAGATTCCAATTCAGAAGACACTGACATTTCTACTACTGTTAAGCCCGACGTTGAGGAATTGGAGATGCTCATAGAAGCATATTTTGCAGAGTTAGATGGCATATTGCAAAAACTGTCCGATGTACGCATCTCTCTGAATCTCTCTCTTTTCCTAATCTCACTTCCAATTCTCTATTTAGAAGATTTTGTACACGGACTGATATATGTATATGCCACTGGATAAAGATGAGTGAGTACGTGGACGACACAGAGGACTGCATCAACATAATGTTGGATGATAAGCAGAATCAGCTGTTGCAGGTATCAGTAAAACTCAATACAGCAAACTTGATACTAGGTGCCGGCATCGCTGTGGTGGGTTTGTTTGGGATGAATATTCATATCAGTTTGTATGATGGAACGAATAGACAATTCTTGGGAATAGCCTGGGGAATAATAGGAAGCTGTCTGGGATTATATGCTATTGCTGTTGGATGGGGTAAGAAAAGATATTTGTTACCGTCTTAGAGTGACATGTATGGATATTAGTTTTGCGAATGGGAGGTCATTTGTATTTTGTAGGTCTTTTAGTTTGACCTTCCATTTTTGGCACAATGGGAAGTGTAGTGGAACAAAAAAGGGTGGCTATCCATATTTAGCACATGCCTTTGCCCAAGGATGTGGGAATGGGATGCTAGCTAGATCATAAGAAATGACCATCTTTAACATGTGGGGATTAAATTTGAGAGAGAGAGCTTTTATCCACTAGGGATTAGGAAATCATGACAAGGGAAGAGAGAGGGGCTACTTAGAAGTTTTAGAAAGAAAAATTTAAGTCTTAAATGATATTTTTGTTTTTGAACTATTTCCTTGAGTATTTTTTAAATACCCGTGTTAACGTTAACCCTTAACTCTAAGAATAACTAGGTTTAAGCCATTTTTATCCATAAAGTATTTATTAAAGAGAAACCGGTAATTAAAGTTTAATAATATGAAAAGATTTGATGTACTGTTTTTTTTTTTTCATTAAAACATGTAACATAAGGTTTAGGATAACATTTGAAAGATAACAGGAAATACTTTGAGACAAAAAGTACCCTTTATCTAAAAAATTTATATACAGTAGCACTCTGAAAAATAATAAATATCAAAGTATGATAATTATTAACAACAGATTAAATATTATTAACTATAGATTAAATATTACTAATAAAATATTATACTTTAATATTTATTATTTTTTAGAGTTTTTTTCTGTCATTTTTTCTAAATAATATTGCTAGATTCTTTTTTTAATAAATAATTTACAATTATTTGTATGAATTTAACTGACTTTTGAAAGTATATGAATTTAACTGACTTTTGAAAGTATTTTTTTTAGTATGACTGTTTACAATATCTAGACGGACGATGAAGTGCTTCCCCAGCACCACTATTTCTAAGATTTTTCTTTTCTAAGACGCAATTACACAATTTTTTAAATTATTCATGAACAGTAAATGCTTTAAGTCATTTTCTTGGCATTAAAAAAAACTCCACCTTATATTTTCAATAGTAAAATAAGTGTATTATATCAATTCATTACTAATAGTTTATATAAATATCTTCAAGCCAAAACAAAATCATATAAATATCAATATCATTATCAATATATATTATCAAATCTTAATAAGCCTCACCATTTAAAATATTTTTAGTTAATAAATTATAATTATAACAAAATAAAAATTCGCGGGCGGCTTGCTGGCTGCTGCCATGCTAGTTTCTCTGTAAACAAATAGCCATTCCCGGCTAGTGACGCTAGGTACGTCACAGGCTCATGTTCACCACACCCACAATTGAAATGACCAAAACAACCCAAGCACGGTGTAGTCATCGAAAATTTTGGACCGCCAACTTATGCTCACGAAACGACAGAATCCAAACTCGTGGCTACGAATAACGGTCGTTGTAGCTCATGAAGAAGACGATTCCCCCCACTTCTCACTTCTACTTCTTCCATTCTGCAATGCGTATTGATGGAACTCTGGTAGTTTTAACTTCCCACATGAGCTCATGATCACTTGCAGAGCTTCAGGCACCAATCTTGGAGCTCAATGCCCTCCATGGTTACTGTCGAAAGCAAACCCACGATTTCTGAGGAGCTCTTTTCCAGGCAAATCTTCTCAGCTTAAGAAGGGTTTTGTGTTTTCCTCGATTAAAAGGGTTCACTGGAAACCCAGAAGCGACTTCTCTGTCAACAACCATTACTGTAACAGAAACCCCGGGAAGGAAGGCAATGTTAGGCAAGAAGAGGATGGGGAGCGTGAGGTGAATTGTGAGGTCGAAGTGATATCATGGAGAGAACGGAGTGTTAAAGCAAAAATTTCAATCGATGCAGATATCGAATCAGTTTGGAATGCCCTTACAGATTATGAGCATCTAGCTGATTTCATCCCAAATCTTGTCTGGAGGTATTGAAGATGAATACCTCTTGTGTATTGTATAGTACTATATCAGTGGTTTTTTTTTGTTGTTGATTATAATTCATTATCTTTTTTTGGTTAGTGGGCGAATTCCTTGCCCTTATCCAGGAAGGATATGGTTAGAGCAAAGGGGCTTCCAAAGGGCAATGTATTGGCATATAGAAGCTCGCGTTGTATTGGATCTTCGAGAGTTAATCAATTCAGTAAGCATCTATTCAGTGCAAAGAATTAATTATTTACTTATGAAGCCTAATATATTAGTGGACCAGTGGTTATTTAAGCCACTCTAAATATTTCTTTCAATGTTTCTTGGATTTCATGGTTAGATAGGGGATAAGGATAGAATATCTACGTGAAAGAAACTTCTAATATCACACACGCTTTTGTTTTAATGCTTCAGGCATGTGATCGAGAACTTCACTTTTCCATGGTTGATGGAGACTTTAAGAAGTTTGATGGCAAATGGTCTTTAAAATCTGGAACAAGGTAGAATCTACTTCTATAATCGAGGACTTAAGAAACAGCTTGCCTCAATCTTAAGATACGATTTTCTAATTATTATTTCTAAACTCATTGCACATATCAAGATTTCCCTGATCAAAAGGGATTTGTGATTGTGGCTTGTCAGTCTAATGAAGCTCACATTGAAAGGTTGAATGAAGTTCTAGTCATTGGCAAGGCCTTTCCTTCAGGGTTTTATTAGTAGACATTTATGATAGACACTGAATATTGATATCTGCTGATTTCACGTGTGGTACAAGGACATTCAAATATAATTTTGAGTATTTTAATTGAATGTTTTGGGTGGTACATTTTGCTTTAGTATGGACCAAAATGCAATGAAGATGGGGATCGAGGGGAATAAGAATGAAAAACAACTTATAAATTGTGTAATAACGTGTCTGATAGAGTTACATGCTTTCAGTCATCTCTTCATTTATTGGCTATTATTATTAACATAGAATTATCAAACAACATTATCAATTTACTTTTCTATTTTCTTTTTTCACTCTAATCCTGTTTCTTGTAGGTCATCAACAACTCTTTTGTCCTATGAAGTTAACGTGATCCCAAGATTCAATTTCCCAGCTATTTTCTTGGAAAGGATTATCAGGTCAGATCTTCCTGTCAACCTTCGAGCCTTAGCTTATAGAGTTGAAAGGAACTTGTTGGGAAATCAGAGGCCTTCAGTGGCAGAAGATTACTTGAATAAAGATTCCGTGGCTATAAAAGGGTCTACTGGCAAAAAGATGAATGGTACTTTTCATGAAAGTGATCAGTTGTCTTCTGTAGAGAGCAAAGATGGTCTTGCCGGCTCAATCTCTGGCTCCTTGCCTGTAGCTTCCAGTGAAGTCAGCAGCAACTGGGGTGTGTTTGGAAAAGTTTGCAGACTTGACAAGCCTTGCGTGGTGGATGAAGTTCACCTCCGCAGATTTGATGGACTTTTGGTAAAAATTTAAAATTGGTATGAGTGGCATTATTCAGTTGATGGGCTTTCCCTTTTGGCTGTCAGTAGTAAAATTATTTTAATGTGAAGGAAAATGGAGGTGTTCATCGCTGTGTTGTTGCAAGTATCACTGTTAAAGCTCCTGTCCGTGAAGTATGGAATATTCTTACTGCCTATGAGAGTCTTCCTGAGTAAGTAATTTATCTGTTTACTTTATTCTAGAGCTCATCAAATTCTATTGAAACCTGCAGTAAAATATCTATACATCTGATGTTTTGTATTCCTAACTTGATTTTACATGAAATCACTGTGTAGGATCGTTCCAAATTTAGCAATCAGCAGAATTTTATCCCGGGACAACAATAATGTTCGTATTCTTCAGGTATGTAGCAATGTGAATGAAGTTCTGTTGTAGGAGTGAGAACCATAACTGTATGCATCGGTTCTAGTTTGTTTATCAGCACTTCATTAACCTAACCAACCAATATCTTACCTGTCCCATCCATTTTTTTAGTATAAACCCTTACCATCTATTGTCAATGAAACACAATTGATGTAACTTCTGGGTTTAATCAATATGCAGGAGGGGTGTAAGGGTCTGCTTTATATGGTACTTCATGCTCGTGTGGTGCTAGACTTGTGTGAACATCTTGAACAGGAGATCAGTTTTGAACAGGTTGAAGGGGACTTTGATTCATTTCAAGGAAAATGGATTTTTGAGCAACTAGGGAATCATCACACTTTGCTGAAGTACTCTGTGGAGTCAAAAATGCGCAAAGACACATTCCTTTCCGAAGCAATAATGGAGGAGGTTTGTCAATATTCAAGGTTTTTTATTTGGTAATCTGCCTAGGTTATTTATAATATTTTAATTAGTCTAGCACTGGAAAAGATGCTCGCACACAATGCAGTCCAACCTAAGATCAACGTTCTGATAGGAACTGGAAAGAAGCCGAATTATCTAAAAGTACATTACTTTTACAGTTTTACTATACTATGTTTGACCTATTGAGGAAGTAGGATATATTATTTTGTATATATCTCTGTTCTTTTTTAGGTATTCTACCCTCTACTAGATAAATTCTGAGGTGTGAGCTATGATTTGAATACCTGAATTGTTGTTATGGATGCATTCGTCATTTATCATTTAAGGTTATTTATGAAGATCTCCCATCAAACTTATGTGCAATAAGAGATTACATAGAGAACAAAGAGGCATCCGATTCATCAGAAGAGAATGAGCAGGAAAGCGATTCATATTCAGCGTATCAAGTTGTTTCATCTGACTTTGAAGCAGAAGATGGATGTAGTTCAGCTGAGGAGATTTCTAATGATGATGTTGAAAGTTCAACATATCAACAAAGGCCTAGGGTTCCAGGCTTACAGAGGGACATTGAAGTTCTAAAATCTGAAATGTTGAAATTTATTTCAGAATATGGGCAAGAGGGGTTTATGCCAATGAGGAAGCAACTGCGTCTGCACGGAAGGGTGGATATTGAGAAGGCTATAACTCGCATGGGTGGTTTCCGGAAGATAGCGATGATAATGAACCTGTCTCTAGCTTACAAACACCGCAAACCAAAGGGTTACTGGGACAATTTTGAAAATTTGCAGGATGAGGTAGGGTGTATAATTTCCAATTTAGTTACCTGAATTAATACCCTTGACTTTTCTCAACTCAAATGTTCTCATTTGATTCTCCACTTAGCTTTTCCCAATATTTTACCTAAAGCTTAAACAACATAATAAATCATCAAATATATGTTAACCATGAGACCCCATTCTTGTAGTTATGACATAATTGACACCTCTGATCAGAATGTGCTCCATTTATTTGTACAGATTAGTCGATTTCAAAGGAACTGGGGAATGGATCCTTCATTCATGCCCAGTAGAAAGACATTTGAACGTGCAGGTAGGTTCAATATTGATTTCACTGCTTGGCATAACTCAATTTTGCTCCCCTTCAAGTCTAAAGAAGAAAGATTCCCTAGCAGATTTAAATCATATTTATATTGAAACTATTGCCACTGGTTATATAAGCTTCTCCATTTTTGCTAATAGCCTTATAGTCAAATAGCACGAAGGCTTCCCTGTGGGTCCGATCATGTTCTTATAACCTCAGGCCATTAGTATCTATCTCTCTAAAAGAAAAGCTTCTCTATTTCTCATTAACTGATAAGGCATGAAATTTCTCACAGGGCGCTATGATATTGCTCGTGCACTAGAAAAGTGGGGTGGTCTGCATGAAGTTTCTCGCCTTCTGTCGCTTAAGGTGAGACATCGAGGCCGACAACAAGGTGTTGTTGCCAAAGACAAGAGAAGTGATCATGTAGAATCATCAGCTCATGTATATCATGAGAACAAGACTCCAGCTAAACCATGTATTGCTCAAGATACACATAAGTGGCTTTCAAAGTTAAAACATATGGACATAAACTGGGTAGAGTAAATATCGCTTAATTGATACCCTCCCTTTTCACGGTTTCATTATTTTTCAATTGGTAATTTTCCTCCCCTTTTTATGTTCTGATTTAAATGAATCTATTTAACTATTTGGTTCATTCATTTTAACACATAATTCTTCAACTCATATATTAGTTACTCCTTGGAATAAATTTTCTTACCAACAACCATGTCTCTTTCTTTACTTATAAATATCATTAACATCACCAACACGACTTATTCCGAGTGATAAATAACTCAGTATCGCTTAAGCGAAGTTTCGAGTTCGAGCCTTAGCGTATACAAAAAATTTTCTTTAGGAGACTCATTCATCATAGCTAGGTGCACGATGTGGGTCAGATCCGAATATAGTCGGGGTAAAATTCTGGTGAATCGGGTGGGCAAAAAAAAATATCATTAACATTGTATAAATAGCTGAATGATAATTTATATAATAAATATTAATTAGTATCTATATCACAAGTGTTTTTTTTTTTTCCTTTTAACATGTCATAATATAAGGAAAAATTATTCTTGTAAATAAATATTGATAACCCGTGGAACATGCGTAGTAGTGTATTGATATGGTTGGGGAAGAAAAAAAAAGAAAAGATTTAATAATCCAAGAAATATTGTCTTGGAGGATATTTTGGCTTTTCTCCTTTGTTTACTAGTTCAAATGTAGCAGTAGTTAATCTTTCTGGATGAGTTTTTTTATAAAAGTAAAATTAGATTAAAAATTGATTTTAAAAGTTTATTTGGTAGGATAGAAATTAATATATAATATAAATATATATTTTTTATAATTTAGAGTAAAATAATGTAAAATATTTTTTTATAATTTGGGAAGGGTTAAAATTATTGAAAAATTTTATAATTTAAGATAAAATTATTTAAAATATTTTACTTCTATTTCTATTATTTTATTTTTTTAGTTTATTTTATAAAATTAAAAATAACTCAAAATATTAAAAATAAAAATAAAAATGACTTTACCAAACAAAGTAGAACTTCCTACTTCTATTGTATTGTATCTTTTCAGGGTACAGCATTTATGATGTACGTTATATTTTTATTATTAATATCATTTACCCTTTTTCTTAAAAAAAAAAACAGAGAGAGGAGAGGCAAAATTTTAATGAAATCAACTTAGCGGTGGTTTGGATTAATTTTTGAAGAATAGATTTTAGAAAGAATAAATTTTAAAAATGAAGATATTTAGATGATTAGTAACAGAATCATTTTTTATATTGGTAAATTACTAAAAAGAGTATGATTTGATTAAAGTAAGATAGAGGAGAGAGTGTAGAGAAGATAGAGAAGAGAGGAGATAAGGTGAAAAAGAAAGATAAGATAAGAGAGAGGAGAGATAGTAAAGAAAAGAGAGGACAGGGGAGAGAATGTGTAAGAAAAAATAAGAGTAAGATAATAATTGGATAGTTCATAATAGCTTTTACTGTTCTAAAAGCTATTTTTAGTAGCTTATTCAAAACCATGGTTTCAAACCAATATTTTGTCCAAAATTAATTCTCAACAAAAATAGCTATTTGTGTAAAAAAAATTCAAACCGAAATTTTGTCAAAAATTAATTTTAAAACCTAACATCCAAATACACACTTAAAAGAAGTGGATAAGTGAGATTATACAATTTTAATAAAGAGATAATGTAAGATAAAAGTATAAAAAAATTTATATATAAAAAAAGTATAAGAAAAATTAATTAACAGCTAATTTCTTGTAAGTATAACTTATTAAAATTTCCCCACTTCTCCATTTCTCTCATACTAAATACTAAAAAATTAAGCTTTAAAGGTATATTTAATTTGATTTGATAAAATAAAAATTTTAAATAAAATTCATAGATCTGGGGTAAGAGTGAGTGTGGAAAAGAAACCCACAAGGATTAATAGCGCTAGAAAATGAAATAAAAAAAAAATAGTTATAGCCCCAAACTAAACGCAATCTCATCTGGGAGTAGAAGCAGATCCATTTTTCCTTCGTCGACGAGCTAGCATTCCACCCTTGGTCGAGCTCGCCGTCGGACGCCGTCCACCGTTGTCAACCCCGCGTGGTTGTTCTCCTGCAAGTATTGAACAAGGTTCGAACTCTAGGCCTTAGTAGTGTAGTCGTTTTACAGATGGAGTAATTTTTTTTTAAACTTTGATTACTATTTTTTGCTTGAATGGTGTGTGATTGGTTATTATACTTCTGCTCTCCTCATTTTGATCACTAGCGACTTATATGCTTTGGATTGGGCGATGTGCAATGTTGGATTTGTTGTGTATTGGCATTCTGCTTGTTAATCTCTTTATATTATCATGAATTTAGAAAATTCTGAAGGTATTTGTGATGCATAATCTGCTCATTGATCTGTGAACTTAGAAGCTATTGACAGAAACAACCAATTGCTCACCTTACTCACCCTAGGCAACACTTTCATGATCATAAACTTCAAGATGAAATTGGAAGATGATAAATTGCAAGGGTGTTATCATATGTTATTCTTCAGTGGCTTGGAGGAGTTTCCTGGATCAATTGGCTTGCTAAGGCATCTTCGTTAAGGCATCTGGAACTAAAATATAAAGGGCACGATATCATCTATTCATAATTCAAAGATTTCAGCGCAGTCATCTGCATAATATAGGTCTTCCTATGTATATTATTTGGAATGTTTGAATGCCGTGACTTCTTTCGCTCCCTTTGGTTGTCACTGATGCATATCTATACTCCAGGGAATTAGCAATGGCGACCACTGCATGTTTCATCATTGTTAGCAGAAATGATATTCCCATATACGAATCTGAAGTTGGGACTGCTACTAAAGTATGGCTCTTGATTTTAAAGTTTAATCCTTTTCCCCTCAATTTACTTTCCTGCTAATCATTGTCCATTTCCCAATTGTTGAGGTTGATGGATCACTTGTGAAGTTGTGCCTTAATGAAGTTATAGCTCTTTAGAAGTTAACAACCGAATGAAAATGTAATGAGGATTTCAGTTTACACTTCATTTGTACTGTCTGAATATTTTGATTTTGTAAACAAGAAAAGTGAAGACTGTATGCAAAGAACTCAATTGCTGAATTTCCGCCAATTACTTTTCTTATACTCTTTTCTCTGAAGTGTGTGGGGATTCTGCCAATACTACGCTTTCTTTTTGGTATTATGCCAATACAATATTTAATCGTCTAAGTATGTAATGTATTCTTGCTCTTTTTTTTTTTTGGGGGGGGGGCTAATTGTGTAACTTTTATGCTATCCAATGACAGAGAGAAGATGCTGCTCAGCTGCATCAATTTATACTGCATGCTGCTCTTGATATTGTGCAGGACCTTGCATGGACTACTAGTGCTATGTGAGTGAAACTTTCTGTCATTTTGTGATCTAGTTACCAAACTGGCTGTATGATTTGTGATTGGAGCTTTAAGTGTATTCTTTTCTAATAATTTGCTTGTGACTCCACATTCTTGATGCAGGTACTTGAAATCAATAGACAGGTTTAATGATCTGGTGGTATCGGTGTATGTCACAGCTGGTCATATCCTCTATATTTGAGAACAAATTCGTATTTGATATTTTTGACATGATAAATAACTGCTAAACACTGAATTTTAAGGACCATGTGATGTTTTTCCGTATACTTGTACCAATGCCTCTTCCCAGTTCCCCTAATCCCTCGCAAAAACAAATGAATCAAGAGTAAAAGACCCTTTCATTTTAGCTTGTAGGTTTCTCTTCATGCATGCTAGTTTAGTTTGATATTTTCCTTGACTTATCATACATACCCGCTTTATGTTGCTTCATGACTCTCGGAATGATGATGGCATTAAGAGCTTTTTCCAGGAGGTGCACGAGCTTTACATTAAGGTAATACCTTCCAACACTGTCACATATATATTACTTCTCCTTGCTACATTTGTTAATTTGGCTTTAGAATATCAAACCGTTTACAATGCTTCTCTTGACGTGGGATTATGAGAAGATCTTGTTTTACGGTTTCTTTATGTACGATATCATTAGCTCTCAGACTATTTTTGTGGGTTTATTGACATTCGGTTGACCATATTCTACTTCTCATTCCAACTGACATTTCTAGTTTTTATAATAAAAAGTATGCTCTATAGATATATAACATTATTTTCTTGAATTTATTGACATCCAATTAAGCATATTCTACTTGGCGAAAAAAGGCACATTCTGCTCTAGTTTCCAACTTTTCATTTTACTATTTTTGTTAGTTTAGGCAGCCTCAATAGATATCATGAATTTTATTTTACCAGGGATTCAGATGAATGTCGAATTCCATTAAAAGTTTAAAAAAATTCCGTTCAACTGGTTTATTATTCTAGGACTCTATCGTCTACTATTCTCTATCGTTCTATATGCAGATATGATTGACCATAATTTTATCAGTTAAAAAAAATTAAAATTGCAAGTGTCGTTTTGATTGTTCATAATGATTAATATAAACTTGATTTGGTCATGATGCGTAATATAAAAATACCGTTCTAGTTCTCTTCGTTAGAAACTTCCATTTCATGATTTACGAGACTCAAAAGTCATTTGTATGTTTGGGACTTCGCAGATTCTTCTTAATCCCTTATATTTGCCTGGCTCTCGAATCACATCATCACATTTCGACACAAAAGTACGAGCCCTTGCACGAAAGTATTTGTAGAGGCCACCATTGAGCTCTTGTGAACAACTTGCAGACTCAGAACTTTGCTGCCAGAGCCCCGCCTTGTTCATTCTACATTTACTCGAAATAGTTGTATTGCATTATTATTTTTAACTTTATATGATTGGGCTGTAAGGGTAGCTCTTTGCTTGCTATCAGTAAAATGTGGTGTTGACTTTGAAGTGAGTGCATGGATAAAAGATGTAATTGTAGTGGCATCCATTTGCAATACATGCTAAATTTGAGTGGCTTGGTACTCGCAAAGACAATGCTAAAGCCCGTAACTACTCATAGTTTAAAGCCCGTTTGTGGCCCCGCCAATAATCTTATGGTTTGATGGCATGAAAGTAGTAGGAGGTCGCGAGTTTGATTCAACTTTCAATTGTTAATGTTTGTTCTTTTTATCTTTTCTTAATGCAATTAAGGTAATACATTTGTATGCATTTAATCAATATCTATACTCTGTTTAATTCAAAGCTTAAGAATCTTGGTGTATAAGATCAAGCTATAATCAAATGCACTGAAGATCAGTTGAAGCAACTTGACAATTCAGTTTATTAAGAGCCTTGTTGAGCAACTTTTTCCTTGTTATCCATCCGCTTACATGGTTCAATGATGGTAGTGTTCGCTTCGGAGTCGGGGCATTGGTAAAAGATGTTATTGTAGTGGCTTCCAATTGCAATACATACTAAATTGATGATTGCAAACAAAACTTTGAATCTTTTTTTTTTTTAATTTTAGTTTTAATCTTTGATTATTTTGATACTGTCTACAAGCACAAATCTCACCTATGGCCTATGGGACCAAAGTTTCTTCTGGACAAATATCTTTATTGAACGATGATATTATTTGATTTTGAGGGAAACTAAATTCCTTTTGTTTATTTTCATACCAAAAGAAAAAATGGAGGAGTTCATATGTGAATCAAAAGCCCCTTCGATGGTTAGAGGCCACATATGAACTCCTCCATTTTTTTTGGTATGAAAATAAACAAAAGGAATTTAGTTTCCCTCAAAATCAAATAATATGTGAATCAAAAGCCCCTTCGATGGTTAAAGTCCAGTTTGTACTATTATACAACGTTATAAGTGTTAACTTTCTTGGAGAGAAATAAGGAGAAGAGAAATAAAGAATCATATCATATTCAAGAGCAACATATCATGGAAACCCATTTGGGTTTACACACTAATCTTCCCTCACTTGAGGGAGATAAACTAATCCCATAACCCTATGAGATTTTGTGGAGAGAGACCCAAGTTACCCTTTCTCTCACTATGGTGAGGATCTCACTATCCCACACAATTAACCAATAGACTATGACCCTTTATATAGACTTAGGGTCATCTAGTAACCAAGTGATTAACACTAATCACCTAACTAATTCAACCTTCTAACACCCCCGCTCAAGTTGACACCCCTTAACTCTAGGTGTTCAACTTGCCAACACAACACACAAGGGAGTAAGTTGAATTAAACCAAATCAACATCATTTTACAAAATACAATATGATAATTTCTTCAAAAGCTCTCTTCAATTAATACAAGCAGCAACTGCAACTTTCTTTGATAACTGAATTCCATTCCACTCTTTGATCAGTCAGAGCCATAAACTTGAGATCTTGGCCTCTTAAACCCTTTCATATGAACCATTTGCCATTATTGCTCGAAACTCTATGCCAATCTCTTCTTGCACCTTGCTGCGGGGCTTCACCAAGTGGATCTCCTGCAACTGCATTTTCATCTTCCAATGCTTGATTTCCATCAGCAGAAGCTATCACTGTAATTCTATCAGATAAATGCTGATCACCTTGCTTTGGGGATGCAAGTTAGCATTACTTCAGTCTCATCACCAAAACTTGATGGGGGAGAAGAAATTCCTTTGTTGGATACGATATCCCAAAATAAAAGCACATCAGTTGCCGGTGGTGAAGTTTTAACCCCAGAAATTGAGGATGATGACACAATATCATTGGAGGGTGATCAGATCATTGACAGCTCTTGTTCTCTTTCGGTAGTCAGTGAGAACAGTAGCATATGTGGAGAGGAGTCGGTCAGTTTTGAGGCTACTTCTGAGATAAAGACACCAAGTGCCATTGACATGGAGAAGAGCATATGTGCCCAGCCTGCTGCTTTAGATGAGTCTAATGTTGAGCCAGAAAGTGTTGTTGAACCCCTTGCCGTGGCAGTGAGCCTTGAAGAAGAGTCTAGAGTTGGATCTGGCCCACAGCCTTCTGCGGTTGTTCTTCAGCTGCCTCTAGATAAAGTGGTGAGTGGAACAGTTGGTCGTAGTGTTTTCGAATTAGATTATGCCCCACTTTGGGGATTCATTTCTATGTGCGGAAGAAGACCTGAGATGGAAGATGCAGTTGCAACTGTGCCTCAATTTATGAAAATTCCTATTCAAATGCTAATCAGTGACAGTGTAATTGATGGAATGAGCAAGTGCTTGAGTCAGCAGACAATTCATTTCTTCGGAGTTTATGATGGCCATGGTGGCTCTCAGGTGGCAAATTATTGTCGTGACCGTGTCCATTTGGCTTTGGCTGAGGAAATAGAATTTGTGAAAGAAGGTCTAATAAATGGAAGTATCAAGGGTAGCATTCAAGATCAGTGGAAAAAAAGCCTTCACCAATTGTTTCTTAAAGGTTGATGCTGAAGTTGGAGGAAAAGCTAACTGTGAACCTGTAGCCCCAGAAACCGTTGGTTCGACTGCTGTTGTTGCTATTATGTGTGCATCTCATATCATTGTTGCAAACTGTGGTGATTCAAGAGCAGTTCTGTGCCGTGGCAAAGAACCCGTGGCATTGTCAGTGGATCATAAACCTAACCGAGATGATGAATATGCAAGAATTGAAGCAGCTGGAGGCAAGGTGATACAATGGAACGGTCATCGTGTGTTTGGTGTTCTTGCGATGTCAAGGTCTATAGGTGATAGATATTTGAAGCCATGGATTATTCCAGAACCAGAAGTTATCTTTCTTCCTCGTGCAAAAGACGATGAATGCCTCATTCTGGCCAGTGATGGTCTGTGGGATGTGATGTCAAATGAAGAGGCATGTGACCTGGCTCGACGACGAATACTTCTGTGGCACAAGAAAAACGGCGTTGCACTAGCCTCCGAGAGGGGAGAGGGTGCCGACCCTGCTGCACAAGCAGCGGCGGAGTACCTATCGAACCGTGCTCTCCAGAAAGGAAGCAAAGATAACATCACCGTAATTGTGGTGGATTTGAAAGCTCAAAGAAAATTTAAGAACAAGAACGTAAGTTGATTTGTCTTTCACAGTAGCACTTGTAGCAGGGTCTCTTATAACATACATTGTGGCGGAAACCCTTTTCTTCCCAGAACCTTGTCTTAGTGAGCCAGAACCAGTTACAGAAACCTTTCGGTTTCTTCCCCGAGATCTGGGCGGTTCTACGATGCCAGATTTGAAGATCACCAACCCTATTTTCTTGAAGCGTGTTTTCTCTGCAAGAAGCCCCTTGGGGACAATCGAGACATCTTCATGTACAGGGACATACCTTTTTGTAGTGAAGAGTGCAGGCAAGAGCAAATAGAATCGGATGAAGCGAAGGAGAAGAACAGAAACCTTTCTTCATCCATTAAGGCTTTGAGGATCAAAATAGATCTACCTCCCAAAACAGCGACAATAAAAAATTATCTTTTACTCTATCGCGAATCCTTCTACATTCATGGAGTCTACTAAAAGACCTTCTTTCTTGGAAGAGGATCGTGGTTTCGTCTCCGCTCCAGACATGGAAGCTGGGTATTCTGGGTATAATAGTCACTACCACTATTATCAACATGGCCTTGTATCAAGGTCCATGGGTTATGCCACCTCCTTCTATAGAACCAGGACTTCCATTTGATGATGCACCGACTCTTCTGCTCACTTTTCATTAGACGCTGATCTCCGTGATCCCTTGGCAGCTCTTTTCTGACGCACAAAGTCCATCAATGGTGTAACTATAGGAATGTCTTTTGCAGCACTTCCAGATCGTTCTGCTTCCCTTCTCTCCAACTGTATCTCAGCACTAGGAAGATTCTCAATGGGCTTTGCAAGAACTTCAAGAAACTCCAGATGACATAATTCTCACTTCCAGTTAAGACTGCCTCTGTCATGGTGGTTTTACAGAAATGACCGTCGCTTAATTCTTCTGTATATTGGCCGTTTGGTCTTTGGATGGTCTAGTCGATGCTTGGATCATTGCCAAGAGACCTATCAACAACAAGAGACCTATCGACAAGAGATCTTGCACGGCGACTATAGTGCACGGCGTCCTTCAGTGACGAGCCAGAAGGAGATCACAGCGTGGTGACTCTCCAGCGACGACGAAGAACCAGAATGACTAGAGATAGCGTACAGTGTCTTTGTAGCGACAGTGAGGAACCAGAAATCCTGTCAACTTCTGGAGGGGGCTACTCAACAATCATAAGCCGTTGCTCTGTTTGCTGCACATCATCACCTCTATCTTTTTCTTGCTACGACCAAAAAGTAAACAAAATAGGAAGCATTCTGGCAGCGGCTGTAACTCAAGAAAGGCCGGAGGTGTGAGGGAAGGAGAAGAATGACTTAGAAAGAATTTTGGCTTGTACCCAAGAGACCCCAAGAAACTGATCGGCACTTCAAGAATGGATGCAAGAATCATACGTAGAAATGCCCAAACAACTCAAGTTGGGCTTCATAAAAAAATGAGCCAAGGATTTCTCCCTGCTTTGATATCATGTTAACTTTCTTGGAGAGAAATAAGGAGAAGAGAAATAAAAAATCATATCATATTCAAGAGCAACATATCATGGAAACCCATTTGGATTTACACACTAATTTTTCCTCACTTGAGGGAGATAAACTAATCCCATAACCCTATGAGATTTTGTGGAGAGAGACCCAAGTTACCCTCTCTCTCACTATGGTGAGGATCTCACTATCCCACACAATTAACCAATAGACTATGACCCTTTATATAGACTTAGGGTCATCTAGTAACCAAGTGATTAACACTAATCACCTAACTAATTCAACCTTCTAACAATAAGTACATAAATCCAGTTGGTATCACCGTGAAATGGAGAGATCGAGAGTATATAGAAAATCTAATGATTCTTGGACTTTGTTAAATATTCCAAATTACAAATTAGTAGACATTACAATATAAAAAGAGTTGGGCAAAAACAAAGATATTTAACAAAGCTATATGAATATGATCATTCGCGACCAGGATCCTCTGCAATCACAGTTTTGAATGCAAATTATCCATACCCATCCATTCCATGAACAAATTATATTTTCCAGTTCGGCAAAATTTTAGTACAGATGGTTTCGTCCTAACAGGGAAAATTACCATAATACAATACTTCACATTCTCAGCTCCATCAAAACTAAGAAAGCCTAGGAAACAGAACAATGATACCCTCAATTCTATGCATAACAAACAAAAAACCAGTTTGGAAGTGTGTCAAAAAGTAGCTGCTCAGACTTCATAGCCATACCTCTCTCCGTTTTTGAATGGGATCAAATGAAGGTATCTGGATCTTGATAGAAAGAAGGTTGCAGGGCGCTTAATTTGATATCATAGACTCTAGAGTCGGAGATGCCATCCCAGGACTCAAAGGGCAAAGAACAAGCATAACCAATGTGATTCCCACACTTGCGACAAAGAAGCTTGGTTCTTCGCTGAAACAATCCCCAAGATCGCTTTGAATTGAAGAAAGGTACCCATCGAAGCTGTTCGACCATAGTGAATCTGCTCTCGTCCACGGAGAAGAAGGAGATTAGACCTCGCTTTATCGATTTCTCATACCTAGCACCAATCGAAGAAGTGTTGCGATTGCACGAGTTCAAGTTCAGATGATACCCACACGAGCCGCAGCTGCATCAATCAGAAACAATCAGCTCGCATCAAAACTTCCTAGTTTCAACTTCACAGTAATTTTCTATGCTTATTAATAAGTACCGATGTTTGAGAAACGAAGTCCTTTCAGAAATCACAGGATACAAACCGCATCCATTAGAAGCAGCTCACATTACAAATTTCTCTTTGAATTTAACAGTAATAGCTATCAGAAAAGCTCCGAAATTAAGACTTCTTTTACGCTATAGAGTTCAACTTTAAACATATATACAGGAGGATTAGAGAGAGAAACCTATAATTGACATCTCTGATGTACGAAGACAAGTGAAGTTCTTGGCATCCCTCTAGCATATCGCCGGAAGCGATCATCGTTTGTGTCTGAGCTTGGTTTAGTTCAGTTCCGAGACCCTTCGATTTTATAACGGAAACTTCACAAAGGAACAAGAAGCCATCGGTCGATAACGGTCATAAAAACAGGCAAAGAAAGAGAGTGCTCAATGTGGCCGGTCTTGGCCCAAGTAGATTGAAAGAAAAGGGATTTAAGCAAAACAAAACAGAAATGGGAGACTCCCATCATAACTAGGTATACGATATGCATCAAATTTAAATATAGTTAAGATAAAATTTCAATGAACCGGGTGAACAATAAAAAAAAAATCTGTTGTAGTTGTGAAGACTCTTTTGATAGATATTTTATAAGTCTCTTGTAAATATTTTCTAAAATTTGGAGTTATACTCTGACTTTGATATGGGAATGATGTCAAACCTACCTAAACTCTTTTGTATAAAAAAATAGAAGTTTGTAACACGGACCAAAAATGTTTTATATTGTAAATTTTTGTTATCAAATTTGAAGAAAAAAAGCTTTAGTTTAGTTACTAAGGAGTTAGTTCTTAACCCACAAAATCATAAGTTTAAATCTCATTGTTGATGTGAGGATCTTGTTAGTGAATGTTATGTAAGTGCTTTCTAAAGTTAGAGACATATATTAGCCATAGTGAACCATAATAATTAACTCACCTAAATTGTTTTATAAAATAAAATTACTGACAAAGTCATAGGAAATAACTTTTTTGTCTCTTTTGGTGGAGTGATGGAAAATCAATCTATCCCCGTAATTTTTTACCACAGTTATTATTTTATTGTCATTGTTTTTAAATTATGCCATTTAAAAATGGATATTATTTTTTTGTGCTAATAAAAAACTGATATTTTTTATTTATAAAATTATCCATTATTATTTTTTATTTCATTAGTTAACTAACAACTTATTAATCTTTGATTGGTTATTTTAGTATTTTATTACAAACTCTAATAAGAATTTTAACACAAGTTTAACCATGGGAAATTAACTAAACCAACTTGAAAAATCAATCAAATTCTCTATGGAAGCACCTGTTTACTTAACAACTATGTTGAAAAGAACCAAGCTTTTGGTGTTTAGTAATCCATCTCATCTCATAGTCAATAATTTTATAGTTTAGTGCTATGAAAACTCTATTATAACTAGAAGATCGTAGATTTGATCCCACGTATAACATCATGTCATTAATATCTATCCCTCTAAGTTAAGAAGAAGAAAAATAATCGATATCATGGGATGAATAGGTCTAATAATGGGGTTATAATTGTAAGCATGAACAGAAAACGAGTGCTTCCTGCCAATATAGACAAATTCAACATAGGTAAAGGTTGTTGAAATTAGTTTCATACTGTGGAATACATTTTGAGGGTTGCTGCTTCCCTTGCTTAAGGACGAGGTAGTCAGAATTTAGCCCCTGTTGACAAATAAAGAGAGATAAAAATGATTGATATTTGCACTTTCTTTCTGAATCATGCTCTTCGTAACAATGATCATGTGAACTAAAAAGCCCAGTTTGATTGCAAAAATGGGCAAGAGATAATAAAGTAAATGAAGAATAATTGAGATCAGGCAAGCAGAAACATTCTATTACACCTGAAGTGGAACTTTTTGCATCCCATTTCTTCAAATTTTCTGGACTAATCATGGAAATCGTATTGCATGCTTTTCACTAGCTTCTGCTTAGTTCTTGAGCCGTTTTTGGCTTTTAAACCCCACTTTCAGACGGCCTCCATTGTTCAGCCTCACACCCCGGTGACGTCGAAGCATCTGCCACCAATGAAAATTCTTCTTATTGGCACGTTTGGGATTCCTGGACCCTTTGATCCTAACAACCTTAGAAGGCTTTCGTTTCTTAGAATGTCTTATGTGTCTCAGAAGTCCCTCCACAAGTCCATGAAAATGCCCAACCTGCTTTCCATGGGACACTTCCACAATGGTGCCTCCCCTTGTCTTCTCAGATTTTCCTTTTGCTTGCAACTTATGCTTGTTTTTGCCATCGAAGATCCTCTGCCATATAGAATGACTATGACCCGCCTTACTCATTTTACTATCATCTCCATCATCGTGATGGTGATGATGGTGAAGATGGTGGTGGTGGTGAAAGATAAGTCGAAGCTTATTTTTCAGCCTTCTCAAGCGTCCAACCGTTTTCTCAGGACCTCTTCTATGCCAAGATCTGCCAGAACTGGAACTTCCCATTCTATGTGAAGAGTCAGCATCATCATTTTGAGAATATGAATCACTACTCTCTCTTGAGCTATCCTCATATGTCTTGCTAACCATCTTTCCTGGAGAATCACCAATGTCCTCAGATTCACTACTACTATAAGTGGGACTGCTTTCATTCGATGTCAAGCGGGCAGGAGAACAGGAGCTTGAACTGAACTCTTCTGATTCATGATGATCTGATGATGAAGCCCTCATCTTATGAGTCCCTCTATTCTCCAGAACTTTCCTGTCTCTGCAACCATGAGGGGGCATTTTAAGCTCACTGTATCTCCAGTGAGGTAGAGCCTGTCTTGGTACAATATGATGAAGTGGCTGCTTCTCTCTCCTGTGAGTCTCTGAGTGAGCCAGTGGGTTTCTTCTGGTTGGCTTGTCTTTATATGTTGGCCCTGTTGTTATGGAATTCAGAGGAATCCTAATTCCCTGTATACACTCATTGGCCTGATTCACCAAGTGGTCATTCCCACTCACTGGTTGATTTAATGACTGAAATCTGTCTACCATGGTCCTGCTCTGTGCTGGAGGTCTAAGTTCATTCTGGCTTAGCAACTTCTCTCCTCTTGAAGCCAACATTGTAGCTCTGCAAGCCTCTCCCTTTTGGCTTCTTCTCCATATTGAGATGCCGTTGTCCTTTTCTGGGTCTACAATCTGATTTTCTACCTTACTAGCTTGCTGATTCATTAATCCATTTCCTTCTAAAAGATACTTTCCATAACTAGGTCGGTTTCCTGCTGTTCCTTCATTTTTCTGTCTTAGGGGACTTTCTGGATTTGTTATCTTATGCATACTCTTGTTGCCTGAACCATTCATTTTGGAATATACTAAACTTGAGTAAAGCTGCAAAGCCAGTATACGAGATTCAATTCTTTTTATTGCAGTAAACAAGTCATTGGATATGTCTTCCTCCTCATCCTGAGCTTCAACCATGCTAGAAGAAGCACTTGGATTGCTTTCAACTTCACAAACCCTATATGGTAATGATGTTTCACTCACTTCTCTAAGCTCACCAGCTTTTGAGTCAAACGTGTCTGGGGATTGTTTTGAGTGTTCGCCCACGTGAAAAGTTCTCACACTGTGCTGCTGTTCATGATGACTACTCTCTTTAATAGGAAAAATTGGCTTCTCATTAGATAGATTTCCGGCCTTGACTAAGTTCTGCTGCATTATACTGCTTTCTTCACCATGATTGAAGAGTGCTTTTCTTGTTGCTTTTTCTTTATCAGAGATGTTGCAATTAGATAGCCTTGGACCTGCTTTCTTAGCTGGTGACTTTGATTGGAGATGTTCATCCTTTCGCGAAGGAATTCTACTGCGTGTTGGATATTTTATAGAGCTGTGAGAACTGTTGGCTGATAACAAACGCCTTAACTGGAGACTGGTCACAGGCTGAGAAGGGAAGGGTGTCTCGGAGATACCAGCTTCTGTTGCTATGATCTGTCAAGTGAGCACAAAGGAATATAAATCAATGTAATTGCTATTTGTATTCCTGCATCCTGCCTACAGGTTCGTGCAACTAAAATCACAATAAAATAAGTTGTTTCCTTATCACCAAAAAAAAAAGAAGAATGTGCTTCCTTCTTTGAAGGGAAAATAAAAGAAAAGATGAAAAGGAGAAATAAATGATGTTTTCTGCAAATAAAAGATGATGATTCGCCTGAACCTTTAAAATAGTCTCGAAAACCCTTTCAGATGCTACTTCCAGCATATTTTTCAGTAATTCTTGAGCTCTCTCAAATAACTTCCCAAAGACAAAAGAATAGAATATTGAAGGAGCTGCTGGTCCTAGAGTGCTTCAATAAGCAACAAATTTTAATACAGAATCCAGCTGTGCAGAAATAGAAGAATAGCATTGCATAATTTAAGTTCTCATAAACTGTCACAAAAAATTTAGGCTCAGACCACTCAAACAAATGGCCAAATAAATGAGAGAAATGACCTCAAGATTCATAGAAGAAAATAATGCTAGGCAACACACACTTTCATCAAGTTTTCCTATGAAATCTCTCCCATATGTCTGCCTCAGGTGAAAATGAAGCACATTGTGAAAATAAGAATTTATATTCAATTAGCATTCGGTATAGTATGTGAAAATATTTAATCATCTAATGTCAGAACCTATTAGAAGTCAAAAGAGTTTATCAGATAATGGAGGAGTTAGCAAGTGCAAGGAAATGTACTTTAAAAGGAGGTATAATTAAAAATGTCCGAGAAAAGCATAGTACAAGAAGAGAAACATTAAAAGGAAAAGAACACTTACATCCTCTGAAGTTGTATTTTGCTGGCCAAGGCTATTATATTCTAGGAACCGATACAACAGTCTCATAGCACGGAGATTAATTTCTGCTTCCTCAAGTTCCATCTTTCTTAATTAAGACACCTAGGTAACTGTCGGAAGTAGAACAATCTTTAAAATCTACTATGACACAGAATTATGGGGAATAACAGGTTTACCTATATTCTATAAATCATACAAACAGTAACATTACATCAAAAACCTTACTAACATTAACCGTGACCCTCTAATTCCTGTTATTTAAGCAAAGACACAGTCCTAATCAAATTATCCATGATAATATCCCCGTTTTCTTAAGCATTACAAAAGTTAAAACAACGATAACTAACTCCGCTCGTATTTGTGAAACTAGCACGTTTTCCACTTGACGACACAGGCCCTCCATCAACGACACTAATCAACAGGCGAAATAGACTTAACAATTATACTAAAATTTTCGAATTCCAGTATATTGTGTCGAATTTTAGACTGAAGGAAAGAACAGGGTATCATACCGCTGAAATCCAGATACGGGCGGTGCCTTTGACTTGGGAGTGAAAGAGAAGAATCTAGGGTACGGACGAATTGGGATATTCTATGGTTATCAAATGCGGAAGTCAAATACGAGTGGTAAAACTGCCATGCATGGCGCTGGGGTGAAGGGTGAAGATGAAGAAACGAAGGCAAAGCGAAAGTATCGAGGAAGAAGACGATACATGGAAGAGGAATCTCCAATTGAATGAGAGAAAGGAGGGAAGTAAGAGACGTTACTGCTTCTCTAATTTCAGTTATGCCAAGTTGCCAACCTCGTTTCGTATTTCGGTCTCCAGAACGCCAATAGCGAGGTCATTCCCGCCTTAAAAACCAAGCTTGTAGTAATCTTTTGTTTAATAATTAGTGTAATAAGTGGCATTAGTCCTTTATGTGGATTAAGTCATGTTTGGTTTTTAAAATTATGGTTCAAAAGTACTTTTAGCCCAAACTAATTAAACAGTTATCAAATATCCAAAAATTTGTTTGGAGTAAAATATAATTTTAGATAAACATGTGAGAATAATTTTTGGGTGACAAAATCGTTTTTAGGTTATGTAATAACTATTTTGTTCCTGTCTTTTTTCTCTATCATTTTAACTTATGCTATTTATAATAATTTACCTATAAAAAAAATTATTCTAGTAATAATTATATAAATATTTATTTCTTTAAAATCATTTTTCTTCTAAAACTCTTCTCCAAAAATTATTTTAAATCATTTTTTCTTATAAACTCTTCAAAAGAAACTAAACTAAATAAGCCCTAAGTTTTAGGTGTATCATTTTAATCCTTTAACCCAAACATTATCAGTTTCGAATAATATTTTTTTTATAATAACTATTAATATTTTAAAAATTAAACTTAATATGATAACATTTAAAAATATTATTTTAGTATTTAAAATTTTAATATCAGTATTTTTTGTTACCAGTTTTAGAGTTAAAGTACTAGAAAAACATTTTATACAACTAAAAAATCAAAATGAAATTTAAAGAATCAAAGGTATACTTCAACCTTCAATTAAAAGAGAAAATGTTGTATTTGGCCAGGAAAAAGGTGTAAAGTTATAGACACCCGATTACAAAATTGATGCACTAGCAATAAAATCTAGTCATGCATAAGGGATTGACATTTGTAAGTATTAAATTAAAAATGCCAAGATTTTATCTTTACATTGAGATAGGGTTACTGATTCCAACTACATCAAAAAACAACGAGAAGAGTGCATACATCTCTTCAATATCTCGGTATCTCCCACAGCTTAAACCATGGTGTTTAATTTAATAAAAAAAATACTATTTCGGTGCATTTCATTTTCATTGTCGCAAAATAATTAAACTGAATCCCATGATGCTCTTGAATTTATAACCGCAAGTTCATGGCATGTATCGCTTCTGAAACGAGCAACTGGTCATTGCTTGGAGCGCTTCAAGTAGACCCACACGCCAATGCCTGTTACAACAACAGCACCCGCAAGAATACCCGAGCTTAAAGACAATAAACTGCTCTTCTGTATTGTAGCAGTCGCGGATCGCGGTGTTTTCAATTTATTTGAATTGGCAAACTCCAAATGCAACCTTAGCGCCTGTTACAAGATTACCTGAATAATAAAATCCATAGAAGGCTAATCACCAAATGAAAGAGCTAACAAAAGTAGACACCTTTACCTTCACTCCAGTTGATCTAGCATAGTTAACAGCAGCAACAAAATCACCATCAGTTTCAAGAAGAATCTTATCACCTTCATCATCCTCATACTAGACATCAGAAAACGCGCCGGGGGGCAGAGTCAATACTATAACTTGTAACCAATGCACATGCATTTATCACAGATGAAAAGGGAGAGGGAATTAAATTTGCATTACACACCATAAGCAGAGGAAGTTCTCCATCGTTAACATTACCAATTCTTTGCATGATAACAGACACAAGTTCCTCTAGATGTTCAGCTCCTGAAAAACAGATTAAAAAACACACACAGCTTCTTAGGTAATTTGGGAAGAAGTTTCCTACAAGGATTAAAGGGAGCGGGGAGGAAGTGACAGAATTACATGAACATGATCCAGATATCAATGCACAAGAACGTTGAGTGTAAATATCCATTAAAGAAGACAGAATTGCTTAGTCCCCAAGTTCTTGCCATGATTTCTTTAAGTAAAATAGTCACTCACCACAGCTTAATCGATGTACACGGCCCTTAGGATCCTCAAATTTAAAGACAAAGGAATTCCCAAAGGCAACAGAAGGATATGTTGACTTTGCAGTCTCTGCTGCTTCTGAAGCCATGAACCCAGACACATCACTGCATTCAAACACATATCACATGTTGCTTTAGAGAACAAAGCATATCTTATATTAGAACAGCACGTATAGTACCATAGGTTACCTATGAGTATCATAATCATCTGGTGGGTCTAAAGCAAGTGCAGAGTCCCAAAATGTTTGCATTATTGTATTTGCCACATCATTAACAGCTCCAGAGCTACTTTCAACCTATAAAGCACACAGAATAGTAATAAGATAACATCACATGTATAAGTGTGCCAACATCAATATTCAATATTAAACAAAAAAATTATAGTTAGCCACATGATACAACTCATTCCTAAGACTATGTGCAATGCACAGGGCCTACACCCAATTGCAACAGAATACATCAAATATTCACTTGTGGCTCTCAAAATACACAATATAACACATACTTCAGTGCTGGTATATAGGGAGGGATACAATGCACGTCTCAATTCTCAAAGAACTTGGATATACTAAACAGTAATAAAACCATTACCACAATGAAGTAAAAAGTGGAATGCAAGGTTTAGGTATATGGGGGTAATTAGTCCGTTAAATCTAAAGAAGATCCCACAAAAAATATTTTGACAGTTCAAGGAGCCAAAACTTATATCACGATAAAATACGAGCGGTGAGTCTTCAAATAGAGATGGAGATATCAGTGCAACTATAAATAAAATTAAAAGGGCAGGTTGCTTCAAAATTTGATAACCTTTGGGAAAAAAACCTCAATTAAATCATGAAAACTGTGACAGCATACAGAAAATACTATTAGACATTTACCATTTACGAAAAACAAATGAACTAGAACTGAGTCAAAAACTAGATAATCTCCAGCCAGACGGTAATATAAGATATTGTAAGAATGCCCATTAAAAGAGAGTTCCTAAAAACACTTTGAAAGGTACATTGACACCAGATGATGAGAAGTCCTCCTTCAGCAATACACAGCCATCAATAAGAGGCAGGCATACAAACTCTCAAGCAACTCATGCCAGATACTATATTTATATAGACTGTAAAATAAATGCATTTCCCATACTCTATTTGTTATTATTTACAGATGCTTTAAACAAAAGTTACCATTGAAATTGCAGCGTGAGTTATCTGCAAAACATCCACACAAGCAGCAACATATCCATCTGCACGACAAATGACATCACAAATGATACTTAATACCTACAACATAAAAAACATCCTATGATATGAATAAAACAAAACTCACCTCTGCCCACAACAGGAAGATGCAAGAACTTTCCATCATGCATCATATGCAGTGCGTCAAGAATTGTTGTCTCCGATGATGCACATTCTGGGTTTGGAGTCATTACCTGATGAGAAAAAGAGAGATATAGAGTAAGGAAGAGGAAAGGTAGAAGATAGAAGAAATCAACCGCGAAAATCAGAGCCCACAAATTAGAAATTATCTCAGAATAAACCTTTTTTCCACTAAAGTTACTTCATAAAAAGATAAAATGAGAACAACCTTTTCCACTAGAGTCAACTCAGGAGATAGATTTTGAGCGACAACCCGCATAAGGATATCCTTTGAACTGCACGAAGGATTTACATAAAAATAAATTATACAAAAAGCCAAAACTCTAGTTCACAATCACATATATTACAAGGAGATTTCTAGCCTAAAAAATAAGCAGTCAGGAATGCTATTCAAAATTAAGAACTTCAGAAGGAAAATGTTTATGATTATTACGTTAGTATCCCCTGAATCTTGTTTCCAGCAACAATAACAGTTGAATTAACACGCAAATCCCGCATCTTTTTAGCAGCTACATAGACAGGATCTGATGCTGATGAAATAGCAACCCTGGAAATACGTAAAGCTACAAAACTTGGTGAGGCATAGATTGGCGAAATATACAAGAAAGCATAAATATGATGTGGAAATTACTTTGTATTGTCACCAATAATAGTTGACAGTGAAGGCTTGAACATGCGCTCCCTCAATGTTTCTATGAAAGCATTTGAAGCTGATTAAGATCAAAGTCAAAACAGAACGTTAGCATCAATACAACATAAAGGATGAATAGACAATTACAAACATGTAAATAAAGCCATTCATTAACCAACCAGATAAACCGCTCCCTCTCTGCCTTTCCACCCCTTCAACTGCAGCAGCTATGGCACTCCCCTGCTCAGCAGCCTTCTCCATCCTAGATATGGCATCATATAGACATTTGGTAATATCCAGCAAGGCAATGACTTCACCATTTTCCACAACAGGTAGATGCCTGAATCTACCTATTAGTTCGGGGGGGAAAACGTTAATTATATCTCAATTAAAGAATTACTTTATCGTTCATAGCTTCATTGATTTAAGATGTAAACATAAAGATACTCAATAAGACAAACATTGACTCAATTCTTGCAACAAAAACTAATTAAAGAAAATGCAATAGTAGAGTAAAGAAGGAATCCTTTTATAGAAAGAAATAAGCCCTAAGCACAAGGTGACATTGTCATTAAATATTATATTGTACAATGAGCAAAATAAATACCATAACTTCAATGACATCATCTTGGGCCCATTGAGAGGATGAAAAATAACACGAAGCAAAGAGGACAACAAGTCATTGACTTCACGAATAAATAGGAAACTATAAAAGTAAAAGAACAGGACTGAACAATTATAAGGCACGAGATGTACCAACAAAATTGAAGCTGCCAATTTAAGAACAAAAAATGAAAGGACAAAAGGTGAAGGAAAGATTAGATAAACAGAAAAATGAACAAATAATTTCCTATTCATTTATGCAGTCTAATAGTGTGAGTAATGAAAAAAATTTCAAAATGACAAAGTTGTCACCCACTTCTAAGGCCCCAACAGGTTTACCAGTGTAATAATTATTATTAATATATATGTGTTAGGATCAGTGGATACAGATGAAGTCATCAGTGATCCAATAATGTTAATAGAATCAGAGCTCACTAGTATGTTGAGAAGTCAGGGGGTTATAACATTCTCCACTATTTTAGCTACCAGAATGCTTTTCTCCAAACATGTAATTTGAAATAGACAAACTCAAGACATGCCTTCTACAAGAAGTGACGTCAAAAGCTATTTCCAGTTTCCTCACTGAAGATAGTCTGTTTTGCACAGTAAATACTGTTCTATTTCTATATGAACGAAGTGAGCAAGCTAAAAAAATTGCCCTGTTTTATTGCAATATGAGAGCTGCCTTCTTCGATGGTTATCTTAAAAAGACACAAAGTCCTTGTTAAGTAAACATCTCATTGCAATGCCAACACCTAATGTTAGAAACAATTCAAGATACTTTACTGCCAAAACTTGGGCCAAGACAGACCTAGGAATTTGCCAGCAAAGTCTGTCTCTAATTATCACCATTACTATCACAAACCCTTTATTTATGCATGATTTTAACGCAATTAACTATGAACATCATAAAAAAGGTAACGGTAAAATGAAGCTAACCCTGAACCATCTTCTGAAGGGCTTCAAGAGCTAGTGAATCTGAAGTAACAAATATAGGATTCCGCGTCATTATCTTTGACACTACTGTCTGCTCTGGCCTTAACCCCTCAGCAATGACTCTAGCAGCAATGTCCTGGCCAAAAGATATTCATACTTCAAACATCTCATAAAGAAAATACTTATGAGCACTAATGTCAATAGACAGAGTAGGAGGCAGACATTGGTAGGTCCTCCAAACCTTATCAGTAATAATTCCTGAAAGCAAAGCATTGGAATCAGTTAACAAAACAGCATCAACCCGGCGAGCTGCCATTCTTCTACATGCTTCAGACACTGTCATCCCTTCAGGAATTGTGAGTGCTTTTGACAACCGAAGTTTCTTCACTGTCCTTTCTCCCCCAGCGGTCCTAAAAGATTTCATCAATAAAACCAAATTAAACAAGAAAACCAATACAACAATAGGCTTATCAGCAGTATATGAAACCAATCCATTCTGTGAGCTACCCGGCGCAGGGCAGCGGCATCACTCTTGACTTACATCAGTTTATAGAGAAATTCACGAGTTCTATGTAATCAATAAGAGAACATTGTTCAAAAAAAAAAAAAATACCAGTCCAAGCAACAACATATACATCAACCATACTGAAGAAATATAGAGATTGTAACAGAACAAGAGCATTAATCAAGAATTGATAATAAAAGCTCAGAAACCTACGGTTGCGGAGGCGGAGAAGAAGGTTTGGTGGCAGCGCCATTTCCATTGCTTCCATTTTCAAGCGCCGCAGACTTCCTGGAAGCCGTAGATGGTGGGCGCTTCAGGCTCGAACTGCTCCTTCTGGAACTAGGATTAGGAACTTGACTACTCATCTTCCAACAGATTGAATCTTTTGCTCTGGTTCTGATCCGCGAGACGGAGAGAGGGAGAGAGATTAGGGTTCTTCCCTCTCCACGACCAGCTGTGGCTGTGGATGAAGCTGTGGCTTCAACAGTTTTACCCTCTCTCTCTCTCTTCTTCCGTCCCCGTCAGAAGAAAAAATTAAATTTGATTATATATTTTTTCCCACTGCGGAAACGTTCAAACGATTTTATTATTATTTTTATGAGATGCGTAAATGAGAACCCGCGTTTAAAATAATAAGAAAATTAAATTAAATAGGACATTCGAAAATCGTATAAGGCCAGTTTTGGAGGCCAAGTGATGCCAGGGGGATGCTTCGCCTCCTCAACATCCGCTTTTGGTTGTGGTTTGTGCTTTTGACCTTTGATTGGCGGCGTGGGAATCATATCAATATTTTATATGGCGCATATATGGGTAAAGGTAAAATTTTAGTTTTAAAAAGGTTAATTTAAATTTAAATTTAATTTTTTTTAAAATAAATAATTATATTTATTTAAAAAAAATTAAATTAAACTATAATTTTGAATAAGTTATTAGGAATAATTTCTGAAATAGTAAAAGAGTTTATAGACTACACAATTACTATTTTATCCTTATTTTTTTTACACTCTCTCTCCTCTCTCTTACGCTATTCTTCTTTACTTTCGTTGTGCTGCCGCTAGATCTGTCTATTGTTGTGGCTGGACCTCATTATCGTTACTCATTTTCTTCCTCTGTCGTCAAGTTTTTTTCAACATCGTCAGATCACTAGGTCATTAAAACTCATGATTTAAAATTTTTTAGAGGCTAAAACTAAAATTTATATAAATTTAAAAAATTAAAAAATATATTAACCCAATCCTTTATATATAATTATAAAAGTGAACATTGGGAGGAGATGGGAAGAAAACTTAAGATAAAACTCATCACACGTACTTACATCATAAACTATAAAATCATGAATAAAAAATGAAGAGTGTGTTTGGATATCTTTTAAACTATAGTTTTAGAAGTTTTTTTGGACAAAATTTTAGTTTAAAAAATTTTTAAAACAAACAGTCATATTTGTCCATAAGTGCTTTTGAGCAAAATCATGATTTTGAATAAGCTATTAAAATCAGTTTTTTCAACAGTAAAAGAGCTTATAGAGTATCAAATTACTATCTTACCCCTATTTTTTCTTACATCTTCTTTCATCTCTCTTTTTTACCTCTCTCCTCTCTCTTCTTTTATCTCTATTTTCTCTCCTCTCTCATCTACCCTCTCTCTCTTCTCTCTTATCTTTTCTCTATCTCTCTCATCTCTCTTATTTTAAATCAAATTGTACCTTTTTTAGTAATTTGCCAATATAAAAAGTCATTCTAAAAATAACTATCTAAACACTCATTTATCCAAAATTACTTTTTTCCTATAAACTCTTTTCTAAAAATCATTTTTTATAAGCTGTTTATAAATTTTTTTTTCATAATTTTTTTTTTAAATTCTAAATAGGCTAGAGTTTCAAATCGTGATTGGAAGTGAGCACTTAAATTACATGTATAACCCACATTTATTTTATGCCGCCGCACTTTATCTCAAAGGATAAAAAATGCATCGATGAAAAGTATGTTGTTTTGAATAGTATTAAATTATATCTAACATCATAAATTAAGTTTAGAAAAATAATTAGTACTCTGAAATATTTAAAAATACAATTAACACTTTAAACTAATTTTAAAAGTATAATTAACACCCTAAAATATTTAAATTTTTATAATTGTGTCTATTTCCTAATAAAAATATAAATTTTTATTTGATACATGCTACATAAATTTTTTATTTCGACACGATATTATTTAAAAAGTTACATGTGTAATATTATTTTAATAAATTATATTAAATAAACTATAACATTTCTCAATATTCATATATAAATTCTACATAATGTTAATTTTATAGTTTATTCAATACTCTTTTTTAAACAATATGGCACATGTGATATTTTAAATAATAATATGTTAAAATAAAAAGTTTACATGGATCGGATATAAATTTATATTTCTATTAGTGAAAAGATAGAATTGTACCAATTTAAATATTTTAGGATGCTGGTCGGACTTCCAAAATTAGTTTAAGGTACTAATTATATTCTTAAATATTTTATGATATTAATTATTTTTCTAAAATTAGTTTAAAATATTAAATACACTTTTACCCTTTAGAATACTATATATAAATGGTGGTTGAATTATGGTATTGAATGTAATTAAAATGCGGTGTGTGATACCCCTTAAATCATGCAAATGCTCAGCACACAGTTCATTCAAAATACGTGGGCTGACCTTTTAAAATGTTCGAGAGTAATGAATATATATCCATTTATTTGTATTATCTCTTACCAGTTTTTGACATTGACGGTGATGATGATGATTTCCTGGTCTATCGATATCCTTGAGAGTATATGGAGACGTTATGCAATACACTTTCCTTTGCGTTTAAACAAGGGACAAAAGCCAAAGTTCTTCCTTCGTACCGGCCAAAACATGCAGCTTCCTTTTAACCATATGCATGTATTTACAAAGTACAAACTAGTAAATTGGTCATAAACATTTAGATCATGTTTGTATGTTCGTTCGTTATGACATCTTTTGCTGATCCATGCCGATTTCCTTGCTCCAACTTTCTCGTTTTCAACTTTGCCGTCTCAATCGAACTTCGAATTAAATCTTTTTCTTTTTTTATTTTTGACCTCCTCATCTGAAAATAGATCTAACACATCAATGGTATCAAATAGTTTCATTTTCCGCCATTAATGATTTGAAAACCTCGAGTCTAATATAAGATATTAGAATTTGGGCTCAAATTCATTTTTAGTAGATTAGGTCAAGCCTAAATAATATATGATTAAGATGATAATAATTAAAAATTTATATTGTTATCCATAATTTTTTTTTTGGTTCAAATTTTAAATTGTAAATGTTTGATACCGACGTGTGATTAAGGAAGAGAATAATAGAATTGCATAACTTTTGATTAAGATACCCATTTTTATTCATTCGTCAAATTCTCTCATCTTGAATTTTTTTTCTCTGTTCTCTCTCTTATTTTTTATTAGTATATTTGCTGTTTTTTAATACTTGAATCTATCAAAGTGACTAAATTATCGTGTGACTACAAAAAAAAACTAATCTATAACTCAAGTACCCGAATCTCTTCACAAGAAAACTTTTGCCAACTCCAAGTTCCATTTGAGCTTTTTTTTTTGTTTATAAGGATAACTGTGTCTTTTATTTAATTTTTGCTTGATCTGATAGTATTTTTCTCCTCACTTCCTTAGTCCCATTCTCAATCTCAATCTCATTTTTTTAAAATTTAATCCTTCTTACCAAATAGGGCCTAAGCATATTTACTCTATACACCTTTATAATAAAAAAAAATAGATCAAGTATCTAACGGTGATTAACTAAGTCAAACAAAACGGACTCAATAATTTTTAAATAAGGCTGTAAATTCAAACTTTATAAATAAAAAAATTGTTAATTAATATATTTGATTCGGACTAGTTTTAACAATCAGAATACAAGTTCCACGATATGGAATAATTTTAAAATTTTTCAAATGACGAAACGAGTGGCGATCGAACGTTTTCAAGGCTTTCATTTCAAGTTATGCAAAAATTGATTTCGTGAATTTGCCCTCTCCCGTTTTGCTTTCTCCCATCCCCCACCTGTCTCTTGCACGATAATCGATGGGCCGTGTAACGTGAGAACATATCTATAAATCGCTAATATTACAAAATTAATAAAAAAATTGACAAAATCATATAAATATCCTATTTTTCATGATTCCGTGCCAGAGTTTTTTTTTTTTTTTGCAAGTTTAATAATATGTGCGATTCTATATACACAGCATATATGCAGAATAACAATATTTAAGAAATTACAATTAACGTATGGGTATTACTTTGTTAATACAATATATAGTATAATACTATAATAATTAGTGGAAAAAATAAGGCTAAATTATACATAATCCCATGAACTTTAAACCATACAGAGACAATGTTCGTAACCTCTGAAAATTTATAATAAACCCCTATAAACTCTTATATTTATACAAATAGATCTCATATGATTATCTTTGTACATTATTTATCCGCATAAAACTTAAAGTTTAGGAAAATTAATTACACATCAATTAAAGTTTAATGGGTTATATACACATAAAAATAAATATTAAAAAAAATAATATAATTGATAGTTTGTCAGTAAAGACCTGAAAATTTGTAGAGATGTATTATTAAGTTTTAAAAGTTAAAAATGTTATTGATACATAATCTAAAATTTAGGGAGATTTTGCCTGATATAGCCAAGAAAATATTGTCCACTGCCTCTACCCTCTCCAACATAAAAAAAAATCACCTAAAACATATTAGTATAGTAAATACGGAATTGGTTTATAACTCGTAAGGTTATAAGTTAATATTCTATTATTAATGTGAGAATCTTATTAGTTGATGATTTATAAGTATATCTATAAATATTTTTGAGCACTTTGGTGAGCCGTTGAGACTTATCTTATTTAAATTTTTTGTAATAAAAAAATCCCAAAAAAATCCAGAAGGGGCTGGGATTCACGAACAGGAATGGGCCGAAAGCTAGTTCAAATACATATTTTTTTGGGGATTAACTTGATGCATGCAAGGTCCATATAGTCCACTTCCTTAAGGAAGGGATGGAATTTTTTGGGGGGAGTGGGGTCCACTTATACCCTAAGGCTATGTTTGGTTCAACGAAAGGGAGGGTAGGTTAGGTTAATTTAAGTGAGGGCAGGGGAGGGTAGGGGAGGTGATAAGTGTGAAGGTAAGGGAGGAAATATGATATTTCTTATTTGGTTCAGGAAGGGAGGGGAGGGTAGGTAATGAAAAATTAACAAATATACCCTTATGTCTTTATTTAAATTTATTTATTATTTATAATATTTATATCATATATATATATACCCTTATTTATTTTTTTTTACCTCATTTATATCTGTATATGATAAAAAAATATGATAAAATTTTAATAATATCCCTCATTAATTTTACAATTATTATATTTATTTTAAATTATAATTAATAGAAACTCTTTAATATATATAATAATGTACATGAGAAAATTATAATTCAAAAAAATGAATGAGAGTTTTATAATTAAAACTAAAATAAATTTATTTTTTAAATTTTTATATTTAGGATATTATTTTTTGAGAGAATAGGAAAGCTCACTTTTTCATTTAGCCAAAATAAGAAACCTCATTTTTTCAATAATTTAATTCTTAAATTCTTATAAATAAACACCCTCTATTTGTTATAAACTTCTTCTTCTTGTTTTTTTTTGTCAAAAAGAAGTTATTCTATAGTTATTAACTGTTTGGAAGCGTAGTTCTTTGGAAACAAAAATAATATTGCAATTTTGGTCAAAGAAATTTCCAAACTGCTAAAAACTTGAAACATTTTACACTACACATGTACAGCACAAAATGCAATACGCGTTGAATAAAGTTGTATTTGAATTTGATAGTGCAAAAGCCTCCACCATGCGTTGTAAGCAATCTCATTTGAGACTCTTGAGCTTAATAGCAGAAGAGAGCATAACAGTCATTTCAGATGGATTCAACAACATAAAAAGCAAACTACCCATGTGGTTTAGGAGTGGTAGTCTCAGAAGGATGTCTTAGTCAGAATGAACAAATGAGACAATACCAGTTATACTACACATTCATTCTTATTTATATCCTCAACCTGCATGATGTCTGCGACCATCTAATGTAGAACAACCTAGAATGAAGAAACAGACGTGAAGTTAACACAGATGGTAGCTTCTTGGAGCAGCAGACAAAAAGCAATTCTGAAATGATGTGAAGGTGCCATGGAAGGCTGCAATTTGATGTGGGATGGTCCACACACAATGTTGAAGTGGAGTGATAACGGGGAATATGAAATGCCAAGGGTCCCACCACTTATGCCTACTTACCAGTAATTGCTACTAATTCTCAAAAAAAGCCTCAGGTACTAGTTAAATAATTAGATTTGAAAACAAAGGTGTTTTCAGGTTTCAAAACATAAGAAACACAGTTAGAGGAACATTGTTGCAGCCTGCAGTGTGGGGCAATTACAAAGAGCCAGATTACCAATAAATAAACGCCAAAAACATATTGGATTTTATAAATGCATGGAAATCATTGGATAAGGAGGTATTTTCAGAAGGTCAGATCTGCATCTCCAAGCTGAAAGTACTTATCCCTTATCCTTTACACAAGCACAAAACTTCACTCCTCGTTGAACTGGAGTTTTTGGATCAACAAATGCCCAATTCAATCCGAAATGCCTGCAAGTGATATCCGTCACGGTTCAGCAATTTTGGCCCTATAAATGTATATATGCATCAGAAAACAGGAGTGACATAAGACAACCTCCAACTTCTGAGAGCAGTATTGCCCTTTTCAAAAGTGTCAAGACCAGAACCTACCAAAACTCGAGCATGGTTTAGTAAAAAATCCATCTTTGGAGAATCCTTCATCTTCTTTACGGGAAGACAAAGATTTAGCAGTAGCTCCTCTATATTTAACATCATAGTTGAAAGTACAAGACCTGGTTGACAAGCAAAAGGAAAAAAAGTTTGAACATTAGAATGCCCCAAGAGGCTAAAAATCCATAAAAAAATAAGTCAAACGTCATCTGATTACTTATCAATGCATGCTTTCTGGTCTTGGAGAGACGGCCGATGCCAGCACAAGAAAGCCATCTGTGTTCAATATTCGTACGTATAGCAGAATTTTAGCAGGAGATACAGATTTGAATATTATCAAAATGCAGTAACACTCTCACACAATCAAAATTTTAGTTTGTTTTCGGAACTAAATTCAGTCAATGGTCTACAGAAAAGCAAGCTGGTTAAAATTGACGACAGATAGCTAAATGCAGGAACTTTATTCACTCAAAAAATGGAGAGGAAAACAAGCTTAGCAAAATGTGACGTGCTTTCTACAATTAGCCAGAAGATGAAGTCGAGATAATGAAAACAATAGACAAGTTGCTAAGATAAAACGAGACTGTAGAACATAACAAAATGAAACATTTTAAGTCTGAAAAACTTACTGAAGCAATGTTTAATGCCATTAAATTCATGTGCATTCGTGTGTGGATAGATAGACACTTGAAAAATTTTGAAGCAGTAATTCGAGTGTAATCCAAGACATGGAAAAGTTAACAAAATCATGGGATTTGGGAATAGCGTAAAGAGGGACTTGGGATTTAGAAACCGTGGGGGAGAACAGAGGTCAACAACGACAAATTCTAAAAGTGATGGAAACGAGGGAGAGGGAGAGCAAGTGACCAACCATTAACCAAGCTGCCGGATAGTTGCCAGAGCACGTCGAGCGACCGGCAGCGGTTGTTGCAGGCGCGCGCCGACGGAGAAGGAGCCAGAGCACACACGGGGCTAGGAATGGCGGAAATGAGAAGGGAAAAAGGCCTGAGGGCAATTCTGGAAAATCTAAAAATTGGCAGGGGTAATTTAGTCAAGATAAAACATAATATTTCTCACCCCTCCAAAAAACCCCAAATTTGGAGGGGTGAGAGAGAGGGGTAGGGGAGCAGAAAAAGACAAAAATATTCCCCTCCCCTCCCCTCCATTTTTCTCAACCAAACACACTTATATCTCCCCTACCCTACCCTCCCCTCCAAAACCCCCCAACCAAACAATACCTAAGGCTTTGTTTGGTTGGGGGGTTTTGGAGTGGAGGGGAGGGTAGGGTAAGGGAGATATAAGTGTGTTTGGTTGGGAAAAATAAAGGGAAGGGGAGGTGAAATTTTTTGTCCTTATGTGCTCACCTCCCTTCCTCCACCTCCCCTCCAAAAGTGAAGGTTTTTGGAGGGGAGAGAAATTTTTTATGCAAATTTGACAAAACTACCCTTTGTAATATTTTAATATTTCAATTATACCCTCCTCCTCTCCTCACACATCAAGCATCAATTTTCTCTCTTTTTCTTTTTTTGACATTTTTACATTGATTGCTCAAACATTTTATTAATTTATATATTATATTAATATATATAATAATTATTAATTAATAAGAGACAACATTAAAATTTTATCATATTTTTTATTTTTTTAATTTTATTATGATATATAAATGAGATAAAAAAATTTGAGATTTATAAATTAAAAAATATTAATTTTAATATAAATATGATAAATAAATAGGTAAGGGCATATTTGTCAACTTTTAATTAACTCTCCTCCCCTCCCGAACTAAACAAAAAGTATCACCTCTCCTCCCCTACCTTCACCCCCATAACTTCCCTTACCCTTACCTACCCTCCCTTATATTAACTCAATCTATCCTCCCCTAAGTTAAACCAAACAATGCCTAAAGGAGATCCTTCAAAATGGTCAAATCTATTCATACGAGGAGAGTTATGAAAGGTTGTTGCAATCTCAAATTGTACATGAATTGTTAATTTTATCCTCAATGGTTAGTTTTTTTCCTTTGTATTTTTTTAGTGATCAAGGATAAAAGGGCCATTTCATAATCTTTTTGATAGTTTTTTAATATATATATATATATATCATCCAATAACATGCCAAATAGGCCCACGACAATCGATATTACATTACACTGCGTGGAATCCCATTCATGCTTATCTTGCATGTAATTGAACCAAATGGGTACTGTATATTTTTGTGTGATCCTCTCTTTAAATATGTTCTCTAGATTTTCTTGTTCTCTCACTAGGCAAATGTTCATTTCCCCCCCTTTAAAACTTAAAAAAGAAAAGAAGATCACGACTTAGCCTTATTTTATTTAAAAAAACATATATGCTTGCCTTTTAACGTTTAAACTTCATTACAATGATGATACTCATCTAGTCATTAATATATAATTTATTTAATTAAATTAATTATATTAAAAAAATTAGTTAAAATAGTTCATGTGACATGTTTTTTTAGAAAGATCATAATAATTTCTTTTAACTCATTTCTTTTATCTTTTATTTAATTATTATTGAAAAAGTATAAATAATAATAATTAAAAAAATTTGATTAATATAAAAAATATTATATTTTATATTTATGACTAATATTATCTTTATAATTAAATCATATATTAATAATTGAAGAAATAAAAAAGACTAAAGAATAACAAAATGTTATGGAATAAAAAAGCGTTCCGTTATTCAAGCGAAAAAAAAGTCCCCATATAGTAGATTTTATATTTTATAATTTTATTTGATATTCATTTATGGTAGTACAATTAAAATAATAGCAATTAAGGCTTTAATTACTATTGTTGGTGCTTTAGTTAACATTTTATAGTTAACACAATATTAGCTGAATTCACCAAAATTTAAATAATTTAACCAATTATTCCACCAAAGTCCGAACAAATATGGTTTTAGGCCAAACCTCACTATTAAAACGTTAGTTGTTATTAAATAAAAATTAGAAGTAGTTGGCAAAATAATAATAATAAAATGCACTACATTTGTTTTAATAAATATTTTTTTAGAAAGTGGTTAGATTCACTTATGATTCAATAAAATGGCGAAGTCTCTAAATATAATAAATTTTCAAATAAGGTATATACACAAAATTATTTTTTTTAATACAAAAAAGTTTAATTAGGTTTGACACCGGTATTTATTAAAGTTATAGTACAATCTTAAGGTTCAAAGAGTGTTTACATGGGACTTACGAGATCGTCTATCAAATAAATTCTCACGAGGTCAATGGAAATTAAACTTATATTTTTATAAAATATAAATTTATTTATTATTATATATGTGAACTCTTATTGGCAAACTAATTTCTGTATCCCTCATAAATCATGATACAATATAGAGCTGGTAAAACGGGGTGGCAGTTTGCCAGCCTGCCCCCTGCTGGCCCGCCAGTGCTGGCGGGCTGGCCCGTTTTTAGGCGGGTCAGCCCGCCAGCCCATTTTTTTTAAAAAAATTATTAATATTATTGTTTATTTTACTCAAATATTATTTTGAATACTTCCATTATCAAATACTAGTAAAGATAATTACTTATTTGTTGATATGTGTTGACATATAATAATTGATTAATATTTTGTTAATGTTTATTTAGATTTATAGTTATAAAATTTGAGATTTTTTATAAAAAATATGAATTTTTAAGAGTATAATATTAACAAATTTTTTATTATGCTAATATGACATTATAATTTTTTTATTAGTATTTTAAAAGTATAAAAATAATTTTTTAAAAATATAAAAAAAAAGAGGCGGGCCGCGGGCTCGGGCTGGCCCGTTTTTAGCGGGCCAACCCGCATTACCAGCTCTAATACAATGTATCTCTATTATTGACTCCAAATTGGGATCAAAAGTTAGCCCAAGATAGTAATATTGGTGGAACTCTGGCCTATTTATTGTTTTGACATAATTGGTTAATATTGATTAAAAATGAAAAGAAGGGTAGCTATCAGACTATCAAGAATTTGCAAATAAGATAAATATAATATTTATTGATGAGATAAAAATGTCAAACTTTGTATGAACATTTTCTTGTTGGACTCTATCTGGCCCCCGTTTTTATTCTCAATAATATTTTCCCACTTTTTTTTTTTTTATGAGAAGGAATATCCCCATGTGATCTATTATTGAATACATAATTGACTTGTCACAATGAAAAATACAAAACATTTCCACTTATTAATAACATGTCAATCATTTTTTTCTCCTATGTGTTTTGGTGTTAATAATTAATTTCTTTCCATACTAATATAAATAATGGAAACTTAGCCAATAGACATGAAAATCTGTATTTTTTAATGGATAATTGATCTGTATGTCTTTATAATTTTATTTAATTTTAAATTAGGTCCTTATAATTTTTTTTATTGAATCCTTATTATTTATTTAGTTTTAATACGAGTCCTTCAATTATTGACCCTGTTAATTTAAGCTCACACCGTTAGTTTTGAAATGGACTTGCTTGCCGGACGTCTCGAACCACACCCCCACTCTCCTTCTTCCTCTCTCTCTCTCTCTATCCTGCGTTCATCAAGTTCTTCCTCTGTTTTCACGGAATGCCCATAACGTTACCTTGCAGTTTATCATTTTTCCAGACCAGATTACTTCATTGACTCTCTAGCATAGTGGTGTGGAGCCCAAAGCTGGACCTCTGCACTGTTGGCTCCAAGTTCTCCATTGTTGGTCTTTTATATGCCTCTCGTCTACCCAGAGCAAAGCAAAGGTTTAAGTTGGCTAAATCTTTCAAACACACCCAAAAAAGAAAAGTTCCGATTTTAAACTCCCTTGTCTCTATTCTCCAACAATTTCATCCCCTCCATACCACTGACTAGTTAGATAGATACACTTACAAAAGTAACCCGGCCACTTTGACTTTCTTTCTCCTCTTCATTTGTTGAATCCACAGATCTAATGCTTTCATCCACACTTCACTTTCTCTTCGTTCCAGATCATTCTCTTCTTCAACCTGGGTACTCAATAGCTAATCAATAGTCAAATTATTGGGTGAGATCTCTCTGCAGGAAGAGTTTCTCATAGTGATGAGCTAGTAGAGAGAGAAAGGAAGGGGAGAGAGAGAGTCAGAATAGAAGGGGACCGAGGAAGAAGGAGAGCGGGGTGTGGTTAGAAAATTCTGGCAAGCAAGTCCATTTCAGAACTAATGGGGGTCAGCTCGGCCTGTTTACGTCAGCTCCAAAACATAGTTTTAGAAGTTCTTTTAGGTAAAATTTTAATTTAAAAAATTTTTAAAACAAACAGATATATTTATCTATAAGTGTTTTTGGACAAAACTATAATTTAAAACTATAATTTTAGATAAGCTGGTAGGACTAACTTTTAGAACAGTAAAAAATTTTATGGATTACCTAATTATAATTTTACCCTTATTTTTTCTCTCTCTTCTTCTCTCTCCTTTTTCTCCTTCTCCTCCACAAGTCATCGTCGTCGCTATCAGCACTGTCCACGGTGGGTCACGAGTCATCGTCGTCGCTATCCACGCTGGATCGCCCGAGTCACCGTCGCCATCCACGCTGGGTCGTCAGTCGATGGGTCGCTGCTTGTCTTCTAGATCTATCGCCGTCCACGAGTCAGCACTACTCGCCGTCGCTAAGAGCTGCTCACCGTCGTTGGGTTGTCGTTGCTCACCGCCTTCACTGCCATCAGTAATTTCTAGAAGTGAAAATGCAGAGGATAAACAGTGCTGCGATTTGTCCTTTTTTTTAATTTTTATCTTATATCATTTTTAATAATTTACCAATCACAAAAGTCATTCTAAAAATAACTATCCAAACACTTATTTATTCAGAACCACTTTTTTTCTATAAACTCTTCTCTAAAAGCCCTTTTCTATAAGTTGTCTAAAAGCTCATTTTTTCTATAAGTCATTTTTTAAAATCTTATCCAAACACACACTAAATTCAGTGTCAATGATGACTCTTAATAAAACTAAAAACTAAGCAAATAATAAAGACTCAATAAAAAAATTATAAAAACTTAATTTAGAATTAGATGAAATTATAAGAATATGAAGAGTAATTTTCCCTATGTTTTATACACCTAAATAAGGTGCCAACAATGCTTATATAAGTATGAAATTAGATTAATTATTATCTTCCAATTTTGACTAGATTTAAAGCAATTTTTAATAGTGTAAGCTTACACATTAATTTGGATACCTAGATGATATTTAATGCATTACAAGTTTATTTGTTTAAATGCATATAGAATTTTTTTTATAAAATCCTTGAATATATTAAATTTGATAACTCTATAGTTTATTTTTTTTAATATGCCTTGAATAATATAAACATTGTGACTTTTTATATGACCTCAAGTTCTATATACTTTTTTTTTGTATGTGTCTAAATATTCGAAGAAATCAAAATGAAACCCACCTCATTCACAACACAAGGTTGTTAAAAATTTATTAAACTAGTAAGTAATTAATCTTAAAAAATGTTAAGACAGAAATTACTAATCCCAAACTTAAAATTGTAATTGTTTGAATAATTTAATTGTTATTTTAATTATTAATACTTTTAGTCGAAAATTTGATCCATAATTTTATTTTTTAGAAAAAAAAAACTCTTATTGACAAATATAAATTTTATAAATTACTCTCCATTTTTTAATATAATACTCAACTCATTAATTTTTAAAAAATTAAATAAATAATTTAATTATAATGTATATTAAATATTATTAAATTATAAGTTAAAAATTTTAATTTTAAAAAATATAAATATAAATATAAATATTATTTAATATTTTTAAATTAATAAATTGAGTCTTATATTAAATTTTTTTTAAGCACGTTAGATTAAGTGTGAGAAATAAGGCTTAGAGACTTAGATTTTACATTTGAATTTGATGATTTATTGACTACAAATAATTGCAACAATCTTCTTGAGAGAGCAAACGATTTTGCTCTCACAAGTCACAATGTTGTTGATATTCCGCAATCAAAGCGCACAACACAAGTTCAGACGAAGGAGTTTCACACTCACTAGTCGCAATCACGGCGTTTGTTTTCTTACTGAAGTAGGTGTGAAATTGTGAATTATACTGCTTTTGCGAGACAAGGACGATGCAGTTACAGATTGTGAATTATAAGAGGTACAAAGCAATATTAATAGTAGTAGAAGTAGAATTAGAATCGTGTTTTTGAATGTTTTGTTAAAGATTGTAGTGAAATTCGTCGACCAATGGCGCGGGAATAACGCGCATTCTCTTTGAAAAAAACTGGAATAAATTTACCAGCAAATCAAATCTTGACGATACGAGAGAGAGAAGAGAGATAAAACTAGCTGTAGCTGTGGACTTTTTTCAGCCCACCCTCTCTTCCGCTTCAAGACAATCACATGGTCCTACCCCTTCTTCCTCTGTCCCTATTCTGAATTTATTTTTTCGTCCCTTTGGAACAAATCTGTTGGATAATATTTCTGAAAATCATCCTCCCGAGATGTTCCTTCAATCCTTACAATCCCCCTGACATTCCTCTCAGATCTCCGGAACCTGTCTCTTTTCGCATTCTGTTATATGTGTCTCGTTCAACCTCTCACCGTGTCACCGGCATGAGGTATTTGAATTCTTAAAAGAATAGTTCAATTCAAATGCTTTTCGCGTTGATTACTCTCTGGGATTTCCAGATATTTTATGATGAGTACATGAAGTTTCTTTCTTCGTGTTTCCCTTTTGTCTGTGTTGCATGTGATATTTGAAGCCGGTCTCTGGATTCAGGGTTCATTCATATCTCGATGACGCCATTTTTTCTCAATTCTATCGAATGGCGTGAAATTGGGGAAAGTCGGTAGGTGTATGTCATATGAATTGTTGGAATTTTGAGTCTCAAGTAATATCCTATTACACATTAGTTTTCAAAAAGGTATAGCAATTGTCTATCTTCACTGGATTACGTGTTGCGACTACTGACATCTTACACTCCCTTTTAAGTATTCCCACTTTTGGGCGGTTTTACCAGAAGTTAAAATCGAGTTAGATGGATTGGGAAGTGAATTCTAAGCAAAGCTGATAACTACATTTTATTTTATTTTCAATTTGAATATGCGTCTGGTACTCTGATTAAACAGTTCAGGCTGATCTCGTTTTTGTGGGGTGTGTTCTGCTTACAGATTTTGACCGCTCTGAGTTTCGTATACCGATTGAATCCATTCATCAATCAACTTTAGCCTGATCAAGTGTCAAGTTTCTTCTTACTTCAAGCCAAGAGATTGAGATTCCGTTTGCAATGGACTTTCGTCATAAAGGATTGGGGATTTGTGTAAAGAAATACTAGATAGTCACTGTGAAGTAATAGACAGGTGCTGCTTTGTGTTAATTGTAGATGGACCGACGAAGTTGGCTATGGCGCAGGAAGTCGTCTGAGAAGAGTCCCGGTGAAACTGAGAGTTCAGGATCAATATCGTCTCTTTCAGAAAGATTCTCCGATGATCAGGTACGGCAGTGTTATGACTCTGTTCTGCCCATATTTCTAGATAGTTTCTCTCTGTTTGTTCGGCATTTCCGTGAAATGAAAAACTAGTTCCAAATAGCTCTCTGTATCTGCTGTCATAAGTTTTGTATGCCATGATCATTTTCTAAAGCATATAGGTTTCTAGCATTGTAGAGAATCGTTGGGGTCTGATATCTGTGGTTGTTTAAGTTATCGTGATGTTGCAAAAAATATGACAGACTCTGATGTTTCTACTATGTTTTCCAAGGTATATCCAACGCAAACTACTCTATCACCAGAAGTCACATCTAAAGCTGCACCCATTATTGAAGAAGAAGTTACTGATGTGAAGATTCTAACAGAAAAATTATCTGCTTCTCTTCGAAACATTAAGGCCAAAGAACACTTGGTAAAGCAGCATGCGAAAGTTGCTGAAGAAGCTGTCACAGGTACTATTTTTCGGACCTCCTTTCATACCACTGGAAGTAACGCTACCTCATTATGTTTATTACCACATACATTGGAACCAGTCAAACAGATACTGAAAGTCATAATCAACTTCTGCAAACCATTTAGTCATCATTTTGGGGTCATGTTAATAACATTAATTCTTTATATGTATACTCTATGTTTGTTTCTCTTTGAATATATTATACGTCAGTGAACATTAATGATATGCAGATGCCCAGTACAGAAGACAACTGTTGAGTTAGTTCATGTCAAAGAAAATATTTACTCATTATCCCTAAATTTTCCTAATTTGATTTTCAGAGTTTTATGGGATGAGAAAGCTGTTGATCTTTGGCAGTTGCTACTGTCATTGCATTGATTGTGTTGGTTACATTTTTTGCAAGTGTGTGCCAACATTTTTATGGTTTTGATGGATGAAAATTTCAAGTGAAAGCTAAATTGTCTTTTCCTGACCCATGGGTTAAATTCATGTTAGGAGAATCCAGTAATACATGCTTTATCTGTGAGCATGTGACCTACAGGATTTTTTTGGGGACATCCATCCATAATTCTTTGAAGATCTTACTACCACCCTTGTTTTCTCTCTTTTCTCGAAGGTTGAAAGCTTAAATTTGCAATTGAGAAAAGTTCCTGATATTGGCTTTTGGCTGTGTTTAGGATGGGAGAAGGCTGAAAATGAAGTGTTGTCTTTGAAACAACAACTTAATGCCGCAAATCAGAAGAACTCAGCACTTGAAGATCGGGTTAGTCATCTTGATGGGGCACTCAAGGAGTGTATGAGGCAACTTAGACAAGCTAGAGAAGAACAAGAGCAAAAGATCAACGACGCTGTTGCAAATAGCTCTTGTGACTGGGAATACAAAATATCTGAGCTTGAGTCTCAACTTCAAACAGCTAAAGCTGAAGCTTCTGTGTCAATTCGTTCTGATCTTCACCTTAGACTTGAGGCGGTGGAGAAAGAAAATTCAGGACTTAAACTTGAGCTACGATCTAGACTTGAGGAGCTAGAATTCAGGATCGCTGAAAGAGATTTGAGTGCAGAAGCTGCTGAAACCGCAAGCAAGCAACACCTGGAGTGCAAAAGGAAGGTGGCTAAGCTTGAAGCTGAGTGCCATAGACTAAAAGCCATAATTCGTAAAACATTATCTGCTACCGATCACAAATCGTTGACTGCCTCTTCAGTTTATGTAGAGTCCTTTGCAGATAGCCTGTCAGAAAATGGAGAGAGGCTACAAGCTATTGAAAGTGATGTGCGCAAATCAGGTGGTTGGGAGATGAATGAATATGAACCAAGTCGTTCTGACTCATGGGCATCATCTGCTTTTATCACAGAACTTAATCAGTTTAAGAATGAAAAGGCCATCAGAAAAAAACTTATGGCCCCTTCAGTTGAGATCACTCTCATGGATGATTTCCTCGAGATGGAAAGACTTGCTGCATCGCCAGATACAGAAAGTAGAAGCATTTCTACTGAGACAAGGCTGGCATCAGATCAACCTAAGGATGACCAAAATGCAATGAGAGAAGAATTGCAATCTGTAATTCAAAAGAATGTTGAATTGGAGGAAAAGCTAGAAAAGATGGAAGCAGATAGACTTGAGAAAGAGATGGCCTTTTCTGAGTGCCAAAAGCAGCTTGAGGCATCACAGAGTCGAATAAAGGAAGCAGAGTTGAAGGTGGCAGAGCTTCAAACTAAGTTAGCTCTAGCAAATAAAACAAATCAAGAAGCTTATGAAGAACTAAAGTCAACCAAAACACAGAATATAGAAACTGAATCAAAATTAAGAGTTGTTCAAAGAGAAGTAGAGGATTTGGTTTCAAAAATTGGTTCATTGGAGAAGGAGATTGAGAAGGAGCGAGCTTTGTCTGCTGAGAGTGTTGCCAAGTGTGGGAGTTTGGAAGGTGAACTATTGAGGATGAAGCATGAATCTCAACTCCACCAAGAGGCTGAGAAAATTCAGAGAGATAACGTTGAGTTGAAGTTGAAGCAGGTCAGTTTGCTTAAACATATTAGGAACACTGAAAACATGCTCTTAATTTGCCATTCTGCATACATGCCTAGACAAGAGCTGATTGTTTTCCCAGAGACTATTTAGACTAAACAAAAGTCCTAAATCACATTAGCCGGCATTGAAGCCAAAATTTATATGAACCATAAATATGTGAAGCTTTGTTGGAACCGCATTAAGCTAATGTCTTGCATCATCCATTTAATTGTCTCCTCATCTTAACTGCAGGAGAAGGAATTTGCTTTGGCTGCTAGTAGATTTGCTGAGTGCCAAAAGACCATTGCATCTCTTGGTAATCAGTTAAAGTCCCTTGCAACAATGGAAGACTTCCTGCTTGATTCAGAGAACCCTATGGACCTAACCCATGAAGTTACACCAAATGGTGCTGTTCCCTTGAAATTGCATCATCAGTTCGATTTGCCTAAAAGAAATTCTGAGTCATCAATATTGTTAAAATCATCTGGTACCCATGAGAAAAGCCGTAATGGTTTTGGTAAGTTCACCCCTAGAAGTAAGAGTGTAAGCAGAAGAGGAACTCACTGAAAAGTCATACTTAAAATGCGTTTATTCGTTTCTTATAGTCTGTTGGATTCAACATTCATGAATCCAAAGTTTTACGTATTTTACTTTTAAAAGCACTGGTTGCAGAAGCATAAAAGTTGCTCAAAGCATATATATGTAGTCATGTGTAAATTCCAATATTTGTAAAGAAAAAAATGGTTTTGAATTTTGATGACTTCTTACCCAACAGCTGTCTTTGCTTGCTTCTTTAATTCAATGGTCAATTCAACAATGAGTAGACCAGCATCCTATATATCAGGGGGAAATTTTTAGGTCTAATCTAGCGCTAGGGTCATCAAGACAAATTGATTTTGTTTGTTTGTTTTATTGTTTTTCATTGTTTTGATAGATTCTATAATATGTTACAATATTTGTCATATCTATGATTGTCTGTTTGTGACCAATTCAAACTTGAAAGACGTAAATGGATTCTGTCTCTCCTTTTGCCTTATAAGAAAAGATCAGTGGGGTCTATAGTTTGATTGGGGCATTACCTTCTGCCTACTGCCTATCTTTTCCAAACAACAGAGCAGGTGAAGTACTGGAGAAGATTTGATTGGGAGGTCACAATCCGTAGGAACTAGGAAGTGAGATTACGATAAGAACCCCTCACAGAAAAAGCTCGCAGTTTGGATGATAAGCTGCTGATTAGCGAATAAAGTAAAAAAGTAAAAAAGTAAATGACGTTAGAAAAAGCTTGTGTGTATGATAAAATTAAAAAAAAAAATCAACAATTTATTTTTAAAAATTTATAATTTACGCTTATTTTAATATTATTGGAAATGGAAAAACTGAAATCCCTGTATTAATATTTTCCCTTGACGTTAAGTTATTGTCTCTATCTTTTTTTTCAGAAAAAAATTGAAGTTATATGGCCCGATATGGATTCAAATTTAATTATATTATTATTATTATTAATCACACATACATCATACTCAGTGTTGAACCCACAATTTAACGCTTAAGAGAGACACTTGAGAGAAATAGTCGGTGCTATTAGACCACGGGGCCACCGGCCGACTCAAGCTTAATTAACCCTCTTATCTTGAAGATTATTATTACTATATCTCCCAAGCCGAAGAATCCCAAGAGTTTGTCAGCTTCAAAGAACATGCCTTGTATTATTAGTACTTCCTTCTTCTTCTGATATATGCCTCATTTTAATCAATCTTTGCTTAACAGATTATAGAAAACCTCTGGCTTTCTATGCTCTGACTCACAGATGGCCTGGAATTACAAAAGTACCATGTGTTAGCAGTTAAAAGATGAAAAATACTATTTTACTACCCCATAAATGAGCTTATTTTCACTTTCATTCTTTGTAAGTATATATCTTTTCAATTTGGTTCCTCTAATTAAAATACTTTAAATAATGTTGACTTTAGGTTTACTTTAAATATGAACGGAAAATCGTAGGAGGTGGTAGGCGTAATGGTAAAACGAAAGATTAACATCTTGTGCCTTCAGAAAACTAAATGGGTTAAAGAAAAATCTTGGGAAATCAATGAGTTCAAATTTTGGTACACAAGTAAAACATGTATGAGGAATGGTGTTGGTATCATTGGGTGTGTTTGGAAAACACCCAAACCGCGGTTTTAAAAGGGCTTTTGGCCCAAACCTCGGTTTGAGAAAATTTCAAAACAAACAGGTTTATTTATCCATAAGTGCTTTTGGACAAAACCATGGTTTAAAACCATGGTTTTGAATAAGCTATTTAAAATAGCTTTTTCAACAGTAAAAGCACTTATGGACTATCCAATTACTATCTTACCCCTACTTTTTCTTACACCCTCTCTCCTCTCTCCTACTTTTTCTTACACCATCTCTCCTTTCTCCTCTCTTCCTTCTCTCCTCTCTCTTCTCTTTTCTCTAACTCCCTCCTCTCTCTTACTTTAAATCAAATCATACCCTTTTTGGTAATTTACCACCATAAAAGTCATTTTAAAAATAACTATCCAAACACCTATTTACTCAAAATCACTTTTTTTCCATAAACTCTTCTCCAAAAGTCCTTTTCCATAAGTTGTCTATAAGCCCTTTTTCAAAATTCTATCCAAACAGGCCCATTATGGATAGAGTAGAAGACGAATGTGGTAGATGTTAAAAGGATTGATCACAGAATTATATCTCTAAGAATAATTGTTGGAAGGGATACAATCAATGCTATTAGTGCTTATGTACTTCAAGTGGGAACAGAAACACATCTTAAAAAAAAGTTTTGGGAAGATTTGGAGGGGCTGATTCAGAGCATACCACTTACTGAGAAGATTTTTATTAGTGGGGACCTTAATGGTCATGTTGGTAAGGAGGCAGGGCAATATGCAGGGGCTCATGATGGTTTTGGTTTTGGAGAGATTAATAATAAATGACAATCTATTCTTGAGTTTTCATTAGCTTACAATCTTAAGATTGTCAACACATGCTTTAAGAAACGAGAGGAGCATTTGATCACATACAAGAGTGGGATCCACAGGTCACAGATTGATTTCTTTTTGGTAAGGAGTCAGGACAGAAGACTTTGTACAAATTGTAGAGTGATTCCAGGGGACGGAGTGACAACCCAGCATAGGTTAATGGTCCTTGACGTGAGTATTAAGTGTAGGAAAGAAAATAGTCAACATGTTTTAAACATAAGAGTCAAGTGGTGGCAGTTAAAGGGGGAGAAGAGGAAAACTTTTAAAAGAACTATGTTAAATGAAGGAGTTTGGGAGGCGCAGGAAAATGCTAATATTATGTGTAAGAAAATAGCTGAGAAGGTCCAAACGGTTACTAAAGTAATTTTGGGAGAATCTAAAGGTTTTGGTCGACGAGATAAGGAGATTTGGTAGTGGAACGAGGATGTACAAGAGAAAGTTAAAAACAAGAGAGACTGTTTCAAAGTTATACACTTATGTAATAATACTAAAAATTGAAAAAAGTATTATTTAGCTAAGAAGGAAACTAAGAAGGCGGTGAGTGCAGCTCATTTTAAAGCTTTTGAGAAATTTTATAAGGAGTTAGGGACAAAGTCAGGAAAACAAAAGATTTATAAGATTGCAAGAGATAGGGAAAGGAAATCAAGAAATTTGGATCAAGTATGATGTATTAAGGATGAAGAAGGCAAAGTTTTAATTGCAGATGGTGATATTAAAGAACGGTGGGAGACCTATTTTTACAGATTGTTTAATGACAAGGGAGGAGGGTCGAGTTATGAGCTAGGGGATTTAACACGAGAAGTTGAACCAAATTTGACATTTTACCGTAGGATTCGTGTTGGCGAGGTTAAAGAGGGGTTTAAGAAAATGGAAAATAGTAAAGCTATTGGATCTGACGGTATTTCTATTGAAGTTTGGAAGTGTTTAGGCAAAGTGGGGGTGGTGTGGCTTGCTAAACTATTTAATGTGATCTTAAGTTCTAAGAAAATGCCCGATTCTTGGAGGAAAAGTACTTTAGTTCATATTTACAAAAATAAAGAGGATATTTAAAAGTGTAAATTACAGAGAGATAAAGCCTATAAGTCACACTATCAAAATTGTGGGAAAAGATAATTGAACACAGGTTGAGATTAGAGACTGATATTATTGAGAATCAGTGTAATTTCATGCCGGGTAGGTCTATAATAGAGGCGATTCATTTATTAAGGGGGTTAATGGAAAGATACCAGACTAAAAGAAGAGACTTGTATATGGTCTTTATTGAATTAGAAAAAGCGCATGATCGATTGCCAAGGGAGGTGTTTTGGAAAGCTTTGAAAAAGAAAGGTGTGCGCATGACATATATCAAGGCAATAAAAGATATGTATGAGTGGGTAACAACTACTGTAAGAATGTTTGGGGGTGAAACAAATAATTTTTCTATAAGGATTGGTCTACATCAGGGATCATCATTGAGTCCTTATTTATTTAATCTAGTAGTAGATATTCTAACTAAGCCTATTCAAGAAGAAATCCCTAAGTGTATGCTTTTTACGGACAATATAGTTCTTATGGCGGAGTTAAGACAAGAGATTAATTTTAAACTTGAGTTATGAAAAAGTACTTTAGAGTCGAAGGATTTTCGTCTGAGTAGAAGTAAGACTGAATATATGTATTATAATTTTGATAAGAGGCAAGTTATAAGTAATTTGGAGGTCAGATTGGGAGATCAAGTTATTCCACAAATAAATAAGTTCAAATATTTGGGATCAATTATACAGAAGGATGGTAAAATTTTGGAGGATGTTAATCATAGAATTCAGGCTGAGTTTAAATGGAGAAAGGCTACTGGGGTTATATGTGATCGGAAAGTATCAGATAAAGTAAAAGGAAAGTTTTATCATACTGCTATAAGACCAGCAATGCTTTATGGAAGTAAATATTGGGCTTTAAAAAGACATCAAGAGTATAAAGTTAGGGTAGCTGAGATGATGATGTTAATATGAAAGTGTGACCATATAAAAAAAGATAAGATTCGTAATGAACAAATAAGGAGAAGAGTTAAGCATTGTTTAGTTGGGAGTTTTTGGAGGGGAGGGTAGGGGAGGGTAGATATAAATGTGTTTGGTTGGAAAAAATGGAGGGGAGGGGAAGGGAATTTTTTTTGTCATTTTTTGCTCCCCTACCCCTCTCCCTCTCCCTCTCCTCTCCAAATTTAGGGTTTTTTGGAAGAGTAAAAAATATTATATGTTATACTGACTAAATTACCCCTGTTTATTTTTCAATTTTTCACGTTTGCCTTTTGGTGTAAAAACCCTTTTTCATTTCTTGTTTCCGCGTCTTCAGCGTGCACAGGTCCATCCCCGTCGGCGCGCCTACTGCACTGCAGGTCAGTATTGACTCGCCTCAACACTTTCACAAAACCTCTCTGCTCCTGCATCTCACGCCAGGTTCTTCTCAAAACAGTTTCTTTTTCTCCCTCTGTAACTGATAGACTACTGAGTTTTCAAACTCGTGAAGGTTGTAGCATACTTCTCTTGATGAAGAAGTGGATGAGCGATCAAGTAAAGGGGATGATGACGCTAAGGATCAGAGCTACGTGTTGAATGAAGAGGTATTCTACTACTACCCGCGTTTATGTTTTTAACTTTTAAGCCAAAAGTTTGATTTTCCTTACCTGAGATCCATATATTGCTTATACTGGTGTGTGATGATCCTAGTAATTGTCATGGTTATGCTCAAACAGCTGAGTTGGTCTGTGACCAGGCAACTATTGCTTCTGTCAATAATAACTTTCAGAGTGCAGCTGTTGGTGTAGATAATTCCAAAATGTCTTCTGCCGCAGTGCATGACCCTTTAACTGCTCTAGCACCTGATGGTTCTTTAAGGACCGCAATGATTTCTAATGGAGGAGCATACAATCATGGGTCCCAGGCTAATGGATGGGATGAAGAATATAGGAATGATAGTCTTTCAAGTGCAACCTATGGTGCAGGCCATTTATTTGTTTCAAAGCCCAGTGTGGACGAAGAACATGCAGACATTAATTTTCCTTCTCGTCTTGTTCAACAGAGTGAGAGCTTATTAGAGAGGCTTAAATCGCTGGAAAAGTAAGCATATATGCTTAGTTGTTTGACTTTATTTTTTTATGGTATTTTGTTTTGATTTGGTAATTTCTTTCTTTCTGGATCAGAGACTTGTCTTTGCTGCTGTTCTAATGATCAAATTATGTAGGTCAAAGGGCAATCTGCAAGGTCAGGACTCCTTGTCAAAATATATTTTGGAGATTGAGATAAGGCTTTCTGATTTTAGGTTTCTTGCATCCTATGGATTATCTTTGCTTCCATTTTGGGTGCATTCTGATAGGCGGATTAAGCAGCTTGAAAGTGTGATTAATGATGACTTGTTGTAGACTTTTAAGTCTGCACAAGACGAAGTTGAGGATACGCATGTTCAAGTCTCTGAAGGATTGGCTGGACATGAAAGAGGCATTGGGCATGGGTTTGAAGTGGATGGTACTGATAACAAAAACATTGCTACTTCTGAATTCTCCAATTCTTCTCAGGTTGATGGTTCAGTTTTAGTTGATAAAGATATATGCAATGAACTTCCTATCAATGCTGAGCACGTTCCTTCTGCATCATCCCATGGTAGCCACTCGGAAATAGGTGTAGGCAACAATAAAAAAGTCGATGATATGCTATCTCCTGAGGAATCAACTCATACACGAGTCTAATGTTGGAGAAGATGTTGTTATGGATGTGGACATGGAAGTTGACGATATGAATCTCTCAGGCAGTACAACTTTGGTAGACATGCCTGTGATGAAGGGTTTAGATTTATATATTATACTAATATATATAATAATTATAAAATTAATGAGGGATATTATTAAAATTTTATCATATTTTTTTATCATGTATATATATAAATGAGATAAAAAGTTTTTTAAAATTTATAAATAAAATAATAATAATTCTGATATAAATATTGTAAATAAAAATAAATCAATTTAAATAAAGAAATAAGAGTATAATTGTCAATTTTTTATTATCTACCCTCCCCTTCCCTCCTAAACTAAACAAGAAATATTATCTCTCCTCCCCTACCTTCATACTTATAATCTCCCCTACTCTTCTCTACCCTCACTTAAATTAACCTAACCTACCTTTCCCTTTATTGAACCAAATATAGCCTTAGAGTGGCACCTATTGAGGAGAAATGGTAGAGAATCGTCTTAGGTGGTTTAGACAGGTACAAAGAAGGCAAATGGATGCGCTGATGAGGAGGGTGGATCAAACAGTATGGAGCCTGGTTAAAAGGAGTAGAGGAAGGCCAAAGAGAACGCTCGACGATGTCATTGAGCGGGATCTCCTGGTCAATAACCTATCCAAAGATTTAGTTTTTAATAGAGCACAATAATATCATATGACCTATATAGTAGATCCCATTTAATGGGATAAGACTTGTTGTTGTTGTTGTAATGTTGACTTTAGTTGAAAATTTAAGGTGCAAGTTAGCAGTGTTAGGCATGCTATGAATGTATACGTTAGTAGTTTATTAGGTTTGACATTAATTTTTGAAAATCACTTTAATAATTATAAGTGTATCTGTCTTGAATGACATAGTTTTTTGTTGTTGGTAAAATTACACCTTTGTTTTCAACTTTATACAATATTTTAATTTAGTCCTTAATTTTATAAAATATATTTTCAATCCTCTAATTCTAATACATTGAAAATTAAATTCAATACATAAGTATTTAAGAATGTTTTGTCAACATTTAAAATTTCAATGTCAGCCTTTTTTATTAACGGCATCGAGGTTAAACAATTATTTTATATAATTAACTGATTAGAATGAAACCATGTTAAAACTAATTAGAATGAAACTATGTTAAATTAAAATCAAAGGTATACTTTTACTTATTTTTTTTTAGAAGTTAAAACTATACAAAAACATAAAAATGTATTATATCTTGAGTTTGAGATCATTGGCACAAGAGCATTTATTTATTGTTAATGCAAAACTTATTAGTATGGGAAGATTTTATTTCACCTGCATTGCAAACGCCAAGTGAATAATTGTTGCTTCAGACCAAGGCCTTCCAATAAACTGAAGACCAATAGGCAAACCCAATTTATCATAACCAACCTGTGAAAAGGACAATTTATATTTCTTATAAAAAAAACAACTCTTGCAAAGAAAAGTGAATAAGCGAAGGTGAATGTGGTAATTTCTTACTGAAACAGTCACTGCAGGAAGTCCCAGAAAGTTTCCTGATATAGAATATCTAACCAGTGCAGCTAAAATGGCAGGAAGCAGAATCAGATTTTGTTAGGCATTTGTAAAAATTAATCTTATCAAGTTTTAAAGTTTCATGTTCGTGTCTACATATATATATATATATATATACCTCCATTGACGTAATCAAGCTCGCCAGTCTTGAGGGCATCATCTTGAATGGAATATGCAGTCACACTGTTTCAAGTTTTAACAAATAGCATAAGAGCAATTTAGTACCAAACAAATCAAAGACATCATCATGTTCAAGTTTGAGAAATTAGTACGAGAATAGAGAAAAGTGGGACAAACCCTGTGGTTGGTGAGACTATAACATCTGCCTCAGCAAATATCTTCTTGTGAAACTGTAACTGGCGATTCCTATACACATCAGAACAAATATGTTAAACTTACTTTTCAACTGAGATTCATTTCTAACATGATTATATCTTGGTGACATATGATGATACTTAAGATAGCCAACTCTACTTTTAAAAATTAGTTGTTAAGATAAGAAAATTAACCTATTTAAATATTTCATTGAATATTCTATACTACTCAATAAAGAACTGTATCTCCCAAGTCTCCATCAAAATATGTTGACTTTAGTTTCAAAATTGGTCAATGACAAAAAGTACCTAATTTTCTGAGCTTTTACATACTCCTTGCTGCTGAAAGAACCATAGATGTTGAGACCTACTCTTGCATCCCATCCTTGTTCCGCGACGTGCTTTTCTCGTATCATATCGAGCGATGTGCTACACTCGGATCCGATTGTTAAATAATGTGCCAGCCTCATCACTTCTATCTCTGGTATGGTCACTTCTACAGTCTTTACATGTTTCCAACAAAATTAAGTTGGCAGGTTACCTTATTAATGTTATGCAACTAGTCTTGATCAAGTCAAACATAAATACTCACCTTGATATGGTTTTACATTTATATTCTGATTAGGAAATTGATTTTAGATATTAAAAATGTGTTTTTTAATTATTATTATTATTATTATTTAGGTCAGTACCTTCCAGCCATAATGTTGCTGAAGTTTGTTCAAAGCTTGAGAGCAGCATAATCTTACTTCATCACTGCAATCATCAAACCACTAATTGACCAAATTAGTGGTTAGCCAACAAATGATATATCAGAAGTCAGAACCAAGAACAAGCTACTTCTTTAATATATATGAATGAATAGTTGATTTAATGGAGCAGGTTACCAACCTTCCTATATTTCGCCAACTTGATGTTAGATATGGACTTTGTCAAGCCCAGCATTGGAAGATTCACCTAAGGTCAGTTAAAGAAAGGTACAAGTTAACACAAAACCTAATATATTCTTTTTAGGTTTTGGGCTTAGAACTTTCTCAGGCCCAAGACTAAGCCCAAATTAGTGTTATATAAGGCCCGTTATTGAACCTTAAACAAGTTCTTACTGGGATATTGGAAGGCTTATGAGAGGGAATTTCACCGTTGATAGCAGCATAACTGTTAAAAAGCAAAACAATAAAAGTTGTGAAAAAGTAAGTTGAGAGTTACTTGAAGAAAGAATGTAAAACAGAAAAATGTAAATATTCAGGCTGATCCCGCTTGTAACCTCTTGCTGTTAGCACCTGTCCCATTAATTAAGAAAAGAAAAGAGTAATACTAACACTATCAATGCATCTTCAACAGTGCCTGCTAGTATTCCAATCATCCCCACTGTCCAGTTCAGAGGAAGAACTCTGAATGTAGCATAAGAACACTCTTTTAAATCATTATAATCTTATGGTCAATAATCATGGTACAACAACAAACAACGTGGGATTACTCACCCAGAATGAGGTACACGACCAAAAGTTGGTTTTAGACCCACCACCCCACAAAGAGCTGCTGGCATTCGCACCGATCCTGACCAAGTTTTACAAGCAAATTAGTGACTAAGATAAAAATTTTACGTTTTTCCTTTATGATTGAGTCCATCCATGAATGGTATTAGTTAGCATACTAGAATGTGACAAGAAAGATATACCTAGAAGATTAATATCACTATGCTGATTTTGCTGGTGTTCATATATAAATAAACAGAAGGACAAAAACTGTTTTTTTAGCTCATATAAGATGCTGTCATTGTCAAATGAACCTGCAGGGCCGTAGGGATACTTTGTCTTTTTAAAAATTTACAGTACTTTTATCCTTGAAACTAAAGAAAAAAAATCTTATTCTTAAGATACCAATATGATATAGAAAAGTATAAAAACAGAGTTTCTGATAAAATATTAGTACCTCCCCCATCAACACCAAGAGCAACAGGGCAAAGTCCTGCAGAAACAACTGCAGCAGATCCACTAGAAGAACCTCCTGCAATCTTGGTGGGGTCATATGGATTTCTAGTTGCCCTACAAGTTAGTTAGTTAAACAGTGTGCTCTTGTCATAACTAACCTCAGAAGAAGTCAAAAAGCAAGGAAATTTTGGTTATGACCCATGATTAAGACATTAGTAGAAATAATGTATTCTCTTACCCATAATGTGGATTAATCCCACTTGTTCCAGCTCCAAGTTCATGCATATTGGTTTTTCCAACAATTATGGCCCCACATAGCCTCAGACGCTTAACACAGCAAGCATCATCTTTACAATGCCTTTCTTTGTGCAGCCACTTTGTTCCTCCTACAAGACATTTTTTTTATGGTTTCTTGTCTTTTAGCTTCTTAGTGAATAATTATGGGAAAATCATTATGAGGTTAAGGGAGGAATCTAATTGCCAAAAAGTCTCAATAACAAGTAAGCAGTATTGACCTGTTGTTATTTCTTACATTAGAACTTGTTATTACATGCTGCTCACTTATTGTGAGACTTTTTAGTTATTATATTCTTTTCTTAGAATTTTATTGTGATTTTCCTATAATTATCAGACAATTGAGCATTTGAATACACGAGAAAAAGATACCTGTGGTTGGATATGGCAAGCAATCTATTTCATCCTTGATAGCAACAGGAACACCATCTAGCACAGAAATAGGTTCTCCTGCCAAAAAAAATCATGGTCTTCTATAATTCAAGTACTATTTCAGCTACTTGAGTTCTCATTTCAGAATGCCAAAAGCCAAAGAAAAAATATTCAGACTTATGAATTATGAGTTTTTGGGATTATCAGATTCCATCATTGTACCTCTTTCATATCGAAGAGTAGATTCCTTTGCTTGTCTCAGTATGTCTTCATTATTGGAGGCAATAAAGAATGCCATCTGGTAAGGGGCTTTTGATGATTCACTAACAGCAGCTATAAATCGTTCTGCAACCTACAAAATGCCATACATACATACATACATATATATATATGACCATCACCGAGACATAAAAAAGATTAGATTTTGAAGAATATAGTAACTTAAAGCAATTTTTTAAGTTCTACCATGTGAATACCATAAATGGAGTTAAATCTCCTGAAGTGTAGGCTTTGTGATAGTCCATTATTGTCCAGCGACAGAAAGAAGGCTTCTTTTCTGAATATGTAGGCAAGCATTCTATTGCATGTTGAACTTGTCGTGCTGGAGATAAATCAGATTCTAAGCATTTTACTTCATGTTCTTCAGGATCTGCCCAAAAAATAACTTTTTCAGAGTGAACTGAACCAATGACCAATCTCACAAAGGGCAATTAAATTAACTCTTCAGAGTCCACATCTCTAAGAACCGGTAATCATTTTGCATCAAAAAGAAAAATTAGAACTTAATAATGCAGATTATTACAAACCTTCAAAAGCATGCAAGGGAACAAAGAGAGGAGACTCTTCCAATTCTGCATGTGTAATAAGCTGCAAAAGAAAGACTCTTGTGCATGACAAGTATATCCAATAAAAATGAACCGTTCAAGTTAGAGAGCCCAAGGCCTTATAAGACCCCTGATTCGAGGTAACCTCCCCCATTTGGTACTCAAGACAGAATCTCAGCTTTCATGTGACAACGGATGGATTAAGAGCATACCTTGTGAATGAGATTGTTTCCTTTCAATATGTACAATAAAAGGGTTCCAAGTAATGGAATCTCCATAAGCGTAGCGAAGATTTTGACCAAAATTCCAGTCATGCGAGGAGCTGTAAGTGAAATAGGCCATTATTAGTACTTGGTCTCAGTATCAGCAACATCCGACAACAACCTAAGACTCTGATACAAGCTTCAAATTCATAAGCTTGAAAACATGACATCAGAAATCATCTCTTTTTCTTCAGAACTAAAAGTAATTTCATAGTGAATGAGCAAAAAGAAGAATATTCAGAATTGGGTAGTCATCATCAACCTCTTCTGTTTCTGACCAGAAAGCTATCATGCAAAGCTCAAGATCAAAACGACAACAGCTAGCAAGGAAAGAGAAAAACAGAGAATGAAGTAATCTCAAAGCATGAACCTTTGACATTGGCTTGAAGATAGAATTCATCACTCTTGGGTCCTAAATCAACTTCTTTGACGGGTCTGTAAAAAAGAGGTTTGGTTTTGAACAGACTCATGATCGTACGAGGATGTCCTTGGGAAATGACAGAAGAACAGAGAAAGAGAAGGAACCGTTGGTTTCTACATAAAAGAGAAACAGAGGAAGAAGAAGAAGAAGAAGAAGAAGAACGAGTAGGCGGAGAATACAATAAATCGAGACAATAAAAATACAGATGAGGTCTATTATATAATCTTTGTGCTTATAAAACTATGGAAGAATGGGGTCTGGTTCTGGTACTATGATGACCACAAGAAAACATGTCGTTTTCATGAACAAGGTGAAAATACTGTACGATTAAAGCAGAGATTATTTACATTATACTCTTCACTGAGTTATTCCATGTCAGCCTAACCATTTCCAACTTCTTAACTGTTTTTCTTCTCTGTACTCATCCAAGTTCTTGTTCTTTTGTTTGCTACACTCATTTGACTTGATTGTTTATACAGGACATTCAATTTTTTTTTTAAAAAATAACACACAATTCGAGGAAATACAATAAATGAATAGTTAAGAAATTCAGTAGAAGCAATAGTTTATTTGATTTTATGTAAGTTACTAGAACTTTCCTCTCTGCATGTTTTTGTATGACAGAGTATTAAATAAATTCAGAATTTTTTTCTTGTGAGAATTTATAATTATTACTGGATGCCATCACGTTGTTGTTTCTATTGATCAAGTGTGGAGGCAGAGAGCTGACTAATGAAACAAACTTCAAATATCAAGGCACAAGGGAGCTTTTATTTATCTGATTTATTACTACTGGTGTCGTGGTAAAGTCAACCAAATGAACTTCCCCAGAATTTGAATTTGATTCTATGGGGTGTTCCAGCTGTTTATGACAGGTAGCTGTATCTGCAAATTGCACGGCTATGTGTAATGAAAAATGCCAGCTTCAACAATTTGTTTTTATAGAGGTAATTTTTGTTGGAACATTATCAAAATGAATATATATATTTAAAAGTCATCTCCTAAACAACTAACAAATTTTGTATGAAGGATTGTCTGAGGAGTCAAAATATTAAAAGTCACCAAGGTTATCTCTCTTTAGTTTCTAAATACGTAATGTAATAATCAAAGGTGTGGTAACTACCATATAAGGATAATTAATCTAACGACGAACTAGCTAAACTCTAAAGTTAAAAAATTAAAGTTTGAATCATGCGTTGTTGAAAAAGACCTATGGCAGAGGTATCTAGATACAAAATCTCGATCCGAATTAATCAATTGCTTAGATACTTGGTAATAAGATAAAGAAAAAATGTCAGACACTAGGTGATTAAAAAGATTATAAAAAACAAAAAAAATGTGAGGTAACAACCATTTTGTGAAAGGTTGTGTTATTTTTTTAAAAAAGAAAAACCTATATACTAGAAAGATGTTACTTTTCATGAATTTTTTCTAAATAACGATTGGTTATTAAAATTTTTTTAATCTAGATCAAGGTATCTATAGTTAGTAGCAGTAACTAACCCTCTCACCGCAAGACCTCTACTTAAGGAGAAACAGTTGGTTGTAATATGTTTGTCATGTTTAATGGTGAGATTCAAATCTCTACCACTTAATTAAAGGATTAAGTGAGATAAACACTATGCCAAACCCGCGTGGTTAGTTATTGAAGTTATATTGGTTTATAATATAACATATGATTATAACTTTTTAACAGAAGAGATATATATTGAGAGATACCACTTCAAGGCTCATTGTCTATAAATACTCTTCACCTAACTCCATTTAGATTGGAACATAAAAATTCATTACCTTTGTCTTTAAATGCAACATAGATAAAGTCAAATTATCATTTTGTAAAAATTATTATTGTATCAGTTTGAGTTTTGACAATGCAAATCATACTCAAAGATCTCTATTGTATTTTAAAAGAAATTCACCATTAACTCAATTTGCACTCGAAAATCAGAATAGATGGAGGTGAATTAAATTAAAAAGAAAGTATCACTACTGTAGAAAATGCTTTTTACGGTAGTTAAAAAGGACTTTTTACGACTGTTTTAGAGGTGTCATCAATACTATCACTATTATAAGTTGAAGGATTTCAAGATGGTTTTGTAACCGCCATCAAAAGTGACGGCTGTTATACTATTAACCGTTGTAAAAAGTCACCAAGCCAACACCTACCATCAGCCACAATGGCTACACTCTTCAAAAACATCAGATCAGATATGGAGAAAAAGTCGAAGATCTGGTGGAGAAATTGATGATTTAGAAGCTTCTTTCCTTGAAACTTTTCAAACTCCTTTTATCAAGGTTTTCTGCCATCACCCATCGTTAGTCACCAAAGCTAGCCTAACCAAAAGTATTGGATTGAATATAGAGAAGAAGTTGAAGATCCAGAAAGCTTTTTCTATTGAAGCTCTTCAAGCTTCTTCTGACAAGACGGTGAAGAGAAAAGAAAACTTACAGATAGTGACGACGAGCATGACAATGACAGAGTGGGTGGTGACACAAAAAACTAGAGGAAATTACTGATCTTTGGTTGTCGTTGAGGTTTGGAGTAGGGCAAGAGTGATGAACCACGATGGCAGAAAGTGAAAAGTGAGACTATAAAACTATTTATTAAAGTTTTAGGTTTAAAATTCAAAACTTTTAATAAAGGTTTTTTGCAAAACTGCTATAAATACAACTTTTGACGGCAGTTTTTAAAAATAAACTTTCAGCAATTTAATTATAAAAATTCTACCACTTTTTTTAACATCATTTTCTCATTTAACTGTCATAAGGTAGTGTAGCTATATTTTCTAGTAATGTGTTACCCATGTTTTAAAGACATTGTGCACAAGTTTCTTGTTCATTTCTCCTACTTCCATTCTTGAAGAACCATTGCCACTTACAATTTTCTGCATTCCTCTACCTTATTTAAGATATATTGAGTTTCTTCCCTTGAACTCAACTTCTTAGCAGGAGCATGGGGAAAGAAGAATGTTAATATTGCAAGATGAAATGAGAGTGACAGAGAAGCAAGCAAGTGGTCCTGCAAATGCAATTAAGAGACAGTGGGGGAGGGGAGGGGAGGGGGGTGTAATACTGCAATGTGAAGGTAAAAATTTATGTTCATCCATCTTAGAAACGACGTATCAATATTTTAGAGTTAATATTTTGGGAAGGACGAATGGCCCAACTTGTTTTCATCCCTTGGGAAAGAGCCCTATGAACCATTTTCTGTTCTCCAAAATTATAGGTTTTAACAGTTTTTTCGGCCTATGAATGGACCACCTCTATTAATTCCCCCAAGTGTTGGGGTAAACCCACCCTACACTTTTAGGACATATTTTGTTGATTCTTCAAGGATGCTATCTACTCCCTATGTTGGTTGGCGCAAGTGGTCCAAGGGCCAATTCTCTATAGGATATGTGTATATCGCTAAAATTCAATTTATTTGATAGCAAAGGATCGTGGGAAGATCCCCTACTCAAGAGTGACCTTACTAACAAGTTGCCCATGTAAGTTGGTGCAAGTGGCCCTAGGGCCAATTCTATAGCTTTCAGGTTGTAGGTCGATCCTCCTTCATGTCATTAAAATCTTATTGAAAAAATTATATTTAAATCTAATATAAAAAATCCAACAGTAGAAAATTCTTGAAAAATTATTAAATAATTGTGAAATCCCATAAGATTTATGATTAATTTTTTTAAATTATAAAATGTTGTAATTGCCTTTGAGAAAAAATAACTCAAATAATAGAAATGATAACTCTATAGGAAAAAAATAACAACTCAAGCAAAAAAAAAAAAATAACTCAAGTAATATGATGACAATTCTCGGAGAAAGGAATAACAATTAGAAAAAAAAAATAACTGGGGTATTTTTTTCTAATAGTAGTTCTGTCATTTCACAATTCGAAAAAATTAATCCTAAATCCCGTGGGACTTCATAATTATTTAATGATTTTCCATAACTTTTCTATAATTAGATTCTTTGTGGGAGATTTAAATGTAATTTTCCCAATCTTATTTAGTGACAACCGATTGTAGGGAGAACCCGTACCTTTAGTGGGTCATGGACTCTATCTGCTAGTGGTTTAACAACTATCCTGCACCTAAAACCCTAATGACAAGCTCTTGGTAGTGAAGAAGGTACAAGATGGATGTCCAAATGCTAGAATAAGTTTCTTAGTTGAATGGTAATACAATTCTTCTAACAAGATTTTAAATTCATGTATTTCAAATGATATGAAATGAAATTCACTTAAATTATTCACATAATGAGGTTTGACCTTTTTAGCAAATGAAGTTCCTCAAGTCACCACTAACATTGCTCATTAATTATTACTAATTAATTCTGAAAATGAAGCTTATAACGTACGCAAGCAATGTGGTTTAGTTAGTTTTATTATTATTATTATTATTAATATTTATGCCTCTTCATTATATGATAATTTAATTAATTAACGAAGGTCAAACCAAATCTTTATAGAAAGCAAGTGGATCCTTCTACGTAATGGTAAATAAGTTTCCCCCTTTAGGTGCCCTACTCTTTAACAACACTAACCACTTGCTTCAACTTTCTTAGTCAATTGATATATATAATAAAAAAATATACTTATATCTTATAAAGATGTGAGTTAGATTCTCGCTGTCGTCGTTAGAATTTTTTAGTAGATGATCTCGTAAGTCCTTTGTAAATATTCTCTGAACCTTAAGATTATGCACTGGCTTTGGTGGGAAACTGGTGCGAACTCTTATAAATTTTTTTGTACAAAAAAAACTTACTCTTATATAAATATTCTATTTTTATCTATATATATAAAAAAAACAAGAAATTTCTGAATAAAGCCATGTAAGGTTACTTCAATTTATAAGAAAGGTGGATTGTACGTAAATATAACAATTAATTTATTAAATTTTAATTATTATTATTTTTTTGTTGTTAAGAACCATAGTTATTATAAAAATATTTTAAAAATAATAATATTTTAGAATAGAAAATTTTTCAAAATTTGAAAAAATAATAGAAGCTTTGATTGAAAAAAATTGCCATACGCTAGATCATGGCACATCTTGATTAATAGAAAATTAATGGTAAATTAGCAAAGAAAGTAAAAAGTGATTTTATTTTTCATATGGGAAATTACCTTCGCGCATGTATGTCATGAAATTTTAAAGTGTATAATTAATCACACTACCAGCCGCATTACAAAAGATTAATTAGCTACTTTTTTAATTAAAAATTAGTAATAAAATACTTTATTAGAGATTAGGATTAAGTGCATGCACTTGAATGGAGTACCCGTACATGCAATTCAATTTCTAAGAATAAAGTGACTGTTTGGTTTGCATGAAAACCATAATTTTAAAAGTATTTTTAACCTAAATTATTAAATAAATAACTATCAAATATTTATAAATACTTTTAAACTAAACTATGATTTTGGAGTTTTAAAATTATAATTTTAAATAAATTTATAAGATTAGCTTTTGAGTAGAGAAAAGTACTTTTAAGCTATATAATAACTATTTTATCCCTGTCTTTTTTCTCTATCATTTTACCCTATGTATTTTCTGTTACGTATCAAAAAAGTCATTATGGTAATAACTATTCAATCACTTATTTTTTTATCATTTTTCTTCCAAAAATTATTCTCCATAATCTATTATCTAGAAGTTAAATCAAACATACCCAAATTCTCATGTGAGCATTTACAAGCCATATAAATCTCTCAAATTAATATTTAATAGCATATTGCCTGTCACCATTAATTATCTAACCAATTATATGTTTGTTAATAGTCAATTTCATTATCCATTACTTTATTTGATATTATCCCATTATTATTTCTCTAACCATTCATGACATATATATAAAGGAAAAAGATTCTTTGAAACGTGAGGGACATTAATAAAGGAACTAGTTGTGCACTGACGAGGACGTTCTGGTTTAGTTAAATTAAATTAATAATAAATTTTACTTCATATTTTTATTGCCTATTAAATTTATTTTTCACGAGACAAGATATGATAATTAATTATGTTTTTAATGTGAGACTGTGAGAGTAAGAGAATCTAAGTTGATATATATCCTTAGGTTTTAACTTAAAATTGTGATAATTCGATTATTTTATCATTTTTTATTATATAATTCTGGAAGCTAATCTTATTTTTAGTGAGGACTTACCAAGGTTACTGAGTTACTAACTTACTATATGATTTATTTGAATATGCTTTTCAGTTTTTGAATGAAATCTTTAGGCCAATTATCTGTGATAGTGAGCCTATTTGGATAGATTTTTAGAAAAAAAAAATTATAAAAAAAAGGCTATTGGACAGATTTTAGAAAAGTGTTTCTAGATAATAGCTTATAGAAAAAAAGTAGTTCTGAAAAAATGAGTGTTTGGATAATTATTAGCAAAATGGCTTTTGTGATTGATAAATTACTAAAAAATGTATGATTTTATTAAAAATAGGAGAGAGGTGGAGAAGAGAGAGAGAGAGAGGAGAGAGGAGAGAGAGTGTAAGAAAAAGTAAGGGTAAAATAGTAATTAGGTAGTTTATAAGTCATTTTACTGTTCCAGAAGCTAGTCTCAATAACTTATTTAAAACTTTAGTTTTAAACCATAATTTGGTCCAAAAGCTATTTTGGACAAATATGACTATTTATTTTAAAATTATTTTAACTTAAAATTTAGCACAAAAATCTTTTTAAAATCGTGATTTAGTAATTTCCCATATACACACAGTATTTATTATAAAGTGCCATGAGTTGAGCATAGATGATGGTTCTTGGCAAGTTGGACAAAATAAACTTCGTCCACTTATTGCAAAAAAAAAAAAACGGTTACAATATACTGGTAGTTTGACCACTAAGCATGCAACTAAAACTCAAGTCGAGTCTGTTAATCAACTAGTTCTATGTTTAATTTAATTAAGAGTTTTAAATAAATTAACCAAATTAGATTTTATATTTTTTTACCGAGACTGGAATATTGTTTTGGGTTAAAAAATAGTAGTCCATTAATTTTTTACTTTATTAACTTTATTTTGTTGAATTTAGTGATTTATATATTAATGTTCCATTTAATTGTATATTTTTTTTTATTGAAATATTATTCTTTTAAGTCATATATGAATATTTTTATATTTTTAATTAAATTATATTATTTTAATCACGATTAAGTTAATACTAATTAAATTATAAACCATAAATTATTACATCAACCAATTCAATAACCAATCTAATTTTCAATACATTTTTAATAAGTGTGAATACAACTTAGAACAACGAAAGTTAAGTCTTATTGTGGATTGCTAACTTTTTTGTATAAATGAGTAACTTCAAATAATTTATTATGTATAATTAACTTAAATGATTTAGATATATTGAAAATAACTATAAATGTAGCTATATTTTTGTAAAACAATAAAACTGACTTATTTGAATTAATTAAAACAACCAACTACTTTTAAATAAAGTATTATTTCATTTAAAATCAACTAATTTAAAAACAACCAACTAATGTAGCTATTAAATGTTTAGGAGGAAGATATTGTGGGGCAAGTAATGATTAGGTAATTGAAGTAAAAAGAGATTGAAAGGAAGTTTGATGATATGAGGATTGAGGGGTCCCTCTTTTTTATGGACATTAAAGGAAAGTTCATGATATGAAAGTGTCCCAATCTGATGTTATGTATAACCAACTAACTCTCACAGCTACAAACAAAAAAAAAAAAAGACAATTGGAATTATCCCTCAAATTATTTGAGCAAGACATTAATATTTCAATAGTAAAACTTTTTAATAGTTTTAACTTTATATAAGGTTTTATTTTAATATTTATTTTTACAAATGTTCTCCACTTCTTTAACCATAATAAACATTACAATTTTGACAAAATATTCTTAAATGATAATATATCAAATTTAATTTTATAAAATAATAATGATTGACATAAAAAATTATCATTTGAGATTAACTGTATTAGGATTAAAAAATTAAAAATATAATTTATAATATTAAGAGACCAAACTGAAATAGTGTTCAAAGTTAAAGGAACAAATGTTTATTTTTGTCTGTTTCAATTGTTTTGTGGTTAATCATTTACCGCTAATAAAAAAGGAATAATCTACTAATTCTTCCGTCCCTATTTACTTATCACTTATCCTCATAAGAAGAGAGTAAGAAAAAAAAAAAACAATCTATATTTTATGTAATAATTAGTTTTTCCTTTCAGTTTAACCCTCCAACTAATTTCACTCCATTTTAAATCTTAATTATCTTCAACCGGGATACTAGTGAAAACAAGTAATAATTATTATGTATTGAAATTTGGAATAGATTTCATATTTATGGACAAAATGGGAATTCAAATTCAAAATATTTTTTGTTACCAAAATTTTTGAAAAGAGGTTAGGCTCACCCACTATCTAAAGATAGGACGAAATCTCCTTTTCTCCTAAGCGATACCAATGTCAAGCAGAGCGAGTCGTCTATTACTCTCAGGCATAAACTTAAGCACCTAAAAGTTATGATGTCTCTTCAAGCACCGCAACTGGAATCACAACAAAATAATACTCCCCAAAACTCGAACACGCTCTAAATAGTCGTATATCTCATCCTTTCACTAGTTGAATCTACGGAATTCAAATTCAAATTAAGATAAGTAAATCCCCTAAGAGGGGATCTAATAAGGAGACTAAAGAGTTTTTTTGGTACGAGAAATTTGAAGGGAAAGGAACGTGAGAAAAAAATTTTGAGTTTGAAATTTAAAAAATAGAAGTGGAATTATAATTTTTTAACAAAGAGAAAAAGTAAGATAAAAGGACAAAAAAATTAATTAATTTTTTTTAACCCCACTCTAATTTTTTAAAATTCAACTCATAAAAATCGCTCTATCCAAATCTCTTGTACTAAACAGCCTGTTAATAGTGATCAATCAAGTTTGAAGATATCCAATTTAATTCGATATTTCCTTTAATATGCCAATCAAAAGTCTAAAGTCAAAAGTAATCCCCACAAATGATTAAAAACCCATTTTTCAGCAGATCAGCTGAAAATCATGGTTCTTGAAACTTGAAAGGGGCATTGCACTGCTTCCTAATGCAATTACTATCATAAGTTCAAAACTTTCATGATAAGGTCATCCATAATCATCAAGATTCGATGTGATTACAACTTAATTCTTTCGCCACATCATCCAAAATAAAGGAATGGAGGAGATGAAGTCTAATTTAATGTTAGCCAGTGAACATTTTTCGATTTTCATTAAAGTCATTTTCTTACTTAAATGCAATGATGTATCAGTCACAAATATCTCAATCTGTCCATGTTGCCAATTCGCTGCAAATCAATTTCATTTCACAATCCTACCAAACTCATTCACGTCGAAATACACATATGCACATAGACATCAAATATCAATATCTATAAAACTTAAAACTAGAGTTAGAAACGTGCTGATCCATCTCTAATGAACTTCGCCCATAAGGTCTCAAATCCATAAGCCTTATTTACCATATATAAGATATGATAGGTAAACCCTTTAGCATTTCAAAACCAGTTATTAAAATCCAACCCTTGAAAAAATATAGGCTCAGTTGGGCCCATTTTTCCCGTATCTTATACTCCATCATAAGACCTAGTTAATTAATTTAGATAAATTAAAAAATATATAATATAGACCCGTCTTGAGGGTTTAGATATAATTATAATTAACTGAATTATTTGACTTAATCTACTCAAATTAACCAGCTAGCTCTTATATTAAAAACTAAATGAGTAACAAAGTATATTATTTATAAGTTATGAATTGTCACAATTAGTATGCACTTCTAGAGAGCATAGTTAGTTCGAAGAAATGTGAACTTTATAAAGGACAAATAATATAAAAGCTTTTAAGGGTAATATTTGTAGTTTAGGCTAGATATCAATGTGTGTGTGTGTATAGTATTAGTAGTTTAGGCTAGATATCAAAAACGTATTTTCACACAATTATCTAGCATCTCAGATTATTAAGATTATTAGACCAGATTCAAATATTGTAAGAGATTGTATACACAAACTGTGAAAATAAAAAAGAAAAGGGAATGCAGCTATGGCTGATGAATACTCTACATAGAGGACTATCTTCACAGTGGAAGAAACGCATATATGAGGAAGTTAAGAACCGGAAAGAACCTTGGTTAAGGAGCTCTGTAGTGAAGCCACTGAATCAATGGCAGATTTTGTGAACCAGCTTATCCCCACTTTAAGCCTATGTTCATCTGTTGGTAACCTCAACAAATATGCTAGTTTCCTTGCTGTAAAAATAGAAATAGAAAAGCTCAATGCTTTTTCATCTCTTGAGAAAAGGACAAAGAATGTGAATAAATAGAGAATGGGACAAACAAACCTGTATGACCAATGGGACCTTCGAAGGTCAGCCCCTCAACAAAACTGGGAGAAATGGCAGCGTCATTTCTTCCCAGTGTCATCATCTCGCCCAGATTCTGAAACCTAAAAGCCATTACAGAAATGTTTTCGCATCATGTAAAAAATTTTGTAAATTACGGTAACGTTGAAACGTTTTGTTTTCATATGACAGATAATAAGCTTGGCCAAGGTAATATATATTACCTAAATGGCAAAAGTGGACGGCCATTGATCGCGGCCCACAGATTCCAACCAGCGAAGTCAGCTTGCTGAAAAGCAACCTGCGAAGCAGCAGATAACAAATCAGCAAACAAAATAGTACGTTCTCAAGATTTACTGATGTGTCATAATATCATCATATTGGATGAAAAGTTAACCTGAGCAGTGGCTGGAAGGATCCTTCCATGTGAATCTCTTATTGCAGAGGAGTCGCCAAGAGCAAATATCCGTGGGTGGCCCTTAACACGAAGAGTTTCATCTGTTTCTGCTTGCCCCCGGCCATTAAGAGGAAGTGGATATGATAAATCTGAGGGTTCTATCTGAGTAAGGGAAGATTTAGAACCAACAGTCCACAATACCAGATCTGCTTCTAGAATTCTCCTTTGTAATCCCCTTTCTCTAGGTTGCAGCTCCAAAACATATTTATCAGAATCATCAACAAGAGCTTGATTTCCCTCGTTTTCACCTTCCCCTGTCAGGGTATCTGAAGACTCCAAGTAGCTCACCCCCTGAATGCACCGGACTAGAAAGCCCAATAGAAGTTCAACCTTTCTGGATGAAAGAACCTGCCACCCATAGTATTATTAAACCTTTTAGAAACCAAAAAACATCACTAGAAATAATGTTACTTTGGTAAATTAGAGGACTATGAACTGAGATGTATTCTGACACCATGATTGAAGAAACAGTATAGCTACATTCAAAGAAGCTGCAGAATAGAAAACAAAGGGCTTTGCGTTGATTATCTCAACGCTTCAAATATCAGAAATCCCTTTAACCTCATCAATAGCTCACAACCTTATGGGTAATTCATGCGGAAAAAATATCAGTGATAACTGCAACAATTAATTGGTCTTTAAGACCTGTGTTCTCAGGCATCACCTAGTCAAGCAGATGGTAGATGCAACCATAAGATTCATAGTCTGACTATAGAGAAGCACTCCTAAGCCCATCTCTTTGGAAACAAATACAGTAACCATCTACCATTACAGAAATCAGAGTTACATAACATGACTTCAACCCAAGCATTCCTACTTAACTTGAAGCATTATAGTGTAAAATTCACTCAACAATTAAAAACATTTTTAACATTTTCAATAATTCTTTCACATGAAACTGTTAGCATTGGTTCTGTGCCATTAAAACATAGATCTTTATTAAAAAAAATTGAGGAAAGCCAATTTCTCACTGAACTCATCAACTAAAGAAATAGAAAAATCTTAGAAAAGAGTAGCCCATTGCCTTTAGTATTGAGTTACACAAAATAGACTAGCAAATAACATACAGTTTAAACTTTAAACTACAATTTACTCACTTTCAGTGCAGCTTCTCTATTGCCAGGCGGGGCAGTTGGGCAGATCATGTTTTCAGCATCAATTGCTCTAACAACCCCTTTGTCCTTTAATCTCTCTGCCACTGTAGCAGCTAACTCAACTCCAGAGTAACCACAGCCAACAACTGCGACGCTGATTTGGGAATCCTTACCGAAGTATTTTCTCTCCAATGTTTTTAAATTAGTATTAACTTTCTGTGCCACAAGAAAACCAGCATGTAAGTCTAATATTAGTGGTTTCAAGCTACATATGACTACAATGGTCCACCATCTTCAGTCATGCACTCACAATTGCATCCTCTAGTGTGGAGAATGGCAGTGCAAACTCAGTTGCTCCTGGTACGAAATCAAGTTTACTTTCAGCTCCCAAAGCAAGAACCAGCCTGGCTGTCCAGAATGAAGAAATGCAAGTTCAAACCAACAGAAGTGATGATACAACATCTACAATTCAAACTACATTACTTCATTTAAATGGGAAATGGATTTATTTTTCCTTGTACACATTATTCATATATAAAAGGGAACATTGCAGCATATGGCATCATAGTTGGATCCTTCCTCTACATCCTAGTCAGCATTTAGAGGTATGGACTTCAGCAGATTCACCAGGATAGCCCAGAAATTCCCTAACTAGAAGATTGCTGTTGTTTTGCAAATTTAAGTAACTAGGCCAAATAATCACGTCAAAAGGGGAGATCAAAACTTATTATTTTGTGTATTATGCATGCAAGAATTGCTGCCACAAATCAATAAAAGGGATAATTTAAACGAAGTAAATTTTACCAGTCATATTCTATAGAAAGGCCACTTTCAAGAAGCACTGTTCCTCCACAACTAGATGTTGGCGGTCCATCCATTCCCCAATTATCAGAGGGATGCAGAAGTTTAACTCTATCTTGCAAAAACTGGACGCTAGTGTTTGCCAGCAAATCTAAGAATCGGGGAGCTATTTCCCATTCGTCCACTTCTGCATATCATAACTCAACGTTAAATCATCTATGAAATAAAAAACAAAACTGTAATGGTTTTTTAGCCAGAATACTGCCTACCTCCAGATAGAAGCTCGTACAACATGGGCTTGAAAACAAAACGTTCACACTGGTCAACAAGAAGAACCTGTTTCATGTCAAAGTAAAGTTTCCATTCAGGTTTGTTATAGCATGTTCCTCAAGTCCTTGAAAGTTGTGATATATCAACAACTACTGCTGTCTACTGCAATATTTGAGGGCAATGGAAAAAAACAAAGGCTCCATTAAGATTTAACAATGTCCTAAAGTATCCTTCTAAAATGGATCACATATGCGGAAATGAATTAAAACATTCAAGTCTCATCAAAGATCAAACTCATCAACAATATACTTGCGTGCATACAGAGATTGCAGAAATGATTTTAGGTGGAAAACAATTTGAATCTTTTATTGCATTCACAACTCCGCCTATGATTATAGCCGGTCCCAAGCCCGGATAAAGGAAGAAGGTCGTGTTAGGCCCTGACAGCCAACGTAAAACCCGTTGAATCTCGTGAACGTATATTGCATTCACAAGAGAAAGGGGCTGTAAAAACAGTATGACCAAGAGCAATGTCTAGGAGTTTTGAAAGACTATCATGCCAAAATATAAGGGGTCTAGGAAACTTGTCAAGTCAGGTGAAATGAAATTCGAATGATAAATAACCAAAACATACCTGTGGCTTTTTGTCGTCAGACCACACAAGTGATTCCAACCTTAATGCAGTATATAAACCGCCGAATCCACCACCCAATATGCACACCCTAGGCTTCTGTAAAAGAAGAGTCACGTTGATCAATACATACGAACTTAAAAATGTTTCATCATCTTAGAAACACAAAAGGTATACAAAACATGTTTTTGGAATGCCAATTTTAGTCAATCATGCGTGCATACAGAGACCTTAAAAAGGAAGCTTGATAGACTTGAGACATGGCTCCTGGTTGAGCTTGTAATATCCCATCCAGCATCCACCACCAATTCTCAAAAGCGTGCAATATTATGACTGTTGATAGATAGTTTTATGAGTTTTTTTTTTTCTTTTTTAAATCTCATCAACAATCTAGAGGGGGAATAGTGATGTTAAGAACTGCCAAATTAAAAAACAAGAGACCAAAAAATTGTTTCTTTTTGTTGAAATATATGTGACGACAACTATGAAATTTGAAAGTTCCAACCCTCGTATCAGGCCAAGCGAAGTTCCTTAGTTTCTTTTCACTCTCAGATATCTCCACAATATCTACATTGCTGCTATTTGTCCCAGAAGAAAACAATCGTTCTTGCAACCGTTTCCTCGGAGAATTTGTAAATAAGAAAGAACGAATTCCCCTACTGCTCGAAAAGCCCGGAAAAATTTTACTCTGTTGCCTTGTCCCGCCTGGAACCGCCAACCAAACAAAAAACTGTAATTAGGATATTTTATCATTATTATTTGCAACCATGCAAAAAGAAAGAACCGATAAATTACAAATTTACTTTAGCAAGTTCGACTTCTTTTACTTTTTATCTTCTCAAGTATCGGGAGTGCGTCATCAGATGATAAATAACAGAATATGAAGGAAGAAGAGGAAAATTGCATACGCTGAAGAGCCAAAAATGTGGCTGAAGCAGTTGAAGCAATGTGTGCCATGACGAGAAGAATAGAGTGGCGTTCAAATAAAACTCTATCTGCAATTTTAGGGTTTGTCGATGAAGCAAAACAGCACGACCAGGAGCGAAGAGCCTGTTTGGAGAGGATTTTGAAAAAGGATTTATGGAAAAAAAGGGCTTATGGACAATTTATGGAAAAGGACTTTTGGATAAGAGTTTATGAAAAAAAAGTGGTTTTGAATAAATAGGTGTTTGGATAGTTATTTTTAGAATGACTTTTTATGGTGGTAAATTACTAAAAAGGGTATGATTTGATTTAAAGTAAGAGAGAGGAGGGAGTTAGAGAAAAGAGAAGAGAGAGGAGAGAGAGAAGAGAGGAGAAAGGAAAGAGGGTGTAAGAAAAAGTAAGAGAGAGGAGAGAGGGTATAAGAAAAAGTAGGAAAGAGGAGAGAGGGTGTAAGAAAAAATAGGGGTAAGATAGTAATTAGATAGTCCATAAGTATTTTTACTGTTAAAAATACTATTTTAAATAGCTTATTTAAGTTTTGTCTGAGGAAAGTGGAAGTGGAAAACTGGAAGGCAAAACTAAAGGCAAAACCTACCAATTCTTCGATCAATTACAAGCTCTTGAAAATAAATTTACTCCCTCTCCATCAAAACTAAAGAAAGCTGAAGTGCTTGATTAGGCGATTGCGAATGGAGATATCGAGGCCAGAGACAGAGACCGAAGGTGGTGGAGTGGCAAATAGGAGTAAATCTCTAAGAGAAGTGTAGGAGAAAAAAGAAGATGATCCGTGAGAGAGTTGATCCAAGTCTAGTGACAACAACGACGCCTGCATAATGTCATTAAGGAGAGCATCGGAGCTCGAGCGCTGAAGTCACGAAAGAACATGGTCGAGACAAGATATGCTTCTGTGCTGTTATCGTTGTCGTTGTTCTATGCTCCTTGCCTTAAAGGACCGAGAACGGTGGCTCCACTGTAAGTGAGGAAGTCAAGGAAGTGGAGGAACATAGCCGAGATGAGATATGCTTCTGTGATGTTGTCGTTGTTCTCATCTCCTCGGGTCATTGCCGTTCTACTTTTGTCTCGTGCTACTTCTGTTTGTGGACGCCGAGAGAGAGGGAAGAGGGAAGAGAGAGAAGGATAAAATGAACAAAGGTAATTTAATTATTTTCCTAACATTTTAAAATGATCGATTGATATTCGTGACTAAACTGTTATTTTATAAATTCATATACCTTATTTAAAATTTTGAAATTCATAAGGCATTTTTCTATCTTTTCCCCTTTCCTACTTTATATTATTTACTTTTTTTAAGGTTCCCCCTAACTTCCTGATTTTTTTAAGTCCGGTCTGAATATTTATTCCTTTAAAATCGGCTTATAAGCCTACTATTAATTAAGCATATCTATTTATATTTTAATATTATGTATATAATATATAGGGAAAATCTTGAGGTAACTGTAATTTTTTTTAATTTTTAATTTAGTATTTACATCTTTTTTTTCTCTTTATTAAATCTTTTAATTTTATTCTATTAATACTGTTACTCATATAATTTTATTCTATTAATATTGTTAAGCTTTATATGTAAGCTAATTATACTAATCAAATAAAATTAAAAAATTTAATAAAAAAATAAAAACACAAGGATACCAAATTAAAATTTGAAAGAAACTACAGCTATCTCAACAATAGTTTTCCTTAATATATATATATATATATATATATATTAGGTGATATATAAATAAAAATATACTTTAAATTGATTTTATTAGTTTATTTTAAAACTTCATTTTGGTTTTATTAAATAACTATTATCCCTACCTCCCTTATATAAATATAAATAAATCTATATATTAAGTTATATATATATATATATATTGAAAATAGGCCAATATTCAGGATATGAGGGCTTATCTAATAAAAAAGCAAAATTCAAGTGTATGGTTAGTTATGTAAATATCCCAAACCTATCAATATATAATGGGTTCCAAATTCAAATCGTCCTAAGGAGCCAAAATTCACATAACCTAAAGAAAATATAACATCGGATGTATGAGGTGCCTTGAGATGCAAAAATGGAAAGGCATTTCCGTAGCTAGTCTCGTCTAACGATTAATTTGAGTTCTGCTCTAATGAGGGCCAAATAAAGAGAGAGAGAAAGTTCTCAAACAAAACAGCATAAATATAACAAATAGTGGAAAAATGAAGAAAATAATAACACAAACACGTTATTTTTTTTTTATGAGCATATGAATACTTCTTCCATAAATAATTCAAACATTAGTTATCACATTCTAAAAAATTAAAATATTTTACTATACCCAATCCCATTGGTAACACATGATTATATTGATATGATAGTATAATCTATATCCAACCCATTAAAAACTGCTTTGTCTGATTCACATTTTTTACCCAACCAATCTTTATATTATATTTTTACCATCATCCATACAAGAAGGCCTAAATAAAATTATCAGTTGCAAGAAGAAACTTTTTTTTTGGGGTACAATTGCAAGAAGAAACTAATGCCACGTCAAGTCTCTCAAAAGTACGGGTAAAAATATGTCAGATTTTTAATATGGGCCTAAAATTTAGTTTGATTAAAGCATGATAAAATCAGGCCTGTTTAGCAAATAGATCAGGCTTAATGCCTATTTAAATGGATGGGTTTAAATGTCAGGTTTTTTTTTACTAAGGCCTGACTTACAAGCTTGCAAGTTTGACCTGTTTAATTATATGTAGGCTATAAATAAATTCAAAACCTATTTAAAACTTTCTATTTATAAATATGTAAGCTTTAAAGTGTTTCTATTTATGTAAGATTTAATATGCTTAAAACCTACTTACGACTTTTAAGATTTGAAATATGATACATTTTTAAAAGCCTACATTATAAGTATACCACAATATAGGTCTCTAAAAGATTTTAGGGTTCAGTAGACCTCTCAAAGACTCAAATTTGAGGCATACAGGCTCAGACTTTATATTTTTGTTATAAGCTCATACCTATTTAACCAAAACTTACCTGATCATACCTATTTTCATCCCTACTCAAAAGTAAGGGTATAGTAAAAAGACCCGTCATCTTCTAATGTCACGGTTCATTACAAAGCTCTAAAATCAATTTATACCCTCCTTCCAACATAACCAAAAATTTTCATACTAGGGTGGAATATATCCTACATATTAAATTTTACACACACACATTTCTTGTCAAAGTTAAAGTGTTACCGGATCAAGAAATGTTATGGGACGCAGCGTTTGGAAGTCTAAGCGGCTCATAAGCTTGCAGATGTTCTAAACAATAGCTCTCCATTTCCTCGAAAATCTGAGATAAACCCGCTTGTAAGCAACTTGAAGCAGTGTCATTGACCCGTCTTATAACCTCTCGATGTTTTACTCTCTGTTCAACCAATCTTTTTCCCAACATTGTTAAACTCTCATCAAATCCCTCCAGTAAAGGAACTTCAGCTTCTACGTCATCCCTCAAGGCTGCGATAATAGAAGAGAAATTACGGTGAAAGCTCATGCGATTCTTCTTATGAAGGGATTCAAGCCTGTCCTCATAATCCCTCAAGAGGTAATCTACTCTAGCTTTTTGTGTTTGTTCCTCTTCCTGCTTCTCATATAAATGGTGCAAGCTTGAGGCAAAATTAGAGAAGGCTTTTGAAACTCCCATTTCTGAAATTGAGTCAATTGTATGGTACCAGCCATTGCATAAGTTGAAAATTGGAGGAGCTCCATTCCTGCTTGGAGAGGAAGGAGCAATCCCACTTACAGTTTCTTCAGGTTCTTGGAGCATACACCTATGAAGCCACTCGTTCAAGTACTTCACTAAGCCCTTCTGTGTGTTAACGAGATTACTAAAGCATATACTCCAGTTCAAGATCATCCTTTCCAGTCTTAAAGTAGCCCGTGGGTTTGAATGATTCCTACTTGGATCTAAAATATGTATGTGACTTTTGGCCTTCTTGATGATTTGGAACTGTTTCTGGTGGCACGAACCCATATACTTCCACAATTTGATTAATCTATAACACAACGTTGAGTAATCATATCAGGAGAAGATCAGATAAATCCAAGTAAACAGATGCACAAATCTTCCTCCATTCTATAATTCAGATATTATTGAATCTTTACATCAACCTTGTTTTGCAATTATTAATTTGACAAGTCCTAGAAACACCAGGATTCCCTTTTTATTCTAGATTCAAGTGTGCTTTACTTGTAAATTATTATTTGGAATTAAACATTACATGGACAATCAAGGTCATAGAGACATCAATAATTCGGATAGATACCCAACAGACAAGAGGTAAATCCACCAAATTAATATGCAAGATAGGCATCTTATATGACTAGATATAAAACCACAGCAATTGCATTGCACTGCAAGAAATGCCTAACATACTGCCTCAAACAAGCATTGTAGAGGATAAAAGGATCGATCGGTCCCTAGGCCTCATAGAAGTAGAGAGAGAGAGAGAATTGACATGTGGTGTCCAAGAGATGGGGTGATTACCTTATATAATCTTTCAATGAATTCATAGATAATTTTAGCAGCATCAGGTATTGATAGCATATGGATCCATATAATATAATGAGAGAAAAGTTATCATACCCTTCAATCAATTTATAGAGTTCAGGAAGCAACTTGTGATCTCTTAACTTGTCTATCTCTCTTGATACCCCACTAATAGATTCAACAGCTACATTAATTTCAGATTGCATATGTCTGACAGAAGCCCAGGTATCATTGATCTTATCTGATTCTGCCCCGCGACCATCCAAATCTTTGAGCCTCTTATATTCCTTCTCATAGAGAATTCGAAGTTTTTCTTCACCCTGCCATTTGAATTAATTAAACGGGGAAATCAAATTTTAGTAGTTTACAATACCAAAGAAGAAGGCATACACTTTTGTAAGTTCAAGTGAGTTATTACCATAACTTCCCTGTAAAGTCTTTTTTCCCACACATACAGCTGCTCCAAAGTGGATGAAAGGGCAACAAACTCTGCACAAACATGTCCTTGGTTGTTTATCTTGTTAGTACTGCACAGCAGCTGTCCTTTACGAGTTATCTGTTCCAACAGAATATGTGGAGGAGGGTGCGAACGTTTCGGTACTGAAGCAAAAATCAGTCCCAGAACAGGAGAAGCAAAACCTGCAAAGGACATAATTTGCTGAGTTTTAGTTCTTGCCTCAAAAGATGAAAGTTATTTAATTGCCATTGCAGCCACCTAAAGTTACTTACAAGAATATACAATTTAAAACTTCTGTTTTTCATCCAAAAAATAAATAAATTACTGCTGACTGACAGAAATCCACAAAAATGCCAATCACTATTCACATCAGACAAGTACACTGCACATGAAGTTCTGATTCATGCATTATGATGCCCCTCATAATTCACTGTTGCATATCAAGAGACGATTTCTGTATAGGTTCCCCTGGATCCATGCAAAAAGGTGACACATTTGACTTTCTATTAACAATATCCTAATTTATATTTTAATCAGATACAATCTATTTATTAAGGATATATACACATTACAGTCGAAATTCAAGCAAATCCTAACTGCTTTTCCTTCAGCAAACAGATCCTCGTGGAGATAAAATGATCGAAAGCAGCAGGAAAAATTTGGGTTATTGGTTCGATTTGACAGAATATACAAGGACATGCCCATCGAATAATCAAACACGATAGCTTAAAAATGAAACATTTACTTTGTTATGTAATATTTTAAATTTTTACATTATACAAGGGAAGATTTAAGCCATCCATTCTTCTAGCAACCGAGACCATGCCATGTGTCCCACATGAAATTGAGTTTGTGAGAAATGCCGACTTAGATTTTAGTTGCTAGTAGAATGGACTGCTGAATCTCGCATTGTAAGATTCAAAAGACTGCCAAACAGAATGCAATGTTAATTTAAGATGAAATGTAATTTAAGCCAAAATGTTGCATTTCATCGTTCAAAGAACTGACATATCCAACTGATCTCAGTCAAATTGAACAAATGGCCCAAGTTTTGCTTACTGCTTTCATCATTTCAGCACCATGAATTTAGAGCTCTGCTCTTTCTTCCTTTCCTATATCTTTGTTTCTTTCCTTTTGTCTTCATATCTGCTTTATTCTACACTTTGAATCACAGGATTCAATAATCAAGTTCTCCTGTGCACACCATCTGTCTTGAGAAGTAAGAATAAGGTCTCATTTGGGTCGTCAATGGAAAAGGAATAGAAATTACAAAAAAAGTGAAATATCTGTTATACCCATGAAATCATTACTCAAATGTTCCTTAGATGTTAGCGATGTTTTTTGAAGCAGGGGCATTAGTGTCATTTTCTATCCATAAATTTACTGTTTTTCCCCATTCTATTCCCTTCTCTGTTCCATTCCATTCTGCGTGCCAAATGGGGCCGAATAGTGGCATCACATTTTATGTATATTTTCTAAAATTTCTCTAAAGCAGTCCCTAAAATAAGAAAAAATAACTCATAATACCAGAGCATTATTCATGGATATTTTAACATTTGAACGGAACAAAGACAGAAGAGGAAAACAACAAGCATGTCATATATGACAAAAATGGATAACTCTCAAATTTCCTACCTTTTAACCTGGTGCTCAAGGAGTGATGCGGTAGCTTGCCCACCTCAATAGTGGCAGAGAATTCTTTTCCAAAATCAAATAAGTATTCAAATTCATCCTTTATATCTTGTATTGCTTCTTTAAGACCCACTCTACAACTAGTAACTGGTGAGGAAACACAACTTGTTCCTAGAGATTTACTGCGTAGTACAATTGCTTCTTCAGCATCAGAACTCTCAACTTCCATTATCCTAGGCTCCAAGTTCTTTGACGCAAATACTTCAGAATCAGCTTTGATCTCTTCCTTAATGATATTGCATCTATCCTTAGGTGCTTTTTCTTCATCTAAGAACGCATCTCTACGAGAACTTAATTGTGCAGCACTAGAAGTGCCACCAACTGAGTTGAGATTCCCTCTTTTCAACCCCTTCTCATCAAATCCTGTGTGTATTGAACCTTGTTCTGCTTCATCTTCTAAATCAGGAATTCCTTCTCTCTCCCTTACTTCTCTCACATCACAATCGCTACTATTGGACCAATTGTTATAGCTGTAACTAAAATGAAGATTTTTATAATGATTATCATCATTCAAGCTGAATAAATATGAGAAATCCCATGTAGAGACTTGAGGTGGAGAAGGAGTAGGTGAAGCAATGGGTGGGGGATTCTGATCAGCTACATGCTTATGGGACTTGGGAAAACTGGAGGGTATAGCCATAGAAATTGCCTCAGCAGGATAATGTAGATACCTATCATCATAGTAGGAAAAACCCATTGAAGATCCAGGTAAGCCCCGATTCACAAGCTGAGGATACCTATGACGACTTTGTGGATTTTCCCATCTTTCGTTAAACGAAAACCTCTGATTATATTCAATGTGCACAGGATCTTCATGCAACACGTCCGCATGAGTACAAGTATTCTCTTGATAACTATGATGGGGATGACTTGAGGGCACACTCCATGATTGCCCAGGAATCACCCCTGGCACCTCATTTTGTCTGGTTTTCATGCATTTTATACTCAGATTGGCTGCAGATTGGTCTTGATTCTCTGCATTAGTGAGTCTTGGTACTTCCATGTCACTGTGAACATGGTCAGTTAATGAATCCAAATCCACATCAGAGTCAGAGGATGGAAATTCCAGGTGAGAGCCTTCCTCAGATGGCTCACAATCAGAACCAGAAACCTGAGAAGTGTCATCAAAAATTACTAACTCATATTCCACATATTGGTTAAGGGCATTGCCTACGTCTAACAAGGAGTCCAAATACATGACATAGGCTGAAACTAAGTCATACCGACCATATGTAGCAGCTTTGATAAACTCTTTTCTCTCTTTACACATACTCACCAGGGGTGAAGTTTCAAGCTTTGACAACCCTTTGCCCATATCACCAGAAACCAAGAGATAACAGAAGAAGAAAAATGAAAAACAACTAATCTCAATCCTGAATGAAACTAAGATTCAATCACCCAAACTAAAATTCCTAACTAATACATCCAACTCGAGCGTGCCTCTCCCCACTAGAACCACAAAAAGTGCTGAGAAGAAGACGATATGACCTATGACCAAGACCAATCATGAAATTACGTAGGTTTTCCCAATGCTCTCTACTCTTAAAGGAAAGAGAGAGATGCTACTAACAGGAAAGAAATCAGAATAGGAAGCACATATAAGTTATACGCAGTGAGATTAATGCGGAGACTCACAGATACGCTCTTTAAGAGAAAGAGTGTAATTAATTAAAGGAAAACAAAAAATAAAAGGAAACTTACAAGAAGATACTTGACCAGCAAAGATTCATCAAATCTGACCGTTTAAGTGGCCGATAATACAGCTCAAAATCAGGCTGAAACAGGGAAGTTAGAAATCCAGGGAATAGAGGAAATCTAGAATGAAGACCGAGAGATTTTGTTATTTCCATTATTTTGGTGTTGAAATGTTGAATTTGAATTCGGCTTCGAAATCGTCGGGAGCGGAAAAGCCTGCTAGGTTGGGCCTGTGGTTGGTGATCGGCGCCTCAGAGACACCATTCTCGTATGCGAGTGAGCAACGGGCAACTTGTATAGTTTTGCAACAACGAGCGGGATCCCCGACGCGACGCGCACGTAAGTCACATGCCCGTTATTGTTTGATTTTCAATTTCATTGTCCATTTTTTTTTAAAAAAAAACGCTTGTGTCACTATGCGAGACTCCGAGTATTAATGTTATAAAATATCTTGCAGTTGGAGTATGAAAGAAAAATGAAAATGGATATCTGGATATGAAACACATTGCATGGTCGCTTTATGAAATACACTTCTCTTAATATTAAGGCATAATTATGTAATATAAAGTAATATCTTATATTAAAAACCAATGACAGGAGGAGTAATAAAAATTGGGCTGACTCAAGCAATATGCTTATGACATAGATGTTGAATTGTGCATCTTTTTAGAAACAATTTAATTTGTAGAGTTTTTTTTTAACACATAGCATCCTTTTATTAAAAATAATCGTATTCTTTTTACTAAATATATGTATAAATACATTAGAATTTGTCTCTTAGTCTTATAAACTCAGTTATTTAACTGTCATACTTTGGATTCCTTTTATATTTTTAACATATTAGTGGTACAATTAGCCCCTTGATCTATTACAAATAAAATAATTGACACCCTAACCTAAATGATCCTTAACTTCTATTATCTCTCCTACTATTCATCATCCTCATCAAAATAGACCAAAGTAGCATCTAGAAGCTTCCATAGCTCCCTTCCATCAGAACTCTTCCCCCCCCCCCCTCTCAATTCCATGAACTTCTTCCTTCACAAGTTCCCATATTCATTGTTTCTCTAGATCTCCAACAAAATTTATAATTATAGATTCACCCATTTCTTCCTCAAACAACCCAAAAATTCATTAAAAAATAATCTCGTTAATTCAACAAGAGCCAAATCCACTAAACTCAATCATTCAAATGGGGAGAAAAACACGAAAGAAAAATAAAGAATAGATCTTGAGCGTGAAGGTCAAAATCTACTATAAAAAAAAATCTGTTGTGATGCACAAAAATTTCCCAAGCCAAAAGCTCATACTAATAAATTTGACTCGAAATATTAACCGATTTCGTCATCGGCCACAAGCTCTACTAGAGCTATGAATAGCGAAGTTGTAGCAGAGCTTATAACCAATGACAGTAGTTTTCAAATATGAGATGACATGAATTGAAGATAAAGAAACCTAAAAAAATAGATATAGGAAGAGGGCATTGATCTAGAAATCATTCATCGTATGGAAGACTCTCAAAACGTCGATGAGGAGTGGGTCATGGGGATATGGAGAGAGTGAGACGGAGAGTAAGATGTTCATCATTCATGACTTTGAACTTAATAGAGGGGATGAGCAACACTAGCAAGACGTTCATGACTTTAAACTTAGTAGAGGAGGAGGTGAGTGATGGTGTCAGGACGGAGAGAGGAGGTAGAGATGAAGAGGTCTAAGGGTGCATTTTGTTCAATGGAGGAAGAAATAAAATCAGTAGATGATGAACCCCATGATAACGATTTGTTTGGATTGTGTCATTGAAGCTTTTTAAGTCCAATTGAAGGGAGCTATGGAAGTTTTCAGATGCTGTAAGATGAAATCATTCTTAACTCCCGTAACCACAAGAATTCAGCTCCAATTTTCCAAGGCCCTAACACAGCTTTTGGATTATTTCCAATTTTCACATATTTTTGTATTATTTATTTTAATGATTTTTCAACGATTTTCATTACCCTGCCTATTTTTCTAGATAAGTAGGGGACCCCATTCCCACTTTTGCATACCCAGAGGAGATTATTATGATAATAGTTACGTGAAAGTTCATTTAATTTTCATGGGTCTTGATCCTCTACTCTGAATTTCTTACTTTTTTCAGTTCCACAAATAAAATTGAAGGAATTTTATTAAACTTATAATTTGTGAATAACTCAATTTCTTTGTAAGTCGTATATGATTGTACATTTAACGGGTATTTATTAAGATAGTTTAAATGCGTATAATTAAATATAATATTTTAATAAAACTAGCATACAATTATTAAAATTAATTAATTTATCTAATTTTTTTAATTTACTTAAATTAATTAACTAAATTTTATAATTAAAAATAAAATAGTACCATCCATGAGTTTAAGTTATGCATATATAGTTTCTACTTTTGAAGTTATACTTGTTTTGTTGCTTCGTTTTAATTTAATGCCAGAATCATTGCATTCACAAAAAGAAAAGAATAAATAAAGAAAATGCAAATCCCAAATTGCAAGGAAGACCAAAGCATCTACCATGACTGACATTTCAACAGTTTAATTTAAAATTTTTAACTGATAATTTTTAAATAAAAATTCCTTTTTAAAAAAATTAATAATTAAGATATTTTTTTATTTTATATTCATTAAAATAATTTTTTTAAAAAGATTTAAAATTGAGATTAATTTTGAAAGGTCCAAATATTGGAAACCACTCCCATTTTTAAACATTCATCGGCATTGTATCCATTATCCAACAATAGTCAATACTACATTATTGTAATGAATTAATTACTTATAAAATGTAATCGTATAAAAAGAATAAAATGAAAAAATAAATATTAACTTCTCTAGATATTATAAAACTAAATTTTCATTTCGGATAAGTTGAGAGAAAATAACTTATATTGCAGCCAAGCATACGCTACTTTAAGCAGAAAAAAAAATATAATATAAAATTTTGAAAAATCCTTTTATCATCCATGCATGGCAAAACGCAAAAAGTTAGCCAAAAATCTGTAGAAGTTTCGTGGAAATTACCAATTTAACTAATAGTTAGTTACTATCCTTAACCCAGACACCCACACGTGGGCCACCTCCATTGGTTCTTGCATGGTACCTTCAAATGAAATAATGAAAAAGATGTGAAGAACGATTCGCGCGAGAGAGGCAAAGCATAAGAACAAATGATCCTCCATGTTCGAAGTAATCCCAATTCTCAAGATGAGGCTTTGTGCTTCTTTAATCCCAAACCCAAATGAAAGGGAAAACGTTTTAGCAGAGAAATTTGACACCAACAAGCCATTCCCATGAATCCTTTCTTGTTAACTCTCTCAAGAAACTAAACACAACAACACCATCATTGCGATTTTATACTCAACCCAATCTCCATTTTTTTTCTCTCATGCATTTTACCAAACACGTGTTCCTCGCAGTTCTTGCAAACTCAAGATATTGATATTTTGAAACAGAGAAGAAGAAGAAGAAGAAGATTGAAATCATGAAGACTGGGAAGGTAGGATTGCTGCTGGTACTCACTGTGCTTCTGTTGAACTTGTCAGCTTCTTCAGCTTGGTTTGGGAATAAACACAGAAGTGTAAGGAATTCCGCTCTCCCAGGGGAAGCGTCGTCGTCGTCTTCATCATCATCGGTCCTAAATCGTGCTGGGTCCGCCGTTGTTTTTCAGGTTCACGGCAACGTTTATCCTGTTGGGTAGGTAACCTCTTCTTTTCTGTCTCTGCCTTCATCATCTTCTGGGCTATAGAACACTGATTGTTCAAAAATAGTCTTATGGCATACACATATGATGCTTCGAATTACATGTAAAAAAAGAATTCATGTGTGTTCTTATTTCGTTGTATTCTGCCTCTCATCATGATCAGGGCTTGTTAACTGCCAGGGTGCTTCTTTCTTTTCCCATTTGCTAAATAATGGCTTTGACCATTAAAAGAACTAGAATCTTAATGAGACACTCAATGCCTACCACCTTTTGTTTCCCTTCTATATCATCTTAGTTTTAAATCCTTGTGAATTCTGTTCATATGGTTGGATGGTGGCCAAATAGAGGTAGTGACATAAATATAAGTACTGAACAGAGCATACGCCTATTGCTTTTCTTGTAGTTTATTCTTGTAAGGAAAGAAACAGGTAACGATGAAAGACACGAAAATGAAAACTTCTTTCTGGGTTTCTTCCTTCCTCATGCAGAATCAAGAAATTAGTGATCATTATGTCACCGTTACTTTCACCATTTGCAGGTTTTACAATGTTACTCTCAATATTGGCCAGCCACCAAAACCTTATTTTCTTGATCTTGACACTGGTAGTGACCTCACATGGCTTCAATGTGATGCCCCTTGCTCCCATTGCTCTGAGGTATTTATCATTAACAATATCAAGATCAAGAAGATTCCCATCATGTCCCGAAAGATACTCTGAAAAGTTCTTTTATTTGATGTCACCGAATGAGACTTCTGAACAGCTCGTCATCTTTGTTGGTTGTTTTTCAGACACCCCATCCGCTTTACCTGCCAAGCAATGACTTAGTGCCTTGTGATGATCCCCTCTGTGTAACCTTGCATAGGAGCAGTGACTACAACTGTGATTACCCAGATCAATGTCACTATGAAATTGAGTATGCAGATCAATATTCAACCCTTGGTGTACTTGTCAAGGATGTCTATCATCTCAACTTCACAAATGGAAAACAACTTAAAGTTCGAATGGGACTTGGGTTAGTTAATCTTCAACTTTACTTTACCCCAATCTCTTTCATTTCCAAGTTGTCTTACTTCAGTGTTTTCTGTAAGCAATGTCTTGAGATAGACTTCTCTCTAGAAAGCTAGGTTTTAAATTCCTGGGACTATACTAAAATACATGACCGTTAAAAGTATGAACCTCTTGAAGTATCCACTGTAGTAGTTGGTACCACACATTTGATGTTGCTATATCTGCCAAATGGATTACTCTTCGTTGTACAATAAAGCCTTCGTAAGTCCTTGCTATATCTACCACTTTTTCATGTTTCTCCGTATGGAATATGAGAGGAAGATATTCAGAATTCATTTAATTCTCGTAGTAAGGAAAATCCAGAAAACAGTATAGTAACTAATTCACCAACTTGGTGGCATTTTCATTTTCAGATGTGGATATGATCAAGTTTTTCCTGCTTATTCTTACCACTCCGTTGATGGAGTACTTGGTCTTGGCAGAGGAAGAGCGAGCTTGATATCTCAGCTTAGTAGTCAGGGCTTGCTGCGGAATGTAGTTGGACACTGTTTAGGTACATACGGCGGCGGATATATGTTTTTCGGAGATGTTTCTGAATCTTCTCATCGAATGACTTGGACTCCTATGTCTTCCATAGATTCGTGAGTAGCTAGGCAGGCCACATTGATTTTACATCTTCCTCATGTGTACTTTCATCATGCTTTGATCTTATATTCTAATTCCTGTATATGTGTTTGTTATTTTGTGTCAGTAAACATTACTCAGCTGGGGGAGCTGAACTTCTTTTTGGCGGGAAGGCAACTGGAGTTGGAAATCTCCTTGCAATATTTGACACTGGAAGCTCTTACACTTACTTCGACCTCCATGCTTACCAAGCACTTATCTCTTGGGTTAGTTTTAAGCATTTCTCACTACACTCCTCAGTTAGATAGGTAGGACGTAATCTAAATAAAGCCAAGTACAAGCATATAGAATATCCTACAATTCAAAGTTGTAGCAAAAGACTCAAATAAAACTCCTCTCGCCATAGCTAGATGATTGGGAGCGGTAATCCTCAAAGCTCACAATCTAAAAAAGGGACAACTGAAAACACATAACACAGTCAAAGAAAACTATGGTATGTCAGGGAATTTTCTAACTGGTGTGGAGGCAGAGTGATGATAGCTGGGAATAGCTGTCACCAATCAAAAACTCCTCAAACAGCATATGAGATGTTTCCTTAATACCCAGTTCTAACTCACTCTGCCACTATTTAATAACCTCCCATCAAGTTATTTTTACTTAAATAATAGTTCAAATAAGATTAAGTAAAACCTTAAACTTAAACTAAGTAAAACTCTAAACCTAGACTCAGTCAAAATTGACTAGTGAGTCATACTTAGGATATTTTATTTGAATTGAATATTTATTTCAAATATCCAAAATATAATATAATAAAGAAATAAAATGTCTAACAAGATATAGGCTTAATAAGCTAGGGGAAAATATGAGATTATGCTGAGTTCATCATGTTGGGCTAATTAAAGATGCTTGTTTCTTCAATTGCAGTTAAAGAAGGAATTGCATGGAAAACCCTTATTAGAAGCACCTGATGACCAGACTGTACCTATCTGTTGGCATGGAAGAAGACCTTTCAGAAGCATAAATGAAGTCAGGAAATACTTCAAGCCTTTGGCTCTGAGTTTCACTACTGGTAGAAGGTCTAAAGCCGTATTTGAAATCCCTCCTGAAGCTTACTTGATAATATCAGTGAGTCCACACTTAATCAATATCTTCTTCTAGCACATCCTTCTATATATATCACCTGAGTTATTTTTTTAATGCTATTATTTTATTCTTCCAGAACTTGGGAAATGTTTGCTTGGGCATTCTAAACGGCTCTGAAGTAGGCATGGGGGATGTCAACCTAATTGGAGGTATGTCTTTGTCTATATTTTCTTCTCAGCAGTTTTGCTATAATTCTGTAATTACCCATTTGGATTAGGGTAGAGAAGTGATTTTACTAGGTAAATATGTAAGAGGAATTTTGTCACGCAAAGCGTGAAAACAGTTATTTTAAGTGCTCCCAAACAAGCCCTAAGAACTCTCCATTATGAAGTGATCTTATTGTTTATGCAGACATATCCATGCTGGACAAATTGATGGTATACGACAATGAGAAGCAGATGATTGGTTGGTCACTAGCAAACTGTAACCGTGTTCCAAAATCCAGACATTTCAGCATATGATCATAATAGCTACTGTGTCTACTCATAATTATATATGATCATAATAGCTACTTTGTCTACTCATAATTATATATCTTTGGGATCATCAAGAGAGCAGAATTCTGCTGTATATATCAGAATAACAACTGTATCATCTGCAATATATATATATATATATATATATATATGTGTGTGTGTGTGTGTTTGGTTATGAAGATAGCTTTCTGTATATTTTTATTAATAGGGTAAACATTGAAAAAGCTCTCTGGGAATATTCCCTTGTGATTATTACCATGTAATTATTGATCATTGTTACTCTAGTTTGACTCACTGAGGATTTGTTGTAAGTAGGTGGTGTTTTTTTGAAAAGTGTTTTGAGCATTTTTGAAAGCATTTTATGTTAATTTTGCCCATAATGTCATTTTGGTTCAAAGTGGAATCTTTTACTTTTGGAAATGTCAAACTTGGACAGCTGAACAATTTGTCTTAATCTCCCCAATTTGGGATATTTCAACCCATAATGTTCAAAAAGTAAAAGCTTCAGTGCTAAGAAAAGCAGAAATTTACAGCTAAGAGTTTCCATTCAATTGAAGAATGAAGTTATATATTACAATTTATGAAAAAATTCTGCCACAGCCCCTGTGGAACAAGAATTTCCTACAGAATCATCCTTACATATTAACAATATGGTCCTAAATTAAAAGCTTTTCAATTGCATTCTTCTTCAATCAATATATCAGTTAACCGTGTAAAATACTAATAAAAACTCATCGACACATATCTGATGATGAAATTTCACATAATATTTACACATTCAAACACATTTATATCGTTCGTATCTAATTCTCTTTCCTTAGAATGAATTGAATCAAGTGGGACCCATCATCCTTCAAAATGGCTTCTGTAGAAACATGAACATGTCCTGCAATGGCGAGAGCTGGTTCATTTGGTACTGTACAGAAGAGCCAAAAGGATCTTGTCCCGAGAGGTAATTCAATTCAAAATCGAATCCATCAACTTCTCCTCCTAGACCTAGCTCGTTCCACTTGGCCTCGCTCTGTACCTCCTTGTCGCACCTGACGTCCGGCGAAACCACTTGCTCCGAGCAGCTCGAGTCCGTGTGCAGCCTCGGCACCGAGTCTGAAGTGTCCATATAGAATTGGTCGTTTGTGAACGCCGATGGTGCTGCCGCCGCCGCTGCCTGCACCTTATTTTGGTCCCACGATTTGATTTCCGGTTTCGTCTCATGGTCATGGAATTCCGATAACTTGGCCGCCGCTTTCTGATCCACCACATTGTATTTCTCAATCGTGCCTTTCTTGTTGTAAATTCGACATAACACCCAATCATCAAGCTGCCATAACATCATAAAAACCAAATAATCTCAGTCTGTTATATATTTTAAAAAATTTATTGGGCTCCAATTTTAGCTTAATTAATTTGATAACTTACCCTTGGGTTCTTTTTCTTGCCGGCAGATCTGTCGACGTTAGCGAGGCGATATTCATGCATGATCCAATTCGTTTTGATGCCATTGGGAGCCTTACCGGCGTAGAATACGAGTGCCTTCTTGATTCCCAGTGGCTTCGGCTTACCAATCGGCTTGTCGGCTCCAGTTGCTTTCCAATACCCACTTCCAGCCGCCCTGTTCGGCCTCGAACCGTTCGGGTATTTTCGATCCCTCGGTGAAAAGAAATACCATTCTTTCTCGCCGTACAACGCCATTTCTGTTCATACACAATCAACAGATTCAAGATCAATCAAATAAATACTTCGAAATCTATTTTTCCATCGTGAAGTTGCTCTGTTTCGAAATCTGAAGGCATCTGAGAAAATATCCCTCACTAAGAATTTGCTCTGTTTTGTGAAGATTTAGTGTAAAAGGTAGGAGGTAGGTATCATACCAGGAAGCTGCCATGGATCAAATTTGTAGAGATCGATCTCTTTGATAATGGGAACAGAAATGGACAGAGAGGCACATTTCCTACAGAGATAGTGATTCACGAGCTCCTCGTCCGTTGGATGGAATCTGAACCCAGGTGGTAATTCCAATTGACCATTCATTCTTCTTCTTCTTCTGTTCTTCTCTCTTTCTTCAGCTCCTTCTTCTACTTCTCGCTATAATTCCACTGCGTCTTGAAACATAGAACTCACAGGTTCGCTGGTGTTTTATAGCCGAAATTTCAATAAATAAATAAAATTAAAATGAGAAAGAAATGGGGGCTTAATTTGGCACGTGGTGGAGGGGAGGTGTATCTAGAAATAGAAGTATATAAACGGGTGGAAGGGTAAGGGTATTAATGAAGGTTGACCGCAGCCACACGTGGCGGGTGATGTGTGGGTGGGAACACGTGTGGGTGGCCCACATCAGGTCATGGCTTCCGTCATTCGCCCTATGGTTTTCCAACATGTCGGCGGCTCTATAGTGATTGCTCGTCGCTCTCTCTGTATGTGCGCCTGCAACCCCATGTTCTTGAGGACCCCCAATCGTCTTCTGCCGCGTGGAAATCGGGGGAATTGGTCCCACATTGGTCAACCGAGAGCACAGAGTGTCCCATACCTTGAGACGCACATGATACTAATTACAATTTTATGCTAGTATTATTTTTTAGTCAAGGTGCAACGGTACCCATATATTTTTTTCCAAAAAATGGGCCTACATATATGGCAGAAAATATTAAAATATTTTGCAACCATACCCATGCATTGTTGATATTTTGCAAGATATATGAAGATCAGAAGTAGTTGCCGTGGATCAATTCCATCAAAATTTAAATAATATAATTTAATTAAAATAAACTAATATTTAAATAAAAACATTACTTCTTAAATAAATAGAATATTTTTATATAAATCATACATAATTCAACTGACTAACCACAAATATGACATATTTTTATTTTTATTTTTTAATTTAAAACGTCATTATTTTTAGCAAGAAGAGAAAAACATATAAAATATAATTTAATTAATCCTGTCAAAAACTCTTGATCAGGCTGATTAGAAAACTAATTTATTACCTCATTGGAATGAATTAGTTGATTTGAGTTAAGTTTTAATATCATGATATTTTATGTTTATACATAGACTTAACCATGATTACGAAAAAGGGCTGGCGCTCGCCTTAAACTGGAGAGTACTTTTTTATTTTTAAAAAGATGAGCTTTTCCATGTGTTATGTTTGTCATTCTCTCACGTTAACTAAAATTTTAGGTACAACCCCAAAGTATCTTTGTATACATCAATATAATATATTAATACTAAATACATTGGAGTATCCACAAAATATTTGTTTGAGTGATTAATAAAAGAAAATTTTTGTTTCATGGTTGGTAGTATGATAAAAACTAGGTAGTGCGATTAATGTGACTAATTAAGCACGATTAATTAACGGGGCATTATGTTCTATAATCAGTGATGACCAGTTCCAGTTTTCTAAAATTCACGTGCCAGCTGGATCTAGCTAGATTTAAATCTGTTAATTGAATTCATGAGTTTCTTGCTTTGCAAGGAAACTGACCAGAGAAGAAGAAGAATCTACGATACAATGCGCACGGACAAAGTCAAATTATTTAGTCTTCATATTTGTACATAGTCAAATGCGTCCATGTTCAGTTCACGACCTTTTGTTGTTTGGCCGTGGATTATTATACCCAGAATCAACATATCTATACTTTTTTTTAAAAAAAAATGTTAGAAGAGGATTAGGTTCACCCAGGATCTAAAGATAGGACAAAATCTCCTTTTTTTCTAAGCAATAACATATTTAGTAGGGCGAGCCGTCAATTATTTTCAGGTATAAACTTAAATACCTAAGAGTTAAGATACCTCCCCAATAGTCGCGACTGGAATCACAATAAAATATTATTCCCTAATATTAAAATACGCTCCAAATATTTGTATGTCTCACTCTATCGTCACTGAACCCACAAACAATAGAGATCAACATATCTATACTATATATAAAAAGGGTTAACATAATATTAAGTTTCTTAAATTTATACGAATTTTAGTTTTAGTCTCTTAAATTTTAAATTATAATTTTTAGTCTCTAAAAAAATTATTTAATATTTTAGATGGGAAAAAATTGAGACGTGAAAACCTTTAGTTTAAAATACGATGAACTAAAATTAAAATAAAAATAAATTTAAGATACTAAAAATTATATTATTCCTATTAAAAATCCTTAGTTTTCCACAATGAGTACATAACTATATATGCATATATATATATATGAAGAAAATGTCTAGGTTTTAATTAATTATACTATTTACTTAGTTGACTGATATCTTTGAGCAAGGTTAAAAAGAAAGAAACAATTGGGCATGATGCCCAAGCCACATACAGAATAACACAAAAATTTATTAGTCGATTACTCTAATACAAGATTACATGTACTAACTATATTAACAGAATAAAATTAAATAATTTAATAAAAATAGAAAATATATAGATATTAATTTAAAAATTAAAAAAATATACCTATAAAATAGTTTTACTTTACAAAAATTAAGATTATTAGCAAAATTTAGCCATTTGGTTGAATTACATTATTCCAATATAAAAAGATCCCATGTTACATCCAACTAACCGCAGGCAGTAAAAGAGACCATTGCTTATTTCAATTTTCATGGATATAGTCAAAAACATGTGCTCGTGGTCGAGTTAATAAAAGTCGAAGCGGGGATCATGGTAATAAAAGTTGCTTGTGATTTGATAAATTGTTCATTGCCTTTAGTGGATCCATTCTTTTTGGAATATTTCATTGGGGAATGGATGGATACGACTGCTCCTTTTGACCCAACTAGATCGGGCATATTTGATTTGTGAAATGAAATAAAGTTTTTAAAAATATAAATAAAAAAATGATGATAAAAAAATAATAAAATAACAAAATGTAATTTTTATATATAGAATATGAAATAGTATGTGCTTTATAAAAAGTAATTTTTTCTAAGAATTATAATAAACATAATAAATATTTTAATATAGCTTGTTGTGTGATAACTCAATTTACCAACAATGGTTGAATTAGATAATATAAAATTATTGATTTTTTTTAAATAATATAATATATAATGTCGAGTGTTCAAATTATCATAGTCATAATTAGTTAAAAAATTTATTTTAATTTTAAATATAATATCTCAATTTATTTTATTTCTTAATTTTTTTTAAATATCCCTAAATTATATATACTAAATGTGATTTTATTAATAAAGATAATAATTAATTAAAAAATATATTTATAAATTAATTATCTAATTTATGTATTTAGAATTTAGAACGTGATTAAGCATAAGATAATAGAGATATGAAAAAATATATATATATATATATATATATATATATTGTAAAATTATGTTTCTGCGTGTGAACATTAATTAGCATAATATTATAATAATAAAACTTTTTCAATATGCTAATTAATGATATCCTGTCAAGTTGATAGATAACAAGCTTGACGTTGACATATACTTTAGTAAGAGTGGGAAATTGCTATAATTAGATCCCAAGCTAAAGTGGTTCAACGTGGGAGTTGGTGGCCTACGTGGATAAGGATGTTTTGTTAGTCTCACCTAAGGAAGCTGCCTCGATGTTGCCTCCCATTGAATTTTATAGTAGTTTATTTAATTATCTATCTATATCATTTGTTAATAATACTCGTATTTATATCATTAAACCAGAATTAATTATATATGAAAGAATTTTAAAATCATATTGTATAGTAAAAAGGACGAGTTTGAAATATTACGAAAACCTTCTTAAATTTAAATTTAAATTTAAATTTAAAAAAATGACTGTGTAAATTTTAGAAACCAATAAGTTAAAAGGAGAGTAAATTAATTAGTGGGTTGTAATAAAAAAAATTAATTAGGGGGACGTGGAATAGATTGATTTGTTTATATTTTCAAAATGGTCTGGTGTTCGTTGGGACAAATTGGGATCGCATGCCCCCAATATCTTAAAGCTGCTTTGACTTTTTTTTTTTTTTTTGGTGTCCACAGATGTCGTATCCATTGATTTCATAAACCAATTCCTTTATGGGGGTCAAAAGTTTATGAATATAATATCACCATAATTTTTTTTAACACTTCCTCTGGTCTTCATGAATTTTCGTTTGGGAAATAGGTGAAAAGTTATTATTTAAAATTTTTATTTATCATATACAACAAATATCAATATTTTAAATAATTTATATACAGTTAAATAATACTAATATTTTAACTAAATGTTACTCTAAATAAAAGGAATAGAAGGTGTACATAAGTCTGAAATTCATGAGGGTTTTTCTTTCAAAAAGAAAGATTATTTAAATCTTAAATAGTATTTTAATTTAAAAAATTAGTTAATTATAAAAAATATAATTTCTCTAGATAGTGTTTGAGAACATTATATTGTATATCAATTTATAAATTATATAAATTAATTTAAATAAAATAATAAATATGAGAGATAAAGTGAATTAAGATATTATATTTATGATTAAAACTAATTCATTAACTAACTTTTATATTTATGATTAATATATGATCTATTTAAATAATTTGATTATATTAAATAAATTATTTAATATGATATTTTTTTAAATATGACAATCATCTTTCTTAACTCCCTCTTTCTATCTTTTTTTTAATTACTATTGAGAGAGTATCAATAATTTAAAAAAAACTTATAAATATATAAAATATATCTTATATTTAGAATAAAAATTAACTTTTTAATTAATTTTTATATTAAATATCGGATGAGTATTATTTTTTATTCTAATCTTTAGAGTTAAAAAATATTTATAAATATATTTATAAATATCTATTAATAATATCATCACATTATTACAAAGATTTGAATTTATAACGTTAGGAGAAAATTAGACTCAACCTTATTTTTCCTATCCACTCAAATCAGTGTGTATCTGCCTGGGGTCAAGTGATGTTATTACTTGGGCATGAAGTATATGGGGCTATTGTCACCACATGTTGATAAAGCGGCCGCCATTTTGTCAACGGTGATTAATATTATATTTTTTTTTGAAATATTATAACTATTTTTTTATTTTATTTTTATTTAAATATTATTAAAAATATTAATAGGAGTTATCTAAAAATAATAATAAATATATAAAATATATTTTATATTTAAAATTAAGATTAATTTTTTAATTAAATTATATATTAAAAGGAGGAGAAGTATTATTTATTAATAATTAATATGTAAGTGAAAGTGAAAGGAGAAAGTATGAAATAAAGAGAGGAGAGGGAGGACGCAGCAACAGGTCCAAGTGAAATGAACTAATTATTTAATGGGGTTAGTAAAATTGTTACCTTCTTCGAACCTTCCTCCCTCCCTCTTTCTAGCTGCCGTTTTTGACTCTTTTTCCATCTTCTCTCTCTAGTCCGAACCTCACTATATTTCTCTTATTTTTTAATTAAAAATTCCCCTTCAATATAATATAAAACTTAACTACGGGATGAGTTTTAATTTTAAATATAAAATTTTAATATAATTTATTTTATATATATTATTTATTTATAAATTAATTTACTTAATTTATAGTTGGTAACAAAATTATCTAACTTATAAATTGATAAATAATCTAATTTTATATTTAAGTATTTTAAGATAATCAGATTACATGTGTTATAATTAAATAATTTATTTAATATCTTTAATCTATTTAAATTAAATAAAAAATTTTACATTTAGGACCAGAACAATAGTATTCATCTAATCTAAAAGTTATTTAACTAATTTAAAAAAATAATATAAACTAATTAATTATAATAAATATGATTCGATAAAAAAATTGTAATATAATATTTTTAAAATAAAAAATATAATATATAAAATATATTAAATTTTTATATTTATAATAAAATTATGAGTAATTATTAATTTTTGTACATTCTAAAAAGTTCAACACCTTTAAGTATTTTTGGATAACATGCCCACCAGAAGAAGATAAATCATGCATGCATGGATATGCAACGCAGCAGCCATAATTCAAACCTTAAATCTTTATTTATAGGAGAGCATCCACTCACCGCTTTTTTATGTGATTTAAGAGTGTTCAACACTTGAATATTATCTACATCACCCCACTCTTACTTTTATTTAATTGAAAGTGGAGCTAGCTCTTTTTATTTAATTTCTAAAAGAAATAAAGATATGCTCATTAAGACATACAAACTTGCTTCTTTTTTTTTTTTTTTTTTTTGGTGATGAGACAAATTTTGTCATAAGATCAATAAAATTATTAAATCATCATCTTATTAATTTTTATTGTCATAATTTAATTTCCAGGAATTCTATTTTTTATTTATTAGTACTTTTCTTGTGTCAAATTAACTCACTAACATGAATAAACTCTTAAAATTAAATAAAAAAAATATGATACAGGAAATTTAAAATATAAGGAGGAGAATACAAGTTTAAATCCCGAAAAATATACTTATCGGGAGATATAAAAATCTTTTACACTCTAAATCTCACAAAGAACATGCCCTGATTAAATAAAAAAAGAAATAAAATGTAAGATTAATCTGAGAGTAGACTTGATCAATATGCATGCGTAATAATGTGCTGCTAAATTACATTGACTGTAGGAATAGACGAAAAATAAACTCAGAGGCCAAGCACTAGAAAGTTGAAAATTGGAAAAGGCTTAGAGAGAAAAAAATGGAGGAGAGTTTTTCCCATTTTATATTTCTATACATGTGTGTATACAAGACTCTATAGTGTAAGTTTTTATTTATAAGCTTTAAATCATTAAATAATAATATATGAATTACATTGTACCTACGCTAATATTACAATGTATATTTCTCGAAATTAATTAATCTTAATATATTTAATAAATGTCAATGTTTTTATATTTAATAATTTAATTTATGAACTGGGGAGGATTTAAGATAGAATAGTTTGTGAACGTAATAATCATATTGATTAAATTTTGGGATAGGATAATTCATGAACGTAATAATTATGTTAGCTGAATTTCAGGAGTTCAAGAACATTCACAGAATATGATACTCAATATTCATCACACACTTTATTTTTTTTATATACTCGAATTTAAATTACACTCTCTAGCCAAAAAATACAAATTGCTTCATGTCTACAACCTTAATGAACCAAATTATGTCAAATTTTATTAGTATCATTAGTGTCTTTTGGTAGGTGAGGTGGCCTTTAAGCAAGAGCATGCCCCATCCTTGTGTTGTGTCCTGATTTTCATTTCATGAAAGTTTCACTCTAATCTGGTAGGATTTATATTACTATTCATTTGGCACCCTTCCTATCGGGAAAAAGATAAATTATGTATAACAAATTAAACATATTTTATATTTAATTGCCAGAATATTTTATTTTTTTCTACTAATTCATTTTTTATTTATTACTAGTACTTTTTTAGTTTTCTTGCATCAAATTAACTCACCAACATGAATAAACTCTTAAAATTAAATAATTAAAATAGGGTATAGTTAAAAAAATATGACGTTAATCTCAGAGCTCGATGCTACATGTTAACCTAAAATATTAGCTTTAAATAGTGTTTAGTGGAGGTTTTTTCTAGTGCACTAGTCTTGAATCTTGATACCACTTAAAGGAGGAGGCTCCAACTATTCCCTGCAACAAGACATAGAAGTGGGCTCGAAGTTGCATCTTACTCTCCAAAAGATATAATATGCACAACGCCATACATATTTTCGTTAGTATTAAATAGGGAATATTGTGAGTGAGATTTCTTCTTGTTGTATCGCCTTCATACATGTGAGAAAACAACAATCCAAGTGCCTTGATCATCACTTAGAATGCCTATGTTTTGAGTTTTTTTTTTAGTATACAAAAGTTTAAGTGGGTTTGACACATGTTCCCTATTAAAGTTAGGATATAGCCCTAGGGTTCAGAGAGCACTTACAAAGGATTTACGAGATTGCTTACCAAATGAGTCCTCACAATGACAGTGGGAATCGAACTCGCGTTCTTGTGGGATACGAGCTCATTCCTTACTATCTATACTAACTCTCATTGGCGCCTATGTTATGATTTTTTTTTGTTAGTAAAATTTTTAGAAAGGGGTTGACCTCACCCACGATCTAAGGGCAGGGTGAAATCTCCCTTCTTCCTAGACGATACCAATGTCGATAGGGCGAGTTATCTATTACCCTCAGGCGTAAACATATGCACTCAAGAATTATGATGTTTCCTCAAACGTCGTGACTGGAATTACAATAAAGTGGTACTCGCATGATTTGTTGCTTCATTGATGGGGTTTGTTATCTTATTGGGCCTAGACTATACTCACTATGTGAGGCCTAGCTCTTGAAAGGTTCCATAAAAAAAATACAATAATTACATTTTTTTTTTGACCTTGAGTAATTAGTTTGAACTAAGATATATTCTGTTGAGTAATTAGTTTGAACTAAGCTATATTCTATTAGATACAGTCTTATTTAAAATATTATCAGGTACTAAATATATTTTATAGAAATTTAAATATTAGTTCATTATATTATGATAGATTAATTTATTTTATTAGATCTGACATTCGTTGCTAAATTAAATTATATTCTATTAGGATGATATGTGTGTTCTCTTTACGTTTGCATGATTTTATGATCATTAGCAATATCAAGTAGCATCATCTACAATAAAAATAAAGCATATTTAAAATTCAATAAGTCGTGAATTACTGTATTATGTTTTATAAAAATACGTATTAATCAATGCATACAAATCATGTCTATTGAAACATCTGTCTCCTTCCACCATAACACCAAGTCTCAAACTAAGCTTTTCTCACTCCTTCTTTCATTCCTCAACATCTTCTCCTTCCCCACCATTCTCCCAGCTTGTATATAGCTCACAGTTTCTTCCCAACTCTCCATAATACCTTCCCTTGCTCACAAAATTATCAGGACTCTCTTCAACCTTCCCTATAATCATTTCGAGAGAGAGAGCCCCGTACACTCTGTTTAAATCAATTTAGTTCAGCATTCCAATCGTATGATAGGAAGATGAGACGGTTTTGCCCGCTTTGTGCGAGACCTGCGAGTGTGTGTGTAGCTAAGCAGAGTTTTGTTTGGTGGACGCGTGAAGCTAAACTCACGCCGGTTTTATGATATCCTTTCTGAGAATAAGGACGAAAACAGACACACAGCCAAATGCTTATTTTTATTTTTTTTCCCATCAGAAAATGAGGTTTAAGGGACCAATAACAAATCGAAGTGTTAAAGAGTTTATTCATAATTTATAAAGATATAAATTTAAATCACGCTAGTATATGAAAAAATTTTATTTAATAGACAATCTTTAATTTTTTTTTTAAATTTATCTAAACTTTTTCTTATAAAAAAATGAAAAAAAAAGAGGTCGATGGGGTATGGTGGGGAAGAGAAGTATTGAAATTTCTGGAGGGAAACTGACCTTCATCCGACGGTTGACATTGCCTTAAAAGGAGGGATAAGATAAGATTTGTCCACACGGGTAAATAGGTCATGTACTTTTTGGTTAAATTTACGAGTATTCCATATTCTTGTATATAGGTAAATGCAAAGAGCAACAGAAGAATTGTGACTCCTGTACAGAATTTCAGCTCAGCCGATACGTGGGAGCAATTTCAAGAAGGAGTCCCGAACTTTGACGACCCTTCACTTAAATCAAACTCACTGCTACATGTACGTAATGCATTACGAAGCCTTTTCTTAAGGATTGAAGCTTTTTATTGCCCATTCTAACTCTGCTAGGAGGGGCACATGGAAATCATGATGTAAAGTCATTTGGCTTAGAACACCCGGTGACACTAAACGAAGGGCCAAACAACATTTCCATACTCGGTGCTGTGGTTGGATTACCGGTAAGCCTTTTATAAGGAGATGATTTAAATGAAGTAATTGTTCTTCCTTTCCCCTTCAATTTGAAGTCTCAGAAACGAGTTTGAGATTCACGGATTAATGTCCTGTGTGAAAAGGATTCAGGGGCATTTCTTGAAAGGAGATTTGCTGGCTTAACCAGCGTTCAGATTTAGTGCAGCGAATAAGAGTCTTACGATCTTACCAATTCTACATGGGGATACCAGGTTTTGTCTTCTTTCACATTTCTAGTTTACTACTTTATTTTACAGTGCAGTATAATTTCCTTTTCTGATATGGGTTGGATTAGTGGGAGAGCAACTACAAGTTTACAAAGAACAAGATTATTACGGTAATGAAGTACAATGGAGTCAACTTGGAGATTTCACTAATCAAAAGCTCACTTGGTATAAGGTATATTATGCCTGCATGAAGTTATGATCAAAATTAGCACCATTTTGTTTGACTGCAATCAAATGAAAAAGATGGGTTTATTGAGGTAGAAAATTAAATGAAATAGCAAAAGAATTTCAGTAAAATTAAAATAAAATTTGCGGAGTGTTCCAGGAAGTGGGGTTCTTTTTGAACTTTTTTTTTTTATACCCTTTTGAACTTATTTGTGCCTAGTGGATGAAATAAGGAGAGAGTCGAGAGACCTTGGGGGAGGAAGTGAACTTGTGAGGAGGGAGAGATATTTATGTGGGCTCTTACCCTGTTTTTTTGGGCCTATGGGCTTTAAGCCTGGTGGAATATGGAAAGTGTGAGACCATGGCGTTCACATGAAATTGAACTATAGAACTATTGTCCGTAGATTCAATTGATAGAAAAGTAAGATATATAATCATTTAGAACGTATTTAATCTTTAGGGAGTATCATTTTATTGTAGTTCTATTCATGACACTTAGAGAGATATCCTAACTCCTAGGTGCCTAGGTTTATATCTGAGGGTAATAGACGTATCGCCCTGCTCGATATTGGTATCGTTTAGGAGGAAGGGAGACTTCGCCCTGCCTTTGAATCGTGAGTGAGCCTAACCCATTTCTAATAGTTTTTATACAAAAAAAAGAAAAGAAACAGAACTATGGAAGTTATTTTTTACATGATGGATTAAAAGATTTAGTATAGTAACTAATAAGGGTTAGATTTAATGAAAGGTATTAGTCCTTTATAATATGATGAATTAAAATTTAAATATTTGCCTAAAGAGATTCTCATATTTAGTGTCTAAACAAATAATACGGGTTAGCAACTCTATCATTTTGCTTAGAGGAAGGACCTAGAAATTTATATATATATATATATGGTCTAATGCTCATATATTTGTTCATAATAGAGGTCGGTCAATAACAGATATTGTATTTATTCATAATAACCGTGTACATGTATTACTACTGTAAATACCATGGACTTCAGTATCCTTTGTTTACCCTTAAGAAAAAGGAAAACACAACAGATGGATTCAAACAAGGCGAAATGTGCAGTTGCAAGTATGCTTAGGAGCATAAAGATTATGTGATTTACATTGAGATGTAACAAAATGGCAGACTACATTTGATATGGACATGTTTGGATAATTGATAATAGGTATCATGTGCATGCCTCGGTCCTTCCTGAAAGCATCCGGAAATTGTGACGGAGGAAGCTGGTGGGAATCCTCTTGGTGTCTCCTTGAATACTGTTTCGGTCACCACTTCACATGAACCCTTTTCCAAATTATCTTTTCCTTCTGCTACTTAGTTTAATTAATTATATAATTAAGCAAAAGTTACAGCACAAACACACATTGCATGGGGAACATGTAATTGGGTTTTGCATACAGAGATAGATCATTTATTAACTCATTCCAGACAATAAAAATTAACATAGATTATAAAAAATGAACTCGTATTCTATAAAAATATGAATTTAATTTTTACTATTGTTATAAGGGCTCATTTAATAAATAATTTTATAAGTCTTCTATAAATATTTTTTGAACTCTGAACTATATCCTAATTTTAATAAGAGACAATTGTCGAATTCATATAAATTTTTACGTAAAAAAAAAAAATCTCATTCCAAAATAAATTACTATTCTCAAAGCAGATCCCGTGGATTCTTCATTTGCATCCATCACTATATTATATTTACTCTTCGATTTCTGTATCCCCCGTGCACATTTTTCTAAGATAATTCTTCTCTGTTTCAAACAGGTTGTCCAACTTTCTCTATTACTATTTGTTGCACAAGAAAAACTTTCTAATTTATTTTTCCTGATATTTTTTTGTTTTGTAAATGGTATCGTATCAAATATTTTCTTTTTATATATATATATATACTCTAACGTATAAAACAATATTCGATTGCTATTATATGAAAATCTCAAATCCACTTTAAATTTTTTTAATTAAATTATATATCCATTTTATTTGAATAGTGTGAATTTTTTAATAAATCTTATGTATGGAAGATTTTGATATTATCACGAGGATTAATTATTTTTTTAAGCATATATATCTTTATATATAGACACAATTTTATTTAAGGTATTATAAAAAATTAAATATAAATATTTTTTTAAAAAAATTAAATATTAATTTATTACATTGTGTTGTATTAACTCATTTCACAGGATCCAACATGTGAGAATTAATTATTTTGATTTGATTGGAATGAAGAGATGAAAAGGCTGAAGCTCAAGTTCTGCTAAGTGAATCAAGAGAAAATGATATAAGCAAGAGAAAAAAATGAATGAAGAACGTGGGATCACGTGAGGAGGGGAGATGGCGTTCAGGTCGTTAAACAACAGAGACACGTTGCAATGCGTTTAGGGATCTCCCGGTACCATCCGACATGCAGAGATTAGAATGGTATAAAAAACAAATACTTATCAATTAAAAAAAATAGAAGTATCATAATCATAGTATACTATAGAATCATTAGAAACTAATACTCACATAATTAATAGCAAATTAAGGCAGAGTGATAAAAGATAGAATTCGTATTAGTTATAAATTAGGAACTAATCCTGTTTTGATTGCTCCGAAGGGGGACCATGTCCATAGGATGAATTGAGTGAAACAAAAGGCATAACCCCCCGGAAACGCACTGACACGTGTAAGTTGTGTAATCGCTGTCTTTGTCTTCCCTCTGTCGGTTCTTGATTATTAATTTAATAAACAAAGTGAGATAGATAACAACATTAAGTGACCTAAATATCCCACTCCTAAATCCTACTAGAATCAATATCCGAGAAATATCAACATCTACACAATTATCATATGTACGTGTTTTAGTAAATGTTAAAATCAAAGTTTTAAATAGATTTTTACGTTAAATTTTAGTTTAAAAAATTTTAAAATAAAAAATTATATTTATTTAAAAGAGATTTTAAACTAAATTATAGTTTAAAATTAAAATTTTGGATAAGCTATTGAGACTAGTTTCTGTAACAGTAAAAGAGTTTATATAGACTATCAAATTATTATTTTACCCTTATTTTTTCTTACCCTCTCTCTCCTCTCTATCATCTCTTCTAAATCATTTATCCTCTCTCCTTTCTCTTTTCTATTCTATTTTTTTTATTTTATTTTTAATAAAATCATACACTTTCTAATAATTTTTTAATTACAAAAGTCATTTTGATAATAACTATCTAAATATTCATTTATTCAAAACTATTTTTTTATAAGCTCTTATCCAAAAAATTTTTTCTAAAAACTATTTAAAAATCTTTTTTTTTTCCATAAGTCATTTTTTAAACTCTTATCCAAACATACTACGGGCCTGTTTAGTTTTGTTTCAAACCATGGTTTGAAAAGGGTTTATGGCCCTGAAAAAATTTTAAAACAAACAGCCATATTTGTCCATAAGTATTTTTGGACAAAACTATAGTTTTAAATAAGCTATTGAAACTAGCTTTTGGAACAGTAAAAGAGCTTATGGATTATTTAATTACTATCATACCCCTACTTTTTCTTACGCCCTCTCTCCTACTTTTTCTTACACCCTCTCTCCTCTTTCCTCTCTCCTCTCTCTTCTCTTTTCTCTACCTCTCTCTTCTCTATTACTTTTAATCAAATCATACCTTTTTTGATAATTTACTAATATAAAAAGTTATTCTAAAAATAATTATCAAAACACTTATTTATTCATAACCATTTTTTTTTCATAAACTCTTCTCTAAAAGCTATTTTTCATAAACTGTCCATAAATTTTTTCTTAAAATCCTATCTAAACATGCCCTACATATTAAATTAGGGTTTCGACTCCTCCTGCGGGCCCTACCACTTCTTTTCTTAGATCCCAACTTTTCTACAATTTTCCCCTAATTTTGAAATATTAATTCAATTATTTCTGTTTTAAATATACATTTTAACGCAAAAAATATCAAATTTAATTTATCTAATGGGTTTAAATCAGCACCGTTAATTAGGTAGACTTGTGGTGAGCCTCAGCTAAACGTATGTGTTGACTGCTGAGCTTTGACGATTGAGCAAAATCACAACTTCTATTACTCGTCCGCTTTGACGACCCTGGCGTCAGTCTTACTTTTCCCCCTCATTCTCATAAAAAAAAATTATGATCGAAGAAAACTAAAGAAATTTATTTATTTTTCCCATTCTTACTTTAAAGAAATTTTAGTTGTTTAGCTGACATAAATTATTTTTTTAATCTTTTTACTAAAACGATCCATTTAAATCAACATTCCCATCAAATATATTAATTCCTAATCACATTCTAAATCCTTTTAATTTTATTATATATTTTTAAAATTCATTATCAATTTAAACAAAATGAACTTCATTACTCACAATGAGCCAGTTTTATGTTACTTTATAATTTAGATACACTGTCGATGATTATTGATGTTGGAAGATTTTTCCCGATATTTACTACTCTATACAGTAGAGGATATACATTAAATATTATAAGTGCATTACATCAGAATAATTAATTGGAAGAATTGAACTGAAATCCATAGAAAATAATTAATTATAAAAAAATCTTTTAAAATAATTAAACAACTGAATAGTCTCAAAATACTTGAGATTAATATATTTAAATTATAAAATAATATAATTATCTCTAATATATTTGGGGCAATTAAAATAAGAATAATTATATTATTTTATAATTTGAATATTTTTTAATAATTAATTATCTTTTAGGAGAGTTCAGTATAATTTTTATTATTAATTATCTATTTATGGGTTGGCCAGAATAGATATGTTTGATCCTCTTTTGCATTGAAATGGGTTCCTAATTTCTCTGCTGGCAAATCTTATCTCCAAAAACAAAAGAGCCAAATTTAGTAGTCGGTGATAGGGTTCACACAAATATTAATTCATTATTTAATACATTTCCATACTAAAAATAAACAGCATGTTTGGAAATGACATTACTTTTTAAAATTATAATAAATATATTTATTTATTAATTCACTTTTATTAGTTAGAAAAGTGGGACATTAATACTCCGACTTCATAAAAACACGTTCACATTGTTATTTTTCTAATTAATAACTTAATTTATTCGTAATTAATAATAACTTTGATTAAAAAAAAAACATAACTATTGCTCATGAAAAAATTATTATAGAAATACGGAAAAAACAAATTATTATTGGCGCTGCCGCTCTGTTTCTAACTCTGACGTCCATCTCCTTCATAAGTTTGCACTCAAGACTGAGCTAAAGGCAAGAGCTTTACGAAAGCTCAAAGCTGTACTGAAAGCAAGATGAAGCTAACCTTCCTATCTATTGCGCCATTACTTCTGTTCCTTGTATCTTCTTCGTTTTCATTGGCTTTGGCTGGCAATGTAACATACGATCATCGTTCTCTTATCATCAATGGCGAGCGAAAACTCCTTATCTCTGCTTCCATTCACTATCCTCGAAGCGTTCCTGCGGTGAGACAACTTTTACAGCAATTTCTAACTTGTTTGAACTTCACTTTTGATTTCTTGTAAAAGGGAGTGAAGAGGTTTTGTAGTTTACATTTTAGTATGTACCAAACAGTAAGCTGGATGGGGCTTTATCAATCTACGAATTTTACTTTACAGCAATTTCTCCCACCAACAGAGTTTTTGTGTAATGGGGCTATTTAATTTCTTGAAGTTACTTGTTTGGATATATTCTAATCTGATTTATTTCCTCTCTTCCTGTAGTTTACTCTGCATTTGCATTCAGATTGTTATTGATTGCTGAGTTTCAGTCGAGCATTTTGTACTTTGATATCTGAAAGTTAATATCTTTGAATCATGTGATGTGTGGTAGATGTGGCCGGGGCTGGTTCAAACAGCGAAGGAAGGAGGCGTAGATGTAATTGAAACCTATGTCTTCTGGAATGGACATGAACTCTCTCCTGGAAATGTGAGTTGGAAAAACTTATTTAGATGTTTTGAGATACATGCACCTAGAGCATATTAGAATATGTTGTCAGATATGATTTTTTAAAAGCTCAATTTCCGCTGAATATTTATTATCTGGCAGTATTACTTTGGTGGTCGATTCGATCTGGTGAAGTTTGTAAAGATTGTCCAGCAGGCTGGGATGTTCCTGATTCTTCGGATAGGTCCATTTGTTGCTGCAGAATGGAATTATGGGTATGCAGTTATTATGCTTGCTACAAGTTTTGGTAAAGGACACAATTTGGGTTCAATACTTAACATTGGCTGTTATTTGTGTATATCATGGCAAAATTAATTGATATTGAGGACTGTTTCAAACTCAATTATGGCTTCAGAATTCTAAAGTACTGCTGTATGTGACAGTGGGGTACCAGTATGGTTGCATTATGTTCCGGGCACAGTATTCCGGACTAACAGTACGCCTTTTATGGTATGTAAGGGGGATTGTTGATTTTAACTATATTAAGGTTCAAATATCTATTTCATAAATTTTATTGAAGTATAATAACTACCATCACTCTGACTGAGTTTGATTGTCCTTTGTGTCCAGTATCATATGCAGAGATTTACAACATATATTGTGGACCTTATGAAACAAGAGAAGCTTTTTGCCTCACAAGGTGGCCCTATTATCTTAGCCCAGGCAAGTATAATCTCAAGCCTTTGGATTTATTCTCAGCGGTTCTGCCACTTTATCCTGTGGTGGCCACTAAAAATTCCAGTAGTTTCCAGTTCTTTTTCTTCATTGTGCTTCTCTACTCGGTCCTCTGGACATATTTGATGACAACATCTAAAATTGCAGATAGAAAATGAATATGGATACTATGAAAAATTTTATGGAGAGGGAGGAAAGCAATATGCCATGTGGGCTGCTAAGATGGCTGTTTCTCAAAACATCGGTGTCCCTTGGATAATGTGCCAGCAATGGGATGCTCCAGATCCTGTGGTGAGGTTATATTTTTGTAGAACTAATGTTAAAAAGTTTTCTGGTTCAAGTAGCATTAGTATACTTTTATAGATTCATTTCATCTTTAAATCAACATTCTTAGCTAGCCTTTTTTATTTTTTTATGTAAATACTATATAAAAGTTAGCTTCTCTCCCCCCCTTGCCTCTGCCTCCCTCCGTTGATATATTTATGCACTAAGTGGCATTTTCATAGGCAGCTGCACATATGAACAAACGAATCATAGTCTGACTATTGATGATTCCTCTGCAGATTGATACTTGTAACTCATTCTACTGTGACTCTTTCACGCCTACTTCTCCAAAGAGGCCCAAAATTTGGACTGAGAATTGGCCAGGGTGGTATGTTGGAATTCATCTTATCTGCCTCTAGTATATTATTCTTATTTGGAATCTAGAAGATCATGTTATTGTTACGAATACCTGCAAATTTTGAAAATTTAGCCTTTTTGGTTTCTTTGGAGCCCTATTTATTGGGTACTTCCCCCCTCCTTTGTTTGCTTAACCAAATGTAAGCATTAAAAAGTGAGCAAAAGGATAATTATTGGCTTTGATTTAGTAAAAGGGGAAAAATGTACTGAGAATTTCTACTATTTTTAGGTTTAAAACCTTTGGGGCCAGAGATCCTCACAGGCCTGCTGAAGATGTTGCTTTTGCTGTTGCTCGCTTCTTCCAGAAAGGGGGAAGTGTACAGAATTACTACATGGTACAGATGATGGCTCTCTCTTTTTTTTTTAATTTCTTTTACTATTATGATTCTAGGTGATAGAAGACATTTCATTCATGAACCAGAAAAGTTTCATAATAAACTTAGAACTTGTTGATATTTTTCCTTCAGCATTCTGCCATTGTTTGAAGTTGACCTCTTTTTCTCATCTACGTGGGTTAGTATCATGGGGGAACAAATTTTGGGCGAACAGCAGGTGGTCCATTCATTACTACAAGTTATGACTATGATGCTCCAATAGACGAGTATGGTAAGCTGTCACAAGTCTCTCTCTCTCTCTCGTTAAGAAAAAAATAAGTTCTTTTATGAGGAAATTTATCATGAGCGAATTCATCATATAATTACAGGGTTACCTAGACTTCCAAAATGGGGACACCTAAAGGAACTTCATAGAGCTATCAAGCTATGTGAAGGTTTATTGCTTAATGGAGAATCTAAAAACATGTCCCTTGGTCCTTCCCTGGAGGTAACTTTCATGCTTTCTATGATTTTCCTGTCTACTAAAATGGATTATCGTTTTGTTTAGCTGTGAACTATCATAGCCAAATCATACTTTATTGCAGTTTGTTTTCAAGCATCTTATATGAATTTGAATTTATGCTTACCTTATCTTGGACACTCTTCGCTTGCTGCCAAGATTCTAGGATACTTCACTCCTGTAGTCTCATGATTCAAATTTTTAGTTCAATCATGTCATTTCATTCATATTCCTTGTTATATAGTGTCTTGTCTATTTGCATTTCAATGTACCTTATGATCTGTTTGTTTTTTAGTTGGAAGACATTGTTCTAACCATGCTGCATTTCAGGCTGATGTATATACTGATTCATCAGGAGTGTGTGCTGCTTTTATTGCTAATACTGATGATAAAAATGATAAGACAGTTGAATTTCGGAATGCATCATATCACCTACCAGCATGGTCAGTGAGCATTCTGCCTGATTGCAAGAATGTAGTTTTTAACACTGCAAAGGTAATTTATAGCTTCCTTCAAACTAATAAAAGCCAAAATGATATTAGCCACTTTATTACTCCTCTAAAAATTTTAGTTTTTGCTGTATGTGAATGTCAACCTGCTGTAACTGAAACTGATGTCTGCAGCGGAGCCAATGTAGGATGGTTTTATTATGAAGAATGTTTCGTACAGTTAAATTGATTGACAGAGGTCTCCTTGCACTAAATATCATAATTTACTTTTTTATTTCCTGTAGTTATCACTAAGATACTCTTAAAGTACTGATGTAAATATCAATATAATTACAAATTTTATTGATCTTTTGTGCAATTCCTTCTTCTGGTCCCTTCACTTAGACATGTGATATTCATCAGGTTAACTCCCATTCAAACATTGTTGACATGGTTCCAGAGAAATTACAACAGTCACATGGAAGTGTAAACTCTTTAAAGTGGGACATTTTTAAAGAGAATGCAGGGATATGGGGGAATGCAGACTTAGTAAAGCATGGCTTTGTTGATCACATTAATACCACTAAAGATACCACAGACTATCTGTGGCATACAACAAGGTTTGTTTCAATATAAAAAATTGTTAAGAGCGTATGATCAATTGAAATGGACCTTTTACTGTTTCAGTATATTATTCTCAACTCTTGTAGCATCTAGAAATGCTAAAGAATGAAACATGTGCATATTTTACTGTCTTTGACATGAGAAGTAGAATCATATGCATATACTTTCTTTTCTTTGGTTAGAAGTTACTAAGATAACTTAACATTGTCTGCTATAACAATGAAGCAGTAATGTAGTTGATGAACATCATAGCTGAAGTGTTCACTGTGCTATAGCTTACATGATTCTTATATATTTTCTATAATTCGAATTCAATGCATATCAAAGGACCTCGTTGGGTCGCCATGCTTTAAATCTAGGGCATTTGCTATAGCCTATCAAGCAGCTTCCTAGTATTTTTGGAAACTCCATAAATGATTATAAGCTCCTTTACATTTGATGGAATGGAAATGTATAAGAAATTGAAGCATGCATAAAATATAGATTTGCAGTTAAAATATTGTTTTAAACTTTTTTGCCTTTATCGCAGTTTATTTGTTGGTGAAAATGAAGATTTCTTAAAGAATGGAAGTAAACCAATTCTTCTGATAAAATCCAAAGGTCATGCAGTTCATGCTTTTGTGAATCAGGAATACCAAGGTTACCCTCTCTTCTATTCTGAATTTTTTACCTCTTGGATTTGTTTATTTATCAATAAATTATTGTAATGTAATCTTTGCAAATTTCTTATCATTATGTATTTAGGCATATGCCAATGCCAATGGTCCCCCTTATTTCTTTCTGCAATTTTATGATCCTTCATTCGTAGATGAGGGTGTTACAACTTTCCTTCTGTTGTTCTCTTTAATCAGCATGCATAAAACACTCAATGTTTAGAGTTATGTTAGTTTCTCTTTGGCTTACATGAATGCAGATATTATTATTTCTTGGTGATACGGAGATTTTAATATTTTATTTCAAATGTTCTCTCGTTTTCTGTGCTCTTCAATTTCAGTTTCTTAACTTCTTGTTTTATAGGTTCTGCAACTGGAAATGGTACCCATTCACCATACACTTTTAACCATCCCATCTCTCTCAAGGCAGGGAAAAATGAAATTGCCTTATTGAGCATGACCGTTGGCCTCGCAGTGAGTGTGTTACTCTGTTTAGAACATTCCGCTTTATTCAATGACTTTTCTAGAGGCGTGTTGTTGGTCTGGTCTCCTTTAATTAAATGCCTTGAAATCTCATTACTAATTCCTTGTAACTTTCAGACAGCTGGCCCGTTTTACGAATTTTCAGCAGCAGGACTGACAAGTGTAAAGATTAAGGGATTGAACAATGGGACATTAGACCTGTCTTCTTATGCCTGGACTTACAAGGTATATTTTTGTTTCTGCATAGATTAAATTTTTTACTCATATAAGTTCTATTTTTTAGAGAAAATCATTGACTTTCACTGCTCCTGTGACTTTTTCTAGCCCTTGATGTCTTCAATTTCCTGCTTTGTTGCAGATTGGGGTGTACGGAGAACACCTAAAGATATACCAGGGAGATGGTTTAAATAATGTAAACTGGACTTCTACTACAGAACCACCGAAAGGGCAGCCATTGACATGGTACAAGGTAATGACTTTTTTTGACATCAGTTGTGTAAGCACTCAGAGGGTGAGCCTCGGTGCAATAGTAAGGTTGTTGCCATGCATTTGGAGGGCAAGGGTTCAAATCCTGAAAATATTCTCTTTACTAGTTGGGGCAAGACTGCGTACATTTGTTCCTCCCTATACCTCTTTGTGCACTGAGCTGCCCTTTGTTTTCAGTTGTGGAAATTATAAAGAATTCTTTCATTTGGCTACTGTTGTGTGGTGGAGAATCTTAAAAAGGACGTTGTTGGTCATGCAGGTAATTGTTGATGCCCCACCAGGGAATGAACCAGTTGGGCTGGATATGTTACATATGGGAAAAGGTCTAGCCTGGTTAAATGGAGAAGAAATTGGAAGATATTGGCCTAGGAAAAATTTACACCAAGAGTGTGTTAAAAAATGCAACTATCGAGGCAAATTCAATCCTGACAAATGTGACACTGGCTGTGGAGAACCCACCCAGAAATGGTAAAAAACTGTGAGCTAAGACAGTTTAATCGAAGTCGACAAATTAGATATTTAGTAATCTCTGTCCAATTTTTTTCCTTGACTTATCTTACTTTAAAGATCTAGTAACTACAAGTGGCTGGAATAGAGTTTTCTTGCCAAACTGCACAACACCAGTAGAACTATGGAACTAGTAGATCACAAAGCATTTAAAATCCTTAACAGACTTTATAGTAGATCAAAAAACAAAAATACTAATCCTGAATAGTAGATAGAAGAGGAAATGATTGAAAACTTCCTAAATTTTATACGTCGTGGTCAGGTTTTTCTGGAGGCTTTGCTCTTTTCTTTGAAGCCATGAATAATTTGTATGATGGTTATAGTCTCGTAGATTTAGTTACTTGTGTGGTATTTTAACTATGCTAATCTGACTTGTGGTTTAGAGTAGAAATCATTCGTTATACAGAGTCAGTTATCATCTGTTTCTTCTTTTCATGAAATATTGTGTACTTTTTCCTCTGCATCAGGTATCATGTTCCAAGATCTTGGTTCAGGCCTTCTGGAAATGTTCTTGTTATTTTTGAAGAGAAAGGTGGTGATCCAACAAAAATTAGTTTCTTAAGACGCAAAGTTTCTGGTACATGTGCCCTTGTGGCAGAAGATTACCCCTCCCTTGGACTTGATCTTGAGGGTGAAGACAAATTTGAGAAATACAAAAATACCCCCTTTGCCCATTTAGCATGCCCCGAAGATACTCGCATATCTGCTATAAAATTTGCTAGCTTTGGAACTCCTTCAGGAACATGTGGGTCCTACAGCATAGGAGATTGCCATGATCCAAATTCTAGTTTACTTGTTGAAAAGGTACGTGTTTCTGGAATTTGTTCTTTTACATTAAGTTATTCTCTTAAAACATCTGATGACATCTTCAGTTCTGAAGCTACTGTGTGAGACGGGATGATATATTAACATGTAATCATGCTTGTTTTATTCTTTTTGTTTTTGAAGATTTTATTTTATTTTTTATATGTTTGATTGCTTTTGCAGGCATGCTTGAACAAAAAGGAGTGTGTCATAAAATTGAATGAAGAGAATTTCAAGAACAACTTGTGTTCTGGTTTAACTAGGAAACTGGCAGTGGAGGCAGTGTGTAGCTGATATTAGCAATTCTCAAGAGTTATTGCATTACGCCATTTATTTAGAAGCTTAGTTGAATAGTAGGAGCAAGATCAATATAGTTTTGCATATTTTGTCTACTTTTCCTGATCAATAATAATTTTAGCTGTTTGGTGCATTCATTTATTGTATTTTCTGCTTTTGCTGTGAGAAGGAAATGAGTAAAGTTCTTCTCAGATATTGAATCGTGCTGAGGTATGATTCATGATTTGATAAACTCATCGGGATTAAATCTAGATCGCATTTTTTTCCTAAAAAAAATAAAATTTAAAAATATATTATAAAAAATAGTTGTGTTTACCAAGACTAAGCAAATGTGGAATGAGTTGACATCATAAATCTTTATCATGGATTATCAACTTTATTTCCTACAAAAAATAAATAAATAAAGTTTTGATTATTTTAGTCAATTCGAAATTGATTTTGAAAATTATTTGAACTAGTTTTATGACTGCTTTTTTTTTTTTCACGGTCAAAATGTAAGTTAAAACAATTCGTCTTCAGCATGAGTTGATTCTTCAAGTGTTGGTTTAGCTTTAACACTTACTAGCAATGGATGAATACGTGGGTGAACACACATGAAACTTATTCTCGAAAACTGATTCATAAAACTGGATTTCACCAATTCAATTCCACACCAATTACTTTTAATAATAAATACTAGTTATACTAATTGTTTTAAATCACAAGTCAGTATTTGTACAAGTGGCTTTGAATGAATTATAACTAGATATTCCAAAGAACACATCCAAATAGACCCAACCGGTTTTATGCTTCTGATTAAGACTCGAAACATAATGCTTGCATGACTCTTAAGTCTCAACTAAATTAGATTTAACTGCAGATAAAAAAGTAGTTATGCAGTCAATTTGTAAAGATTTGCCATGCTTGTCCTTTTGCATTCCTGTAAAATGGTATTTCATAACTTATTCTCTTCAATTAACACAACAAAAGGGTACCATTCTAGATGATACAAGATTATCCTCATCATATAAATTGGCGTATGCAGAGTTACAACTTCCAAAATCCTAGTGGGAACCAATCTGCTCAAACCACATTCATGCCTTCTTAAAGATACTTTTCTTGCCTCAACTCTGTTTACTTGAACCTCATATCAACGCATCTACCAGGAGCTTCGAAGACTATATTTCCTCCTCAAGGCAGAAATTTGATTGTTTTACAAAACTTTTATCGTCCAATCGTCTGCAATGCCGACATTAGGCTTCCGGATGGTCATAGCAAGTGCTTGCGACCTTTGAATCCAAAGAGGGGCATTCCCAATTTCAACCTTTTCTTTGGATGGTTCAATCAGGGCATTCTTTGAGCGGGAAGAGTATCCTAAGAGGATAATCCTCTCAATGACAGCATTTGAATGATATTGAACACTGCCCTGGGAAGCAGGTGCAAGATTCACAGATGTAAGCTTTCTATCTGCGAAAACAAAACGGCGATGGATATAGGCCCCTTGCAGGAAACTAAAGCTGCTGCCATCATCGATATAGAGTTCGCCTTCAGCTGCTTGAGAACTGTTCAGAGCTATGACCTGTCAAAGTGAAGTGAAAATAACAATGTCACCACCTATCACGATGCAAACAAATAGTCTACTTTCCATTACTGTCAACAGTCTCCTTATGGTACTGGGAAAGGACTATGAATAAGACAAGAGAAGCCAAGACACACAAGTTCGAATGGTTTAATAAGCAAGCTACTCAGGTTTGGCTGACAAAATCATGAGTCAAAACATAAGATCAAATCGACTTAAGTTGTTCAATACTTAAATGAAAAAATTATATGAATTGGCATGCAGTACATTAAGTTATACAAATTCTTTATGCTCCTCATCCTCTTAATCCTAGAACAAAATACACAAACCATACAATTGCACACATCCTATTCATCAGATTAATTCTACTATGGTCAGGCGGCAACAGAAATATTACACAGCAACAAACATTTTTTGAAAACATTCCTGAGTGTTCAGAGTGGTAGGGAATTAACAAGACCAAACTCCATGGTAACACACACACACACACATAGATATGACTGCAGAGAGTTTAAATAAAAAAGCCAAAGGTGCAAGACCTCCTATATATTGAAAAAACGAAAGAATTTCAGAGATAAAGTTAGACATGTAACCCCCACCCATGCATCCATATTTAGAAGGTTTACAGCAAATCAGTAACACGTACCAGAGTATAAGGATCATTTATCATCTGTGTGGAACTTCTTCGGAATCTATCTTTCCTTGGTACAATGGTTCCAGCCCTCTGGAAAGCAGGGATACTCTCCTCAGTAGTCTTCAACTTGTGGGTCAATCCTCCCTTGTACACAGTTCCAGTTCTTAGATCATGCCATGATTGTTTTCCAGGCAGATAGACTGATACTTGTTTAGCTCGCTGGAAGGAAGAATTATAAAACTTAATTTAAAAGCTGCTGACAAGAATAAATGAAATGAAAAGGATATGCAAACAATATACTGAAAGGCATTAAAGAAGTACTCGGTAAGTGACTAGAGCACCTCAGTATAAATTCCTTGCACTAAAAGGCTGTTTCCAACCATGAAAGCTTCATCATTGCTAAAAGTAGCCTCATCAGATGGGAATTCCATCCACAATGGTCTTAGGACAGGAGTACCAGTCAAGTTAGCCTCTCTGAATAAAGTGTAGAAATATGGGAGCAATGCATAACGAACATGTATCGAATCCTTTATAACTTCTGTATTCTGTTCTCTGCAATAACACAGGGACCATTAGTTAACAATCTTCACAAGACTAGTGTACCACCACAGGATAAATTTTAAAATCAAGAGATGAAAAGGTAAATATTGGGACATGCAATTCACCTTCTGCAATAATTAATGTGGCAGTGCCTCGGGTGGCAAATAATGGATTTCAGCCATCTAACTCCTATGTTTTATATGGAAAATAGCTCAAAGGGTGGAGACCAAACAAGAAATTTACACCAGAAAATGGTATAGTACATCAGGGGACAGGTTTACGTATTTCAGAATGTGGCTGACTTACAATAACATTTTATTTCACATGTAATCTTAACTATTTTAATAAAATCTTCACTATATTTTGGCAAGGGGAAGAAGAAGATCATGACAACAATTGCCTAACAAGTAACTTGTAAGATAGGGCAGTCAGGTCTTGATAAGGGAAAAGAAAAAATTACCAAATGTTTAGCTTTGTCGAACAAATAAGAAAATAAAAGAGTATAATAAAAAGCCAGAATGAATAAAAGAGTATAATAAAAAGCCAGAATGGTATTTTGGTTTGGTGCAAAGGAAGAAATCAAAGTTATGTAAACCCTACCCAAACAGCCATGGTTCTCGTCTTGTAGTGTCATGATGGGCATGGGCCCTGAAGAAAGGATAGAAAGCTCCTAATTGATACCAGCGAACCAATAACTCAGTTTCAGGATTCCCAAAAAAGCCCCCAACATCAGCACCTGAAAGATGTAAATGAGATATCAGCATGTAGTAAAAATAAAAAATGAAAATAATAATAATAATAATAATAATAATAATAATAATAATAATAATAAAAGAATGCCAGCAACTGCAAGAGCACGTTGACTATAAATCCCAACCTGAGAATGGAAGTCCAGTAAGTCCAAGGGTTAATATCATTGGAACTGAAACTCGAAGGTGATCCCAATCTGCTGAGTTATCTCCAGTCCAGACTGCTCCATACCTTTGAGTTCCAGCAAAGAATGCCCTGGACAAAACAAATGGCCTGTCTTTCCCCTCACCACGTTTCACTAGCCCATCAGCTGTTGCCATGTGGAAGTAGTAACCATACACATTATGCAGGTCACGATGTTCCACACCTCCATAGTGTAAACAATCTCTGGGCATTGTCACCTGGATATAAGTCAAGAAGCAAACCATATATTCAGTCTTCTTATCTAGAGGTGGACATAACACTTAAGTGACATGTTAGGAAAGTAGATAAACCCTCTTACCTTGTGTGTATTACAAATAAACCAAAAGGTTTGCTATCTGCTTCTAGATTGTGATATAACCTTAAAGCAGAAATTCAGTAGAAGCAAGAATATATGTGCCAATAATTCAAGGTTCAGAAGTATATACATCATCCAACAGCTTTAATGAGACAGAACAGACATCAAAATAAGAACTTACAGAATTACATGGAGAAACTATCCAACTGTTATTGTTTGAGATTAGAAATTTAAGAACAGCATGAAGCTTATACTAGCATAGTATATAATATTTCATAGTTAATGGTCAAGAATTAACCAGAATTAGGATCACTAAAAATTACAGTATTATTGACAAAAAAAAAAGGACTACAGTAGTATGCGGTATTCATCAGTTCTGTAGGATCAGTAAAAATTTTAGTCATAAGAGATATTAATCTTCATCACATGTTAAGAGATAGGATTTTTCATTCCATAATTCATTCCAGCACAACCCTACATTGACTAAATCCCAACCCAAAACTCATGACCATGATGCAATTTTATTTATAATTCTTATATGCATGGATATTATATCTTACACCCCTCTGCTTCATGTTTTTAGTGTACCAAATGCCAAAAAAAAAAAAAAAAGAATGTCTCTATGCTAGTTAAGAATGAAACAAATAACAATGCATTTATCAAGAAAAACATTACATATATTATAATAATAAGAATGAAATGAAACCGTAAAAAAATTGTATCTTTTAAGTCATTTACATACCTCTGGACCATTGAAGACCGAGGGCTCATTCATGTCATTCCATATATAAAGTGAAGGAGTTGAGCCAACATAATTTTGGTAAGAGAACTTATCAGCCCACCATGACCGTATCTCTGGATTTAATGTGTCAGGGTATGATGACGAACCAGGCCAGCACCAGCCATCGTAGTCATTGCCTCTTGCATCCTTTACATAATACCCTTTTGCCGTGGCCTCCTTGTGCAAATGAAATGACTCATCTCGTTTAATGTGAGGATCCACAATGGTAACCATGTGCCTACCTTTTGCAGCTAACTTTCTCTGCATCTCATCAGGATGTGGGAAAAGAACACTATCCCAGGTAAAATACTTCTTCCCATCTGTGTGCTCAATGTCAAGCCACAAAACATCATAGGGAATGTCATGCTCATCAAAATTTGAATCGACATTCTCGACATCCTCTTCATCCCGATAGTTCCACCGGCATTGATGATATGCTGTTGAGAATAGCTGTGGCATTGCCGGCGCACCAGTTACAGTTATATACTGTCGCATCACATCCTTGGGCTCAGGACCAATAAAGAAGAATGCATCCACAATACCAGCCTCACTCATCCAAAAGGTATCAATCCTGCTTTGGGACGAAGGAAGCGAAATCCCGGACTCTGCATCCCACCCAGTTCCTAGAACATCAATCTGCATTTCAGCTGCATTCAACCAAAAGAACCCCGATGTTCTCCCAGACTTCCCATGTGAAATCATATAAGGTATCGACCCATAAAGTCCAAATGGCGATTCATGAATATACTCAAAAACATCCAAATTAAACAATCGATAGGGTTCTGATTCCTCGACCTGAGGACCTCTCGTGGGCTTTAAAGCAAAGCTGGTAGCATGCTCTGGGATTCCATACACAAAATCAGCCCCATAAAAGGAGACATCAAAACTGATCGATTGAGGGCCATACGGCCTAGTATCTGTATGCGATCGGAATCTCTCTTCCCAATCATCCTCTTCCTTTTTCTCCCTCAGCTGCTCAAAATCAAATAATCCATGAGAATTCAAGGAAACTACTCGATTACCGGCTCCGTCACGCACATAAACCTCAAATGGATCGTGACGAATGACCGCTTCATGACCGTCCGATAGATACACAATTGAAGAAGGACTAGAATCTGCGCCGATTGTCTCTGTTGAAAGCCTCTGGAGCCAAAGCTTCTTGTTCGGAAATTCAGACACAATCACATCGGGAACCTGGAAGCGCTTCTTGGGTGTCCACAGAGAATGATCTTCGTCAATCTTGAGCCGCATTATCCCATCTTGGTACACGGATAGGGTGAGAATCAAGGGCCTGATTTCACTTTGACCTTCTACAATTTCTGGGTTTTTTGTAACAAGCTTGGCGACGAGGTCCCCATCGGAAATGGAAACGTCGCGGGCGACAAGAGAGCAGGAACCCGGCTTGCGGGCTCGAGCTCGCTTGCAAAACGGGGTCTGGTTACAGTTTCTAAACTCATCCTTTTTCCATGAGAGGACGGAGCTGAGATGCAAACCGAGAAGGAGGAGAAGGAGAAGATGAAGATTGAAGTTTCTCATAGCGGTGTGCTGGTCAGCTGAAGAACATAGCAATGAATTGAAGGCCAAGAAAGTAGGAAATGAACTTATGTGGTTATGTGCCGGTAGTGAACTGAAGGGGAAGCACGGCTCAACTAGCTTGGCACTGTTTTTTTTTGTTAGCCACCCAACAGCTTTACCCCGACTACATTCGGATCCGACCAGCGTCGCACACCTGGCTATGATGGGTGAGTCTTTTAACGGGGATTTTTTACATTCACCAAGGCTCGAACTCGAGACCTCGCTTAAACGATACCGAGCCACTTAACACTCGGACTAACCCGTTATTTTTTTTTTTTCCTTTTAATGCGAAGGATGCTAATCCTGGTTCCTTATTAATTTTGGGCTCTATTTGGGCTAATTCGGGTTCCTTATGATTTTAATATTTGGGTTGAATGAATAGTTCATTATCCATGAGCACAAAAAAAACAAAGGGCAAAAATAACTATTGCGGGTTATTTCAAACATATTTAATCCTAGAGAGTATCACTTTATTGTGATTCGATCGTAAACGAACCTAACTCTTTTTTAAAAAAAATTATACAAAAAAAAGGCAAAAATACACATTTGATTCTTTTTTTTATTATTAAATGCTCATTTGATTCTTGAACTCAGAAAATTTCACTTTAAACCCTGCATATAGTGTCTTTTTAATACTTTGACAGTTTAACCCAACACCATTAGTTTTATTAAAAAAAGTTGACATTAAAATTTAAAATATTAACAAAACATTATCAAATGCTAATATATTAAATTTAAATTTTAAAAATAACAATGATTGTCATAAAAGATAAAACATCATCATTTAAAACTAAAAAATTAAAGTTAGATAATTAAAAATATACTTTACGAAATTAATTAAAGGACCAAGCTAAAACTTTACATAAAATTAGAGGATCAAAGTGCACTTTTATCAAAAGAAGAGGTAGAGGTGTTTATTGTGTTATATTAATTAAGTCACCAACCAGTCAAATTTATGCAGATAATTTCCTCCATTAGTTAGTCGGCAACAAACAAGATGACCCACATGAATGAAATGACAGTAAGAGCAGATAGACTTAAATAAATTTAAATACAAATATCCTAATAATTCTGAATTGCATGAGCATATGATTGTTTGACTAACCAATTAACTTACAAAATTAAATCAATGGCGTCCTCAGCAACTAATATCATACAAACAAAACTTATGATATACAAAAAAGGGGGCTATTCAGTCCCCCCTAAATTTTTCTGTCCGACGAGGATGAGGATTTTCAGAGGAAAAATACTTTATAAGCTGCCTGGTACTGGCTATCTTTTTCCTATCAGTGAATCAAGAAGTGCAGCTTCTTCCTCCTGTTAGTATGGCAACACCAAACAGAGAAATTAGAAAGGTCAAACTCAAAGTTTGCTGAAGAAAATGGTGCTATGGAAGAATAAATCACATACCACCAAGGCATTGAACTCAGTTTCCTCATCTATAGCGCTAATGATTGCAGGGTCCTCAAGCAGTTCCTGTTCTCAGATATTGATGTTAGCAACTTCTAACATTTTATGAAAAGCAAAGCTCATATCTCCCATGCTGTGCACTCCACATGTAAGCATATTCAAGTAAAACAATTTGGCAGAGGATGAGAATGGACATGATATTATTAAAGTTGAAACCGCAGATAGAATTATAGAGAACATCAACATAGACAAGATCTTAAAACAATCCCTTGATATGGCATTCTAACCTATGAGAACTTCAAACATATAGAACATAAAATGGAACTGAGAAATAAAACAATGGCCAAGTTCTAAAGTTCAATGAATATATCCACTTACATCATCAGCAATTTGCAACATCCCATTCTTGTCCTGTACAAAGAAGAACAAATTCAGTGAGTTATGCTTTGAAAAGGCATGTTCCTCCTGGCAATCAAAAGACCTTTAGCAGCATATTGACAATGGTTCTTGGGAAACACTCTCCAGTCAACCACAAAATTTGTTTTATGAAGAGAACAACTGTCCCAAATAAGATTGACAATGGTTGCTCTCCAGTCAACCACAAAATTTCTTTTATGAAGAACAACTGTCCCAAAAAAGATTGATGCAACTGCTTTTGAAAGAGTGGACAAATTATTCATAAACTTTTAAGTACAGAAGCTCACCTTCACAGCAACAAAAAGAAGTGGATCAGATGGTGTATAAATCATGTAGTGCCCACCATCCTGCAACCAAAGGACTACAAGTCAATAAGCGAAAGACCTGATAACTTATTACTTAGCTCTAGTAAGTACTAAATCAGGCCAAAGGTTGCTTCAGCAAATTATTAATAAGTAGATGACCAAAAGCACATTAAATGAATCTTATTAATAACAAAGGCGTGATTCTTATTGATAAACACAATGCATAAATCATAGGTGATCAAGCAAATTCAGCACTCAAGCAAATACATTAAACAAACCATGACAAGAGGCTAGCTCATTGGAAACCAAGAGAAGCCTTTGTATGGGTAACAACAAGCAGTCATTTTAAATGTGCATAAATTACTGCATCTGTATGTTCATCTTATGAGAAAAACAAAATACGTAATGATTTTAGAAACCACTCTACATTGTGTTTACGCTAGCACGCAAAAACACAAAAAGTATCCTGTATAACTATAACAAGTTAAACATATCCAGATTCTGAAAAGGCAAGCAAGAGCAAGGCACCTTTGTTGCCTTGCTAATGAGAAAAAAAACGAAAAAGAAAATATAATCAAAAATAAACAAAACAAAAATACAATCACATATTTGAGTAATTTAAGGTGGTCTAGTCAAGTTACCGTATTGAACCAAGTAATTTCAACACCTTCTGTTGGCAAGCCATCCACTTCTTTACCATCATCTGCAAAATAAGCGCCCTGCATTAATTCTTAGCCAAACATCAAAATTAGTTCAGCGACAGATTGCCCCTTTAGCAGCAACTGACTAATCAAATTGAGTTGATCACCATCCTCAGTGCCTCAAGGAGCGCCAAAATTACGCAATAACTTGATAATAGCTAACAACAGATTAATTTGGTCTGTTAAATAGACACACATGGCGATGGGATAAATGAAAAGTGAGTGGCAATGATTAGTAATTACAGAGTTTATGGTCTCCACATCAAAATCAGAAACACGGAATGCAACTTTTGTTTCTTAGTAATAAACTGAATATAACTTCATTTCTCCGATTCCTAAGATTATACAGATTAGACTAATATTAGGTGTCATTGCATAAGTAATTTAGTGAAAAGAGTATTACCTGTGTGAAAGTCAAATATGTCCTCTTCAGAGTAGCAAAAACCACCACGTGCTGTATAACAAAATCTGATGAAGACAAAACAGAAATATTCACCAATCCAACACACTAATTAATTTCATGGCTTTCTAGATGATGGTAATATACAAACATACCCGCTATAAACTAGATACATGTTTATCTTAGCTAGTGCATAAGCAGCAGCAGGAAGAATAGATTCAGCTTCCTCGTCACTGACCTAAAAACACAGAAGCACAATATAAAATGTTATAAAATGGTTCACCAAGAAAAACGAGACAAGGACTTATCTTTTCTTCTCATAAGAAGCCGTGAAATATTTTATGTGGATGGGAGACTTCAAGATTAGTTAGGCCTTATAATGTAAATAAGGCTAGCACATGATAATCTCAGTGTCAGAAGTAAGTAGTATTCTGTAACAACATATTATTGAGTTCACAGTACTGAATAACAGGAACATCAGATAAATATACACAAAAATTAAGACTTTGACAGCAGAATACAAACTTACCGCTGACCATCCCTCACCATTTGTGCTTTTTAATATTTGAACAGGCCTGCGGTAAATTTACATAGCCCATAATCAAGAAATTATTAGAATGAAATGATAGATAAGCCATACAAGTCCAGAAATATCAGCTCGGAATTTTTTTATTTTTTTTTTTTACTTACGTATCAACAGGACAGAGCAACATACATTCGTCATCTTGAGAGCTTCTGAACACTCTTCTTATGACGCATTCTAAGGGAAAGTTGTTAGCTGGATCAACCTGTTAATGATTTATCCAAAAGTTTTACATGTAATGTAAGAAGTGCAGTGAAACCCCAGCCAAAAAATTAAAAGCACAACTTTCAACCGTTAGCAAAGTGCCAACTACATCGACGAGTAATACATACTAAGGGCACTAATGGTATGACACAAACCTAATGTTAAGGTTCTTTCAGGTCTCGTTTCTGAAATCGAATGCTTTCGCCAAACTATATTGTTTTTTTGGGGGCATGACAAGGTCATTAACTATCAATTTACTCCAGCTTACTTCCTCTCGGATAATTTAGCTTAAGGCAAACTACTTCTACTTGCACATAGAAAATGGTAAGATAGGTTCTTAACAAAAACTATAATTCAACGCAAAATCAAGTAAATTATATTTAAAATAAAAACACACCAGAGTCGCAAGTCGCTTGTTGGAAGCCAGGAGAACCTTGCCTTGATCGTCTACAACAAAACCAGCTGGTGGTTTCGGCAGTGGAGTAGGATGGTAAGTGAGAGAAGCATTATTGGAATTGGAAAGGGAACTGGAAGTGGAACTAGAAGGCCCATGTGCAACGACGCTAAAATCATCCACAATTTCAGCATCACTCAAATCCGAAACCCGAGAATCATCAGCCCCATCCTTGGCCTTCTTCTTCTTCTTCCTACTGCCCGACGAAGAAGAACGGTTCTTCACTGGTTCGGTCTGCGACTTTGCGGCACGGCATATGATAAACCGAACTCTACTCGAACTGAAATTAGTGGTCGGATATGAGATTGAAGCCGGAGAGAAAAGTAAAGGCTGCTTGAGGTGAGGGCATATTTGGGAAAAGCATTGAGGTTTCATCGATGAAATTGGTAGTGCCATTATGGTTCACCCAGTTATCTCTGTAGCTCCTTCTTCCTCTTCTTCTTTGCTTGCTTGTGGACTATGGTTGTGCCGTTGGCGGCAGAGAGATCTGAACGATGGTATAATTGTCGTTATTTCTTTCTTTATTTATCTATAGTTATTTGATCCAACGGCCCTTTTCTTTGCATCTAAAGATCTTACGGCGTCCATGATACCTGTTTCCCTGCTTGCATGTTCGTTTAAATTTTCTAATTATTTGCATTGACTTGTTTTAATTTGATTTTTTAATGTTTAATTTATGACATGTTATGGCTTTTTATTATATTTATCAATTATATTTTAAAATATTGAAAAATTAAAAATAAAGATTAAAATTAAAATAAATGACTAAAAGTTATTATAGGGGGATAACTAATTAACTATGAGGAATTGTGCTTGTACAAGGCCTCAAGAATAATAAAATATTGATATTATTATATGGGAAAAATAATAATATTTTTTTAATTTATTCTTATTTATTTAACATTTAAATTCCATTGGAATACATGAATAAATATTAAAAAAAAAAGTTGCACAAAACTCAAAAGCAAAATTTAAACAAATATTTCAAGAAAGGGGGGAAAGTTATATAAAAACAAGAAGAAGAAAAATATGTTAATAATATTATTAATAATATTTAAATATATGGCTAAGGTTTTTTTTTTTTGTTTAAAAAAAAAGCTAGGCCCCTGAATTCAATTTCTCTTGATTACTGAACCATCAATGGGCTTTGATCCCAAATGCATTTGATGGGCTGGTATTTCCACTTATGATGTCCCAAGACATTTCAGTCCAATTTATTAGGACACGAAAACAAGAAAACTTAAAGAGAGGCTAGTGGGCTTATTGGTCCAGGTTTCTCATTGTGGTCTTGGTATGGGCTTTTGAATTGGGCTGACCCAATCCAACTATGCTATCTGGTTTTTGCAGGCCATTAGTTTGAGGACAGAGGATGGCCGGAGATATCTCATGCCGTCAAGTCAGAATCCATTACCAACCCGGGGTTAGTCCGAATAGTAAACGGCTCGGTATTACTTAAACGAGGTCTCGAGTTCGAGTCTTGACGTACGCAGAAAATTCTCGCTGGGAGACTCACCCACCATAGCCAGGTGCGCTATGTTGGTCTGATCCGGATGTAGTCGGAATAAAACTCCGATGAACCGGGTGGGAAAAAAAAAAGAATTCATTGGGCTAACAGATCTAAAATATCCAAAAATTCTAAGTTGTGCCCAAATACGATTTTTTTTAAGTGCTACCCCTATTTAAATTTTGACATTGCTTAAATCGTATATATATACACCACAAAATTATTTGCTATTGACTAATCTAATCAAAAAATTTGTAAGAGTTAATTGTGTAGGATTTTATCTTTTTTTCTTCCCTTGCTGAGATTAAAATCACTTGGTTTTGATCTAAAAAAATTGTAATTTTGTTAGATTATATGTTTGATTTATATATAAATATTCTATTTACTTATTAATTAATATTATTTTTATTTAAATTTTGGTCTTTAGAGTTATATGTTAATAATTTAGTATAACTTACTTAAATCATGCTCCTCCTATCCTTAATATATGATATAATTAGGGAGTTTATCTTTATCTTAAATATGAGACATATTTCTTATATTTATTAATTTTTTCTAAATTACCCCTATTAATACTCTCTCAACAATAATAATATAAGAGAGGGAGTAAGAGAGTTAAGAAATATTATTATGGTATTTTAGAAAAGACATGTCATATTAAATAACTTAATTAATTTATTTAATTTAATCAAATTAGTTAAATAGATATTATATTAGAGATCAAAAGAGTATTATTTTAATTATGATTAGGGTAACCCTAATCTAATTATGATTGGACCACTTATCATTAAAATACTGTCTTGACTAATTTATTAATAACTAAGGTTATTTTAAGTAACTTGATCTTTGTATTTTAGCGAAATTTGAAAAAAAAAATTATTAAAAATTTTATTAATAAGAATGACCTAATAAATTTTTATACATAAAAAATATTAATATTTTATAAAAAATTTATGGGAAGAGTACCAATACTTTGATTTAACTCATCTTCACTAAGTTATTGTATTTTTTATCCATGCCCAATGGGGGTAGAAAACTCTGAGGGGGCGAGGGAGCACAGGAACAGAAGCATGTGGATATGGTGGGTGGGTGACTACAGATACATAATGTGGAGCTTATATGAAATCATTTTATAGAGAAGATGCTCTCTGATTCTCTCCAGGGCATGGGCAGCCAGATAAGGCTTCCACATACCACACGCACACACAACAACGTCAGCCATTCCCATTGGAACCAACAGATAATTAATTTATCAGTATAAAATTTTATAAAATTTTCCTTAATCTTGAGTTCAAATATTATAATTATTTCTACCTAAAATAAATCAGATTAATAGCATTTTAAAAATATTAAAAAAATAAATAAAATCATTTTAATTATTAAAAAGTTAATATTAATAAATTAATTAATTATAAATAACTCGTATTTTTTTTGGATTAAACCTCTTAATAGTGTTCCTATTTCCTAACATATTGCGTATCTCTCTCCTTTTTCTGTCACGCGCAAAAAAAAATTGATTTGGAGGTTTCAAGAAAGCAAAACATTTGCACCTAAATATATTGGTAACATTCTTTCTTTATTATCTGTACAAATGAATTCAACTTATTTAGTGCTAAAGTCCAAGTGATGATGAAGATTTTGTTGAATAATAACGATAATCACTCACATAATCATGAACCGAATGAATTAGGCAACGTGATGATAATATTTATTTATAAAACTAATATTAAAATAATCACATCTTTAATTTCAACGTCGCCCAAGATTTTTTCCCAGTAGAAAAGGAAACAGTAATATATCTAACAAAGTAGGCAATCAATCAAGCTTCATGGTTTTAGATTACCCGACCACTGATCAAATTGATTACTCCTCCTATCTTTACTATAAGATATAATTATTTTTTGTTGAGAGATTAAAAAAATCAAATAAATAAATTAATTATAATAAAATCTAACTCCTCAAGATAAATTTATATAATATACTACGTACTCCTTAATCTACCTTAATTAGTCAACTAACTCTTATATTTTTTATAATTAATTAATTTATTTGACTTCCTTAATCTATCCAAAAAAATTAATTAAATCTTATATTAAGAATATAAAGAGTATTATATATTACCATATATATTTTAATAAGCAAATCTTTTAATAATTAAGTTGGATAAAATATCATAACTATTCGGTGGCATTTTCTTAAGCAACCATTTGTTTGCATATATATTAATTATAATAAAATCTAACTCCTCAAGATGAATTTATATAATATACTACGTACTCCTTAATCTACCTTAATTAGTCAACTAACTCTTATATTTTTTATAATTAATTAATTTATTTGACTTCCTTAATCTATCCAAAAAAATTAATTAAATCTTATATTAAGGATTGAAAGAGTATTATATATTACCATATATATTTTAATAAGCAGATCGTTTAATAATTAAGTTGGCTAAAATATCATAACTATTCGGTGGCATTTTCTTAAGCAACCATTTGTTTGCATATATATTAATTATAATAAAATCTAACTCCTCAAGATGAATTTATATAATATACTACGTACTCCTTAATCTACCTTAATTAGTCAACTAACTCTTATATTTTGTCATAATTAATTGATTTATTTGACTTCCTTAATCTATCCAAAAAAGTTAACTAGGTCTTATATTAAGGACCGAAAGAGTATTATATATTACCATATATATTTTAATAAGCAGATCGTTTAATAATTAAGTTGGATAAAATATCATAACTATTCGGTGGCATTTTCTTAAGCAACCATTTGTTTGCATATATATATATATATATATATATATATATATATATATATATGAATGATCTTTAACCTTTCACCTTTTGTAGTGCTTCAGTTTAAGTCTTTTAGTCATATTGATATGTATATATATCTACCTACTTGAGGCTTAAATCAAATTAAACTATATAGGTAGGATAAAAGCATATTGAGATTTCATGAGAGGATCGTTTACTGGTATGACTGGTAACAGTAGGACGAAAACTGATACGTTGTACGTAGATATTTATCCCACAGAAATTTTTGGATTATAAATATACCTAAGTTATGAAACAGTTCTGATTGACATTAACATGTGCATACAATCTATATAAGATTCTTTAAGTGCGTGCTTGCGTGCGTGTGTTTCATGTGATGAGTAAATATCAATCTTGATATATTATGTACAAGAACAACTTTTATAGGCATAGCTAATTAAACCAAATTAATCATTGATCAACCTTTAATTATTTAGTCCCTGCAGAGGTAATTTTCTACGAGACGAAGATTTGGATAGGTCACCAACAACGAGCAATGATCAAGTGAAAAAAAGAATATTGAAAATATTGTTGGTGTGGGACTGCTTCTCTGAAGAATACAAGAAAGAAGATATGAAGAAGAAAATTGTGCACATTGTTTTCAAAGTACGGGCAATATTTTCTTTTAGACTTAATTCACACTCAAATATTCCTATCTTATAAAGTATAAATTGGGTTGACTGGCGAATTTTCTACAAGATATAATAAAGACCTTTGAATATGGATTGTATTCCCAATATTCAAGCTAAGACAATCAATAATATTTATAAAGTGATAATTTAACTTTATTTCTGTATACACTCGAAGACAAAAGGCCATGTGTTTTATATTGTTGTGCTTTTTAAATGTGTTTTGTATGTCTTAAATGAGAGATGACAATGGGTATTTATAGGCATTGGAGAGATGCCTTGAAATGGTATCTCTTAAAGCAATATCCCTTTAATTAAAAAGTCATAACTATATGTTTAGATTAATATATCCTATATTTATATTCATTAAACCCCATATATTAATCTATTAACCGATATAAATTAAATAATTAATAATTATTTTTCATGAAGAGTAACAATTTTAGGGATATAATTAATTCTCTACACAACCCATTCACATAAATTTCTTAATTTATAAAGGCATCAACTTTTCAAAAAAATGCATCTCTTTGTTTTAGAATATTCCAACAAAAATGGGAGCCAAGAAAAGGAAAAATGAGCTAGTACTATTATTAGGATTTCGTATCAGAGAGCTACAATGCATCAAGTAAAAAAATATAGGGTCCCTTCTCTTGCCCTTGTACTAGGTCTCTTCCCTCAATTTTCCCATTAAATTGACAAGAATTTTGACATATGATGATAGAGGAGAATATGTGTGTGTATAAACGAAACGAAACAAAAAAGATTCACATATTCCATGTCAGGCATATAAATAATTTGGAATCAAGAAATAACGCCCAAGCTAATATTCTTTCTTACCTAACAATTCTTATCCTCCATATAAAATATCATTATCATATATATCCAAACTCTCCCTACTCACTATCATAATTTCACAAAAAATTTACTCCATATGTATAAAATTTTAATAATATCAATAATTTTTTTATACGAAAATATATCACTTCATTTTTACCAATAAATTTTTTAAACTCTTTTACTTTTTCAATAGTTTGAATACATTATTGCCATTAATTGTCAAATGAAATCGATATGCTTCGTATGTACGTAGCAACGTAGGTATTATTATAGCGATGATGTTGACTTAGCTTGGAGTTGTACTATGTCTATACATTAGCGACGTACGTAGGTATCTGTATATGGAAGCTCTTTCGCATAATATATTTCTGTACATTACGAGATTTCAGCACTATATATATATAAATGCACTATCTTCCTTGTGAAGGTCATTCTAGTTCAATTTGAATTCATGTTTTGTAATCATGGAAATAATTCTGTTATATATAAATAATTTTAAGATATAATAATTAAAATATAAAAATAATTCATTTATGTACAATTAATTAACACTTTTGGAGCACACTCTTTTCAATTATCTAAAAGTGTTATTTTTTTTATATATAAAGTTAGTATAAAAAATAAATTTTTATTTCACCTCTATGTAAAAGGTATGTTACGTTGTGATCTCTCCCTTCAAAATATGTACTAATATATTCCTTTAGTTCTAAATATAGGATATAATTAGGAGTTTAATTTTATCTAACCTTAATCCACATAATCTCTTTAAATTATTAGCTATTAGATTAAAGGCCGAAGGAATAATATATACAACAAGAGCTTGTTTCACTTGCATATTGCATATCATAAGGAATTCAAATAATTGCTTCAAATACAATATATGAAAGTACCAGTTGGGGAACCTTGATATCCATAGGCTTATATATATATGTATTATCATTTAGTTCCTATCTATCTTTTAATTTATATCACATTAATTATTCTTCATTATGTATTAAACAGATGAAGGGATCATTTTAGAATTCCAAATGAATCTAATGTATCTAGGGACTATAAAATAATAATTGGATTATATATAGATATATTGAACACAAGTTTCAAATTCGTTTCCCTTTATTCTGTCTCTTTCTTAACTACTCCTGGTTTCTTAAGGGCCACCGCCTCTATAAATACCCACACACTCATTTCCCTCCACTCAAGATCATTAATTAAGACACTCCCAGTTAATTAATTAGTTTCACGCAAGAGACGATATGGCCTCAAACAACCTTAGCCATCCTCAAGCTTTCGAGGACATCGAGAAGTCCCTACAAGTTGTCGAATCTCCCTCCAAATTCTATGACGACGATGGCCGTCCTAAACGAACTGGTACGTACCATCTCCTACGTTGGTCCTTCCCACACACACGCACACGCGAACGTTGTAACTATAATAATGGAATATTGAAGATGGTGAAATGGTGATGATGATGATGAGAGTGCAGGAACATTATGGACGGCGAGTTCGCACATAATAACGGCGGTGATAGGATCAGGTGTGTTATCCTTAGCGTGGGCCGTAGCTCAGCTTGGTTGGATCGCCGGTCCTTCCGTCATGCTCTTGTTCGCCTTCGTCATTCTCTATACTTCTTCCTTGCTCTGTGATTGTTACCGTCTCCACGACACCGTTTCTGGCAAGAGGAACTACACTTACATCGACGCTGTTTCTTCCATTCTAGGTACTTATTACATTATTTAATCTCTGCTCTTTATTAAATTAATTAATTATTACACTATTCATTAATGAATATGCTTGATTCGTGTGTGTAGGTGGAATTAATGTGAAGGTGTGTGGGATATTTCAGTATGTGAGTCTTGTGGGAGTCGCAATAGGATACACAATCGCCGCTTCTATCAGCATGATGTGAGTTCTATATTATTGTTTACACACACACGCTTATTTATGATTAATTAAGCTATTAGATAAGATAATATTGTTTGATTATATTACCGTTAATTGATTGTGACAGGGCGATCAAAAGGTCAAATTGTTTGCATAGGAATGGCATAGAAAGGGGATGCCATGTGTCAAGCATTCCGTACATGATAGGGTTTGGGGTAATTCAGGTATTTCTGTCTCAGATACCAGACTTTGATCAGATATGGTGGCTCTCTATAGTTGCTGCTGTCATGTCTTTTACCTACTCCATTATTGGCCTCTCTCTTGGAATCGCCAATGTTGCAGGTTAATTAATTAATTATTTGGATAATGCTTTATTATTAATTATTTAAATTTTACTCACATTGTGTGTGTAAATTAAATAACCCACGAGATTTTGTCCTAACTTGGTTGAGATATTTTCGTGGGTTACAATCATATTGGGCAGAAACTGGTAAAATTAAGGGCAACCTCACAGGAATAAGCATTGGAACTGTAACTCAAACCGATAAAATATGGAGGAGTTCCCAAGCTCTTGGTGATATAGCCTTTGCTTACTCATTTTCTGTTGTCCTCATTGAAATTCAGGTATATAAGCTCTTTTCCTTTAAAATATTAGGAAAAAATAATTTTTTTATCATTGTAGTGATGAGTTTGACTCGGTTATAATTTGATCGTAAAATTTAACATGATACAACTTAATTTTTATATGTTAATTCGGTTGTAACTTGATCTTTGTACTTTGACTCGATATTCAATTCATATAATTTAACTATTTAAAATATTAGTAATTATATTTTAAAAAATAAAATTATACTATATTTTATGAAATTTAGGGATAAAGTTTTAAATGGTTAAAAACTATATGGACTGGTTGCAATGAGTTAAAGTTTAGAAACTGAGTTTCAACTAAGTTAAAATTATAAAAATTAAGTTGCTCGAGTCTAAATTTAAGAAGTGAGTTATAACTGAGTCAAAACTATAGGGACAAAAATATTATTTTTCTCAAAATACTAACAACCATAAAATTATTTTAAAAAAATTTACCAGAAGATCTAATACAAATGGATGTTGTGAATAAATAATATAGGACACAATAAAGTCTCCACCATCAGAAGCAAAGACAATGAAGAAAGCAACAAAGATAAGTATCGCAGTGACGACGACGTTCTGCATGTTGTGTGGTTGCATGGGCTATGCTGCTCTCGGAGACAAGTCACCTCCCAATCTTCTCACCGACTTGGCCTTCTCCGACCCCTTTTGGCTTCTTGACGCCGCCAACGCCGCCATAGCCATCCACCTCGTCGGAGCCTACCAAGTTTTCTCTCAACCCATCTTCTCCTTCATCGAGAAACAAGCCTCACAGAGATTTCCCAGAAACAAAGTCTTGAACAAAGAATTCAAACTCCCATTACTTCCTGGTTTCGCTCCTTACAATCTGAATCTGTTCAGGTTGGTTTCGAGGACGTTTTATGTGGTACTCACCACAGTGGTCTCCATGTTGCTTCCCTTCTTCAACGACGTCGTGGGGATCATTGGGGCATTAGGGTTTTGGCCTTTGAATGTGTATTTTCCGGTGGAGATGTATATTAAACAGAAGAAGATAACAAAATGGAGTGGGAGGTGGGTATGCCTGCAGATTCTGAGTATGTCGTGTCTCGTTGTGTCCGTTATGGCAGTTGCAGGATCATTTGCTGGTGTTTTTCTTGACCTCAAGAAGTCGAAGCCATTCCACTAATCAAACTATTAATTTATGCATTATCTCGTTTGTTTGTGTTATGATTTGCCATTTACTAGTTCTTTTTTATTATTACAAGAGATAATATGCAAGAAACTCGCAATCTATCGCCAAACAAGGGCGAGCAATATATGAAATTGTGGTCTAGTGTCATGAAAATTCTTAGATGCCCGGTCATGGATTCTTAAACCTTTAATATTATTTTCCCCTTTAATTAATTAAAAATATATATATATTTATGCTGTTGAGCCACAAGATTATCGGCATGTGTATCATTAGTAATTATAAGTTTTTCATTTTTTAAAAAAAATTGCTGCAATGTTTACTTCCTCATTTTTTTTTTAACTGCAATGTAAGCTTTAGCTTCAATCAGAAGTACATTTGGAAGCTGATAAATAGGTCATGTATATGGTTAGAAAATCAGGTGTGAAGATATCCCAAAGCTATAAAGCAAGCCCAAGAGCCTTCTTCACCCTAAGATCTGCAACTCCCCATTTGCCGCTGAACCTAACATACAACTAATTTTTCTAGTTATAAATATCTAAATTTTTAATAATAAATTAATATTTACATACTAAACACCATCTGAATAACTTTATCCTTTGTTGATTTGATAGAGATTATCAGGCCTTAATTTATAAAATTAGAGGATAAAAAATTCGACCCCTAGCAAATATAGTCTATAACCAAGTATCGATAGGTACCGGCATTGTGTTAAATCAAACCAGACAGTTTAGAAGTTCAAATTCTCTACTTTTTTTCAAGTTCCCTTCAGTTTATTTAGTTCATAAAGATTAATGGGCGATTTTATCTACTCAAAACAAGAAACTATATACAAGGAACTGAAGTCCCACATCGGATGCATCATATCGAAGGTTAAGGTATAGAAAACCATAAATCAGCACAAAAGGTGGTAAAAGCTCGTACCTACGAAGAATCCAAACTTGATTGATGAATAAAAACAAAGACTGATAGGCCAGAACGTGATTGCTAGTTTGGTACGGGTGAGTCTGCCTTGCTGTAGAAGATCCTTCTTATGTAGTCTTCTATCTGATATGGCCACTTGGTTGTCTGACAAGCTTGTTTGTATTTTTTTCCATTTTTTTTCTACAGAGTATTTGTCAGATAATTGCTATGGAGAAATCCCCTTACCTTTCTCGTTCTTTGTCATAATTATATTTGCTCCTTCGATAAGTAAATTTTCAGTGTTCATTGGATTTCTTTGTCTGGGAAATGCGATTTCATTTTCATTTTTTTTCCTTCGGCTAATGCACAAGTATTCTTTCTTTTTGGGGAGAGAATCTTGTTTGAGATACTGTTGGACAATAATTATAAACACCTATTTCAATAGACATTTGAATCTTGATTCAGCCACATTATAAAACACTAGTCTTTTCCGCTACATACAAAGTACAAATCCATTGTCTGACCTCATACTACCTGGCTAGATTGGGCCAACCCAACCCCAACTTTGTCTATCCAATGAGCATCTTTTTGTTTTTCTTTTGCAGGCCATTAGCAGGATATATCACGCTTTACAGGAAATATTCAGTGAACTAAGGAAACCAAAGTGTGCACAAAATTATGCATCCCTATTAAAGAAAGAAATTAATTATCAACACGCAATTAAATTAGGAAACAGAAACGAGTAAAATAAATTAATGGGGGGACAAAAAGAATCAATGATGAGAAGCATGTGGGTTGGTGGGTGATCAAAGTATGTACAGTGGGGTTGATATGTAACAATCATTAAAGAAGCTAAGCGATGGATATAGAGAAGATGCTCACTTTCTTTGGGCATTTTCATTCTCCAGCTTCAGTTCTTGGCATATGGGCATTCCAGATAAGAGTTCCAGAAGCCATTCAAACAACAGCTTTATATATATATATATATATATAGAGAGAGAGAGAGAGAGAGAGAGAGCGTAAGTGATTGACAGATAGAACAAAAGTACAAAAGCCTACAAATAAAGGTTGGGTTATGCTGACCATGAAAGAGGATTGAGAGGGAATTTGAATAAAACATCTGGAGCCATCTTCTAGTAGATCAGGCTTGTGGAAAATCAGGACCTGCAGTTGCTTGATTCAGCTGCCATAAAAATAATTCTTTTAGAGGAGACTGATAATTCCATGGTAGTAATCTCTGGTCAATCTTTTATACACATTTATTTTTGTGATTTTAAATAATCTAACTTAGACATATGTGGTGTACCCCAATCCCAACACATGGCTTGGTGGAATATTATTGTTCTCAAAAGATTGAATAGCATACGTGTGAAGTAGTGCTCTTCATCTTCAATCTTCCAAACACACATTCATGCTAACTCATGGACACATAAATCATTCCCTTTTTAAGCTTGCTTTTAAGTTCATCCTCAGGCGCATTAATTAATTTAATTTTTTGTTTATATCCAGCAAAAGAAAACAGGAATTTGTTGCAATTATGAAGCATAATTGAAGAGTCACATGTAATGTTATTATTTTAAACCAAAACTAGGTAAGCTGGCACAAATAGTTAAGGATAATCTAAGAAAAACATTTTTTTAATAATCATTAAGACAACCCGTGGGGACAAAAAGCTGAATTTCCCTAAAAACATATGAAATCTAACCTATGAGCATTCTTTTTTTAGTTGCCCACCCGGTTCACTAAAACTTTGCCCCGACTATATTCGGATCCGATCCGTATCGCGCACCTGACTATGGTAGGTAAGTCTCCCAACAGGGATTTTCTGCATACGCCAAGGCTCGAACTCGAGACCTCGCTTAAAGGATACCGAGCCGCTTACTACTCGGACTAACTCTCGTTGGTAACTTATGAGCATTCTATTACTAAAGAAAGAGGTCATTTAATTTGACGCCCAAACAACTGTAATCAGCAGCTAGATAAATCTACTCGTTTGGCTTATTCCTCCGGTTCATAATATATATATAATTTTGTCTCTTAGCTTAGCTTGGTCCAAAATACAAGTTTCGTTTGATAATATTTAGAGCATTTAATATTGTTTTTCCTTACTAATTTAATGATATAACTTCCTTTTTTAACTGTTATTTTTAATGTACGAGCGGTAGTTAAAACCAGATTTATGTTGTCCTATAGCAATTCTTTGGACTGAACCGCTATTGATATACCTTACCTAACCTTAGCAATGTATCCCTGCCAGTCCTTTATATATAGGACCTAATTAAGAAATCGATCTTAATCTTTAATATAATATATATTTTTTATATTTATCAAATTTTTTTTAAATTGCCCCTATTATACTCCCTCCAAAATAATAAAGCAAGAGAGAGAGAATAGGGATTTAAAGAAGATAATTAGGGTAGTTTAAAAAAAAATATCTCATATTAACTAATTTTTTTAATCTAATCAAATTAGTTATAAATAGTTTCTATATTACAGACCGGATGAATATTATCATTCTTTGTTTATGAGTTGTAAAACGAATAATTGAACTCACTATCCGATATGTTAAAATGTACTTGTTTTGTTAGAAATATTTTCACTATTGTGTAAGGGTGTGTCGTATAAAGAAACGTATTTCTGACATAACTCTTGGGTCTTGGGAACATATTTCTAAAAGGTATATCTAGTGTCATTTCACGATTTATAAAAAGGGATTGTTAATGAAAGATTAGTAACAGATGATTATTGAGATATTTCTCCTTATATATATTTTGTCCCGCTGAGTTCTACCATCTTCTGCTAGTTCTGTCACCCTGTATCCTTACAGGAAGAGTTCGTTTAATCCTAAGGAATGCCACTTCCTAATTTACTGAGGGATTACATAATATCTCTTAAGAACAATATCCTTAAAAGCGACTCAAACTATATATTTTGTTATTTTGCAGATTTGTCCAACATATTTAATGTGCAAGTGATGATGAAGACTTTGTCAAATACTTAATAAACGTTTGAAGGAGGGAAGGATATAATAACTACCACTCACACACTCCTTCAAGTGGAAACTTGGGAGAAAAGTAGCGAATAAAGTGTGGTTGGAAAGAACCTTCTTGAACTGATGAACCAATCAGATTAGCAACTGTAAAAAGAGATCAATTAAGTTGGCTAAAAGAGAACAACGTAGTGGCATTTTCTTAAGCAACCATTTGTTGCGTGCTTGATCTTTATTCAACTTTTCACTTTTTTGCTGCTTCAGTTTTAGACTTTTAATCAAATAGATATATTGGATAAAAGCATGAGAGCTACATATATCAAGGAAGGTTGTTTGAATGTATGACTGGTATGTTGAATAACCGCTACTACTAATTAATTAGAAGCTGTTATTTTAACTACTAGTAATTAATAAACCCAGAATTGATTAAAATATTATATTTAAAATTAAAATAATTTTTTTTATCAATTCTTATATTTAGGAGCAGAGGAATATAATACAAACAAACACTTAACAAATGGCAAGCTGGGATCTTCGCTTGAGCTTATATATAGATATTAGATAATGCCTTCAATTATATTATTAAAATTGTTATTTACAGATAGCTTAGTAGTGGCAAGCACTGAATGGGACCCACCTGTTTTGAAATCTAATTAATAGCTAGAAGGCAAATTGAGGAGATACAAGCTTGAGGTGGGTCCACCCAAGGCTTAAATAATTATTTTGGTATAATGGGCAAGTTTCATGCACATTAAATTAATAAAAATGTATATGAACAAGATGTTGATAAAAGAATAAGGCAAGTTTTCTGAAGATGCCAAACAAGTGTACTGTGTCCCTGACGGAAACCTAACTTTCTATATTTTGCTATAATTAATTAATTAATTAATTAATAGCTTCAATTTCATGTGGTTCTTTGCATTTTGATTCATTTTCGAAATTCTAGGGAGACTCTAAAACAGGGGAATCACCATCTCATGTGATGATGAATACGATTGAATATTCTTGGCGTTGTCAAATGGAATAGGTATGCGTGCTTACGTAAGTATATATTATTATTATTCGTAACATGCATTTCGTTGTCAAATGAAATTGGTTTGACTATTAATTTCTTGAACCTGAATTCATTTTAAATTTACTAATTACGATAATAGCATTTCATTAAGACAGTTATCTTCTTTCGTTGTGGACAACACAGTACATGAACTTATTAAACGAAGAAAACTGCAGAATCAATTTCCTACTATAATATATATAGTGAAGATAAAACCTAACCAAGGGAATCAATACATACCATAAACTAGTAGCAAGTAGTCACACAATTTTTGACAATTCTACATTTTGTTGCCTTTCTTGTTTCAAAAGAAAAAAGACAAGTTGTTTCTAGACACGTAGTAGCAACGTTGGCTAATTAACAAACTGTACCTGTAATATTGCTAATGGGGGTTGAATTTAGCGGAAAAGGGTTGGTCCCTCGCAACATGGTGAACTAAAATTTAATTTTTTTTAAAAAAAAGTACATATATTTAGTAACTTAAATATAATTGTTTCTAATAGGAGGATGTTTGTACTTAAGGAAAGGATGTGTAAGTTTCAATCTCTTTCTCACTTTTTTTCTCTTGGACAATGAGATACTTCATAATCAATTCGGCAAATACAGAGATACATACCAATTATTAATTAACTAAATTAAAAGGCCAATTAGTGATATATATATATATATATATATATATATATATATATATTCTTTGGTGCCATTGATGAGGAGCTGGACTAAACCACTTGGCCCATATCTGCGTAGATTCATGTGGAGCCTTCAAACCACTTCAGTCTTTTTTAAATATATTCTCATTTAGTTCTGATCTATCTTTTAATTTATGTCATATTATTCTTCATTATTTATTATATACATGATGTACTACTATATTTTTGGATTGCAAAAGGAACTAAAAAAATAATACTACCCCGGTCCTTAATATAATATCTATTTAACTAATTAATTTGAGTAGATTAAAATAATTAATTTAATTAATTATAATAATTATATGTTAATTTATCTAAAATATCCATTTTAATTTTATGTATTTGAACTAATTTTAATAAAAATTACTTTAATATATACAATCATATAGGGATACTTTAAGAGATAAATTATAATTTCGAGAGACGAAGTTGATTAGGGTAGGGTGTTATATTTAAGACTAAAATAAATTCTCTATCTACTTCTTATATTTAGGATAAAATGGAGTACTCACTTGCATCACTTATATTGAACACCAGCTGTGTATAAATACCAACGCATGCATTTCCCTCCAGTGTCAAGATCATCATCAAGAAGAGACTCTTTGTTGAGTGTTTCATAAAACATAAATATGGCTCCAAACAACCTTAGCCAACATCAAGCTTTCGATGATGTCGAGGACCCCTCTCAATCCTACGATGACGATGGCCGTTCTAAACGAACTGGTACGTAATCTCCTACTTTACGTTGTTCTTTCACACACACGCACACCAACGTTGTACCTGTAATGGAATAATTGAAGATGGTGAAATGGTGATGATGAGAGTTCAGGAACAGTGTGGACGGCGAGTTCACACATAATAACGGCGGTGATAGGATCAGGTGTCTTATCCTTAGCGTGGGCCGTTGCTCAGCTCGGTTGGATCGCTGGTCCTTCTGTCATGCTCTTGTTCTCCTTCGTCACTCTCTATACTTCTTCCTTGCTTTCTGATTGTTATCGTCTCCACGACGCCGTTTCTGGCAAGAGGAACTACACTTATATGGACGCTGTTGCTTCCATTCTAGGTACCTACATATATATGTGCTTCTCTTCTATATAAATTTACAATTTTCTGATAAATCATTTGATATTTAATGTTTATGTTTGATGCGTGCAGGTGGAGTTAATGTGAAGATGTGTGGGATATTTCAGTATCTGAATCTTGTGGGAGTTGCAATAGGATACACAATCGCCGCTTCAATCAGCATGATGTGAGTGTTATATATATATATATATATATATATATATATATGGTTAACTTTACAATCTTTTGGAGACTTAGAGCAGCATAAAGTGTTTTTACTTCTTTAAATACACTTGACAAGTATTTATGTTTATAGTATTTACTAAATAGAGGTAAGAATGTGGGTTGGACCTGAAAAACCACTTACCTAAAGTAATTCTAAAGTTGAAGCTTAACCCTTTAATTTTTTTATTATTTTTCACTTATTTTCAAATAGACAAGAATAAAATATTAGATGTCATAAAATTCCTAATTCAAATAATAAATATTAAGAAATTAAAGTCTTAAATTTAAATATTTAAACCTATTTATTCTAGAACATGTTAGAGTTAGCCCATTTAAGTTCAACTACCTTATACACCCCTCCAATCTCAAGTATGGCCCTTGATTTAAATGGGAGGCTAGCTCTACTATTTATGATTAACTAACGTATTAAATAATCAAGATAATATTGTTTGATTAATGTTAATTAATTGATATTTTTGGCGGAGACAGGGCAATCAAAAGGTCAAATTGTTTGCATAAGAATGGCATAGGAAAGGGATGCAAGATGTCAAGCAATCCATACATGATAGGGTTTGGGGCAATTCAGATATTTCTGTCTCAAATTCCAGACTTTGAGCAGATGTGGTGGCTCTCTATAGTTGCTGCAATCATGTCTTTTACCTACTCCACCATTGGCCTCTCTCTTGGAGTTGCCAAAGTTTTAGGTAATTTATTATTCAATATGTATATATATAGATATATGCTTACTTAATTATTACACTAAGAAATGATTGTTTATCCATTATTTTGAATGCTAAGTTGAATACTTGATTATATTGAGCAGAAACTGGGAAAATTAAGGGCAGCCTCACAGGAATTAGCATAACTGGGACGGTGACTGAAACCCAGAAAATATGGAGGAGTTTCCAAGCTCTGGGTGATATAGCCTTTGCTTACTCATATGCCGTTGTCCTCATTGAAATTCAGGTACCCTCTTCTCCTTTAAAAGAATAAATATAAAAATTTGCAAGAAAAAACTGAATTATGGATTGGTCCCCAAAGTTTACAGTCATTTTCAGTTTGGCCCTTAAATAGAATAATAATGAACATCTTATACCAACATCTGATGAACACACATATATATATGTAGGACACCATAAGGTCTCCACCATCAGAAGCAAAATCAATGAAGAAAGCAACAAAGATAAGTATAGCAGTGACCACAACGTTCTACATGTTATGTGGCTGCATGGGTTATGCTGCTCTCGGAGACAAGTCACCTCCCAATCTTCTCACTGACTTCGCTTTCTCCAAACCCTTTTGGCTTCTCGACGTCGCCAACGCCGCCATAGCCGTCCACCTCGTCGGAGCTTTCCAAGTTTTCTCTCAACCCATCTTCGCCTTCATCGAGAAACAAGCCTCACAGAGATTTCCCAGAAGCAAACTCTTGAACAAAGAGTTCAAACTCCCATTACTTCCTGGTTTTGCTCCTTACAATCTGAGTCTCTTCAGGTTGGTTTCGAGGACTTGTTTTGTGGTACTCACCACAGTGGTCTCCATGTTGCTTCCCTTCTTCAATGACGTTGTGGGGATTATGGGAGCCTTAGGGTTTTGGCCTCTGACTGTATATTTTCCAGTGGAAATGTATATTAAACAGAAGAAGATAACAAAATGGAGTGGGAGGTGGGTTTGTCTGCAGATTCTGAGTATGTCGTGTCTCGTTGTGTCCGTTGTGGCAGTTGCTGGATCATTCGCTGGTGTTTTGCTTGACCTCAAGAAATACAAGCCATTCCAATCAAATTATTGATTATTTATCCCTTTTGTTTGTGTCATGTGTTGCGTAATATGCAAGTGTAAGTCTTTTTTCAAAAAAAATTTGCTGCAATGAGTTTAATGTCTTGTAAGTTGTAAATTCTTGTTTATGTTCAATGTGAAAGCTTTAGCTTCGATCATGAGAAGTGTATTTGAATTAACGTAATTACAGGCTCCCATATATTTAATTAATTGTGTTTTCGACATGTGATGATTAGTTCCTGCATATCCTTAGAACCAGGTGTGATCATACCATAAACAGAAGTTTTAAACTCGTTTTAAGACGTTCTTCTGCTTTGAAATTTTCGAAGTGTTCCGTTCATCTCAAAGTATTCCTCTCTCAACTTACACCAGTTTAGGTTCTGCATTTAATTTTTCTGAATATTTTAAATTATTTTCATTTTGAGACTTGCAGCAAGCCAAAGCGAAGCTATCGCCTCCTTATCCCTTCTTAAAGACTTGTATCAATGGCTTCAACGCCTTATCAGTGCTTGTCTGGAATTTACGATATTTTTTCAGGTAAACCTAATCTCCTCACAGTGTAGACTTTAGTGCTAGTTATAAGACCCTGTTTCTATATACTAAGGATTGACCATGACTAGATATTTAAGGAACCCAACTAAATATCAATTTATAATATTTAATACTCTCTCCAGTTATAAATATAAGAACTAGATATAATATCTATTTTAGTCTTAAATATAAAACTCCAATTCACTTTGTCTCTCAAAATTTTAATTTTCTCCCTAAAATATCCTTATATGATTGCACATATTAAAGTAGTGTCTATCAAGTGTAATTCAAATGTAAAGGCATTTTAAGGAAACAATACACAATCATTATAAATAGTTAATTTAACTAATTTCTTTAACCTACCCAATAGATCTTAATACATGATTTCTCACTTGGAATTAATGAATATTTATGATTTATGTAGTCATGGGTGTAGCAATAGGAATATCCGGTACTTACAAGTAACTCCTCCAAATTATGAATTATCCGGCGCGTGTTTGTGTGGGAAGCCAACGAGCTCTCATTGTTGATCAAGGTATTGAATATCCGATTCCACGTAGCAGCTCCATACGGCAAGACGTATGCATGTTCATGACTAGACCAAATCTGGGTTATCATTCACTTGAATAAGCACTTTTCTTACATGTGATGAAAAATATACAAACTTGTATGTAGGTGAGAGAGTTAAACATTAGGGAACCGTATGTAATGAACACCACTGATAAATACAACTTCAGAATTCATTTGTATATGTTAAAGAAAGCTTGTGTGAAGAATGAGAATACAAGTCTCAGCTCAACCGTGAAGAAGACGTCAAGTGTTCCCACATATTGATCTCAATTCAAAGGATGGGGTGTGTGTGTGTATTTTGAATAAATCGTACTACATATATATCATAAGTAATCAAATTGACATACAGATTAAAAGAAAAAACAGATCACTCATGAGCCCTGGCTAGAGTAAATGAATAAAATTGACATGAAGAGGGATCCCCACAAGCACAAGGATATTTTACATGTTAACACAACAGAACAATACCACATTCATAAACAAGTGTGGAAAACCCCCAAGTAACAACCCCCTGGAACGACATCAACTCAACCAACCTTCCCGGATGGAAGCAATATTTCGAGCATTTGAACTTCAATCCACACACATGCAATGGGGAAGGAAGCTGATAAAACCGACGTCCGATGAACAAATTTCTTTCAACTCGCTCAGCTTGTCAAGAGATTAGAAAAGCTCCTCTGAATTGAACTTGTTCCATGCTTCCTGATCCAAATTATCAAACTTTTAGGCAAGGATGTTTATGAGCAAACAAACCTATTTTATAAAAGCCAATAAGAGATAAAATAGCTTACTCCGTTCTGGTAAACATTCATGCCACTGGTTACTAAATTCATTGTTTCAATAGAAATCAAAGATTAAAACATCAAGAAGTTGTAAACTATGCAATGGTCTGCAGTACCTTGAGTAGATCAAACACCTTCTCTGCAACATATTTCTGTTGTAGATTGGCACCCTTCTGCTGCACCTTATCAGGATGGATGCATAATGTAGCTTTCCTATAAGATTTTTTAACTGATGCAGCTGTGATCAAATCAGTTAAAGAAACTGGCTGCCAACCACATTCAGGCCAAAGCACCTAACCATTCACGTAGGAAGAAAGTCAATGCAAGTTGGCACAACTTGTAAACCAAAAACCAATTGAAAATTACAATTCCACTGTAAAAGCACAATAAACTCGAGACCATTTTGCTTCTTTCAAAAATCGAGCAAATTTTTCCAGGTGTAATAAAAACCTTTTGAAAACAAGCTTATTTTCGTCTCATTTCCACTGGATTTACAGTCAATAACAAGTACATGATTATAACATGTTAAAACTTTTTTTTATTTTATGTGTTGACTCTGTTGTAAATAGAATAAGTTCTAAGAATACACTATCATACTTTGCTCCTAGCTCTAGCGATACAATTGTAAATTCCTTAGCCTTTGACTTATATATAGAATTCTCAACTCTTTTAAACGACTTAGAGTTCCTTTCAAGGAGAAGAATCATTCTCATTATTTCCCTAATCAATTAACACAATGCTCTCTTTATGCAAGCTTTTACTTAAGATGTGCAAGGTATAATCCATGAGAAATAACAAGAATTGTTATAATTTCTTAGCAAACAATATGATTGGAAATTGCTCCCGGAGGGAATTGAAATATAAAAAATCCATATGTTAAGTACATACATATTGTAAAGTGGAGAGCAAAGCACGCAAATTCCCCTCTTTTCCTGAAGCCCATCGCTTAATTTCAATATCCAATGTTTCAGCAAGCCTCTGAAATCAATTCATAGGTAAAGTTAAATGATAAGACTAAAATTTTCGCCAACAACAGAGATAAAACTAAAATCTTGACATGATCACAAGTTTGCAAAACTTGATGAAAGGAGCATTGACAGGCACAGCTCAGAATAACAAACACTAAATCAGAATATATACTATCATCATTAAACACATACAGGTAAACACTAGGCAAATTTCCATCCAAAAAAAATATAGTGGATTAATTGGTCAAAGAAAAGCAGTGGATTGGAAAATAATTTTCTGATTGAAAATAAGACAGGTACATGATAATCCAATAGACCCTGAGGCCTGCCAGATGGTTGGTAATCAAGAAATAAATAAGATTAAAAAAAAAATTACTTACATGTCTCTCAGCTTGCTCTCTTTGCGTTTGTAAGTCTCGCTGATTCTTCTCAGCCAATGCTTTTGCCTAGCATAAAAGGACAACCGGCATCACGTCAACAAATATGTAAAAAAATCTCATGTACCTCACCTATCCTTTCTTAAAATAAAAATGAAGATATCTAAGCCAGATAAACTAAAGGAACACATACTGCTCGCTCCTGAGTCCTCTGGTGGCGCTCCAACCTGGCTCTTCTTCTTTCTTCACTTTCCCCTTCAACATCTTGAAACTCTCCTGATGATGAAGCAGCTTCATCCCGTAAAAGAGAGGGTGCAATGAGAGCCAAGTAAGCGATATAGGACAAAAGAATTCAAAACACTGCCACATCAATAAACATCACATTAAAAATGTTAAACTACCTCCAAAAATTGAGGAAAGGTCATCCACAATATTAACTGACGATGATGCTTTCTTCATGCTTGTAGATGCCCCAGTTGATTTCCTGGTAACATCTGCCTGAAATTGGGTATCAAACAAAGAATCCTGAAAAAGTTCAGGTTCAAAATATTATTACGTAAACTTGCAGTAGTATCAGACAAAGTTTCACAGAAACAGGTTCTCACTGAAGAGCTAGCCCTAGGAGGCCTTGGAGCACTGTTAGCTCTTGTACCCATGCCAAAGAAAGATTCAAGATCATTTTCATTATTTTGTTGATTCATCCTTGCAGCAGCTGCAGCTCTTTCTCGGGCTTCTGCAGCAGCCCTTTCTCGAGCCTCAGCAGCAGCCCTTTCCACAGCAGCACGTTCTGCTTTAGCTCGTGCTTCAGCCTCAGCCCTTGCAGCTGCTCTATCTCGTGCTTCCCTCTCCTTTGTGTCAGCTCTTTCCCTTGCTTCTGCAGCAGCCCTTTCCCTTGCCTCAGCAGCAGCTCTTTCACGGGCTTCAGCTTGTGCTCTCTGAACGGCAACCCTTTCAGCTCGCTCTCGAGCTTCAGCATTAGCTTTTCCAACAGCTGCCCTCTCAGCTCTTTGACGAGCTTCAGCAGCTGCTCTTTCCCGTGCTTCTCTTGTAGCTCTCTCTACAGCCTGCCTTGCCATTTCTCTTTCCCTCTCACGTCGCTGTTTTTGTCTTTCTTTCTCCTCCCTTTCCCTTTCAAGTCTTCTTTGCTCCCTTTCCTCCCTCTCTCTTTGCTGCTGTTCACGATCTAACTTTTCCTGTTTTTCTCTCTCCTCCTGCATAGCTCTCTCATCCATTTCAAATAGCCCAGCTTCTCTGCCTCTGGAAGCCTTAGTACTCTCTCTCTCCCTAACTTCTTTTGCTTGCCTAAATTTGGCTTCAGCTCTATCCATAGCCTCCTTCATAGCAGCAGCTGCTGAATTCATCTCTAATTCTTCGTTGGGAAAACTACCTTCATGCTCATCATCATAACTACGACTCCTGTCTGCAGCAAAATCCTCGTGTTCGTCAAACGGAGATGTAGAGGAAACTCTTGCTGCAGCAGAAGACTTAGGATCCTGGGAGAATCCAGTAGAACTAGGGAAAGAAGAAAATTCATTAGCCTTCCTTCTAGCATTGGTAGCTCCTGATTTAGAAACAGGTCTTGGAGGAGGAGGTCTTGAAGGTGGGGGAGCGGCAGTAGGTTGTGTAAAAAGAGGAATCTCAAATACTGTCAGCCACACGTCATTAAATGATTCCAAATTTTCTTCAAATTTTGGAGATGTGTCCGCCTGAATATTGGCCTCTTTAAAACCATCATTATCATATGAAGGGGATAAAGCCCGGTGGCCAACTGGTTTATTAGAATCAGATGAAGATGAATATGTAGGCCCATCAAAGGGTGTCTGTGGAAATCCCCAATCATGGCCAACAGGAACCTTGTTTTGTGAATGTCTCTCAGGACTCTTCACAAAAGATTTCTCATCTGGCTCTTTATCTCCAGCCCAACCTGAGTTTGTATTAGTCCTTGGAGGACTGGCATCCTTTCTGTTATTTCTCTCTGATGAGAATGAAGGTACTGATTTTCCAAGCCCATCAAAGGGATCAATATCATCATATACTCTGCCATTAGAATTTGATGAACTATCGTTCTTTGTGCTTCTGGAACTACTAAATTTACCAATTTCTTCCAATGGATCAGTAAAGTGGCCTGCAGATGACTCCATTGGAGTTGAAGATGATTCAAATACTTTGAAAGGGTCATCTGACACACTGGAGGCTGTTTTAGATTCCGTGGTAGTTTGTTCTGAGGAGAAACCAATATCAGGAGCAGGCCTGTGAATAAGGCAATGCATAAAAGTTATGGCTGATATGTCAATCAGTATGTTAAAATACAAAATGCCATAACAACCACAACAAACCAATCATCAAAGAGGAGCAGCAATAAATGTTACCTGTATTTAACAATTTATTCAACTTAAATATAACACTGCAGGTTTTACTTCTAGTGTCAGTCCAAATTTATACATGGCATTGCACTTATTAATGGCAAACAAACAGAAGATATCCCAGAGTGCTTGACATAGGTTTATCACATAAAAATGTAACAAGTTTTCCTAGATAAGGAGTTCCTTATCACGGATGAAGAAAGAAGAGGGATTATGATATTACCATTTCAGAAACCACCAACAAAGCCATTTTTTTTAATGATATTTTACTCTCATCTTATCCACTCTTGGTGATGTCAAAGCAGTAACATCATAAGCATCCAAAGAACTTCCACTTAAAACCTCACTGCATTACTTACAGCTACTCACATAATCATAAATACAAGAAGGATGAATCATGATGTCTTTATTCCAAATTATTTAGGGCCCTCTAATGCAAATATCAGCTGGATAGATTATTGCAAAGATCAATGTTGCGTAGACAATACATTTCGACCACACATGAGGTAATAATCCATTTGCATGTACATATATAAATTCAAGATATATCAACATTTACTGCATGATTAAAATAGTGAGCTCCTAGAGTCACCAAAAGTAAATATTTCACTCCCAAACAGACTGCACGCTTCATAGAATGTATTATAGTCCGCAAAAAACAGGTTCCACAAATCAGCCCTATTGGCCTATCCCAGTATAACGATCTTCAAGTAACAAAATCCAAATAAACTTCAGACTGCCATAACAAACATATAATTATTAAAAAATTGTAAATCCCTTGATAACATTGATAAATCAAATTTAGGGATTCTAATACCTCATTGAGTTGTAGTAATAACTAACAGACAAAGAATTTTCCACATGTTACATAATGTAAACTGGTGGATTTTCATATTCAAGGGGATAAGTATAGAAGAATGCTCTAAAAGCCTTCCTGAGGAGAAGCTGTTAGTAGATAATCTCAATGTGATACACGAACGTTTTACATTTCAGGTTGGACTGCAAATTCATTCAGTTGGAAACATGAATTGAAACTGAATCACGATACGGACGTTTACTTCAGAAAAACTTCCTTCTCTATCTTAGCTTAAGATCAAGATATCATCAAAAGCATTAAAACCCTCTGTAAAATAATTCCGTTATTATTATGCACAAATGACAATATAACATATCATCGGATAGAAAGAACTCGTCAAAACTCACAATTAAAAGCTTCCATTAGAAGAATTTAACAATCCCAGTGGATTATTTGGATTTTTTTTTTCCTGCTTTAATAGCCTCTGAAAATTTGAATGACAGTCTTTTGGCATTTAGGTCTCTGAGACACTAGACTGAATGGCTATATGCTAAAAAGCAACAAAAATATGGCATACTCGATCACTAAGTAGAATTCATCCCATTATGCATCTAAAATACAGTTTAATGTACGCTTTTAACGGCAATAGGCAGACAGACGAGCACACGGTCAGAGCACGAATTTTTTGCATTTTCAGGCCGCTATATCAACATGCTAATAAACATAGAACCACATCTCAGTTACTGAAAAATAATGTTGTTACCATACCTTTCACTATGGATTCCGCTACCTTCAAATCCATGTATCAAACCGTCAAAATATCGATTATCTTTATCATCCTTCTCCGATCTCTTCTCATCATGCCCAGACTTACCAAACCCCCCAAGAAGATCATCGAATGCGCTACTACTTACTTCTGGGGGCGAAGATACCGATGCAAAAACATCCTCATAATTAGCTTTAGACGAGCTTTTTAACCCCGGGACGCCGTCAAAAATGTCATCGTCATATACAGGTTTGTCATACACAGGGAGATTCACAGACTTGGAACCAAAATCGCTGGACCTAGGGTACATGGAATCTAAATTGAATGACGCATCAGCTCCGCGACCCTCCGATTTGCTCGAGTATCTCGCGGAACCCCCCAACAGATCATCGAAACCACCAGTATCTTGATTCTTCTGATTATCCGACGATTTAAACGGCGAATCGCCATCATCCATAAAATTACCACTGAAGGAATTAAAGCTACCAGTGGATCGAGAAGCACCGTCGAAGTTAAGGCTTCTACTATTGGTGGCATTCGAAGATCCCTTGGATGTAGCCATTGGCGCCGCTTTGCCCTGCGGTTTGAACCCAAAATCGGCGGCTAAGAGACCGTCGAGATTGTTCATTCTGATTATTTAATACTTCCGGCGAAATTGGGGTTACCAAAAAGCAAAAATTTTGGGAAAAATAAGATATGAAACGAGGATCTACAAGGAAGTAAAGCGCGAAATAAATTCAATAATAGAGATCAATCATTGAGAAGAGAAGAAGCAGAGATCTCGGCGGTAAGGGAAGAAGAGCCTGGGGTTCAAGCCGTATGGTGGACTGAGAAGACCCGAGAAAATTGAGAAATCTAAAGCCTGAACCCTTCAAAAATACAAACAATAATAAAATTAGGAAAACAACGCCCAAATTAATTTTAAAAAAATAATTAACAAATAAAATATTTAAAAATACAATTAATATTTTAAATTAATTTTATAAATATAATTAATATTTTAAAATATAAAAAATTATTATAATTTTATTTTTTTATTAATAAAAATATAAATTTTTATCAATTTTTATTTTGACATATTATTATTTAAAAATATACATATATAATATTATTTTAATAAATTGTACTTAATAAAATATAAAATTTTTTAATCTTTAAATATAAATTCTAGGGGTGTTCATAAAGCCCGCGGCCCGGTATGCTCACCCGAGCCCGCAAAAAAAAGCCCTGCCCAGCCCGATAAATATAGGGCAGGGCTGGGCATCGGGCTGTAAAATGTAGCCCATGCTTTTTTTGGGTTGGGCACCGGGCAGGGGGGTTGCCCTGCCCTGCCCATGAGCATCCTTTTTTTTATTTTCTCCATAGATGCTACACTTAGAAGGAAGAATATGATAGTTACTGATGACTAAAATGTCATTTTAGAAATATAAGTAGTTAAATACGTAAGTTGCATCTTTTAATATTTATAACTACATTAATTATTTTAACTTTATTAATCATAATATGATTACATTACAAATTATAATTATTTATTTTATTTTTTTAGATACTTCATCATTGTCAACATTTGGAAAATTGATGTAAAGTTGTAATTATAAACTATTTAGACTTCTAGATTTTTTTATATGCAATGAATTTCAAGACTTTAATTATTATCTTTTTGTTACCTTATTTTTAGTGGATTATAGATATTATTTAACTCTTGAAAACATATGAATATGATATTATTTTAGAAGTTTATAATTGCTGATTTTTTCCACAACATGAGCATGGCATCACAACTTGGGCATGCCCAACCCGCCCATGCCCAACCCAAAATGGTTAGGGCTTTTACCGGGTAGGGCCGGACATCGGGCTGCAAAATGCAGCCCATGCTTTTTCTGGGCAGGGCACCAGACAGGGGGGTCGCCCTGTCCAGCCCTGCCCATGAACACCCCTAATAAATTCTATATAATATTAATTTTAAAATTTATTTAATATTTTTTTAAAATAATAATATATTAAAATAAAAAATTTATTTAATATAAATTAAATATAAATTTATATTTTTATTAATAAAAAAATAAAATTATATTAATTTAAATATTTTTAAAGTGTTAATTTTTTAAAATATTTTAAAAAATTAATTACTTCTCCACTTTATTGAGGTGGATGCACCTTTACAAATAAAATTATTTTCTCCAAGCCCTTGCTTCTGTTCGAGCCTTTCTTCCTTCCTCCCTCCTTGTCGTCCTTGGCTCGTTGTTGTTATGGAATTTTCCTTCCTAAAAAAAAAGATTATTTAAATTCCTCTGACTATAGAAATGAAATTTGAATTTTATATTTCAGACAAAAGAAAATGTAAGATTAATTTTATATGAGATGCAAAGGCAAGAACATGCACAACACTTTAAAGCTTCCTTCTACAGTTCTACTTTATTTTGTCTCGGCATTTATTTTGTTTGCCTGAGTTTTGTCTCATCTTCAACATTTAAATTTTTTTGCTGAATTTTTTAAAAATAAACAGAATTTGTTTATAAATTAAAACCCATTTTTATGAACACCATAACAAAAATTATCTAATTACTAAATATAGCTATTATATCCTATTACATGTTATAAAACATTCAACACATTTTTTATTGGATGTCAGGACTAATGCAACCTGTTTTCTTTATATGAGCTTGAGAGTGATTAATAAATATAAGCAAAATTATTTAGTAAAATATTTTAATTAATAATTTATTTAAATATTTAGCTATTGATAGAGTATAATGAGTAATAATGTCATGCTATACATATAATTAACTTGATTTAGCATAGATAAGATTTGTTAAGATTTGTTATTATTGTTGATTAATCTTTTCATCCTTATTATTTTAACTTAATTATAATTAATCTCTAAATTTTAACTCGTATAATTTAATCCATATAGTTTTGATTCGGATGTAATATCAATCATGAACTTTCACTCTATATATCTCAGTTCTTATAGTTTAATCATTTAAAATATTAGTTATATTATTTTAATAAGGGTTATATAACACCCAATATCCTAATATTATTTCTCATGAGTCCAGTATCCTAATCTTATTTGTAGTATAGTTTTATCTATAATATTTTTAATTTAGTACAATTTCACCCATAATCTTTTTAATTTGGTCCAATTTTACACATAATCTTATTTCTCAAATACTTAGAATTGCACCAAATTAAAAAAATTATAAGTAAAATTGTACCACAAACAAGATTATGATACCGGACGCATATAAAAAATAAGATCAGGATATTAGTTGTTATATAACCCTTTTAAAAAAAATCCTAAAAAATACTATTTAAATTTTAAAATTTTAAATTAGTTTGTTTACTACACTTTATAAGATATTGACTACTCTTGTAAAATAAATAACAAAATATTTTTTTAGTAGTTCTTAATTTAGAATTTTAAAATTTAAGTAGTATGCTTTTTGGATTTTCCCTTTAAAAAATAATTATATATTTCATATATAAAATTTTAAATAGTTAAAATTATAGGGATTAAATTATAGTAAATTATTTAGTCAAAAAAGATTCTAGTGAGTTAAAATTTAGAGATCAAATTTTAATTTAAATTAGAATTACATGTACTGAATTATATCAAAGTAAAATTTAAAAATTGAGTTACAATTTACTAAAAGTTATATGAGCTAAAGAATTAATTTTTTCTTTATTTTTTTTAGTCAAAAAGGTTATCACTACAAAAATAAACTGTACAAGCATGATTATAAATGAAAAATCAGCTAACTAATACAAAAATTCTACAAGAGAAAAAAGCTAACCAAATACAAACGCAGCAAAAACTATGAAAATATGACATAACTGTACAAACGTATACACATCTTTCCCAAATTTCTTTAGCCACTCTATTTCAACTGTAGATTTCAATGAAGATTTTTTTTTTTGGTTCTTTAAGTAAAAATATCTCTGTCAGGGTTAAAATACTTTTCTTTCTTAAGATAGAAAGAGTAAATGATAAGCCGCCGACAAAATCACGAACCAAATTTCCAATCACTTGTTTGAAAAAGGGATAACCCCTACCAATTATATCAATTGAACTTGATTTTTTAAAATTAATTTTATTATTCGACAAAAATGATAATTTAATGGGCAAAAAAACAAAAATATTAATTTAGGATAAGTAGCATATGATAATAGTACTCGTATTACAAAAAGGGTGATTTGTTGGGGAAATATTGGGTGATCAATCATTATTGATTTGTCATTTTCAACGAAATTAAGCATTAGGTGCTGGGAAACATCTCACCCTCCGTCAACAGTCTTATTCAATTGTTGAAATAAGTTTATATTCTATAAGAATATAAATTAATTTTTTTTTACTGTTACGAGAGTTTTTTTTTATAAACAATATCGTAAGTCTTTTATAAGTTCTCTCTTAATCAAGAAGTTGTATCCTAATTTTAGTAGGATACTGGTATCAAATATATCTAAACTTTTTTATAATAAAATAAATAGTCTTATTCAATTCAACAGCATTATTAAACCATGTTTGGATGAGGGATTATTAAAAGTTCTGTTTCATTCACTATTATAACCCCTTTTTTTATATAGAAATCAACTTTTTAAAGCATACAAGATAATTACTTGAATTGTTTCTTGAATTTTATTAAAATTATATGCATATCGTTTTTGCTTCAAATTTTTCATAATCACCTTTAAAAAAAACAGTGAATAAATTACACAAAATTATTTGCATTTTCAAATGATTTTAATACATTTTAAAAACAGGAAAATCCATGCACTTTTAATATAAATTTAGTAAAATTTTATGTAATTTATTATTTATTTGAAAAGAAAATTTTATGTTTTTATAAAATGTATAAACTATTTTACAAAATTAAATTTATTAAATTCTAACAAAAATTTTAAAAAATATGTATAATAATTTATTAGAGATTGTTTTCTCATACTTTTTTTTTTAAAAGAATCAATGATGATAGCAAAAATTAAGATGATTCTTTTTGAGATGCATGATTGTCACTTTGCCCGTTCTTCTTGGCATAACTTGAAATCCCAAATAATGCAAATCCAATCCGAAAAAGTCAAAAGCTTGCCAATCTGTCATGCTATTTGGCTGATTTATAAAAGTGAGAATCTTGTTCCTTCGTCCTCTATTTTTAAATGGTGGTATTATTTGATCACATAAAAATGTATTTTGATAATGTACTTTTGAAAAATAAAAAAGTTAAAATTTGTTTTGAATAACAAAAAAAAACATCTTTATTAGGTTTTATTACTTTTTGTTCGATAAAATTACAGAATGATTAAAGAACGTCGTATTTTTATTATGTTGATAAAGCAAATCATTCTTTCATCCTTCACTTCACTACTTCAAATGTGTTTTTTTAAACAATGATTCAAATAAATTTTATAATTTTTTATTCCTAAAATAACACTGAAAAAGAGAGGGACAACCTGTTTTAGGCTTCTAGTACTGATTATGATAAAAAAAAAAAAAAGATATAAAGATAGCCAACCAAAGTTAGGTCTAATAAGAAATATTATTTCCTCATAACATGATAAACTAAAATTTAAATCTCTGTTAGAAAAAATTCTTACATTTAGCATTCAATAATGCCTTAAATATGATTACTTTTAATAAAAGAATATATATCTTTAAGAACAAAACAACAAAGATAGAGATATACTAAATTTGAGCATATCTCCTAACAAGAATTAGAACATTAGTTCACAATGTTATAAGAGACTATCCATTCTAGTATACCCAAGCCATTGGTACATAAAGATCATTCTAAATGGAAGAGTTCCACAAACTTAACGCAGGGGATTCATGGCTAATTGGTCATGCCTTCAACTTGAGAGGAAGCCTCCCAAATAAATGCAGTGCAATGACCAAGCAAAACACAACATCCTAACAACACATTGAGACGAAGATTAATTTAAACCAATCTATGCTAAACGTAGTATTCCCTAATAACTAGACACAGAAGAAGAAGAAAATCAAACGCAACATTCATCAAAACATGGCTTCAATTTACAACCATCATAGTTCATCATCAACAAAGCTAAAAATATTTAGTACTTAGTGGCATATGATGATTCTCATGGACTGATGTGAGAAGTAGAGCTGCACAATTGAAAATTTAGCATTCAAAATCGGACCCTTTTGACATCACTTTGAGGGACGCTTGCATCAAGCCCATCTCCCCTCCCTGAACAACCACTTTGTCCAGAAACCTGCCAAATCCATACAAGTCAGCACCAATCTCATCTGCTTTCTGAACTTCTCAGTGATATAAGAAGTCATTTTAAGGCACACATTTTCCAGAACTAGGCAAAAACTGTAAACAATATGGGGAAAATCACTGAGGTCTCATGGAATGATTGTAACTACCAAAGCAAAAAATCTTACAACAAGTGAGCAACATATAATGACAAATTTTAGTGTGAAAAATTACAACAGGTTCATACTATTAACTTGTTATTAAGACTTTTTAATAGATACATTTCTTCCTGAGAATCTCATTGATTTTTCCAACAATATATTCTAGCTTGCCCTTTTTTTTATGGGTTCAAATCTTAGAAACAACATCTTCGCTTACAAAGTTAAGGTTCATCTATCCCTCCCTATACCCCACCTTGTGGGAACCTCATGCCGCCCTTTTTTTTTTTTAATATTCTAGCTCGCCCTAAATTACAGTATATTTGAATACCAACACAAGGAACTCACAGTTTCATCTGGAACGACTGCATATCTCTCTGATGGTGAGACCCAAGTTCTCCCTGTACAGCCCCCGTAATGCAGGTTGATTTGAGAAACGGTAGGAAATGGGAAAGGCCAAAAATAATGATTATAAAAAGTAATGCAAAGAACAACGCACCAGATAATGGATCAGCCTTTGAGGAAGATTCTATGTGCTGCCCACAAGACCCATCAACACTCAAGAGCTCAATGATTGTAGGTACGTTCCTACAAATTCAAAGATGAGCAACAGTTTCAACATTGATGAGCAACATAATCTATAATGCTTAAAGGGCTAAACTTACAAAGAATCGTAATTCCACCATGTCAAAATATCCAACGACGTTAACTAAAAGCAAGGATTTTATGGAAAAGAAAATGCCAAGATGGTAACAACACAAGGTCAATCTCGATCATAAAGGATTTCATGACCCTTGATGAGTCTCAACAGATTAGGGGCAGCAATGAACATCAAGGAAACTCTTCCCAATTGATTTGAAAATCTAATCATTCAAGTGTACACAGGATAAAGGACCTTTTTACACTACTCATAAATCAATTGCTTCAAACAATGCCTTTTAAAACCAAAGAGAAGATATACGAATTGCCTACAATAGACAATTCGATGGTCTCAACAAAATTATTCAGGTGCACATGCAATTACCTGTCAATAGTTTCACCATGTCCAAGTTGTCCATTTGTGCCCCTTCCCCAAGAATATACATTTTGTCTATCAGTAACAGCAATGGTGTGTCTCCATCCGCATGAGATCTGAGCTACTTTCTACCAATACAAACAATAAAAAGAGCAAAAAATATTTTACATACATCAAGGTTTTTTTACCCATTGCTTATTATTTTAGCATGGGGCAAGGAGGCAGGGTGTTGCAGTCTCAAGAAGGTACCTGGTCAAGGGGAAATTTCACTAGTACAGGAGAGCAATGATCAACATTATCCCCTACTCCAACCTGTCCAAACTGCATTTAGAGGAACACAAAAGTCAAACACGTTGAGAAATTAAATATGTGTTATAAAATATTAGGGAATACAAGACTTGGAACTACTTTCTTATTAGGAAAGGAGTCTCGAATATATTATGCCATCTTTTCCTCAATAAATTGCCAATTATTATTAAAGTAACAAGTATCTCTAGTTAGTATAATGAAATATAACACAATAGGAGAAGAATAAAAAGCGTTCCCCGACCTTATTCCAACCCCAGCCATAAAGTTGTCCACAAGATGTTATTGCCATACTGTGCCTCCAACCACCTGATATCTGAAAGAATTCAGGAAAAAAATTTCAGAAATGGACAACAACTATAATCACAATGTCAAACACCAAAAGTATTGGTCATAAAATTGCAGAAGATTCTGGTTGACCAATTTTTTTTTTAAAAAAATAGAGGAACATAATCAGAATTAGTGTGACACAACACATGAAGCTGTTATTTACTGGATGAGACTTAGCCGCAGTCTAGTCCATTCCAAAAAATCGTGCTTGTCATTGGGACTCGGAATAGAGGACCAACTAAAGAGGAGTGTAGAGAAAATCCCAAAAGATCTTCCGAACCACTTAAATTTCCATGAAGTCAGAAGTCCCAAAAAAGATAGTGTGCGGAATATGATTAAGGGACAACCTGAGAGATAAATTTATCGCTCAAGGCCTGAAGCTTATGGGGCACAAGGTGGTCCTCAAAATCCCCATGTCCCAGCTGGCCATATTTACTCCACCCATATGTGTATAGTCCTCCAGAAGAAGAAACAGATATTGTGTGCCGCCAACCACAAGCAACCATGACCATCTTGTCACCCTGTAACTTTAAAACAGACAAGCAATGGGTACTTAGGGACAAAAATAAATACTATATAGAGCAATATTATCCATCTATTAGTATGGAGGCATACTAAATGCTTTTTAAGTCAACCTACAAAACATTGGTAAGAACCCTTGAAATGCTTCATCTTCTGTTTTACATTGCAAGTAAAACTTTCTCAGGAATCAAGCACTGGATAAAGTCATCTATCATTCAAATTATGGCCAAGATCATCATAGTCTAATCTGGAAAGACGAGATGATACCAATTTGAGGACATACATGAACAGAAAAAACTTTTTCAGGAAGCAAGCGATCAAATCTGTCTCCCAATCCCAAGTTTCCATATCGTCCCCAACCCCATCCAAACAGTTCCCCATGTTCAGTGACAGCTGCACTATGTTCCGCGCCAGCAGCAACCATTCTGATAGGTACTCCCTACAACAATGTAAAATTTCATATTTGTGTGTATAAATATCTAAGGTTTTCTGTTGAAAAATGAGATAGATGGCGCAGATATTAAGACCTTTCAATAATTTTTTCCCTTGACAAAAGTTTTATTGTTCTCGTTGCTTTCCTTGTTATCAGCACCAAGCAAAATGTAAAACTACCACTGATGCTTTTACTGGAGGGTAGTTGATAAGTTAGACATAATCCCAATTATTCAACTCCACAATTTTTTTAATACAAAATTCAATCTAGTGGTTTCTACCGGATAGTGAAAGAACAAGATAGAGTTGAAGGATGGTAAAGATGCTAACATCAAAACAGCTGTTGTCTGCAATAAGTTGTTGAATGCATACTTCTTTTTATTCACAAATAAATGCAAGAACAAAATGATATTAATAAAACTCTTTCACCTTGCAATCCCTTGTCTGGATATTGTTTTACTGAGGATAGAGTCAATACAGATGTGAGGCACTTGTTGACATTTTATAAGCTCAGATGTGAGACAACACAGTAAAACACCATTTACTAGATGGTCATATTGTTTACAGGCTTAATAACTTCCACTTCTATAGAATATTGAACCTTTATGTTGAATTACAGTAGTCTAAACAGTCCAATAATTCTATTCACAGGGTAAAGCTTATTAAATAGATTACAAGGTGATCAATCAATCATTAAGATTGAGATTGGGATAGTGATATGCCAAGATCTTCTCCCACAACCTTATCTGAATTAATATTCCTAATATCTCTGATTATATCCCCTAATATCCCACATAATAATTCTATTTACAAATATATATCCTATTTACATAATTACCACACTTCATCATATAAAAGTGTACAAATCAGGTGCCAAGTTTTCCCACTATACAGCATGAGGCGTGCCAACCACCTAGAACATTTTATTCGCATCTAAGGGACCACTCAATATGTTCTAGTAGTGTTAAAAATATGGTTAAAAAATAGTTAAATGTGGCTATTAAACCATTGAAACCACTCCATGCTAAAAATAAAGTCATTAAAAACAATTCTTCACCAATTAAGCTCTTGAAAGGCATAAACATTGATTAAAATAAAGTAGTCTTTTATGTCAATTTAGAAAGAGGTGTACATGAGCAATTTAGTGTATTAAGGATATAGCGAATGCAACTTAACATTGTATATTGATGCTCACTGTCTGAATGTTTTACTATACACCCTCTAGGTAAATAACACAGAAAGCAGTACCTGAAATGTTTGAATTTTTTGTGGCACGAGAGAGTCCTCTGTGGTGCCAAGTCCAAGTTGACCATTCTGATTCCTCCCCCAGCTTCAACCAGGAGAGTAAAGTCAAGAAACCCCGAATAGGCGAATTATTGTAAAATACTACAACAGTTCTAGCAATAGATGAAAATATTTGTCTTAAATAATCAAGAAGATTGGTTTATATGCTCTCAAATCAAAATACAAGAAAAAATGGAAAGGAACTCTATCCATAGAGATAAAGAAGACAAATGTTCCGTAAAGAGTATTGCTTCACAGGTTCTAATCATAAATAGTTCCTTAAGCAATTCTCTTCAAGAGATAGAAGACAAATACAGAATAATAAAATACAAGAGTTGATGGAAATGGGCATAAACACCAAAAATAAGCTGAACCAGAAGAACTTTGTTTGATTCTTCCTCCTCATTTTTTAGTCAAAATTTTCATTCAGATGAGGAGAAAAAGAGGAGGTGATGAAATAAAAAACATGAATCATAAGATTCAACTCATGTTGCAAAGCAACTCAAAGGGATGGAATTTTCATCTTCAATCAAAACACTCAATTATGCAATTCAAACTTTATTGACCAAGTAAAAGTAATTTGAAATTGGAAAAAAGTTAGAACCAAAACACGAATAATGACCAAATTTTGAGCAAGAACTGCTCACCTCTGCACCTCGCCTTCCATGGTAACTGCCAAACAATGGCTGTCCCCGCAAGCAATTTGCCTTATCCTGAGACCCTGCAACGCTTTAATCGGCAGAGGAGTGAATAAGTCACTGGAATTACCATGACCCAACCTTCCAAAGTCACCCCTGAAAAATTAGAAAAAGCAGAAGCTGCTTACGATTGTTCATAATGTCACCCAATTAACAGATAAACCGTGGAAGAATGAAGTCCTGTTGATGAGATCAAACTTGACTTTTGCCTATCATTTGCAGGAATTATCTTATACATAGTGATTAGAGAGCCCTAAAACATGGCAAACTTTCTCAGTTAATCAGTTAACCCACCTAGTGAAACAAGGCTTCTTGTGTTGAGAAATCTCCTCGCGAAGTTTCATTTTAGGATGCTATCCTTCTCTTCCAAAATATGAACTTTATGATAGTTAACTGTAGATAGATATTACTGACAATTTTAGACATATTATTAATGATTGAGTAAGGAGCAAGTATCACAAAAAAGCTGCAGCATCTGATAAATCAGTGCATGGGTAAACTAGTTTGATTCCATTTTTAGTAAAATTGATGACAACACACGCTAGCCAAGGATTTCTAGGTAAGGTAAGTTTTCTGTTTTGGGAATGTCAACGTTTAGAAAATTAGTTTAAAGATAGAGAGCCTACCATCCCCAACTGAATACTTCCTTGCGGGACTCTGAATATGCAATCGTATGGTCAGCTCCGCAAGTAACAGCTACTATTTCTTGGCCATCCAGTGAACTCAGTTGTGTAGGGAAAAGTCGATCTTCAGCATCACCATGGCCCAATTGCCCATCCTCTCCCCGTCCCCATGAGCAAACAACATTTCCAGCTGTGAAGGATCGGCATTGATCAAGCCGTCAGTTTAAGTGAAGAAAATTACAAATCAATACTATGCGAGGATGCCAGCTTTTGATGCCAATAAAAAGGGAAGAATGACGAAGCTAGCAGATGTGTATTTTGTGGTTGATATATTCACAACCTATTTTTTTTTTAATTTTGGGAACAAAATGCAGTATACTGCTTCACGAGAAGTCAAAGCACAAACTTGAAATCTTGCCAATAATTGATCTACCGCAATTGATTGTTTACAAAACAGAGTGAGGTGTAAATAAAGTGGGTTATCTTATCTAAACAGCAAGGTATTCCCAAGAGAGGCAACAACGAACTCCTCGTTAAGCTACAGTCCAGAAGTTCAATTCAATGCCAATGGCCCAAAACATAATTTCGAGGTCATCTCAAAAATGATTTCCGATTCCACAAATTTCCAACACGATCTACCCCAAATGAATGTACAACAAAATTCTTAGCTCAAAAAGGAGAAAGAAGAAAGAATTCGGCGCTTACAGAGTAGGGCAACGGAATGGCTAGCACCGGCGGAAATTAAAAGCACGGTTCGAGGAGGAGCAGAGGCATCACTCATGACTTCCTCTTGAACCATCATGATGAGTGTTCGAGGAATGAGGACAAAGAGAAAGTCGAGAAGAAGGAGAGAGGAAGAAGCAGCATAGAATTTAGGTGGGGATCAGAAGAACACTGAGAATGAAGATATTAATAGGTGGCCAGATATGCGTAATAGTGAAATGGATGGGACAGTGTAAAGAGATAGTTCAGAAGAGCAATAAAACCACTTCACAAAGGAGAAGGCTAAGCTTAGTGAACGAGACAACTCGAGAAGAGAGAGAAAGATTGGGTGGGGAGGCAGGTAATAAATAAACAATGGCATTGAATGCAGAGGGGCCCATCGGTTCGGACATTTTTACTCCAGCCGGCGAATCGGATGTGCTTCGGCGCTCCGTTTAATTTCGGTGCTCTCCGTCAAGCTTCATTTTCTCTCTCCGCCACACACTCCTCCTCCTTCCTTCTTACCGCCTTTTTTTAACCCTTTTTTAATCTCTTCCCTCTTACCATTTTTGTCATCTCTAACGACGACTCTGGTAGATATATATTTTCTTTTTACAAAATTTATACACGTGACTAACTTTACATACTTTTAAAAAATTAATTTCACTGTACAATCCATGACGTAAGAAATAATTATTTTAAATAAATTATTTAATTATAATATATATGACGTAATATTTCTAAAATTAAAATAGCTTTTAACAAGTTTCACTATTTGAACGGTTCTTATTTTATCTTATAAAAATTATTATTAAAATATTAGATTATAAAAAATAATTAAATTCTCAGTTCTCACCTAATGGGCAGTGTCTTTGTCACCAAATAGAAATGCCGTATTTTTTTTTTAAAAAATAAGAGGTATTTTGAAATACTTTATGATCTTATGATAATAATAATAATAATAATTACTACCTCCAGTCTTCTAAATACCTATTTAATTTTAGTTTAATATAATTTTTAGTTTTTTAAATTTATATAAATTTAAATTCTTGTTTTTTAAATTTTAGACTATAAATTTTAAGTTTTTAAATTTTAAATCATATATTTCAATTCCTTATAAAAAAATAGTATATATTTTTATTAAATTTAGGAGTCAATATTTTTAAAAAAAGAAAAAACCTTGAGGAACGATTATTGCATAATCCTTATATTTCTTTTATGTACTTGGTTTTTCATAAAATTTTTATCTAAAACACAGATACTGCTTTGTCTAAATTGCACTACATAAAAATAATTTTAATTTAATTTTTTAATGTTTTTATGGGAATTTTTTATAATCTAAAGCTTGCCGAAATTCATGAAAAAATTATAAAAAAAACTTATGTAGACCTTCATGAAAAGTATTTAAAAATTGAAAGAAAAAATTTAAATAACAAAATATTACGATTCATACAAATTTCCAAATTTTATATATTATACTGAGATTGATTAATATTACTGGCCGAACTAATATTTTTATATATGATATTGATTATTATTATTAGTTTATTACCGACATGGAAGTCTATATTGCATGTGAAATTTGGAAAAGGAAGACCGGCGTGTTCCACACCTGACTCAGACGGGGGCCATGCAGATATTTTTCTACCTACCTAAGTGTCACTTAAGGAAATATATGTTTCAATATTAATTATTATTATTTTTTTTATATTAATTATAAGAGTTAATTAATTTTTTTAGATAGATATAAATAAAAAAATAAATCAATTAATTATAATAAATTAATTATAATAAAATCTAACTTTTTAAGATAAATATATATTATATACTTTTAAATTTACTTAAATTAATCAATTAATTATTATATTAGTTATAATTTATTTATTTTTTTATATCTATTAAAAATTAATTAACTTGTATAATTAAAATTATATATAATACTACAATATTTATTAGCATTACTGCTATTATTTTGGCCCAAATACTTTCTAAACTAAATTTATAGTTAACAACTTAGTCAATTAATTTTTTTTTTATTTCTCACCCGATTCACCAGAGTTTTACCCCGATTATATTTAGATCCGACTCACGTCACGCACCTGGTTATAGTGGGTGAATTTTCTAACGAGAATTTTTTACATATACCAAGGCTCAAATTTAAAATTCGTTTAAGTGATATCAAATTATTTACTATTCAGATTAACTCTTGTTGATAACTTATTCAATAAACTTGTAAAACCAACGATCTCTTATTATATAGCTAGGGCCTTTCAAAAGACTTGCGCATTTATTCTTCAGTTGCGATCCCTTCATCGTTTCAAATCTATGCCCCTAACTTTGAATTTAAAATACTTCGTATAATTCTTAATATATAATTTATTTAATTAATTTATAATTAAATTAATCAATATAATATTTTTTAAAATATTATAATTATTTTTTTAACTTATTTTTTTTATTTAATTATTATCGATAGAATATTAATAAAAATAATTTTAAAAAAATTATATTTAAAATAAGAGTAACTTCTTAATTAAATCATATATTAAGGATCAGGAGAATATTTATTAGGGGCAAAAATAAAAACTTAAATAATTTAGAAAGAGTTAATAATTTAAATAAAAATTCAGACTTTTTATAATTAAATAAATTTTTTAAGACCTCATAATAATTCTCCTAACAAATTTTGGACAAATTTTATGGCATAGCTACTAACTTCCTTTAATTGGGTTCTAAAGAGGCTGTAAAAAAAATCACTTATACGCATTTAGTCTCAAATATAGGGTATCTAAGACAGAGTGGATTAGTCTAAAAATATAGGGTATTTACCCAAATGTCATGGGGAATGAATTAATTTATTTTTCAAATGCCTTCCATGAAGCACATAGTCAAGTTTTCCCTCCATGAACAAGAGTGAGAGAAAGAATATATTTGTCAAATACTCAAATTCATTCAATTCCTATATGAACATACAAATCATGAATTGGAACGAAGTAACAACAAAAAGTAATCAATGAAGAAGAAGATTAATAAAATAAGTAAAAGAGTTAAACTAACTAAATCTATAATATTGCAAGATTTTTTTTTTGCAATTTTTTTTGTGTATACTAATAATTACCCAATAGTCATACTCATACATTATTTGAACAACCGATAGAATCTGTGTCAGCCTTTTATCTAATAAACAATAGTTATATTCATGCTCCCTAAAACTTATTATATATATATGTATGTATATATATCATAGAATTCGTAGCAAATGCTTGTTCCTTACATGATTTGATACTTCTTTCCTTTTCATTTTTGCTTATTCATGTTGTGACCTAATTTTAAAGATCATCTTATAATTGCCATCTCAAATTTCCTATTTGATAGATTCATTCCCTCATTTCAACGTCAAATTCTATTGCAGGAAATGGAAGTAAGTCTTCCATTGATGGCTAACATTTCAATTGCACTTGTGTGTGAATATATATTGATTAGACATGCTTTTCTTTTTATATATATATATGATTCACAGACAATATATATGATTTTATCAGCACAGATAATTATAATTTTATTAATTAGACACTAATAAGACATTAGACGATATGCTCATAATCTCTTAATTAGAATTGATCTAGATGCTAACTAAATAACATATAAATTGTTATAAAATATAAAAATTAAGCAATAATAGTGATTTTCACATATTTTTAAGATAATGAGCATAATTTTTAAGATAATAAAATATATTTCGCTCTGTCGACAGTTAATTAGTTCAAAAGATATTTATGGTTGTTGGAAATTTAAACGAATGAATTTTGTAACTCTATTAAATATTTTGAAATCCTTGTTAAAATTAAGTAAAATAAAAATTTTAAAATAAAATGATGAAATAAAAAGGAAATAAAATTATAAGAATATGATTAAAAATAAGATAAAGTTATAAGGAGTTACGAATTATTATTATTTTTTTTAAAAACTAATCTTCCAACAATTTTATATATATTTATTAAATTGATAATATAAAAATTATGAATTAATAATGAGTTATAAATTTAAGGGCAAAAATAGATGGGCCAGAGATATAGAGCAAGTTGATGAGACTAGTCCCATATATTCACGTGTGCCATATTATAATTTCAAACAATCACAGCTTGGAACACCAATAACTCTGGCACTACCCCACCAAAGACACAACCACGGGCACATGAACTAGGGCTAGGAATTTGGGCTGGACCCGCAGGCCCAACCCGCCAACCCGCCAAAATATGGTGGGTTGGGTTGGCTAATGTCCAGCCCATTTGGATGCGGGTCTTTTTGACCCGCACCCGCCCAACCCGTAACCACGGCGGGCTAACCCGCCGGGTTGGCGGGTTAGCCCGTTTTTTTTTTATATTTCCCTAATTCCCCACGACACGACTCCTTCGCTTCGGTCCTTCCCCACTCGACCACTCCACTCCCCAGCCCTACTTTTCAATTTCATTCATCACTCACTCAGACTCAGTCACTCTGTGTCTCTGTCTCTATCGCGTACCGCTCGTTGTCGCGTCGCTGCTCTGCGCCTCCCTCTCCCTCAGCCCTTCGGAAGCCGACAGCCCTCAGCCTTCAGCCCTTCTTCCATAACCCTCAGCGCTCAGCCGTTGGCGTCGCCTCAGCCCTCAGATCTCGCCGTCGCCTCCTCTTCTCAGCGGCTCAGCACTCACTACTCAGCGCTCTACTCTCGCCGACGACTCCTCTCCTCAGCGTCTTCTCAACTCTGCAGCTCTACTTCAAGTTCAAGCCTTCAAGGTATGATAATGTTGGAGCAAATGAAATCTAGATTCTGAACAATACAACCTAGCCGCCTCTTCTAAATCTATTCGGTGTCTATCTCTTTGACAACATTACAATATGAATTTACTGGTAGCTCTATCCTTCTCAAATATAATGATCAGTTGCTAAAAGTATGGGAAGCGCTTGTGTCTAAAGTTTGCAGCATCTACCGATATACATGCTCCTTGAAATATCAATGTCTAGTATCTACAGCTTTGATTTTGAATGCACCATTGATTTTGAAATTTCGTCTAAGAGCTTGACTCTTGAGAGATGAATTTTCATCTAGGAGCTTTGAATCTCAAATTTTAGTGCTTATACTGGTATGCATTACATTGCCTTGCCGTGCTAGTCTAGGAACCAGTATGACTAAAGAGTCTTTTCATTTTGAATGCACCTGAGTTGGATTTGAGTTCATTAAATTTGTAAAGTTCAGTGTATCTTGAACTGCTGCATATACCTCCTAATCTGTGTATCTGCCTTTGTCATCTTGCTTTAGCTTCCCTTGGAAAGAGTTCAGTCATGTTATGTCTGTCTATATAAATATGAACACGTGAGTAATTGCAGTTTATTTAACAATTGGGATTAAGATTTTGTGAAAAGGATAAAGGAAATAGAAGTACTGCATCTCCCTTCCTTTATACTATTAATACATAATAGGAAATTGAATTACGTATGTATTGAAATATCGATGTATATTACCTTTTCCTTAATTTGATGCTTGATATAAAATTACACATGTTATTTAGAATCCAATATACTATTGCCCTCTTCTGTTAAAAATAATGGTTAACATAATTCATAAAAATGTATGAAAACTAACATGTTGGGTAGTGGTTGCTAACTTGTTCTATCACTATGGTCTTTTTCAGATGTGTGATAATACTGTTCATAAGGAGCTTCAAATGCAAGCTCAAACTCAAACTGATGTTACTGATGGAGCAAATGAGAAAAAAAAAGCTTCTGACGAACCTTCTGTGGATGATAAAGTTACAAAGAAGGCTAAAAAAAGCACATCTGATGTTTGGAGATATTTTACTAGAATTGGAAAACAAGATGGGAAAGAAAAGCTACATGTAATGGTTGTGGAAAAGCTTTTGCAGTGGGGGGTAAGCAATATGGCACTTCAACCCTTTGGCGTCATGTGGAATCATGTCGGTTAATCCCAAAATTCTGGGACATTGGTACTATGATGTTAGACCAAGCTGGGAAGGTGAGAAGTAGACACTTTGACAGTACTAGATTTCGAGAAATTATGGCTAAGACTATTGTTTTACATGATTTTCCCTATTCTTATGTTGAATATGAAGGGGTTAGGGAAATGTGTGAATTTTTGAATCCAGATTGTAAGTTTATATCTAGGAAGACTGCTGTGATAGATGTTTGGAATCTCTATCTTAAACAAAAAGAGATTGTGAAAAATTCCATAGCAAATAGTCCTGGTAGGATATGTTTAACGACTGATTGTTGGACTGCAATAACTGGTGAGGGATATATTTGCATGACTGGTCATTTTGTTGATGACAAATGGATTCTCAATAGCAAAATACTTTCTTTCACACACTTGCAACCTCCGTACTCTGGATCGGTTTTGGCTAATAAGTTGAATAAAATTGTGGAGGACTGGGGGATTGAAAAGAAAGTATTTTCTATTACTGTGGATAATGCTGCAGCAAATGATAATATGCAAAATATTTTGAAAGACATGCTGAATTTGAATGAACCCTTGATATGCAATGGTGAGTTTTTTCATGTGAGATGTTGTGCTCACGTCTTGAATCTGATAGTTCAAGAGGGGTTGAAAGTCGTAAGTGTTGCTGTGCAAAAGATCAGGGAAAGTATTAGATATGTAAGGGCATCAGAGGCAAGGGCCATAAATTTCAAGAAATATGTTGACCAAGTTGGTATTAAGACTTCCATGGGTTTACGGCACGATGTGGCAACTAGATGGAATTCAACACACGCCATGCTGGAAAGTGCAATTATATATCAACGGGCCTTTGCAAAATTAGCTATCCATGATGACAACTTTCCTCATGCATTGACAAATGAAGAATGGTCAAGAGCAAAGGAACTCTGCAGCTTCTTGGCTCCATTTGCAGCAATAACAGAGTTGATGTCTGGGTCCTCCTATCCAACTTCTAATATGTACTTCCTTCAGATATCAAAGATTGAGTTATTGCTAAAAGAATATGTGCATGCTGATGATCTTTTGCTTCAAGAAATGGCTCACCGGATGCTTGCTAAGTTTGACAAATATTGGAGTGATTATAGTGTCATCCTTGCAATTGCAATTATTCTTGATCCACGGATGAAGTTTGATATCATACGATTTTCTTATTCACAACTTGATCCCATACATCATAATGAAAAGATTGAGTATATTAGGAGCAAGTTATATTGTGTTTTTTATGAGTATAAAAAGAAAAGTTTGAATGTGGGATCATCATCAACTTCAATCCACTCTAGTTCTTCTGGTGCTAGTGGTACTGGTTCTGCTAGTTCTACTAATATCACTGAAGACGTGCCACTAGTTCGACCTCCTCTTCATCCAAGTAATGGTGCTAGAAAGTATAGTTATTTAAACACCACAGCTTTTGGGGTAAATTTGCAACTCTTCTTTTACTTACATGTTTTAAAATACTTGTTACATCTCTCATTTTCAATGTATATACTTGTTTGTGAATGTTTATTGTTATGATGCTTATTCTTATTATTACAAATGTAGTGAGATAAAGTGGACCCATGCTAAAAGAATAATCAGTAATGGTGCTGATCTGTTTTCTCTGATTTCCCCTTGTTCTCTAATACTTTCTTTATTTATATGATGTAGTATTATCTTCAATGCAAGAGCAAAGACACTCAATCATTGGAAAAGTCTGAACTGGACTTTTATTTGGAAGAAGCAACCCTTGATCATAACTTGTTCATAGAGATGAATGTCTTAGAGTATTGAAAGAATAATTCTCCTCGTTTTCCATGTCTTGCGAAGATGGCAGCTGACATCCTTAGTATTCCAATCACTACAGTTGCCAGTGAATCAGCTTTTAGTATTGGTTCACGAGTTCTCACAAAGTATAGAAGTTGTCTTCTTTCAGATAATCTTGAGGCCCTTATTTGTACACGTAATTGGATGCTTGGTTTCCCGTCTGATGCTACTGGAAGTGGTACTAGTAGTGATGGTATTGGTAATATTATTACTAACGTTGTCTGATTGCCTGGTTGTCTAATTGGATGCTTGGTTTCCCAACTTTTAGTTCTAACGATGTCTGATTGTCTCATTGAGTCATTTCTTTATATTATTATATATATATATACTTATTTTGTTTTATTACTTGTGACAGATTTATCTGTGGACGATGACAAAACTGAAGAAATAAATATTTTGACGGCTTCAGATCATGGTTCAAATCCAATTAATATTGAGAGTTGAAATTTCAATTGTAATGTATTTCATATTTGTTACCTTGTACCTGAATGATTGAAGGATGGATGATAGTGTGATTCAAATTAGGTTGCTGTACGGTTTAGATGTTGTTTTTCTTTACCCTTTCAAGATGTGCTTTGTTAGCTGTTGAAGGATAACTCAGATTTTGTTGGGTCTTTATTTCATATTTATTTAATGACCTGGTTCTTTCTACTTGTTCTTTACCCATATGCCATATCTGCCTTTGATCTACGTGCAACAGGTTTTCTGGCTTTGAGTTGTATGTAATATTCATATGCTGCAGAAATTCAGAAGGCTTTGTTTTCATTTCAGGTGACAAAATCTGGCGGGTTGGCGGGTTGGCCCGCCAACCCGCCAAGGTGGTCTCGGGTTGGCTTTTCCCAACCCGCCTCCACTTCAACCCGCCGCGGGCCAACCCATTTTCGGCGGGTTGGCCCGTTTTGCCACCTTTAACATGAACGCCCTTACACTAGGCTTTGTTTGAAGGTAGAGTAGGGGGAAGGAAGGAAGATTTTGTGTCTAGTTTAGAATAGGAGTTTAGATGAGTTAATTAAAAATTGATAAATATATTTTTATTATTTTATATATATATATTTTTTATAAAATTTATAATAAAATTATTATTTCTTAGTTATGTATGTTAAAATATATATATAATAGTATTATGTAAATGAGCAGGTTTATGATCTTTGTATGAAAAGATCACCCTCAAGTCTTACAAAATTAAACTTAATCACTACAAATTTTTATAATAACAACTGAATAATATAAATATGTCATTATTTTTTATATTAAAATTTATTATTATATGTTACTCATTTATTATAATATTATTGTATGATTACATTGGTTTCTACTGTCTCACAACTATTTTCTTTATTTAATACTCAAAAATTAGTTCAGACATAACCAATATAAATTTAATCTAATAGTATAATTTTTTTTTAGATTTTTCTAAATTTTAAGATCTAATAAATAGTATAAAAAATTAATTAGGACGTTATCTATCAAATCAGTTAAAGAAAAAATATTAGTTAAATGAAAAAAATATATATTTGGAATGGTGGTGGCAGAAATAAATAAGCTTTATTTTAAAAGATATTTTAAAGTTGAAACAATTTTTTTAAAATTGACATTTATTTTTTTTTATTTTTGACTTTTTTTTTATATTTAAACATTTTAAAATAGACTTTTTAATAATCTAAATAAAATTATATTAAATTATTTTTTATAAAAGTATATCCAAATATAAATCATATTATATTAATTAACTTTTACTCTAACTCTAATTTATAAAAATTAATTAGGATAAAAATTATTTTTATAAAATATTAATCCAAACAAGCTCATGTAGTATTGAAAAGAAGTGTCTTTTGTTGTTCATGGCAGTGGAACTATAATAATATATTGAATTAATGTTAATTAATAATAAATATATAATAATTAACTCAAACTCAATTTTAATGTTGGTCAAAAAGATTTGTGAACATTGCACATTGTTCCATTGGTCATCATTCTCTTCTCCTTGGCAGTTTCATTCGCATCATTATTATTTTTTTTACCCACCCCGATTCATTAGAATTTTACCCCGATTACATCAGGATCTGACCTATGTCACGCACCTAGTTATGATAGGTGAATCTCCTAACAAAAAATTTCTGTATACGCTAAAGTTTGAACTCGAGATATTGCTTAAACGATACTAAATTATTTATTACTCAGACTAACTCTTGTTAGTATCATTATTTATTCTTGAGACATGGGCCATTACATTTGTGAGATTAGAAATCGATCATTGTCCCATGATATATCTAGAAAGTTGTATTATTATTTTCATGCTCGCTCAATTTTGGCAAAGTATAATGGGGTCTGGTTCATGATTCACAAGGTAAGGTTCCACAAAGTGCTCCAAGGCTCCACAATTTTTATCATGTTTGGTTCAAAATATAAGTCAGTTGATATCTAAAATATTTAATATTTTATAAGAATTAGATAGAAAATTTATTTTAATTTATTTTATCTAGCTATAAATTTAATTTTTTCCTATAATATCCCTATAGGATTTTTATTAAAGTAGTTGAAATGCACATGATTAAATGGGATATTTTAAAAAATCTAACATATAATCATTACAAATATTAACTTAACTAATTTCTTTAATTTACTCAAATTAATTAAGTAGATCTTACAATAAGAATGAAAGGTAGTATATTTTTATTTTATCCTTCTATATAATTAATAGGGTTAAATTACGTCTAGCACCTTAACGTATTTTTTAGGTGTGTACACTAACTTAAAATATTTTTTTAGTTTATCTAGTACTCTAAAATATTTTTTATATGTATCCAGTACCTTAAAATATTTTATAGTTCATATAGCAAATTAAAGAGTTTTTTAAATATGTTTAGTATCCTAAAATTGTTATACTTTCATGTGCTAAATAAATCTTCACTTTGAAGGACCAGGTTAATATTTATCATAAAAAGCACTTTAAGAGCAAAGTTTTTCTAAACAAATTAATACTTTAAGAATAAAATTGTGTTATAAACTATTTTAGGGTGTTGAATATACTTAAAAAATATTATAAAATATTAGATAAACTATAAAATATTTCAGTACCTACAAAAAAATTCTTCATTATATTAGAAGAAATTAATATTGCAGTTTTTAACTTTTTATAAGAGTGAATTTGGAAGCGTTACTTCAACGCCACCAACAACTCCCACTGACCCATTTTATATTGAGCAAAATACTATTTTATATGTAATAAGAAAAATAGTTAAACTGAACTAACTAAAGTATATATAATAATCGTGGTTATTAATGTAAAGGTTATTTATCTGATCTGCATCTATCTAGAAATTAAATAAATAACTTAATTATAATATATATAATTTAATTTTTCTAAATAAAATTAGATTATATATCATTTTATAAATAAAATAAATTAATTTAAAAAAATATTAAATATGAGAGATAAATTAAATCAGTGTTTTATATTTAAGTTTAAAATCTATTTTTAACTAAACTATATATTTATGATCGGAAGAGTACATGTTTATTCAGAGATTTTTCTTTTATTAATAATTGCACAGCAATCATCCTTCCTGATCTTTCAATTTGATGGAATTCTGAGCACAAACATGTTCCCTACATCATTTGATAGTTCTCTTTCACTTGGATGCTTTCTAATTCATGTTTTATCCTAATTTTGTTTTTATAGATTAGCGATGCTCAATTTCCCCGTGAAATCTGATGGATTCTTCACTCCCTCAATATTTCAACGACTTTCTGTTGCATGAAAGGACTCACATTTCAAATATTTCAACTGCCCTTTTTGTGACTATTTACCTCAATCGCACCGATTTTTGAAATGAGACAACTTTTACAAAGATTAATATGAACAAGCTTGATTAAGGCTTCAAACGGAGTTTTGGAAACATCATCATATAATACCAAAACAAGCTATTGAGAAAAGTTTTTTTTCCTTACCCGGTTCACCGAAATTTTACCCCGTCTACATTCGGATCCGACCCGCGTCGCGTACCTGGTTATGGTGGATGAGTTTCCCAACAGGAATTTTCTGCATACGCTAAGGCTCAAATTCAAAATTTCGCTTAAACGATACTGAGCCGCTTACTACTCGAACTAATCTTCGTTAGTGCTAATGAGAAAAGTTGGTTTGTGAAAAATCCATTCCGCGGAAAGTGCTATCCAAACGTACATCAATGCAAGACCCATCCCGCTTGTTCACATGTATTGGGGCTTATTTGTTATCATCTGCTAGCGACAAGTAGGCTTGTTTCAATGTGAAGGCATGCACCTAACGCAGCTCGTTGTCTCCGCATCGTTGATGTGGCCCATTGCGCCCTTCAAATTTAGCTGCATCCAAATTAAATAGTACCGCCACACCACATAAATGTTCCTTCTGCAACTAATAAAGCCAGTTTATTAAGAGTTAACATAAATAATAAAAAATAAATTAATATTTTATAAAAATGTGAGTTCAATTATCGCTGTCGTCATAAAGATTTTTTTTATAAGTAATCTTATAAGTCCCTTATAAGCGTTTTTTAAACCCTGGGACTATACCCTGATTTTAGTGGAGGACCGGTGTCAAATATATCTAGAATTTTTTATAAAAAAAAATAAGCCCCATTTGGTATTTTTTTTTAAAAGAGATTAAGAACAAAAAAAATAAATTTCTATTAAAAAATATATTTATATTGATACTATTTTAAATATGATTTATTTAATAGAATAATATATATAATTAAAAAGAAATACAATATACGTGTTATCAATAGAAAAATACAATGGCAGAAGACTATTTGATATAGTAGCACAAAATGTACCTTTGATGGCCCCTAAGCTTCATAGGCTATATATGCCTGCTGTTCAAATTAAAACAAAAATACAATGTACTACATGCATACAACATGCATATACTTTTTTTTTTTTTGGCGTTGACATACATATAAAAAAGGTAGAGTGCAATCTTAGGGGCTGTTTGGTATGGCAGATATGGAGGCAAGGGGGAGAGGAAAAAAAACTTTTGAGTTGGATTTAAAAAAATAGAGAAATGAGGTTAAAAATTTTTAATTAATTTTGTTTATCTTACTTATTTTATTTATTAAAATTTTATAACCCCACTTCTTCAACTTTTTTAAATGCAACTTAAACCCCCCCCTTCTCCAAATCCCTCGTATCAAACCCTCTTAAGGTATGTTTAGTATAATGGAAATAGAAGTATAGAAATGGAAGCTGAAGTAGAATTTTCAACTTCTTTTATTTGGTATAATAGAACCCACTTCTATTTTTAATATTTTATGTTATTTTAGTTCTATAAAAAAATTGAAAAATGAGATTATAGAAGTATAAGTGAAATATTTTAGACTATTTTACCCTAAATTATAAAATTTTTAGTCAATTTTAACTCTTTCTAAGTTATAAAAAAATATTTTAAATTATTTTATTTAGAATTATAAAAAAATATATATTAATTACGTACTCATTTATATCCTACAAAATAAATTTTTAAAATTTATTATTTCTAATTTAATTCTATTTTTACTTACGTTTTAATTTTCACTTCTATTTTTATTAAAAAAAATTCAATCCTATCAAATGTATTGTATGTGTTAGGTTCAAGGAAAAGAGTTACTCTCTCACATATGCATTTTGAAAAAAGAAAACAAGAAGAAGTGGAATGGATTACTCAATGTATTTCAATTCGTCAGTTTATTTTTTTTAACACATTTATAAAAGTGGCTCTGCTTGAGTTTTTGATAAGAAAGCTGGAGATTTGTAATATATCGGTAATGTGATGACGTTGTAGGAGCTCTAATGCGAGTTGACTTTGACTGTGAAATTGAAAATTCAATCGATTTTAAATAAAAAAAAAATTGAATACAATTAGCAAATTAACATTGAATAATTCAAGTGGGTGGTTAGCCCTACACCCAAGGCAATTAATAATTTGTTATTGCAATACTGTAAAATGCCTCTGTCTGTGGAAGAAAGTGGGTAAATTCTTTTACCTATGTTATCTTTTGCCATCAAAATACTATTTTAGTCCAATGTCACATATTAATAGGTTTAGATGATCTATGTCACATGAATCAATTAAACTCTAATGTTCCTCTTCTAGTTAAAGGATTAGTTTTGATTATAAATGTATTATTATCTTAATTTAATTTATCTCTTATATTTATTATTTTTTTAAATTAATTTACTTAACTTATAAACTAATATATAATATTCCTCCGTTCTTTTATATAAGATATATTTAACTTTTTTTAGAATATTAAGAAAGACAAATAAATCAGCTAATTATGATCAAATCAAACCCATCAAGATAAATTCATATAATATATTACTCATTAATAATCTAAATTAGTCAACTAACTCTTATATCTGTCATAATTAATTAATTTATTTAGATTATTTAATATATCTAAATAATATTACATAAAAGTATTGTAAGAGGATCAGATCACATATACTATATTTAAATAATTTATCTAGCTTCTTTAATATCTTCAAATTAAATAAAAGATCTTACATTAATAATCGGATAAATAATTTATTGTAACAGTATAAAATATTATATTTAAATTTATAAAAATTAGATAAATTAATTTAATAAAAAATAATAAAAATAAGAGATAAATTAAATTAAAATATTATATTTTAAACTAGAATTCACAAACTTACAATGTTCATTCAATTTTTTTGTTCCCTTACGACACTTTTTCCTGTAGTAGTAGATTGATGAAATCAAGATTACGATACAAATACTAACGGGATTAGTCCGAGTGATAAGCGGTTCGGTATCGCTTAAATGAGGTCTCGAGTTCGAGCGTTAGCGAATGCAGAAAATTTCTGTTGGGAGACTCACCTACCATAGTCAGGTGCGCGACGCGGGTTGAATCCGGATGTAGTCGGGACAAAACTCCAGTGAATCAGATGAGTAATAAAAAAAAAAGATTACGATACAAATTTATGTTAAGATAAATTGAGCAAAATAATTCCAATTAATACACTTGAAATTTTTTGTTGGCCGGAATTAATAAACTTAAAATTGAACCATTGTTATGAGTCCTATGTGAATCTACTTTGTAACACAGTCACAGAAAGAAGACCCCTAAGAATATGAGACTCTAGAATTTCCCTTTTTCAGTCACCGTTTGGATAAGTGAAGACCTAACTTTAGGTCCTCCTTTACAAAAGCCATCTTCTCCCACTGACACAGTACAATATGTTCTTGTGGCTTTTAAGTGATTAGACGATGAAAAAGCTCATAAATCCCAATGACAAAAGTATACAAAGGACAATACAATAATAAAGATTTTTTTAGGGTCACTGATTGGTATTAATCATGCCATTTTCTAGAACAAGGAATGTTGCTTTGTTTGTTATAATAGTTTCAAAAGGTAACACAATATTAATTACTGATTGACTATATGTTTGTTTGAATTCACACAAAATTATAATTTTATAAGAGTTTTTAATCTAAATTATAATTTTATATTTTAAATAAATAGTTATTTTAGTTCATAAGTATTTTTAGACTAAATTATATTTTTAGATAATTTTTTCGGAATAGCTTATGGATTAACAAAAAGAGTTTATAGGCATAAAAAAATTGTTTTACCTTTACTTTTATGACACACTATTTTCTCTCTCATCTCTCTGTCACATCTCCTCTTTACCGCCATTTTTGTTTGACGGAGGTGAAGAAAGAAGAAGAAGATGAGACAGCATGTCGTTGTCATAGGAGGAGGAAGAGGTCGTGGTCGTCTCTGGGAGGCATCATCGTCTTCTGGGCTTCTATTGTCGCGTCTGGTCTTCGTCTTCTTCTAGATCTTGTGTGACGCTAGGGAAAGAAGGATGACAGTGGAAGAGGAGGGATGACAGTCGAAGAAGGATATAAAAGAAGGATGACAGTGGAGGAGGAGGGACGTTGGTGGAAGACTTCGCTAGAAGAGGGACCATGGTGGGGGAGGAGAGTCGATGAACATTGCACTTTGCTTATAATTATTTTTTGATATCTCATATTATTTTTTGTTAATTTACTAATCATAAAAATATTTTCGATAATAACCATCTAAACAATGATTTACTTACAATCACTTTTTTTCTATAATTTTTTTTAAAAGAGTTTATCCAAAAATATTTTAAAATTATTTTTTATATAATTTTTTTCTAAAAGTCAATTCAAATTTGCCCTATACCTAAAAATGAAAAGACTTAAGTTTTATTCTCACCGTAATAATTTAAAATTATCTTTTTGAAAAGAGACATTCTAATAACAAAGATTAAATCTGAATTAGTTAGTTATTTAAATATCTAATAACATGATTCAAACAAAATATCAGTCTATAAAGGGTCATGGGAAAGAAAACACAAAGGAAGATGTAAGTTTGTTGTTTTAAAATAGAAATCCAAGGAATTGAAGAGAAGGTTATCAGTAGAAAACGAAAAAGGTGCAATCTGACGCTTACTACAATAATATAATGGTAATTAAAAAAAGTTAAAAAGAATAAAGACGAAGATGAGCTCCACAAGGTAAGTAATTTGTAAAATAAGGAGGTCAACACAAACCCAAACAAAACGCAAACGCGTTTATTTGTTTTGTTCGACTTCTGTGTGTGTGTGTGTGAACGCCATAATTATTTAAGAGATTTGATAATGAGAGACAATGACCTGGCATGACTTGAACCGATCCCACAACGCGTATTTGAAGTCCTTCTCTGATCGCCGGGCCCACAAATTGTGTACCATTTCCCCCCATTGTTTTTATTAATTAATTTGGAGATAATTAAATATATGACATTTTTTGTTTTTAACAATAATATAGTATTTTTAAAATTTTTACAACAAAAAGTATCAGTAAATGCTGATGGGGAATGATTATCTTTGATTCCTCAGTTCACTCTGTTGCCCTATAGTTGGCAGCACAAATTACAAAAATAATAAGCTACTTTAATTACACTAAAGTTATCCTTTTTATAAAGAGTATTCCGTCTAGCTACTCTAAAATATAAATAATTTTAAACTAATTTATACATACAAATAAATAGTTAAAAATATTAAATTAATTATAAAACTTAAATAATTTTTAATATTACTTTTAATAACAACGTTAAACTTCAACCTTGTTAAATACTATCATATGTGTGAAAGAAAAATATTTAACACTATTTAAATCTATCCAATACCTTATAAAAAGAATAATACCTTTTAAAAAATGCCCTATATATACTATGATCAATTAATTAACTTAGATTAAACACTCTTAATTTTAAGAGTTATTATTAGTCTCTTCCACTTAGTAATACACTCTACATTACTACTATATCATATTTATTTTTAATTTATTGCATATATATACTTCTCAAATTCTTAATATAGAACTTGATTAGGTAGTTGATTTTATTTTAAATATAAGACATATTTTTTATATTTATTAGTTTATTTTTAAATTATTTTATTGATACTCCCTTAACGTATATTCAAGTAAGAGAAAGATAGAGGCAAATAAATAATATGATTATAATATTTTAAAAGATATATATTATATTAACTATTTTTTAATTAAATTAAATTAATAAATATATTTTAAAGATGGAAGGAAATAAATAAACCAGGAGAGAGATTAGTTCATGTAGCAAAGGTGAAGTGAGGTGACTAGTTCTTAAAGGTTCAACTATTTCTATGGTATCAAGAAAATAAATAAATAAAATAAATATCGATTTTAGAGATAAAAAATGAATGCCATGTGTTTATTTAAAAACAAATAAAAAGCAAACATTGATAAATAATAATTATAAAAAAAAAAGAGAGCATACAACTCTACATTGTACGAAGAAGATAAGCTCCCTCCCTTGGGTTCCATCATTTCAACTTTGTGTCTATCTCATCAGTTAACTAAAAAAAAATATTTTGTCATATTAAATAAATTAATTAATATATTATATTTTTTAATATTTTAATTATTTTTAACTCTTATCCTTTCTCTTATTATTATTTGAGGGAATATTAGTATAAATAATTAAAAATAATAATAAATATAAAAAATATATTTTATATTTATAATGAGATTAATTTTTTAATTAAATTTTATATTAAAAAAAAAGGGTAATGATAATAACTAAAGTGGAGAGCCTAAATTTTGACAAATCACCACCATATCAAGCAAAAGATTTAAAGAATTGACCAAGTCTTTGGCTAAATCATCATTTTTTGCCAAATTAAACTGTCATTAACAAAGTTAGGCTCTTAATTGTACATGTATTCATTCGTAAGACTACATTAGGAAGACTCATTCAACGTTCTCATTTCACTCCATTTCATTCAAACTTCATATTCCCTTTCCTTCGTCTTCCTCTCCTCTCTCTCTAAAGATTCTTTTGGAAGAATCAAAAGCGACTATTCCATCGTCCCATGGACGCCGAAACTTCACCGTAAGTGCTCACTCTTCTCCTATGACTCCTTCAATTCTCACTCAATAACTAGGAAATTTCTAGCGACGAATTAATCGCCCAAACCTCATTTCATTTAATTTGCTCTCTTCTTCTAGATTTGAGTCTAGCGAGATGCTCGCGACATTCCTCGCCTCCACTCCGTTGATACCGGAATCATGGAGATTGTGCAGCTCGGCCAACGCCACCGCGCCTGGGAGTTTCCTGACGGAGCAAATCGGCGACGTCGTGTACCTCGCCTTTTCCGGTATCCAAATGGCCGGCGGTTCGGGGCCGAGCTGGGGACAGTTGGTGCCCTTGGTTAGCGTCGGCGACATTACTCTGTTTTCGTCGTCGCATCTGAGCAAGGAAGGCGAGGACGCCGTCATGGTGCACGCCGGGATGCTCAATCTCTTCTGGTCAATTTTCAAGCCTTTCCAAAATCAGGTGGGTAATCTCTCCGCCTCAATCTCAATCAAAGTTCCATACATAGATGAATCATAATCCATTGTGAGATGATATTTTTTCATATTACTGAATTTGGTTATATCTCGCGCGATCAATCATAACTGTTTCTGGTTAGGCGATCAAACCAAGAGAGAAGCTCTTAGCTTGCTATTTTCATCGATCAATTACGGTATTAGATTTACCCGTAGCATGGCAATTAATGATCAGATTATTTGAGAAAATTAAAGAAAAATGTGAATGTGAAAGGGAAATAATACCAGTTTTTTTTTTGGTAAAAATAAATAATGATAAATATTGTGTGCGCGTGGTATATATTTTGTTTAATTTCAAATAAATGAATAAATAAATCATTTTCTTGTAAAACAATAGGCCCGTCAATGCATAAATAAATAAGGTACCTGTCACTCCACACATCACACACATAATTTACCAAATTAGTTAGTGGTTGATACAAAAAAAAAATTAAATTGAACCAAAATAAAATGCTAAAAATAAGAATGAGAACCAAAGTTAAAAGGCCTAGAGAAGAATATGAAAAATTATAAAAATATTTTAATATTTTATTTTAGAAGTATATTCGAAATTCAACACAGCCAAACATATAGAAGTCTTAAACGGGGACCATTATATTTGGAGACAATTAATACATGCATATATTTGTGAGATCGAGATTCATTTAAGGATATGTTTTTCTTAGACAGTATTACATCGTTCTTAACTCTGCTTTGTTTTTGAAAACAAAAATTGTTCTTGCTAGTTGATTGGAATTTCTTTGTGCTTCTTTCGTGTGATTTGGATCCAGTTCTCTCAATTGATAGTTATTAACCATTAGATTATGATTAAAGACTTTTGCTTATCTTTTTAAAACAAATTTGTAAATCCTCTTCTAACATCGGTATCTAATAACTAATATATTATTTCTGTTTCTTAATATAAAAATTAATTTATAGTATAATTTAGAAATTAATTTTTATATCAAGGATAAAAAAAATATTTGCTAAGCCTCCGGATCCAAATCCTTTGTGCTGTCAATATTGGGGGATAAGAATGTTGATAAGGCAATTTTGGCTTTTTTTTTTTTGGTCGTTTTGCATGATTATAGATAACTTTAGTGGGATTATGGGTTATTGCTAATTACTACTGGGGATAGAACCATCCCAGAAGATGCCAAGTAGGAAAGTTTAAAGCGCCATTTGCCCCCACTCCCACTCACCGGTGTGGTGCCTTTCACTTTCCAACAAATTTCTCAGTGTGTTCGTGTTTTGTGTGTTAGCGTCAAAAATGATATGGCGAACAAAAAAAAAGAAGCTAGTCCAAATGAAAATGATTATTCTTTCCACAAATCTTATGAAATGAGATATGATATATTTAATTAAATTAAAAAAATTAGTTAAATTAGTTAATATGACATATTTTTTTTAATGTACTATAATTATTTTTTTTAACTCTATTACTTCTCTCTTATTAAATATAAAAAATAAATATATTATTTAGAATAAAAATGCAAAATTAGAAATCTTTGAGTATAAAAGTACTCTTTCCAATCTTAGATCAGGATCGGAAGGAGTACATCTTTACTCCTTAGATGTTAAAACTGGACATTTCTAACCAATTGTGGCAATTGGTGGAGGTAGTAGATACTTTAATCCTTTAATTTTTGTATAGAAAAACAACTCTCATTAGGAGACCCCTGCCCCTTTTAAAGACCTTAGTTGAATTTTTGGTAATAGGATTTGGATACAAGTGGTTGCATGGTAACCGTAGAAGCTCTGCAACTTCGAATACACCAAACATGCATGTACCCAATCAGTAGTAATTACTTTCGAAGCTGTCGGTTCTTTTGCCATTTTATTCAGCCAAGTTTGTGAAGACCAGAAGAATGACTTTGAAGTGCGGGTGATATTTCAACCCAAAAGTTGCTGCTACTACACACGTGTTCGTTGGAATTATAGCCAGGGATGTGTTGTCATGATCAAAGCTAGAAGAAGCAAAGACGACTAATTCTTGTAAAACCCACCACACAACAACCTCATCTTTTTTCTATTAGGTGTCTTAGATATGGACGCAGGAACATCGCTTTCACCCATCACCCAAGAAGCCACCAACCAAGCCACCTTCATTGGTGCCTGAAACTTGCTACACATATATCATGAATGGGTCTAATATTCCAATTAAAAAGCATAGACTTTTACTTGATCGTCGTTCTCTTTCCTTGCATCACCAAAGAGATATTACTATAAATAAATAATTCATAAAGGCAAGCATCTTTCCACCCACAAACAAAACAGAGGCAGGCATCAATTTTCAACTGTTCTTGGTCAATAAAAAAGAAATTAAAGCATCCGTAGTGCATCATCATCAAATTATTTCTATGTTCCGTTCTTATTGAAACCCTGATAATTCTCCTCATGTTAATTTAACTTATACCGTTATTTTTTTGGGGTTGAGTGATGGGGTTAGTCTTTTGTTAATACTTTCTTTCTCATGGTTCATTACAAGCTGTGAACGTTAGTTAATTTTCAGGCTCTGTACATATTGGTCCCACCTAATAGTGAAATTATGTTGATTCATGCGAGTGGAAACTACTGGAATGATGATTTGTAGGTTAATTCTAATTTACCATTCAATAATACCGGTTATTTAGACTTAGCCATCACGTTAGTGATTGGATTTATCGGGTCAAACAAGGGGGCGTTGACTTGCTTGTTCTGCTTTATATGTTCTTCTTTGTTCAATGTTTTGGGAGCAAGTCTCAAATAATTGAGTTTGCAAGAAGAGAAAAAAGCCGTGCCTCCCTCGCCAATCTCATTACCACGAGACCTTAATTTCAGACGCTTTATGATCAACTTTCCAAATTCAAAGCGGTCTTTGATTCAAAACTAACAACTTGAATGAAAAGAATAAAGAATGCCGTATACTAACTTGGGACTAAGATCTTTTGACCTGAAGAGACCATTCTATTGTAAATTATAAAATAAATTATCAATTTTACTATTTTAAAATGGTTGATTTATTTGTTTGAACTGTTCCTGAATCTTTTTTTTTTTTCTCTGGATTCACATCCCTAACTGTTGAATTCTTCTTTTACAGATGATGGCAATCATGGGGAATCCCAATACCAAGTCAATAATCATCACTGGTCACTCTCTTGGAGGAGCCATAGCTTCTCTTTGTACTATTTGGCTTTTATCTTACCTCCAATCCATCACCTCCACCTCCATGTCAGTCCTATGCATAACCTATGGTTCACCATTGCTGGGCAACGAATCTCTCTCCAAAGCCATTCTCAATGAAAGATGGGGTGGAAACTTCTGCCACGTGGTATCAAGGCATGACATTATGCCTAGGCTACTCTTTGCTCCTATAATCCCTCTCACTAGTCTGATATCTTCCCTGCTTCATTTCTGGCAATTCTCCATGACTTTTCCTGACTTGGGGAACTTTAGGGATCAAATCTCTGACCAAGAAAAAGCTGATCTTTTCTCATTTGTAATGGCTTACTTGAACAATGCTGCAGCATCACAAGATGGAGAAAAGTCTTCGCCAGTCTTGTTTCACCCGTTTGGAAGTTACTTTTTTGTTTCTGATGAAGGAGCAGTGTGTGTGGATGGAACAGCCACAGTTATAAAGATGATGCATCTGATGTTGTCAACAAGTTCCCCAGCTTCTTGTATCAAGGACCACTTGAAGTATGGAGATTATGTAAATAAACTGTCTCTGCAATCCTTGAACCAGAGAAACTCCATGCAGGTTAATGTCCCTAACTCAAGCTATGAAACAGGGCTAGAATTGGCCCTTCAAACCTCTGGAATTACAAGCCAGGTAAATACAGATTGTCTCTTCATTTCTCCCTCACCAATATCATATAAACATGTGACCTGAAGATCATGTGTTAGAAATTCAAATTTAGGGTGTTAGTTGCCCCCTTAGCTGCTCCTCAATTTTGGATAAGTTCTCGTATGCTTTTTTTTTCTTGTTTTATTTTAATTATTAGATTCTACATAAAATGATAAAATTTAATATCTTCTGGATAAAAAATAGTACAGTTTTCAATTTTTTAAGATTTTTTTAAAAATTTAATACTCTAAATTAAAAAGAAACTACACAATTTTAGAATATTTTTCTTTAAAAGATAGTAAAAAATTGAAAACTTTACTATTTTCTGCCATTAGATATCGAAATTTTATGTTCAAAAGAAACAAGAAAAAAAAATATTAGGGAATTTGCCCAAATTTGAGTGGGCAACTGACAACTTAGATTTTTCAAATTCTAATAATAGTCTATCTACTTGTAAATATAATATTACATATACTATCCTCCTTAGACCTCATTTAATGGAAGCCTCGTGCATCATGCCCCTTTTATTGATAGATAAACATAACTCACTTTTTCTAATAGAAGATGATTTTACTTAACAAATTACTTTTCATGTAACCTGCAGGATCCAGCTGCTTTACCTTTCAAGCAATGCCTAAGTTCAGCCAGAAGAAAGGGTCGTAAACCAACTCTAAATGCTGCAAACTTAGCGGTTACATTGTCCAAGTTTGTACCATACAGGGCTGAAATAGAGTGGTACAAAGCATGGTGTGATAAGTCAGATGATGAACTGGGCTACTACGACTCCTTCAAACGAAGGGGCTCCACAACCACAAAAAGGGACATGAAAGTCAATATGAACCGTCACAAACTAGCCAGGTTCTGGAACAACGTAATTGAAATGTTGGAGAACAATGACCTACCTCATGATTTCAACAAGAGATCAAAATGGGTCAACGCTGCTCACTCCTATCAGCTACTGGTAGAGCCATTAGACATTGCAGAGTATTACGGAAAGGAGATAAACAAAACAAAGGGACATTACCTAGAGCATGGAAGAGAGAGGAGATATAAGATTTTTGATAAGTGGTGGATGGAAAAAGAAGCCGCCATGGAAGAAACTAGTAATAATAATAATAATAATGAGAGGAGCAAGTTTGCGAGCTTGACTCAAGACTCGTGCTTTTGGGCAAAGGTTGAAGAAGCAAGGGATCGGTTGAGTAGAGTGAGAAGCGAACGTGATGTGAACAAACAGGTTTTGTTGTGGCAAAATATAGTGAAGTTTGAGAAGTATGCAATGGAACTCATTGAAACTAAGGCTGTGTCCGAGGATGTTCTTGCAAAGAACTCAAGTTACAGTTTATGGGTTGAGGAATTAAGAGAAGTTAGGGAGCTGAATTCAAAGGTTAGGACATTTCCCAGTCCTTTTACTCGCTTTCTGGATGGGGAAGTCGTTCCTTAGTTTGTCATTTGGAATAATTTGTAATGGTAGCCGTATGTCTAATAGAACTGCTTGTTCTAATTCAAGGCTTTTATTTCATGTTTCATCACTGTTCTATCTCGCTTGGAATTTTTTGTTTTATTTGGAAACTCGGTGAGAAGTGTTTAAAAATTTTATTAATTAGAAAAAGCTGACTTCAAGCACTGATATTTCTGTAAAATTTTTAAAGTTCAGATTATCGATACTTTTTGTATATAAAAATATATCAAATATTTTTAACCAATAAAAAATTTTAATAGAGATTTTTTATCGATTTTTTCTTTTTTTTTTCTAAGTATTTTTTATGAAATTTTCCTAAAATTAAAATTTGTTAAGCAATTAATAATTCAATCATATAACATTAACTTCAAAAAAAAAATTAATTAAAAAAATAGATCCTGATATTAAAATTACAGCTTAAGATTTCTCTTTAAATTATGTGTGTGAAAAAAGAAGAAGTTTTGAAGTAGATTCGATTTAAAAACTTAAAAACAAGCCAAATTAATTATTAATATATATTTTTTAATAATATATATACATATAACTACATAGCATGTTTGGAACTTATACTAAAATAGTAAAATTTACGGTGAGCATGCTAATATATTGTTACTAGTTAATTTGATCTTTTTTTTAAAAAAGAAATTATACTTGCCTTCCACCTATAAATTTCTATTAATATTTTTAATGAACAACTAAAAATTCATATCTATAACCATAGTTCTTATATAAGAAAGGAAACTCACCATATATCCAAACTAAAATAGAACCTGCAACCTGCCTCTTTCTATTAATAGTTGTATAAATGAGGATTGTAATATTGACTTTACAAGATATAAGTCAGAATAGAGATGATGACGAGAAAGTATTAATAAAGAGCACATAACAGAAGATTTGTTCAGAAGAATGATTATACCTTACCATTCTGAACATCGATCTTCCTAACAGGTCCCTTAAACCATTTTCTTGCATCCAACAGCCACCAAAGCAAAATTAGACCCAAACCAACCCCTAAAGCAACAGGAGCATAGTTGAAAGTTTCCCATGTGATAGGATACAATGTGGGCAACAGGAAAACAGAACAAGTGTAACAAATCCACAGAAATGCTATTAAGCATATTGGTCTTCTTGCTCTGCCTAAGTAAAAAGGCCCTGGCTTGAAGTCCTTCTCAGACATTACCATTCTTGAAAATATTGGAACTGCATACCCACCAACCCATCCTATCGTACATATTGATGTTATAGCAGTAAACACTACATTCACTTTCAGAATTGGGATTCCCAGAAGAATGCAGATTGCTGCACATAGCCACACAGCGTTCCCCGGGACTTTGTTCTTCGGGTGTAGTTTTCTCCATAGATTTGAAAATGGAACACCCTTGTCTCTTGACAGAGCATAAACCTGAAATGATTGTGAAAACTTGATACCTCACTTTTTTCAGTGAATGTAAATTACAAATAAGAGATGAGGATAGTGCACATGATTAATTACATACCACTCTGGCTGCACTAGTGGTGATTGAAAGAATGAACAAGCAGTTCCAAATGACATGAAAATATCCAAGACCACCTGGTGTAATCCAGAGATAAAGTTTAATATGTTTATCTGAATGCTGAATGTAAGAGCTAAAATGTAAGCCCATCCAAACACAGAAATGATCCCAATGCTGCCCAGAATTGCAATAGGTCCATTCTTATCTGCTCCTTTGGTTTCTTCAGTAAGATGAGCTGCTGCATCATATCCATATAGAGAATACTGACTCACAAGGAATGACAGAATCACTGCATATGGTTTGCTTGATACTCCTGTTGATTCTGTTCCCATTTCAAAATGTGTGAACACATATGAAGCAGATTTTGTTGTTAGTGCTACCAATGGCAGCATTATCACTATCACTGTCCCGCCAATCACCTGACACAGAATCAATGCTTTTCTTAACCTACTTGAGAATCTTTGAAGTCGTAAGACTCGATTTTTTGTCAGATCACTTATCAGATATGACATAACTCTTTATGTTACATATGAATGCTTTAAACTTGGAGACTTAGATCTCATCCAAAGAAAATTGAGAGAGAACCCTACTTATCTGTAAGAGCTTTACTACTATCTATCTCTCTCTTTTCACTTCTTTTGGTTAGAGAAAGATATACAATTTAAGAAAAATTAATCATTTAGTTCCTATAGTTTTGACTCAATTACAACTCAATTTTTGAACTTTAATTTAGTACAACTTAATCCCTATAATTTTAACTTGATTGAAACTCAATCTTTGAATTTTGACTCGATATAACTTAGTCTCTATAGATTGAACTATTTCAAATGTTGGTCCTTACATTTTAAAAAATAAAATTATAGGACTAACGTTTTAAAATTTTAAACTATAGGTATTAAGTTGTACTAAGTTAAAATTCAGAAACTGAGTTGAGTTTCAACTGAAACAAAACTGTAGGAACTGAATTACACTGAGTTAAAGTTTATAAACTAAATTACAATTGAGACAAAATTAGAGAGGCCAAATGATTAATTTTCCCTACATTTTACAAAGTTATAAAATTGATTGTGAAAGACTAGTACCTGCCACCATATTGAAATCATGTCGATCAAGGCAATAACTTCTAATGCAAATGTGTTGAGAGCTGCCCATATAACAGTGAGGCCAATGTACATACACAAGAAAAGCAATTTTGGAGCAAAGTAACCTCCACCTCCACCTTTATTTGTACCCGTGCAAAGTAGTATTATACTCTGCAAAGTCCCTGCATATGCCTTCTCAATTTTCATCCATATGAATTAACAGAGTTAACATATAAACAAGAATCAAAACTTCTTTCAAGAAATTTCGTCGAAAGGATAAAAACTAAAGAATTCGTACCTGAGTTCCAATCCCAGCAATAAGCCCTATGGTTTCAAGCCAAGCACAGAACCATGAAGCAAATGGTCCCCATTTGGGTCCTGCTAATGTGCAGCCCAGAAGTAGAGTGAAACAGTTGTGTAATTTCATGGAAATGGACGTGAAAGTTAGTTCGGTGAAGAAGAGATTCTTAAAGCTGTTCTAGTTTATCAAATATCAATAGATAAATTCATTCATGAATAAACAGTATGTAACAGATGGATTGGGTTTCACAAACAGTGTGTCAAAAAATGGTTGCATATAATGCATTTGGAGACAGGTAGAGAGAAAAAAAGTTGTTGAATGTAAAGTTGTGATGTGAAATTCATATAGTTACGGTTGGATTTTGGGTCTAGGTCCGCCCTTGAAAGGCCGGACTATTTAATTAGGAAATAGAAAACCTTTCTGATTGAATAAAGAGATTAAATCAGCATTTAATTCAATGAGTGAATTGAGGGACAAGAAAAGGAATATTTCCTAAAATGAAGAATAGGAAAAGTTTTTTAATATGTGAGAGATTCCACCTTTCTAATTTACCATCCATTTGACGTTATAAATAGGGGTGCTTCCTCTCTTCTTCCTCGTCCCAGCCGTTGAGTTTTTTGACTCTCTCTCCCTTCCTCTTCCTCTCTCTCTCTCTCTCTCTCTCTCTCTCTCTCTCTTATGTGGTGCATTTGCTGTGCTACTATGGTTTAGGCTCCAGTGATTCGACTCGGACCTAATGCATGGATGAACCATGAAAGCAAGGAATTCAATTTGAAAAATGTTTATTCAAACAAACTTGAGTTTATGAAAAACCTGAGTCTTGATTCAGTTATGAACAAGACATATTTTACTTGTTGAGGATTTAGACCAAACACATATTGATCTAGTATCTTTTTGACAGTTCAATGATGATCAACTTATGACCTCCCACAAAGTCTACCTTTGATAAACCAAACTTAAGTATCAATTTAATATTTAAAGTGGTCACAGAAAGAAGAAGAATTGCAGATTGAATACAGGAAGATGCATTTTGTGAGAGAAGGGACAAACCGGAAAGGAAGAACATATTTCAGCCATGGCGATTCCAACGAACCAGGTGAAGAAAGAAACCACAATCCAGCCCCAAACAAGAGTTGCAGGGCCTGCATATTGCAGGCTTGAACCATAGAGAGGAGTGATTCCAGAGAAAAGGATCATAGTTGAGAAGGATATTGCCAGAGTTTTGAACATAGTCTGCACAAACAAACGAAAAAAACAAACTTTAACTCATCTCCCAGAAATTCCATAGAATCAGAAATCTAAGAACAGGAAGATGAAGATGAAGAAGAAAATGATACCATTTCTCGTCTGAGTTCTTGCTTGTAACCAAGCTCGTTGAGTCGCTTCTCTCCTGAATCCATTGCAGCTTCTTCTGTCATCTTCTGCAGTTTGTTTCCACACTCTCTGAACCCAGATTCTGTGTTCAGGTTAAGTGGGATCTTTTGGAATTTGGATATATATGAGAAGTGGGACAGACAAAGTCTTCCTTTCTCAATCAAAAAGCATAATTTTATATCGGAAAGGTTTCAAAGAGTTAGCGTTGCCAACTTTGAATTGGCACATGACGGCACATTAATGCGGTTTCAGACGTGCTCTTTCCTGCGCTTTCTAATATAGCAATTCTGACATTATAATATATATACTATGAGCAAGACTTTTCTTGGCTGTTTGCATGTGGGCATTTCCACATGTTTGACTTTTATTAGTTGACTTAAATAATTATTGAATTCACCTGGATATTGATTGAAAGTTCGTTAGTTTTAGTTGTAGTGTAGTCATGGTTAAGCCAATCTTGATCAAATTTATATATTTTTATATAAAAAGTAATCTGTAAAAGATGACAAAATACTTTAATCAATAATTATCAATTTTTACTAATAATTGATTTTTTAAAAAAATAATTCATTAATTTTTTATTAATTCTATTCATTTTGATTTATTATGTATGAGATTACAAAACAGACCCAAGACTTTACACGAGATTATATATATATATATATATATATATATATATATATATATATTTATTGATGACTATTTTTTTTTGCAAAAATTTTTAGAAAAAAGTTGAGCTCACCACGATTCAAGGATAAGGTGAATTCTCCCTTCTTCTTAAGCGATACTAATATTAAAAATCCTCAAACGTAAATTTAAGCATCTAAGTGTTAGAAATCGCGACTACAACCATAACAAAGTAAAACTCCTTATAAATTAAATACGCTTTAAATAATCACATATTTTATCTCCTTCGTCATAAGTTAAATCCACGGATTGGTTCATTGATGACTATTGCCTATTGGCAACATAATATGTGAAGAAAAGTCATGTAAGGAACATGATGAAGACTGAAGTTAATTTTGCATCTTTTGATGATGAGAACGGTTAATTTTCTGCATGAATGCTTTCGTACAAAATTCTTGTTTGATGAATTTTGTCGATACAGTTTTAATTCCAAAAATAAAAAAAATAAAAAAAAAAGTTACTTCAGTTTCTGAAGTGTCACGTCACAACATTGAGCACGAGCTTGCTCTTCCGTTAAACAGTTGTAAATTCACTCATTTCCAGTAGGGTGTTCATTATGCCCGTGGCCCGGTCCGCCTGCCCGAGCCCGGGAAAAAATTATCTAACCCGGCCCAAAAAATATTGCCCAAAATACATTTGGGCAGGGTCGGGCCGGGCCAAATGTCGGGCAGGGCAGGGCATCGGGCAAAGTATGTCGCCCTGCCCATTTGGCCCGGCCCTATATATATATACATACATATATATTACTTTTTTATTTTTCTTATAAATTTATTTTTTTTAATTTTTTTAATTTATAATTTTATACTTTTCACAATTCTCTCTACTCATTTTTTAAATTTTGAATATAAATATTATATTTACGTAAATACTAAAATTACTTTCATACTTTACTTACCAAACATTTAATTATTAGTGTTGTAATATCTCTACAGATATCCGACCTTGATATAGATGTCAAATTTTTTTTATATATATAATATATTTTAAGATTTTAATTACTATCTTTTTGTTACTTTATTCTTAATAAATTATAGATATTATTTAACTCTTGAAGATATAAATATGGTATTATTTTATAATTTTATGATTACAGATTTTTTTTCACAATATGAGCAAGATATCACAATTCGGGTATGCCCAGCCCGCCCATGCCCTGCCCAAAATAATTAGGGCTTTTACCGGGCAGGGCCGGGCACCGGGCTGCAAAATGCAGCCCATAGGTTTTTCCCATGAACACCCCTAATTTCCAGAATTCATATGATTTGCGCTATAGAAGAAGCATGAATACTACACTGTGAACGAGCTGAAGCAACCTCTCATAGCCATTTCTTAGGATGAATGCTTGAAAGATCAAAGATAAGGAGACTGTAACAGTGATGGTTAAAGTGGTATTTGCCACATCTTGTGAGGGCGATTTCGGGAATTCGATCGAACCATTGTGGTAGATAGGGAGGCTACGTGGAAGCGACTAACAAATGGACCAAAATTAAGGCTGCCCGAAGATGCTGCCGTTGCGCGGAGAGCGCGAAAGAAAACTCTGAATTGACATTCTCGTTTCTTCCGAAAGCTTGCTTTGAGCAGGAGGATTTTTCATTGCATATAGATTTGAAATTTGCTAAAATAATGGCTATGTTTTTGCGATTCCATTCGCACCCGCGCTGCTTCTCTGTAAGTTCTACTTTTCTCTTTCTGCTTGAGACAAATTTTGGAATTTGGCACTTCTGTGAAAGTCCTTGGTTAGATTGGAGCTACTGGATAAGAAGGGGTCATGAGATCTTGCCTGCTGTGTTTTAATTTCTTTCTGTGGCTGAGTTCAGTTGAATTCTTTCACGCGTTAATTTCAAAGGCAGGATAATTTTCTCTGTAAATGTGACCACTAGAAAACATTCATCTGGATAATTTGGAGTATCTGGATCCTCACAAGTGAGTGAATGGAAATTGTCTCTAGTGGAAGAAGCTGTCCGTTCAGTTAGTTGACGGGTTTAATCCGTAATTCAAGATTATGCCCGCTTCTATTTCTTCTGTTCTGTTGTATCTCGAGTATTTGTGAAGACAATGTGGAATATTTACAGTTGTGTACTACATGCTTGAAGTTGAGATATCACTATAAAATTTTCCTTAGGATGCTATTCTAGATAAATATTGAATAGAAGAGCGAATAGTTAGCTATCTACCCCTTTGTAAAGGAAGCCATGAAAATCGTTCACTCCTGGATTAAATAGCATGTTAGGATTGGCTTTCTGCTATAAATAAATTATTTATTCAATAACGAGTTTATTGTATGAATATGCAGTCCTTTAGGATTACGAGGGATGTGGTAGGGAGTATTTTAACAGGCAAGTATACTTGATGTTACATATAAACTTTATCTGTGGAACGTGAAACCTTTCTGTTTCTACCACAAGATAGTGGCAAACTTGACTAATTGTTTGCATGTTTTTTTTTTCCTGCTATCCATAGATATGGTTCAATCAAGTTGTAAAAGTTGGTACTTATCAAGAAAAGGAAGAAGACTAACATCTGTCAAAGGCTCTGTAAAGTTTGTGCAAACATCATGTCGACTCTCTGTTCCTGGGATCCCACCAATAAATGAAGCAAAACCCCCCTCTAATATATTTAGGGATAAGAAAGCAGTTCCTGATGCAGATCCTCCTAGTATCAGAGATGTCAACCTTTTGTATCAATTTTTTGATAATAGGTCAATATACACATACTAGTCACTTTTAAAATTCTATACTCGTATCTATACATTATCAATCCTACCATACTTTTTGCAAAGTTTAAAGGTTTTCTAACTGGATATCAATCTTAACATATAGTACCAAGCTCATGGTATTGACTGGAGCCGGAATCAGCACTGAGTGTGGCATCCCTGATTATAGAAGGTTCTGCCCCCTCTTTCCATTTCAATTTACACTATAACAAGCCTAATCAAAATGTTTATTAAGAATAATAGTTCCTATGCTCAGCTTACTATTTGCTAGTGTTATTTGCAAAATTTGTAATTAATTCGGCAATAGAAGTGCTTACTTAGGACTTTGTAATTTTTGCAGTTATGAATTTTGAAAAATAAAAATTTATGGCTGTAAAACAAGGATTGAATTTGTTACTTACAATGCTGATGTATATCTTATTGTTCGCCTAACAGTATACTATCCTATCTATTGCAGCCCCAATGGAGCTTATAGTACTGGTTTCAGACCAATAACTCATCAGGTGATCTGAAGGCATGTTAAACCAAGGCTGCTCCTTTGTGTGCCCCTGAAGTGTCTAAATGAGATAGTATAGGACATATCTCTTGCATAGTTTTATGGGAAAAAAAAAACTTTCTTGCATGTAGAAATCAAAAATCATGTGTTGATTGTGGTCTTCCATGATTGGATCATTTTAAAGAGGAGAAAAGTTATTGTTTGAGTCATATGACAGCGTAGAAATTTCAATCTTGTCAAAATTGAGAATATATAAAAATGAACTAGAAGTAAAAAGTGAACCTCAACTGGAGATTTGCACCAAGATTAATATTGAAAAAAAAAATTCAAGGATAGACTTCAATCTTTCAGGCCTCATTTTTTTTTTGAAGTTTTTTGTGAATCTCTATTTCCATGTTCTCCTTTCTATTGACATAATTTGTAAGCAGGAATTTGTCCGTTCTACTCGAGCCCGCAGGCGATATTGGGCCAGAAGTTATGCTGGATGGAGACGATTTGCTACCGCTCAACCAAGTGATGCTCATCTTGCTTTGGCTGCATTGGAGAAAGTTGGCCGAATCAATTTTATGATTACCCAAAATGTTGACAGGTAACGATTATTTATTTACTTTACCCAGCTTGGAAAGCTTGACATAACACAAGCAAGCTTACCAGGGATTTTCTTGTATCTTGTTCTCAGGCTGCATCATCGTGCTGGCAGCAATCCTTTAGAGATACATGGGACTGTATACACTGTCAAATGTATAGATTGTGGATTTTCCTTTTGCCGAAGTACATTTCAGGACGAACTGAAGGCCCTTAATCCAAAGGTTAGTATTTTGTACCTTTTTTTCAAGAGTAATGTATATGATCAATGAAGGCTTGATGTTTAAAGATGCATATTTATTTTTTAGGATAATATTTATTATCACTTGATTAATGCTGAAAAAGGAACTTGCAGCAGACAATGTCATGATACCCTCAGTTAAATGACCGTAATGATCCCTTAAGTTTGATTATTGTAGAAACATAGTTAACACTAATTGATCAGCACATGGGGTTGGTTGCATTTTGCTGGGGATTTTGTCTCTGATACTCCAGTTTTTTTTAAACCTCAGAGGAAGTGACTTCTTAAAAGCAATACTCCAAGTCACTAGGTATCTGATAGAAGCCGGAGAGGAAAAGGACTAGAAGAAAACAAGTGCAAGGAACTCAAAGACCAATGTCTTCCATAGGATAGTCCGTACGGAGAGAACTAGACTCCAATTACAAAAGGAATTGTTCAAATCAAGCTCATAGTACAAGACCCAAAATAGTAATTTATACCAATCCTAGGAAGTTAAATATTTCACTGGACAGATCACAGATGGTACAACTACAAATTAGGCCATATGTGTGATAGTAGAGCATAATGATGTGGCCGCGGTGGAATGGGGTTATCCACTAAGTGCTGCCACAATCTTTGTTATTATATCTTACATGTGTTCATTGCACAAAAAGTAAAACATGTCATGTATCACAAACACACAGACATAGGTATATTTCATTTTGCTTCATCCTTTGTGAATGTTTCATTTGATTGATCTTCTGAATGTACAAGTAGGAATCCGTGTTTCTCAATACATTAGTCAAGAGGGCGGAGTACATATACACATGAGTTTTCATTTTCCGATGAGCTAATATTTGAAAAGTAATGTTACATTATTGCAGTGGGCTGCTGCAATTGAAACCTTGGACCATGGTGACCCTGGGTCAGACAAGAGCTTTGGCATGAAACAAAGACCTGACGGTGATATTGAGATTGATGAAAAGTTTTGGGAGGAGGATTTTATCATCCCATGCTGTCCAAAGTGCAATGGAGTTCTCAAACCTGATGTACGCAATTTTGCTACTCACTTGAAATTTTGGCTGCTACGATTTTAGTCCAATTGGCTTACAGTAAAAGACTATAAAATTTATGTATGAAACAGTTTTTTGGCTAGTTGCTTTTGTCATATTAATTCCTTAAAACAAAGGTCTGTTATTTGGTTATCCAATATGTACAAATGTGTCTGATGATTTCGAATTGTGCACTAGCAAGATGCCAGTTGCTGTCTAAGTAAACTGTGAAATGGTTACAGTCTGTTTCGGTGTTTCACTTTAAAAGTTTAAATTTCTTGAAGGTGGTCTTCTTTGGTGATAATGTTCCCAAGGACAGAGCTGATATGGCAATGGATGCATCTAGAAGTTGTGATGCTTTCCTTGTATTAGGATCATCCCTGATGACAATGTCTGCTTTTCGACTTGTCAGGTAGATTAAATATTGCCTTGTTCTTTCAGTTCTGATAAAACTTCACAGTTGTTTGAGTTGAACTATTGATATAGTTATGGTTATTGATTAAAGGTGTTAAACAATGAATGTACGATCTTACATAAAGTTCAATAATGATATAGTTGTGATTTTGTTTCCTTTTTTTTAGGTGATAAGTTGTGATTTTGCTTTTGAGAATACTTTATAATAGACATTTATAAATATGATCTATGTAACTGACTTTACCTAGTGGAGCCCTTTCCTAGGGTGTATCTTTTCTTCTCTCATTAACTCCTGAACTTCTAACAAGGCCTGATTCTTTTGTCTGTCTGCATATCAAACTGATGATGAGGTTTATAAACTCTACTTTCACAGGGCAGCTCATGAGGCTGGTGCTGCTACCGCAATTGTAAATATTGGTGCAACGCGTGCCGATGATCTTGTGCCCTTGAAAATCAACGCCCGATTAGGCGAGGTATGGCTTTTTAAATCACCTTTACTAGCAATTCTCCATATTGGAAGTTGCTCCTCCAAACTTCATGACTATGCATTACTGCAGATTCTTCCAAGAGTACTTGACATGGGATCCATGGGTGTCCCTGCTGTGTAGCAACTTTTCCGGACGAGTTTTCAAAGGGTACATGTTCCTTTCCACCTCATCTAAATCTTTTTGTCCAGTGGCTTCTGCCATTTGCAAAATTCAATGAAGTATGATTTAGGCTATATAACCTTTAAACTTCCCTGCCTCAATTCTACAAGTATGGCCCCCGGATATAACAGCATATGATTACTCTGAACTTGGGGACACAAGGAATGATTGAATGCTTTGATACTTGCAGGAGTTTGTATAGACGTGGAGAAATCTGCTGTGATAATTTATTCCACATTGAATAAAAGTTCATTCTTACATTCTTGGCCATTACCCAGTATAAGTTGGATTTATAGGCTCCTTTTTTAAATAAAAAAAAAAAAATCATGCGAGTCTCCTATGCAATGTAATGAAACAGAGGATATGTAACAGATATTTGTTTTATACTTGCTAGAAATATACAATATATTTTTCAGGCTGGTATTTGGAGGTGTGTATCTGCTTCCCACTTGTCCATATTTGAATTTTTCTTTTAGTTTTTTGAAGTTAAATTTTTTTTTTTTAACATTACGCATGAGTTATAAGAAAAAAGAGTAAATTCAGTTCTAAAATTGCGCACGCTATGCTCATTTTAAAATATGATGATTCAATCTATAAAAAAAATTACATATCATATCAATTTAAAATTTACAACATACCATGTTAACTACCCATAAACACTAACACTCGTATTTCATGCTAGGCACATAAGTTCACCTGGCTGTTTTAAAGAATATGACAGGAAAAAAACAACTAAATCTAATTTTAAATACATCTATGGGCAACAGCTGAAATGCCAAAAGTCGAGCAGGTAAAAGTGTAATGTTGAACAGGTAAAAGCAACTCTCAATGACATATTGCTATTGACGATAAGGGAAATCATTAATCACTAATTAAACATACAAAAGGGAAGTCAAGCGTTTTTCAGGCATTAAATAGAGGTTCAATCCCAAATCCCCAAGACATTCTGGGTCACAAGGTCTTCATGCTAAGGTAATTACAAAATATTGCCCTGTCAGTGCCGCTACTAACCCCAAAAACTAAAAGAAACATCCAAGTTAGCATTAAGATCAATGTATCCACTTGATCTCCCTTCCTAGGAATCCTCAGTCAGAGCATTGTCAATCTTATCAACATGATCCCGAAGCACTTTCCACTACACAGACCATAAAGAATTAATCATAAAGAATAATAATGACATCAAAAAATTTGGTTCTCAGATACCCATATCATAAATAAGAAAGGAAAGGAAACCAACAAACCAACATCAATAAACTCTCGGGATTTACCTGGTCAATGCTCAGTGAGATACCTGAAAACAAGTGTATATATGTCATTGTAGCTCATGTTTATAAGCACACAAAAATGTTACAACTAACAAAAAGCATGTAGAATACTGACCAAGGAAAACAAGAATTCAACTTATATGTTCTATATGCCCCAACAAAGGGCCATTCTTGCTCATTTAAAATATCAGGCATGAACATAGGCAGTGGACATCAAGCACAAACGAATGGCTCAGAACGCAGCCAGACCAAGTTTTATTAACATGAAAATAGAATACACACGCATCAATTTATTAAGGGCAAAATGCAACCTTTTTCTTAAGAGAAGATTGAAGTTTAGATAGTTTGATCTACCAAGGAAGAAAGCACCAAAATTGGAGGGTGCCCAACAACAAAGGATGGCTATCAAAGGACTGCGGTCAATACAGCTCAACCATATTAATTAAGCTAACCCTTGCTGGTTGAAACACAAGGGGCTTTAAGAATATAAGATTATTACAAAAAGAAGGCAGAATCCAGGGGGAAAAAGATTCTTTGGAAGGGTAGATGCAAGCACATATAATTTGTCAGTTGAAATTAGTCCACAAAACCACATGCTATAAGCTTTCCACAGACAGCCAGCATGCCATGCCAATGGTTCTGTGCTTCATAAGTGATCCAAGAAATACTATATCAAGTATCAAGAACTTTTCAGCTCCCATAAACAACTAAGGTTCAATGTCACAATATGGGTTTTCAGCCAGAAAAAAGAAATCAATGACAAATTTTAAAGTATATGCAGATCTTTTCTTTCAGCGTCCTAGTATTGTAACTGAAGCAACATTTTGAAGGCTACAAATCTAAGAACAAACGGTTTCCAACGACTAACTGCACATTCATCCTGGTCTCCGAACAAAACAACCGAACATAAGTAACGATTATCACGCATCAATAATCGATAATACCACAGAGACTGTTTAGTTGGTAATAAAAACCGGGGGAAATGAAAAAAGCATCCATACAATTCAGTGGAAAAAAAAATCTCTTGAAGGCAAGCCTAAAAATGAAGGTTCAAAACCCTAGAATAAGTATCAAGTAATCAATAAGATCAAAAACCTTTCTTTCCAGGCAATTGCTTCCCGTCCTTAACGTAAAATTCCCGAATATCCACCCAAATCCTGCCATTCCAGTTCCTCACAGTCACCCGTCTGTTCTTAGATATCTGCGGAAAAAAGGAGTAAATCTCCATTAACAAAACCCTAAGGCTAGCTAAGTTAGTTCCCATGGGCTGATACGGAGGAAGGGGGCACCTCGCAGACGACGATGTTATCAGAGTCAGCGGAATCCTTCTTCTGGGACTTTTTGGGGGGCGCGTGGCCCTCGGAATCGCCATCGGAAGCGTGATCCTGCTCGTCCTTCCGCTTTCCTCTTTCAGACATCTCTGGAAGCAGTAGCAACACAAACAGTAAAGCAGTCACTTCCTAAATCGCAATCCCAATGCCTTGCGTTGTGCGAGAGAGATGAAATCAAATAACCTTTTCAAATTACCGTAATAAAGAGCCGGACTAGAATTTGGTAACCCGGTCGAAAGGGCCGAACCCGAAGGAAGTACGAAATATAAAAAGCCTTCTCAAATTGTTAATTAATTTGAATTTATTAAAAAATTAAATTAATTAATTAATTATAATAAATATTACTTAATCTTTTTAAAATATCTGTATGTAACATTATATATGTATATATATAAATTTATAAATTAAATAAATTAATTTTAAAAAATAATATATACATAAAATAAAATAAATTAAGATCTTATATTTATAATTAAAATTAATTTCTATAAACATAAGGATTATAAGATTTGTTTTTTAAACCTCACTATTTTTTTAAAAAAAATTGACATTTCCTCTCCTTTTCCTAACTGTTAAAAGTATTCAAAAAGTTTAAATTTTAAGTTATGTACTTATGTTAGTTACGGTTTATAAATAATAATATAACTTCTTATACTTTTTGTAGGTATATTGATATTTAGCCAGCTAAACAAATCTAAAAAATCTTAAATAATTTCCCCTCCCAGACTAACTCTACATTTGGTAGTCTCAAACTATGATTTTCTCATATCAGAATTTAATTATATGCTTTGGATAGAATCTTAAATATAGCTATACGAATAATGCTTTAATCGATAAATTTTATATCATACTCCCGTTGCTAAGAAAAATTTATATTATATTCATTCCAATATTTAATATAAAAAATTAATAAATTTATATTATATATTATTTAATTTATTTAAATTAATTAACTAATTTCTATATTAATTATAATTAATTAATTTTTTTAATTTATAAAAAAATAAATAATTTATATATATATTGATAAGATTTTACTTAATTTTATATTCGAATTTATTATATACAAACATACATAGAATAAAAAACTTAAAAATAAAAGTTACTGGGAAAGAACATTCGTTTGATTTTTCAAATATTAAATTAAAAAATTATTAGTTTTCAAATAAACAATATATATATATAGTTAACAAAAAAATCCAATACGAATAACAACAACAACAACAACAACAAAGCCTTATCCCATTAAATAGGGTCGGTTACATGGATCATACGACGCTATTGTGCTCTATCAAAAACTGAATCCTTAGTTAAGTTATTGACCAGGAGATCCCGATCAATGACCTCGTTGAGCGTTTTCTTTGGCCTTCCTCTATTCCTTTTAACCGGGCTCTATACGATTTGATCCACCCTCCCCACTGGCGCATCCCTTAACCTTCTTTGTACGTGTCCAAACCACCTAAGACGGTTCTCTACCATTTTTTTTCTCAATAGATGCCACTCCAACTCTTCCCCGAATTTGTTCATTATGAATCTTATCTTTTCTTGTATGTCCACACATTCATCTCAACATCCTCATTTCAGCTACCCCAACTTTATGCTCTTGCTGTCCTTTTAAAGCCCAACATTCACTTCCATAAAGCATTGCTGGTCTTATAGCAGTACGATAAAACTTTCCTTTTAATTTATCTGGTAGTTTCCGATCACATATAACTCCAGTAGCCTTTCTCCATTTAAACCACCCAGCTTGAATTCTATGATTAACATCCTCCAAAATTTCACCATCCTTCTGTATAATTGATCCCAAATATTTGAATTTATCTATTTGTGGAATAACTTGATCTCCCAATTTGACCTCCAAGTTATTTCTAACTTGCCTCTTATCAAAATTACAATGCATATATTCAGTCTTACTTCTACTCAGACAAAAATCCTTCGACTCTAAAGTACTTCTCCATAACTCAAGTTTAAAATTAATCTCTTCTCTTGACTTTGCCACAAGAACTATATCGTCTGCAAAAAGCATGCACTTAGGGATTTCTTCTTGAATAGGTTTGGTTAGAACATCCACTACTAGATTAAATAAATAAGGACTCAAGGATGATCCCTGATGAAGACCAATCCTTATGGGAAAATCCTTTGTTTCGCCCCCAGACATTCTTACAGTAGTTGTTACCCCCTCATACATATCTTTTATTGCCTTGATATATGCCATGCGCACACTTTTCTTTTCCAAAGCTTTCCAAAGCACCTCCCTTGGTACTCGATCATACGCTTTTTCTAAGTCAATAAAGACCATATGCAAGTCTCTTCTTTTGGTCCGGTACCTTTCCATTAACCCCCTTAATAAATAAATCGCCTCTATTGTAGACCTACCCGGCATAAAATCACACTGATTCTCAGAAATATCAGTCTCTAATCTCAACCTGTGTTCAATTACCTATTCCCACAATTTCATAGTGTGACTCATAAGTTTTATCCCTCTGTAATTTGCACAATTTTGAATATCCCCTTTATTTTTATAAATAGGAACTAAAGTACTTTTCCTCCAGTCATCAGGCATTTTTTTAGAATTTAAAATCACATTAAATAGTTTAGCAAGCCACACCACCCCCACTTCGCCTAAACACTTCCAAACTTCAATAGGAATACCGTCAGGTCTAACAACTTTACTATTTTCCATTTTCTTAAGCGTCTCTTTAACCTCGTCAACATGGATCCTACGGTAAAATGCTAAATTTGGTTCAACTTCTCGTGTTAAATCCTCGAGCTCATAACTCGACCCTCCTCCCTCGTCATTAAACAATTTGTAAAAATAGGTCTCCCACCGTTCTTTAATATCACCATCTGTAACTAAAACCTTACCCTCTTCATCCTTAATACATCGTACTTGATCCAAATCCCTCGATTTTCTTTCCCTATCTCTTACAATCTTATAAATAGTTCGTTCTCCCGACTTTGTCCCTAACTTCTTATAAAATTCCTCAAAAGCTTTAAAACGAGCTGCACCCACCGCCTTCTTAGTTTCCTTCTTAGCTAAACGATACTTTTCCCAATTTTCAGTATTATTACATAAGTGTATAGCTTTAAAACAATCTCTCTTGTTCTTAACTTTCTCTTGTACGTCCTCATTCCACCACCTAGTCTCCTTATCTCGTCGACCAAAACCTTTAGATTCTCCCAAAATTACTTTAGCAACCATTTGGACCCTCTCAGCCATTTCCTTCCACATGATATTAGCATTTTTCTGCGCCTCCCAAACCCTTTCATTTAACATAGTTCTTTTAAAAGTTTCCCTCTTCTCCCCCTTTAACTGCCACCACTTGACTCTTGTGTTTAAAACATGTTGGTATTTTTTCTTCCTACACTTAATACGCACGTCAAGGACCATTAACCTATGCTGGGTTGTCACCCCGTCCCCTGGAATCACTTTACAATTTGTACAAAGTCTTCTGTCATGACTCCTTATCAAAAGAAATCAATCTGTGACCTGTGGACCCCACTCTTGTATGTGACCAAGTACTCCTTCCGCTTCTTAAAGCACGTGTTGACAATCTTAAGATTGTAAGCTAAGGAAAACTCAAGAATAGATTGTCCTTCATTATTAATCTCTCCAAAATCAAAACCACCATGAGCCCCTGCATATTGCCCTGCCTCCTTACCAACATGACCATTAAGGTCTCCACCAATAAAAATCTTCTCAGTAAGTGGTATGCTCTGAATCAACCCCTCCAAATCTTCCCAAAACTTTTTCTTAAGGTGTGCTTCTGTTCCCACTTGAGGTGCATAAGCACTAATAACGTTGATTGTATCCCTTCCAATAATTATTCTTAAAGATATAATTCTGTCATCAATCATTTTCACATCCACCACATTCGTCTTCCACTCTTTATCCACAATGATACCAACACCATTTCTCGTACCTGTTTTACCTGTGTACCAAAATTTGAACTCATTGATTTCCCGAGATTTTTCTCCAACCCATTTAGTTTCCTGAAGGCATAAGATGTTAATCTTTCACTTTACCATTTGGCCCACCACCTCCCACGCTTTTCCAGTCATAGTCCCAATATTTCAAGTGCCAAATCTAATCTTTCTCTCCTGAACTAGCTTCTTTAGCCGCCTCCGTCCGTAAGAGAGCAGTAGCCCTTGCTCATTTAACACTACATCCGGGCGACGATGCAGCGGCCCTTACTCACTTCTCACTGTACTCGAGCCATACAGTGCGTTACTTACGGGAAACGACCTAGTATTAGCTCAATATCTTCGTATGTCCATATTCATAAGATTCGACAAATTTTTACGTTGGCTGTCGGGGCCTAACACAACCCTCCTCCTTTACCCGGGCTTAGGACCGGCTACATGCATAGGCGGAGTTAAAAAAATCAAATATGAATACGAGTATTAAATATTTAGAATTAATATAAATTATTCTTAAGATGATCAACAAACAATTTAAAAACAGAATTGGATAGATCAGTTTTATAGTTGACTAAAAGAAAATCCATTTTGATAGAATTTGATTGATTTGGGCTCCACTTTCTCATTCTATTTCTCTATGCTGGCCAAGGGCTTCTTGTTTGCTTTTACGCCTCTGTAAAAGTCCAGAGGCTATTCATCCAAGTCCTCCTAGCTGGATTCTGGTGTTCTCTCCTCCTCAACTGAAAGATTTCTGTTGTTCATACAAAGAAAACAGAAAAACCTACGACGGCTTCAGCTGTGTCGAGAACTTTGTCTTCCTCCGATCAATCTCTGGTGGTATAAGTTATAACATTCCCTGTCACAGAACTCACAAAATTGATGGGAAATTTATTTGTCAAGAAGCCGAAAGTAACCGATGTGGATCGAGCAATCCTCACGCTCAAGACCCAGAGACGGAAGCTTGCTCAATATCAACAAAAGGTTCGTTTTTTTTTTAAAACTTTTCGTTTTAATTCTTCGGAGGCATCGATCAAAGTTTTATGTGTACATTCTCTATCATTTGTTTGTGTGGTCAGTCAAGGATTTAGAGTACCAAAAGGAGAGAATTTTCAGGCTTATATGAGGGAATTTCAAAATTATAAAATCCATTCACTGTTTTACATTGCATGCTAATAGCAGATTGCCTTGTTATGCATGACTTTATTCTTTCTGTTAGCTTTGTTGATGTATTTTCAACTTGACTCAACATGTCTTTTATAGATGTCATGCTTAAAGTAGTTTTGCTATGACAGTTAGATTGTAACACAAATGACAAAGCAGGAGAAGTTCGGGTAAAATTGATTATATGAACTTGTTCTCCTCTGCTGAAATTATAATGTGTAGGTTAACTCAAGTCACTGACCTTGGTGTTAGGCCCGATTAAAATTGGCCCACGACTCCCTGCATGATGATTTTGGGAAGTGAGATTAGCACTTAAGGATTTCAGTCCCATCTATTATGCAAGGATTAACGAAGCGGTTAATAAAACGGCTAATCAATATTATTATTATCAAATTGATCGAAAATATTAAATCTATATCCTACTTCACTATTTAGAGGCCATAAAAAATGTAGCTTGTTTCTCAGACTTTGTGCAATGCATGGGGAAACCTACCTAGAGAGGAAAAATATGTAGTGGATTGAGTTTATTTTGCTGAAATTATCTATAACTGGGAATTTTTTCTGCATTTGGGTTGTTTTTGATAGGACTTTGACAGACTTTGGCTGTTGAGATAGCTAGGTAGATACGATTTGGTGTCTTAAACTGGACTTATGCTTGTAAACTTTATCAACTTTTGAGGAAATAAGCATGACGCCTTTTTATTTCTTTCTGGGGATCATCTTTCTTAGCTTGAATGATAATTCACTTAAAATCACTGTTATGCTTCTTTATGTTAGAACTTGCATCTTAAGCACTGTGGTTCACATCAATATACTTTATCCTATGTGTTCTAAGCCTTATGCATTAAAGGTTTGGAATGTAGATTTAAAGCACCTGCCATAAAAAGATAAGTTTAAGCAGCTAATATTACAGAGTTTTGTTCTTTAATTTGATTGGAAGTATTGTCCTTTATTTTTTCCCTCCATCGCCACTTGTGCTTTTTTTTATTCATAAAACAAGGAAGAATAAGACTTGGGAATTTGAGCCACTGTCACTATGTTTTCCTCTATATTCTTTCCCTTTGATACAGCTTTTATTGTGCTCCGGCTCACCGTATGGTCTGGCAAAAGAACTCTGTTAATGATCTCATGTAAAAAGTAAAAAAAAACAAATAAAAAAAGAGCACTGTTATTGAAATTAGTATTCGCTAGTGTATCATCATGAGTACATAATGACAAAGGTCATACATTTCATTTTGTGCACTAATATGGCTAACATGTAATAACTAATAAGTACACTTATAGGGAAAATTCTGTAGTGGGGGTGACGTTACGCATGTTTGTATGGATGCCATTGTATATTTGTACAATGCATGCATATATCGCTGTTATGAAGTTTTCAGGGACAATTTCATTTCATTTCACAACTGTGGCCCATATGGCTTGCCTAGCAAATGCATCATATGCTTGAACTTTCATAGAAACTATATGAGTATGTTGCACCTTATGATCGGCAACTTATTTGTGAAACATAGCGTAGCTGAACAGAATGCCTGCACTTTTTGTTACAAACTAGGAAGTGCAGCTGTAGTTATACATCTGAGCTAGTTCGGTATCTCCAAAGTTGCATAGACTGCCCAGTCAACAATTAGAGTGTTTCATTTAGAATTCCTAACATTGGGGTTGTGTATTTTACAGTATCTTATTGGATATTTGACCTTATTTTCTTTTTCCAGCTTGATGCTGTTATTGAAGCCGAGAAGCAAGCTGCAAGAGACTTGATCCGCCAAAAGAAGAAAGACAGAGCCTTGTTAGCATTAAAGAAAAAGAGGACACAAGAAGATTTGTTAAAACAAGTCGATGACTGGCTTATAAATGTGGAGCAACAAGTAATAATTTAGTATCAAATTTTATTTATTTTTTATTCTTAATAATTAGATCAAGACCTGTTTAAGATGGCTTTATAATTGTCTAATGGTATATAATTAGTTTAATGCTCCTTCCATGTGTTATTTTGAAGTAATGAATGGCATGTTAGTTATTGGTAATTTGTAAAGCCCCATTGATGTACTATCATTCACCACAGTGCCACAAGGCTGGTTTCTTTTAAGTTGATTTTTAGCATAAAAGTTTCATGCTGATTATCCCTTTGGTTCAGTTGGCAGATATTGAACTAGCAAGCAAGCAGAAGGCTGTGTTTGACAGTTTGAAGGCTGGTAATGATGTAGTTAAATCCATACAGAGTGAGATAAACATAGATGATGTTCAGAAACTTATGGATGATACTGCTGAAGCTAAAGCTTATCAAGATGTGAGCTTGACATTAATTTTATCCCCACTTTTGCTGCTTTTATTGCAAAACCATTGCACTAGGTTTGGGCTGGTTTGGTTGAGTTTTAAAAACATACCTGGGAAGTAGTATTTGGCAATTTATATTTAAGTGCCTTTTTCTTTGACAAAACTTCTGTTGATATTGGATTCTAACTGATGGGTGGCATATTTGTGTTGTTTTTGAAGGAAATTAATGCAGTCTTAGGGGAGAAGTTATCAGCAGAAGATGAGGAGGAGATTCTAGCAGAATTTGAGAACTTGGAAACTCAGGTGCATGGATACTCTTTCTTTTTCTTAAATTATATCCTCTGGCCTACAGCTATATTCCGATATCATCCAACCAACGTTGTTCTATATTCTAATCGAACTTCTGATTGATCTCTAGTGAATGATATTTTTGTTAAGATGGAATGCGACCTTTTTATTGCAATTGGCTGAATAAAGTAACTCCCGGTTATGCTTGCTTGTGTCCTAAAAAGATTCGACTTGTCTCTCCATGACCTAAAAGTACTGAACTCATGAATGATTTTATGGCATGATCAATTCCAAATTAGGAATGTCATTTGAAGAAATAAAATCATGATCCTTGTGAAGTAGAAGACTTAGCTTAGTCGAAAGAGGCATGAATGTTCAATAGATGATATTGTGCCCCGATAATTTGTTTATTCTACAATAATTAACATAAAATTAAATTATTTTCCGTTCAGCTTATGGTTCAAGATCTTCCTGAAGTTCCTACCACAGAGCCTGAAGGCATCAAGGAGGAATTGGACCTTCCTGACGTCCCAACCAAAGCACCTGTTGATGCTGCAGTTTCCACAAAAACAAAAGGTATATATATTTTATTACCTATCTCCCATTTTTCCAAGCCTACAAAATTTTGAAAATAAGCTTACTGTCTGTGATTGATGGTGTCACAGTTATGGAGGAACCAATTCCTTCTTGAAGAGCGTGGCGTCCAAATTAGGCAGAGTGTCTGGCTTATATATTCATGTGCTATTCCAAATTCATGCAATTGCTAGAATTTAGGTTGGCTTTGGTATTTTCAGTCCCCCTGACATTGGATTTGTACAGAGATGCTTGTATATTTTACCAATTCAACGTAAATGATGAGTATTATGGAGAACACCAAATATTTGATTTCAGGGAACAGATCCTTTCCAGTGGAAAGGGGAGAGGATTTTGTGAAGTGTAAACGTTTGGTTCACAGATTATGCTTTCTGAAGGAAACTAGTGAATCTCTGCCCTTTAAGACTAAGTCTAGTGAGGATTTCGCTCCATATTTTCAGATTTCAATCTCTGTTCCACATCTTCGCTTCAATTTGGCCCTCTTCAGATTGTTTCATGGTTCTTGCTTAATAAAATACTTCGCAAATTCCGATCCCGGAAATCCGCTTTCCAAGGTTTTAAGTTTGAGAACAAAGGCTGTGATGTATAATTTGTATGGAACGATTCTGCCCTCGAAGTATGATATATACCATACATATGATGCATAATTTGTATAGCGCAATTGTGATGCATGATTTGAATCTGCTGTAAATGAGACTGATTTAGTTAAAAACGTAGCATTCCAGATGTGCCTGTTGCAGATGTCCTATACATTCTATTACCTTGTATTCTTTCACATCTTCAGAAAACAAAATGTAGATCATTTGTCAATAGACGATAATGGATTTTCTATTTCCATGGCGATCATTCAATGGGATAGCAAATAATATGATTACAATATGAGACTGTACTTTGCTTGACACATAAACCATTCCACAACAATCATATAACAATTACCAAATGAGTACAAATCATTATTGGGATCCTGTATAATTTCTACTACTTATAGTACAAAGTCATACAGCATCAAATACCTGTAAGGTTGTGGGGGGAAAAGCTTATTCTATTACAATAATAATCTTTACTGCATCATCTGCTATCCCAAAGATTGCCTCCAACTTAGATTTCTAGAAGAAAGTGACAAGAAAACCTTGACAGCAGGAAAGAACCAATATGTTTACAGTAAAGCCATTCTTCAAACTTGTTATGATGTGATCCGCTGGGCAAAAAGGAATTGAATTCCTAACCCATTAAGATACTAGTGTTGTTCTTTCCTGTCAAAAGACGAAAGCAACCCCAGCTTAGAATATGCGTTCAGGGAAACTAGCAGATCAACCATCTTGAGATTAGTGTATGAAGTCTTCTCCCATCATGAATTTTCTGGACTATGAAATCAATCTAAATAAGGGAATTTTAATTAACCAAAGAGGCATATAGTCGTATCTATATTGATGCCACAGATATTTTATAAAATGAAATGACAAATTGATGCGGTACTGCTGGCATGTTCATGGACATCCCTCCTTTCCAATCTGATAGATGACAGATATATGATATTTGATGGAAACTTGTAAACTTATTTCAAAAGCCAAGTTTTACGATTGTACTAGGTTACGTGTGAATGTTATTGAACATATAATCATACACAAAAAAGAAAAAAGAAAAAGCATAAAACGTTAAATGTCCACAACACATTCCTAGAATCTTAGGTATCAAAAAGTGACAATTTACCCTAACTCAAAAAAGCAGTCACCTTATATATTGACAATTCATCTGTAATTATTGGTATTATAGGGTCAAAATGCTACCAAATCCTGAAAACTGGGGTATTTACAGGCCTATACAAAAGAATAGGAGTATAGGATACTTCGCAGAATCACTTGATTAAGTATTAAATCAATAGAATTTCAATTTCTTTTATTAAAAAGACATTTTTGAGAAAATGAAAAAGAAAGCACGTATAGGTCTGCAAATTCTTGCAGTGGCTACCGTCCTAATTTATTTTCTGAGAATCAAGAACAAATTTGCGTTTTATTCACACGTGACAACACACACAGAGACACACAAAAAAAAAAAAAGGAAGCATAATTAATCATCAAGGTACCCACTGTTTGCAAAATAAATTAAAGAAAAAAGGGTTTGACATGTCAGGGATAAGGCAAACCTTGATGAAGACAAACAAGGGGAAGCGGTTTGGAAGCCAGCAAATACATTTGAGTAAGACTTCGTCAGATAAGAGAAATTGGCAACAGGAGGCAGAGCAGGTACCATTTCACCTTTCTTCAAAAGTTCATGCAAGTTAAGCCTTTGCAAGGTCAAAACAGCCCTTGACTCTTTCCAAATAAAGGCTAGGATACCATTGTGAAATACAAAGAGGGAACCAGGCTTTGATCCTGGGTATCTAAACCCATAACCAGTCGCAATACCCTCCCCCACAAAAGCATGCTCAATATTTACAGGAAAAGAATCCACACCAGCATCCCAAGGAAAGGGTTCAGATGAAGGCTCATTGGTATTTACTATAAACATTGCTGAGCCATTGGGATGCAAGACATAGTGAGTTCCTTCCAATATTTTGGTTGCAATGAGAAGCTGTTGTCCCTCAGATTCCTCATAAGATAGCAGCAGCAGGAAAAGAGCCTTTCCAGGCTTGTCTTTGCTAGGCTTTCCAGGAGGCCAACCAAAAGTCCCTCCCCAGAGACCTGCATATTCTCGGTCAACTTTGGGAACTGGCATTCGCAGTTTATAAAGAGCAAATCGGCTGTCGTGCATATTTGGCCATGCTCGATAAGAAGATAACTTTACAGTTGAGGCATGTAATGTTAGTTTAATTGTGTCACTTGATCTGAGAAATTCTTCAAGTCGCGCATGCTTACCCTCACTGCTTGAAGTAACCTTCTCAGAGATTGCATGACAGCCATTATTTGAGCTAGATTTTCCAAGGATATGTTTAAAGCTATGCCAGAAAGATCCACCAAGACTTTTTCTCTTGTTGGAATGTGTATAATTAATCACCTCGTCTGAAGGTCTAGCAAAAGCCCATGAACGAATACTAGCTTGAACTTCATCCAGCTCTGATTGCACATTACCGACTGCCTCTTGGGAACTAGCTTTCCCATCAATCTGAATACTACTAGAATTAAGCTTGTACACTTCAATAAGGAGACTTCTTCTTTCTGACAAGAGCAACAAATCTTTCTGAACGTTGTCCTTGTCCACACTAAACCTAGGAAATACGGGTCCAAGTGCCATAGCAGGAATCTTTTGCCGAACTTGACTAGTAATAATCTCAAGTAACTTTCTTCTATCACTAAAACCTAATTTGCTAAAGGGAACCGTCAACACATTATTTCCAGTCCTATGTGACCTAGGTAGTCCACTGTTTGAACCGCAAATATTTCCTGATAACTCCCCATCTGAGTGGTGTACCGTGCTGTTACTCTGCAACAAAGTATCACCACATTTCTGTTGTGTGGGCTCAACCCCAAGCAATAGCACATTGCAAGTTCTTTCTATTTGTTTGACTAAACCAGGATAAATATAGTTAATTCCGTTCTCCCTTCCATGTAGAAAAAATGTGATTGAACCATCAGAGTCTCCAATAAATTCAAAGACTGGCGCCCAGAGAATCGGACCATCCTCCATGCCCAATGGGCCAAGCTCCTGAGGAATAACCCGGCACCCAACAACAGAAACAAAACCAGGAATGACATAGACTACATTACCAAGCTCAGGATTCTGATGAACCCACATACCAACTAATGGTTTAACACTAATAAGAAAACGGCAAAGTGCCTTATAAGAGGACACACCTTTTCGCCACTCAACTAAGTCTTTATGGGGTAATATGTCAACCATGTCACACTGAGTGAGCCAGACATTTTCAGAAGCCGCAAGAGCGTATAAACTCCTGCAGCAAAGACTGAGATTACATACATCTCTTGGCGAGAGGAACTGGGAGATGATGGAAAATAAATCATCAGTAAGAGTTTGAAGCAAGCACGAATCAAAGGGTTTAGGTAACATAATGATCAAACCAAAATTTGATTGTCAGATATTCAAGTCCAAAATATACACTAATCAAGCATCAAATGCAGCCATGGCCGGATGCAGACAATTGTAATTGATCAAAGAAGAACAGAGATCCGAACCAACAACCAATTGAAACCCCAACGCAAACCTCAATAGTCGCGGGTAGCAAGAATCAGTAACGGAAACATCGAGCAGGAGAATGAATTGGGCGGTCTCAGATTTTGTAAAAATCGAATTGAATCAGTTTGAATTGCCTCCTATGTACTGGAATTGTCGTCTTATTGGGACTGAATAGAGAAAGAGAATTCAGCATCGAGAGGAAAGCAAAGAAGAATTGGGGATGGGACTGGGAGGACCCGGATCCTGTAAATTGACAAAGACGACGCCTTGCTTCGCAAAAACGCGCCGTTTCATCTGGTTGATGCTTCCCAGTTCACACACATGGACGATCCGCGACAGAAAGGTCACAAAAGTGGTGGCAAGTGGCGGAGAGAAAATTCTGCATGTAATGTCTGTGAGAGCCAACTAATGTTGAAATCAGCTTAAAGCAGAAGCCAAGAGCCCTAAATTCCAAACTGTGACCCCACCACTGGGAACTGCCCATTCCACTCGTATTTCAACGACGACTTACCAAAGACAAAGACCCGTGACTCATATTTCCGAGGTCAATGTCATCATTGTTCACGAATTTTCGTGTTATTTAATTAATATTTTAGGATATGACATGCTTCTAGTGCTTTGAAACTGAGGTGATCAACATGTTTGTTACGTTGATAATTAAAAAAAAAAAAGTGGAAGCTACTTTTTACCCCTTAAATTTTTTTATTAAACAAAAAGGTTAAGTTATATTCCACGTTTTAAATTTTTTTCTTTTTATAATTTTTTCCTGGTGTTCATTGGTATTAAAAAAATATTTTAGGAATATAATTATATTAATAGTACTTTAAGATATTGAACACTACTAAAAAAATATTTTAAAATATTAAATACAGTAAAATTTATTTTAGAATATTGAGTTAAATGTACCCTTTAAAAAATAAATTCTTATAACTTTGATCAAAATATTTAGAAATGAGGTATGGTGTATATGATTATAATGCGTAATGATATAGTAGTAATATGTTATAATAGTAGAAATTTTAGTCAAGGTTAATCATAACTTGAAAAATGATTTTGTGATGAAAATTAAACTTCAAGAATATTAACTAAAATTTTAGGGATCAAAACTCTGTTTTTCTTAAAAAAAATAGTCATTTAGTTTTTATATTTCATATTAACTTTTATTCGAGTCTTATGTTTTTTTTTTGGTCAAATCAGTCCTTCATATTTATTTATTCATGGTTAGATGGTTAATCTTCATTTTTCTATTCTGTTAACAAACTTTATATGGTTAATCTAGCCTCTGTGGATAGGCCCAAATTAGCCCAATGTTGTATGGAATAACAATATAGACATACAGTAAACTGTTTTTATTTATTAACATTTGGTATATAAATTATAATTTTTTAAAAAAATATACTATGTAAATTGTTAAAGAAAAAATAGGTCAAAATTCCAATTAGTATTAACATATTTATCTTAAACCATTTTTATTAATAGCTGCAACATAGCATTAAAAGATTGTTTGATCTTTAGGGAGTATCACTTTATTGTGGTTCCAGTTGCAGCACTTGAGGAGGCATCATAACTCTTAGGCGTCTAGGTTTATGCTTGAGGGTAATTGGCAGCTCGCTCTGCCCGATATTAATATTGTCTAGGAAGAAGGGAAACTTCGCCATGCCCTTAGATCGTGGGTGAGCCTGACCCCTTTCTAAAATTTTTTTACTAAAAAAAACATAAAAGAGATGGTAAAAATAATAGAAAATGTGTTTGTATCCTACAAAGATATAAGTTTGATTTCTTCTCTCTTTGTGAAAACTCTTTTGATATGCGATCTCGTAAGTCCCTTATAAGTGTTATCTAAACTCTAGGGTCGTGCCCTTGTCTTGGTGAGGACCGGTGCCGTATTCACCTAAATTTTCCCTTATAAAAATAATAATAATATATATCAATAATTAAAATTTGCTACGAACGAGTTGGGTTAATAAGAGGAGTTAATTTCTTGTAATATGGTAAATCAATGTTTGAACTCCTACTAGAAAAGATTACCAAATTTAGTTCCTGACAGTACATTGAATATAATTGCTTCCTTAATAGGAGGATACCTATGTTGAGAAAATACCCCCTATTTTAATATAAAATATATTTAATTAATTTAATTGGGTAAAAAATTATTTTATTTAATTAATATGACATATTTTTACTAAAACATTATAATTATCTTCCTTAACTTTTACCCTATCTCTCTTACTAAATTATTGTTAAGGGAGTGTTAATTGAAAAAATTTAAAAAAATTTAATAAACATAATAAATAAATTGTATATTTAAGATTATTATTAACTTTTTAATTAAATTTTATATTAAAAATTAGAATAGTATATGTGTGAGTTGGAGCGCTGTGGCCCAAACAATTATTAACTCTCCGTTTTTTTAGATAAGATTCTTCTCATTTATATTAGCTATTTAGCTTACGCCTTTACTTCAGAAATCGATTGAGTTTTGATGCCATAAATGATACTGATTTTTTGGAATCAAGTTCTATTATTTCATCAACGAGGTTTCACTTGGTTGGTAAGGATTTGAAAACAAATCAAGTTCCCGTGAAACTGGTAATGAATTTCATTTGAGAAACTCTAATCAGATGATCAATCTGTCCATGGTGGCTTTAATCCACATTCAGTATTTTCAGTCTAGCCATTAAAGGATCTAGAGGTGAAACATTATCAAGTACTATTGAAGGATATTTTTCTCGGGGTAAAATATAATATACAAAAACTTATTCAATCGGTGGTTGCAAGAAATGCATGGTCTTTTTTCTTTTCTTTGCTTGAGTGCTCTAAAGTCATCATTTGACCTTCATTGTAGCAGCTAATCAAAGCTGAACTTCTAATCATTGCATCTTATGAACAATTTAATGATGCATGGGAAACCATAGTGAAGGAAACAATAATTTAAGCATGCATTAACATATATAATTTGCTCATTACTATGTCATGGCTAAGTTTGTTTTCTATCGCCATTTATCTAAGGAAGCATATATCTATCGTTGATTTTGAAACTTAAGATGAGTAGCCAATGCATGCAGTGAACTGAACATTGATGACTGACATATGTTGCATAATGATACAAGAGTTGATACGTATGCCTTTTAGATGAATACAATTTATTTAACACCAAGAGATGTTACCTATAGACATAGGACAGTTACAAAGAAGAACCTCCTCATTAATTAGCAGTCTGAAATGGAGAGGACTTCAAAAGAAAGAAGAAGAGAAATGGTTTTCTTCAAGTCCTGTGTCTGATAAAGAAACTATATTTTGATATGTTCCAACCTATGGTAGCTGCATCACCTGGTTATGGTGTGTTATGGATTAAGTGTGTGTTTGAATAGATTTTTAAAAAATGGCTTATAGATAAAAAGAATTTTTTAATAGCTTTTAGAAAAAGGCTTTTGGAGAAGAGTTTATAGAAAAAAAAAATGGTTCTCAATAAATAAGTGTTTGGATAGTTATTTTCATAATAACTTTTTGCATTGATAAATTACTAAAAAGGGTATGATTTTATTAAAAAATATGAGAGGGGAGAGAAGAGTGAATAGAGAGGAGAGAGGGTGGAGAAGAGAGAGGAGAGAAGTGTAAGAAAAAATAAGGGTAGAATAGTAATTGAGTAGTCCATAAGCTCTTTTACTGTTCTAAAAGATATTCCCACTAGCTTACCTGAAACTATTATTTTAAACCATGATTTGGTCTAGAAGCATTTATGGACAGATATAACTGTTTGTTTTAAAATTTCTCAAAATTAAGGTTTGAACTAGAAGTTCTTTTAAAATCACAATTTAAAAAAAATCTAAACGGGCCCTAAATTATATTTGCTGAGATAGTATATAAGCACAAAGAGAAAAAAGAATCCTTCTTAGACAAGGAAAACTAGAAAGTAATAGCATTATGGCTCCACCTAGGACCTTCAAATCTGACAGAACGATTAATTTACCCACAAAAATAGAACCACAATGCAAATTCTGTTTATATCACATGGCAAACAATACTAGAGAAAGATTGATAGAGATTCTTACTTTCGTAGTTCCAATTTGCCATCTGCCACCCAAAACACACATGTATGTATAAAATTGTCATGCAACAGTGTATAATTCCCTCCTTTAAAATAAGGAGCATATCACACATATTTACCTATATTTTTCTTTATTTATCTTCGTGTCTTACTTGTAATGGACTTGAGCTTATCCATTAAGGGTGGACCGATAGGCATTTTTTAACAAGATTTATGCATACCCATCATATACTATCTACAGCTCCAAGTTAGAGTTAGTTAAACTTAAATCCAACTTCCCTCGGTTATAGAAAAACAAAGCATGTATAGTTCCTACTAGAGAAATGGTGAAAGCTTCTTCCATTAGCCAGAATACATGAACTGCCCCATCTCCTCATGTAGCTATCCTCTTGATGTTGTCTCAATTGCTGGCTATTTAATTTAGTGAAATACATTTGATTTTGGCTTATCGTTAATACTAGAATTTCATAATTCTTAATTGCATGCTTGAATTTGGGCTCTGTGAAAGGTCTTTTTCTTTTTACATTAAAAGATTCAGAGTGTAATATATACGGAGGTGCTTCAGAAGTGGGAGCATATTAAACTAAAATCCTTCCTGTCATTTGTTTAACATCTCCTCGAACCTCGTGCCTTAAATTGTTTATGGTATGACACGAAATAGGTTGTCACCAAGAAACTTGGGGCGTGGGAAAAGGCCGAAGGGAATGCTCCATATGTCGGTTGCCACAAAGCAACAAGATAAACATGTTATAGTAATTTTTTAAATTTTTTTCTTATTTTAATATTTATATTTAAAATATAATATATTCTCCTGTCTTAAATATAAAAGATAATAAAAAAATTTATTTTAGTAATAACTATAAAATCTCTATTTACTTTAATTCTTAAATTTTTAATTTTTTTCTTGCACTCTCTTTAATAATTGTAGATATTAAGGAGATTTTTCCTCTAAAGAATAGCTTTTCATACAAATAATTAGAAATAATTTTTTAAATATTTAAATATTAGTTATTTAATTTTTTTATTTATGATCGGAGAAATTAACTATTTTAAATATTTTGAATTAGTTATGTACTCCTCACAATCCTGTAGGTAATCGGGTTTACAGTAAATTTTATTGTTCATAAGTTTAAAAAAAAAAATATGACTTGTGATATTTAGAATGGAGGGACCGACATTTAGGTAGATAAGTTCCACAGCTCGCGTGGGTATATTACCGTTTAGGGCATGTCCTTTCTTAACAACAGCGTTGTTTGCGAGTAATATAAATATCGTGTTTGGACATCTCACAAGGACTCATCCCTCTATCATTATAAAAGCTCATCTGGTGATTTTATAAATTTTTTATAAATATTCTCTTAACCTTACTGCTATATTTTAGCCTGGAGAGAAATTTTTTATATCAAAAAATAGTGTTTGGATCCATTTGTTTTACAAATTGAGAAATGTAGGGCGGCTCATGGGTGGGTCGGCTATCATGAAGCCATAGATTTGTCAAATCTAAATGACCCATGTGATCAAGAGAGGCTGAATAAAATACCAAGAGTCCATGCTCCTACACTCCTACTAAAGCGCGTCTCAAGGTATCAAAATCAGTCATTTACCAATTGTCCATGATTTTAGCTCCCATACAACTATTTATACTTATTTATAGCATATCTAATTATTATTGAGTACTATTTTATTATAATTCTAATCATAATGTTTGAAGAGTCATCTTAATTTTTTAGTATTTAAGTTTATATTTGAGATAAATTGACAGCTCGCCATGTATAACATTCTAATTTTTATCTTTATATTTAAATAAAATTAAAAATATTATTTCTCAATAACTTAAAAATATCATCTAATTAAATTATTATTATTATTTTCAATAAAATAAGATATCTGAATTATTCTACCATTATCTTTACTTAGGGTTTTATAATTTGATTGTTATTATTAGTTAGAAGATTATTATGATTTAGGCTCATATTTATATATGGAATTGAATTTTAAATTATTATTATAACTTTATAATAGAGCTAAGGCATTGAGTTATTTTTCAGACTTAATTATTAAGTCAGCTCCTATCTTTTTAGTTATCTCTCTCAGTTCATTTCCTATTCCCAAAAAATCCCACCTCTGTTCCCCTCCCAAACACGTCCTTAGTTTAATTCACCTAAAGCTAAGATTTATTTTTCAGATCTTTTGTGGCAATTATGCATATATTTAGGCGAGAGGTAATTACTTTCTACTCGTTATGTGTGCTAATATGATATTTATGAGTTATTTGATATATATATATATAAATCTATTGATATTGATATGATTGTATTGAGAAAATTTATTTGATGATTTTTATTGAAAATAGTCTTGTGAGACTTAAATTAATTTAAAAAGTTTGAGTTAAAATTATAAACTTGTTATATCTTGAGATTGGAATTTGAAAAAAAATATTATTTTAAAAAAAATTATTGTGATATTTATTGATATTATTGATTATCAAACTATTGAAATTTTGATTAATATGAAAATTATGAATTGGGGATTGGTAATAATGGAGTTATATTTATACTACATGGTAAAGCCTCTATTAGAGCTTGATGATTAATTTTTATCTCACCAGTTTACCGATGGATGTGCCCTACCTATTTACCGATGGGTTGTGACATTTCTACTTGTTTACCGAGGGGGAATACCCATGGTCCGGTTAGGTGCTTTATGAATTTTAGCATATCCATAACATTTGACTTGTTAGCTTTTTGAGTGGCTATGTATATGGTAGTTATCTCTAGCCTATGAGTTCGGTCGACGGGGATAAGGCGGTTCATTTAGATTGATGAGAAGAACTTAGGTGGATCATCTATTTAATTTTATTATGATAATATATTATTTTCTATATATTGTACTTTATGATATGTTCCATTTAACACTTCATGAGTATATGTTAGTATGTATTATGAGTAGAATTATTAGTTACTGAGACGTTTGTCTCACCTTATTTTTATTAATATTTTTCAAGTAATATCACATCTTAGGTCCCTAGGAAAAATTTTAGAGCTTTGATTAAAATTATATCAATTGAGAGGATTTTACAAACTGCCTAATATTAGTCTCGCCTAAGAATTTTTTTTTTTTATCTTACCCTTAGATTATGAGTAAGTTTGATCTCTTTCTAAAATTTTTTATAATAAAACAAAAATTAATCATTTTTACCAACAAGCCAAAGCTATTTAAGATGGTAAGTGTAAGAAGGAGAATATAAATTTAAATTTTAAAAAATATTTATTAAAAGAGATAAAAAAATTACATTCTTAAGTCACTAAATTTTAAGTCCAAAATAATTTAGAGATATCTTTAATTAAGTAAAAAAAAATCATTTTTTATGTTCTAATTAAACCATATTTAATCAAGGTGTAATTCTTTAATTAGATAAATAATATCTTCATGGCCTTGGTCAACTAAAATGCATCAAAATGAAATATTATTCTCCTTTTATTATTTTTTTTAAGACTGAAAGATCATACGAGTAACTATTTAAACTATGATATTAAAACTTAACTCAATTTGATCAGTCAGATTAGTGAACTGGATTTCTAGAACAAAAGGTATATTCTATCATCTTCCTCCTGTATCCGTCTTGTGCTTATACTTTCTGGCGATAAAAAAATATATTCTTAAATGTTACACTTTATTATTTTTATATAAAAAAATTTAAGAGGATTTAAAAAGATCTCTTATTAAGGTTAAGGTATAGCTCTATAACTCAGAGAGTGCTTACAAGATATTTATAAAATTGTCTACTAAAAGAATTCTCATGATAGTAGCGAAAATTAAACTTACGTCTTTGTGAGATACAAATATTAAGATATAAGCTCATTTTTTAATATATGTGTCAACTCTTATTAGTTATATATTGTACCTATTAAAAAAAATAATAGACACAATATATAGCCTGAATGAGCTCCCAATGAGGCGTTGAAATTTACATCTTAGACAAGAAAATACTGCTGGAAAACACTAATCAACCTCCTTATTCTTTTCTTGAAGACCCCATCTCCGAACCTATCTCAGATTTTAAATGATTAAAAAAACATTGAAAGACCAAATTGTGATGATTGGCCATAGCTTAACCAAAACAATACAAGGAAGATATTTTTAGGGTCTTTTCTGGGAAAATGGTTTCAGTTTAAGCAGGCAGGCCAGAACCAACAAAAATATGGAGAGAACCAGTTTTTTTGGTTTAACTTCCGGGTTTTGTTCAAAGATTGTGTGCTTTGCTTTTCCTTTCTTTATAAACTCCCTTTCAATAAAAACAAAATGTATCAAAAAAGTGGTGCTTATCTGACACAATTCCAACATGATGCTGCCATATTTTTCATATCTTTTTTTCAATTTTTTGAGAGGGGAAAAAAAGGTGTATGGAAAAAGAAAAAGGAAAAGGGTATGCTGTTGTATTATTCTATAGCTGACAAAGGATTCTCCCACTGGCTCCGTGGACTGCAATTTCGACCGCATTCTCACAATAAAATTGCCCTTTTCCCTCTGTTTTTGAATTCTTCCATGTTATTCCCAAAGACATGTTCTTCTGCTTTTCAATTAATTTAATTGTAAAAATGAACTGTATTTTTATTTTTTTATCATGTATAATTTATTTCAAACATGAACTTTGGGGGTAACAAAGTCCGGAACCTTATAGTTTCAAGGTCTTCAATGTTTTTATTATTATTTTTCACTTAAAAAAAATGCATAGTGCCATTGGTTCCGTTTGGATAGATTTTAAAAAAAAATTTAGACAACTTTTTTATAAATTTTTATGGAGAAGGCTTATGAAAAAAAATTATTCTAAATAAATGAGTGTTTAGATAGTTATTATTAAAATGACTTTTATAATTGATAAATTATCAAAAGATATGAGATAAAATAAATAAATAAACAATTACTCAGTATCATCGTCATCCGTTCCATCTCACCCACTCCACCTCCACTATTCATAATTTTCCTCCATTCGGCCAAAAGCCACGGTCACCATCTCTATTTGGCCATCCCCACAGTTCCCATCATCTTGTTTATCACCGACTAATATCTCCATTCCCGCCTCCAACAACGATCCAGAAGAATAAAACGGCAAGCACAGAACGTTACAAACATTCTAGCAGAGACAACGGTAGGCCGACTGTAGAAGCGACGATGGTGGAGGGCACAACGATGGCAAACATGGAGGCAAAGAAGAAAAGTATAATAGAGAGAAGAGGGAGACGAAGAGAGGAGACTATGTAAAAAAATATGAGTAAAATAATAATTGGATAGTTCATAAGTTCTTTTACTATTTTGGAAACTACTCTCAAGAGTTTATTCAAAATTATAATATTAAACTATAGTTTAGTCTATAAATTTTTTAGATAAATATGATTGTTTGTTTTAAAAAAAATTTAAATTAAAGTTTAAACAAAAAATTCTGTTAAAACTTAAGTTTAAGAGTTACTTAAACACAAAGATTATGGCATAAGGCCATGGGCTTGGTAAGTGAATTTATCCGATTGAATGGTAATACTAAATTAAATTATGTTGAATTAGATCAATTTTTTTTAAGAAAAATGCGTTATTTACTTGATTGGGCAATGGGCTGGGGCGGCTGTCTTGCATCCAATATGACTCAGCTTGACTTGTTCGCCTAAAATATTTCTAAAAACTTGAAGATTTAAATTGGTAAAAATTAAATATTAAATTTAGTAAAAGAGACTTCTCGTAATTTAGTAAATTAAAATTTAAATCTTTATTAATAAAGATGTCCATATTTATTATGGATAATATTTCAAATATGATTGTCTCTAGTAAGAAGATCGATGATACATGTGCTAAAAAACCAAATAAATTGGGAAAAATAATTAATTATTTTTTGTAATTTTGAGTTAGTAAAAATTCAATTCCTTAATTTTTTATACTATTTTTTATATTATATTATCATGTATCTAATTTTAGGATTCTTGTCTTTCTCTTCCAACACATATATTTCTTATAGGAATTGAATTCAACACCTAAAGAAATTTAGTAAAATCTTATACTATTAAACTAACTATATATTGATTCAATTCCTTAAACTTTAACTCGATAGATAGATGTAACTTAATTTCTATAATATTAACTATTTAAAATTTTAGTCTTTATATATATTAAAAAATAAAATTATAAGAACTAAAATTTTTTCTTAAATGTTATGAACTAATATTTTAAATAATTAAAATTATAAGAATTAAATTTTATATATTTAATATTAATTGAGTTAAAATTATAAGAATTAAATTATATAAGGTAGAATTTTAGTGGTTAAGTTTTAATTTTTGATATGGTCAAAATTAGGGATTAAATGATTGATTTTTTATGCAATTTAAATGATTGATTTTAAACAAATGGTTTTAGACTACAGTGTTTTAAAATGTCAGTATTTACATCATCTGCCCTTTTTCGATCATTCTTTCGTCCTCTGAACTCTGAACCCATATTTTTCATTTTTATTGCAAAAATTTTATACGTGTACAAATAAATAATTTGAGTCATAAAACTTATCTTGACCTTAATAAGTTTGGGAAATTTGGAACTTAGCCCGTCTAAATTTCTTTTAGTATAAAAACAATTAATTAAAAATGTAAAAATTCAAATTTTAGCTTTTATTTAGATTTGACTGGTCAGATCAAAACTACACTAGTATTCCCATTAGAACAATTAGAAGAATTTCAGATGTCATTGTTAAGTTCAATTTAGGATAATTCTTCCCATGTAATTTTTTTATTCACAAGATTTGAACCTCAACCTTATATAAGGATAATAGAGGCATTTCCACTCAAGTTAATTTGCTAAAAGTAATTTTAAATTTAACTTATTGAATGGGGCGTGGGATTACGGGGGGTGGGGGAGAGAGCATGGGATCACAATCACCCACCACGTTAGTAGGAACATTTGCGGCATGTGAAATTATTTAGTACTATTAAAATGGAGATTAAGGACTAAGAAGGAGGGTTATTTAGATACACATATCATTACAAAAAGTATTTTATAATTATTGTCAGAATTATTGCTCATAAAATTAAGTTGACAATTGGCTTGATATATTATCTTCGCTTAATATTAATTTTCTATTGTAACTTCATGTGAAAACAATCCCTTGCTGATTTCAAGGGATAACTATAAAGTGATAATATATATATATATATATATATAAACATAATGATGAAATTTTTAAAATCTAGATAGTTGAAATTTATGGTTTAGAGTTTTTAATTTGTGAGGTGTATTTTATTTAAGAAGAATGACAGCAAGAATATTGTTTTTTTTAAACTTATATTCTATATATTAAAATATAACCATAGAATTAGATTAGATCTAAATCTCCTTATTTTAACATGGACTCAAGGATGTTCCAGATCAAAGGCGATCATTCTTTTTTTATTTTAATATTAAGAATATATAAGCATAAAATTATATTCCCCAGGAATTGCCTGTCCCTTTCTATTTTTTATTATTTATTTTTTGTTGAGAGGATAGGGTTGATGAGTGTCACATGTTTGGTTTCTTTAAGAAGCAGGCAAATAAAATTCCCAAAGCTTTGCGAGGCTTTTAATTCTAAGTAGAGAAGTAACCATCAACGTAACGAACGTTATTCTTTTCTTTCCCAAACTATGTATGTTTCACACTCTTTGGGCACATGGGGGCATGGGGCATCCTCATTATTATTATGAGGTTAACAACAATATTGGATTACAATTATAAAAAATTAATTAATTATAATTATGAGCCGCCCCATTCACTTTTTACAAATAAATAATTAAAAAAAAATGGAGAAGGTTCATTGCTTGGGGGAAAAATAAAGAATAAAAAAAAATGTGTGCATTTTGTGGGAAGCATGATGTTGAGATCAAGACCATTATTAAATTGATTGATCGAGACACTAATCTAAGAGTTAGCGGTATAATTATAATAGAACAGGGTTAACATAATTGTAATCAAAATAATAGTATAATTTAATTAAAATATATAAAAATATTTCTATATGATCTTAAAAAATATATTATTTAAATAAAAAATATTAATTCATAAGTAAATACAAATAAATCATACATAATTTAATAAAATAGGATTATTAAGTATAAATTTGTTTTAGCTTCTAATTCAAAATGATATTATTTTACGTACAGGAAAAACAAAAACATAAAATCGGGACGATTGATTAGTTTAAAATTTTTAATTAGATCGATCAAGAGATTGATCCAATAGATTATTGACCTATGTGCTTTTTTAGAACGGTTATTATTTAAATGGGTCCCATCCATAACCCCTAATACCAAATCCCTTTGTACTGTAGTGCTCATTACAACCCCTTTCTTCTCTTTCTGGCTTTTCCCCCTAGTGGGATGGTTTTTTCTTTTTTTTTTAAAATTTCTTCTCCTTCTATCAGCATCAAAGCACAAGTAAATTTATAATTATACTCTAATATTTCCTTGTTTATATTTATCTTGAAGGGGTAGCATCTTAGAAAACTTAGATTTAAATTATATTAAATTAAAATATAAAAAATACAATAAATAAAGTTTGCATGAAATTTGCTTTTATATAACTTTTTAATATACAATAATACTATTGGATTAAATTTAAATATTGCCAAATTAAATTAAAAGTCATTATTGCTCTCATTGTGATTCAAATTTCATTTACTTTTTTTTCTATCATATAAATTTTCCATATAATTAGAAATTTGAAAGATTAATAAAAATATGTGACAATTTCCCCTTTTTTCAGCTCTTAAATTGATAGCTCTATGTTGTTTTTAAAGTTAAAAACTCTTAGAAGAGTTTTAAACTGATTATATATAATTCAATTATTGGCCAAAAAATTATATATAATTCAATTGCATAATTTAATATAATTTTATAGCTAAATCTAAGAAAGAAGAGTCGAGCTATGATTACATAATAAAAATAAAATAATTAAAAGTAATAATATATAATTCGATATCAAATCGAAATGAGACCCCAGTGCATTAATTACTCGAATAAAAAAATAAAAGAGGTCGTAGTATTATTTAATATATATATTTATGAATGACAAAGGAGTGAAATCATTCTCCTAAGTCCTAATGGACCCCAAATTAAAAGTAGCCCCTCTGATGATTTGACCCATAACACCGTTTATTGGTCACTCAATTTTATCCCCCACCAAACTTTCATGTGCAACATGTTCCGTGCCAATTAATGCCCCATACATTGTCTATTTCTTATAATTATTGATATATTTATTAAGATCAAAATATATTTAAACATCTTAAAATATTTTTTAAAACGTATAAAATATTTTAAAATATTTTTTAATATATTATTATTTTAAAATAATTGTTTTAAAATATTTTTTAGTGTATTTAGTGTCAAGATAAAAAAAATTAAGATATTAAATGTATATAAAAAATACTTTAGACTATTAATTGCTAAATATATTATAAAATAATTTAAAATGTTAGATATATTTCAAAAAACTTTAAAATGTTAGAAGTATTTTAACTCTATTTATTATATACTCACTTTTTTATGCTATATACAATATACAAATAACTAAATTAAGTTACATAGATAAAATATTAGTTAAATAAAATAAATATATATAATATATATTTTTTAAATATATTTTTATTTATATGGGATGAATGAGAAACATAATGAGTAATATAAGAGAGAATGTGTAATAAAAAATAGAAAGAATAAGTAATTAAAATATATGATAATTATTATATAAAAATGTAATAAATGTGGATAAAAATAAAAAAATTAAAATTTTAGACATATATAAAATATAACCTATAAAAAGGATAATCATATCATTGTGTAATATATATATATATAATTGAAGAGAGTATATCCGAACTTAATATTTAATAATACTAGTAGGAGAAGCCTCTTCGTTTTGAAATGTTCTTCGACTGTGACATCCCACATTTTCAACTTTGTGTATTTCAATCTCTTCTATGACACTCACAACAACTCATCCTCATCTTTATACCGTTATATACTCCATCTTTGTTGGTATTTATATTAATTTTAGTTTTTAATCTAAATTATTATTTTAAAAAAAAAAAATAGAAAACATTAAAATTAATTCAAACACACTGCTCCACAAGATCCAAGTTATCGTATTTTTTGTCGGAAAATCAGTTATTTTATCATTTATCTGCGACTTATATTATTAAAAATAAAAAATAAAAAATAAAATTATTTATGGGCGATATCCCTCACAGCATTTTAGACGTTAACGAACTTCTTTTTTGGAGGCAAAAGACGAGGCACTGGGCTTAGGCGGGGTCCACTTAGCTAACGGTCCGGATAAATTGATGTAAAGAGAAAAAATGATCCGGGAAGCACTGGAATATTCCTCTCTTCGGAGACCGTTTTCACCATAGCCACCATCGTCGAGCAGGATTCGTTTCTCTATATTCCCAATACAGAAAGAGAGTGCCTGATAAGGGTGAGAAAGGAGGGAAAGCGACTCGGCTAGGGCGGCGGCATTTCCAACGTCTCCTTCTCTTGGAGGCACCACTTGCGAGGTACAGTGGATGGAGAGGCAAATGAAACTGACCGGAGACACTATGGCGTCCGAGGAAGGCACGTGTGACTGCGACGGTGGTAGGACGGTTGTCGTTGGGGTGAAGTTGGATCCTCGGAGCAGGGAATTGCTCACATGGGCCCTCGTAAAAGTGGCGGAGCCCGGTGACCATGTCATTGCGCTTCACGTCATCGGCAGTATGCCTGGTCTCTATTTCTCTCTCTCACCTTCGATTTTGCTTTGGTTTTGGGTTATATTTAATCTGATTGTTTTGGTGCAGCGGGTACGGGATCGCTTCTCTCTCTTGTAAATACTTTTGATTCCGTTCTCGCCGTGTACGAAGGTTTCTGCAACTTGAAGCAGGTTGGTACTGCTTTCAGTCTCTCATTATTTTTGGTTTCACCATTTCGTAATTTCGTGACATTATTTTAATCGTTTGCTTGGATTCTGGGGAAATGCGAGGTTTCTCAAGATTACTTTCGGGTGGTTGTTAGAATTCTAGATTCTAAATTGTTGGACATCTTTTCACAACTAAAAATCGCTATACACGTTCTCTTTTTAATTGTGAGTTTTGAGCCTCAAGTCCGCTGAACATTCCCCAGGTTGATCTCAAGCTGAAAGTCTGTAGAGGTGAGTCGGCTCGGAAACTTCTTGTACGGGAGGCGAAATCGTTTGGTGCATCAACTGTAATCGTGGGGACTTCTAAAACGCATCACACAATCCGGTCTTCGGCATCCGTTGCCAAATATTGTGCGAAAAAATTGCCCAAATGTATCTCTGTCTTTGCAGTTGACAATGGCAAAATAGCGTTCCACAGAGAGGCTACAAAAATGTTTGGTGATCAAGGTTGTACCTCTATTCCTGTATACTCCTTCTGGCATTTTTAATTCTTCTGTTTTCGAGAGAAATGCTATCTTCAATTCAATTTGTTGAAGGTATAGTGCTATGTTCTCTAGAGTTAAGTTTGTAGTCGTGATTAGTCGATTAGAAAAATTTGAGAATTTAATAAAAATATTTATTTTTAATATCATGGCAGTAAAACTAAATGAAGGCCCAGCTTTGTTAAGAAAATCCTTCACGCCCTGTACAAAGACAAATCTCAGGAACTGTGAATGTTGTGAGCGGGTGCTAGCACTTCCAGAGAGTGCTGCTATTGAAGATGTAACTGATGATCAGGAAAAGAAAGATTCACTAGCCTTAGTACCGCTCCAGAAAATTGGCAATGGTCATAGATGTGCAACTGTGGTTCAGGAATCAAACCAGTCTAAACATGGTTGGTCTGTCCTTCGCCAGGTATTTCTGCCCAAAAAGCACATGCAGAAATCGTATGTGAGCAATCCATATGTTTTTCAACGGGCAGTTAAACAGACCAGCTGGCATTCATCAGCTGTAGTCCATCCAGATCTTAAACAAATTAATATTGACAAAAATGACAGTACTACCCTTGATGGGCAGAGTGGTGCAATTGTGCCATTCAGATCTGCTGCTAACTCTGGCTTGAGTAACTTTCGTGAAGAATTGTCCAGCTTACCGGAGAAGTACTCATCTTCATGCAGAGTGTATAGTTTCCAAGAACTTGCTTCTGCAACTGCTAACTTCTCGCCTGGTTTGTTTTCATTACACTAACTTTCCTGCCCCTATTTTGGTTCTGATTATCTTTTTTGTTTGAGATATATTTTAATGAAGTTTAATGATGTTTTCAGAAAATTTGGTTGGCAAAGGTGGCAGTAGCTATGTTTATAAAGGATGTCTTCCAGATGGCAAGGAGGTAGCTGTGAAAATTTTGAAGCCATCAGAAGATGTGGTCAAAGAGTTTCTTTTGGAAATTGAGATCATCTCAACTTTGCATCATAAGAACATAATATCTTTATCTGGGTTTTCTTTTGACGACAATAATTTGCTTTTGGTTTATGATTTTCTAACAAGAGGAAGCCTAGAAGAGAACATTCATGGTAGATATTTATTTGGCCTTGTCTGCTTGGAATTACATAATCATCATAGTCTCCAATTTCTTTCTTACTCATGTTTTTTGGTGAAGGTGATAAGAAGGACTCTAATGAATTCAGTTGGCAAGAGAGGTATAAGGTGGCTGTGGGTGTTGCTGAGGCATTGGACTTTCTGCATAATGGCTGTATACAGGCTGTGATCCACAGGGATGTAAAATCTTCAAACATCCTTCTTTCAGATAATTTTGAGCCTCAGGTGCTGTAGTTACCTTTTTTTCCATTGATTGGTTACTTTCTGTTTTGACCATATTACATTTGATTCCATCCATGCTTGTTCTATAAGCCTTGTGTTGTTTGTCCTCAGCTCTCCGATTTTGGACTGGCCAGTTGGGGTTCTTCTTCATCCCATGTTAATTGTAACAATGTGGCTGGAACCTTCGGGTTGGTATCATGTCCTTCGAGTCCTCTATGGACTGGTCGACTTTAAATGTTTTATGGTGCTGAACATTTTCTTTTCTGGCAGATACCTGGCTCCAGAGTACTTTATGCATGGTAGGGTAACTGACAGAATTGATGTATACGCTTTTGGTGTTGTGCTTCTTGAGCTTCTTTCTGGCAGGAAGCCCATCAATAACGAATCCCCCAAGGGCCAGGAGAGCCTTGTGATGTGGGTAAGTTTTTCTCCTGTCTTATAGGCTCATCATATAAAACTTTGACCTAAAATTAAACAAAATGGAGCGTACCAAAATAATAGTAATTGAGTATCCTTTGAGACCTGGTCGTAGTGTATCAAAGTGTTGAAAATGAATGTGATTGTGACAATATCCAGGCAAGGCCAATTCTAAAGGATGGAAAGCTCTCCCAGTTGCTTGATTCAAGCATTAGCGATCTTGAAAATTGGTTGATTGACAGAATGGTTTTGGCTGCTACCCTTTGCCTCAGACGATCACCTAAATGTCGACCTGAAATCAGCATCGTGAGTCTCAGCTTTTCAAATCCACCCCATTCTTAACTTCATGCCTTTTTTTTTGGCCATGAAGTTAAAGTTTGATGATTTTTCTTGAGCGTAGATATTGAAACTTCTGCATGGTGATGGGGAAGTCACAAGTTGGGCAAAACAAGAAGTTGGCGAACCAGAAGAACTTGACGCATTTGATGGTGGACTGAACAATATTCAGTCGCATCTGAACCTTGCTTTGCTGGACCTGGACGATGATACAGTTTCTGTAAGTAGCTCTGAGCAGAGTGTCTCATTGGAGGACTATTTACAAGGAAGATGGAGTCGCTCATCAAGTTTTGATTAAGCAATTCATTCATGCTAGCTCTAACTTAAAGCAACTATTTTCTCTCTATACGTTTTATATCATCCTTTGTCTTTCCCTTAGTTTAGATTTTAAGAGACTCTGTGATGACGCTGACTGGGTCTTGGAAGAGAGGTCCCCATAAGAGTTTAGCCCCCCTCCTTGACTTTGTAGCTATTTTCTACGAGATGGGTTAATGAGTCCAGAGTCCCACCTCTCATAAAAAGCTTTCGAATCGTATTCCAAGTTTCAATGGTCCATTTTTGTAGGCCACTTGAGAGTTGAGACCAATGAAAAGAGTATATTCCTGTAGGGTAGATCATTATTTGCTTCTTAGTTTAAAGTGTCATGTCTATATATTCTTGGTCTCCTCAAATGTGGCCTGCCCTTTTTCATTTTTGTTTGTTTTTCTGGCAACCATTAGTCTTGCTTTTTTTTCTTTTTTCGGTTTGAAGCTTCTCAAACGAAGGTACGAGAAAGAGCAGCCCTTTTATTTTGATATGGTATGACATTTTCCTTGCATATCATGTATTGAGTGCACAGAATATTGATCTCAAGTCATTCAATAACAAATTTGTTTAACAACACTAACATAGCAGTTTTTTTTTCATGAAAACAATTTCTTCTTACAACAAAACAGATGGCTCCCACCCGGCAAATTAGCGTGGCTTGTTATTAAGGAATCACGCCCACAAACACACACTTTATAATAATTAACTCAAGGGTTAAAGGGAATCTTTTTTTTTTTATTGCCTACCCGGTTCACCGGAGCTTTACCCCGATTATATCAGGATCTGACTTGCATCACGCACCTGGCTATGGTGGGTGAGTCTCCCAACGGGGATTTTCTACATATGCCAAGGCTCGAACTTGAGACCTCGCTTAAGCGATACTGAGCCGCTTATCACTCGGACTAACCCCTGTTTGTGGGTTAAAGTGAATCTAGTATCATGAAGTATCTTTTCAAGGTATTTAATACCCTGAAATATTTTTTAGGTGTATCTTAAATAATTTTTATGTTTTAGTGTTAGATGTACCAAAAAAATATTTAGGGTGTCAGATGCATAAAAAAAATATGTCAAGGTGTTAGACACATTTAAAAAAAAAATTTAAAATGTTAAATACACTACATAATATTTTAAAATATTAGATATACCTGATAAAATATTTTAAGACATTAGATACACTTTAATCCTTAATTTAATCATAAGATCAACGGTAATAAATGCCCATAGCTTAGAAATAACCTTAAGAAATCCAAAGTATAGTCAATAGACATATCTTATATACAAGTTATTTGTATGATAAAAATTTAGTTATAAATATGAGTTATTTATAGAATAATTAATAATTTTTTTTAATTTTACTCATGCTGAATATAAATCACTTTCTAGAGTAACTAATAACCCTTTTTTTTAAATCTTTTTGTTAATAAGGGCAAATGTATGCGAGAGAATAAGAAATAAATAACTTTTATATACTACTTTACCAAGTTAATAAGGCGGACGGAGCAAAAATTAGAGATCGAAACATAATTACAAGAAGATTGGTAATAGGACGAATATCTATTTATTTATTTATTTTAATATAAATATTTTTGAAAAGGGGTTGAATTTATTCACAATTTAAGGACAGGGTAAAATTTATCTTCTTCCTAAATAATACTAATATTAGATAAAGTGAGTTATTAATTATCTTTAAATGTAAATTTAAATATTCAAGAGTTATGATATCTCTATAAATACTGTGATTAAAATTATAATAAAATGATACATCTGTTATAAAACTAGCAATAAGATTAGAGAGAGAGAAAAGATGGAGATAAGAAAATGAGAGAAGTATATAGTATAATCTTCCTCCTTCTTAACCTTACAATACAAATGGAATGCCCTATTTATAGGCATAGAAGTTGAAGATGAAGAGTCTAGTAATTAATGGGGGAATAATGAAGAGTCTAGTAATTAATGGAGGAGTAATGAAGAGTCTAGTAATTAATGGAGGAGTAATGAAGAGTCTAGTAATTAATGGAGGAATAATGACTTAGGGAATTTGAAGAGGCAGAGGGAGATGAAGATAGACATCTATATTCTAATATTCATAACACTCCCCCTTAGATGTCCATTCTTTAATAATGTGCCTCATTAAAAAACTTTAACTAGGAAAAATCCCGTGGGATAAAAATCTAGTAAAAGAAAAAGAGTATACAATTAATTGATACACTTACAGAGCTGCCTCATTAAAAACCTTGTTAGGAAAACCCAATGGGACAAAACCTCAGACAAGAAAAAAAGAGTACAGCGTGTATCGACTCCCCCTTTTTGTAATATCAATTGATATCTCTGAATCTGCGAAGTCCGATATCATGTATGAGCTTCTCAAATATTGTTGCTGGAAGTGACTTGGTGAACAAATCTGCTAGATTTTCTTTAGACCGGATTTGCTGGATATTAATCTCACCATTCTTTTGAAGATCATATGTGAAAAAGAATTTTGGAGAAATATGTTTTGTCCTGTCTCCTTTGATGTACCCTTCTTTTAGTTGGGTAATACATGTAGTATTATCTTCATATAGAATTGTTGGAATCATTTTACTAGATGACAATCCACAAGTAGTACGTATATGATGTATTATCAATCTTAACCATACACATTCTCGAATTGCTTCATGTATCGCCATTATTTCTGCATGATTAGATGATATGGCTGATATGGTTTGTTTCATTGATCGCCATGAAATAGCTGTACCATTACATGTGAACAAATAGCCTGTTTGCGATCTACCAACATGTGGATCAGACTAAAATACAGCATCAGTATATCCGACAAAGTCAGTCTTATGTTCATTTGAATAAAATAATCCCATATCCATAGTACCATTCAAGTAACGAAGAATGTGCTTAACCCCATTCCAATGTCTTCGTGTTGGTGAAAAACTATATCTTGCTAATAAGTTAACAGCAAATGATATATTTGGTCGTGCGTGACTAGCAAGATACATAAGCGCACCAATTGCACTAAGATAAGGCACTTCTAGGCCAAATAGTTCTTCATCACCTTCTTGAGATCTAAAGGGATCTTTATCTTTCTCCAGAGATCTTACAATCATCGGAGTGCATAATGGATGTGATTTATACATATAAAAACGTTTTAATACTTTTCTCGTGTAAGTTTCTTGACACACGAAGATCCCATTTTTTAGATGTTCAATTTGTAGTCCAAGGCAAAATTTTGTCTTCCCAAATCCTTCATTTCAAACTCTTTCTTTAAGCAATTCACCGCTTTGGAAATCTCTTCAGGAGTTCCAATGATATTTATGTCATCGACATAAATAGCAATTATAGCAAATTCATTTCCAGATCGTTTTATAAAAATGCATGGACATATCTGATCATTCTTATATCCTTCTTTCAATAGATATTCACTAAGTCGATTATACCACATGCGCCCTGATTGCTTTAATCCATATAAAGACTTATTTAACTTAATTGAGTACCGTTCTCGAGAACTTGAATTATATACTTTTGGTAACTCAAATCCATCAGGGAGACTCATATAAATGGCATTGTCAATTGAGCCATACAAATAGGCTGTAAGAATATCCATTAGACACAAATCGAGGCCTTCTTTTACTGCCAGACTAATTAGATATCGAAAAGTAGTTGCATCCACCACTGGTGAGTATGTTTCTATAAAATCAATACCAGGTCTTTGTGTAAATTCTTGAGCAACAAGTCGTGCTTTATATCTTACTACTTCACAATTTTCATTTCGTTTCCTCACAAAAACCCATTTATATCCAACTGGTTTTACATCTTCAGGTGTAAGAACCACAGGGTCAAAAACTTTTTGTTTTTCTAATGATTTTAATTCAGCCTTAATTGCGTCTTTCCATTTTGACCAATCATCTCTTTGTTTGCATTCGCTAATAGATCTTAGTTCATGATCCTCATCATCATTTATTACATCAAGCGCTACATTATATGCAAAAATATCGTCAACGTTGACTTTATCTCGATCCCATCGTATTCTATTGACAACATAATTTATTGAGATCTCATTATTTTCATATATTTTAGGTACCTGAATGTCTCTCGAAATTAAGATATTAGTGTTGTCAAATGACTCTTCTGGAGTCACTAAATTTTGTTGAATATCCTCGACCTGGCCATCTATATTTATAGCTCCTTTTCTTTTTCGAGAATTTTTATCTTTGGAACCGATGGGGCTGCTACGCTTCAAGCATGCTTTTGATCCATTAGATTGTCCAATAGGGACATCAATTCTGATAGGAGCATTCACAGCTGGAACATGTGACTTGGTCATTTTCTTGGGGTCAGTGAATACGTCTGGCAATTGATTGGCTAAACTCTGTAAATGAATTATCTTTTGAACTTCTAGCTCACATTGTTTTGTACGAGGATCAAGATGAGATAATGATAATTCATTCCAACTAACTTTATTCTCCAGCTGTTTATTTTCTCCCCCTAATGTTGAAAAATTTGATTCGTCAAAATGACAATCAGCAAATCGAGCCGTAAATAAATCTCCTGTTGTTGGCTCTAAATATTTTATTATAGAAGGAGATTCATATCCAACATATATTCCCATCTTTCTTTGAGGACTCATTTTAGTACGTTGTGGTGGAGCAATCGAAAATATTTAGCACATCCAAAAGTCCTTAGATGGGAAATATTTGATTTCTGACCAAAAACCATTTGTAAAGGGGAGACCTTAAGATAACTAGTTGGCCTGATACGAATTAACATCGCTGCATGTAAAATTGCATGTCCCCAAGTAGATATTGGGAGATTTGATTTCATAAGCAATGGTCTTACAATCAACTGCAAACGTTTAATTAATGATTCTGCAAGACCATTTTGTGTATGAACATGTGCTACAAGATGTTCAACATCGATTCCCAGAGACATACAATACTCATTGAAAGCTTGTGAAGTAAATTCACCAGTATTATTTAGACGTATTTTCTTAATAGGATAATTTGAAAAATGTGCTCTCAATCTAATTAGTTGAGCAAGTAATCTCGTAAATGCCAGGTTACGAGAAGATAATAAGTAAACATGTAACCATTTTGTTGATGCATCAATTAGAACCATAAAATATCTAAATGGTCCACATGGTGGGTGAATCGGCCCACAAATATCTCCCTGTATACGTTCTAGAAAAGTGAGAGACTCATTTTCTATTTTTATCGATGAAGGTCTAATATTAGTTTTCTTTCAGAACATGCAGCACATGAGAAAATATGGGATTGTGGAATTGATTCTCTTCTCAACGAATGTCCACATGAATTCTCAATTATTCTTCGCATCATTATTGTCCCAAGATGGCCTAACCAGTCATGCCAAATATTAAATTTATTCTCACTTGCAAACTTCTGGTTTGCAATAGCATGTGTTTCAATTGTACTAATAAATGTATAGTACATTCCAGAAGAAAGAGAAGGGAACTTTTCCAGTGTGCATTTTTTTACCAGAAATCATATATGTGATAACAAGATATTCCTGGTTTTCTCTATTTGTTGTTTCAATATGGTATCCATTTCTGCGGATATTCTTGAAACTCAACAAATTCCTGTTAGATTTGGAGGAATAAAATGCACTATCAATGTATAATTGTGTTCCTCCAGGTAATAATATATTTGCTCTTCCAAACCCCTTAATCATCTTTATACTTCTAAAACAATATATAAGAAAATAACATATATGACTATAATAAAAATATATTAGCAAATATAATCATAAAAGAAAATAACTTCATTATAGCAAAAAGAAAACACACATAATCATAAAAATTTAACTTATTTTTTTGGACACTCCCATCACCAATTAGGTGATCAATTCTTCCGTTAGGATCGGCAAAGAAATCAGCAACATCTAAATGAGTCACATTCATGTTGCCATAATCAGAATCGATTTCTTTCCCAACAAAATTTGTTTCTATCTTTGGCTCTTTGCCTTTATTTTTATTTTTCCCTTTGAGCGATTCTTGGTATAATTCAACCAAATATCTTGGTGTACGACAAGTACGAGCCCAATGACCTTTTCCACCACAACGATGATATAAATTTTCAATATAATTATCATTCCCACTAGTTTCCTTTTTTGTGATTATCATCATTATTTGCCCACCTCGAATGGGAACCACGACCACAACCACGTTGACCACGGTCTCGTATATAGCCATGACCGTATCCACGTCCACGTCTATATCCCCGACCACGGGATGATTCATTTGTTACTACATTCACTTCTGGGAATGCAGTAGAGCCAATTGGACGGGATTCATGATTCCTCATTAAAAGCTCATTATTTTGTTCAACCACCAAAAGGCAAGAAATCAGTTCAGAATACTTTTTGAAACCTTTTTCACGATATTATTGTTGCAAGAGCACATTGAATGCATGAAATGTGAAGAATATTCTTTCTAACATGTCATCATCAGTAATTTTCTCTTCACATAGTTTTAGTTAAGAACTAATTTTAAATAGTGCAGAATTATATTCACTGACTGATTTAAAATCTTGCAGGCGTAAATGCATCCAGTCATAACGAGTTTTTGGAAGAATCACAGTTTTCTGGTGGTCATACCTTTCTTTTATGTTGTTCCAAAGAACAAGTGGGTCTTTGACAGTTAAATACTTAGTTTTTAGTCCTTCATTTAGGTGGTGGAGGAGAAAGATCATGGCTTTGGCTTTGGCTTTGGCTTTGTTAGATTCCTGATTGCCATCCTTGATAGTGTCTCCTAAACCCATAGCATCTAGATGGATTTCTGCATCTAGTATCTAGGATAGATAATTTTTTCCAGTAATGTCAAAAGCCACAAACTCAAATTTTGTAAGATTCGACATGATGATACTACCATAAAATGTAACAAAAGTTGAATAGAGATTTAGATTAAGAAAGTTGAGTAATTAGAAAACAATCAAACATGAAACTACAATTCAACATAAAAGTAATATAGAAACCTTCCAATGATAGATTTTACAATAATATCAATTGGTTAGAGCGGTCGTGCTGATAACGTGTTATAAAACTAGCAATAAAATTAGAGAGAGAGAAAAGATGGAGACAAGAAAATGAGAGAAGTATATAGTATAATCTTCCTCCTTCTTAACCTTACAATACAAATGGAATGCCCTATTTATAGGCATAGAAGTTGAAGATGAAGAGTCTAATAATTAATGGGAGAATAATGAAGAGTCTAGTAATTAATGGAGGAGTAATGAAGAGTCGAGTAATTAATGGAGGAATAATAATTTAGGGAATTTGAAGAGGCAGAGGGAGATAAAGATGGGCATCTATATTCTAATATTCATAACAACATCCTAAAAAAAAAGCGTTCCAAATGTCACGTGTAAAAGAACTAGTAATTGACACGCAAAAAATTAAAAAATTAAAAATCTAAACTGATCAGAACCCTTTGGAATTTAGTACACACAGAACGAGATGTTGAACCCATCATGGGGCCATGGGTGGCCCCAATTATCCACTGCTGCAATTGTTCCAAACTTGTGGGCTCTCAGTACTTTTGGTTACTTATTTTGGGAAACCGGGGCCAGATTTTTCATTTTTCATCCCCTTCAAGCATCAACTTTTAAAGAGAAAATTCTAAAAAATACCTATTTAAATTTTAAAATTTTAAATTAAGATTTTTTATAAAAAAATTATAAATAACTTTACAAGAGTTATAAATAGCTTATAAAATATAGTAAACGGAATTTTAAAATTTAAATAGATATTTTTTAGAATTTTTCCATTTTTAAATTTGTAGTAAATGAGAATTGTTATATATAATAAAGAATAAGTTCGTATCTTATAAGAATATGAGTTTAATTCTCGCTGTGTTATGAGAACTTTTTTAGTATATGATCTCGAAAGTTCTCTATAAACGTTCTTTGAACCATGAGACTGTATCCTAGTCTTGATGGGGAACTAATATTAAACCTACCTAAACTTTTTAGTATCTAACAAAAATTTTAAATTTGGAAAAGTATCTTTCTAAATTTTTGGGCTTCATAATAAAATTTGTCATAATTCACCTGTATCACAACAAATTTCATTCATCTGATTCTATTTATAAATCACTTCCGACATATTCAACTGAAATTAAAAAAAAATTAAACATCATTAACTCTATTTTAAAATTTAATAGCATTCTCATTCTACCCCTATTTAATATAGGGTAAAGGTATATCTAATACCTTAAACTAATTTTAGAAGAGCAATTAACACGTTAAAATATTTGTACCCCAAACTAATTTTGAATGTGCGACCAGCACTCTAAAATATTTAAATTGGTACAATTCTACTTTTTCACTAATATAAATATAAATTTATATTCGATCATGTCACGTAAACTTTTTATTTTAATATATTATTATTTAAAATGTTACATGTGTCATATTGTTTAAAAAAAGTACTGAATAAACTCTAAAATTGATATTATATAGAATTCATATATGAAGATTAAAAATTTTATAATTTATTTAGTGTAATTTATTAAAACAAGATTACACATGTGACTTTTTAAACAATAATATGTCAAAATAAAAAGTTTATATAGCATGTATCAAATAAAAGTTTGTATTTTTATTAACAAAGGGGTAAAATTGTAACAATTTAAATAATTTAGGATGTTACTTACACCTCTAAAATTAGTTTATAGTACTAATTATACCCTTAAATATTTCAAAGCGCTAATTATTTTTATAAAATTAATTTAAAATATTAGATGCACTTTATTCTTTAATATATAAACTTCTAAAGAAAATAGTAGTAGTTCAAACAAAATAATCTCTATCTGCCTTATTTAGATTAGAGAGTACATGAATGTTCCATAAGCCAATCAACCTTAAATAGAACCAATTAAAAAGAAACCCATCATTAAGCCAAAACTAGACCTTGGGAATGCGAGTCAGCCCGCTATAACACGCGGGTTAGGAGGAGACGGGTTGTGCAACCCGCCACAAAATAGGCTGTCATTTTATCAGCCCGAGCCCGCTGCCTGCCAATTTTTTTTTTTAATTTTAAATATTTTTAAAAAATTATTTTTAAATTTTTAAAATACTAATAAAAAATTTTAATGTCATATTAACCTAATCAAAAAATTGCTAATATTATACTCTTAAAAATATCTACTTTTTTTATAAAAAATCTCAAATTTTATAACTATAAATCTAAATAAATATTAACATGATATTAATTAATTATCATATGTCAACACATATCAACAAATAAATAATTATCTTTACTAGTATTCGATAATAGACGTATTCAAAGTAATATTTGAATAAAATAAGTAATAATAATAATTTTTTTTTAAAAAGGACTGGCAGCCCGTTCCAAAACGGGTTAGCAAAATGTCAACCCGATTTTAACTCGTTTTTGTGTAAAACGGGTTGAGACCGTTTTATCAGCTCTAATCAAAACTTTGAATGGCAATATTTTAGCTAATTAAATCAGAGGCTATTTTTAATATTTAAATCGATTACTTCAGGGTCAAAAGCAATAATCTTACCATCACGAAATTATAAAATATGAGTAACCGTTTTTTTCACAAGTTCAAATACAAGAATACCTACGTCTTTTATTTGCCCCTGTTTACGTTATTGTGATAAACATAACAAAGCAAATAAATTCTGAACCTGATGCGATTTTTTTTTTGACATTCACAGAATCTGATCCAAAAATTGAACCTCCAAAGTAAGGACACCAACATCAAATGTCAGAACCAACCTGAATAAGATCAAGCATCTTGAGACTCCCAGAAAAAATAAGTACATGATGCCCCTGTGGAATCAAATTACCCTAAAACCAATTTGACAAGCAAAAATTTAAACCTTCATCTTTTATAATACAATCTGCAAATTTAGGTTCAGAGTAAAGTAGATAGCAGAATTCAAGGCACAAGGCAAACATCACACACCTCAACCCTCCACCTTTTTCTTTCCAAAAGAAAATCCAATTTTTCCAGATTTTATAACAAAAACTCAATCATGAAAAGTACCCCAAACATGCCTAGAGTTGACTAAAGTACTAACAGCAGGAAATCCTACTTTGAAACAAGACTATTAATAGGGACAAACACGTTTAGGAATATATAGAAAATGTACAGCAAAAATGCTATAAAATAAAGAGAAAATGTAAACCTACAGTTATGAAAATAGACATCATTTAATGGGTTTTATAACAAGCAAACTTATTCTAACCTCATCACGTATCACATAATCCCATGTGGGGCTGTCTTGGATTTTCTTATCATAAGATCGTAAGTGCCTGTGCTCTCTGAATAACTTGGAATAGTCACGAACAATGACGCCATATGTTGTGACGAGAACACCTCCATCCTAAAACGTAAATACAGGAAAATAAGACTAATAGTAACTTTGAAATAAAGACATCGAAGTAGTATGACCAAATTTCTCAACTTTTAAGATGAAATGTTATATATCCATGTATTGCTTTTGAACTTCCATAAAAATTTCCTAATAAAATGGATTTCTGACATGATAGAAGCTTAGGCAGCATATGTAAGATGCAATTGATGAATGAAATATTATGTTGAAGTTTTATGAGATTCAGCTAGCTCTTCCCCCCTAGTTCTCTCTCTCTCTCAGGTTTTCTACCTCCTTTCTGCCTCTCTCTCATCTCCCTCAAACACTTTTCTGTTCGTGCTCCCCTACCCCCCCCCCCTCTCTCTGTTTTCATTTTCTCTACCATAAATCCTCACTGTTTCCATTAAGCTGAGTGTGTGAATGTTTTACATCTCTTAACTTCAGTTGAGCATTTAGAACAAGTATATACAGTACCTGATGTATGCAGTAAAGTCCTTCCTCTCGGGCTTTTTTCCAAGTTCCATGATATCTACAGCAGAGCAAAAGTTAGTGATTTTTTCGGTAGCAGACACATAATTAGGTCTGTGAGTGATATGTAATATATTCAAATGAATAAAGTGAGGCAGCCTCACTCTCTTGTCTTCTCAGAAAGACCAACAGCAGATAGTTCATTGACCCAATGGGGAAGTAAGGTTTTTGGTGCCACCACCAATGCCCTTTTAATCAAACGTGAGTTGAATAAACCAGCTGGAAAACTACAAATCTGCAAGAGGAACCCAATATTCATGAACTATGTACTACTGATATTGCAAAACAAATGGCCAAGTGTTCATTACTTACCGGCATTGTTTTTCCCAAATCCGTGTCATCTGCCAGGATTCCACCTTTTCCCTGGCAATGCAAAAACCAGAGCCACTTCAAGCCATCCCGCTGATTTTTTAGCAACTTAGTTGCAATTTCGCCTTGCAACTTGAATGTACAATCTGGGCCATTGAATGTTACAGAACTGTCTCTGTCAGAGGCAAAATGATCCAATTGAACCGAATCTTGACTCATTTTCCACGGATTCAATGCCGCCCCCAACACTCTCAGTGTAATGTGGAACCAATATCACACGAAAACGTGGCTGAATTATATATATTGAAATGGCAAAAGCTTAAAGAATACAGCTAATAACGGAAAGAAATCACAGAAAACGAAATCAGAGATGGCAGGGAGCAGAATGAAGAAAGCTGCAGAGAGAGAGAGAGAAGATTGCACGATCATTTCATTCCACTTCACTCCTAAGTCCTAACGGCTTTTGTCTTTATTCCCACAGTATACACGTCATCTTCCTTCCCCTCACTTGTCGATCAGGTGTTTTGGATTTGGGCTCACTGTTGGGTCATCTTCTGGGCCCACTTCATTAATCCGTGGTCATCACACACTGTTGCAATGCTGCATAGGCGACGTTGCTCTTCCATGGCGACGTGAATGAATAACAAAAGGAGAATCAACATCAGTAGTGGCAAAAATGGTGGGATACTACCATCTTCTTCACTTCTGGTGTCGTTGGATCATAAAGCTTCATCATGTCGCCACCTTGGTACGTAAGTTACCAGAGGGGTTTTATGAGAGCTTAATTGTAAGGAGCCAAAAGGTGTTGGAGGATTCCATCATGGCTGGGGTTGGAGCTCACTGGTCTGTTGCCTGCCATCTTTTTGTTTTTTTTTGGTTGCCCACCCTGTTCACCAGAGCTTTGCCCCGACTACATCCGGATCCGACCCGCGTCGCGCACCTGGCTATGATGGGTGAGTCTCCCAACGGGGATTTTCTGCGTACGCCAAGGCTCGAACTCGAGACCTCGCTTAAGCGATACCGAGCCGCTTACCACTTGGACCAACCCCCGTTGGTTGTTGCCTACCATCTTCATCCGCCATGTTTTGAAGAGAAGGAAAACCAGATACCAACTATGAAACTGTAAAAGGCTGTGAATCACTTTATACAACGGGCCTCAGCTTCCCCAGCTTTCATTGGAAATATTTGGAGGCCATGAAGAGAAAACAAACTACTCCTCTCCTCCAGATGGAGTTGATATTCTTATCTTTTTAATATTTATTAATTTTTTTAAAATTATCAATAGATATTCTCTTAATAATAATTAAGAGTGGAAGAGAGTTAAAAGAAAATAATTAAAATATTTTAAAAAAAATATATTATATTAACTAACTTAATAAATTTATTTAATATAATTAAAATAGTTAAATATATTATATATTAAATATAAAAAAATGTTTTTATTTTTAGCTGTCACACCATATGGGTTGTGTTTTTTTTTTTTTTGGGTTACAATATGGGTTGTATTTTATCGTTTATGTAAATCAGGTCATATAAAACTACTACTGTTAGGCGTTAGCCCACATAAACAGGTCAGATAAAATTACTACTTTAGCCCCTTAGTATAAAATTCACTTTATAGTCCACTTTCTTTATTAAAGTGGACTTTGATTATCTTACTTTTTTCCTTAAACGTGTAATACCTGCTGTAAAAATAGACGGCCTTGCTTGAAAACCAATTAACCCAAAAAATTAAATAATTATAAATAATGAATTTGCCATGTTAAGTAGCAAATAAAAAAAAAATTAAACGCGACTGTTGGATGGCAAATGAAAATTGCAGATCTATTTATCATTATTTTATGGGTTCGTGACTGCTTCCAACTTAATATCAAATATAGCAATTTTTATAAATAATATAAACTTTTGTAGTGTGATTAAAACAAAACAGTTGGCTGCATATAAATGTTTCAGACTAACTTGGGAGCTACGATTTAAAAATATTATTTTTAAATATGATTTTAAAAATATTATTGATATGCTATCCAATTTAAATATTGATAGATGTAGTTTGTTATTTGCACACATACATAGCCTTCTAAAGTGTTTATGGAATATCAAATTTTAATATATCCCTAGAATTTAAAACAAACTTGCGGATACTCTGGTTAAAGATAATTCGACTATAACGGGAATATTATATTTTTGTACTCCACATTTGGAGTCTCTTATACTTAATGAGTATTTGAGATCTAATTTCCTGCTGAATTAGATTTAATTAATTAGGGAGCTTTAGCCATCACTTGTAACAAAAACAAATGGGAGTTTTTACATTTAAATTTTTCTTTCTTTTCTTTTCTACCAAATAATGCATCAGGATTAAGTAAGTAGCAAGTTGTGGTAAAATGTATTTTTCTGCTAATGGAATAATACAGAAACTTGGAACTTCCCTAGTAAATATTATTTCAGACAAAATTTTTATCTATACTAATTTTATTAAAACGCAGAAACCCAATACCAATAACGAAAGGAGCCACAAAGCTATATATATATATATATATATATATATATATATATATATATATATATATATACACGCACACACACACACACTCATGCATGTCTCTGGCCACGAAGCGTTTCCCTTCTAAATAAAAAAAATAAAAATCAATAATAAAAAGCAAAGTAAACCTACGTCTACGTGCATTCATGTCACTTGCAATCGATGTCCATGCTCAAACAAGAAAGAACAATAAAGATTAAGGAGGACAAATGCAAAATGACAGGGAAAATGGAATTAGGGAGGGAAAGTTAACTGAAATCTATCAATGACATCATAAATGTATCAATGAATAATTACTAGGAAATTCTAAGTCTCTATGAGAATTAATTATACATCATTAAAAAATTAAATTCACATCCTCTATACAATCCCGATCAAGGAATTAATTATCAATTATTAATTACTTAATCTCCTAAAAAACTGCTAAAAGGAGAAAAAAAAAAGCAAATAAAGAGAAAAGGTTTCATTGAAACTTCTCATGTTGTTGCTGTATTTGTATGTGTATCCCTGCTTCAATCTGACAAAATATGAGGTAGGGTCATCGTTAAGATCCTGAAGTATAATATGTACCTCAGATCATTCACAGGCCAAGGCAAGGAAGCCAAAGAAGAAGATCATCAAAATGTGAAAACAAATCGGCGATTCGTCTTCCCGGAAAGCAGAGCCCGATGGGTTTAATTTCTTTGCATGAAGGGGAAGATCAGCAGCAAAAACTCGGAGAAAATTTTTCCCAATTCCATCACGAATTCATCATCGACTTCGCTAATGGCGTTTCGCTCTCGTTCGAAAGAGACGACGACGTCCTATGCAGTCCGCCGCTCTCCGCTTCCGCTCCGGTTTCTCCGAATTGGACATCTCCCTTGCCATTTGCGCCACCACTTGCACCCTCAATATCTTCATTTGCGGAGTAATTCCTCTGATTTCCAGCTCTTCCTCCTCCGTCTCCACCTCCACCCCCAAACCTAACCCTAAATCCAAAGGTACGAGAAACAATTCGGTATAGGAAAGTTAAGATCCAAAACGCCCATGGAAGGCAAACCAACATCACTCCTGCCACGGGCAACCAAGACGACACTTGGTCCTCAGGAAGCAACACGTAAGCCACGAGGCAGGTGCCGCCGGCGACGACGCAGATGAACAAGATACAAGTGGTGATCCATATGTACGCGCGGCCATAGCTAAAGTCCGGGGCAGGCATTGATTGGATGAGAAGGAGATGATGAAGAACGAACAATATCAAAAACGTGAAGTACAACAGATCACGGATTCGTCTTTATCATCGTCCATTGTAATCACCAACATGCCTTATTTGAGAAGAAGGTGGATTTAATGAGATAAAGGTTCCATTAGATGTGGATTTTCCAGATTGTGTTATCAAATGGTGATGGAAATATTGTTCAAAATTGTTTTCACCAACGAGGAGGTATGTGAAATGAAATTTGCTCACAAAAGAGTGAAAGAGAGAACGAAGCGGGTTCCATTTATGGATGTGCAACTTGGGGTTTGAGTTTGCTATTAATTCAAATGGCCAACCCATAATTTGATGTAACGTAGAATATTAGTCAATTCCCTTTTAATTATAAAAATCAGTTGATATTTTTTAGATAAATTAAATAAATTAGTTAATTATAATTAAATTTAATATCTTAAGATAAATTTATATTATATATATCTCAATTTATCCAATTCAATTAATTAAATTTTATATTATTTATAATTAATTGATTTATTTAGTTTTTTTAATATATCTAAAAAAAAGTCCACTAACTCTTATAATTAGAACCGGAGGTAGTAATTATATTAGTTGGAATTGTTATTGTAATCAAACTTAAAATTTAGTTTTTTATTTAATATTATTTATTATCTTATTTAGTTTTTTTATTCTATCCATCATATCCCATTTGGTAATTTTTTTGTGCGCCAACTTCCTATCTAAAGTCGACCAATTCTATCATGCCGAAAAAAAGTCAACCATTCTAACATGATATCACATAAAGAGGACCTTAGAAAGTTCATACAAAATTTATAAATTAATATCAGTTGCTTGTATTCATCGTTCATATAAAGAATGATCAGGCCAAGTCGGACCCCAGACAAGGTACTCGACTTGTTCGGCATGGTATATATGTATTTTACTTAAGAATATTAATATTAATTGATTTAATAGTTTCATTTTTTGTGACATATTTCATATAATAAATTAATTCTATGATTGACATGAAAAAAATTCACGATTCTAATCTTTTAATTTTATATGAAAATTTAAATTTCTTGAGATCATATGAAAATAACATATATAAAACGATGAGTATTTATAATTTCAAAGAACGTTATTTTTTATGCCAATATAATTTTAGGAACATATTTTATATGAATATAAATATGTCTAGTTAATAAATAGAAATTTATTTTTCAACATCATCATTATTCTTTTGTTTTAACTGAACTAAGCCCAACCGAAGACTCACTCCATTTGACCCAGGCGGGCCCTGAGACAAGCTTGGGCCAGGGTACGGATTGCTTTTTGAGGCCTAATGTGAGCGCAACCCACGCACTCGACCCCTAGGAAGCATACATGAGCAAAAATTAAAGCGGTGATAAAAATATCTAAATCTCCTGACCCAGCAATAGAAACTACTGCAATCTGATAAAAAGATGAGTTCGTATATAAAAAAAAAAAAGAGACATAAGACAATTTAAAATATATTTTATCTAGTACTACTTCATTATAATTCCATTCAAACGACATTTAAGAAGCATCCTAACTCCTAAGTGCCTAAATTTATACTTAAAAATAATTGCGTCTCACTCTGCTATTAGATCATGGATAAGACCAACTATTTCCAAAAAATTGTAACACAAAAAAGGAGCTACTGAAATCTTCAAAGCACCTTCTCTTAAGCATCTGTTCTACTCTTTTGGCAAAAAATAAAAAAAAAAGTATCTATTCTAATCCCTCCTCTTCTAATTACAAGAGTTAATTGATTTTTTTTATAAATTAAAAAGTTAAATAAATTAATTAATTATAACCAAACTTAACCCTTCAAGATAAATTCACATTATATTTTTCTCAATCTATCGAAATTGACCAATTAACTCTTATATTAGTCATAATTAACTAATTTATTTAGTTATTTTAATTTATTAAAAAAATTCAATTAGCTTTTATAATTAGTATCATAGTAATAACATTTAACATTTGGTGCCTTTATAAGTATCTGTTAAATAAATAGGCATATTCCCGTTTGGTGGCGCCCGCCAGGGACGGGGAGGGGGGGTGTCCAAAATTTAAGTTACCCGGTGTAAACAGTATTCAGTTGGCTTAACCAAGAACTACATGTCTCTATGAACTACAATAGATTAAAAAAAAAAGTATCTATGAAACTACTTCAGGCACCTCGTCTTGGGCATCTGTTCTAATGGCATTTAACATTTGGAATCTCTTTTGTTCTTGAGCTTTCCTTCTATTGGTTTCAAGCACAATAAGTAGAGCCGTAATATCTGCAGGGCTCACCCCACCTACTCTGCTTGCCTGACCAATCGTTTGTGGCCTCACCTGAAATCATTTCAATGACATTCCATGGTTCAGTATCAGGAAGGGAAAAAAGTTGCAGCTATGAGAATAGATTCTTATTGGCAGCAGAAAATATCAATACTTTGCAACAGATGCTTCTCTGAATTCAAGACTCTTAATGTAAGTAGGGAATGGGGAAAATTTTAGTTAGATTTAGATATAGTAACATTTTCCGTTTTCCCCCTCTTGTTCATTCTCCATAATCCAAACATGCTCTTAAAGAAAAAGAACGGTCAGATTCAAACGTACATGAAGGAGAGGTCTGATTTATTTATTGTCTTCCTTTCATGAGCATTAGTAATATAACGACCAGGTTCATATTCCATGAGACTCCTAAGGATCTCATCCCTTGTTTTCTCTTTTCATTGTGAGAATTAGTAGAAAACTTTAATAATTGCCCATATATATAACCAAGCATGTTACAAACCTTGGAGAGTTTTTCGCGTGCTTCAAGGGACAAAGTTGTCATTGCATAATAATCCAAGTCCGCAGGGAGTGGTCTATGTTGTTGACCGACCATCTGCAGGTAAACCAACACAGCCGTGTAATTATACATTCAATGCACCTCTGATATGTTAAAATGTGTGAGTTTTAAATGAATTCAAGATTCCTTTAATTGACATATATAGCCCGTACCTGTTGAAGTTGGCTTTGCTGACGCAAAATGAAGCCTTCATACTTAATATCAATCTCGACACATTCTTTCTCCATTCTGGATAAGTTGCTGTTGCCAAAACCATGCTTATCAAGAATTCCATATTGTATGTGTGGTTTCTTAAGAAGGCTCTCCAGTGTTGAGGAGTCCCTCACTGGCTGACCAGATACATTCATGACATCAGCAGCCAAATCCCCTCCTGGATAGAAGTGAGAAGGATAACAATGACAGTTATGAATAATAACGAGATATAGTTTTCTATAACAGAAAAAGATTTTATTACTATGACAAAGTAGAAGATTGGATAGATAAGAGTGATGCTGACTGAAAAGGCAAAGAGAAAGGGTGAGCACTTGCTAAGAGAGTGGAAATTGTTGTAAAAACCTCTGTACATTTCTACATGACATTAATTTGGATATACCCATTGTATATAAGTTCAATGACGGTATTCACAGGCAGATGCAGACAAGATTTAAAGGCTAAAAAAAATTTGCACATGCCCTGCAGTTTATTAATTATTTACTACAAAAGGCACATCCGTTTGTTCATTGCAGATTATAGCCAAAGATCAAGTTAATGGTAACCAGCTCAAAGGCCCTTCATTTTCAATTAGAGCTTAGAAACCTTCAAACTTGACTACAATAATTAATAAACTTGATATTTTTCTATAATTAGCAATGAACAAATGCATGTGCCTATATCCCTTTCCTTTAGGTAATATCCAAGAAAAATAAATAATAAGAACCTGAAATCCTAACACTTTTCAATCTCTTCTTTTCCTCAGAAATTCGAGCCTGCTTCTCCTGATACAATCTCCAGCGTCTATCATCTATCAGCCCGACTTCATGACCCAATGGAGTGAGACGACTATCAGCATTATCAGATCTCAAGAGTAATCTATGCTCTGACCGGCTAATATGGAGAAGGCAAATTTAAAAATATGCAATTGTCAAAAAATGAAGAACGCCTCCCTGAGCATGAAATTGTAACTTCAGCTAACTTACCTTGTCAACATACGGTAAGGTTCCCGCAAGTCCTTGGTGACTAGATCATCAATTAATGTCCCTATATAACTGCTCTCCCTTTCAAGAATAACAAGTGATTTACCATCCGCATGTCTAGCAGCATTGATGCCAGAAATTATGCCCTAAAGAGGAAAAATTGTAAAATTTGAGAAAGCTTGTCAGATAAGCAGGATGCCCAAATAAACCAGGGTAGTTAAACTGCTTTTTCTCAAGATATTACTGAGAACACAAAAACAAATAATTAAATAAATGAAATTTAGAAGAATAAAGGCATAATACCTGCGCTGCAGCTTCTTCATATCCTGTGGTTCCATTTATTTGACCTGAGAAGAACAATCCTTCTATTTTCTTCGTCATCAGAGATCTAGTACATTGATGAGCAGGCAAAAAATCATATTCTACGGCATATGCAGGCCTCAGCATTGAACAGTTTTCAAGTCCAGGTAAAGTTCTCAACAAAGGTAACTGTAGTCTCTCAGGTAAACCAGTTGAAAACCCCTATGAGAGCAAGAAAAGGTTAACCCCGTATATTTTATTCTGTTGCAGGTGGTATTCAATGGATCAACAAACTATAATTTAACAACTGTAAGGTACTGGCTCATGAGTCACCACAATACAAATAATTTAGGAACTCCAATCTTATATTAAACATGATCAAAGATATCCAGATTAAAACTGAGAAAACAGTAAAAACCAAAGGAGCTAAATTGGAAATCAAGAGGACTTAAAAAGTTAACTTGATCATGCCTCCAAGGCTTAACTCTAGCAGTCAGGGCGGGTGAGAATTTGGGTAGAAATCCTAGGATGAAGTTGCATTAATGATTTTCGATGTACCAAAAAAAATTACCTTGATCATGAACATCTGGTACAAATTTACAAGGAGAAGTGCATCTTACATTTTTTCCAGCAATGGAATACTAAGTAAATATTGAACATGATTATTTACCCTTTTCTGTACGCTCATAGCCAGAATGGCAATAATTCCAGCTCAGATAAAAACTGTTAACTCTAAGTTGCCCTACACTTATCTCTCAGTCATTTGCCTCCTTCAATCTATCACATCTTCATCCCTTGAGACATTAAATGCCTATTCTCTTTCACTCAATCTCTCTGTTGGTTGTTCATAAAATCAGTAAAATTTTAAAATTTCTGAAAGTCTTTCAAGAGTGAATGGATGACCAACTTTGAATCTTGCTCATACTCCAGACATAGGCAGTTTCAAGGTCCTCGCATTACTATCTCTTGGGGTGTACATATCTGTTATAAACCCGTAGTCCTTTTCTTTACTTCTTATATTATCTAAATTAATCACCAGCACACAAGATAGAATTACATCTTTTAGTATAGTTTATGATTATAATTCATAGGGAAGAGAGGAAAACAAGTACCTGCACATAGAGCTCAGGCACATGTCGGCCCTCTGGTTCAAGAAATATCTGATGAGACTCCTTATCTTGAAACCTTACAATCTAAAGCGAACAATATTATATGTCAGAGAAGACTAATAGAAATAATTCCAATGCAGCTGATGCTGCAGAGTGCAGACTTCACCCTTTCCAAAAACCAGCTCTGACTGATTTTTGGACTGAATATTAAATATGCTTGTATAGAAAATAATGATATGAAGAAAAAACATGATTGTGACTGTCTCTCTCCATGGAAAGTGAAATACTTTTGAAACACACCTTATCTTCAATGGAAGGACAGTACCTAGGTCCTTTAGCTTCAACCCATCCTCCATAGGTGGGAGTTTCATGTAAGTTATCTCTAATTATCTGGTGAGTTCTACTGGTAGTGCGGGTTAAATAGCAGCACATTTGTTCTCTTTCAATATGGACATCGGGATCAAAACTGAACCAGCTGACCTGTCATTTTCAATCAGCATTCCAGGAAAATCCAAATGTAATTTATTAAAACTAATAGACTCAAATAATTGCATATTCAATCAGCATTCCAAGAAAACTGTATTTGAATCAAAACTCAATCTACTAAAGATACATATTGGTCTAAAAAACTACGAAACATACATATAGGTTCAAATGGAAGCACCTCTTCATCTCCACGCTGGGGTTCTAATCCAGAAAAATCAACCGTGCGAATGTCCACTCGGGCTGGGGTTCCAGTTTTTAATCGATCAGTTTCAAAATCAAAGCGCTGCAAGTTCTCAGTTAGCCCATGTGATGCAGACTCCCCAGCTCTTCCTGCAGGCATAGAAGTCCTACCAACCCAAATTTTACCACTCATAAAAGTCCCTGTGGTGAGAATAACAGAGGGAGCATAGAAATTCATTCCAAAAAATGTGCAAACACCTTCAACATTGTCATTCTTCCCCACTAAAATATCTGTGACCATAGCCTCTCGAATAGAAAGGTTAGAGGTGCTGCAATAAAAAATAAATAAATGATGTCCAGTGATGAAAATAATAAACAAGCAAATGCATAAAGTATCTGACCAAACAAAAGGCAGCTAGGGGCCAAATTATTTTAGGAGAGGTTGGTCTAGAGTTCAGATTCCTATCTCTCCCACTTGCCCTATTTCTTGCTACAAACTTGAAGAATAAGGAAAAACCTCTCATCACATAGATAATGTTTTACTTACTTTCTTACTAATTATACTCAAGATTGACAATGAGAGCATTTCTGGAAGCAACTATTGACAATTATGCGACCATACAATTGTGAAGAATCAACCTAAACAACATAAACATGGGAAGTTAAAAAGACACTAGATAAAAAGTGAAAGAAAATCATCATGGGTATAGGCAAACACTGGAAAATCAGTCAATCCCTTCCATCCTGTTCACCATGGAAGTGATTGAACAAACAGATTAAGATCATAAAACATGATGGACAAGCAGTCGATAACTTTATATATGCATATCCTCCTTGCTAAACAAGGGTTACAAATTACAGAATTGAGAAGAGGGTAGCCTGTGATATTAATTTGAATAGAAGAGATATCAATCTTGAGATATTAACTTTAAGTAGTTGGCTTCTAAAGCAAATATGTTGGACCAGTGAAAAAAAATGATTTGCTAGTTAAAAGCAGAAAAGCTACTTTTTCTTGCATTCTTGAACGAATATCATATGATGACAGCAATGCACCACTATTAAGTTTTCTGCATTGTCTGTAGATGTAAATAAGCAAGTGAACATACAGAAGTACAGCTTATGACATGTATTTGATCGTGTTAAACACATACTCTACCACAGACCAAAGAGCACTGGCCCGGCTCACAAAGCTAGACATATACAAGGTCATTAGTTACAGAAAACAACAATTTTATAGACCCCTTTCTACTCCATTTTTCGTTTGCATGTCAAATCTTATTATAGCAATAAATAGATACAGGAATTGACAAATAAAAACCAAAAAGGTTATGGACGTAGACTTGCCTTTCTACTACATTTTTCATTTGCATGGCATATTCCCTTTTATCAGTCTGAGCGCGTAGTGCCCGGACTGCAGGACCTCTTGAGACATTGAGTATACGCTTTTGTAAATAGCATCTGAACATGAATATAAACATAAGCAGCAAATTACCTGAAATCACTTTTATGAAAGATAGATGATACTTCAAGGGCCACAAAAGAAAAACTGGAATAATGCTCGATGAAATAGCCACCACTACGTACACGTGTGTGTGTGAGAGAGAGACAGAGAGACAGAGAGGGAGACATAAATAGACTGACACGTATGTAGGAGTGAGAGAAATGGAGACAGATCAATATAAAGATGCCAGTTACTATCTTACAATTGCAGTCATACAGAACAGCATCCTCAAATTATACAGCAAAGAACAATAAATCTCATGCTAAAGAACTAGTAGTACACTGGAACTTAATAAATATTTCACACTACCTGTCAGCAATCTTCCCTATTTCACCACCTAGCGCATCAACCTCATGAACTAGTTGAGACTTTGCAGGTCCACCAACTGCTGGATTGCAAGGCTGCAACAGATAGTCTTCATTAGAAACTCTTCAAGTTTTAGAATTGAATTACGCATCTTGCATTTTGTGCTTAACTGTGCTTAAATTTATGGGCTTAAATTTTTGCCCTTTCGACCTTTAACTTGTTGTAATGAAAAAAATGATTTCAAATTACAATTCCTGATGCAACAAGAACACAGCATTGCCATGGCCACTCAATCGGCACTGATAGAGAAAACAAAGGTTTTGATGAACCACAAGATTTGAGTATCAAAATGTCAGCAAAAAAAAAACAATGCAAATGACATTTGACCAGGTACCAGTAACGCAAAAGGGCATACAAGGTACGCAAAATGCTAGTAACCTGCCATGCAATTCGATCAATATTTAGCGTGAGAAGAAGAGTTTTTGCCCCCAAGCGGGCAGCTGCAAGTGCAGCTTCACACCCAGCATGTCCTCCTCCAACCACAATCACATCATATTTTTCATCTGCTGCTCCAATATAATCCAAATCTGAAAAATCCAGGATTAGTAAGTCTTGGAATAAAATAGAATCTGCTCAGAATCCATCAGCTAATTATTATATTTTTTTCATTTTGGTGAGAGAGAAGAAGGTCGAAACATCAAAACATTGAGAAAACTGAGTATCTAAATAGTGACAACTTTAACATGAATACTTCAAAATTGAAGTCTGAAACACGAAATAGTCGAACCTGGAGAGCTGGAACGAGTAGAGAAGCGGCGGGATAAAGTGTGGGAAGAGGAGAGTGGAGGGCGAAATTGGTTGTGGAAGGTAAGGTGATGATGCTTCAGAAAAGCGCGAGAAGGAGAGGATGTGGATAAGAGTGTTCTGCAGAAGTAACGGCCAAGGCCTGAGAGATTGAGAGCAAGCAGCGTCGCTGCTGCCATTCTAGCTAGTTCTCTATCCCTTCATCCGCAACGTAACGCAGGAATGTGGCAGATTCTTTCCTTCTTTTTCTCTTTTCATTTAGGCTTTGTTTGGTTGGGGGGGTTTTGGAGGGGAGGGGAGGGGAGGGGAGGGGAGATATAAGTGTGTTTGGTTGGGAAAAATGGAGGGGAGGGGAGGGAAATTTTTTTGTCTTTTTCTGCTCCCCTACCCCTCTCTCTCACCCCTCCAAATTTGAGGTTTTTTGGAGGGGTGAGAAACATTGTGTATAATCCTTACTAAATTACCCCTGCTCATTTTTCAATTTGCCAGAATTACCCCCACGTGTAAAAAACCCTTTCTTCCTTCGGTTTTCCGCCATTCCATTCCACAACGGACTGCCGCGTTTGCTTCTGTCTCCTTCTCCGTCGGTGCGCTCCTCCAAGTCCAGCTGCCGGATGCGCACGCCAAATGCCATCTATGGTGTCCGCCCTCTTACGCGGCAAACTTGTTTCTCTATTACAGAAGCGCACAACTTTGGAACAATGCAAGCAAATCCACTCCGTTATGATTGCTTCTGGCTTTTCCAGCGACATCTCGTTGCTCTGCAAACTCATTCACTGCACTGCATTCTGTCTACCCGCCTCTCTTTCCTATGCTTCCCTTCTTATCAGTACTATCTGCACTCCTATCACTCGCATCTTCAGCAAAATGATCGAAGCTTTCTCCTACACTACCTGCCCTCACATGTCGCTTTTCTGCTATGCACGAATGCTTCAAAATGGCGTACATCCAGATAAACACACCTTCCCTTTGTTTCTTACGACGTTCTCCAAGTCTAATATTCAAGACCCACTTCTGCTCTATGCTCAAATTATTAAATTCGGGTTACATTTTGATCTTTTTGTCCGGAACGCTTTGATTTCTGCTTTTGCTAATTCTGGGTTTATGGAGTGTGCATACCGAGTGTTCGATGAAAGTTCGTTGCAGGACGTTGTTGCATGGACTGCGTTGATTGATGGGCATGTCAAAAATGATTGTCTAGGAGAGGCATTGAGGTGTTTCGTGAATATGAGATCAATAGGTGCGGCCAGAATTGATGGGGTAGTCATAGTTAGCATTCTTCGTGCGACTACTTTGCTGGGTGATGATTATTTTGGAAGATGGATTCACAAGTTTTGTGTTGCTGGACGGCGAGTTCAATTGGATGCTTATATCTGCAGCGCTTTTATAGATATGTATATAAAGTGCGGTCATTGTGATGACGCCCGCAAAGTATTCGATGAAATGCCTCACAAAAATGTAGTTTCTTGGACTGTACTAATAAATGGTTATGTGCAATTCAAGAGGTACAAAGATGCGCTTCTTGTCTTCCAAGACATGCTGTCGCGTAACATCATACCTAATTAATTTACGCTTACAGCTGCTCTTCATGCTTGTGCGCATATAGGGGAACTGGAGCAAGGAAGGTTAATTCACCAATATATAGACAGAAATAAGTTATATCTGAATTCAGCTTTGGGCACAGCATTGGTAGACATGTATGCAAAATGTGGGTGCATTGACGATAAAATAAAACAGATATAGAAAAGGCAAAAATAAACGTGATACCAGTTTTGGAGAATACTGTATGATATTCTGCAACTTTAAGATTACAGTTTGACCTTTATAATGTGCTCACTCTCCATGATTTTCGCTAACTACCAGATATCAGATATCCCACTACCGAAAATGAAACAGAATGCTAGGAGGGTACCAACAGACCTAAAGAATAGGAAACTAACTAGGCTAAGAAAAAGGGAAGACGTGGATAGGCCATACGTTCTGATTTAAGAAGATAAACATAATAAATAAATAAGACTTTCATGCATGAACGTCTCATGCATGAGCACCACGTGCAGCAAGGTTTGCATTAATTTGTGACACTCCCCCTTAATGCGAACCTTCTGTCAGCGACTCCGAGTGCACTTCGAAGGCTTTGGAATTTCGGTTTTATCAACGCTTTGGTGAATATGTCTGCGATTTGGGCATTTGTTCGAACACCCACAAGTTCAACTTCTCCACTCAATACTTTCTCGCGTATGAAGTGATGACGCACTTCTATATGTTTCGTTCTAGCATGAAAAACAGGATTTAGCGCGAGTTTGACGGCACTTTCATTATCACACCTAATCTGCACTATATAGTCAGCCTTATGTGATGTATCCTCGATCAGCCTTTTCAACCAAACACACTCTTGAGCTGCCATTGTTGCGGCTACGTACTCAGCCTCTGTACTTGACAAAGCAACTATATCTTGTTTCTTGCTACACCAAGAAATAACAGCTGACCCAAAACTGAAGCAATAACCTGAGGTTGAGTGCCTGTCATTCGTGTCTCCAGCCCAATCTGCATCAGTGAATCCGCTTAGCACAAGACTGTCATGCTTTCTGTACAACAGACCATATTCGACAGTTCCCTTCACATAGCGTAGGATCCTCTTGGCTGCTTCCAAGTGAGGAACTCTTGGATCCTGCATGAATTGAGATATAACTCCCACAGCAAATGCAATTTCTGGTCTGGTGATAGTCAAGTAGATTAAACTTCCAACAAGTTGTCTGAACCTTGTCGGATCTTTCAGCGGCCTGCCTTCCTCCTTTTTTAATTTCAGATTTGGTTCCATTGGGGTGGCCTTTTCCCTTGACTCCCCCATGTGAAAACGCTTCAACAGGTTCATTGCGTAAGCCTTTTGAGACACAAAATATCCTTGGTTTACCTTTTCAACTTCTAAACCAAGAAAGCAGCCGACCTCCCCCAGGTTTTTCATATCAAAGCGAACAGACAGATTCCCTCTCAAGTTTGAGATTTCGGCCTCATTGTTTCCAGTTATTATCATGTCATCAACATATAATAACACAAGCAAGTGCACACCTGATTCTGATTTAATGAACAAGCTAGAATCTAAATCAGATATTTTGAAGCCACAAAAACTGAGGTATTGAGCAACTTTACCATACCAAGCTCTTGGAGCTTGTTTCAAGCCGTAGAGCGCCTTCTTCAGGCGACAAACATGATTTGGGAATCTTTCTGAGATGAAGCCAGGAGGTTGCTGCATAAATACTTCTCGATCAAGTTCACCATAAAGGAAAGCGTTCTTTACATCAAGCTGCCACAGTTTCCACCCTTTAAATGCAGCAAGTGATATAATGGTTCTTACTGTCACCATTTTTGCAACAGGACTAAATGTTTCCTCATAGTCCAAACCATAATTTTGGGAGAAGCCACGAGCAACCAGGCGAGCTTTAAACCTGTCAATGGAGCCATCAGATTTCTTCTTTAGTCGGAACACCCACTTGCATGTGACCGGTTCACAATTCCCTGGTTTGGGTACCAAGTCCCATGTTTCATTTTTGTTTAAGGCATCAATCTCTTCCTGCATTGCTTTCTCCCACTCTAGGTTTCCCTTTGCCTCCTCATAGCTCGTTGGTTCTTCTACAACCAATCCTTCTGTAAGGAAGCAGGCAGTTATAGTGCAGCTGTTGACATCATAGTCCTTTAAATAGTGAGGTTGTCTTTTCTCTCTTGTTGATCGCCTGGCAATTTGCCCATTACTTTCTATGCTTTCATCTAGTAACTTATCCTCCACCTCCTCATTGTTTGGTGTTCGCAGACTTGTCTCAGAAAATAGATGCTCCAGATTATCTTCATTACTGTCAGGAGCAACAAACTTGGGAGTAGGAAACTGTGTTGAGATTTCATCAAACACCACATCTCTAGAAACGGTAAATTTCTTTGTTGTTGGATCCATGCACCTCCAGCCCTTCCTGTAGGGATCATAACCGACAAACACACACTTCTTTGCCTTTGGGTCAAGTTTGGTTCTATTTCCTTTGGGAACATGAACATAGGATGTAGAACCAAATACTCTAAAATAGTTCACATTTGGTTTTTCATCATACAGAATTTCAAATGGAGATTTCTGTGTACCTGGCCAAGGGGGTAACCGGTTTGTTACATGACACGCACACTGAACTGCTTCAGCCCAAAGTTCTCGTGGGAGATTTTTGTCATGTAGCCAGGCGAGACATACTGTAGTGAGGTGGGCAAGCTTTCTTTCTGCAACTCCATTTTGCTGTGGAGTATCTGGGCATGTCATTTGACGACGGATACCATTTTTATCACTGAATTTGAAAAACTCTTCAGACATATATTCTCCCCCATTGTCACTTCGGAGGCACTTTATCTTGCTTCCGAACTCTTTTTCAACTGTTTCTTTAAATTCTACAAACTTGGATAGTGCCTCACTCTTTTCCTTTAAAAACTTCACCCAAGTGAATCTTGAATGATCGTCGATTAACACCATGACATATCGTTGACCGCTGCAACTGAGTGTTCTTGTTGGCCCCATCAAGTCTGTATGAATCAAGTCAAGGATTGCAGGGCGTCGATTTGATGATCTACTGAAGGGTAGGCGATGGGACTTGCCAAGTTGACAACCTTGACAGACAACTTCTTCATGAACATTCTTTAAGATCGGCATCCCATCTACTAATCTTCTCGATGAGATCTGCTGCAGCATTTGATAGCCTACATGACCCAATCGAGCATGCCAGATTGTAGCGCTGTCAACTTGGCTCGTCTTCTTCACGTATGCTTCACCTGCTGACATGACATACAAGGCACCCTTCTTCTTGCCAGAGAAAACAATGTCAGCAGATACTTCCTTTACATTCTCAAGCACTTTAACGTCCTTAGGACCAAATAAGACATATTTTCCAGACTCAGTAATTTGAGGAACTGAGATTAGGTTTTTAGTCAAACCTGGAACGTGATAGACATCACTGAGCTTGAGGCCTTCTGAGCATGCATCTTTCGCCACATCAATTTCTACAATGCCTTCTTTGGTTACTGGGTATGTCGAGTTGTCAGCAGTGACTATAACTCGGTCTCCAAGATGATCACGTGTTTCTGAGAACAAGGTCTCATTTCCTGTTACATGATGAGAGCAACCCGAGTCGATGATCCACTCCTCTTCCTTGTTGTATGCAAAGTTCACAAAGGTTTGAGTGGACTTTTGTTCAATGGCCTCCACTGTGAAGCAGTGATCCCATGTAGTCTGATCTTCTTCTTCACTTGTGCATGCGACATTCGCTTTAGACAACTTAACTCGACAGTACTTCTTTATATGCCCAATCTTTCCACACCGAAAGCATGTAACAGGTTTCTTAGTAGGTGTGTCACCGTCTTCTTCTGTACTGGAACCTTCTTCTTTGTTCTTGCTGCTTGACGTAGCCTTTGTACTCAGCCTCCCCTTGGAAAATAGAACAGCATCTGTCTCATAGCTTTTAGCCATCTGTTTTGCTAAGGCCTCTTGATTTGAGAGAAGATTCTCTAACTCTTCAACAGAGGGTTGTGTCGGCCACCCTTGGACTGAGGTGACAAATGGGCCATATTCCTTCTTCAGGCCGCGAATAAGGTAACGACGCAGACGAGCTTCACTAATTCTTTCAGTGGCATCAATCTCTGAGATCTCAGCACAAATGCTCTTAACCCGTAAGAAATACTCAGAGATAGAAATACCATCTTGTGTCAATACAGCCAATTCATTTTCCAGGAACTGTAGCCTTGCCGTGTTCTTCTTGCTGAACAACCTCTCAAGCGTTTGCCAGACTTCCTTTGGAGAGGTAACATCACGGACATGAAAAATGAACTCTTTGCTGATAGATGTCCTCAATGCAAAAAGAGCTTTTCCGCATTTGATCTTCCACTTGCGTCGTGACTCGGCATTCTCTGGAACATCAGGAGGAATTGTATCAGCACCAACCACCAACTCCCATAGATCCTGACCTTGAAGGTATGCCTCCATACACATTCTCCAATACTTGTAGTTGTTTCCTACAAGTTTCTCCATTCCGTTTTGAATACTTCCTCCGTTTGAAGCTTCCATGGTTGCAAACAGACGTAGCTCGGTTCACCGAACCTGGCTCTGATACCATAAAATAAAACAGATATAGAAAAGGCAAAAATAAACGTGATACCAGTTTTGGAGAATACTGTATGATATTCTGCAACTTTAAGATTACAGTTTGACCTTTATAATGTGCTCACTCTCCATGATTTTCGCTAACTACCAGATATCAGATATCCCACTACCGAAAATGAAACAGAATGCTAGGAGGGTACCAACAGACCTAAAGAATAGGAAACTAACTAGGCTAAGAAAAAGGGAAGACGTGGATAGGCCATACGTTCTGATTTAAGAAGATAAACATAATAAATAAATAAGACTTTCATGCATGAACGTCTCATGCATGAGCACCACGTGCAGCAAGGTTTGCATTAATTTGTGACAGACGAGGCGTTATTATTATTTGAAAAGTTGCCAGCGAAAGTAAAGGATGTGTACACTTGGACAGCCATAATAAATGGGTTGGCTATTCATGGGAATGCCTTGAGGTCATTGGAGCTATTCTCATGCATGTTAAGGAGCGGGGTTCAACCAAATGAAGTTACCTTTATTGTTGTTCTCAGCGCGTGCTCCCCTGGAGGATTAGTAGCTGAGGGGAAAAGGTTATTTAAAATGATAAGACATGATTATGATATGGAGCCTAACATGGATCATTATGGTTGCATGGTTGATCTACTTGGGAGAGCAGGGTACTTAGAAGATGCAAAGCGAATGATTGATGATAGAAGATGCAAAGCGAATCAAAAATTAATAAATGTAAATAAAGGCTTAAGGGTATATCTGTCAATTTTTCATTACCTACCCTCCCCTCCCTTCCTAAACTAAACAAGAAATATCATCTCTCCTCCCCTAACTTCCCACTTATAACCTCCCCTACCTTGACCTACCCTCCCTTAAATTAACTTAACCTACCCTCCCCTCCGTTGAACCAAACATAGCCTTAATTAAAGAAAAGAAATGATGAAAAATCACCCCTCATTGTACAGGGGGAGGGATTGACTTACTCCAACTATATAAGATCCATCATCCATTGATTATTTGTGAAGATTAAAAAATAATTAAATAAACTATTTAATTATCATATATATTATATAATTTTTTTGAGATGAGTAATTTATAAATTAAATAAATTAGTTTAATAAAAAATAAATATAAATATTTTAAAATAATTCATTTAAATTTTTTTAATATCTTTAAAAAAGTCAATAAAATTTTATAATCAAGAAAGAGGTAATATTGTTTATCAAACAAGATTATATGCTGGTGGCTTTCAATTTTTTTGGCAATTATTCCCTCAATCCTTTTTACAAGCTACTAAAATCACAAAGCGATTAAAATATTAGTTTAAAATTAGTTAAAAATAATAAATATATTATAAATACTCTTCTATTTTTTAATATAAAATGTATTTAATTAATTTAATTAGATTAAGAAAATTTGTTAAGTTAGTTAATATGATATATTTTTTTAAAACACTATAATCATTTTTCCTAATTCTCTCTCCTCTCTTTTACTTGATTATCATTGAGGGTTATCAATATGGGTAATTTTAAAAAATAAAATTTTATATTTAGGATTAAGATTAATTTTTAAATTAAATTTTATATTAAAAATTAGAAAAGTATAATTTTTTTTTAAATATGAGGATGATAATTAAGAGAAAGAATGATGGAGAAAATCAGAAGATAAATGCTTGTAATCACATGATCGTAATGTCTTCTTTTAAGTTCGGTAAAAATAGAATAGTATTTGATATGTTTACTAAACTCCTTCTAATTTGGATCAACTCTTATTCTTGATACCCACCTTATATAGGGGAAGAGGAAGAGAGGGAGTATTACTAGATACAACCTAGTATCTATCTTAGCGACTATGATTTTTCACATACTCTATTTTTTTTTTATATAAGAAATTTTTGAAAAGGGGTTGAGCTCACCCACGATCTAAAGATATGGCAAAATCTCCTTTCTTCTATATACTCTATTTAATATCTTCATGTAATGCTCAAATGGATATATTCCAGGTCACATGTTTGCATCTCTCTAACTAAGTGAACAATAACTGGATCATAATGTTAAAGAATACTGCAGAAAAATATATTTCAAGCTCACACAATGTAATTATGATTCGACTTTGTAACCTCGGCAATGAATGTCAATTTCTTGCTTGCTCGTCTAGAACAACTCATTGGTTTAGCCTCAAAATCCAAGTTGTTCACAGAGACAAGAATGAAACGAGATGAAGCCGAAGAGGAAAAGAAAGTTCTTGAACTAAAGCTTGAGGAAGTGAAGAAGACCATAAGTATACTTAATGCAGAGCTTGATTTCCAAAATTCGAACCCTGAGAGGTTGGGGGCTGAGTTTCAAGTTATGGCTAATACTCCTTTGTGATATAGCAAAGATGATTTCTCATATGTTTTACAAACAATGAAAGTATCTGAATTTTGTATTTTGGTAAAGGTTGAGCTTAGCCTTAGAAAGTGTTTTGTATTTCATGGGAAGCTCTAGGTTAGTCACTAGCACAAAGTCAATATCATATATAGTGTTTTGGCCAATAGTATGAAGATCAACGAGAGAACTTTGCAGGATAGGAAATGTATATGAATGATCAGAACTTTATAGATCTTACTATATATGTAATTAATTAATTAATTAATTATATATATATCCTTCAGTTGGATGGATTAATTAAGTTGTGTCTAGTATATGTTTGGATTAATTTATTTTAAATTGTTTTACGTTATACGAGGTAAGAATGTGAGAAAAAAATTTTAATTGTGTGAAAAGCAATTTTTTGAAGTTTCTTGGACAATAAAATTACTACTATTAATGTGTGTGTCTCAAAAAGCACATGGATATGTTTTTTTAATAGAAAATAAGACCAATGCTGGAAATATTGATGTTCATCAATACCGTTGACTATATCTATAAGCTCTTTCTTTCATTCTGATATATTTTCTTTTCATCATTAGGAGGAGTATGGATAACGAGCAGGATTTGGATAATTGGCCCCACTGATTTTTTTTTTTTAAAAAAACATTTGTTCTTTATTTTAGCTTTCTTTTAATGGTCATTTAATTTCATGTTTGGTGGTTGTTTCATAATATAATATAAGCCACATCAATCTCTCTATTATAAAAAAAAAAAATCTTGTTATAATTACACTAAGATCGGTATGTCTATAAATTCAAAAAATATTTATATGATTATTTATTAATTGTTTATAATTGGGTGATTCGTTCTCTACATTGGTCTCCCTATGAGAAAGAATCAATGTGATTCTCAAGTTGTATGGTACATTGATTAATAATTTTGGATATATGTAATGTTTGGGTAATTTATTTTATAGCATAATGATACAAAAGCTCCAATCTTCTCGACGGCTAAAAGCTAAATGTCAAAACTATTTTCATATTATTTTTTTTGTCTTAACTACAAAAAATAGATAAAAATTTTATTTTAATTTTAAATATAAGATTTTAATTTATTTTATTTCTTAAAATTATAATTTTTTTTAAAGTATCTCTATATAATTGTACATATTGAGAGGTAATTTTTGTCAATAATAATTTAAATATATATGATTAAATTAAATATTTTAAAAAAATTAATATATAATTATTATAAATAATTAATTTAATTATTTTTTAATTTATTTAAATTAATTAACTATATCAAAGACTCAGGTAATATTTTATTCTCCCATTATTGTCTTATCCACACAAACGCCACGTTTTCTTGAGATGGTGCCTTTTTCTTCATGTGACAGCTGTTTATTTGCCCTAAGCCACTAAACTACAAATGATGTGCCATCATGACATAATCCCACTTGCCTTAAGCCCTAAGATTATTAACTGTTGCGGGCCACGGTATGTATACAAACTTTAATTAAGTGAATAAAAACAACTTAATAGTTTCTCGATCCTTATTTTTAATATAAAAATTAAATAAAAAAATTAATTTAATTAAAAATATAAAATTTTAAATTTTTTTTTAAATTTATAATTTTTTTCTAAAAATATTTCGAATATATATATTAAATAATTTTTATTTAATTATAGTTATAATAAAAAATAATATTTTAAAATATATAAACTATATATATTACAAATAACTAATATAATTAATTTATTTAATATAAATAAATTATTTATTTAATATTTATATTAATATTTTGTCTTATAAGAGTTGAATAAATAATTTTATTTTAATATTTAATATAAGATCTTAATCTACTATATATTTTAATTTTTTTAAAATTTTCTCTATTAATTATATATGGTAAAATTATTTCATTATAATATATATAATTATAAAAAATATTATAAAAATTAACACACATTTAATATAATTATTTTTTTTAATTTATTTAAACTAGTTGTTTTACTCATATATAAAATATATTCAGATAAAAAAAAGGAATAAATAAAATTATATTAAAAATGTTATTTTTATTTTTAATATGGTAATATTTAAATATTAGTTTGTAATGTTAGAAATTAGATAAGTAACGGTAGAGTATTATATACATAGAGCAAATAAGAATGTTTTGGTTGTTACGAAACGAAATACTAAGAACCTTCCTGAACCGAAAATGGAGGCACACAGTGTGGGAAGGTAAAGGGAATTTTCGTGGCTCACTGTCAAGATTCCTCTTGTAGTTACAGTGTGTTTAGATATCTTATAAAAAATAATTTTTACAAAAAAATTTATAAAAAAAAATAAGTAATTCTGAATAAATAAATATTTAAATAATTATTTTTAAAATAATTTTTTATATTAATAAATTAGGGTATAATTTAATTAAAAAAAAAAAGAAAAAATGGTAGAGAAAATAGAAAAAAGAAGTGAAGAAGAGAGAAGATAAGAGAGAGGAGAGAGAGAGGAGAGAGGAGAGAGAATAAAAAAAATAAAAATAATATAATAATTAGATAATTTATAAAAATTTTTATTTTTTTAAAAGTTAATTTTAGTAGTTTATTTAAAATTATAATTTTAAAATATAATTTTATTTATATAAATAAATATAGTTATTTATTTTAAAATTTTTAAATTAAAATTTTAAAGAAAAAAAAAAACTTATAAAATCACGGCAGGCCCGTATAAATATATCCACGACCACGATTCTTGTCACAAGATACTCATTCATCGAAGTACTAGTCATCCTCAACAATCATGAGGGCCACCGGTGATCAGATCCTCCTCCGCCCTGTAGGCACCTTCAGCGACGTCACCGGCAGCCGACGCAGAATCAGAGAGAAGATATTTGCTGATATGTTCAACCGGGCAAAGTCCGTCGACGCTGCCGGCGAGCGAGAATCGGATCAGGTGCTGGTCGTCCGCCGCCCGACTGGCTCTTCCAGAGACGTAACCTCTTCCCGAAGCAGAGTGAGAGGCGAAATTCTCGCTGCGATCTTCAATCGGAACTCGTCCGGTGGAACAGTCGGCGGGAAATCGTCGGATCTGGTCGTCCTCCGCCTTCCGAACGGTTCCTCCAGTGATTCCCTCCTTCACTGTTTCGAATTTCTTGCCTATTTGTTCAAAAGAGAACCTATGGACTAAGAATTGGAACTCTCTGGTTTCTTCTTCAATCTACAGGTTATTAGTTTCGATTGTTTTGCTTAGTATCCTTCTGGTTTCCATTGGCGATTGTGAATTGGTTCCAATTATCCTTTCAGTCAAAAGGAATTGGAACTCTGTTTTGCTTTCAATGTTGAATTGTAGATGTTAATGTAATATAGTAGCTAGAAAGAAGCATCAACTAAGAATTGGAAGTGGTTTCAGTGATTTGCTTCATTACGTGTTTGTGTTATGTCGCCTGATTTTAATTTAATGTTGATGACGACGCTGATGCGAAATTGGTTTCACCGATTTGCTACGATGCCTTCCTATTTTAGTTTCGATATTGATGAAGAAGTATTCAGTATTCACTTGAATTCAATTCAATTGAATCTTCTTACTCGGAATTTTACCATATGAATCTCTGTGAAGGCTATACTCGGAATTTTCGTTGAACGTTATGGGATGAGTATTTCGTAGCAATGTTAAAACGGGATGATGTCAAATGAAGGAAATATAAAATAAAATTTTTATCAACGATATTAAGTTTAATAAAAAAAGATTAATTTTTTATAATTAATTTTTGTTATAAAAAATACTTATATTTAATATATTTAATATTTGATAGTATTTTAAATATGATATATATATTTAGTAAAAATAAAATAAAAAATTTGAGATAAATGATACTATTTTCATCATATATTTTCATGTCATTATATATGAATTAACTGCAATAATTTGGAAAAACAAAAGTAGGATTGGTTTTTAATTTTTATAAAAAAAATCATCAGTATATATAAGATATAAACTATAAAAAAAAAGTTAATTTTTTAATCTGAATTGATATTGCATGCAAACTAAATAACAAAAAAAATCATGAATTTCATATAATTGCTCAATTTTTATAATTATTGTGAGATGCGTTTAAGAAGTCCTCACAATTACCGTGGATGCGCCAAACCATTCGGCCTCCTCCAACTAATGTAATGAATGGGCTTAATAATAATATGGGCTGAGATATGGGTCAGAAGACATGATTATTATTGGGTTAAGGAGATATGGGTTTACATGAAAGAAATTAACACCAACGGTGGTTGGTCCGAGTGGTAAGCAGCTCGGTATCGCTTAAGCGAGGTCTCGAGTTCGAGCCTTGGCGAATGCAAAAAATCCCCGTTAGGAGACTCACCCACCATAGCCAGGTGTGCGACGCGGGTCGAATCCGGATGTAGTCGGGGCAAAGCTTCGGTGAACCGGGTGGGCAACCAAAAAAAAAAAAACACCAACGGGGTTGGTCTGAGTAGTAAACGGCTCGGTATCGCTTAAGCGAGATTTCGAGTTCGAGCCTTGGTGTATGCAGAAAATTTTCGTTGGGAGACTCACCCACCATATCCAGGTACACGACGCGGGTCGGATCCGGATGTAGTCGGGGCAAAGCTCTGGTAAACAGGGTGGGTAACAAAAAAAAATAAAAATAATTAACCTATCGTCCGTGGGTTCAGTTGGCGAAGGAGTAGGACATATAACTATTTGGAGCGTGTTCGATCTTTAGAGAGCACTACTATATTGTAGTTCCAGTCATAGCGCTTGGGGAAGCATCCTTGCTCTTAGGTATCTAAGTTTATGCCTGAGGATAATTGACGGCTCGCCCCTGCCCAACACTAGTATCGCCTAAAAGGAAGAAAGATTTCGCTCTACCATTAGATCGTAGGTGAGTCCAATCCTTTTCTAAAATTTTTTGTACAAAAAAAAAGAAAGAAGATAATTAGGGTATATAACTGGGTAAGACATGATTACGTCAATCAAAGCTATATGCATAGAAAATATTTTGTTGGAAGAGATAAAACATACTTTGATGATCTTTATGTTTAAGGAAAACTAGTCTTTAACTATCGGCTGAAGAATAACACTTAGACTCTATAGACTACCGAAAGACGTGATTACTGGTTGTCCTTGGCAAGTGATATTTCCAAAAAAGAGAAAATTATTAAAATGGACGTATGGTCATATGAAAGATAAAAATAAAATTCAATATCTAAAATGATCATATATGTAAGTAAAAGTCACTACATACAGTATAAAATTGAGTAAAGGTGGTTTCAACATATAAGAAAAAGATGCTATCATGGGCATGTTTAGTTTAGCTTTTAGAGAAGAGTTTATAAAGAATAAGTGATTTAAAAGCTCTTCTGAATGAGAGCTTATGAAAAAAAGTGATTCTGAATAAATTAAATGTTTGGATGGTTATTACCATAATAACTTTTGTAATTGGTTAATTACCAGAAAATGTATGAGGTAAAAAAATAAATAATTCCTTTTCTATACACCTTCACCCCACGGCCGACAGCAAAATCATCATCACCATCGACACCATCTTCAGCTACGGAGGAGAACATGGACTAGCAACGGCACAGACTAACGACAGAGGAGCAACACGGACGAGACGTGATGGCAGAGCAGATCTAGATGGGACGAGAACCAAAGCAGATATGGACCATCGTCTTCGCTGTCTGCCATCATCGTCTTCACTGTCTGCCATCATCGTCTTCTTCTCCTTGGTCGTTAATCTTTGGAAGACGATGAGACGCAACAGTAGATAGGGACCAATACCTCTTCCTTCTCCAGTGATGACGAGGGAGACAACGACTGAGGAGAAGAAGACGATGAAGGCAAACAGCGATGGCGAAGAGTGAGACCGACGAAGAAGACGATGAAGAGTAGAGAGAGTGTTAGAAAAGTTAGGGGCAAAATGGTCATTGGACAGCCTATAAGCTTTTTTCCCTACTCAAAAGCTATTAACAGAAGTTTATCCAAAAATATGGTTTGATCCATAAACTCTTTTATATATTTGAAGGTTGTTTGTTTTATTTTTTGTCCAAACTGTAGTTTAGCCCAAAAGAACTTTTCAAACCAAAGTTGATGGGCTTACTTAGCAAGCACTATGTATAAAATACAAATTGAATAGCTAAAATAAAAGGTCATTTGTGAACACAAAATACCTATTAAGCTTAAAAGAAATTTTCTTCCTTTTTATAAGACTGTTAATAATACTACCTCGATCCTTAATATAAAATTTAATTATAGAATTGATATTAGTCATAAATATAAGATATATTTTTTATATTTATCTAATTTTTTTAAATTACTCCTAGTGATACTCCCTCAATAATAATTAAGTAAGAGATAGAGGGAGAAAATTAAAAAAGATGATTAGGGTATTTTAGAAAAAATATATTATATTAGCTAATTTTTTTAATTTAATTAAAGTAGTTAAATAAATTTTATATTAGGTATAGATGAGTACTATATAGTAATATGTATTGGGTGCTGAAGAGACAAGCCAAAATGAGGGGTAAGAGGAATGAGAACGTCCTCAGGTGCTCAAATCAGTATTAACGTTCCCCACTCGGTTCATTAAAATAAAATAAAGGAACTAATAATTGTATGCACAAATTAATTATCTCTGGACAAAACAAATGAATGTCAATAAATATATTTTTCCATAGAAGCAGGATAATGAGTGTATAGAAAGGATTCATCAGCATGTGGAACTCGCACAACCAAACCCTCTGTTATTAACGGAGCCTTTCGTAGAGAGGTCAAAAATGGAGGCAACAAAGCATGAGACCGGAGTGAAGCCGGCAGTGAACGGAACGAGCCTTTCGTAGACCTGGCCGAGTTCATTAACGGTGACAACGAAACCAGAGCTAGGGCTTGCGAGTTGGTGAGAGACGCGTACATAAAACATGCATTACTCACTAAGTATCATGAACCAGCCGAGTGAAGTGCCGTACGTTGGCTCTAAAAAAGGGTTGTATTGTTCCTGTTCCTTTAGCCTTTACTCACGAAGTCTTTGATTTTTGTACACAGGAAAGTGTACGAGAGGCACTGTGAAGCGATGACGGAGCTGTGTAAAGTGGTAATGGAGGAAATTGTTATGAGTCTGGGAGTGGATCGATCACACTTCAGGGAATATTTCAAAGCCGGTGGAGGCATATTGAGATGCAGCTTATACCGTCCATGAGACAATTCAAACCTCTCCATAGCCAAAGGTCCTCACAGTGACCCCGTCTGCATCACCATTCTCCATCAAGATCAAGATGGTGGCCTCGAAGTTCTCATGGATAACAAGTGGCTCGTTTGTCAACGCAGACCCAATGCCCGAGGCCTTTGTTTAGATTAGAAGTATATATCAGAATTATATATTTATATCAAAACGACTTAAATTACTACTTGGTACGCAAAAATACATTTTTAACAGATGTCAAATGTAGTATTTTGGCACTAGTGTTCCGATACGTGTTACGCATGTGAACAGCGGTCTGGTATGTTCACTTTCACTCAAATCTATGATACGGCTGATACTGAGACTACTCTGAATCGATTCATCGAGTGGCTTCCCAACAAGGATTCTGTTCCTGCGGACGAAGATGCTTAATTAGTTCCTTTGCCTTCTTAATTCACGTATATCAATAATTATCGTACTTTGTTAACTGAACAATCCAAGTACTTATGTTGTTCTTGTTGTAAGTGTCCTCCGAATTATCTTATGTTTCTGTCTGTATGTCTATGTTACTCGAGAGTCTTGCTATACAGCCGCATAGGGTTGATGTAAGAGTTATATAATGAATAAATTTTTATCTTTTGTTGTATATGTTAGCATATATTTATCTTTATAGATGTTACTTTTAATTAAGCTGAAATCGTGACCATTACAAATTGGCGATTAATTAAAATATTAGTGTATGGATGGGTATTAACTACAAATTAACTCAACAAAACTTCCCATATAACTTGAACAAAATTCAAATCAGTATATATCAGACATGAGGACCTGACTATACACTGATTTGAATTTAGACAAATATAACTTAAGCCTAGTTTCAAACCATTAAATACAAATATTAATATAATTTTCCCAAAAGAATATCCTTATCTGCTTTTTATTTTTATATTTTTTAGATTATTATATAGACTTATATAATTTTTTCTATAGATAAACAATTACACAATTTATTTTGGTGATGCTCTTAAAATTTTTTAACGAAAAAATAATTCTTTAGATTTTGAATACAAGATAGATATATTTTTAAATAGGAAATTACTATATATATGATGCTTTATGATACATATAACATATTCTATCATTTGTATTACTATATTTTTTTTCGTCAAAATATTTCGACATACACTATTTAAAGATTTAAAAAATAAAAAATATTGAAATATACAGGATATATATTTCTATATACGTATTATATATCATGTTATGTCAAGTTTTAAAAAATATTGAACTCATCATAAGTTCACTAGTTGAGTTTATCCTTTTCATATTTCCAGTTTATAAAATTGTTTTACTCACTCATAAACTCATGCTAAATTTTTAGATTTTATTATATTTAGTAGCTTATATGTGAATTTCATAGAAATTTATCTATTGAGCATGATAAATTATAAATATTAATTAATTTAATTTCAATTATTTAGGTTTGAAATATATTTAAACCAAATTATTGTATTTTTATACTTTAATTATTTTTAATTATTTAATTATATATTTTTAATAGCTATTTATTAACAAAAGTAAACTCTTATAAATTTATTATTTAAGTTCATGATCAAGTCTACGACACTATCATAAATCTATCTCTGAATTTATTATTTTTATATACTTATAAAATTATATCAATTTTGCTTAAACTTGTGCTAGTAGCAAATTCGATTCATAAGTTCACTTACCAAATTTACTGTTTTTATATTTTTAGCTTATAAAAATATGATAATTTGCTCTTAAATCCGTGCTAACTTTATAAATTTAATTATGTTTATTAACTTTATATATAAAATTTATAAAAAAAAATTCTTGAGTATAGTAAATTATAAATGTTAATAGAGTTAATTTTTATTATTTTGAATTTAAAATATATATTTTTAATAACTATTTATTAATAAAAACAAACGAGTTATATATATCTCTGAATTCATATTCCATGTTTATTTTTCTGAATATAGAAGTTCTGAATTAATTGGTTAATTTATTATTCAAGTTCTTGCATGGATTTTTTTTTTTTTTTTGCTAAAGTCTGCAATTATTAAATTTTATTCTAAAAACATCTCTCAGAATCCTAAAAAATATGAATCACATTTTCATTCATGAACCATGATACATCCAGTGAACTGATTAACAACGTTAATATCTATCAAGAACAAATTCACCCTCTTTAATGAATTTAATATTGAATCTGGGCAAGTGGCGAGCAAATACATAAAACATTAAAGAAATTAATTCTGTTTCACTGAACCTAGTACGTAGTCAACCACAGACACAAACGAATGCCAATATTATTGCAAGAATGTGTTTAATGTCAATAAATATTAATTTTCCACAGAAGGAGAACGATGTGTGTATATAAAGGATTCATTAGCCTCCGAAACACACACAACCAAACCTTAGCCTTTTGTCACAGAAAAAAATAAAGCTTAGAGAAAACAACAATGGCGGAGACGAGAAAGTACGAGAATGGAATGATGGTATTCGACACAAGCTTGCTGAAGCAGAAAGAGATGCCGAACGAGTTCGTGTGGTGCGCGGAGGACTTGACGGAGACGGTGAAGGAGCATCTGAACGAGCCACTGATAGACCTGAGCGATTTCACGAAAGGCGGCGACGAAGCCGCCATGGCTAGGGCTTGCGAGCTGGTGAGAGAGGCATGCGTGAAGCACGGATTCTTCCAAGTGACCAACCATGGCGTCCACCCGCTTCTGATTCAAGCCGCTTACGACGAGATAGGTTCCATTTTTGGGCTTCCTCTTGATGTGAAGCTGAAAGCAAAAAGCCAACGTGGCAGTGTTCAGGGCTATTCTGGTGCTCATGCTGATCGATTCTCAACGAATTTGCCATGGAAGGAGATGTACTCTTTTGAATATAGCAACGAAGGTTCTGATTCACAAATCGTTGAGCATTTCAAGTCTGCGTTTGGAGACAACCTTGATAAACACGTTGGGTAAGTTAGGTTTCTTTCTGATACTGTAATTTTGGAAGTGTTTTAACGAATGTTCGGTTTTAGAAGTACCTAAATTCCTCTTATATATTTATCTAAAATCACTTATCAAAAGTAAATCCAAACACCCTCAAATTCAAGCCTAAAATCTTCTTTGGGATAATTAGGTGGTCAAAAGTTAAGTTAAAGTCAAAACTGATTTTTAGGGCTCTTTTGGTTTTTCTTTAAATTTAAAACTTCTGAAGCTAGTTTTTAAATATATCATTCATATAATTTTTGTCAAACTGAACTTTTTTTAACATAAAAATATATCTAAACATAAATTATATTATAGTAATTAATAATTGAAATAATCTTTTATAGCTTTCAGCTTTTTTTTTATTTTTTAATATATTATTTAAACAAATTTATGTCTAAATAATTTTTTTTATAAAACTCTATTAAAATATAAATTACTTTATATTAATTGTAATTATTTTTTTAAAATAAAAGTCAGTTTTGTAAACGTGATTATATTATTGTTGAATGAAGGGAGGCGTATCAGAGGTTCTGTGATGCGATGAAGAAACTGTCTGAAGTGATAATGGAGGTGTTGGCGATGAGTTTGGGAGTGGAAGGAAAATACTTGAAGGGATATTTCAAAGACGGAGGAGGCATCATGAGATTGAACTTATACCCTCCATGCAACAGCTCCAACCTCACCATGGGCACTGGCCCTCACAGTGACCCTACCTGTGTTACCATTCTTCATCAGGACCAAGTTGGCGGCCTCGAAGTCTTCATCGATAACAAGTGGCTCGCCGTTCACCCCCGCCCTGAGGCCTTCGTCGTCAACATCGGCGACACTTTCCAAGTACGTTCCTTATAATATGTACCTACAGCATATATATACATATATACTCATGATTCATATGATAAGTCTCCGACTAGCTACCTCAGAAGTAAAGAAAAGCTGTTGACTGTCTGGAAATGGAAATGAAACATTTTTCCAACTTGGCCTATATTCAAGTCTTCTCCTAAAAAATTGTGATAGGGATAGTATTTGAAAAAAAAAAAAGTTAATTATAACCCATCAAATAATTTATATTTTAGACAAAAAAAGAATCTCTTCTAGAAAGCACCATATATTTAGGATATGAGAGAATATATTATATTAATTGAGGGTGAGTCTTGGGTTATGTATATATATTTGTCTCTCCCTAAACCCTATCTGGTAGGAGAATTGTGTACTGGACTGCCCTTATTAATTGCCATATCTTGTGTGTGTATACTATAGGCGTTGACAAATGGGAAATACAAGAGTTGTCTGCATAGGGCATTGGTGAACAGGGAGAAAGAAAGGAGATCACTGGTTTACTTCACTGTTCCAAACAAGGACAAGACCCTGAAGCCACCTGAAGAGCTCTTCTTGGGAGAGAAAGAGGAGAGGAAGTACCCTGATTTCAAGTGGTCTGATTTCTTCACTTTCACCCAATACCATTATCGTCCCAACACTCATACTCTTCCCAACTTCATCCAATGGTTTCTCTCCTCCAAATCCAATGATGAGACTGCACTTCCATCTTCTAATAATGCTTAATCTCAGTTTTCTCCAAGGGCGATTCTGTTCCGAATAGCCGAACAGCTTATCCAATATATTGAATAATGTATTCGCGCCTTGTTTTCTCCGAATAATCTTCATGTTCCTGTGTATGTATGTTACTCGACAGTCTTGCTACCTAGGGATGATGTAAGAGTTTATGATGAATCAATTTTTATTTTCTAACATGTGACATAATTACCGTCAGAAAAAGTACCAACACAAATGTTGATCGAAGGCCAATAGTAATTGAAGCCGCACCATAAAATCTGCATATGTTATGAAAGCTTATAATATATATATATAGGAATATGTATAATGTGTTTTTTTCTTATTTTAAATTGCCAGAGATTATATGCGGGATTCAACCCGGCGACTTTCCATTTATATGAGAGCTTGGCATATGTATAACATGTTAATCCATGTCGTAGGTACGCTACTCACTCACTCGCAAGTTGCAACACTACTAATTAAGTACAACAAAATTAGAAGAGGAAAATTAAATATGTGTGTGTGTGTGAATTTCTAATGCTTTCTCTTTGTTATATTAGAAGAGAAGAAGCAAAGCCGATTTTGTTAGATATGTAAGAATATATATCTATATTCATAAATACGCGTACGTGCGAAATTAAACTACATATATATAACAAAATTGCAAAAATTAATGTAGTGAGAAAAAAAAAGTGCAAGTGTGAATGAATGAATATATATATATATATATATATATATATATATAATTACCAATGCCCCACTGAATCCATATTGTCTTGGGGCTGTAACTGTTTTTGAATTGAATTTGATGAGAAAGGCAACGAAAATGTCTGATCCGTTGTCACATAAGGATGAGGATGAGAAGGATGAGAAGGATGAGAAGGATGAGGCTGATGAGAAATGAGACTTGTTGAAGAATATACACTATTATTTAAACCTGGTAGGTTATTATTATTATTATTATTTATATTAATATTATTAATATTAGCATTATTATTATTATTGTGTTGTAGCCTTTGTTGTTGATGATGATGATGATCAGAAGAAGAAGAAGAACGTTGTTGTTTGGGAACATTAAGCTTCTCTCCTTCTATCTCTCTATATTTCTGAAGGTAAGATTTCAAAGGATCAACGTAGTCCTCAAAGCCAAGCGTTGTGATAGCCCATATAATGTCATCGCCATTGATGGTCTTTCTCTTTTCTCTCTGACACTTATCGGAGGCCTCGCCGGTGACGAAGCTGATGAACTCGGAGACACATTCTTGGACAGTTTCTTTAGCGTCCTTTGAGATTTTGCCATTCGGAGGCATCACTTTCTTCATGATCCTCCCAACATTTGCAATGGGAAGGAATCGATCTTGTTCTTTGTTTGTTGTTATTGTTTTTGTTGGTGTTGTGCTGCATGAAGATGATGATTTTAAGCAAGGGCTTTCAGGGCTGCCTGTGTTGTTGCTTGGCAAATTTGTTATTGTATTATTGCTAATGGGAATTTCATCTTTCATTATTATTATCAGCTCTTAGCTGTTTATTACAGAGAGAGAGAGAGAGAGGGAAGAGAGAGAAGAAAGAGGCATATGATATGAGGTTTTAGAGATGAGAGAAATGGAATTAAGGGTTACAACGAGAAAAGAGAAGTGAGGCAAGAAAATAGGCATGCGTAGAGGTATATTTTTTTCACCAGTCAAACCCTAGGGACTCGCTCCAGATGTGGATCGATATTCACAACTTAAATATATTGTTTATTTCACTATCAAAATGATTCCCTAAAGAGAGGCATAGCATATATACCTACCTACATACATACATATCTCGTTTTTTTATGTTGTTTATAAATAAATGCTTCTAAAATTTGCATATTCCAAATCAGTGATTCCAATTTCAATAATACCAAATACCAAAATGGAATTTTAAAATGTTTATATTTTTACAATGTTGTCCCTTTTTTTTAAATCAAAAGGCCCCAACCACTCTCACCGGTATAATAAATCCCAGTTGCTGACACTGGAGCTCCGGTGTCCGCCAACAGCCCTCGTTGATATTCCAGTGACCGACGACACAGGACCTCTAGAGCGGCCAGCTGGTGTTGAGAGTGTTTGGGGGGCTTTCTTTGTTTGTTTGTTTTTTCAAGAGAGTAAGGGGTAGTATTATGAAGATACAAACATTTTAGAGTTCTATGTTGATATAGTTGATTTGGGCTTATTTAGAGGCATTTATTTGGAATTTCCCCCTTTTTTTTTCTTTTGAGCGTTCTTAGTTTTGTTACTTTTGTGAGGAAAAAGAATATTTGTCGTTGAGCTACAGGGAGAAAACATAATTATTCTTACGCAGGTGCTGATCTTTTATAATGCTGTTCTACATGTCCAGATAAGTGGCATCTATAATATTTCAACAGGCGTGGAACATTGGTCCCCTTGGAGCTATTTCCAACTTTGAACGAATAATATAATCATATATTGTTGGACGTATTAGTCATTGTTATTTATATTTAAATGTCCTATCCTCTCTCTTATATCGTCACTCACTACTAATATCTTTGGAAGCATGCAACGTTTAAAATCTAAGCAATAATTGCACCAAATTCGATCATCTAAGATATAATGATATATTTATATGAATGTACAAGTGTCCAGCAAGTAACGGAAAAGGTAGGACTACCTCTTCATACTTAGTGTTGCTCCCCAGGGGGGCTTTTGAGAAAGTTCAAGCAGCTCGAAATTCATCTCTTTGGTTCCATTAAAAGAAATAATATTTTTTTTATACAAGAAATATTCTTTTCGTTCATAGAATCAGTGCCGTTCGCTTAATCCCTAAAAAAGCCCAACTTGTATCGGTGGGATCGCATCACGCGCTTCCAAGCACTCTCTTGCTTTTTCTTATTTAATTAACAAAATCAAATATCAAGAATGCACTGTGATCATGTTTATTCAACTAAGTTCGGTACACTTTGAATCTTTGTTCCAAGACTTGTTTGATTTTCTAACAGAACTAGTTGATAACACCATGGACTTGGAGCTGGCCCCCACAATCGAGGCTAGGATTTGGTCGTTGACACTTGACAAATGGGAACATACTTACCACTCGACCCTAGAGTCAACTTTTTTTTTTCTTATTACTCACTCGATACCCGACTCACCCTAGCGTCAACTTCTAATTATTCTACAAGGCGCTATGAAAAATAAGAGCTGTGGTAGGCCTCGGCGCAAATAAGTATTCAAAAATTATAATTTTTTTTTTGGGACCCAAATATCCAAAATATCAACCTATCATACTAGCAGTTCTGGCGTATATCTGCCTGTATGTTTTCAAGAATAACAACTATTAGGCTTCTAAACCAATCGCCTTTACACTTGCAAGAATGCTATATCAGGTTCACTTCCCCACCATTCGACATTACAGCACAAGACAGCACCCTCTAAATAAATATCAATATGAAAAACCAAAGAAGGACGCAACACTGAAGTGCCTAACTAACACGATACATGACTTGTGTGGAAGTACCATTTACACGAGATTTTCCTTGTCTTTTTTTTTTTTGAAAAAAATCAAAAGTTACACGAGAATTCAGAGCAACCAAAACCCAAAAAATCACCTAATTTCTCACATCTGCAGCGCCTCCATCATGATTAGGCGGAAAGAGCATACTCAAGTTTTACCGATTCCGTCGGCCGCCACATGGACTTCTGGACACACAGCAATCCCTCCTTGTCCTTAGAGTAAGTCATGCGAACCTCCCACTGCATTGACCTAAACAAGCTTTCAAGCTCAGTAATAATATCAACATCGTCACGGACAATAAGATTCCCCTTAGGCCTTAGAATCCGATCAGCCTCAGCAACAATAGCCACGAAATTGCACCTGCGTAACCAAGGCAATCCAGATTTTAGCAATCTGACTACTAAATGTTGTTGGCGATGAATGTGAAAAGATAGCAATTAATGAATGCCACACCTTTTCTTAAGCTTTGAAAACAAATGATCTGCATGGAGGAGATCATAGGTCCTAGGGTAGGTACTAAAGGATTCACACCAATCATGATATATGCCAAAAAGACCACGTTCGTATATAATGGGAAGAGTATCTGCCGTCTCTATCGAAACCACGTTCATGACCCATATTTTCAAATCCCTCAAAGCAGCAGCAAATCTGCAAACCATATCCAATGGGCGTAGCAAGATGTCAGAGATAATAATCACAAGCTATTATAGCTCAAAATGAGCATAAACTGAAACAATGAATACTGCGCTTACCCTCCATAGACAGATCTCATATCCATGACATTTCTCACATTTGACCAGTCAATTCCCATCCCATTGAGATAAGACTTAGACACTACACGACTCCAGTGTTCATAGTCGGAAGCAAAATCATCAGGGGCAGGCTTCCCGTATACTCCAACTTGGGAACTCGACAACCAGTATGGTGCTTTGGTCAGTCTTGCTGGCCACTGTTCAGGCCATTGTGATCCACGTTCAGCTGAATCCACTGGCACTTTGTGCATGCAAGCTTGCAATGGAATATTCCTGTTGCGCCGAAGAGATTAGACATGCACAATACATTAAAAGTCTACAAGTTTATTGGATGAAACCTTTGTAGCTCAACGTTTTTATTTGTAGCAGAAATGAAAAAACACCAAATCCAAATGTATTCAAGTTTCCTTGCTTCAAAATATAGTATTAATACATCAGTAAAGCAGAAATACCATGCTGCATTAGGATCATCGGAGTCTGAACACATAGGAGGCACGTTCTCCGAACGTTTCTCGTAGCACTCGTTAGAAATTGGCTTCCTGTAGATAGCAATACCCACGCCATTAACTTTATCCTTGGTGATTGACACAACTTCCCAGCAAATAGCTTTTGTTAGTGCCTTCATGGCTGCAAATGAATGCATAAAACTTAATAATTAATATACACCAAAATTTAAATGGTTAAAGGAGGTAAATGTAAGTACTATACTATCTACCATTCCAAATTTCAACATCTTCAGGAAGCTTCTGATAAATGGGAGTAGCAGACCAAACAAAGAAACCACCAGGTCGCAATAGACGATTCAGCTCCAAAAGAAGTTTACCACCTGCAGAAGTACAAATTGATAAGCATCCCAAACAAATCCCTGTTGTCTTCTTACATTGAATTCATGCCATTACTATCTACACGAGTTATCTTAAAACCTCATTGCCTAAAAAATGGCATGGATATTTTAAAGCATAAACGCAAAACAAAAACATTATTCTTTCTCCATACAAAGACATATCAATTAACATAAATTGTCTAATCAGCACCATGGAAGTTTGGGCATTTGAGTACCTTCTATATGCCAAGGAACTCTGCATCTAGCACAATGGACAATATCAAATACTCTCCCAGGGAAGGGAAGCCTCTGTGTGCCCATCACAGCAGATATACCAGGAATTCCCCTTTCAAGTGCAAATTGTACTTGTGCTTCATGTTCGTCTTTAGGAGCAAGAGACATGGTAAGTACATCCCTATCAAAAAGAAATCCTCCAAAGCTGGCAACACCACATCCAACATCCAGTACTACACGTGAGCGCTTTCCCCAAGCAATATCAGGTACAGACTGCATCACCAAGATTCCTTATGTTAAGCAAAATGAACAAGAACACTCATGATCTACAAGATAGATGGAGACAAACAAAAAATACAACACTTGACGAAGTATGTGATAGTCAATTAGTTTGTGAAAAGTTTTGGATATCTAATAGGATTGATAGATGCTACAGTTGTCACTGGCCATGCAATATAAAATTTTGGAAAGCAAAGCAAAACGTCAACCCAATATAAACTTACAGATGTATTAACATCAAGATCAACAGTCAATGCCAACAAGAAAATAGAAAATATATCTTACCTGTTGTATAAAGTCAATGTAATGAAGTGCCCCGTGCTTAAATTGGGTTCCACCACCTGGAAAAGTGAGGTACTCGCCGGTAACTTTCACCCAATTTTGGTGACCCTTGACTTGAGCAAGCTTGGTGTGAGGAACATTGTAATACCATATCTGCAGGACAAAAATTTATTATTTTATGGAAGAATCAATTTTTAAACACTAAATGACAATTTCCAAGCTTGTCAGTCTATTTCTACCTTCTCTCTGCTATTAGGCCACTGAATAGGGCGTTTATATCCTTCGGGAAGAGAAACCAGGCAGGTGGGAGGTTCTTCAGGACAGTGCCTCTCTCGATGTTCATAGTGCTTAGTGCTCCGAAGACTCTTAATTGCTTTCAAGTTGTCAAGACATGGAATGTAATCAGGGCCAGCAGTAACTTCGCAAACTTTCCAATAGTATCCACCTAGATGTTTAGAGGATTCTCGAGCCTCCTTTTCATTCTTTGACTCTGATGCCTGAGTTTTAAAGGACCCAGTTTGAGTGGTATTTTCATTTAGAAGCTCAGACTGAGCTCCAGAAGGGTATACCTCATTGGAACTCTGGTTATTGGTATTCCCATCGGTATTCTTCTCACCAGAGTTTTCATCAGATCCTTTGTTATCATTTCCTTCCACCTTCTCCTCTATCTTACTATCTTGTGTTTCACTTGCATCGTCTGATTTCTTCTCAAATTCATCTGAACCAGAGTTTTTGTCATCATCTGACTCAGATTTTTTCTCATTCTCATCAGAATCAGATTTCTTCTCAGGTGAATTTTCTTCAACCTCTTCTTTATTGGAAGTTTCATTACTGTCTTCATTTTTCTCTGAGACTTCAGGGTTTGATCCTGAATTTTCTTTCTTGGAATCAGTGTCTTCTGTTCTTTGATCTCCATCTTCTTTCCCGGCATCTTCTGAAGACTTCTCTTCAGACTTTTCCTCTGTCTTCTCTTGGTTTTCTGACAACTTATCGTTGTTATCAGGGTTGACATTACTGTCCCCCTTGGTAGCATCCTCAGGCAAATCACCTGGATTGTCTTCAAATTGCCGAGTAGTCCCTTCATTACTTTCACTCACCTGTTCTTTCAACCCACTCTGTTCTTTGACGTCCTGTTCTTTGATGTCATTCTTATTCTCCTGAGACACATCCATGTTTTGGACAGGAACTACAGAGGATGATGTCATCATCCAAACCCCAACCAAGCATAGGGCAACGAACACAACAATAGTCACTGTGGAACAGTAACTCGAAGCTGATCTTCTATTGTCTATTCTAGTGTATTTCCCAGTTGCCATTTTGTTGGACTGCAGTAGTTCTTCACAAGTAGTTTAGACCTGGACAGGAACGAAACTTAGTTGAACTGCAATGAAATACAACATCTCACAATTTATAACAACAATGCCAAAACTTAGTTGCCATGATCTACCTAATCAGTTGGCACCTGTGCATGACATGAATTCAAGTGTTCCCCAAATTTTCTTGCGCAAAGAATAGTATAAAAAATAAACAAAGATATTTACTAAATGTTGGATGAGTAAAAACCGCGTTTTATTAATATTTAATAGAAGTTCTACATATCTACTTTTTCTAAAAAAATAAGTAACATAAAAATGTAAGGTTGGAGTGGCGTAATATTATACACGAGTGAAAGGATCAGAAGGTATCAATGATCATTTTGCATCACAGCGATTGAAATTCAACAGAGATTCGTGAAGATAACAAGCTACGCAAATCATCAGATTAAGACATATCCTATAGATGCAAGTACTTTCAAAGCATACAAATACTAGCTACACTGATGTGCTCCAAACTGCGAAGGCACGCGTTCGAAAGCAGTTCGCAGAAAGAAAAGGAAAGAATACAAATAAATCACATTGCGAAATCAACGATGATTACACAGATCTACATAATCCGGAGCATGTTCATCAAGAATAACAATTCATATAGTAGCATCGACAATCGTCGACAGATTTTCATAAGAAACCAAAAGAAGATCAGGAAGAATAGTAGCTCAGATACGAACACAAAACATATCAAAACAAAACGGAAAATGACACAAGAAAAAAAAGAGAGAAAATAAGTTCAAATTACGCGTTTAAACGAAACATTTGAACTGAGCACGAAAAATAAATGGACAAATCCGAGAAGAAGATGAATGCATAACTAGATCTGACAAGCGGAGACAAAGATTCGGCATACCTCTCGTTCGCAGATCTGAGTAGGAGAAAGGAAGATCGTCACTCCATTGTTGTAAGCAAAAAGATGAGAAATGACAGCTGTGTTAAGCGAGTGTGAGACGGAGGGGAGTGGGAAAGGAGAGATTATATAGAGGAAGTGAGAGAGGGACGAACATGGGAATAAGGTAATTTGCTCGCTAGCGATTCAATGTCTACAGGATTCGCTGAAAATGAATAATAAAAAATACTGACGATGAGAGAGAAACAAGTGTGAGGAGAGGTGAAATGATGAGTGAGAAAGAGCCAAGGACAACGACGAGGCGCGTAGCTAAAAACAGAGTCGGTGCACGAGTTACCGCCACGGGAAAGCCGTGAAACCGGTGGTGTGAATTGGGATAAATAAAAGGTCTTCGCCAGCTCAACAACAGAATATCAATACTTTCTTTTTAAGAAAAATTAAATTTACATGAGGGTCTTGGATTTTATTTCATAAAAATTATTATTAAATTATAAAAATATCCAATTCAATCTTTAATATAAAATTTATTTAATTAAATTAAAAATTTTAATTACATTAATTAATATAATATATATTTTTTAAAATATCATAATTATTTTTTTAATTATTTTCTCTTTCTCTTATTTAATTATTATTGAATGAATATTAATATGAGTAATTTAAAAATAAATTGACAGATATAAAAATAAATCTTATATTTATAATTAATATTAATTTTTTAATTATATCTTATATTACGAGGTTGTGTAATGAATATTGCTGATAGCCTATCAAGAGAACTATAAACCACATCTTAATATTATATGGTCCTAGATGTCTCGTTTTATATAAGCAATATCTATCTTCTTTTTTTTTGTAATAAAGCAAAATGATATTAATAGAAAAAGAAATATTTATCTAACTATTTTCTTGTTGGCAATATTTATCTAACTATTTTGTTATTTAACTAGAAGGTGTGTTTTGAAATGGTCTTATTACCATTTTCTATATTTTTTTATTTTGTACGTTAAAACGTTAAATATTGATATTTTGATTATGATATTAATATTTATAAAATCACTAAAAATATATAATAGTGTTGTGTTTGGCCCATGGTATACAGAAATCTACATGATATATTAATATGTCATGGTTCGTTTTGGAAAATTAATTTCGTAATTTATTAAAAAAGAACTGAATTTAGAAAGCATTAAAAAAAAGGCGCTTACATAGGGAAACCATTCCATGTTTAAGCTGAATACATGTGGCATGTTTAGATTTAGCCGAGGGCAAGTTGATTCGTTTTCAGATTCCACTGAGACGTGATTTTATTAGTTTCCGTTTTGCAGGTTACCTTATGAATAATTTACCGTTATTCAAAACTTAAAAACCCTTATAAAGGAACATTCTTTTTTTTTTCTTCTTCTTTTTTTAATGAAGTAGGAAGGCACATTCTTATGTAGGCTTTTTGACGTGTTACTGTAAGGCCTAGTGCTACATATAAAGTACATTTAGTGCTTTTGTAAGAAAAGAGTTCATATAATTTTTTATATCTTAAATTTTTTTTATTTTAATTTTAATCTATCAAATTTTAAATAATAAATTTTAGTCTTTTAAATTTATTTTGTTTATAGCTGTTAGTTTTCTTATAGTTAATGGTGTTAACTAATACTGTTAATTTTGGCATGTCTATACAGCATTTTTTTATTTTCAAATTTTAAGGTAAAAAAAATTGTTATCCTGGTACTTTCTTTCCAGCGACTTCTGTCTTCTTCAATTGAGAAAAAATTGAAATTAAAAAAATTAACAAAATAAATATAAGGAATATGATATAAATTTTTTCTATAGATTAATAGATTTTTATTTAAGTATTATCTTTTTATGATTGTATATAAATATTGTTATATATTTAAATTATATTATATTATTTTAATCATAAATTAATTAATTTGATTATAGTTGCACCACTAACAATAAAACTACTGTTTTAATAGGGTCAATGGCCGGTCCAATTCTTCGTACTTTAGTTGTAAATTCACAATGGGCATATGAGTATGTTAATTGAAATACAGGAAAATTAATGTTTAAAATAAACAGGCCAGTACTTGGACGGCCTTGGCGTTGAAGAGAGCCTGTCAATTTTGGAAGATATTTTGGCAGATGATGTGTCTTGATTAATACTCAAGGAATCGTTTAAAAAAATAATAACAAATTAAAATTAAAATTTATGTATTTTTTTCAATAAACCTAAGCTATCTACCCTAAAAATAATGACTAATTTTGTGTATAATATATTTTTTAAAATAATTTTAATAACAATCATGACATCTTTTCTATATACACCACCCGAGATCAAACTCCTATTAAATATTTAAAAGTATCAACTAAATATTAACTATACAATACCTCATAGTTGAAATCTACGTATTAAGATTTGTTTGAATTAGTTTTTAGAGAATAAATTTTGAGAATAATAAATTTAGAGAATAGATTTTAAAAATAGAGATGTTTAGATGATTAGTAGCGGAATCACTTTTTTATATTAGTAAATTATAAAAAAGTACATGATTTAATTAAAAGTAAGATATAGGAGAAAATGTAGAGAAGAAAGAGGAAAGATTGTGGAGAAGAGAAATGAGAGATGAAATAGGGTGGAGAAGAGAGATGAGAGAGGAGAAAAGAGAGAGTATAAGAAAAAGTATGGATAAGATAGTAATTAGATAGTTCATAAACTCTTTTACTATTCTAAAAACTAGTTTCAGTAACTTATTTAAAACGTTTTACCCAAAATCACTTATAAATAAATATGACTGTTTGTTTAAAATTTTCTCAAATTAAAATTTTACTAAAAAAATATTTTAAATCATGGTCTCAAACACACCCTTAAATGAGGGTGAACATGCAGTGGCCAATGATGATCGACAATAAAGGGAGTGCTCAAAAGGTGAAATTAACAGCGAACTGCATGGAAAGAGAGAGAGAGGGGTCTCATAATTAATCATGTGCTTTGCACTTTTAGATCCAATTACGTATGGATCCGGAAAATACAGAGGAGCACTAGATAACATCCAAAAAAGAGAGAACTAATTTTGAAGCAATGCCTCATTTATTTCTTCCCTTGGTTGATAAAATCATAAAATGGAACAAAACTGGCCAAAAAGAATTTTGATCAATGAACAAAACCAAATTCAATGAACTCCATTTCATTCTTATTATAAAATATTTCTAAAGAGAGATGAATGATCTTTATTTGAGTATTAATTAAGTCTTTCTAATATCATATCTATTTAAAGTTATTGAAAATAAAAGAGAATGAAATATAAATTTGATTTTTTTTATTTAAATACGGAAATTCAATTTTTTTTTTATTTGAGATACAGTTAATAGCTTAATTAGATGTAATTTATAATAAGAATTGAAGGGAGTATGTATAAAATAAAATAATGATTTATAACCTTTGATAAACACTATAACATGATTCTTTTGTCAACATGTAATTCTCTCCGACATAGTTATATGATTGGATCATATTCAAATATTGTTAAATTTAATTATGAGTAACTTTTTAAAATATATTTTATATTTTTGTATTGACTCAAATTTAAAACTTTATATTCAAATGGCTAAATTTTATTTTACTATGATCAATACCTATTAGTCCTGTCAATGTGCAATTCTACCTTGGAATGATAGTTCTATACATCTACATGGAGTAATATGAAATTTGATTTTTTTTGTTGGCAACAAGTAATATGGAATTTGATTACAGAATTATGCACGCACTAACCGGCGGTGCAAATGTCGGTGGGGGCATGATCTGGGATAATATATGTATAGAAGACGTGAAAACAATACTTGGCCCACCACCATGTGTCATCTTCCGGCATTCAAACGCCCCCTCTGAATTTGAAAACGAAACCCCAAAAATATTTAATCAATATTTAAATTTTTATTAAAAAAAATATCCATATAAATATATATATATTTATTTTGTTTATTTTTTTTATTGCTCACCCGGTTTATTAGAATTTTGCCCTAACTATATCCGGATCTGACTCACGTCACGCATCTGGCTATAGTGGGTGAGTCTCCCAACGGAGATTTTCTACATACGCTAAAGCTCGAACTCGAGACCTCACTTAAGCGATACTGAGCTATTTACCACTCAGACTAACTCCCGTTGATAATATATATTGGTTGCCCACTCGGTTCACCGAAACTTTGTCCCGACTATATCTGGATCCGACCCGCGTCGCGCACCTGACTATGGTGGGTGAGTCTCCAAATGGAAAATTTCTGCATTCGTCAAGGCTCGAACTCGAGATCTCGCTTAAGCGATACCAAACCGTTTACCACTCGAATCAACCCCATTGGTGGTAATATATATATTTATTTATGTGCGAGTGGGAACTGCCGAACGGTTGGATTGTACGGTCAGCCCAAATCTGGTATTGAAACACAATCACAAAAATCCGGTCTTGAAAGGAATTGATCCTTTCCAATCTCTTTGGTGCCCTTCCAACGAGTTATGGATTTTAGATAGAATTGTAAAAAGGAGTAGAATATTTTTTGTCTTTGTTTAAAAATCAACAATTTTATATGGGGAATTAGGGTTATCGTGGTTACGATCATTACAAGGAGAACAATAATGAGTGGCGAGAATTATGGAAAACAGCCAAAAATGTTTTGACTTTTTCTTGAGTACTTTGACTAAGGAGAGGGGCACAAAATCCACGAACGCAGAAGGAAATTTCACTCATATATTTCATTTCGCCAGTGCATTGTTACGATTCAACATGGCAGCATCATTGCAGAAACATCAAAAACGTGCCGGCATCACCCTTTCACAGTTTATATTAGGCTTCCAACACGAAACTTTTTTATGACCCTTTAGCCATATGATATTTAATATTTTTAATCATATTACTAAATATCTAAATAATTGATTAATCAATATTTAGATTTTATGATTAATATGTCTCTCTCCATGGATCATTTTTAACAATGTGAGTTTAGAACATAGTTGACCTATTTTATAATTTAACTGCTCTACTGTTAGACTAAATATTATTGAATTTTCAACATTTAATTTTTAATACGCGTGATAATATATCAATATAATACTTTTATGGGTTTACATTATATTATACTCTTCTAATTTTTAATATAAAAATTAATTAATTTTTTAAATTAGATTAATAAAAATTAAATAAATCAATTAATTATAATTAATACAAAAGTTATTTAACTAATTTGAGTAAATTAAGAATTATATAATATGAATTTATTGTAAGGGATTATATTTGGTCATAAATAACTGGTTTATTTAACTTTTTTAATTTACTCAAAAAAAATAACTAGTTCTTATATTAAAAAGTGGAGGTAATCAAATGATTTGGATGTAGACAGGAGGTAATATAACGTGGGTGTTTGGCAAGACCCAAAATCATAATTTTAAAAGAATTTTTGGCCCAAACTATAGTTTTGAGAAAATAAAAAAAAAATAGCTCAATTTGTATAAAATAACTTATAGATCAAACTATAGTTTTGGATAAACTCATGAGAATAATTTTTGTGTGCGAAAATATAGGCTGCCCAGTTACTATTTTGTCCATATATTTTCTATCACTCTCTTATCTTCTCTCTCTTCTTCTCCGCCTTCATATCTTTTTTAGTTTGTCGTTGCTGTTGCTGTTGCTTCCACCGTCGTCACTTCCGATGTCACCTCCATGGTCATTGTTTCTCTTCTGTCTGTGCTTGTCATTGTCGTCGTCCAGATTTGGAGTCTCCTCCGCTGTCGTCGCTGGTCTACAGCAATGGAATGAAGAGAATGAAGATGGTTGTCGCTGTTCGCAGATCTACAGGATAAAAATAAAGATAGCTCGTTGTTCGTTGTTCATTTGGTTAGGACGGATGAAGATGATAAATAGTAAATAATAATTATTTTTTATTTATTTTTTTATCTCATACCATTTTTATTAATTTACCACTCATAAAAATCATTCTGATAATAACCATCTAAACACTCATTTGTTTAGAATTATTTTTTCTATAAGTTATTTTTTAAAATAGTTTATCTACAATTAATTTTAAATTATTATTTTTCATAAAATATTAATATAAATTAGCCCATTAATAGAATTTGTTACCAGTATTATTATTTTACAAGTCATCAAAATAAGAAAATTAGTCAGGCTTCCATTTGCTTGACGTGCGTGTTTCCTATTCCTAATTTCCTATCGTGCTTCAAAGAACCCACCAGTTTTTATTTTATTTTTTAGTGAGTGATAAGCCCCCATAAAAATCATTAAAAGCTTGTACTATCAACTTGCAAACTGTAACTTTTTTCCTACACAAAAAAATTAACTTCTGAGGTTTATTTTATCCTCGTATATAACAAAAGACAAATAAAACATAAGTTGATCTAATGATAAAATTCTTTACTAAGAATGTGAATAATAACTCAAAGGGAACAAATTTCCAAGAATACGATCCAGAGCTGGTGACTTATTAGGTGGCAATTCTATAAGGTGTATGACAATTGACAAGGTGAGGAACAAGTCATCAATATACACATATATAAAAAAATATTAAAATTAGTCATAATAATCTAGCCAGAGATACTCTTTCTAGTCCTTATGTAAAGCCCCCCCCCTTTTTTTTTAAAAAAATATCTTTATTGTAAATCAATAATTGGGTTATTAATTCGTTAATTTTTTAAATTATTCCTATATAAAGTGTGATGTAAATTTTTTATGGCTTTTCCTCCCCACTCAATTTTCAATTTTTCAACTCAATGCAAAGTGAAAATTTTATTTAAACATTAAATTAATGACTAAATCCTTTATTAAAAGTGAAAAAATAGCACTTAAGTATTTACTCTAGTAACTAGATAATAAAATATTAACAGGTGGTGATATAAGTGAAAGCGATTTTAATTATTTAAGTATGAGATCTTGAGTTTAAATTTATATTAATATAAAAAATATTTTTAAAAGATTTATCCCCAACTTAATTAAATAGTTATATAAAAAAATAAATCATAAAGAATTAAATTCATATTTTTTTATACACCATTGCGAAGCGAATATTTTGGACAGAACTTGGACTTTCTCTGAGGTATTTTGGACAATCTCTTCTTCTTGATCTAGGAGCATTATTTTAATTTAATTAATTAAACAATAACGACGCAATCAGCAAGAACATGCACCTCAAACCTCTCAATAATTAATTGCCACACCACGCCACTAGATCTCAGGAGAAAATATTGGTCACTTCAGCAAGATATAATTCCTAAAATAACCTCCATTCATTTTGCCATATGTCGAAAATATCCCTCATCTCACGAATATAGGTCTATCCTGTCCTATGAACTCGCAGCAAGTTCTGCGTCGAGACGACGGAACTTGCCAACAAACACCACTCTCACTCGCTCAACTCTTTCTCCTGAATTGGATCTGCGACTGTGATAACCGATTCTCCCCAAAAGGCCACACAAGTAATTTCAGGGGCGACTCCACAGTGCGGGTTCGTTTTTTTCTTCTATTTTCCTGCATTTTTGGTTTTGGCCGGGTACAGTTTGTGCCTCGGTTAATTTCTATATCAAGGATTTCTTTTTTATACTCAATTTGGTTTGAAATTTAGCTTTTTTTTTCTCTTATCACCAGATTATTGCGGCTGAGTGCATTCATGTTCAGGCTTCGTACATGCAACTGATGCCCAACGCTTCTAGTCATTTGTGAGGAGAATTGGAACTGTTGCTTCAAATTTCCTTGGTTATCTGGTGTCTGTACTGCAATCATTTAAAATTACCTCTCCAGCAGCTCCTCCGGTATCTGTAAGTTTATTTCAAAGCGACTTTTTATACCTATCAGAAGCAATGAATGTTGCGTTATGAATGGTATGAATATTTTGAATTAGTCTGTCAGATACTTGGAACATTCGGAGATCTTGTTATGACAACAGAACTTCTGAAGTCTGAACTGTTAAACTATGGTGATTATTTATATTTCTACATCAAATTCACAAATTTTACCTACACTGAATTTTTGTATTTGTATTGGAGAATGGATGCCTGTGAACCTTGGCTAGCGTTAAAGTGGATACGTTTGGCATAATAATTCAAATAAATTCATTTTGACTTCAGTTACTGGGTAACTCAATTCAACTCAATAGATTAGACAGCATGGAATCTTGTTGTTTTGCATGAGGACTAGAGGTCTCTTGAATTCTGAAGTATGATGGTGGGCATGTTTAAATGGAGAGTGAAATTTTGAGGTCTATCTTGACAGGAAGGGACTATTTAGTATTTAATAATAATAATTACTTATCCCTTCCATGGTGGGCAAGGAAGGGGAGGGGTTGCTGAGCTTCCATTTACTAAGTTTTTGTTCATACTTCACACCACTTCTTACATTGTCCAGAATTATTAGATCTGTAGTCTGTCAACTATTTGAAGTCTTAATTTAATTTTAAAACTAAATTATTATGGTGCTAATTATAAAACATTTTTTTTTAATATTGGCACTTAAAAAATGGTTGCATGCACCTACGTGGACACAGTAATGTCCAACATACAAATTTACTTTTGTTATGAGTGCAGCTTCATCAGTTCCAGTACATTTGCTTGCTAATTTTTATATACTTCCATATGTTTTTCTGATCCTGCTCTTCTTATCTTCTCTCCATACGGGCAAGCCTCCATAGTTAATTATGTTACATTATGTTCTGGATATTTTCTATATACTGACCCAAGCCAAATATCTGTATCTTCTGTAGCATATAAGCAGAGATGAAAGGAGGACATACTTTTGGCTTGAGAGGGTGGCATCTTTTTGTAGTCTTTGTTTCTCTTTTTCTAGTGACCACATTACTGTGGACATGGGAGAAAAATCCACTAGCTATAACTTTACATTCAGCTCAAGAGTGGTATCACAAACCTTTATCAGGTATGTCTCCCTAGAAAGTTTATATATGTAAATAATGAAGTATGTGGTCTTTTTGGGATTGGGTGAGGCAGGAATGCCGTGTGGTTTGGACCATTCATGTTTCAACCCAACCACTGACGGCAAAAACTTTAGGTGGAAGCAGATTCAATACTGTAGATGTGCTTTTTCTCCCAATGAATAAGATTGGGAGGAATAAGATGTTTAATGCACAAAATCTGAAAGAAAACATAACTCCTCCCTCTCCCCATGTCTTGATCTTTGAACATCCACTTGTTAAATCCTTATTTCTTTTGTGGGGGGGGGGGGGGAGATTTGTGCCTGGACTTGGGTAGGTTTATTGGTTAATGGTTATGATGTGTGATACCGTCTTGCTGGATGCGCTTCTTCAACTTTATAGGAATCTTGGAATCCATATAGCACACTCCAATCCCTAATGTAACAGTGAACAAGACTGAACTTACATTTGCAGTTCTTGCATCTCTTGTTCCTATGGCTGTTAACTAACTTTTACTGTCACCTGCAATATGTTCTGTATTATTTCATGTTCATGTTGCTGTTTTTATCCTTGTCCAAACTTGCACCTTTTGGTTTCGAATTGTGCTGATTTCCCCCTTCCTCTCAGGAGTGCTTGTAGAAGTCCCAAATAATTCAATGGGAGATTCAAAGCTGACAGAAAGTGGGGAGATATCTTTAAATACTAGCAACAAAAACGAAACAAAGGTGCAACTTAATTATGTGGATGCAGTTTCTGTACATTCTGTCCCTTCATATTCTCCTGAAATACAATACAGTCAGGGTGTCAGGTCTTCTTCAGGAAAAAAAGGTATATTCTTAGTATTCTTATTCAAAATTTGAAATTGTAGTGAAACATTTTTCCTCCTGCATAAATGTGTCTCTGTTGTTATTATTAGTATTACTAATAATGGTTATGATGCGTGATACCGTCTTGCTGGATGCGCTTCTTCAACTTTATAGGAATCTTGGAATCCATATAGCACACTCCAATCCCTAATGTAACATTGAACAAGACTGAACTTACATTTGCAGTTCTTGCATCTCTTGTAGAATTTGATGGTCATTATTCCTATGGCTGTTAACTAACTTTTACTGTCACCTGCAATATGTTCTGTATTATTTCATGTTCATGTTGCTGTTTTTATCCTTGTCCAAACTTGCACCTTTTGGTTTCGAATTGTGCTGATTTCCCCCTTCCTCTCAGGAGTGCTTGTAGAAGCCCCAAATAATTCAATGGGAGATTCAAAGCTGACAGAAAGTGAGGAGATATCTTTAAATACTAGCAACAAAAACGAAACAAAGGTGCAACTTAATTATGTGGATGCAGTTTCTGTACATTCTGTCCCTTCATATTCTCCTGAAATACAATACAGTCAGGGTGTCAGGTCTTCTTCAGGAAAAAAAGGTATATTCTTAGTATTCTTATTCAAAATTTGAAATTGTAGTGAAACATTTTTCCTCCTGCATAAATGTGTCTCTGTTGTTATTACTACTTTGAAAATACATATTTTAGTGTTTTCTTGTGTAGTTGTATGATTGATTCTGGCTTTGGATTTCATAACTCATTATTCTGCTGGAATATTTGGTCATTTGCCTTTCCGTTCCCTCACTCAAGTTGTGCAAGACATATAATTCCCTCAACCATGGGTACTTTCTTTACATCTTTGTCAATGGACTGCATGAAATGAATATGGAGATCTTTTCTTATGCAACCTTGAGTCTGATATTTGTATTCTGAACTGGATGTTATTGATTTTGCAGATCATATTTTTTTAAATGTTAGAAAATAAAAGTAAGCTCTTGATAAGAGAAGCTCTTTGTCAACGCTTTTAGAAACATGTTCATTATTATAGCCCAGTATTTCTGTATTCTTTTTACTTTTTATGACCATAACAGGCTATCCTATAAAAACTACAAATATAAACGGATGATGGTCAAGATAGACCAGTTTGAACCTTAAGAAACTAGAATACTATTCTTCTGATTATGCTTGAGATTCCTCTTTGTGGACTTTTTATCTTCAATTAGGGTGTGTTTGGTTTAGCTTATGGAGAATAGATTCTGAAAAAAATTGATTATAAAGTGATTCTGGAAAATAAATTTTGTATGAAAAGTGATTTTGAAGAAATAAGTATTTGGATGGTTGTTATCAGAATGACTTTTTTGATAGATAAATCATCAGAAAAGGCATGAGGTAAAAGAGATAAGAGGGACAGCAAGATGACAAAAATTATGAGGGGCAAAATTGGCATTTCACATGTTTATATCTGAAAAATACCTTGAAAAGCTGGCGGGAGATGCTTATCAGAAACCATGGTTTCAAATGTCTCAAACCATGATTGTCCCCATAATCAATTCTGCCAATAAGATAGGTACTTAGCTACTTTTGGACGCAAACCATGGTTTGGGTCCAAAAGCACTTTTTTTTTACGCAAACCAAACACACACTAATCTAACTGACCAGATTTAGTTTACTGGTTTCATCTAAACGCATATTCTCTGTCTCCATTAATATAAGAACTGTTGTATTCTTGTATTTGCAGTCTGTAATTATGCAAAGGGTAGATGGGTTGCAAACAAGAGAAGACCATTATATTCTGGATTTGGCTGCAAAAAATGGTTATCCCCAATGTGGGCATGTAGAATGACACCACGACCCGATTTCTCTTATGAGGGATACCGTTGGCAGCCAGAAAATTGTGACATGCCAGAGTTTGACCGGTCTGCATTTTTGAGAAAGTAGGTATAACCCTTTCTTTTTTAGCTGATCTAGTTGTGAATGTATATTACGTTATTATTTGGTTGTTGTGTTTATTCATTGGTTTGTTTGTTATGGTTTAGCAAAGTTTTTCTTCAAACTTGACTACAGAACTTGCATTATACTCCTCCGATCCTTAATATGAGATCTAGTTTGTAGTGTAAAAAGTAGTAGTAAATCTCTTTTAACATACTGACCTTCAGTATGAGTTGCCTATTGATTTTTATATAATTTTATAGGCAGCTAATCCAAGTTCTTCCTTTATATTCTTCAACTTGAAAATTCTGATTCTTTGGTGCAAAAGCTTGCCTTTGTTTTTGAATATTAAATTTAGAGAATTTAGATTGTGGCTGAGTCGTCTTTAATTTGAAGCGGAATCTAGAATGCAGGACAAAACAATAGCATTTGTAGGAGATTCGTTGGGCAGGCAACAATTTCAATCTCTGATGTGTATGGCCACTGGTGGTAAAGAGAGCCCTGAAGTTGAAGATGTGGGATGGCAATATGGTCTTGTAAAACGCCGTGGTGCTCTACGTCCTGATGGCTGGGCTTACAGATTCCCAAAGACCAACACTACAATCTTGTACTATTGGTCAGCTAGCTTATGTTATCTAGAGCCCCTTAACATCAAAGATCCACTCACCAATGTTGCCATGCATTTAGACCGCCCAGCTGCATTTCTGAAAAAGTTCATCAATCGTTTCGATGTCTTAATTCTTAACACAGGGCACCACTGGAACCGGGGCAAACTTAACGCAAACCGGTGGATTATGTATGTAGATGGGAAGCCTAATGAAGACAAAAGGCTCGCCGAAATCGCTAAGGCCAAGAACTTTACAATCTATAGTGTAGCTAGATGGGTGGATTCACAACTCGTCTCCCATCCCCAACTTAAAGCATTCTTTAGGACCTTATCACCAAGGCATTTCGTCCATGGAGATTGGAACTCTGGAGGTAGCTGCGATAATACCATCCCTTTGTCTGGAGGAAGCGAGGTCGTACAAGATGGATCTAGTGATCTAACTGTTGAGGGTGCATTAAGGGGTACGAAGATTAAGATGCTGGATGTAACTGCTCTTTCTCAATTAAGGGATGAGGCTCACATGTCTCGCTACACTATTCGAGGAACTAAAAATGATAGCGATTGTTTGCATTGGTGCCTACCTGGAGTGCCAGATACATGGAATGAACTCCTTGTTTCTCAGTTATAATAGCCTTCCAAAAGTGTGAGCACTTTCCTTCTCCTTCTTACACAACAAGAAGAAGACACAGGCTGACACAAGCAGAAGCCTCCATTCTTTGTGGTCTTGGATGACCAAATTATTATAGGAAAATCACTATGATGTCCTAAAAAAAGAATATAATCACTAAAAAATAAGTAAATATGCAATTATAAGTTTTAGTGTGTGAAATAAAAATAGGTCAATATTCCTCACTTGTAGTGGGACCTTTTAGTGATTTTTTTTTTTGGATCTCACAGTAATTTTCTTAATTATTGTTTGCTGTCATTGTATTTTATGTAATACTTTCTCAGGCGATAAGAATATAGGCAGAGCATGTAATTCCAATTTGTCTCATTTTTAGAGTTGACAAATAGATGGATTCGGGATAGATTCAAATTACAGTTTCGGTCAAAAAAAAAAAAGATTCAAATTACAGTGGAGAGAGCATAAAACTTCACGAGTTATGTTGTATCTAAGAGTGGAACTTGCATAGCGTCTACTTCACTTGATGTTGTGTTAATGTATTGTTCAATAGGAAAGGAAATAAAATTCCTCGCCTGTTTTACTGTGTTGCCGGAGTATTGAACCTGTTTTTGTAGTTATCAAAGGGTGAGTTTGGATTAATTTTTAGAAAATAATTTCTAAAAAAGTGATTTTACTGAGAATAGTTTTTGAAAAAACAAAAAAATTGGCTTCATAAAAAACAGTAATTTTAGTCTTGAAACTATAATTTTTTCATAGATAATTAATTATTGAATTTTATAAGATATTTGGATTTTTTTTTAAAATATGGTTTTTTCTCATGGTTTTGAGAAGTATCTAAATACACTTGAAATCTTGATTATTTAATTTTTTAATTATTTAAATTAAACAAATAGTTTTTATATTAAGAATAAGAGAAATATTTATTTTAATTACATATCTTTATACCTATTATTTGTACCACTTATCAAATGGTTAAGTTTATATTCGTATAACAGTAAGATATGTTGACTTGTAATCTATCTTTAATTGAAAGACTATTTTTGCATAAATTTTGACTTTCAAAAGTTTGATAACGAATTTTGCTAAATTATATATTTATCTTCACATCACTTAAAATTTAAGAAATTATTTATACATATTTTAGAGTTTTACGCAAAAAGAACAAAATTTAGAAGGCTATATGCGTTGCACTCTCTGGAGTCTGGAATGACGGAAGGCAAGATGGTTATATACACGAACTTGGGAGTTTAACAGATTTATTATTCGTAGTAAATTTAAAAATTAAATTAGTTATATTTGTGATTAGTGTATCAGCTAATTAGATACTTACTCCTCCGATCTTTAATATACAATTTAATTATAGAGTTAATCTTTATCATAAATATAATACATATTTCTTATATTTTTAAATTTTTTCTTAAATTACTCTTATTGATACTCCCTCAATAATAATTAAATTAGAAAGAGAATGAGGGAGTTAAAGAAGATAATTAGAATATTTTAGATAAAATATGACATATTAAATAATTTAACTAATTTTTTAAATTTAATTAAATTAGTTAAATATATCTTATATTATTGATTAGAGAAGTATTATATATTTTATATTCATGATGATACAAATAAGATTAATATAATAAAATTATATGTTATATGTGAAGGGGGAAAACATAAAAAACAGTGTAATACAGGGTCAATATATCATTTATTTTATTTGCCCTTATTTTTAAGATTTTTTTTGGTGAAAACTCTTATTTTTGAGAATAAATTTATTGTTATTGTTAAATACAAATACCTGAATGTATATATATCCTGATATCATATATCCATATAATAATTCGTATAGATGTTGTATCAAGGGAATTTAGAAGCACAGATTTGTAAATACATTTTATTGGAATCAAATTAATTAATTTAATAAAATTTTGAAATTTACGAACTTCCTTTGCTAATAAAACAATAGCCGATCGCGCCTCTTCTTTGGGCTTTGCGTTTTTGCTCCTCCCTCTGCGCCGCCGCGTTTCTTCTCCTCTAGGAGTTCCAGCGTCCGTTGCTGTGATCGCCTTCGCCGTTATCCTCCGCTGCATCTTCACTCCCCAGGTTTTTCCGTCTTCTCTTTTGTGCTTCATTTCGTTCTGCTTCTTCTTCTTCATCTTCTTCTCCATACAGATTTTGGCTTCAAATATACTTTAAATCTGCTTCTTGTGTTTTCTTTTAACAAATTTCTGCTTCAAAACTGCTTCCTTTGTGACTGTTCTCTTTTTTCAAAGATTTCTAGTCCAAACCTGCGGCTTTTGTGTGCGTATGTGTGTTTTCCTTAGCTTCTTCTTCTTCCTGTTGTGTTTTTGTTTGTTCAGGTTAACTTAAAGATGCTTAAAGTTGTTCCAAAGATTATGTACATTTTCTATAATTTAAATTTTATTAAAAAATATTAAATGAATAAAAGTAAATTTATATAAAGGAGTGTTTATATTTTAGCTTATAAATTACGCACAGCTGATATTCTGATGCTTCGAAGCAACAAACAAATGGGTCCTGTTCGTCTCTACTCTTACACTTTCTATTTCATTTTCAGCTTTCTTTCCATGTAGCAGTTTGCAGCGAATTTTTTTCTTTAAAAAATATTACGTTCCTTTTGTCAGCAATCCCATTTGTCTTTCTTCTACTTTATTTTTATGCTCATCGTAATAGATACACAAATTCTTCATAACAGCTATGAGTATTGGAGCTTGCACAGAGTTATCGCGTTGCTTTGCCGGTGTTTCCATCAGACCAAGGTCTAACAAGTACAGTGAGAGTTGTCAATGCACAAGTAGCCGCAATGGTGGTAGATTTGTATCCGTACATGGAGCAGTTGAAGAATTGAGAATTGGATCAATTGCTTCTTCGTGCAGCCGCGTAAAACCTATGTCGAGGGATAGTATTGTAGCAGGTGCTTCGAACAATAACCAAGGTCTTACATACAAGGATGCTGGTGTTGATATCGATGCTGGTTCAGAACTTGTAAGAAGGATAGCAAAAATGGCACCTGGAATAGGAGGCTTTGGTGGTCTTTTCCCTCTTGGTATTTTCTCTTTCAACCATGGATTAATCCTTTTGATAGGTTTCGATAAAATAAGACTAACCAAATATTTTTTGGATAGGTGATTCATATCTTGTTGCTGGCACCGATGGCGTGGGTACTAAAGTGATGCTGGCTTTTGAAACTGGAATTCATGAGACTATTGGGATTGATTTGGTTGGCAACTGGATTTCTTTTTTTTAAAAATAAAAATATCATGTATTGGTTAAATAATTATCTTTTTACTATGCTCTTTACTTTAGGTTGCAATGAGCGTCAATGACATTGTTACTTCTGGGGCAAAGCCACTATTTTTCCTAGATTACTTTGCCACAGGCCACCTTGATGTTGATGTTGCTGAAAAGGTAGTGATAGATGTGCATAGAGTCACATAAAATTAATCATAAAGTTTCTTTATGAACAAGAAACATCAACTGATTATTGATTTATCAATTGAATAGAAGTTTATCATATTCACACCTAATTCTTTTATAATTCAGGTTATAAAAGGAATCGTTGATGGTTGCCAGCAATCTGATTGCGTGCTCTTAGGAGGAGAGGTATTGAAAATTTTTATAATTTACTTTATTATTTGTAACAGGTATTTGATTTATTGTGCATTAATCTTGCAAAGCCATTATCTGATGAAGAGAAATTTAGGCCTCACAAGATGCATTTATTGTTAAATTATTTTTTCCTTGGTGTAGTATAAGTCTCCAGTATGTGGTTAGAAGATGAGCAATTACAAGTTCTGGGATTAGATGTAGTCCTGAGTTTTGTAGTCCAGACTCTTCATTTAGATTGACATTTTAAACAACCCTCTATAGATTGTTGCTTATATTTTTCATTTTAATTAATATAGTAAGGTTGATAACTGACAAAATTCTTCTGACCACGACACCCATTTTTAAGTTTGCTTATTTTTCATCATTCTTAACAATTTTATAGCAGAAAGATTAACTAATATGTTAATTTATTATTTGAAACTTTTTTATGCTATAAATGGACCTTCTTGCACATGCTCACTCACCCACTTTTAGTCTGACGTTATATATGCTAAGATTTTTAACACTTTTACTGAGGCAAAAAGTTGATTTCATATCTTTTCAGACTGCAGAGATGCCCGGTCTCTATAAAAAAGGTGAGTATGATCTTAGTGGCTGTGCAGTTGGCATCGTAAAGAAGGACTCTGTGATCAATGGGAAGAACATAGTTGCTGGTGATGTTCTTTTTGGTCTCCCATCTAGTGGAGTTCATTCTAATGGCTTCTCTCTTGTACGGAGGTTAGATTTGGGTGAAGAAATCCATTAGATTTTTCAAATTTGTTTTAGTTAGCTATTTTATTCTTGACTGATATGAATAATATATATCTTTATAGAGTGCTTGCTCAAAGTGGTCTTTCATTGCAAGATCAACTTCCTGGTGGTGATGTTTCAATAGCAGAAGCTCTAATGGCCCCAACAGTTATTTATGTTAAAAAGGTCTTTGTCTTTGTGACTTGTGATAATGCTTGATTTATTTATTTTTTTCCTTAAGACATTTTTACTGACAAGTGAGTATTCTTTCTTAATTTCAGGTTCTTGACTTAGTTAGCAAGGGAGGGGTTAAGGGAATTGCTCACATCACTGGTGGCGGTTTCACAGATAATATACCCAGAGTGTTTCCTGAAGGCCTTGGTGCCAATATATACAAGGACTCATGGGAAGTTCTCCCTGTATTCAAATGGCTTCAGGAGGTAAAACTGCTGCTATTGTATTTCCATTCAAATTGATTTTGTTGAAAATTATTTGACGATAATTTATATACTGACGATTTCTTACATTATTATTAGGCTGGAAATATAGAAGACAGCGAGATGATGCGAACATTTAATATGGGCATAGGGATGGTACTTGTAGTGAGCCCTGACGCATCAATTGAAATACTTAAGAATAGAGACGAACTGGATAAAGTCTACAAAATTGGTGAGGTTGTAAGAGGCAAGGGAGTGAGCTATAGTTAACTCAGGTATTTTGACTATAATCATATGTTACCTTTTAAATACATTTCCCTGACATAAATTTCACATTTTAGATCAGGTAACTGGTTTATTTGTAGCCTTGTTTCCTCTATATAAAAGTTCCCGAGTTTGCAACATTTTTTTTTACCATGCACTAATAATTGAGTTCCTCGTAAAGATGTTCAATTTTGATTTTTGTATTGCAAGTAATTGAGGTTCAATGATCATGTCATGTATTATAAAAACCTAATCTTAGTGCCATGGATTCCTATCTAAATCTAATAAAAAAGCCCCTGTTACAGTTGAAGTGTATAATGTCTTTAATTACATTGAATGAATCATATTACTCGAGTGAGTTCGTATAATTTATTACCATAGGTATAGTTACAACTCAAGTAACAGAGCACATAGCCTCTAATATTCATTCTCACACGTAAGGTGAAGTATCTTTGACAGTCTTTATATTTGTTCCTTGGCCGGCAAAATTGTGTGTTAGAGGGGGCTTGGTCAGAGTTTCCACAGGTTGATCTAATCAGGGAATATGACAAAATAATTCTTCTTTGCAACTTTCTTCCCCACTTAGAGAAAATTCTGCCCTTCTCCGCCCCGCCCCCCAAAAAAAGAGAAAGTAGTAAAGGATGGACCTGGAGGAGCATCTTTGGGATCAAAATTAGAAATTGATGAATTTCAACACCTAAATCTCCTCAATTTGAATCAACATTGCTGTCTTAACCCAGATAGATGTTTTTGTTTTAAGATTTAAAGGGCATGCATTAATAGTATGAGTATGAAGTTATAAGTGGGATTCAACCTGTGACTTTTTATTCATTGATGAGTTTTTATGCTACTACCTACTAGACCATAGGAACTCATGGATGTTGACAGGTGGAATATGTAGGCGAAGGAAGATTAAATGATGAGGGTCCTCCATAGGGGCAATCACTTCCACAAACTCACCATTCAATTATCAAACTTAGAGATTACAAACGTTTCAACCAGAAATGACTACCTAAAGTCTACAAACAATTCTACGATTTAGAACGTGTTTTTTGACTACTCTGGCTTGCGACTTTGTTCCTTTAAATTGTTTGCCTCCACTTTTATTATAATGCATGCATACATTCTAGGCCAGAATTTTCCAAAGAGGTTTGGTTTTACACTTTTACTCGAGGTAGTGCAGAATTAATATGTTCTAAATTACCAATGAAAGTCGAGTCTAACGGAAGAGAGTAGTATTTGCAATGTAGTAAATCAAGGTTCGAATCTCTATTAGGGGCAATACTTATATTTAGTATCTCACAGTGTTTTGAATATGATTCTTCCAATAAAAAGATACATATGTCTTGCGCAAAAAATATTCTAAATAAAAAAAAAGATAATTTATAATATTTAAATTAAAATTGGATAATTCAGATAATTTTATTATTGAGATGAATAGAAAATAAGTGACGGTAGATTATGAAGAAAACAGCGATAAAATAAAAAAGAATGAGCAGATTTTACCATCTCGTGTTGAATTAATTATTGGTAACGGTTGAAAGTGCTTTGCGCCTTTTAGAGCAGCAAAAATTAAAAATTTCTCAGAAGAAAAAAGAGCAAATATGTCTTTGGCAATAGAAGCAAATATGTCATTAATTTACTAACGGGTTAGTCCGAGTGGTAAGCGGCTCGGTATCGTTTAAGTAAGGTCTCGAGTTCGAGCCTTGGCGAATACAGAAAATTTTCGCTGGGAGACTCACCTACCATAGTCAGGTATGCGACGCGGGTCAGATGCGGATATAGTTGGGGCAAAACTCCGGTGAACCAGGTGGGTAACAAAAAAAAATGTCATTAATTTTCTCATATTTAATTATTAATTATGCGAAGGGGTAAATTAGGAGAAAAGAATTTTATGATTTAGACCGTATTTCAAGTCAAAACGGGAAAGTAAAGAGATAGGGTTGGTCGTTGAATCTTGCGTTAGGGTCCTGAGCGGATGTTCTTTCACGGTAGCGCATTCCGTGTTCAACACCTTGATGAGTACAGTGTACCGATAGGATTGTTTAGATTGATTTTGAATGGTCTATATTTAATTTAATTTAATTTTTATATTTTAAATATTTTTTGTTTTAATATATATATAATTTAAAATAAAAACAATCTTATAACTACCACTTCACTCAAAAATAAATTTATTATTTAAAAAATTATAAATTAAAATTTTTAAATTTAAACTGTTTAGATTAAATTTAGATATTCAATCCTTATTATTGTGACGAGGACTGAATCGTTCAAGTTGAATTTTTCATTATGAAGGACAGCTATACACCTTAATTTGAAACACCCCACAACCCCCAAAACTTCTTGCATTTAAAATTACTTTGACTTCTTCCGATTAGCATTCATGTAAAGCCAAAATACAACTTTTACAATCAATTTCAACAACGAGTTAGGTGGTCACTAGCACTCCTTTGGTCTCAATTCTTATTATAAAGCAATACCTAATAAATATTTTTATTTTTTTATATAGTATTTGTTTGATTCTAAAGAGTATTAATTATTATTTTTTATGTATATCTATATTTAATAAAGGTAATAGAAGAGAGTACAAATTAACATAATAATAAGGTTTAGTATAGTTAATAGAGGTAATAGACAATTTTAATATTTTTAATTATTTTTTAATATATGAGAATTAATTTAAAAATATCTTATAATGGAAATAGAATACATGCTCGGTGTAATAGAGAGGAGAAATTTCCCCTCACTTGTTCCTCACTTCATTTGTTCTTTATATTTACAAATTATTTTTACATCTCTCTCCTCTTTTTGTCTTCCCAACAAGCATTCAATAGGGTTATAATTAAAAAATAGCCATTAATAATTTTTTAAAAAAATTATCAATATTTTTTTTTTTAAAATGGATCTCTAATAAGTATCGGAATAATATAAGGCTAGCTAAAAAAATTATCAATATTTTTTTTTAAAATGGATCTCTAATAAGTATCGGAATAATATAAGGCTAGCTAAAGAAGACGACTTGCCGTGGCAAAGTGCAAGTGTCAAAGCGTGTGACACAAGCACACATATAGAAATCATTTTCAGAGTGGGTAAAACTGCAAATTGTCAACAATATGGGGCCCCCATTTAAAATCACATGTCCCACAACTGCAAACGGTCTTTGGTCTCTTGTATATATCTCCCACCCCAAAACAAACACAACAAGCTTCCATTATATATAATATATATATATATATGTATAACAGCTGTGTGATATGAGAGCATTATCATCAATGGCGGATAAAAGGTGGAGAGATTCTGCAGATGATGAGCAGAAGACGAAGAGGAAGAAGAAGAAGGTGGCGATGGCGGCGACACCTAAGAGAGGCAGCATCAAGCTTTGTATAGTTTCTGCTATCTTCAACTTCTTCATGCCTTTCTGCTGCTCCACTTCTTAGTAGCCCTCCCCTACCTTTTCTACTCAGTGTTGGAATCTGTCGTCGAGAATTGATTTTACGTTGTATAGAATAAGACATGTGAGAAGAATTTTGTCACGTAAAATACAATACATGAAACTTGATTCAAACAATATATTCTAAGTTGTAGTGCCCACCTCAATGTATTCTAATTTCTAAGCTGTAGGGGCAAAGTCTTGTTGAATCTTTATTCTCCAATATTTATATATGCAAGCTTTTAAACTAACATTTTTCTTTTCTTCCCATATTATTCTTCAATTTACTCTCTCTTTTTGGTACACTATACACTTATACATACGTACTAGATAACCTTTTATTTTAAAGATATATGCACTTTCTATAATATTATCTCGACTCTAAATATTTTTTTTAAATATATCTAATATTTTAAAATATTTTGTGGTATAATTTGGTTTGTTAAATATTTTTTTTAAGAATAATTTTAACACCACCATTCACTATATATATATATATAATTCACTCATAAGATGCCACATGTGCAATATTTGACAGAACTAGCACCTTTTATGACACATCAGCATGGTCTACTTCAATTCATTAACCATGGAGATATAATTGTTAAACGGACCAAATTTTAAGGATCGAGTCGCGATGCGTTAAAATTATAAGTATTAAATAATTATTTTTTAAAAAAAAAAAAGCAAATGGATCTAAATTTTGTTTTTAAAAGATTAAATTAAAAAAATGTTAAAAAAATAACTTTGACTTCAAAAGTAGACTTGTACAGTATTACGGGTGACCAATTGCTGGTCAACACGCAGGAGATGTATTGTTTGGAGATGATCATCAACATCATGAACGTATATGTGTACGTTGAATACAGGCTTTGTTAATAATTTTTTTTTTTTAAAAAAATAGATTTGTCATCTTAATAAATCTCATTTATAAAACAAAAATTAAATTAATTTCTACTTAAAGGTTCATAGGACAGTGCAATGTACTTCGCCTCAATATTTTTCTGTGTTGAATTAGGTCTTTTTGACCGTCTATAATGCTCACATTAGGGGTGTTCACGGGACGGGTCGGGACCGGGACAACCCCGTCCCGTGTCCCGTCCCGATACAGTACACGGGACGCAAAATGCGTCCCGTGTCCCGTCCCGTCCCGAATTTGTCCCGGTCCCGACGGGACCGGGACGGGTTCGGGACGGGACGGGACGGACCCGAATTTTTTTTTTTAAAAAAATATATTATAATAAAATCATCTCAATAAATTATTCCATATAAAATGCCCCAACAACTTACTCAAAATACCAACATTTCTCCTTTATATAATATAATAATTTACCCATATAAGGGGAAAAAAAGTAATAGTAAAAAAGAATAGAAATATCAATATAAAAATATCTGTATAAGAATAAAAATATCTATATAAGAGTGGGAAAGATAGGATAATGTATATTTTTAAAAAAAAAAAAAAAATCGGGACGGGACGGGATTCCCGAGGGACGGGCCGAAACCCGTCCCGTCCCGAATACCAATCTTGTCCCGTCCCGGGACGGACCCGTCCCGGTCCATTTCGGGACGGGACGGACCCGTCCCGAAATCCCCGGGACCGGGTCGGGACACCCGGGACGGGACAAGGTTGGACACCCCTAGCTCACATTATCTACCAATTCATGAATCTGCACCCTTCTTGTCCTCCCCAAGTACTCTTGTAATTGTGCCAGCTGTTAGAAAATATCTTAGTTAATACTCTATAAGATTTAATTAAATTTTTTTAAGAAATTAAAAAAATTAAATAATCAGTTAATTATAATTAAATTGATCTCTTTAATAAAATTTTATATTATATACTCCCTTAATTTATCTAAATTAATCATCTAACTCTTACAATAACTATAATTAACTATTTAATTAAGATTGGATGTAGTAATATAATCAAATCACACGCTTAAACTTAAAGTTAGAAAAAAAAAGAGGTTTGATTCCAATCATAATAATTCTCCGGTTAAAATTTTTTAATTAATTTTTATTATATATTTTTTATTAGATTTTTATAATTACGCTTCTCTATGTTTTTTAAATACAACTCAACAAAAATTTTTCTCCCCTACCATTCCTTCTAAATCTCTCGTACTAAATAACTTTTTAGTTAACTAACACATTGTTAATCTAATAGTATAAAATTCTATTAGATTCTTTTAACTCTCAATTTTAAGTTTTTGAGGAGGCATTTGTGCTGCAATAAATAATTATAAACTTTAAAATTAAAATAATTACTAATATTTAATAATGTGATCTAAAATAAATTCGAATGTCACTTGATAATATCACAAGATAAAAAAAATCTCCTTAGTTATAAGAATCTAAAAATAGTCGTTGGTTTCATTTACTTTATTTAATACACGTGGTACATTAATTTTTCGTTTCGTATCATCACGTGCTTAATTCGATGACTTTTCAACAAAAAATGGGTTAGCCGTATGTTTCACTCACGGTTTAATAGGATGTACTCCATCCGATTTTGAATATAAAGTAATTCTTAAAAGTATTATTTAGTTTAAAATATAGGGTAATATGCAGCATTAATAAATTTTCTTCTCATTTTACTCTTTTTTTTTATCATTTTTATGAGAATTTGCTAATGTTTAGGGTGTGATCGATCATTTTTAAATTGACAGTAGTAATTTTTTATAAATAACTATTTTAATTAATTTTTATAAATTAATTAATTATTTTTTATATTTAAGATTAGAGGAAATATTGATTTTTACACTTCCACGTGAATATAGTCCTACAAAAGACTAATGAAAACTTGAAACGAGGGGGATGTGCAATTAGCTTTAACGACTATTAAAAATTATAAATTGCTCGTGTATATACAACAAATTAAAAACAATATTAACTTTTTAGTATTTCACAAACCACTAAATTGTTTTTTTTTTAAATTGGGTTGGTTCGTTGTTAGGCTTTGTACCATTTCCGACTTCTACGAGGGTGTGAGTTAAGTGTTAATGCATGGCTAAATGAATTTATCACAGTTGGAAATATAAGTGTATTAATTAAAATTTTATTTTAAAAAATAAATAATTTCAATTTTGAATTTTACTTCACCAGAGATTATTTTTAGTAAAGATGGAAAAATATTACATGAAAAGAATTTTAATTTGAAATATGACTTGATTAAATAAACTGACATTGTTTATTGGCTAACCTCACTTGATCAAATATTCTTAAATTGACACTTCTTGAAAAATTGGTATATGCATCACTTGCTGGAAATTATGGCAGGTGAGGAATTTTAGGATTTTTGCTTATGAATTTTACACGGTTGATGAGATACTTATTAGCATTAAAACCACGGTTATATATACTTTAAAGAGTTTTTCAATTTTTAGTAACTTATTTCATTGGTCTCTTTGTATAGATTTTATAGATTTTTTATGGTTCATTTTGTCTGTCTATAATGTAACAATGGTATTCCTCTATCATGAGTGTTATCAATAAAATCAAGACGTACCATCCTTTTTTCTAAAAAATAAAAAATTGGGGGGCAGTGGGGATAAAAAATGATAAGATTTTATGAGAAACTATTAAGAATATGTATTTCTTTTATAATATGCATAATGCAGAGAAGATTTTGAATACATTTTTGAGTTAGGAGTTTAATTGAGTCAAAGAAGAATGAGAATACTGTGGTAGAGGTAAGAAAACGGGTTATAGGCCAACCCGCTATAACCCGCCACAAAACGAGTGAGCTAGAAACTAGCCCAAGCCGACCAATTTAAGTGGTGGGCTAGCTTTTTTTTAAAAAATATCTAAAAATATCAACACATAATATTATAATTATAAATCTAAATAAATATTAACAATTTAATATTAATCAATTACAATATGTTAAAATATTAATAAATTAGTAACCATCTTTATTAGTTTTCAATAATATGAGTATTTAAAGCAATAAACTCATCTGCCACATAGCACACAAAATAAAAAAAAGAATTAATAAGATTAAATTAATATATACAAGAACAAGATAAATAGGCAAGTAAATCTAATTAAATTATCACCCCATGAATAACCTAATATCCAATTGCGAGTGCAAATAATAACTTCAACATTTTCTAAAAGAAGACAACTATGATACTTTATGAGAACTCGTGAACCAATATTAAAAGCTTATTCACTTGCAGCTGTGGTGATTGGAATAGATAGTATATCACATGCCATCTTTAAAAGGCAAGGAAATCAAGCAGCATTAGTCATCCAATAATTTAACAAATTAAATTTGACAGACAATCTAGGATTAATTGTTGCTTCTTCCAAATAAATGTCTAGTTCAGACTTTTGAAATACCATATTATCTTTATTCTTCGCTTCAAAAAAAATCCTGTATCATATAAAGTAAATATTAACATTGATAACATGACAATTATATAAATTAAATACTAACATTAAATATTTTAAACTTACTTCAAAAGTATCCAAGTAGTTGCTTTCATTATTTATAGATGACTCGACAACATTTTGTGGGAAACACATCGTTGTTGAGACATGGACATTAGAGCTTGATTCATCTTTGACAAAAGGGACCGAGGATGATGAAGATGATCCCATGCTTTTATATTCATCGAAAACATAGTATAGCTTTCTCCTAATGTGTTCAATCTTCTCTTCATAATTTATAGGATCAAATTTTGTATAAGAAAACTTTACAACATCAAACTTCATCCGTGAATCAAGAATATTTGCCAATGCAAGAATGACACCACAATTACCCCAATATTTGTCAAATTTTTAAAACATCCTCTCAGCCATATCTTAATCAAAAGATCATCACTTTCCACATGTTGTTTCAATAGTGTCTCAATTTTAGATATTTGCATGAAATACACGTTAGCAGTCGGATAAGATGACCCATAAATCAAATTTGTAATCACTGCAAATGGCTTCAAGAATGCGCACATCACTTCTGCTCTAGCCCACTTTTCAAGTGAAGGGCAATGTCTATAATTGTTGTCATGCAAAGATAAGTTTACAAAAGCACAATGATATCTAATTGCACTTCGAAGCATTGCATGTGTCGAATTCTATCTAGTCGGGACATCTAACCTCAACCCTGCTGAACTATCAATGTCCCCAAGTTGTTGAACACACTTTTTAAAGTTTGTCAACCTTGAATCTGAATGCTTCACATATGTAATATTGTTCCTAATCTTTTGCACAGCAGCACTCGCTACTGTCAAACCCTCTTGAACTATGAGATTTAAGATGTGGGCACAACATCTCCTATGAAAAAACTCTCTATTACATATCAAGCCATTACATAAATTCAACCTATCTTTTAGCAAAGTTTGCATATTATCGTTTGCTGAGGCATTATCCCAAGTAATAGAAAATATTTTATTTTAAATACCCCAGTCTGTAATGATATCATGTGCCTTATTTGACAATTCAATACTAGAGTGTGGAGGCTTCATCCCAGCAAATGCTAGTATCTTGCTATTAAGAGTCTATTTTTCATCAATAAAGTGTATAGTCAAACAAATATATCCTTCAGTAGCTAATGAAGTCTAATAATCAGGAGTTAAACATACTCTAGTAGGACTCCTCGCTAACTGATTTTTTAAGTTCTCTTTTATTTTAAGATATAAATTCATAACATCAACCATAGCAATTTCTCTAATAATGGGCCTATAGTCAAGATTTAAATGAGTGGAAATCTCTAAATGCCTCCCACTCAACGAAAGAATATAAAACATCATATCTGATGATACAATAAGCCAGCATATCTCAAACTTTGTTCTAATCAAGTTTTCTAGCTCTAACATCCCTGCATGGCACCAACATCTTTATATTTAGGGATTGCTACACAAGTATTTATATGATGATGAAGATGTGAAGTCACATAATCCTTACCTCCCACAATATTTATTTTTTTACACTATTTACATTTAGCTTTTCTTTGCTTTCTACTTTATCCATTTTAGTAAAATAGTTCCAAACATCACATGAAATTTGCTTTGCTTTCTTACTTAGATTATCTTCTACAAAAACAAAGGGGTCAGCTTATCCAGATTGATTTTCCACGTTAGTTGCATTAATATTATCATCAGCATTCTTTCTTTTATGCCCCCAATGATAATATCACGCGAATCCATCTTTACTTTGTACAGATTATACTGCAAAAATCAACAAGAAAAACAATACTTCTTCAATCAACAACCAAGCATATCAAAGTAACCGATGCCACCCAACAACAATAAGAGAAAGGCAAAAATTGATGAAACATATTAAATACTCAAACGATATTTCACTCCTTATTCAATAGCAAAATTCTTAACTGTGTTTTCTTCCTGGATACAATGTATTAATATAAGACTAAAAAGTTTAGCAATTTAATATCACTGGTTTCATCTTTAAAGTTAAAGACCTCACAAGAACAATTCTCACAGAAAAAAGATGATAACGTTGACATCTTAAACTGTAAAAGATGCTGAAATAGCATCTTTATCGAACACTACTTTTGTCATAATATTGAACATAAACTATTGCAGATAAGAAAATTCATGCAACAGGCACACACACACTGATAGCTATTTCGCAGGGAATATTATTTCATCATCTCAAACACCGACACCTGCTTTTGATTCTTTACAAAGCAGAAGTAACTTCCCCATACCAATTCAACTGAGGTAGAATGACAAGAATCAAAGAGAAGAGTACCGAGTTATTCTCTTTTCTTTTCTTCTTCTGAAACAGAACTTTCCCTTTGGTATAGAGTTTAAGTAGATTAAAATTTTTTAAGGCATCAAGGTATGCGTTACATTGAAGGTACTTGAGCATGATAGCACCTCACCTTTTGCCTGAGCAAATATATTATCACAACAAATAAGCTCAGAAGTTCTCGTGAGAGGCCTTTTGCCTGAGCAATAAATAGATTATCACAACAGAGCAAATGAGCAGAGGAAAGAAAAATACCAAGTTCTTGTGAGAGACCTTGAACCCCAAATAAGCTCAGAAGTAGAGGTGGCTAGAGCTTTGTATTCAGCCTCAGTACTAGAGCAAGGAACGGAGGGCTGTTTATTAGAGCAAGGAACCAATTCTATGGGCTTTTCCACAAGGAGGAAGTGCTGATCTATTGGCGAAGCGAGGGGCGACTGCAGGGGAGGCGACGACGAGAGGCGACTGGGGCGAGAATCGCGAGAGCCGAGCGGCGAGGCGACGGAGACTGGGTCTGGGCGAGAGAGACGGTGAGGCTGACTGAGAGAGTGAGAGTCTGGGTGAGAGAGAGCCAGAGAGGGCGAGGCCGACCGTCACTGAGACTCAGAGAGTGAGAGTCTGATCTGATAGCACGGAGGTGAGGGTCGAGGAGTTTGAGTCTGAGAAGAATAATAGTAAAATAATAGTAAATAATAAATTAATATTAATAAAAAAAATTAAAAAAAAACTGCAGGCTAACCTATTTTTAACGTGCAGGCTGTACAAGCCGCTACTAAACATACTGACTTTTGGAAGCGGGTTCTATTTTACTCATTTAGAAGGAGGTTGAGCCCCTTTTTCCTGCTATAGAGAATAGCAATAAGAATAGTAAAAATACTATGATAAGAGCACAACCGGAAGACAAACAAGACCGTGTTAAAAAAAAATAGCTAATATAATATTTTATACATGTGATCGATCAGATTAATTGATATAGAGTTTGATGGCTTTAATTGTATATACTATTTTTAAAATCAAATTGACTCATATATATGTATGTATGTATGTGTTGCTTTTTCCCTCATATTTTAAATTTAAATATTCTTTATGATACAAATAACAAGCTATTATAACATGCAATAACAAGCTACTATAACATACAATTATATTATTGTATCTAATAAAATTCATAACATGCTATATTATTTGCAAATGACTGGCGATATTCTTACTATATTACTCCCCAGTTTTTAATGTAATAGTTTCTTAATTAATTTAAAAAATTTAAAAAAATTAATTAAATTAATTAAATTAATTAATTTTAATAAATATAACATGTTCTCCTTAAAGTAGATTAATATTTTAAATTTATGATCAAAATTAACTCATAATTAGTGCCTATATAATATTTTTATTATTTTTAATATATGACTTAATTTAGGAGTTCGTTTTTATTCTATATAAATATAAAATATATTTTTTATATTTATCAATTTTTTTAAATTATTTTTGTTATATTCTCTCAATAATAGTCAAATTAAAAAGAGAAATAAAAAAATAAAAAATAAAAATAGAGTATTTTAAAAAAATATTATGTTAATTAATTTAATTTAATTAAATTAATTAAATATACGAGTGATATACAAAAAATTAAACGAGTGTGTTTTGGAAAAAGAAGCAAGGCCATTAATTGTGGATGTGTTACTAGTTGTACGTCAACTTCAGTTTTTGTTCAGGGCTGAAGATATTACTGTTATGTTGTTGAATTTGTTGTGTAAACAGGGGATGTTCGTTGTAAGTGAAACAAGTACATAGTCAATATGATTCCCCTTTGGCCTGATCATTTAACTTTTACTTTTCCAGGGTGGTAACCTTATGATGTGGCACTTACACTGTTAGTTGTTCTTATTTAGCATGCGCGTATGGCATCCAACTCATTTTTTTTTTTTCGATTTTAAGTTAAAAAAAAAAATCGTTGTCCTGGTAGTCTGGTATTTCTTTTCAGCGACTTTTGTCTTCTTCCATGGAATAAAAATGGAGAGATGTCGCTCTTCTCATCCAAGCAAAATGGCGTCAACAAAAGTCTCCAAAATCAAAACGGAAATGGAATCGAAGAAGGCAACGGCCAAATCGAAGACTGCGAGAGGAGATGTCGACGGCGACGGCGGGAAGTGACAATGAGTATATGCCGGCGGTTGAGGACGGCTGAATGGTGTAGAGATCTTGTCATCGCGAGCAATGGGAATGATATGATGAATCTTTACCCGAAGAACCTCCATAATTTCTGATGTAAAGTTTCGTTCTTTCTTTCTTCTTCTTCTTCCTCCTGCCTCTGCTCTGAACACTAATCGGCCAACTGAAAAATCTTCAAGTTCTTAACCTTTCCGACAATGCTCTAGCTAGGTCGACCCCAGAAAATCTCATTCATGAATCATTATATATACTTCTTGTCATCTTCATTTTTGTGTTTAACAAGTTTCACAAACGCACACACGCGCATGTATGTATATGCATGTGTCCACATGTCGAATATATATTTATATTTATGCTTCTGTTGGCGTCGTTATCATTTTCTTGCTCTTTCATATAATATAATCCTCCGTTTCTAATTAAATATAGAAATAGGTTGAGATTATCTAATTTCAAATATAAAATCTAAATCCAATTTATCTATTATATCTCTATATATTTATAATATTTTTTAAAATTAATTTATCTAATTTATAATAGATATTTTAAAATGATTATAATTGACTAATTTATCTAATTTTTTAATCTACTCAAATTAATTAAATAATTTTTATATTAAAGATTGTAGGAGTATATGTGTATATATATTATACAATATCTATATTTATTACTCCCTTTAATCCTTAATATAAATAGATAAATTGTTTATATCATATATTTATTAATATACTAAAATTAATCAATTAATTCTTATATTAATTATAGTTAATTAATTTATTTATTTTTAAAATTTATCTAAGTTGATTAACTAATTCTTATTAAGGATATGAGGAAATATATCATTTGTAATCAGGTTAATGTTAGCTTAATCTAAAATTGAAGGTGCTGGTTAAAAAAAATTTGAACGTCAACCTTGATTAGAACAATAGGACAAAAAATAGAAGTATAATAGATTTATTTCTTTTTTTTTTTTAATGTTTATCTTTCTCTGACAGTACAAAATTCTAACTACAAAGATTTAAACATACCCAGCCAAATGTTGTCGTTTTAAATCCCCCCCCCCCCCAACCCACACAAAAATCTGCTAAAAGGTAAAGTCTCCATTCCTCCTAAATAATACTAATATCAGGCAGGATAAGTCGTATATTACTCTCAAACATAAATTTATGTACGAGTTAGGACGCATCTCTAGGCGCCGCGACTAGAACTACAATAAAATGATACTCCCCAAGATCAAACACTTTCTAAATTATCTATAAATTTATGTCTAAAAATAATAAATAATTTATTTTTTTAATATTAATGTTATCTAAAAAAAAGTATACTTTATCTTACCCTACCTTCGATTGGGGTGAACCAACCTTTTCCAAAAAAAAATTTTATCAAAAGAAAGAGAAGAAAAGTTCGGGTGTAAACATGTACGCTTCAAATCACTCTCTCCTTATTTTGCTTTCGACGTCGTCGGGTTTGCTGGTATTACTCTTTCTTATGCTGCCAGTTTCATTTGTTTGTAGTCTTTACTTTTTAGTTTCAGTTGGAAGCCAAGTGTTGACTTGAAGGAATCTCTGGGTTTTATAATTAGATAATTTGTCTTCTGATTGTAATGATATCGTGGGATTGGAATGAAATGTTTCTATTCGAATGTTTTTTCAAGTTCTGATGGCAACAGCGGGATTCATTGTAAATAAACTTGTAACGATATGTTAACCAAAGCATCCTGCAAAAAGAAGTCTTAAGGGAGTAATTTGCTTCCGAACTTCCCCAGATAGCCAGCTTTAAGTTACAGAAAATATAAATATATATCACATAAACATTGCTGCGGATTCTGTCTCACTCAAGTTGTTCGTGTTTCGTCACAGCATTAACTGACTCTAACTGACACGGGACCATTCTGAATGTCAATGGAGTTTGAGGACTTCGAACCCATTTTTTGCGAACCTAAAGTGGAGTTCTCAGCTCAAAGTTCCTCTCCTTTGCCTCAGTTTTTGCTCCTCGTATAGGCTCCTGTTTCTTCTCACATTGTAATTCATGCCACTGATTTCCACTCTGATACTTGGGAAGCTCGCCTTTCAGTTTCTCGACTTGAGGACATTGTGAGCATTCTAATTTGCCTTATGCCTGCTTCTGCTTCATTGCTATTGCCAAAATATTGCTAGCTAATGATTTGGTTTGTTTACGAGAATATATGTTAACCATAATTGTTTTCTGTTTGATATTCTTGTTTTTATGGAAAATGTTAATGAGATGATGCTTTTGATCCTGAGAACATACCTATATATCATCTTAATGTAAATTTGCTTAACATTTCTGAAGCATCGTCGTGTTGTTTGATATTAGCATTTGTGCAGAGGGACGTCACTGGAATAGGGGGCTCCTGGTCAGAGTTTTTTTGACTATTTCATAGCTTCCATTGAGTCAGCAGATCAGAAATTAATTCTAGAGGGAAATTCAGATTCTGACGGTGATTTTCCTTCTTCTCTGTTTCTTGCCTTTGAAAATTTGAAAGTAATTATTCTTTAAGAAGATATATTTTGTGGCATTGAAGTTCATGAGTGTCACGAAAGTGCTACTTGTAGATATAGGCCTGTGGAAGTTGATAGGTTATTACTGGATGGTTTCTTGACTATAACAGAAACTGAAACGCTAATATTCATAAGATAAATGCTTTTAAATGCTCGTGTTAAGTTTAAAAAGGAGGCGATAAACATAATCAATTGAGTTAACTAAGTTGATGTTATGATTGAAGAGATTTGTCATCTTCAGTTGGAAGATTGTATCGAATAGGATGTATGTTATGTAAGATAAGAAAAGTGTTCTTTTATTTACTCTGTCTGCCCTCTTGTTTTATCTATTGAGGGAATTGTGTCATTATTAGTTTCAAAAGAAAATTACTCATGGTCTTTCCCTGCCAGTGTTGGGTATTTGTTGTTCTGTATGGTCGATAATTGTGATCGTGGTATACGATCATGGTATACAATTTATGTCTTTTGTGATAGGATTTTGTGGGTGATATTTCAAAGGTGGGTGGTTATAACTTTAAAAATAGATTTTGATTTTATGTTTTCTACAATCTTGGAATATGTTATATGTAGGCATCTATTGTTTGTTTGAAGCACTATGATCCTTGTGAAAAGGAATGTCATGCTGTATGTGTTTAGAAGTAGTCTTATGGTGGCACACTTATATGTGGGTTTTTTCTCAGGTGTTTCTCATGGAAAAGCAAAATTAGTTGCTCAGAAATCAAAAGGAATGCCTGTGATTAGCATTCCTCTTACTAAACTTGCAGACTCTGCTGCTAGAGAAGCTATGTCAAATTTATCCTTGAAGCTCTTCAATGCATTCAAAGGCATCCAGAACTCTCTCAAAGAAGGTAACAGTTATACCATTCTCCATAGTCTCTTTCTTTCTTTCTTTTTTCTTGAAGAAAATGTGTAGATGTCGATCTTTTTGTGCTCTTCTCAAATTAAATTTGGCACATGAACCTTATATGTAAACAAAACCCCTTGAGGCTGAGCAGGAAATAGTTTTACTGGGGAAAATATGTGGCATTGTTTTCTTCTTTCTTTCTTTTGGAAAACTTATCTGCCAAGATTGTAAGTAGATCATTATTCGTATGTATAATATGTACTTAAACTGTTCTAATAATTGGTCATGCTATTATTGTTATTTGCCAGACGGATCAATAGCAATGATACTAGGGTCTATGGATATATATTTGTATACTTAATCTTTCTCCTTACTCTTTTTTCTGCTTGTTGAAGAAGATTGAGTAATTTAGTCTTTGTTTAATTATCCTTGTGGTATTGTTTCTTTTTCAATGTTAGATGTAGTATTCATTATCCTGCACTCTTTAGTGCTAATTGGAATATGTAATATATTTCTGTTTTGAAATATATAACTAATTTTTTAGTCCAAAGTCCTGATGACATCGGTAGGACCTGCAACTTTGCAGTATTAATAATTTTTGTGCATGTTCGTGCCACTGGTCATGGTGTCATGGAATTGTTGTCTATCAGACTCTCATTGCATGTCATCTGCCTCAACATTTCATCGCGTTACTTATACATGTTTCTTCATTAGATTGGAACAGAGTAGACTTAAATTTTGACTCAAGTTAGTTCTATATTGGTCTTTGCTGGAATTAACTTTCCGCTTCATATATTGTGCCTTCAGAGCAAGAGCGCAATGAACTGTTGGCAAAGGCGTTAGCAGCTGAAAAGGCACAGTAGCCACATGAGGTTTACTTATAAACTAGAAATGCCTATTCATGTAGATTACTTTTTTTCTTATGAATAACTTTGCATTTCATCTAAGTCATGGGAACTTTTGGCCATCTTATGCCTTTAGGATTGAAAAGAATGACATATATATTTTTTAATTTCTGATGGTTAGAAATAAAGTTGAAACTTGTAAGTTATATCTTATGCAGGTATTGAGAACTTGGCAAAATTGAAATCTGTTTCCTTTGTGGAACCTTTTCTGCTTATTGGTGAACATCTTCTGTTTGTCAGGAAAAAAGTGAATTGGATCAGAGACAGAAGTTTGAAAAGATTAGTGCCTTGGAGAAAGCAGGTGTCTCTACTAATGGATTGCAAAACTCTCCTGGTGAGTTCTCTGTCCAACTAAAGTATGCCCTTCATTTTTGCCTGCAAGTGAAGTAATAGTTCATAAGCTATTATTTTACAAATCTATGCAGCAGGATTTACTGACTTGTCCTTTTAGTATAACTAAAAACGTAGTTTGTTTTTAAGGCACAAAATTCAGCAGACTTCTTCGGGGTTACTGTTGTATGATCTTTAGGTATATCCACATTTTTTAGGCTGTCTGGTTACATCTTCAAGGAAAATGACAATAATGGTCTTGAATCTACACTGTATCAAGACTCGAGCATAAATAAATTTTAGGTGAATGAAATAAAAAAATGTTTCCCCTGACCTTTCTGAGATGCATGCATATGCAATATTCTGATTTTAGTGAAGCTTTCTTTGTTATGCAAAACATTATACATTTCCCCCCCTCCAGAATGGCTTATTCTACATGAATAACTCTTAACAATTTTCCCCTCTTAATTTTTGGCTTCCAGAAAAGCAAGCAACTCGAGATACAGGCTCTACAAAAGTCAAGAACCGGGTGGCAAGAGTTAATATTAGTATTATTCTAACAAAACTTTTTTAGTCCTACTACTACAATCATAACCTAATAACTCAGCATTTTTCTTGTGGAGGACAAAAGTAAGGGGGGCACAGTTGTGCAACATTGATGACTCATAACTCCGAACTCTGATGTCTTGACAAGTTAGTCAATATTCAACAGGAGTTGTTGTCCTCACTTACAGCAACCTTGTATCATGAGAACAATGATATTTCAAGCGAGTTTAAAAAAATCACTGTTACATATAATTGTTAAACTTGAAATGAAATTTTTTAATTGTTTCAACACGTTTATTTAGCTTTCATTTGATTATGGCCTCGTGATGGCCCTTTGTGTGTATCAATCTTTGATCATCAGATAGTAAGAGGAAAACAGGAGCAACGTAGAATTCACAAATACAATGCGATGTATGCTCTCAAGCGCGATTTCAATTCAATTGGAATAGAGGATTATGACAGAAGTTCTTAGTCATATGCTCTATGGACTGATGACTAACAATTTTTCAGGCGATACATTGCTAGAAGCATCGAATTATACTATATACTGTGGACAGTTTCCTCGTCCTCCCTTCCGTCACATGAGATGAACAGATTTGATTGTCAAAGAATCCAGTGACTGCGACAACTCCAATTAAAGAATTCATGAGTACCTCAAAAGTTTCTACCTATGTTCTTCCATCCAACACATGTTTTTAATCCTGTGGCCCCCTTCAGGCATCCCTGTTTAAGTCTCATCCTGATCTTCCCTGTTTCTTTGTTTTTGAGAAAAAAAAGGAAGGGCCAGCAACCTAGTGAGAAATTGCCATCAGCGTACCTGGTGAATTGGAAGCAATATATGCATCAGTTGGTAATATACAACTAGGAATTTGTTTTACATAAGGAATAGGATCTTTAATGATCTGCCCTTTTAAATCAAATTCTGTGAAGAAAATTACTGCAGTACCTGCTTTTACTGCTTCTCTTACGACTAATATTGGCACTTTCATCTGTGTGATCTTTCAAGTCGCTTCTGTTATCTCCTGTCTGATAAGACTTTATCCTCTGCTTTTTGCCTATGTGAGTTGTGAAATGATGGTGTTGGAGAAAGCTTGGAGACATTCCCCACTTTTGCCTCCTTCTTCCAGTCTAAAGAAGATGGAAAGAGCATCTTGAGGAGGAAACTTTCATTGTCCATGCTTTCAACCCTCAATATCTGATTTGGTTTATTCTTCTTCTCCTTCTCCTTCTCATTCTCCTTTTTATCCTGCTTTCTTACCTGAGCTTCATCGACACCATTTTTGATCTTCTTGTCGATGAAATCTTCGTTTTGAACAGGTTGCAACGCTTGCTGTTGCTGCTGCAGCACCAGATACTGGAAAGAAAGTTCAAAGGTTGACTCAGGCAAGTCTTGAAGCTTCTGCATAAGGTTGACTCAATTTTTCCACATCTTTCTCCATTTGGAATTCGTTCACAGAAAACTGGCATGGCTTGGATTCTACCTACTCTCTCTCTCTCTCTTTCTGTTTCTGATGACAAGCTTTTATTTTTATTATTTATTCAATTTTTATCTTAGAGGGCGAGCCTTTGAACAAGGCTAAGGTTACTGTGTGACATGGAAATCAAACTTTTTTTGTGGGAGTAAGGTTAAGGTTACATATATTTATCTATTCCTAAATTCTACATGGTAATCGTCTTGTGCATTAAACTTTTCTTTTTTCAGTTTGTATTGACACCTTTTATTAGATCATAACACTTACCCCTAATTGATAGATTAAAGATTAATCATTTTGACGTATAGAGATTTTCGAGGTGAGTTTTGTCTCTCCTAATAAAATATTTTTTTATGTGTATAGTTTAGTTTAAATTTAAGACATCATATTTAAGGGATCTATCTATTTACCAGTCAAGCTTTATTAGTTTTTATACTATTTTTTTAATAATAAATAGCTTATAGTCTAAAAATATGAAAGTTTTTTTACACATTTTTTTTGTATAATTTTTTTTAAAAAAAGACTAGGTTTATCTACGATTAAAAGGCAAAGCAAAATTTTTCTTCTTCTTAAATCATATTAATATTGGGTAAGATAAATTATCTATTACTCTTAAATATAAATTTAAATACCTAAAAATTAAAATGTTGCCTCAATTCTTTTGGAAAAGTTTTTTTTATACATGAAACGTAATGGGTGGCGTACACGAACGCACAACATACTGGGGAAGTGGATTCACGTTGTGTGCGCGTGTGTTTATCCATTAATAGTACCGTGGTACGGGAGAGAACCCATTTGTGATGATGTCACCTCCTACCTAAGCATGAATGTTCCTAAAAAAGACTCAAGTTGAAAATAAATGAAAAGGAATTATTTTTAATGATATTTTTTTATTCAAAGGGGTAAGCACCTCTGAGGACGGTCTCTACTTTTCTTCATTTTCTTCTCTTCTCCTCATCCCATCTTCACCTATGAATTAATTAAATAATGGCTAAGATTTAAAATATTATAAATAATATTACATAAAAATAAAAAAATGTTAAAATTTGATCTTGATAGTTTATAACTGTAAACTACCTAAAAAGAAAAAAAAATTTATAAAATACTGAATCTCAACTGTTTATTTTTTCAATCCAATAATGAGAATGAGATGAAAAGAACATGAGAGAAAGGGATAAGGAAATAATTTAAATCTGAGTTGAGATTTAATATCTTAAAATATTATGTTGAAAATTTGATCCAATGATTAAGATGAGAAAAGGAAAGCAAGAGGAGGGGAAAAAAAACAGAGAGAAGGCGATATGCATCCTCTATACACTAATGACATAAAATTATAAACGAAATAAAATCTATAATATCTCACTTAGAAACTTTTATACCATAAAGTTATAAGATAATTTACTTTATATCATATTTTAACGATATGCATTTTATTTTTTTAAATAAGCTTAAAATATCTATTAAAAATAATGATTAATCTTATTGTACCGTAGATTTTTTGAAAGGGTTTTAATACTGACTATAAAACTCTTTCTATATACACTACTGTAAATAAAATTCTTAATTAGATATTTAAAAAATTTAGCTAAATAATAACGTAATTATACCTCACACATTTTAGATGCAACAATCTCTAGCACATTTAACCCAAACTACTCCCCAGAGCTACAAAACATAAGCGACCAATGTTGTTTTAAATTAGCTATACCATAAGACTGAAATATGAATTACATTAATACATAATTGGATATCATAGATATTAATTAAAAAAAATTTAAAAATTGTATTGTTTGACATTGAAAATATTATAAGTAACATTTAAATTTTTAATATAAATATGTTGGTTAATGGGTGATTAGATATAATTTTGCTTAAAACTAATGAGCTGGCCTATTTTTTTTGCCAATAGAGAATCGCAACCGAGGAATGCAAGAAGCTTGGTGAGAGATAGAGAACGACCCGGTTTAAAAGAAACGGAGCGAAATGGATTTATATTATTCCGCTCCCGATTTTTCCTCGCTACGCTTCAGCAACTCTATTGCATTAGCAACATTTGACGGATTTTTACAGAAAGAGAAAGCAAGTGTCATTCTTCTATTCTTGCTTAATTTGATTTGAAGCCTTTGGGCAGCATCGTGTAGGACTTGGCATTGCGATAGACAAACATATCAAGCTTGCTTTCTGGATGATTATGGAATGGGTAGGCATGGTTTCGTCAAACAATTGGTTGGTGACCTCTCTTTCCTCGACTCTTCACCCTTTGCAAAGCTTTTGGAATCCTGTATCCGATCAAAATCTGGAACTGACACGCGTCGAATTCATGCTCGAGTCATTAAGACCCAGTTTTCCTCAGAAATCTTCATCCAGAATAGGCTGATTGATGCCTATGGGAAATGCGGTTGCTTAGATGATGCGCTCAAACTGTTTGATCATATGCCCCAAAGGAATACTTTTAGTTGGAACGCCATTTTAAGTACACTGACAAAGTCTGGTAATCTTGATGAGGCTGCGAGGATCTTTGAGTCAATGCCGGAGCCTGACCAATGCTCATGGAATGCCATGGTATCAGGCTTTGCCCAACAAGGTCGCTTTGATGAAGCTCTGAAACTTTTCGTTGACATGCACAGTGAGGATTTTGTACTGAACGACTATTCCTTTGGCAGTGCTCTCAGTGCCTGTGCAGGGTTAGCAGATTTGCATATGGGTGTACAAATCCATGCTCTGATTTCAAAATCTCATTTCTCATCTGACGTTTACATGGGTTCTGCTCTTGTTGACATGTATGGTAAATGTGGGGAGGTGGCCTATGCTCAGAAAGCTTTCGATGGCATGGTGGAGCGGAATATAGTTTCGTGGAACAGTTTGATCACATGCTACGAGCAAAATGGTCCTGCAGGTCAAGCCCTTCAGGTTTTTGTAGGGATGATGAACAACGGGATTGAACCAGATGAGATTACTCTAGCCAGTGTAGTCAGTGCTTGTGCAAGCTTGGCGGCTGTTAAGGAAGGTTTGCAAATTCATGCTCGTGCAATGAAATGTGATAAATTTAGGGAGGACCTTGTGTTGGGTAATACATTGGTTGATATGTATGCAAAATGCGATAGAGTAAATGAAGCGAGATTGGTTTTTGATAGGATGCCACGCAGGAACGTAGTGTCTGAAACCTCAATGGTTAGTGGATATGCAAAGGCAGCAAGTGTGAAAGCAGCCAGATTGATGTTTTCAAAAATGATAGAGAGAAATGTGGTATCCTGGAATGCACTTATTGCAGGTTACACACAAAATGGAGAGAATGAAGAGGCAGTCAAATTGTTCCTCCTCTTAAAAAGGGAATCCATTTGGCCGACCCATTACACATTTGGAAATCTACTTAATGCATGTGCTAATCTTTCTGACCTGAAGCTGGGTAGACAGGCTCATACTCACATTATAAAGCATGGGTTTCAATTCCAGTCTATAGGAGAGCCAGATATTTTTGTGGGGAACTCTCTCATTGACATGTACGTTAAATGTGGATTGATTGAAGATGGGTACGTAGTTTTTGAGCGCATGGTAGAAAGGGATAATGTGTCCTGGAATGCGATGATTGTGGGATACGCACAAAATGGTCATGGCATAGAGGCTCTTGAAATTTTCAGGAAAATGTTGGTTTCTGGAGAAAAACCAGATCATGTAACGATTATAGGAGTTCTATGTGCCTGTGGCCATGCTGGACTGGTTGAAGAAGGGCGCCATTATTTTCACACAATGAGAAGCAATCATGGTCTAGAACCGTTGAAGGATCATTATACGTGCATGGTTGATTTACTTGGTCGGGCCGGGTGCCTTGATGAAGCCAAAAACTTGATCGAGGCGATGCCATTGCAGCCTGATTCTGTTGTATGGGGATCTCTACTTGCTGCTTGTAAGGTTCATGGCAACATTACATTAGGGAAGTATGTAGCAGAAAAGCTCTTAGAGATCGATCCTATGAACTCAGGACCTTATGTTCTTCTTTCAAATATGTATGCTGAGCTTGGTAGATGGAAAGATGTCATGAGAGTCCGGAAACTGATGAGACAACGGGGAGTAATTAAACAGCCTGGTTGCAGTTGGATCGAAAATCAGAGTCATGTGCATGTTTTCATGGCAAAAGATAAGAGACACCCCCGGAAAAAGGAAATACATTCAGTATTAAAAGTTCTCATGGAACAGATGAAGCGAGCTGGGTATGTGCCAGAAATTGATAGTGATTATTCCATTGAGGAGGAAAGTGACTTTGAACTAATCTTGCACGGTGAAACGGAAATGCCTTTAGATGCTGCAATGGGATGAAATATCTAACTTATTTGATTATTGTTTAAGGGAATTAATACTCAATTAACCTTTCTGGTCATACGAGTTGGAAGAAGACCAGACATTAATAATGAATTACTGGTCCTCGACACTTTTCAAGGTACACAAATCGGTAGCTCTTCCTGAGCAGACTCTTCTAGTTTCGGCAGGTTTCAAAGCAAAAGGGATTTTTTTTTTCTTGAAGGGAATACTGAGGTATCTGATCAGACAATGGTTTTATATTGTCTCGTTGTATTTTTATCATTTGATATAAACTCTCATTTAATTGGCTGATTTCAGTTGCCAGACATGTACTTCGACCATCATACAGAGGCAGAATTGAAATTAAGCTTACCCCACAAAACTGGTAAAAAGCTATTCCTTCAATTATAACCCTATTTCATTATTTGTTGAGAACAAAACTGATGGATTAGGTAATAGGCCAGGATATGTATACAAAAAAGAAAAATGTGAGCGTTGGAGGAATCTAGATGGAGAAGAGAGAGACATAATGTGAATTAAGTATTTATTAAAAAAAAAAACAGAAACCAACATATATCAAGTTAGTACAATTTGCTGGTACTGACCAAACCTGTAATAGTTTATATATTTTTGTTCATATGACATATCTTCTTTGGTTGCTATATGCAGAAAAATCCAAGACATGTGAACCCGCAAGAGAGTGGCGCAGTGTTGTAGTATGCCACAGTGTTTCATATGATGACACCTTAGGAGGTTCTCTGCGAGCATCTATATCTAAGAATTATATAGGAAACCAACCTGTAAAACAAGATGAAGCACACCATGACCCCAACATTCTTCCATTTGCTCCTTTGGCCCCCATACCCTTCTTCTTTAAGCACATTTTCCTCAGTCATCACACACGCCCCAAACATGTACTCTAAGCAATTACCTGAGTTGGAGAACTCGTTAATCAGAAGCCCTTCAAAGGGATACTTAAACAGTGATATATAATGCATGAAAATCCAGTATTTTGGAATTTCTTGTTTTGATATGAAGTAACCCGAGAACAAGAAGAATGAACCGATGACTCCAGCGATCAATGAGTTCCCCACGATAAAATTAGGCACCAGAGCACTGAAACACACCACAACTGAGTTTGCTGTGTAAAGAACTAACCAAATCAGCCACAGGAAGTGCAAAAAGGCTGTGAAATTCCGGTTAAGACCAACAAGCCAGTATAAGGGTGCTGTGAATAAAATGGCTAGGATTAGTAGGAATGGCGAGTAAACTAGGCCATTAGCAATAGCATAGGATGATACTCTGTAGCTTCCACAAGAGGTCTCCTTCATTAGAATCTCCCTCTCTTGCAGGAAAATTGGCAGAGCTTCTACGGAGCTTGATAATAAGAACGATAATATAAAGGCAAATAAACCTACCCTTTCTTCAGCACCGTCTAGACCATCCTTGAGATTGCAAAAGATGGAGCCCAAAACGAGTCCTGAAATCAGCATCTGGATCGTCCTACATGCAAAGAGCTCCTTTGTACGGAAGATGTTTTTGAAGAACCTGTGGCTGAGAATCATAGTTTCTTTCAATCTAGAATTTGCAAAATCACAGGTGAAATCCATTCCAGTGGCGACGGTTTCTTCATCAATTACCTTTGATTGTTGAAAGAGCTGCTGCAGAGTGAACTTACCACTTCTACTCTCACCTTGAACATCGTTTTTCTTTTGCTGCATTGTTGCTAGTAATTGTGGAGGCGTTTGTACTTGAAATCGCTGGCACTTTTGCTGTTTCTCAATCGATTCAATGGACTCAATGGCAAATTCAACTACATTAACATGAAGAGGAAGCTCTAAACCCATTAATCTTAGATTGACACCCAACAAATCCGCAGTTCCATGGTGTAAAACACAGCCACCGGCTAACAACAATATAGAATTGAGCAATTTTACAATTCTGAACCCAGGTTGATGGATGCTTAGGATTACAGTTCGGCCCCTTGAATCAGCCATGACCTTTAGCATTTCAATGATCTGCAGAGCGGATGTGCTGTCAAGCCCAGAGGTTGGTTCATCCAGAATCACCACTTTGGGGTCGTGTATAACTTCAAGTCCAATTGAAACTCGGCGTTTTTCCCCACCGGATATCCCACGGGCCTTGTTATCTCCAATTCGTGTATTGGCAACGTGGCTGAGTCCTAGCTCCTGAATCAGTGACTTTACTCTGCAGGCTGCAGCAGAGTTGATCTTGAGGAAGCTTTAGCCTTAGCTTGGCACTAAACATCAAGGTTTCTTCAACCGTAAGTAAGGGAAACAGAATATCGTTTTGTGTAACATACCCTGAAGTCTTCCTGAACAGAGCATTTTCTACAGGTTTCTGGTTCACCAAGATGGACCCACTTTGTGGGGCAACTTCACCAGCAAGAATCTCAAGCAGGGATGATTTTCCAGCTCCACTTGGCCCAACAATGGCGAGAATTTCTTGCGGCTTGGCTCGGCAGCTCACATCCTTGAGGACATGCCTTACTCCACCACTGCCTGCTTGTTCAGGTTTTTCTCCTTCTCCTTCTCCTTCTGGTTCTTGGTCTTTCTCTTGGTCGATTTGTTTTGGAACTTTGCTAAAGATTTTGAAAGGGTTCTCTGTTTTCTGTGTGCGGATCTTGTAGTTGATACCTATTGCTTCAACCTCACACCCTTGATTTTTCATTGCTTCAATATCTTTTCTTCTACTCGCTTTGTTTTCCGATCCCATTTGGTTTTGCTTCTCTTATTTAATCCGAAAGGTTTTAGCCTCAGCTACAGATTGTGTTAAACAATGAGTGGTAAGAAGGAATTTCCCTGCAATGACACTAAAGTCCTCGAACTTGTATCCATAGTTCACGTGCACTAGTTCTTGCTGTTTCTCTAACATGACATAATTCGTCATAGAAATTAGAAAATACAATAGTTCATTGATTAAAAAAAAAAAACACTTCATTTAACCTTTCACGTGGCTATTCTTGGTTTCTCTCCCTGTTTTAGATGGACGGCCATTCTGCTATTCAGGATATATATATATATATATATATATATATATATATATTTGATGGCCAAAAGCAACTATAACACGGATGTGTTGTTAATGGCTTTTGAAGAAACTACTTACTGACACGGGTTACAGAGTGGCCCTTCAACGTGTTTGGGGGATTTTTATTTTAAATTTACAGTTACTTGTCCTTTTGTGCATAAACTAAAACTCTCTTTTTTACCTTCATCTTCCTTCTCTAAAATCTGTCTTCTTTCTGGATTAGATCAATGTTATTTTCTTTTTAAAAAAATCACTATATAATTCTAAAGAAAGAATGTAATCACTGACAAATTTTATAACAAATGAATAAGGATAAGTTGTGGTGTAGGGAATGATGTTATACTTTTAGTGATTATATATTTTTTTTAACTTTTTAATGATTTTCCTTTTTCTTTTTTAGGTCGAGGTAATATGGGAAATTCATAGAAGATAAAATAGTTTCTGAAGCTCTGAGCTATTTTGCCCTAGCCTACAGGTACCAATACTAAATAAATACTAGTTGCCAGAAATTTGCTGTAAAATCGTAAGTACAGTCCCGTAGAAATTTGGAGTGACTTGCAAGGAAACTAGGAAATGGGAATTAACCAAGTGGTGGCCCCATGGGGACCTCAAGTTTGTGGCTGCAATTTCATGATGCTGCAAAACCAAGTAAATCGTCCACATCCATTTAAGTTGACAAGACCATCAATTTTAATCTATCTTTATCTTTAACCACTAGTTAATTATATCTGTTTATGACTAATTTCTTAAGGTTCCAAGTAGCTATAAAAAAATAGAAAAAATGATAGAAAAAGACTATGAACAATGATAAATTTTAAATCAAGTCTGTTATCAATAATAGATTAAGTATTACTAACAATAAATCAAGCATTATCTACTACTTTGACATTTATTATTTTTCAGGGTCTTTTTCTATTATTTTCCCTTAAAAAATATTCATTCTCATGAAAAATAATAAAATATGGCATCCATCATTTTTTTAAAACCAAAATATAAATGCTAAAAACTAAAAAGGCCACCCAAACGTTCCAAATCTGTGGATATAACCTTAACCTTATGAATTGTAATTGTGATTTCTTTCAAAAAGTTATGAAAATTCAGTATTTTGGAATTTCTTTTCTGTGGTTATTGAATAATGTGATTCTGTGTCATAGAGGAAACACCCGTGAACTCTTTTCTAAGGTGATTTAGGACCTCTCGCTTGCCACCTTGGCCCACCTATGAACAACTCATATAATCTCATATTTACTATTAAGATTATGAATAAAAAAAACAACAAAGAAAGACAGTAATGTAATAACCAATTCCTCTTAGCCATGCCCGTGAACCTTTCTCTCTCCTGTTTCATTGCATCATTCAATTATTGAACCTCCCACCCATGTACCCCTCAGCATATAATATTTGATTTCTCAGCAGTGTTTTGTTTTATATAGGAAGCTTAGTTCCTGTTGTAATGGTTCATATCTGTTTCTACTCTTGTATTTACTGTAATAATAAACTATTCATCTGATAAAAAATATCTACATTTCTTTATCTCTTATTATTTGAAAAATATTCTATTCTTTATTTATCTATATTACTTTTTAGATGGTGAGTTATACATATATTACTTTTCATACCACATCTTGTGGGAGCTTTGTGTATTAGGCTAACATTTTTTTATCTATATCCCAATTTAATGTGGTACTTGTGATTATGAATTGCTTCTTCCAAGCGGGATCTGATGTATCCGCAGTAAACAAACAAATATTCTCAACTACGGCATCTTGTTTGTTGTAGCTTTGTGGAGCATGTTGTACCATAAACTGGATACATGAATGATATTTGATTGCCACATGAGCTCAATGAAGGCACTTCCAGATCAGAGCTTCTATGATTCCGATGCATCAAAATCATCACCTTGTATTATTGAAGCTGAAATTGAGAGTTTTGAGTTTCCATTTATGTCTTGTGAAGATTGGTACTGTAGAGTTATATAATGCAGGCAAATCAAGTAAAGAATAATATTCCTTATGGGGGATTACTAATTATTACTATATTGTTTATTTTCTGTGGAGGTTCTGTAAGGCCATTGTTTATTAAGCTCTTGACTTAGGATCCTACTCAAATCTCAAAGTAAAATCATTAGCTATGAATCTATGATCCAGTAATATTTATGTCGTTATTAGCTCATTTTGAGCTGAAACTCATTGTTATTATGATTTTTTAATTAATTCGTTGGCCCTCTCAATTAGAGTCAGAAATTTGGAATTTACGAAAAGGACATTGGCACTTGACAGAAGGAAGTCAATCCATTTGAGTCCATTGCAACCAAGTTATATCTTCAAGATTCATATATGTTGGTTTGGATTAGAAAATTGTATTGAAAATATCAGACCACAGAGTAATATAAGACCCAGTAAGCTGGCTCCAGATATTTATTTCCGTCCCTGATTAATTTGAATTAATTTAATGTGTAGTTTGAAGGAAAATAGCGAAACTGGGATTGATTTAAAATTATATTTATCATTGGAACAGAGCATTATAATCCCTTTTTTCCTTGGCTGCTTTCGGTTATGTCAATTTGTCGATATTAAAATCTTTTTTTTTGCGCCAATGAGAGTTGACACATATTATAAGAAATGGGTTCGTATTTCATACGGACATGAGTTCGATTCTCACTGTCATTGTGAAGGCTCCTTTAGTAGGCGATCTCGTAAATTCCTTGTAAATACTCTCTGAAACCTAGAGCTGTGCCATAATCTTAGTAGAGGACTAATGTCGAACTTACCTAAATTTTTTGTAACAAAAAAATCTTTTTTTGGGTTTTGGTTGTTGGGCGAAGTCAATCCTATACCATATTTTTTTTTTGATACAACAATCCTATACCATATAATCGGTTTATAAACAAAAATCATCATTGAAACAGTAATTAGAAATTTGACGAGGCAAAACCTATTGTTATCTCTATGTCTCTCATGATGATTACTCTCTAAATTATTAAATTATTGACTAAAAGATACTACCTAGTTTTAAAAAAAAAAAAATTGGGATTCAACGTTTAGGTATTTACATTTTAAAATTTATAATAAATTTTAAATTAGACTGTATGTATGAAAAATTTTTATTAAGAGAGTCCAAATCTATTTCGATAATCTCTATATTTTGGGAGGATTAATTTTTAATTATTGTTTGGGAGATACCGCTTGGACTCCACTAAAATTTATAAATTTGTATTAAAAATAATTTTACATTAATAATAAATTATTGGTTGAAGTGATAAGCAATCTTATGTCATAAAGAGAAACGTATTTATTAAGAGAAGTAAATTTATACTCTAAATATTATCTACATAAAAGGGCTCTTGTTAGTGATTATACTCTTGAAATAGCTTGGACTAGTGGATTTACATGAGATAGAGCTACGATGGACCATCAATTAGTAATACAAATTATTAGAAATAACAAGATTAATACTTTTGGAACTCTTAGCATTGTTCAAATGATTTTTTTAAGAAAAATTAAAAAATAATTTATAATTATTAATATGCTATATATAAAAAAAAAATTTTGCTATTTATTTGGACATATGTTATGCTATTTTCTTATGAATTTTTTTATAAATTTAAATACATGTTTATATTAGGAGATTCTTTTGACTAATAATTAATTATTAATTAATAAAATAAAAAATAATTAAAGTATACGTTTGATCCTTTATGTTTATATTAAGTTTTATTTTAATCTTTTAAATTTTAAAAATATATTTTTAGTCTTTTAAACTTAATACTATTAATTTTATTGTTAAATTGTGGTTTAGATGTTGTGATGCATTTTCTGGGTTGTTTTCTTCGTAATGATTGTTGTCAAGAGAACTTTTTAATTGAATCTGCAATGTTAATAGAATATATTCGTTTTAATACCTTAAAAGGGTTTGTGATTTAAGAAGGGTGAGTACTGGTCTATCCAAATGCAAGAAGCTGAAACCATGAACGGGTTATAATTAATTAATTGTAGAAGAACTAAAGAATATCTGTCATTATGTTACCCAAAAAAAAAAAAAAGAATCTGTTATTATCTTGTAGTCAGGCTAAGAAAAAGTAATTCTGTGAATTTACTAGTGCGAATGCTCGACTGTCATTGACAATAAAAAATACTGTGAATTAAATTTACTAGGCGATTACTGTATGTATGCTTTCTTTGATATCAAGTATAACACTTACAGTCCCTTATATCTGTACTGTAATGTTCTTTATGAGAATCTCACGGCAGTGATACAAACCTGCAGGATACTCAATACCCAGTGATGAGGCTGAAGGATTTACGTACTTCTTTAGGGTTTCAAAGAAGACTTTTGAGTACATACGTTCCCTTGTAAGGGAGGATCTCATATCAAGGGCACCATCTGGGCTCATCAACATCGAGGGAAGGCTTCTTAGCGTCGAGAAGAAGGTTGCGATTGCCATCAGAAGACTAGCATCCGGTGAATCTCAAGTTTCAGTTGGAGCTTCCTTTGGGGTTGGGCAGTCCACAGTTTCTCAGGTAACTTGGAGATTCATCGAGGCAATGGAAGAACGCGCTAGACATCATCTCAAGTGGCCAGATTTGAATAGAATGGAAGACATCAAGTCCAAGTTCGAATCATCCTACGGGTTTTGTTGTGGAGCCATTGATGCAACACACATCATGATGACCGTTCCTGCTGTCCAAACCTCAGATGATTGGTGTGACCAAGAGAACCATTACAGCATGTTATTACAAGGAATTGTTGATCATGAAATGAGATTTATTGATATCATGACAGATTTGCCTGGAGGCGTGCCGTTTTCCCGGCTATTGAAATGTTTAGGATTCTTCAGACTCCGCGAGAATGGGGAGCGATTAAATGGAAAGGCAATAACCTCAACTGGAGGAGACACGATAAGAGAGTATGTAGTTGGTGGATTTGGTTACCCTCTTCTTCCCTGGCTCGTAACTCCTCATGAAACTGATAGTATATTGAACACCCAGTCCAGTTTTAACGATAGACACCGGGCCGCGATAGACGCCGCCATTCAATTTTTTTTAATCACATTTCTTTTCTTCTTTCCCATGATATTTCCTTATTTTTCAGGGAATTTTCTCCATGAAACCCTTTTATTGAACTTATATTTTTAACATGTAATCTTTACCTTATGATATCATTGTTTTATATTGAAAAGATGATTATTTTAGTATAAAATTTAAGAAAATGTATTATTGGTGTAATTTAAAAAAATCAATTCAATATTAATTTTAAAAATTAATAATAAATCCCTCCCTAAAACTTGGTAATAACTTTACATTTTTAAAAATAATTTCAGTATTAAATGCGCTTCTTCTTCTCCTTCTTGTTGGTTTTTTTATTTTTTATTTTTTCATAGTGGTAATTCGAAAGTGTACCGACTACAAGTTCCCGTGGCGGGTGTAGAGTAGACGCTAAACTCCATCTCCATGCAGCTCCGTACTGTCCCTCGCTCTCCTTGTTCCTCTGGTAATGTATCTTTCTCCTCCGTAATTCGATTCTGATTGAGCTATTCACTAACTAGCTAATTAGCTAACAGCTTCCCTCCTTTAGATGAACTGGGACTTAAAATCAAAGCAAATCTTGGTTTGATTTGTTACCCTTCAATATTTTGATGATTTTGTTATTATCAATCCTTCTATTTCTAAAATAGAAGAGATGGTTAAAAACACCTTTTATGACGATAATTGAATTGAGGATGCTTGCGAGGGAGCCCAATGTTGGGAAATCAAACTTATTATCCAAAATTATGTTCGTGTTATGAGTTACTCTCTTCCTTATCATACAATACAAAGCAGTTTTCTCTGTGCTTATTATGCTTATTTCAGGAAGAATTTGTTATTGTATTTCTGGAGAAGTAAGAATCGTGCTTATTTCAGGAAGTGTGTTCTTTCTGGTGGGTCATCAACTAAGCAAGTGGAAGACTTATAATGGATGTAATTTGGATACTAGAGTTTTTATGAGTAGGCTGTTTCGTAAGAATCAGAAGGGTAACAAGAGATGCAACTCAAAATGCATTGGAGCACCCATATTCAGCGGCAGTTAGGAGTGATTCCTTTATACCTTCTAAAGAGCAACTAAGTGATGCGCGATTGATATATTCCGTTGCTCCAGCCATGGGCCACAACAAGGTAAATTTTTCTAATTCCTTCATTATTTCACCATTTTTTCTTAGAATCAAGACCCGGTAACTAGATAAGATTCTCGCAAATTTGTCGTTCTGCAATAATTTTAGGGGTTGATTGTAATCGTTTTAAATTCATGAATCTGTCCTCCTATCTCATTTCTGTATGTTGCTTCAATCTTTTATCTCATTACACTATTTAGATTGTAGTCCGTTTCTTACAGGAATCTCATCCTGAATCACATTTAAGGGTTCCTGCAATTGTGAATGCTCTTGAAGAAATGAAGCTCCCTTCAAAGGTGCTAAGAAATGAACCCTGCACTTACAATCCTTTTTTTTTTTGCAGGAATGCTTTATTGTTTTCCTTTTGTATTGGTCTTTGCAATATCTCCTTAACCAGGTTATAATGTAAAAACATTGTTATGATTAGTCATTGTTATATAGTGGTAATATAAAAGTACGCCGATATCTACAACCACTTATTTGATTGATGTAATCAGTTTCGGGGTTCTGAGATCATTGAACTTCAACACTTTGAGCCTGCCTCAGTAGATGTCGTTGCAAGTGTTCATGCAAGAGCCTATGTATCTGGCCTTGAGAAGGTAGGCTTTTTATCTTTGTAAGTAGTTCTCCTTCACTTCAATCATTCCTTTTTTCAGAGGCTATATAAGTTATAATAAATTCATTTAGGTTGTTCCTGGAAAATTAGTATGCTAAATTGCTGATATCTTTGAAATTGCCGCTGCCTTCTATTATGCCTTTCATTTACGTTCTCCCCCCTGGAATGCATGATGCTGAAAATAATTTATTTGTTGGATGAGTACTTTGACATCACATGCCTTGCACATGGTTATTTATTCATTAATTTGATTTTATGCATATTTTCTTCTGGTTTAGTTGTAAAATTATATAAAAGAAAACAAAAATTATGGATAAATTTTACTATGACCTAGTTTTCACATTCTACTACAGTCCCTTGGCACTGTTAATAAAGTTATGCTCCTTAAGCATTTACCTTATATATTTCATGTGACTTTAAATAGAAAGTTATGCTTCTAAGTTTTGATGGTTCTCCCATCTGAATGTTTATAGGCTATGGATCAAGCTTCAGAGAAAGGACTTATTTTCACTGATGGCTCTGGACCAAATATGCTACAGCCACCGTAACACTCAAGTGTTTCTTGTCTTTTCTTTTCTTTTTCTGTTTTCAAAGCTTATATATTTGCAGAAGATCATTCTATTCAACACACTTTATATGTTGTTGTAGTAGAGGACACATCTATCCTGCATGGAGTACTGTGATGTGTTCATCTGCTCGTTCTCTGATGCTGGTGCTAATAATGCAGACATTCCAGGAGTCATTAGTCGCTGCTGGAGCCTGATTAGCCTTAATCGACTCAGTGGTGACGTCTCCACCTGGCATGACCATCTATTAGTGATAATCTGTGTGTGTTTTGGGGAGTGGTAAGTGGGTCTGTGGGTGGATCATTGGATGTATACATTCACGTTTCTTATGGTTGTGCTTGTGGGCATATTGGAAAAATTTAAACCTACATCTTTTTGGACTAAATGTTGATTCCAAGAGAACATAATGCCGCCATTCAATTTTTGACCGTTCCACACTAGCAGTCAAGTTGATTTAATTGATTTCAAATTAAGCGTAACATATTTTCTTTTCTTGACTTTGTAGTTCCTCTTTCTAAAACTAATTTTAGCTAGGATTTTTTTAGGCTGATCTTGACCCTATAGATGTATAGTTTGATCTATGTATCTTTCTTTCTAAGCAGGAAGGGGGAGGGAGTTACAAGTATCACAAATTATGGAACCAGCCTCTGTTGGGGTTTCTTCCATCCATTCTAAACTCGTTGGATAATAAATTTTAATGTTTATTTTCATATTCATTTTGCAGCTTCGAAGAACAGCCGAGATCCACGCACTGGTTTTGCTTTGATAAGACCGCCTGGACATCATGTTGTTCCACAATGGCCTATGGGCTTCTGTGTTTTTGGAAATGTGGTCATTGCTGCTCGTTATGCCCAACATGTGCATGGACTAAGGCGCATGTTTATAATTGATTTTTATGTCCACCATGGGAATGGAACAAATGATGCTTTCTACGATGATCCAGATATATTTTTCCTCTCAACTCACCAAGTAAGACAAAATTTGGTTCAGATTTCTAAATATAATTCACTTGCTTTATTGATTCTGAAGGCTCTTACGTAAACTTGGCTTTTATTCCCATGATTTTAATTTTAACTGTTGAGTTTTAGAGTCCATGTCACTCAGAGTTTTCTTTAGTTGTATAATTTCAGTTCTCAATTGTTGCGAAAATAGGCTTTACTGCTTCTATAACTGTTGTGCGGTTGAAGACTGTGAAAACTGACATGAGACATATCATTAACCTGGACATGGCAACATGATGAAACCTGAAGAGTCCATATGTAATTTAAAGTGTTGAATGGTGTCTCATCATATCTAATACGAGTGTCCAACATGAGTGAGATATGGTCTCAACTTTTTTGAAGCTTCCCTGCAGACCTGATTAACAGGGTTGAAATAGATGTATACTTTATTTTTATTTTTTTAAGAAAAAAAAATCTGTACGTTCTGATTCATGTCTTCTTTTGTTGCCATTAATTTGCCTGAAATCTATTGAACCAAATTTCATAGCTTTTTTTCCAGCACTCATTATAAGCTTAACTTGAGTGACTTTGCATCTTGGAAAGCCCTTAATCTATGGCTATATTTGTTCGACCACAAAAAATTTTATGGCTATATTTGATCATTTTTATGGCTCAGGCTGGAAGCTACCCTGGTACGGGTAAGTTTGATGAGGTGGGAGCTGGAGATGGAGAAGGAACCACATTAAACCTGCCTCTACCAGGAGAGGATCAGGTGATACTACGATGAGAACCGTGTTTGATGAAGTCATTGTGCCTCCTGCTCAAAGGTTTAAGCCAGACATTGTTCTTGTTTCTGCTGGGTGAGAGTCTTCTATAAAATAATTCATGTCAGAGCAAAGATCAGATGAAAAATGAGGCTAAAGAGCGAGTTGAAAGCTTATTTTATTCATCTGAACAACTCAATAGGTAATGGCTCATTAATGTTATAATCCCTATGATTATGCTATTAGGATATTACAATATCTACACAAAAAATAAAAGAATATTGCTATTCTAACCAAAAACGCTAAATGACTTTAGTAACTTGCTAACTTTCATGCTTTCATACTTGTTGCATTACTGGGTTAAAGACACTGGCAAACTGAATCCAACCATCAAATTTGGATTAGATCCGTAAAGCAATAAATAAACTCCATCCTATTATTTGCTTTTGATTTGGAATTTCTTTTGATTTCATTTGTTTAGGTATGATGCCCATGTTTTGGATCCACTAGCCAATTTACAGTACACAACAGGAACGTACTACATGCTTGCGTCCAATATAAAACAATTAGCAAAACAATTATGTGGAGGCCTATGCGTGTTCTTCTTGGAGGGAGGATACAATCTCAAATCTCTTTCATATTCAGTGGCAGACTCATTCCGGGCTCTTCTCGGTGATCGGAGTTTGGCATCCAGGTTGATGATCCAAACATTCTGTATGAAGAGCCATCGACAAGGGTTAAGCAAGCAATTGATAGGATAAAGGCCATACATTCCCTGTGACGTTTCAAGTGAAAATCAGATCTTGCTTGTATGTAATTTTTCCTTTTCTACATCTCAATCACTTGATGTATTCATATGCGTGTGCATGGTCCCACTTCACAAATAGTAGCCATTGTAATGGATTGCTCCCAAAAAAGAATCAAGTCGTTTTGATATCTTCCTTATGAGTAACTATTTTTCAAGGAAAAATTAATCTTTTAGTCCCTATGATATTGACTCATTTTAACTCAATTTTTAAACTGACTTGGTGCAACTGAGTCTTTAAACTTTGATAGGAATAAAATTATAAAGGAAAAAATAATATGAGGAAAAACTCCTAAAAGTAGTAAATTTTTTTTACTATTTTAGAAAATTTTTCTCCCTACTATTCATTCCTCTCTATTTTCCCCTTATTTTTTCTCTCCATCCAAACATAGCATTAGTCCCTAAGCTTCATGAAATATATAAGTTTATTTTCTAAAATATAAGAATTAATATTTTAAATGGTTAAACTATAAGAGTTGAATTGTATCGAATCAACGTTCAAAGACTGAATTACAGGTGAGCTAAAACTATAGAGGCTAAGTTGTATAGAGTTAAAGTTTAAGGTTTGAGTTACAACTAATCAAAACTATAGGATCAAAAGGTTAATTTGTCCTTTTTTTTAATCTCTTTTCGGTCTCACAGGAAAATCATGCAATTCCTAACGTGCAGGTAATCAAACAGCGTGGAAAGAAATCTTGCAGTGGGGTCTTTAATCTCAGTGGAAGACAGCCTATGGAGGTGCCTGGTATGAAAGCAACCGAGTCTTAATGTAAAAGCTTTGTGACAACAAGGACAAAATTTTCACATTGAAAAGGTGCCTTCTTCACAATTTGCTTCGACATATTATTATTGATTATTATTGGACTTTCTGAGGCAGAAGATAAGTTTCAAGGGCCATAATTGTGAAGGCTAAAAACAGTTAAAAACATGTGTCAGGATCAATTTGGTGCCGACCAAAGGTGACCTAACGAGAAGAACTTGACGATGCCACAGTCCACAAAAACATATACTTATGTTTTAGATAAGCATGATTATGGCTTATGAAACTGATACTAAACCATAAAGTCGTTGACTATGGTTGGCTAATTGTTTACGTAATGGAACAAGATTCCCACTCTAGTTTTGTTTCTATTTATCTTATTCAGTATTAGAAATGTTTCCGTGTAGATAGAAGAAAAGGAAGTTTAGCAAGAATGCAGGTAATTAAAGAACAAAGGTGATGATGATAGCTTTAGGTACACGACTATTATAATTTTATAAGTTCTAAGAAATGACAAATTTTAAACATGGGAAGCAAAGAGGCAAAAGAAAATAAAAACAGCCTATTTGCAAGAGTTTGGCAAGTATGAGACTTGGCGGTAAAATGATCCATTAATTCATTCTCTTCAAAGGAACCTTCTGGATCCACGTTGGCACAATTAATTTGACTGGATCTGACTTCCCTAATAACTTTTATTTTATATTTGGGATTCAGTAAAATTTATTAAAGGCAAGGTATCCTAGTGGCAACTTTATCCGTCACACTTGGATAAGGACCTGGGTTTGAACCTAGCATCTATATGTTTGTATGTGAGTGCATTTAAATTGATCGTGATAAAGAAAGAAAACGTAGAGTAAGATTGTAAAAGAGCATATTTTTTTAATGACCAAAATACATGTGGTGAATTGTGATTAGGAGGGAGGGGATATGATTATATTGATAAGCACTGAATTAAACTTGATTATTACTTCTTCCATATGAATTGGTTCCACAGATGTAGTGGGAAACCACTTGCTTTCGAAAGGGAAAGACAGCTGCTTAACGTTTCTGTGCATCATGGATTATGCTTGCCTGTATAAGACAAGAAATGATTTGGGGAAAGAATAATTAAAACTTTAAGAAGTAAATGTAAAATTTTTCCTTCTCTCAAACTTAAAATGTCAAATTGCAAAAGCCGGTTTGGTTTTGTTAGGTTCCAGGACCCTACTTTCTCATGATGGATAGTCCCCATAGCGCCGCCTTTTTTGTAGCAACTTGCAATTACTTCATATGCTTTCTTTCTTTTGAATCATGATCAACCAGATAAAGCTTTCTCACTCCTTTCCCTCAACTATTATATATACATATATATATATATATCAGCAAGCTAGAGTGATGTGTCAAAATTTTGGAAACATTATGGGAAGTGAAAGGGTGAATCTTCCACCTGGCTTTATCTTCTCTCCAACAGATGAAGAACTTGTTCTTCACTTTCTTTATCCCAAGGCTTTTCTTCTACCCTGCCATCATCCCAATATCATCCCTGAACTTGATCTCTCTCTCTTTCACCCTTTCCAACTCAACGGTATGTTTGAAGTCTATCTGATATAATATATATGTATAACAGTTCAAACTGATATATTGTGTTTGTCAATCTTTGTTAAGCCCTGTGCATGTATATGTTTTGTTTGTATCAGGGAAAGCGTTGTCAAGTGGAAACCAATTCTATTTCTTCAGCAAGTATAAGAAAAAGAGAGTGACAGAAAGTGGGTATTGGAAGGAAATAGGTGCGACTGAGTCAGTAGTCTCTGCTGCAGGCAACAAAGTTGGGATCAAGAAATATTTAGTATTCAACAATGGAGAAGAAGCTCCTCATGGTTCTGAAACCAGCTGGGTTATGCAAGAGTATCATCTTCCCTCTTCTGGGTTTAACAATACTCGAGGAACCCTAGAACCTGTAAGTTATTTATACACACACACACACACACATATAGTTAAGCCAATTCTAGTATATACGTGCATGAAGATTGGAAATTGATAAACTCTTGCGTTCTGTTGATTGAATCTGATGATAAAGGATAAAAGTAAATGGGTGCTGTGCCGAGTCTATGAAAAGAAGAGAGATTCTGAACATGATGATGAAGGTGGAAGTACAGAGCTTTCATGGATGGATCAAATGTATATGTCAACGTTGGATGATGATGAAGATGAGGATGGGGAAATTAGCTTTCCCTAATTAGATTCAAAGCTGAATTACACGTACAACATCTAGTTAGTTACATTATTTGTCATTAGTGTCTTTTCAATCTCCTCATACGCTTTGCATCTTAACTTTGCCAATGTCAAATTTTAATTTTAAATATAAAATAAATCTCAATTTTATTTGTCTAATCAATTTATAATTTTTTTGAACTTTCGTATTGAGTGCATAAATTATATAGTTTTTTTAATCTTTTCAATATTGCACTAAAATCACTAGAAAACACAAGAAATTAATTTCCCTCGTCAAGACCCACCTTGCTTAACCAAGTGGAGATTGATCAACGCTATATACGTATCTAAATGATGTGACATTTTCGCAAGGCAATCTGCTGTGACTAAATTGCTGTCCTTAGAAATATGTTTAAGTAAAACCTGCTAATTCTTATGTAAAACTAAGTGTCCTGGTCTCCTGGATAATGTCACAGCTCTAGATTTATTTTTTTTGATACATCACAGCTGTTTTCGGCCGAGTAAAGTCGATTGAGATCAATATGGGCCTTAACAGGCCAGAGCCGGTTTAAGTAGAGGCCCATAACAAGCCCACTCGGTCTAAAAACCCTAATGCGAATCTCTATATAAATACTTGAATTCCAGAGCATCTGAACAAGGTCGTCTCTCTTTTTTTTGTCTGCCTGTCTGCAATTCTCTGTCTCTGTAATTTTGCTGTCTTGAACCTCTTTAAGCGTTTGTTTGTGATCCGTGTTCATGAAGATTCGACAACGAACGTCACGTTTTGTCGAATCTAACATTGACCAAAGACAAACGTTTTAAGATTCAATTTTGGTTGAGATTTTTAGGATGAGATAACTGTTCTATAAAGCAAGTTCAGCTTCTTGATTGGATATCGACGTTTAAGCTACGGTCCAGTCAATAATATTCACAAACTTGCGATATCCAATTTGCCAGTGTCACTCGCCTGATTTTGATTTCTGCTGATATTTTAGGCCCTTTTATCACTGGCACATCTCTATTCCTCTGATTTCTCCAATTTTCTTCAATTTTCTATTGAACAATATTAAGGGTTTTGTTGGTTAAGCAAACGCACTCTGTCCCAAAACCGTGTTTAGCGCTAATGTTTTGAGGCAATTTCTTCGTTTGCGAAGGGAGTAATCCAGCAAACTCGCCCATATGGTTTGTTTTGTTTGGTAACCTTATTGGGCACATTGTTGGAGTACAAATCACTTGGTATGATTCAAACACATTTTAAGTTTTCCATAATCAAAAGCTATATAAGGATTTGGATATGCTTAGAGGGAATTTACTGGTATGATTCTGTAGCATTTTGTTCACTGGGCAAATAGAATTGTTGAAAATGCGATTGGCATTTTCGCCGAAACAAGTTTGTTGCTGTAAATGATTTTTGAAGGCAAGCGTTTGTCTTTCTGGATTTCATTAGGCGATAGCTTTTCCTTCCAGGACTGAAGTGAGGTTTGTTTCTGAAATACTTGATAGAACACAGGCAATTTTGGACATTAACATGAATCCTGGGAATAATGTAGAAACGGAACTCATGGATATGGACTTTTTGTATATATAAAAGATCATACTTTATTAAAAGATAAAACGATAAAAAATGCGAAAAGCATCAAATAGAATATTAAAGCTAAGTTGGAATAACAACTCACTTGAGATTATTGTAGTTAAATCGATATCTTACTGTTATACGCTTCATCAATGGTGCTGAGGCAGTGATCGCTTGAGGTCAATGCATCAAATTAAAAGAATCCCTTGTTAGAAAAATTGTGTCAAGAAGAGTAAACTTCTTTTACTTGAGTTTTCCGTGTTGCCTTACAGATCATTGTGTAAAAATGACAGTGACAACCATGAAACCAATAAAGTGAAAATAATCCTTAGAACTTACAGTTATCCACATAACAAGTAATTGAAGTGCAACAATCATGTAGTGCAAAGGGAGGAAAAAATTGTTTGGAGGAGAGGCCCATAGAATGACTTTGAAGATGATAAGGATGCGACTATTTGAAATGTGTTCGATTTTAGAGAGTATCATTTTGTTGTGGTTCTAGTCACTGTACTTGGAGAAACATCTTAGCTTCTAGGCGATTAGGTTTACAATTGAAGGTAATAGATGGCTCCCCGACATTGGTATCACTTAGGAAAAATGAAGATTTCACTCTACCTTTGGATCGTTATTCAACCCCTTTCTAAAATTTTTTTTATCAAAAAAAACAAAAATATAAAAAGTAAAAAATTTAAAGATTAAGCTATATAAAATTAAAAGTTCAGTTTAAGGATGTCAGGTTATGTTAGAAGGTTGAATTAATTAGGTGATTAGTGTTAATCACTTAGTTACTAGATGACCCTAAGTCTATATAAAGGGTTCTAGTCTATTGATTAAGTGTGTGAGATTATATAATCTTCACCAAAGTGAAGGAGAGGGTAACTTGGGTCTCTCCTCAAAGTCCCCAAGTGGGGTAGGTTTATCTCCCTCAAGTGAGGATAGATTAGTGTGTAACCCAAGTGGGTTACCATAGTTGTAAGAGCATGTAGCTCATTAATAATACATATGATTCTTTATCTTTCTTCTCATTATTTCTCTCTAATATTGTTAACATGGTATCAAAGCAGGCTGTGTTCTGGGCATATTAAGTGTGATTCTTGCTTTCCCACCGTAGCCCGAGAAGCCCAGTCTTGACAAAGAAACCCCGCTCCTCACCCAAGAAGAAAAAAGCTGCCTCCAAGAAACAATCGAAGCATTCTTTTGAGAAAGATTTGTTAGAAATGCAGGAGATGCTGCAGAAGTTGCGCCTTGAGAAGAAGAAGACTGCCATGGAATTGCTCGAACAGTACATGCTGTTCAGACAAGAAACAGAGAAAGAAAGCAAGAAAAACAGAAAAGAGAAGGATCCACTGAAACCAAAGCATCCTGTGTCAGCTTTCATCTGGTACACGAATGATAGGCAGGCAGCTATTCTTGCGGAGAACAAGAGTGTCTTGGAGGTTTCAAAGATTTCTGGTGAGGAGTGGAAAAGTATGACAGAAGAACAGAAGAGACCTTATGAAGAGATGGCAAAGGAGAATAAGGAGAGGTGTTTTCAAGAAATGGAGGCTGAGGCTTACAAACAGAAGAAGGATGAGGAGGCTGCGAGTCTCAGAAAGAAAGTGGAAGAACAAAGTGTTATTCAATGGACGCGATCGTAGTTGTTTCTGAGAGCAAGAACGCTTCTGGTGAACAATTGAGCAATGGCGTGCACCAGAAACACGACGACGCTGTTAATGGAGGCAGTGAGACTGATACTGCCGTCTTTCTTCTGAGCCCCATTCTTATCTCAGGGAGGATCACCAAATTCATGTTTCCAGTAACAAGAAACCTCTCCTCTTTTACATCAATCTTGCTAAGAAATTTCTAAACCAGTATAATGTCGTTGAGCTCTCTGCACTGGGCACAACCATTACAATGCTCATTATCATCTCTGAGAATTTGAAACGCAATCGCTTGGCTACTGAGAAAAGTGTCACAATATCTACTGTTCCCTCTAAGAGAGACACAATAGGCCGACAATTTCACAAGGCTAAGATTGAGATTCTGCTGGTAAAAGCTGGGCAAGTGGACCAAACTACTGGTGCTACAAGATCGAAAAGAGATGCTGACAACAAGGCCATAACAGAGTAGTGTCACGGAGCTTCAGTTTCTTGTCTTTAACCATTTACATCGTTGGATAGATATACAACTAAGTAGCTGATATGGAAAACACAATAAGTCCTGATAGGGCCAAACAGCCTTAAAAAGGAGCATTTGGAGATCTCTGATTTCTCTCAGCAAATCTGCAAGATATATATATAGAAGAAGAAACCATGGGAAGCAGTTATTTTGGAGAGCCAAACACGATGAGCAATGAAAGAGTAAATGGGTTTTCTTCATCTTCTTCATCGAGAAAAGGAAAGAAGAACGGTTCAGATAAACCGAAGCAACCACAGAGAGGTCTTGGGGTTGTTCAGTTGGAGAAAATCAGATTACATGGTTAAATGGCTTATGCTTATCCTTCTTCCTCCTTCAACCATGAAGATCCAAGAGTTCAAGCAGCTTATTCATCATCAGTTCCATCTTCATCATCTTACGTTGCTTCCTGTGGCTTTCATCCCAACGTTGTGATGGGAGTGTCTCAATGTGAAAGAACAAACATCAGATATGATTTTGAACCAAGATGGGACCATCCCAACGCAATGATAGAGACTCAACCTTCTTCAGATCAACCCAACACAACTAGAATCCGTCTGTTGAAGTTTGAAGTGGGTTATCTGTTAACATCAAAGACAATAACTTGGTTCCTGTCATCAGAAAATGAAGAATGTTATGCAGATACCTTGATGTTTTATAAAATAAAAATGATTTGGTTTAATTCACCTTACTCCCTTGTGTGTAGTGTTGGCAAGTTGAACACCTAGAGTTAAGGGGTGTCAACTTGAGCGGGGGTGTTAGAAGGTTGAATTAATTAGGTGATTAGTGTTAATCACTTAGTTACTAGATGACCCTAAGTCTATATAAAGGGTTCTAGTCTATTGGTTAAGTGTGTGAGATTATATAATCTTCACCAAAGTGAAGGAGAGGGTAACTTGGGTCTCTCCTCAAAGTCCCCAAGTGGGGTAGGTTTATCTCCCTCAAGTGAGGATAGATTAGTGTGTAACCCAAGTGGGTTACCATAGTTGTAAGAGCATGTTGCTCTCAATAATACATATGGTTCTTCATTTCTCTTCTTATTTTTCTCTCTAATGAAGCTAACAGGTTAAAAAATGTTGAGAGATTGAAAGATTAATTTTTTTTAAATTAAATAAGTCTCTTTAGTTGACCCTCAATTGAAATTAAGAAAGAAAAACAAAAGATCAGCCTTCCCTAATATATATAATTAGAATCCATCGATTGATATTTCTCTCTCTTGTAAATCATCAGCAAGTACATGTCTCCGATTTTACTCTCACAATAACATCCCAATCGTGGCGTTCCTTAAAATAGACGAATTTTGTGTACAACATACGCCTCACAAAGCTCACCTTCCAATTGCAGTGCACAATTAACCACCCACCTTTATTCCCTTCCACTTCTAATTATTTTCAATTCTCATCCACACAAACTAACAACCCCTTTCATAAATTTTTCCCTCTTCATCCATGTTCTCGCGATCCCCTGCTCTCTTTCAATTCCTCAGCCCCAACAACACCAACGGTCAAATCTCTTCAATTGCCCCTCGGCAATATGGCGATGCATATTATTATCTGGTTTGACTCATGAAAGAAGCTAATTAAACCTCTCTCACCTGGGGTTGTTGTTGGAATCATAATAATAACATTTGAACATACGAGGAATCAGAAAAGTTAAACCTTGGAGTACGTTGTGGTTGGGGACAAGGACGACGGAGATCGAACAAATAAATAAATAAAGATGGCGGATGTAAAAACCAGTAGTACTGGCGACGAGATCATCTGCTACGCACCAACTCTGGTCACCACGAATGGCATATGGCAAGGAGACAACCCTTTGGACTATTCCCTTCCTCGCTTCATCTTACAGTTAACCCTAGTCGTCGTCACCACTGTCATTTTCGTCTTCCTCCTCAGGCCCTTTCGCCAGCCTCGTGTCGTTTCAGAAATCTTGGTCAGTACCCCACAAAACAACACAGCCTCTCTTTTATATATAGAGGGTTAATTGTTCCTTATAGTTTCATTACGTTTTGATTTTAGTTTTTATAATTTCAAATGGTGGTTTTTCATCCCTCAACTTTTATTGGTTTTAAAACGTTGTTCCCCTTATTTTCATCCTAACAACATTGAGGTTGGAGTTAGGATTAAAGGTGTTTGCTTATGTGGCTTTAGATTTGTTCACGTGGATTGCTGAGGTGGAAGTTGACTGGTAAAAGAAATTAGGGTTAAATCCACTCTAGGTCTCTATAAAATCGAGTTTATTTTAATTTTAATCCCTATACTTTTTGTTATTCATCCCCATATCTTGTCATCTAAAATATTAATATTTATAGTTTTATAAGGATTTGAACCTAATAAGGACCAAAACTAAACTTATAAAAAGTATACCTGAAATGGGTTTAACCATATAAAAAATGTACTTAAATACAAGATAGAGGATAAAACAACCACTCTACCAAAACTATAGGGATTAACATTACGAGAAACCAATTAAGATTTTTGAAACTATAGAAACTGAAACTGTGACCAAACTGTACGTGGTATATATTAACTCATATATATATATATATATATATATATATATATATATATAAGGCGTTTGAAGTCATGAACGCAGAAGAATATTAATTAACTTGTGTTTTTTTAGGGTGGAGTAATGTTGGGACCATCGGTGTTTGGAAAAACAGGGAAACTTGCGGGAGAGATATTTCCTTTAAGAAGTGTAATAGTTATTGAAACAATGGCGAATGTGGGTCTTCTTTACTTTCTTTTCTTGGTGGGTTTAGAAATGGACGTCATGGTCATAAAACGAGTAGGTAAAAAAGCAATAGCCACAGCTATAGCAGGTATGATCTTACCTTTCGCCATTGGAGCGGCTTTCTCCTTCCTTCTTCACAAAGAAAACGAAATCAAAATAAACCATGGAACCTACATTCTCTTCCTCGGCGTCGCTCTCTCTGTAACTGCATTCCTAGTTCTTGCTCGTATTCTTGCAGAACTCAAGTTGATCAACACAGAACTCGGAAAAATCGCTCTTTCTTCTGCTTTAATCAATGATATGTTCGCTTGGGTTTTGTTAGCTTTGGCCATAGCCTTGGCTGAGAATCAATCTGCTTCACTGGCTGCTCTTTGGGTTCTCATGTCAAGTGCAGTTTTTGTAGGGCTTTGTATATTTGCAGTGAGACCAGTAGTTTCATGGCTGGTCTCAAGAACACCAGAAGGAGAAGCTTATAGTGATTTTCATATTTGTTTGATTCTTTCGGGTGTTATGATTTCTGGATTTATCACTGATGCGATTGGGACTCATTCTGTGTTTGGAGCTTTTGTTTATGGTTTGGCATTCCTAATGGACCACTTAGCATGACTTTGGTTGAGAAGCTTGAGGACTTTGTTTCAGGACTTCAGCTTCCTTTGTTCTTTGCCATTAGTGGGCTTAAGACTAATATTGGAGCAATTAAAGGAGCTGCCACGTGGGCTATTCTCTTCCTCGTCATCTTCCTTTCTTGTATCGGAAAAGTCATCGGAACCCTCGCCGTCGCCATCTATTATCAGATGGGCCTCCGTGAAGGTACTTCCATTGGCTTGCTCATGAACACCAAAGGCCTCGTCGAAATTGTTGTCCTCAACGTAGGAAGATACCAGAAGGTAAATGATCAGTTATATTATAGCTATGTCCTATATTTTTAACAATTTTTTGTCTTAGTCCCTATATTTTTTTATTATTTTCTGTCCACTAATATTTTATACTATTTAAAATATTAATCAATCATTATTTATACTCTTAAAATTTTATAATATATAGTTTAATTAAAAATATGTTTAAATTTTTTTTATTAGATCGTTATAATTTCATTTAATTTTAATCAAATATTTATAATTATTTTTTATTAAATCTTTATAATTTTACTTAATTTTCAGCTCCTTATCTTGTAGTTACTTTTTATTATCAGTCATTTGAACCTATAAAGACTTTAAAATTAAGCAAAACTATAAAAATTTAATAAAAAATAATTAGAAAATTTAATTAAAAATTAGATAAAATTATAAGCTATGGTTACTATGTATATATTAATTCTGAATCAAGATGATGAATCATTTGGGATCGTGGTGTTGATAACATTGATGATGACGGGAATTTATAGTACCACTCGTGTCGTTGATTTACAGACCTCCAAGGAGGATTGTATCTTACAAAATAAGAACGATTCAGACGGTAAAACGAGATTCCGAGTTGAGAATCCTTGTTTGCGTCCACACTCCGAGCAATGTTCCGACCATAATCAACCTTCTAGAAGCTTCGAATCCGACGAAGAAATCACCTATCTGCGTCTACGTCCTCCACTTGGTGGAACTCACCAACCGGACCTCCGCCATGCTCATCGTCCACAACACCAGAAAACCAGACTGCCCCGCCATTAACAGAACCCAAGCTCAATCCGACCACATCATTAACGCCTTCGAAAACTTCGAGCAACAAGCCGGTGGTGTCTCTGTTCAGCCGTTAACGGCGATCTCTCCTTACAACACCATGCATGAAGTTATCTGCAACCTAGCAGAAGATAAGAGAGTCGCCTTCATCATCATACCTTTCCACAAACAACAAACCGTCGACGGTGGAATGGAACCCACCAACATGGCCTTCCGTACTATCAATCAGAACTTGCTCGCCAACTCGCCTTGCTCCGTCGGAATCCTCGTCGACCGAGGACTCGCAGGCGCTAACCGATTAACCACCAGCCAGATCACCCACCACGTCATGGTTTTGTTCTTCGGCGGCCCCGACGACAGAGACGCGTTGTCATACGCCGGGAGTATGTTGGACCATCCGGGGATACATCTTACAGTGATGCGCTTTGTTACCGGAGAAGAAGCAATGGAGCAACACTTTGGTGCGACCAAAGAAAAAGAGAAGCGATTAGATGAGCATGTTCTGAAGGAGTTTCCATCGAAAAGTGAGCACGGTGATTCATTGGAATATATGGAGAAAGTGGCGAATAACGGAGAAGAGACGGTGGCGGCAATAAGGTCGATGGATGATATACACAACTTGTTTATAGTGGGAAGAGGACAAGGGATTATAACGCCGTTGACGGCGGGGCTGACGGACTGGAGCGAGTGTCCTGAGTTAGGTGCCATCGGGGATTTGTCATCGGGTCGTTCGGAGACGCCTTGACGACGCCGGAGCACCTCCCCCATGAGGAGTATCACCATCATCATCATGATCATCTGTCGCCACTGAATAGATTATAAACTAGTGCGTTCCGTTCATAATCCATGTCCTTATGATGATAGATCAATTTGAGTGCTCTCTTCTTGATTTGATCTTTTTGACGATGCCGGAAAATGCAACATGAAATTATCAAAGAAGATGCTTTTAATTCAGCCGATGATCAGTTCCTGAAAGTACAACAATTCATTGATTCAGTTCGTGAATGAAGAACCGTATGTAAGTGTATTGTAATCTTTTACCCAAAAAAAAAGGGGATTGTAATTTGTAAATAATGTAAATTAATTCAAATTCGAATAGAAATTATCCCTTCAAATTAAAGTTCTTTATTTTTGTTTTCTTTTACCTCTTGATATATTAGTCATGATATTTTTTTTAACGTATATTCGCCATGGCGTAAGCACTGCTTTTTTCTTGAGACTCGAGAGTTAAAAAAAGAAAAAGAGCCCCATATTTTCCTCGACCTGCAACTGATTTAGAGTGCATTTTTCACTTTTCACTAATTACCTCAACCTCTATTTACTCTTCAGTTCAGAATTTCAGATAGAGGTGATAAATTATAATTTATTTACGTTTAAACTTAATATTACCACCCAAAAAAAAAAGGCGAAGAAGAAGAGAGACTAAAGGAGTGAATATAAAAAATTAAGCTTAGTGAAAAATATATTAAAAGATGGTAATATTTAAATATTTTTAAAAATAAAAATTATTTGTTTTAAAAAATAACTCGAATAGTAAATTATATAAACTTTTATATTTTTTTTATAATTTTTTTTGAAAAGGAATTAAGCTTACTCAAAATGTAAGAGCAGGGAGAAATCTCATTTTCTCCTAGACGATATTAATGTCGGGCAGAGCGAGCCGTCTATTACCTTCAGGCGTAAACCTAGGTACCTAAGAGTTATGATGCCTCCCCAAGCGCCGCGACTAGAACCACAACAAAATGGTACTCCCTAGGAATCAAACATGCTATAAATAGTCGTATATCTCACATCTTCGTCAATTGAACCCACGGATAATAGATTAAATTTTTATACTTAAATATACATCTGATGGTGCCTATGAAGGGCTTGCAAATCTCATTTTGAACCCATTGAGCCTTAGAGGAAACGTCAATAAAGATTTCTTTTTTTCTCATCTTTCTTTCTTTGTTTTTTTTTTAAATTAGAAGAGTTTGAATTTTAGTCACTCACCTGACCTTAATAACAATTGATATCTAATATAGAAAGATATCTCATGTACTTTATAATATTGTAAACTAGAAATTTAAAGACAAAGTAATAATAAACAACTTCCAAGTGGATTGCCCAGCATCACAACAAATGCCCTCATCCACAGTGATATTTGATAGGGAAGCTTTCGAGTTTGAACATTCCAGTGCCATACAAAAACTGTTTAAACTTGCAGGCACTTCCACTTGCCTAATTGTTACTACTTTGCTAAGCTAATTTTGGTTCCTTGATTAATTAGTGGGTTTGACTTCAATCAAAACCACCTCTATTTTCTTTTTCTTCTTTGATTGCTTATGCACTCCGTATCCTAGGTCAACCCCTTGTCATGAAGAACCTTATAAACCTAGGTTCGAGGCTTGACATGACATTTTTTCAAACAGCACCCCCTACCATTTTACGTTGCTTTATTCCCAAATCTCAAACTCGATACTTCGACTAAGAAAACCACCCCTGTTTTTAATTGCCCTGTTTGTTCACTTTGTTCATTCAATAAATCTTAATTCCAGTGGTTAAATCATTGGGTTCCACTATTTCGTAAATCCTCAAAATCTTATTTATCTTGATACCATCAGACAATAGTTTCACTAAACTACACAGCACAATAAGCTTTCTTGTTTTAATATCAAAAGGATCTGACAGTCATTTAGCTTAAAGATCCTTTAGTTCATGTAAAAATGCTTAGTAACATGGTCCTTGCAGACCCAGCATTTCTAACATATAACGAAATAGACGGGGCCAAAACGAATGACACAGACATAGCTTCTCAATTCAAAAATTGAATAGAGTCCAAAAATCATATTTTAGAGAGATATGAACAACAGCATTCACAGAACTAAGAAGCTCAAATTGCTTTTAATGTTTACAAGGCCTTAGCCAAATTATCTCTCAAGCTCCTTCCTAGAGGATCAACATGCTTACAATATTGTTCTCCATATCCAGAATCATGATGACCTGACAAGGCAACATCTTGATGCAAAGCATCTCCACTATCAATTATTATATTATGAAGCAAGCAACATATTAAGATAATACTCGGCAATTTCCTCTTATCTGGTCTCCACATTACCTTACTTAGGATTCTCCAACTGCCCTTTAACTGTGAGAAAGCTCTCACGGCGAGCAGCCTTGCGGCCCGGTGCTTATCATTAAACTTGGACTGGGTGTTCGAGATACTATCTGTTTCATAAGGAGTTATAAGCCAAGGAAGAAGAGGGTAACCAAATCCACCAACTACATATTCTCTAATCATGTCTCCTCCAATTGAGGTTATTGCCTTTCCATTTAATCGGTCCCCATTCTCGCAGAGTCTGAAAAATCCTGAACATTTCAATAGCCGGGAAAGTGGCATGCCTCCAGGCAAACCTGTCATGATATCGATAAATCTCATTTCGTGATCAACGATTCCTTGTAATAACATGCTGTAATTGTTCTCCTGGTCACACCAGTCATCTGAGGTTTGGACGGCAGGAAGGGTCATCATGATGTGTGTGGCATCAATGGCTCCACAACAATTAGGCAACCCGTAGGATGATTCAAACTTGGACTTGATGTCTTCCATTCTATTAAAATCCGGCCACTTGAGATGATGTCTAGCACGTTCCTCCATCGCCTCGATGAATCTCCAAGTTACCTGAGAAACCGTGGACTGCCCAACCCCAAAGGAAGCTCCAACCGAAACTTGAGATTCACCGGATGCTAGTCTTCTAAGGGCAATGGCGACCTGCTTCTCGACACTAAGAAGCCTTCCCTCAATGTTGATGAGCCCGGACGGTGGCCTTGATATGAGATCCTCCCTTACAAGGGAACATATGTACTCGAAAGTCTTCTTTGAAACCCTAAAGAAGTACTTAAATCCTTCTTCCTCATCACTGGGTACTGAGTATCCTACAAGTTTGTATCACTGCCGTGAGATTATCATAAAGAACATTACAAATATCAAAGAAAGCAAAAGGTAATCGCCTAGGGCCCTAGGCTAAAGCCATTAGCCTGAAAAATGAGGTGAGAGAAGAAAACCCTTACATTCAATCCATAGTGGTTTTTCTTGTTAATAACAGTCAAGCATTCACTAATGAATTCGCAGAATTACTTTTTCTTAGCCTGGTAATGGAAGATTCTCTAGTTCTACGACAACGAATTCATTAACTCGTTCATGGTTTCACCTTGAAGCACTTGGGCAGACCAAGCTTCCTTCATCGATAGAAAGGGGGGTAATCACAAAACATTTTAACATATTGAAACCCTACATATTCCATTAACATTGCAGAACAATAGAAGCAATCAATTAAAAAAGTTGCCCGGGCAACAATCGTTCTAAAGAAACATAAGAACAGTTGAAGCGGAAGATGATTGATGAAGTTGGGAAAATTGAAGGTAAATAGAAAAAGCGAAAGAAGGGAACCTGGGGCAGTAGAATTTTTGTGCCAGAAGCTATCCCACCAGTCTGTCTCACTGGTTCTGGGTTCAATAGGAACAACACTGAGCTGTCTGCGTTTCTTGAGTTTCTTCGTTCCCCTTTTAATCTTGTTTGATTTCTTGAGAGGCGCCATAATTGATGAAGAAAGAATAACACAACTCACTATACCGAAACCCAGGGCAGAAAATAATTGTATGGAAATGCAAAGAGGAACATTGTGCTGCGAATGAAAAGAAGCCGATAACTATCAAAAACAACAACAAACACCAACGGGCTTATGTGTTAAGCAGTATGGGCTTTAGAATCCAAGCCCATCAAGCCCATTTCCATTTTATTACTTTTTTTCAAAAATTTCAGATTCATCCTTCATTTCTAAACGCTAATTACCATTCATATCCTTTATTGTAACGAAACGAACCGCAAGGTTGTTTCCTCTGTACCTTTAATCCTGTCTTCCTCATAATCAATCCACCTTGTGGTCCTATCATCAATAGAAGCTTGGAAGCTTCCCTTAGTTCATTGTAAATGGGTAAATAAAAATGGGTGGTTAAAGATACTATTTAGAAGACCCTAGTACTTGACAAATGTGAGTGGATATTTAAAAAAAATATACCTGTCCTTAATATAAAAAAAATAGTCAATTAATTAACGTGGTTGAGTCTAATAGAAGAGATCAAGGGTTAATCTATTATAATATAATAAACTAATATTTGAATCTAGTTAAGAGAGGTTCCCACATTTATCCCAAGTTTGGGAAGAAAATAAAAGAAGAGAATATTAGAAAGAGAAATTTATAAACTATCAAAAAAATTTACTATTTTTAGGAGTTTTAACCCCACAAAATATTCTATGAGTTTTAACCCCACAAAATATTCTATCTCCCTAATTTTCTTCACATTCAAATATAACATTAGTGCCTAAGTGCCATCTCAAACGTGATTGTTTTTAATCAAAGATACATGTGCCTAGCCAAAAATAATAATAAAATAAAATAAATTAGTTAATTATAATAAATATGATATGATCTCTATAAAATATGTTATTAATATTATATTATATATTAATTTATAAGTTAGATAGATTAATTAAAAAAATAAAATAAATTAATATTTTATATTTAAAATTAAATATAATATCCAATTAGTCCTGTAATTAATAAGGTCCTGGAAAGGAGGGGTATCGTTCAGAAGATGCTTTGATTTCACATTATTACTTGTACCCTTTTCAGACATAATGGATGGTGGGCCCAATGCCATAAAAGAGCAACAATATCTAATTGCAGCCACAAATTGTAATTCGAATGCCATTCTAAAATTGAGAACAAAACCATCTATAAACCCTATAACCTTAATTCAGCCTAACAGCCTTATTATCAACATAGACACACACAGAAATTGCCAACAAATTGATCATCTTCCTTTATCTTGCAATGTCTTTTCTGCTATAGGGCCATGGAACCAACCAAGAAAGTTTCAGCAGCAATGTGTATGCATCAACAAATCAACTCATTCACAATTACTAGGGCAACAATTGATTGATTAACATAGACAACCAATTCATCACACACATAACTAAATCTATCCGCCAAAATATTTCTCCAGTGTGTTGCACATATACTCTCTCTATCCTTAATATAAAAATTAATTAAAAAATTAAATTTAATTATAAATATAAGATATCAATCTATTTTATTCTTTAAATTTATAATTTTTCTAAGATATCCTTATTGATTATATATATTAAAAGGTTTCTATCTAAGAGTAGTAGTCATCATGATGAAAGATGACATTTTAAAAAAATTAAACTATATTTGTCACACATAATTAACATAATTAATTTTTTAAAATATTTAAATTAATTATCTAACTCTTATATTAAATAACGGAAGAGTATATTATATTGTCACTACTATATTCTATATAAGCCTTTTATTTATATATATATATATATATATATGAGTGTATATGAAGGAATGCTTTGCAATATTACGGTCCAATTGTTTAAAACAAAGTGCCTCTTCATTGACAATAAAAACTGAAGAAGTAAAAAACCATGAGATTCATGAGAATGACGTTTGAAATGAAATCCCAAACGATGCGCATCCTGGTGGGAGTAAGTAAAGGCACCGAATCCAGGACCATGATATGGTATCACCGTCAATCACTTTCTAATCTAATAGTCTAATGGTATAAAAATTCTCTTATAAATAAAATTATCGTACGTTAGTTGGCTCTACTTGTAAACTCAAGGCATTAGTATGTGGCTGATGAAATGATATCATCCCATATTCGTGCAGCAGATATTATATAGTTGGTTTGAAAGATGGGCTCATGCTGCAAAGGAAGACATTGATCAACTCGGACCGGAGGCAGCAGTAATTACTGCAGTGAATTGATAGTTAAAGAAGGAAGGAAAGAGAGGAATCATGATTCATTATTGGAATGAGAAGAGAGTTTGAGGGGTAAAAGAGGGAAAGGAGGATTGACTTTATAAAAGCAACGACCGGAGGCAGCTTTAATAAGGCTAATAAAACACACACACACCAAACGTTTGTCAGAGACCCTCTCTCAATCCTTTTTTTTTTTTTTTGGTATTTTTGACTGAGAATCTCGACCGTTCCGGGTTTAACGCCAACAAAAGCAACCCCACATAAGTGTGTGGGAGCTTCATTCGGATGCATTACCACTTCCCTTCACTATCTCTGGAGTGTCATTTCAGTTCTACAGAAGATGAACTTCTATATGACAAACAGTGTATTGAGTGAAAGCGAAGAATCATGACGCCGATGGCGACGTAAGTCCTCCTAAAGTGCCGCATGCACAGTCAGACACATCTACTTAATAACTACCACTTTCCTCCCTATTGTAAATTATTTGAACAAGAAATTTTTAATCATTTAAAAAATTATTAATCACAATTTTTTTTTAATTTTGTTCATATTTAATTTGTATATTCCTATTGAAAAAGAGAATGATTTGTGAAATATATATAGGGAGAGATTTTTAATAAGGGTAAACTTAAAAAAATTATTAATTTAAAATATATTTAATGGCTCAACAATTTTTTTTTTTAGTTTTTTCATTGCACATAATATCTCAAGCCAACCCTTTTCACGGAGAACTGCACGAATCCAGACTAATCTAAATTTGAGATTTGATAAGATTATTTTTTTAGACGGCACTCCTGCTATTTACATTACAGCGTTCTCAATTCTACTACTCATGGCCGTTGGTTAAGTTATAATGGTCCACTGTTAATCCATCTAAGCTCTTTGTGAGAAATAATTGAAAGTAACTTTGAGCCTAATTTATAAAAAAAAAAATTAAATAAATAAATATTTTGCTAGTTATTATTAAAATAATTTTTTTAATTGATAAATTATTTGAAAAAATTAATAAAAAAAGCATAAATAAACTCGGCGCATTATTCATCAACATCTCTGAGCATGTTCTCCTTTGCGCCTCCTGTTCACTGTTCACCCTTATCTTCCTCCTATTAAACCCCGACGACGCCCACGCTGATGAGGCCACAACAACACCAACCGCTTCCTCCTTCATCTTCCTCCTATCCTTCTTCCTCTTTGTCCACGTAAGGTCCTTCTTCTTCTTCCTCCATCATCTACTTCTCCTCGGTGTAGATATGGAGGTATGTACGATGGTAAGGGAGGAGAGAGAGGGCAGAAGTGAGGAGAGAGAGGACGGAAGACATGACCCATACTTTATGACTTTCCAGCCGAGAAATAATGGATAAGAGATAGATGAGAGTATATGATAAAATAATTTTTTGATGTCGTTAAATATTTTTTTCTTTCTAAAAACTATTCTAAAAAAATTATCTAAAACTATAATAAAGTAGAGATTGAAGTCGTAACACATGAGTTGTGGAAGGTACGCTGGTAGATAGAGGAGGGGAGCATGGGATTGTGACGTCTACATCCCAAAGTAGAAGGCAACATGCCAAAACCGGAAGCTTCGTGTTAATTGTGATGGTGGTCATGATGGTGGTACGCTAAAGCATGAGCATTCTGTAGGGACCACACTGGGCTCCTACCAACCTCCTCCTTCCTTTTTCTTTCTCATAATCCCAAATCCCCATTCCCATGTGCACGCCTTCTTCTTCTGCAACTCTCCATCTCCACCGTCATTCTCGGCAACACTCTCCATCATTATTCCTTCCTTCCTTTGCCTTTCTCTCTTTCTCCCCTCTTCTTCTCTGCTTCTCTTATTCTTTCTGTCCATCCACATTGATAAGCTTGAGGAATTCAGCAGGTATCATTCTGATTTCTTCTTTTTCCTAAATTTCATGTTACATACAGCTTGTAATTCTAACTATAATATCATTCATTATACATTGTGATCTGCTTTAAGTTTTTTTAACATTAAAACTGTATAACTTCTCGTAGACGTTACTTTTATTATTTATTAACTATTTAATATCTATTTAAAAATATTTCATGGAAGGGCAGAAAGCAAAGTACAAATCTGATGAAACCATACATGTATGGAGAATAATTACACTCGAGTGAAACGGAAATTCAATTCCAGACAGATTTTGTGGGATAACGTTGAATTACTTCTCTCGCGAATTCGTACCGTTGCTTTTAACTCAATCAAAGAAAGCATCGATGGTTGCAAATTGGAATATTTTCTTCGGAATAATAAGTCGGCAACCATTTCTGATCATTTTGGTATCGCGGAATAGAATCTTTCCTTTTACCTACGCATCAATCAACTTTGATTTCTCCAAATTCCACGCATCCACCTAAAAATACCACCTCAAAATTTACACGTCATCTCGCGTTTCATCCAATCCAACTATTTTTCTCATTTCTCATTTCTCAACGGTCTCAATCTGAATGTCCTCTTCATGCAGCAAGACTTAATTAGCGGCGGAGTCTGTTTCAGTATACAAATGGAGTATCAGATTCATGTTGATCCTGAAAATGTTAATTAATTTCAAATTACTTATTAATTACCATGTTTTCGTTCCGCAAGGCTTTTATATTTCCGTCCACTTTTTTCTTTGCTTTCCTCATTGTCAGTACTCAAACGTTCAGGTTCAGGACGGACCTCATAGCGCCCCATAAAGCGCAAAAGCAGTTCGGCAGACAGAAACACAGAGCAGAGTGTGCAAAGAAAGATCTGGCCACCATGAGGTGATCTATCAAAATGCAAAACAAAATAAAACAAAAATAGAAAAACAAAGAATAGCAGCTCAAGTGATTCGTCGCCGCAGGTAGTAGTCGGAACGGAACTGTGTAAACTTTTTTTTACGGTGAGTTATCTGTCTACCGAATTGCTTCATTTTTACTATTCGTTATGGAAGATGCTTCGTTGGGGTTCTTCGAGAGTTGATCTCTCGCCCATGACCGTAACCTTTTAGTTTCCACACTTTGTTCACTCACCGTTTGATTTCTCCATCTTCAACCACGCCGCCGCCCCCCCCCCCCTCTCTCTCACTATATATATCTATCTCTCGGTATATTGCTCAGTGGGTTTCGATTTCGAATAATATGGACATGATTTTTATCTCATACATGGTCATAATAATGCTGGCTAAAAATTGAAGACACATGGCTAATTCGTTATTTTGTGACTCATTTGAGTATAATGTTTCAATGTGTCAGTCAGATTTTGATTCTTGTTTGTTTTTCCATTGTTCTAATTGGTGAGTTTTGTCTTTGATCAGGTAGTTTGTACTGATTCCACAATATCAAATATATTTCAGCCTTCAGCCTGGGTGGGTTCAATTGATCAGGTAATTTTCGTGCAGTTTTTAATAATTTCCCCTTCTGTATTGCTTATTATCTCATCGTTTCTGTCGACTTTAGTGGTTGTCGTGTCGCTCTGATCTTGTTCCTCGATTTTTTGCAGAATTGAAGGTCCTATAACATCGGTGGACAAGCAAGTGTTACTGTTGGCTTGAGCGATGGCGGTTGTGGCCCATGAAGATTCTAAAGGGATGTATTCATGGTGGTGGGACAGCCACATTAGCCCCAAGAACTCAAAGTGGCTCCAAGAAAATCTATCTGGTAAGCTTCATGATTCTGCAATTCCGTTCTAAACGTTGAACACTGTGATAGGAGCTTACGGATCTTGAAATGCTTTCTGTTATTCTCTTCTTTTGACAGATATGGATGTGAAGGTGAAGCAAATGATCAAACTTATTGAAGAAGATGCAGATTCCTTTGCGAGGAGGGCAGAAATGTATTATAAGAAACGCCCTGAGCTCATGAAATTGGTTGAAGAGTTTTACCGAGCATACCGTGCATTGGCTGAGAGATACGATCATGCCACCGGAATTATCCGTCAGGCTCATCGCACCATGGCGGAGGCATTTCCCAACCAAGTTCCTCCGATGCCGCCGGATGATTCTGAGCCGCGTACTCCTAAGACGCCCAACCCTTCATCACGCGCATTTCTTGACTCAGATCAATTGCACAAGGATGCTTCTGTGACCTCTCCGTCTCATTTCCATGATATGAAAGAACCTGATTCTGTTGTTAGTGGAAGGGGTTTAAAGCAGTTCAACGATCCTTTTGCATGGGGTGAACAATTGAGTCATGGAAAATTTGCACAAGGGCGAGCTAGGAAGGGGCTTAATTTTCTTGACACAGGGGAGCAGAGTAATGATACTGGAATTCAAGGCTTGTCTGAGTCTGAACGGATGGCTAAAACTGAGACAGAAATTTTGGCCTTGAAGAAAGCCCTAGCTAAATTAGAAGGTGAAAGGGAAGCTGGCTTGCTTCAGTATCAGCAGAGTATGGAGAGACTGTCAAATTTAGAGTCAGAAGTTTGTCACACGCAGAAGAACTCTCGAGGACTCGATGAACGAGCAAGTAAAGCGGAAGCCGAAGTTCAAACCTTGAAGGATGTGCTTATCAGATTACAGGCCCAAAGGGAAGTTAGTCTTGTTCAGTACCAGCAGTGCTTGGAGAAAATTTCGAATCTCGAGGACAAAATTTCTTCGGCTCTAAGAGATGCAGGAGAATTCGATGAACGAGCTACCAAAGCTGAGATAGAAGCTGACTCACTTAAGCAGGACCTTGCTAGAGTAGAAGCTGAAAAGGAAGCAGCCCTTGATCAGTATAAACAGTGCGTGGAGACATCATCAAAATTGGAGGAGAGACTAATGCAAGCTGAGGAGAATGCAAAGAGGATTAATGAGCAAGCTAACAGAGCTGAAAATGAACTAGGGGCCATGAAGTCGGAAATTGCTAAACTTTCAGGAGAGCATGATGATGCTGCTCTACGTTATCAGCAGTGCTTGGATATAATTTCCAGCTTAGAGCATAAACTCTCTTGTGCAGAAGAGGAGATGCGCAGGCTATCTTGTAATGTACAGGATGAGGCTGAAAAGTTAGAGAGTTCTGAACAGAAGTGTCTTTTTCTAGAAACATCTAATCAAACTCTTCAGTCTGAATTGCAGTTCTTAGAGCAAAAGATGGGCTCTCAGAGTGAAGAACTTAATCAGAAGCAAAAGGAATTGGGTAGGCTGTGGACTTGCGTACAAGAGGAGCGGCTACGATTCAAGGAGACTGAAACTGCTTTCCAAAATCTCCAACATTTGCATTCTCAATCTCAGGAAGAGCTCAGATCTCTTGCTGTTGAGCTTCATAATAAGGCTGAAATTTTGGAGAATGTTGAATGCCGTAAGAAGGCTTTAGAGGATGAAGTACAGAGGGTCAAGGAGGAAAACCAAACTCTGCATGAGCTCCAATTATCTTCATCTTTGTCCATTAAAAATTTGCAGGATGAAATATCAAATTTGAGGGACAAAATAGCAAAACTTGAACATGAGGTTAAACTGCGGGTAGAAGAAAGAAATTCTCTTCAGCAAGAAATTTTCTGTCTTAAAGAGGAGCTCAATAATGTCAATAAAAGACACGAAGCTATAATGGGAGAGGTGGGGCTAAATGGACTCGATCCACAGCGCCTTTTATCATCAATTAGGAATTTGCAGGATAAGAACTCAAAGCTGAAGGAGACATGTGAGGCTGACAGAAGCGAGAAAGCTGCTCTTCTTGAAAAACTAGAGATCATGGACAAACTTATGGGGGAAAATGCTGTATTGGAGAATTCCCTCTCCAACTTGAACAAGGAGTTGGACAACGTTAGAGGAAAAGTAAATTTGTTAGAAGAAGCATGCCAGTCTCTACTTGTGGAGAAATCTACTCTTGCTTCTGAGAAGGCCACCTTGTTTTCTCAGTTACAAGCTACAATTGAGAAGCTAGAAAAGCTTTCAGAAAAGAACAAACTCCTGGAAAATTCTCTATTTGATGTAAATGCAGAACTTGAACGACTAAGGGTAAAGTCAAAGATCTTAGGGGACTCATGCGAGTTACTTGATCATGAGAACTCAAGTCTCATTTCTGAGAAAGACACTCTACTTTCACAGTTCATCACCACTCAGCAAACACTGCAAAATCTAGAGAAACAACGTAGTGAATTGGAGATGAAACATTTGGAATTAAAGGGAGAAAAGCAATCTGCACTTCGAAAGGTAGAAGAGCTACTGGCTTCCTTAAATGCTGAGAAAGAAGAGCATTCCAGAATTGTGCAAATCAGTAAAATTCAATTGGCCGAGGAGGAATTAAAAATTCATATTCTTCAAGATGATGCAAAATGGCAGAAAAAGGAATATGAGGAGGAACTAGATAGAGCTGTAAACGCTCAAATTGAAAATTTCATCTTACGGAATTCAATCCAGGATCTGGAGAAAAAGAACTTCTCCCTTCTAGTTGAATACCAGAGACTCTTGGAAGCATCCAAAATGTCTGAAGAACTGGTGTCTAAATTAAAGAAAGACAATGTTCAAAAGCAGGTTGACATGAATTCTTTGTGTGAAAAAACTAGAATACTAAGGAATGGGTTGCTTCAGGTTCTGAAGACTATTGACATCAACCGTGAGCATTTCTACGGAGATGTAATTGAAGAAGAGCAGAGGCTTCTGAACCCTAAACAATCCAAACTTCAGGAGACACAAAATTCTTTAGGTACAGAATTCAACAAAAGCCAGCAACTAGCCATTGAAAATTCAGTTCTTGTTGCGTTACTTGCGCTGTTGGAACCAAAGGTACAAGAGCTTGTGACAGAAAGAACTGACCAGGATGAGGAGTTGAGGAACCAATCTGTGCAATTCATGGCATTACAAGCAGAGGTACAACGGACATTGGAGAAGCATGAGGAGTTGAGGAACCAATCTGTGCAATTCATGGCATTACAAGCAGAGTTACAACGGACATTGGAGAAGAATGAGGAGTTGAGGAACCAATCTGTGCAATTCATGGCATTACAAGCAGAGTTACAACAGACATTGGAGAAGAATGAGGAATTGAATTTGACAATAAGCAAGGGAGAAGAGAGAATGCAAGTAATGGCAACTGAGATAGAGAATTTACGGAGGCAGCTGTCAGACTTGGATGAGTTGTACAGTGACTTGAAGGAAGAAAGTTGCAAAACAGTTGAGGAGAAAACATCCTTGATGAGAACATTCGTAGATCTTAATGAAGAGAAAATTAACCTGGAAGAAGAGATCCGTGTCATGATTTGCCAGACAATAGCTCAATCCGTTATGTCTGTGATATACCAAAACATTGTCTTTGAAAAACTCCTGGCACTTGAGGAGTTAGGTGAAGATCTTGATGAACTTTGTTCAAATCATAATGACCTTGAAATGGAGGTTAGACAGTGCGAAACTCTGGCAGCCACAATCTATGCTGAATTGCAGATTTCTACCATCAATGAAACCGTACTTAAAGGAAAGGTCTGTGAGCTAGCAGATGCATGTAAGAACCTTGAAAATGGAAGGAACTCCAAAGGTATGGAAAGTAAAAGGCTGAAAGAAAGAGTTAGCAAATTAGAAAGTGAAAATGGAAGACTACGTTTTCAATTGGCCGCTTTTGGCCCAGCTGTCAGTGCTTTGGACAATTGTATATCATCACTGGAGTCGCAGACTCTTGTACTTACAAAATCTCATGACAACGCAGAAGAAAAGGTATTGACAAACTCAGTATAATCTCTGCGTGTGTGTAGTTCTATGCGAATGGGGAAGGGAAACCATGGGACAGGTTTTGGGGTGACTTAGATGCCCCTACCTGCACTCATGGTTATTTTTGCCCATGAAACTGAATAAGCCGTCGTTTTGGGTTGGTTCTGACTTAATGCGTTGGGAATTTTATTGAGTGGTCTTACTGCACTACTTCCCTTCAATTCTCTTTCACAGAGCTTTGGAAAATATATTTGAAAAGTGTTTTTTTAATCTGCAGTTAACATGCCTACTTTTCCTGAGTATATTATTTGAAATCTTGGCTAAGCTTTTTCTTTTGGTCATGGTTAAAGTTTCTCGTTGTCTATGCAATTATGCTCTGGTGGAAAAGTCAATAGTGGGAAATTTTGGAAATTAGTTTGATCCTATTATTATGGACTTTTCTTCTAATCATATCCCTAAACGAATGGCTTCGATTGCCATTCACTTAAAAGATGAAGCATGATCCTTTAGGTTGCCTCTGTCTAGGTGAAAGCTGATTAGCTTTGTCTATCAAATAAAAAATTTCATTATTTGTATTTGGTTTTCATACATTGCATGAAATATGAGAAATAAGCTGCAGTTTGTTAAATTTTTATATTATAAGAGATGTTTATATACTATAATATATACTATATAGTATTGTTTCCAAATATTGCATGCATTTCTTTTCCTTTTCTGGATATAATTTAATTTCATGGCTTGCGTTCACTGTTTCCAGGCTAATAATTTGGTGAAAAAACAATCCACTGAAGGCAGTGCACAAACAAGCAGAGATCTGATTACGGCACCAGATTCCCTTCCAGACTTCCAACTCATGCAGAAAAGGATCAATGCAATTGAAATGGCTGTGAAACAAATGAATGGAAGTTTCAGACGAAAAGACAAACTCAAGGAGACTCAAGAACTAAAATCTGGAAGTAGCCGGCATCTAGAAAACATTCAAATCTGCAAGCATATTAATCTAATGGATGAAGCAGTGGATAAACTCACTGATGAAAAGCTGATGGGGAAGTCAGTGCCAGCAATCCAGTACGCAGACAATGAGGTTCTTCCCAAAGACATCATGCTTGATCAAATGTCTGAATGTTCGTCGTACGGGCTAACCAGAAGAGAAACTCTTGTTGATGATGATCAGATGCTCGAGCTATGGGAAACTGCAGATAGGGATAGTAGCAGCATTGGTCTAACTGTTGGAAAGGCGCAGAAAATGGCTACCAGACTATCGAACCACCACCATCAAAGAAGAGCAAGCAAGGAATCCGGAACTAAAATTCCCTCCACAACAGAGTCATTGATTGAAAAGGAATTAAGCGTGGACAAATTAGAGATCTCAAATTCAAGAAGATTCACAGAGGCCCGTGAAGAAAACAGCAAGCGGAAGCTTCTAGACAAACTCGATTCCGATTCACAAAAGCTCACAAACCTTCACATCGTCGTGCAAGACTTGATGAAGAAGGTAGAAATCAGCAAACAAATCCCAATGGGAAAAGATATCGAGTACGATACAGTTAAACGGCAGCTCGAAGCCTCTGAAGAAGCCATCACGAAGCTGTTCGACGGAAACCAGAAGTTGGTGAGGAAAGTAAGAGATGGAACGGTGTCGTTTGGGGTGAAGCGAGGAGGGTCAACAGATTCAGACGAGAGCAGCGGAAGCGTGAATAGAAGCAGGAGGAGAGCGGCAGAACAAGCAAGAAGAGCATCGGAAAAAATAGGGAAGCTTCAAATGGATGTGCAGAGACTACAATTTCTGCTTCTGAAGCTTGACGAAGAGAAAGAAAGTAGAGGGAAGGCAAGAATTACTACTGATCGAAGTGCTAGAGTGCTTCTGAGAGATTATCTTTATGGGGGAACGAGATCAAGAACGATCCATAAGAGGAAGAAAGCACCTTTCTGTGGATGTGTTCAGCCTCCCACCAAGGCTTAGTTAGAGCTTTAGAAGTTACTGTCTGCAACAAATTTAGAGGCGGTTGATTAGCCATGTCTAACTGATAACATACATTTTTTAACAAAAAATATATTTTATGCCCTCCATGCTTGGTTTATTTATTGTAGCCTTTGGAGCCTGGAGCTTAATTGAACATATTTTGCAATTCGGAATTGAATTGAATTGAGTTAATTGATTAAATCGTAAAACTGAAGAATGCAAATTGTAAAAGGAACAATGCGCCTTCATGGGTTGAACAGAAAGAGTGGATTTGACAAATCGCCAGAGAGAATCTCTGGGAAGGAAAATCGATGGTGGGGAATCTTTGGAAAGACAGGCAAGAATGTTGTAGGGGAAAATGTGACAAGACAGAGCAAAACTGAAATCGTTGACTTTTTTTTTAATGATTTCACTTTGTCACATTTTACAAGAGTTGAAATTGTTCTTCACAGACTGAATGATTTTGGGTGTAACATTTTATTAAATACTTCCCACTTTATAACATTTAAGTATTTTTCTTCTTCTTTATAGCATGTTGGTGAAAAAAAAAACCTATATACACATTAACCTTTTTTTATGTAACTTTTTTCTTGTTATGAACCTATTAACTATTTTGTATGACTTATTTCTCACTATTATACTCCTTTATCTCTTTAAGATAAAAATTAATTGATTAATTTACGTATATTAAAAAAATTAAAAAATTATAAATAATATAAAAATTAATTGATTAAATTAAATAAATTAATAAATATATAATATAAATTTTTTTTAAGATTTTAAATTTGATCATAGTTAACTGATTTATTTAACTTATTTAATTTACATAAATTAATTAAATAACTATTATATTAAAGATAAATGAGTATAAACTTATAACGCCTATCTTTTGCTGTTATAAAGGGTACATATTAAAGAAGATTCAGCATGCAATATCATATGTGTATCCCCCCCTCAACTATAACAAACATTCCAAATTTTTTTTATTACCCACCTGGTTCACCGGAGCTTTACCTCAACTATATCTGGATTCGACCCGCGTCGCGCACCTGGCTATGGTGGGTAAGTCTCCTAACGGGAATTTTTTCCATACGCTAAAGCTCAAACTCGAGACCTCACTTAAACGATACCGAGCCGCTTACCACACGGACTAATCCCGTTAGTAACAACATTCCAAATTGATTTTGTATGAGAACTTCAGAAAGTGCCATTCTTCCTGTCAGTCCTGCTCTTCTGCTTTAACTGTGAAGTTTGCCATCTAACACCACCATTCCAGATACAGAGGCGACATATAACACTTCTTTCAAATATTTTCCTTTGATCAATTTAACTTACAGCAGCGACGAATAAAAAATTATATGGAACTTAATGAATTACATTTCAGTATAACTAAACGGGAAAATCGTTTATTTACATTTGTGCATGCTGACTTGCAGCTTCTATAAAAACGCCTTCATTTAGCTGGCATAGCTTATATACGTATAGACTTCGTTCATAGAAGACAAATAGATGAACTTGCTCATGTGTCCTTTCATCTCATGGTTGATATGATCTATATATATATATCTTTTCTGTAAACATAATCTATTTGGAAAGAATAGGAAGTCCTAGGATAGTGTAATAAAGTGCTGCAGAGAACTGATCAAACTTGGTGGCCAGTGCTTACTGTCTCTGACATAAGAGAGGTCTGAAAAATGTGGATCAAGCAGAGTAGCAATGGTGAACTGGTTTTCAGCAAGTAAAGGGGCATGCTTATCTGTGTACAAGGCTGCAGCAAGAGCTGCATGAACTTCTGGTTTTGGGAAACAAAAAAAAAATACTGTATTAGAACAAGGTGGGAAAATTCCTTCTGTAAAACATCATCATTCAACAATGCAGATGTGTTTACCCGGATAGCCTTTTAGCGATATCGAAACATCTTCCATCTCTGCTATTGCTTCTTCTCTGTCACCAACCTCATACAGCGCAAGTGCTCTTCCTACTCTAGCATAGTCTGACAATGCAAAGTCTTTGTAGTTTTCAATAACCTATAACAAGTTCATATTTATATATACTTGAGTACACATCACTAAGAAAATCAAAATATAAATTTCAATGATAAACTCAATGACACTTGGTGTTATGTCATGTCAAACATGTCACTCATGTTTGGCGCTCCACATCAAAATTTCTTTCACGAATGTCATTAAATTGTGCTATAGGCTTCAAAAACAGGAAATATAAACAGGGTTACATTGGTTTTTCAGGAAATGAAGCTATAATTAGCCTAAATAAATGGACAAAAGAAAACTACCAAATCACCCCAATTAGTACTTAAAATGGAACTGACATTTCCACATGAGGCATAACATCCTAGTCCAAGATGCCGCAATCAATTGAACAGCATACTTCTATACAGATAAATACTGAAAAGAGACAAAGAATGTCAAGGCATACTTAACAAATGAAAGGAGTAATTAAACCATTTAGTCACTACAAAGTATAACTCCTTACACCCTAATTTGATTTATTCATTTAGCTCCTGGAAGACAGTTTGTATCTTGTTCTTACTGGCATATGTTCAATTAACGAGATTAGGATATACTAATGAATTGTAATGTATATGATCAAATTGTGCATTTAATCTTAAGGAAGAAAGATTGGGGAAAAGAAGAGGCCATGGTCACTCATCAAATTTAAGAATTATTTTTTATATTTTGTAGTAATACAATCAAATGGCTCTCTGACATCAACAGCATATCAAATGAAGTCATAAAATGGCAAAAGTGATGAAGTACTGTTACCGTAGTAAAGTAGGAAAGAGCGCCATTAAAGTCACCCTGAGCCTGCAATTCCCTCCCCTTCTCCAACAAATCCACAGCTTCTGAAATTCTCTGCGATATTACGGCACTTGAACTCCTTTCAACCTGAGTAATAGGATCAAATTGATCGGCGGCATAGGAAGACGCAGACTGAAATTTATGAGGAAGGAGAAGGAAACCAGAGAGTGGGAGAGAGAAGAGAAGCAAACGTCTGTTTGGGAATTGGCGGGTAGAATTGGGACTGTGGCAATTGTGAATCATGAATCTGGGGTTTCGTCGAAGAAGAGGAGAGGGAAGATAAGAAATGTGTGGTGCTTTGCAGGAGGAGCCCATAGTTATGAATTACGAACCAAAAACCGAGGGATTCTCTGTGCGCTCCCAGCGTTGAGGCTGTGAATGTGACGATAACCTCACTTTTTGTATTTTATTCCGTACTACCCGGTCCTCACATATAATAAATAAAAATCCTCGACCGAAAAAATAAAATAAAAATCTTTTGTTATCAAATCAACTAAACAAACGCCATACATAAATAAAATATTTTACTATTCTAAAAATAGTATGAATTATTATAAATTTGATATTTTATATTAATTATAATATTCACACTTATTAAAATCAAATATTATATATATACTCTTTTAATTCTAAATATAATAATTATTTAATTAATTTAAATAGATTAAAAAATAAGATAAATTATTTAGTTTTAATCAATATGACATAATTTTTTTAAAATACCTCTAATATAACATAACATTAAATTGTATGTTATTTATAAGTTACGTTAACTAATTTATAAAAAAATATAAATATGTAAGATAAATTAGAATAAAATTTTATATTTAAGAGTTGGAACCCCTCACAAACTTATACACATCATAATTGTAATACTAAACCTTATAATTCATTAATTCACACGTTATTTATTAATTTGACATCAGTAGTTAAACCGTTTTTGGGTATTCACCGTACATGAGCCTATCTCCCCTCCATAGTTAGTTACCTAAGAAACAAGCTTATCTACTAATTATTTCGTCAAAAAAAGAAAAAGAAAAAAGTTGATCGAAAGGTGGAGGAAAATCATTGCATAGTTATGATGTACAATAGTCTTACTCCATTACGTTACATCATGATGTCCCCCAATTTTTCAACTAATCAACGCACCAAAAAAAAAAATCATCATTACATTTCTACATTTGATATCACGAGCGATGACAACAGACAAAAGCTTAGATGTGAGAAGTTAAATATGTGAATGATGACTTGTGGAGACGCTAAACAATCAACAAACAAACGTGTTAATAAAATCTGATTCTCGAAATGTAGAGTGCAAAAACATCAACAACAGTTACCAGTGGATGCATCAGCTTGAGGAGTGTTGTCATTAAAAATGTTCTTTTTAAGCCCCTTAGAGCCCTCTGCTAAGAGGCTAGGCGTATCCAGGATCTGCAACAACATTATGCAACATCACTTTAATCATTTTACATTATTCAGCTATTGCTCCTCACGACAAAAATTTTAATGCATATTCGCAGGTTCAAAAGCAAGCCATCCTTTTCCATTTGTCTCCTTTCAATTTTTTCTTTCTTTCTAAATTTGACAGTAAAATATATTGTGCATATGAAATGTACATGGTATCCACATAAAAGCCCCAAATGTGATAAGGAATGGGCAACATACCTTCAAGACAAGCTCTTCAAAACACTGCTGTACATTGGTTCGAGTTTTGGCACTGCATTCAATGAATAAGCATCCGTATTCTCGGGCAAAGTCTATTCCCTCTTTCTTAGATACAACTCTATCACCCTCCTGAAAAACAATTATCTCACCCACTTGCACATTTAATACTATTATGGAACGCAACAACATATCAAGTACAAAGTTCAAATACAATTCATTAGTCAGAAAAGAAACAAATATAGAAGTCAAATGTATGTGTGGTGATAAGTAAAATTCAACAGAATGTTTTTTAAATTTTTGTCCTACACAGATCTAATTCAGACGATAGTTTGTCTTCTTAGTCTTTACACTACCTCCAATATCGTTTTGGTGTTGACAATATCTCCAAGCCTCGTTAATTTCTGATCTAATTCACACCCGTTTTTCAATTTCTACACTAAATTAACTGATATAAATAGGGATGAGAGAATGTGTCAAATTACTAATTAATAAAGTGGTGCAATTTGCCAAAAGTAATATTCATTGTTGCAATCATGATATAAATAGGGAGGGGAACGAAAGACGAGCATCCCTGAAATTAATCCACCTCAAAAGCATATTATAACTTTATAAATATTTTAGACACAAAGAGAATAGAAAAAAATATGAGCTTTGCTACAAATTGATTACAAAAATGGACAGAGGCATGGAGAAACACAGAGAGGATAAAAGAGAAGGAAATAAAGTTTGACCCAGTTAGCAAATGTATATATGTATTGGGAAGAGAGAAGTTTTACTCAAGGTCAACAGCAAACCGTTTTAAAATTGATGTTTATTTGATTAGTTGGAATGCTATCTCACATTAGTATTCAAAATTCATAGCTAATGCTAATGTACTTTCTCTCTATACGCATCCAACACCTGTATGCTTATTGGAGAGAACTGGAAAAATTGAATAGCAGGAGATTTGCTCCTCCCTTTATTCTCCGAGTCAGTTTTAGATTTGCCTGCCTCTAATGATATCCAACAGTTCTTCTATCCTCCCTTTATGCTCCAATTTATGTTTGTAAGTTTGTTAAAAGATACCTTATCCACTTTGTTCCCAACAAGCATCTTGATGCAGTCCTGATTTGTTGAATAAAGATCTATTTCCTTTGCCCATATTTCAGATAAATTTGTAAATGTTTCTCGTCGAGTTACATCGTAAACTGCATCAGTAAAAAAATAAAATATAAAGATTAGCAGCAAACGCAAAACTTAAATTATTTTTTTCCTTTAACCTTCAAAAACTGAAATTCTAGTAGATAATATTCTGTATATAGGGAAGACCGGAAGATTCAAAAACTAGAGGGAAGAGAAACTTGCCCATAATGATCCCCTGTGCCCCTCGGTAGTAAGAACTTGTTAGTGTTCTGAATCTCTCCTGACCAGCTGTATTATTAGATAAGAAAAATAAATAATCAAACATGGTACAACAAGATCTATCCATGATCATTTGATCACGATATCATCAATCTTTATAAAAGTACTCCTTGAAAAACAAAAAGAAGGACGATGTTACTTATAAAATAATAGTTAATACCTGTATCCCAAATGGCAAGCTTCAGATTTTTACCGCCTAAAGCCACGTGCTTGACCTTAAAATCAACACCTACATGTGGATAACACATAAGAAAGAAGATATGATAGTGGAATACCAAAATAAGATCCAAATCAAGGAACAACCCCAAAGTATTGATATACACACTGGATTCGATAATCGTACCAATTGTAGGTGTGAGATCTTCAAAGGTATCAACAGTAAAACAAAGGAGCAAACTACTCTTCCCAACCCCGGAGTCCCCAATCATCAACAACTTAAACATGTAATCGTATTCGGACTGACCCGAAGTCGAATCCATCACGATTCACCTTTGAATACCAAATCACTAATCAGTGAAACAAATCAACAGAAGCAATAGCAACAGACAAGCGTAAAATGCACAATGCAAACATCCGCCTCTTGGAAAATGCTGCGAGAATCGATACCAAAATAAAAACCTAACAAGAGATCCTATTTCTGAAATAATCATCCAGGTGACAGGAAAAAAGAAATACAACGATCGGAGAATATTATCTTCCCTCTGAGTTTAGGCATGCATAATTCGAAACGAAAAACATAGAGAAGGCGATTTCTGTACCTTGAAAAGTGAAAGAAAGAAGGCAAGAAGGAATTCAGGAATGAAAGAAGAGAGAAATTTGAATAAGCGGCATGAACCCGAACCACTTACCGAAGTGCAGGTTTGCCGCTTAATTTTCCTTGAGACTTCCCCGCCGACTTAAAATTAGTATTAGTACAATCTTTTTTTATATATATAAAATAAGATAAAGTACATCCAGTATATTAAATTAATTTTAAAAAAACTAATATTTTAAAATATTTAAAAATATAATTAATATCTTAAATTAATTTTAAAAGCATAACTAATACTCTAAAATATTTATATTAGTATAATTTTATTTTTTTACTAATAGAAATATAAATTTATATCTGATATATGTCACGTAAATTTTTTATTTTAATATATTATTATTTAAAATGTCACATGTGTCATATTATTTAAAAAAATAATATTGAATAAATCTTAAAATTGATATTGTATAGAATTCATATGTAAAGATTGAGAAATTTTATAATTTATTTAGTGTAATTTATTAAAATAATATTATATATATAATCTTTTAAATAATAATATCTCAAAATAAAAAATTTATGTGATATATATCAAATAAAAATTTATATTTTTATTAGTAAAAAGGTAAAATTATAACAATTTAAATATTTTAGGGTATTAATTGTTCCTCTAAAATTAATTTAGGATACTAATTACTCTTAGAAAATTAGTTTAGAATTTTGGATATATCTTTACCCTATCTGATACAATATTTTTATAAAATTCAATAAATGTTATAATATTTTTGTTTCTACTTAATCTAATTTATGGCTTTGTTGTTCTCTCTGTTCTCGGGTAAATATATTAATTAAAGGATAATTAGTCCATTTAATTTAAAATGAACCATCTCATTACATGTATTAAATCCATTTTAAAAGGAATCATCTCATTACATCAATGAAACTTCAGCTACTAACAGTATGAATAGCATAAATTGCAGAGGTTCCAAACAAAACTGCATTAAATGGATCATGTAGTATTGCCAAGAAGAAGAGAGATATCTTTAAGCAATCAAAAACCTAAACCCCAAAAGGCCAAAACAACGGTGGCCAACTCCCAGCCTTCTCTTAAGATCCAAAAGGTTGCTAATAGTGTGCACAGCCTACAAATGATATTGAAAATTGAAGAGTGCATAACAAGAGAGACAAGCATTACAATAAAACCCAGATGGACAAGTAACTCATTAGTAACAATTTTCTCCAACAGAGAAGCTGGATCATCCCAAGTAATTTGGCGAAGCTCTAATGTAGTATTAAGCCTTGTACTCAGGTTTTCCTTTAAACACGAATCCAGCACTCTCAAAGATGAAATATTTTCTTCTCTGTACCATTGAAAATGTGAGGTATCAAATTCAAACTTTCAGTAAAGAAAATCTAAACTCTACAACCCGTATGCACTCAATTTAAGGCATTTCAAACTTTATTTTAAGGACCTCATACAAGAATCACAGTGCAAAGGCTTGTAGAATCTGCTAAAAGTTAAAGGACATTTCTTAATTTATTTTATGACATTTCTTAATTTTCTCAAGCAAAAGCTATAATGTATGCACTCAATTTAAGACATTTCAAAATTTATTTTAGGACCTCATACAAGAATCACAGTGCAAAGGCTTGTAGAACAATCAAGATAAATTCACTGAAATTGAATCTGCTGAAAGTTAAGGAAGTAATAAGTAACTGAAGACTTCTATATCTACTGCTGCTGCTGCTTCCATAGCAAGATATATATATAAATCAAACAAACATGCACAATTTCCAATAAGAATGTGGCTATGAAACACTTATAACTTGCAATCATCCAACAAGACTCGTTCAAATGAGAAGTGTTCCCAAAATTAACTAAAACCCATAGAAAAGCAATTTGTCATTTGTCCTACTTTTCCAATTCAATGCTTGCCAATCTTTCCAAATAAAATGTTATAAGTAAAACATGGCCCGGGTCATACCCTTAAGTGAGAATGTATAAGAAAACTCAGCCCTCCAGGGTGAGTGTTGAGATGGTCAAAGAGAACTTCATAAAGTGGCCAGAGTGCATGCCTCAAATTCCGCTCAATGGAATAGAAAGAAGAAAACAAGCCCTCTGCCCTCTTCAGATAAATTCCCTTGAGCTTTAACAATGGAGACTATAATATCCCAATCAAATGACTATAAACATTCATAAATTATAATGCAAATAATAAATCCACCAAAATCTCACCATTACGAAGGTCAAGTGCAAGATACTGTTTTATTATGGTTCCAGAACATGTACTCTGTTGAGATCATATTCTCTGGCAAGCACAAGAAGCAACTTTCGGCAGTTTCCAATAGAAAGATTAGCATAACCCTACATTAATATCAGCTCATCAGAGTCAAACAAACGATGGTAACAAGAGGAGAAATTATTTTTACTGCTTTACTAAAATGTAACACTATGAACATGGACATACTAAAATGTAACACTACCTCCGTGAAACTATGAAATGCATTTATCAGGATCTTCTGTTTGGCTCAAACAAATTGCGGAATGTATTGAAGTTTCTCCTCTTAGGAAAGTTCGAAGTGTTTCAAACTATGAAACTCTCAAAATTGCCTACGTCATTAGTCCGCGTTTCACTTCCTTCGCCTTAATCACGTCGAATAGCATGCCAAGTGGATTGGTTTTAAGGGAATTCTGCTTCATTTGGTTCATATCTTCCTGTTGCGCATCAAATACAAGGCAAATGTAAATCGAAAGCACATCCTAAAAAATGAAATCAAATTCATGAGCCGAAATAAAGACTCATATGCACCTTGAATCATAATATAGTAAAGAATTTAACCTAATCAGTATAATTCTCCTAATTGCGATAAGTAGGCTGATCAGGTTAAATACTTACAGCAAAAATTACGGCAGAATTGAGCTTTCGCATCCAGTGTTCTGGCTTTTTTTTTTCTGGCCAGGGAAAAAGTATTTCCATTAGACCAAAAGGAACGTACAAGGTAAAAATAAACAGCAACATAAACAAAACTAAAAGGCCCATGAGCCCACGAAATTAAGCCCACAAACCCCTAAACTTAAACATCAGAACAAGGGGCAGCCAAAACGAGCCGCCGCCGCCGCCTCCTCCTCCTCCTCCTCCTACCGGCTCGCCCAGCTGCCGCACCAGAGTCCATGGGAAGGAAAACGCCGCAGATGGCAACGAGACCATCATAAGGGGTGGGGGTTCAAAGAATCATAAGTTGAAATATCTTATTTCATCTATTTTATTAAATTCACACCTATGTATCTTGTACACTAAAAAATTTACATGAATGAAAAAATAAATTATGATACACAATTTTTTTAATAATAACATGATATTTATCTTCTTATTATTAAAATAATTACGTAGTACCTACATCTTTTATCTATCATCACCAACCAACTATTTGATTGGTGTACAAGTATTGTACTGGCAAACTAAAAAAAAAATGGCTACGCTGGAATTTCTGGATATTGAACATCCCTTGCTCTAAGAACAACATAACCTCCAAGATGATCTGCTAAAGGTGACTTTTCAATATGTTCATGGTTATGAGATTTGCAGACGAAATAGAGCACAGTTTGAACAACTAAACCCAACAGAATCACCATCAAAAGACATATCAAGCAGATAATTGCAATCCCAATTCTCACTTCCCCTCCCGCTTTCAATCCAATCACAACAAAAAATCTCAAACCCTAATTGAATTCCCAGGAAGAACAGCAAGATCACAGAGGACACAACAATGGAGGTCCCTGTCTTCCCCTTCATCAAGTCCTTGCTCTTAATAATGGCTTCTTTACCATAACTATCTTCCAACACAGAAATCACACTGGCCAAATGCCAGATTATGGTTATATACACAAATCCAATCAAATACAGAACCAACAAAATTCCCCCAATCACAAACCCTAATAAAGAATCATTGGAACCAATTACAGAAAGCCAGAAGATGACCAAGAGCCCAGAAACCACAATATAGGAAAAAAACAAGCCCAATATTCCAATTAAAAGTTATCAAAAGATTGCTCCAAACCTTGGAAACGACGTTCATGACTTTCCTGAAAGTGACATTCGCGGAAGCATAAATGGAGGCGACGGTGTATACAACTGCAGAAGTGGAAAGAAGCGAGAGGGTCAAAAGGAATGTGAAATAGGCGAATTTGAGGAGGAAGAAGGAAGAAGGAAGAAGGAGGAAGTCCATTGATAGAAGAGAATATCAGAGAGGATCGCGCAGGTTTTGGAAATATGTCTAATCCAATGCTTCAAGGTTAACATGTAGGTTCGGAATTGAACTCTTGATAAAATAATTAAATAAAAAAATTACGTTCAATATTTTCAATCTTGCAAAATTTAGAACACAATATTTTTCTAATTTAGAATACAATATCTCCATCTTTTTTTGGGTAGCATAATTTAACACCCTAACCTTTGGTTAAATAAAATAGTACATTGATTTTATTTATGGTGCATCAACACCTAATATTATTTTCACATTGCATTTAATACTTCCAATATTATTTTTTAATTATATCAAACATCTTAATATTATTTATGATTTAGAGTGCTAGACGCTCTTATAAATAAGATTGTATGTTAAATATATTATAAATAATATTATAGTACTAGATATAATTAAGAAATAATATCAAGATGTTAGATATTATTTTAATTTTTTATTTTTTTGTTAATACAATGGTTGGCCATTAAAATTTATCATCCTTTTAATTTTGATCCCTATAATTTTAAACTATTAGTTTTAATCTTTTGAGGGATAAAATAATATAAATTTTTATTAAAATATAGAGACTAATATTTTAAATAAAAAAATAAAATATATAGTTAAAAACTACAGGCACTCAAATTATAGTTTAAAGTGTAGGACATAAAACTGATTTAAGATTTTAAAATTTAAATTGTATTTTTATAAAACTTTTCCTTATTTAAATATGATATAATATTATTGAATTTTCGATAACTACGTAAAAAAAACTTGAATCCTGTTGCTGCACAAGTGGCTGGTTCATATAAAAAATAAAATAATGAGACAAAAAACTTATATGTTAATAATAAAAATCTTTACAGTATATTAAATATAATTATTTTTAATATGAAGATTCATATGTATATATATTGAAAATAAAAATGTTAATACTACAGTTAACAATCATCATTAAACCAAAATGGTGATGCTCTCTATGTTCAACATCTTGGACATAATCATCAAATCAAATGTGAAAATCATAATCGAATTTCATTTGAATGGGACGATCACAAAAGTTTATCTAACTGTATAAAAAGTGATGTGAAGTTCAGGGGTGAGTTGTTGAAGAATACCTTAAATTTCACAATCTTGGTTTTAACGTCAACAGCAACCCATGATTTTGAAGCATGTAATTGCACCACCCAACCTTATAAAATAGTAGTAATTAAATTTAAGAATTAGGATTAACAAAGAGAGACGCAATAAGCACATTTACCTGATCCTTAATCATATCTATCACTTCTCAGTTATTTTTTAATACGCCAAGTTATTATTATAATCGACAGGGTATAATGGCGACAGCTTTGCTTCTCTCTCTCTCTCTCTCTCAACACAAAAAATTATAAGAGAAAAGTGAAAACCAGTAAATATTCTTTCCAAAAAAGAGAATCTCATGCTCTTTTTGTTATCTATTATAACTATGTTTCAACAGATGCTTTTATTGCTAATTGCAACTAAATTTTAGCTATTTGTAAAAAAAGAGTCATTACTGTTCATAAGATAGATATATCTGACATTTAAGGGAAAAAAGATACCATCATGTCTCCAGAAAAGAACAAAAAGAAAGAGACAGACAGATATCTGATTTAGGTGCTCTATAAAACCAGCAATGTTTTATACCTATGTGATAGTAGATGTTTGATTTTAAAGAGATAACAAGATCATTAGATAGGATACCAGAGATAAGATTGTCGAGATAAAATACAATATTATAAGATAAAAGATAATATTGATAATAAACATATAAGGAAGAGCCCGTGGCATATCTATTAGAGAAAAAATGATAGAAAAATTATTTGAGATAGTTTAAATATGTACATAAAATATTGTTAGAGACATCGGTAAAAATAGCATGAAGTTCTATAAAAAAGGATAAAAAAAAATTAAACAGAATATTCAATAAAGTTATTGAATGAGACATTTTAATTAATAATATGTTAAAAAATTTGATTTGTGATAGAGTACCATGTTGTCCTCGATTCATATAATTAACTTTATTTAATAGGATAAGATTTATTATCATTTTTATGTTTAATTTAAATATTTGATATTGTATTATAAAATATAATTTTTTTAATTGTCAAGTTTAGGAAAAAATGTTGCATGAAATTATTGGTAGTTTTGCCAAGATAACAGACAATTTTAGTTCAAAAGTTTAAAATTGAAGGGTTAAATTTATGAATTATTTTGTTATAAAAATCCTTTGGAAATTAATGGAATTGCAAATGGATGAAAGATTTGAGCATCAAAGCAGATTCCTCTAGGTTGACCTTATCAACTAACTCTTAATCTTAAAGTGTCAATTGATTTTCAATTTTGCTTGAACAGAAAGAAGCTATAATTTTCTTTAATAATAAATAAAATATTACATAGTGCTTCCACAAATGACTGTGAAAAGAGGTTATAATAAACTTCATGTACACTTTCATTTTTTTTTTAAAAAAAATATCACATACTCTCTTTCTCTGTTTTGTTTTGGTAAAAATGTCACATACTCTCTTATTATACTATAATATAAAATTGCGGATGATTCAAAATCAATACAAAATGTATACTTTGCTTTGTACATCAAAAGTCAGAATCTTGTACTTCACATCTGATATAACTCATCCTAAATAGAACAATAGCCTACAAATTGATAGCATATCTTGTCTGAATTTGACCCTTTAAAAGTGGATACCTGTTTTTTCTCTGATAATTATTCAACAACTAAGCCATTCCTCAAATAGCATCTGCCACTATACTAACAAATGCTAACGTTAAAATAGTGGGCCCACAAATGTAATTTTCACATTACTGGGCATTCAGGTTTCGAAGATAATGAAGGGCCAAGCCATCAAAGATCAGTCTTTGAATTACAGGTATAGGACTTGAGTGCAGGACCCAATGAATTAGATTATGTTTCTTCCAAGCAATGCACTTTCTTAGTTGCAAAAACCAGTAGTGAACTCCAAGACTGCCCATAACTTGTATTTCTTGCAACTCCATGACTAACACATCAAGGCCTCATTGTGACCATATATTTATATATATATATTGGAAGAAGACTATTTGATCTTCCATTAAATACAATAGAGCAAGAAGATAATCAACTAATTGGAGATTCAAGATGAAAAACTTTGCCCTTGTTTTATTTGTATTCTTCATTGTCTTCACCAGCGTCAAGGTTTGCTTGGCAGATTGTGATAATCTACAAGACTCTTGTCCAGCAATTCCTCCAGAAAAGCAGATCATATTCATCAATGGTCTTCCCTGCAAGAACCCAGAGAATGTAACAGCTCAAGATTTTAAAACCTCAGAATTAAGCAAAGCTGGTTCTACTGACAACATTTTCTGTTCTTCCATGAAGATTGTGGGTGCTTCAGAGTTTCCAGGTCTGAACACTCTTGGACTCGCCATTGGTAGAGCTGATATTGATGCAGATGGTCTTATAACCCCTCATTATCATCCACGAGCTACTGAGATCATCTTTGTCACCAAAGGTAAATTGGTGGTTGGATTCCTTGACACCAAAAACCAGCTTTTCCAGAAGTTTCTCCGTGCAGGTGAAGTCTTTGTGTTTCCCAAAGGTTTATTCCATTTCATTCTGAATTCTGGCTTTGAAGCTGCTACAGTTATATCAGTGTACAGCAGCCAAAATCCAGGGTTGGCATCATTCACTTCTGCACCATTTGATAACACATTGGAATCATTAGAGAAGCTAAAGATGAGACTTACATCACTCTCTGCCTCAGAAATTCACAATGTTCATGATTTGAGTATGCCAGGATTGAACAACGTTTACATTTAGCTGCATCAAAGTATTGTCACATCAGTTCCAAAATTATAGTGGAATTGGTTTTTTTACAGTTTTACTATTTATTGAATGAATGTGTAACTGCATGTTGGTGAAATGAGTTCGTGGGTAATGTAAATCGTTGTGCCACATTTGTATTCCAATTTGCAGTTTTATGACGGCTTATGGGGCACTCTTGAGAGCAGGCTCCCACATTGTTTGTCGAAAGGACTAAAAAAATTCCATGCTGTCAAATTGTTCCATAGATGCGTTTTTTGGGAGATTTTCTTAATCAGCATTGATATCCATTAGGTTTCTACTAAATTCGCAACAGAGGAATTAAGCTAAGAACTCACAGCACATGTATGAATCTTTCAACTTCAAAGGATATGCCAATAATCAGTCTATATACAATATTCTTGATATGAAAGTTAGGAAGATAAACAGCATGGAATTAGCTTACACCATGCTCTTTCTTAATGAAAGTTGACTATGTACCCGAACAGACTTAAAACGTCAGGAGGAATCGGTAAAATGGAGAAAAATTAAAAAATCTGCTGCTTACCACTTAGCTGTATAAAAAATGGGGCAGAAAATGATCAAACTCAAAAAGAATTCCTTCCAAGTTTCAATGTATGTTGACAGATACTTTATCTTAGGCGATCACTTGAAAGTATGCCTGAAGGCTCATCAAGCATGATCGATGGGTATATACTTGTCTCTGAAAGATGCTTCAAGATGACGTGAAGAGGCAATGATTGTATAAATTTTTAAGAGGAATCCACTTAGCATCAGTCAAAAACATCCCAGAACGAACTTTATATCAACCAACCAAAGAGGTCATCTTAATCGTGACAATCTTCTTCTCTTCCGCCTCCTCTTACGCACATCGCCAACTTTTGCTTTACTGTCACCAGGAGGAAGAACTAAAGTAGTTGATCGTTTGCCAATGTGGGTTCTTACTCTCCTGGCAACCCATTTCAAAGGCATATTGTTAACAGCAGTGCTAATATCACTAGAGTTATTCAGTTCAACAAATTTTTGAATTTGATCTAGCATCTCATGGGTCAAAGCCACTGACAGATCCAGGGCAACTGAATCATCCATTGGTTTTGCCCACAGATCCATCAAAACCTCTTTAAAATACTGAAAAGACATGGGTGGTGGTTGATAACCTCGAAGATTTTCACAAATCATGTTCACCTTGATGACATGCTTGCAAAGATTGCCTTGCATTGACCAAGAGCAATCACAGAATGCAAATTCTGATCCTGGATTCCATACTAAATGCATTATGCTGCTGTCTTTCTGGCTTACAACTTTTGCAAAGAGATGGTCTTTATCATCCAAGGTGATGGCAGAGTTAGGAATTTTTAATGCACGATGCCATGATGTAGAGGCAACATATTCCTCCCTTACGTTCTGGAAAGAATCACTTTCATCAGCATAACGGTCAAGCCAGTAGCTTGAATGCAACTCAGTCGTTAACTTGTGGACTAACCAATCAACTCTTTGCAGCGCTCCAAGATGCGAATCGTCAAAAAGTTTGGCTTTCAGTTTCACATGATAGGCCTCTAGGGCACCAGAAGCTTCTTGGCTAGCCAGAGGAAGATTTCTCCTTGTTCAAAGCCACATTTCTGTTCGAACCAGAAGAGCACGGTGAAGAGAAAAGCAAATTGATAAATCAATGACCAAGTATACAGATAACTTCAGAAGCAAAAATTTCAAGGCCTGCATATCAATGCATTCAACTAGACAATTAATTTTGTTAGCATGCAAGAATGACTATGAGGTCCTAAGGAAGGGATTTAATCCCCAAAAAGTCCCAATAACAAGTGAGCAGCATAAACATGTCATTCCATACCATGTAACTTGTAGTTATACGCTACTCAGTTGTCATTAGACTTTAATGTCATTAATTCTCTTCTTTGGAACTAAGTCGTCATTCCCCCAAGGAAATATTCTAACCAAGCTTAGGCACCCATGAAGCCTTGAAATATTCCATGAAGGCCTTTTGGTCAACAAAATCCAATAAAAAATTGTTCCCAGGCAACAGATGCATCAACTCCATGCCAAATGCAGTACGCTATAGTCCCAAGACACTTAAAAATCTCCCGCTCGACCTCAATGCTAGTGCATTTCTTAACAATATTTCTTAGCCATGATCTACAAACTCGCCAAAATGAAAATAGGATAGGGCAGCAAAATATCTCTCTGTAGAAAGCAGATATAGTAAGACAATTATATATTATCACATAATTTAAATCAAACTTTCAGCCAAACTCATCCATAAAGCAATAAATCTTGCCTTAGAAGATCAACTTCAGCTGCTGCATCATCAACTAAAATTGCAATGACTTTCCAACCAGGTTCAACACTATAAGCTCGACTGATCAAAGCTTTCAGCTACTTGGACACATCAGGCTTTGCAAAGCTACGTGTAATGACCCATGAAACTGGAAGTGCATGTTGTCTTGAATCAAAAACAAGAAGTGAGAATAAGGGATACTGCCATTGAGAAACAATAACTATGTTAGGACTACTCACAATTCTTACTCAGAGTGAAAAATAAAAAATCTAGATCACAAATTAATTACTTTAAGTCTCTTTATGCCAAAAGGTCGAGTCGGCCGCAACAAGACTGTGGTGACCAAATCGGATCATTTGTGCCAACTGCCATTCTGTTTGGATTCGCAAGATAAAAGGGTCTGACTCTGAAGTATCCTGATAAAAATACGGACTTTTTATTTCGCTCAACCCACATGCGTATGCTAGCTTGATCATCTAGATCCAGCTCATGGGTGGACCTTTTAATGATCATCTCTAGTCTGTGTACGTATTGATAAGCAAGGCTATTGACTTTTGCATTTGAAACATAATAACGTTCAATCCCTTCAATGTGTTTCTCCAAGATATTCTCTTCAGGAATGCCCAGATAAATCATAGACATTGTCTGCTGCTGAATTTCATTACATATATATGGAATTTTTTTGGCACTGGTCCTATGGCATCTCCATCAAGTGGACCGTGGCAGACAAAACCAGACTTGTTAACATGGTGCCTGTCATTGTATATGATAAGGGCAAGTGATGGACGGGCATAAAGTCGTTTGATCACAAAATGACAAGCACAACCCCTCATTGATTGAGGTCTTGCAGCACAATTTCGGGTGTTAAGTCGATATCTCCGACTAGGTAATATTCCTCCACCTTCCCCATAATTTTCTGGACCAGATGAACACCATTACCTTCACAAACAGCAAGTTACAACATAAGTACTGTAAATATGCATGAGCTAATGGTCAGTTTTCACCAAAAACAGCCAATATTTAAAATTATTTGGTTGCTATTCAGATGTAGCTGTTGCTTGCTAAACCTAGACAATAACCGAAGCATAAGGCCAAAATAGGATAGTAACTATAAGAGCAAAGCTATAGACAAAGAATTTGATTCTGTGAACATGCTAAAACATTAGGTAACTTAAAAAGGAGGCATGGTTTCACACTTTTAAAGATCCTAACTCAATAAAAGAATGAAAATGAGCATAAGTTTTCAAAGCTAAAAACCGTCAGGTGATGTTTGAAAAATTGAACGAGTTTAGAGAACTAGAGGCCTATTAGAAAGTTAAACTTACAGCCTACACTCCAGATACTCATCGTCCTTGTATTCTTTTAAGCTTCCCATGGACCGTTTTCTTCCTCTCTCAATATGAAACCATGTTCGGGAAGCACATTAGAACATTCACCAATTATAAAAGAATCAACTCGTTCGTAAGGAATAAGAGCAACATCATCATGGTGATCGTCATTGCCAAACTTGGTCCATGCCAAATCCGCAGAACAAAACTCCTCTTCAGAAGGGTCTTGCAGAGGAATATCGGCAATTGATTAAATTATAGCCATGTGCTCTATAATCCGCCCCCACTAATACTAGATATTCAGAGCCACGACTGCAAAACAAAAGTTAACAATAAACCAAACAACACGAAACTGAAAGAGGCTCAAAGCAAAAATTCAGCAGCTCTAAACAGCACAAATAGAAAAATCGGACTGCTTCTACAGAAATTAGCAGAAGTGCAATACAAGCCCATGAACCATGGAACACACTATAACCAATATGACGTAGAGGATAGCCTTTGGACATATTAAATTAAATATGAATATTGCAGAGATTTCTCAGCAGCTAAGCTAACGAAACACGAAATGAATATTTGCAAAAAAAGAAAATCATTTTTTGCATACTGTAAAGATGATGGCTCTGTGAGGAATTCTTGCTGCAGTGACCCTGCCCATCGTTGCGGGAAATACAGAAGAAGGGTTTAGGGGATATGAGAATTTAGTCTCACCAGGGAGTTGGAAATTTGAATGACCGAGAAATGGGATATTCGTTATTTCCAAAACATTTAAATTTTTTTATTTGTATTTATGTGGAAATTTTAATTTTCCTTATTTATATTTTCCTTTTTTTAAAATAATTCACATTTTCTTGAGAGGGCGAGAGAGAGTAATAAAACGCCTAACACACTGCCGCTTGGCCTGTGGCTACAAAGGTATCGTCCAAGTTGGGATCGCACCGACCAATATAGCCCACAAAAAAATATAGAATGATTTTGTTTTTGGTATCATATATAAACCGAATTACCTGAATTAAATCTAATGAAAAGAATTAGTCCCTTATAATATAAAAATTTAAGATTTGAGCCCCTATTGATAGAGATGCTCTCATTTATTACCGACAGCCCCTCGAACGTGTTTATTTTTACTAAAAGAATATATATACTTAAGAATATATATAAACTAAATTGAGGTTAGATGATCGAGTATTTAATTTAAATAACCTCATATATTAATATTTTATTTTCCTATTCTCGCATCTTATAACCCCCTCCCCCACCCCATCTCTAATTGTAAAAGAAAATTGAGAGTTGTGGTATCCCTAATTTATAAAGAACTTTATAAGGTTTTAGAAGTAATTAAAATAGTTTTTTTATTTTTGCTACAGTTATAAAAGTTCATTTGATAAAAAATATCATAAATTCTTTGTAAACGCTCTCTAAGTTCTAAAGTTATGCCCTGATTTTGGTAAGAGACCGGTGTTGAACCTACTTAAAAATTTTTACACAAAAAAAAATAGTAAAATACCATTAGTATCTATGAATTAGATAATCTTTTCTTATGATTAGGGACGGATGGGATAGTAATTATTTTCTCACTATGTGCTATGAGATGATTAAGTCTTGATGAAGTTATGCCCTGATGATTATTTAAGTCTTGATGAAGTTGTTTTACCTGGATTTTGTGGAAATTTATGTATGATATTTGCAATCAGAGTTTAGGCACTTCTCTTGCATTAATATTTATCAATTTAAGAAGACTTATCAAGCGTTTCAATACATCTGACTACTAAATTACATGATACAGAACCAAACTGGAAAAAGTTGGGGACAACGTTTTTCCTAACCCAACGACAAAAATTGGCCCATCGCAAATTTGCAATACATGGCAGTTCTCTCTTTTTCTCCCTCAGGAAATCCATATCTTAACCAAGAACCTCCTCTACTCCTATTCTCTCAGTAAAAAACAAAAAAAAATGAATCAAAAATTAAAGAATTAGGAGTTTCGAGAGTTAGTTTAGCTTTTGAATTTCAAGGTTGATATCTCTCCCTCATTTTGGCTCTAGCAAAAAAATACTCCTGCCAGAAGACCTGCAAAATTGCACTTCACCTTAAGTGGGGCCAACATATAATCCAATATATCCAACCCAGTATATATTTTCTATGTGTAATAATCATAATAGAATTCCTCCCCCCAGAAACATAATAATAATTAAACTTAAGGTTGCATAATGCGGAGAACTAACCAAAGAAGATGCTAGCAGAGTTCTCCAAACTAGTAGGAACTTTAAAGAGCAGGATGCCAGCAACTGAAAGAGGGATTTTGTTCAGTGAACCTACAAGGCTACAGATTGCAAAATAAGCGATTAGGTATATTAAGAAACAATTAATCCAAATTACAATACTTCTTAGATATATAGCATGGAATTAGAGACTAGATTTATTAAAAACTAACTGCCCAGCACCAATATCGATAGTTCCCTAACTCATCATTAAAACAAAAACATTAATCCCTAATCAGATTCTTTTAAATGCATCAAAAGTGAATTATCTCCCTCCGGTCCTTAATATAAGAGTTAGACAAGAGATTTACTTTGGTCTTAAATATAAGACCCAATCCACTTTGTATAAAGTTTTGCCCAAAGTATCCTTATTAATTGCACATATTAAGGTGACTCCCAATTAAGGAGTAGTTGCAATACACAGTTAAAGAGGGTAGTTTAGGGAAACCAAGACAAATTTGTTACAAATACCTAACTTAACTAATTTCTTTAATATTCACAAATTAGTATCTAGCTCTTATATTAAGGACCAGATGTAATATTATTTATTAGTCTACTTTACCCTTGTCACAGAACGTATTTTTAAGATCCTCATGAGAAATCAAATATAAAATATGCAATAACAGTAACTGGTAAATGGGTACAGCATGGCTACCTTTGAACCTACCTGTAAGTTGTAGCACTAGTCTGATGAAGAAACCACATGGAAGTAAAGCTGATAGCTAGACCCAAAAATCCGCTTAATGTCATCACCAACCAAAAGCTAGGCAATCTCAGAAGTGGCCTGGCAATTTATTTCAAGTTTTTTTATATTAATGAGAAGATAGGCCCATGGAAAAGAGTATGAAGAGAATTTTAATCATCAAAACTATTCCGGAGATTCAAGGGTGTGTAATTGTTTAAGCATACATGAACAAAAGGAACAAAGCAAAGCGCAAACTTAGGGTGTACTCTTGATGATACATTTTAACCTGTGAAATTAGATAGGCTCCTAAGAATATTTAATTATGTAAATTACTGGATATTGACTTCATTTAATAAAAAATGAGAGAAAACTCACGTTGTTAAGAGATAATCCACCTCGTTGAAAACAAAAATCATAACGAATCCCAAAGGCAAAGAAAGGCTATTGTTCAACAAAACCATTGAAAACTCATTTAAGTTTCCAGATTTTGTAACTAGCTTTGCGGTATCCATGACCTTAAGCAGCGTCAGCTGGAGCAACAAATTAAAATCAACCAAATCATTAGTAAACTTAAAGCTAACAATTAATGCTCATCTAAATAAATAGACTTGAAAATCGTATCTGACACATTTAAACTGAAACCAAACTTTGATACCCATTGCTGTTTACAATAATAAAATGCAGCAGTAATTAAGGAACATGAGTTTGGAAATCATTTGAAGCAAGAAACATATAAAACTCAAAACGCATTGACTCTGCTTGAGAAGAAAAGCTCAAATGAATATACTGATAAATTCACCTATTGAAACATATCTTCTCATAAATTTAATATGTCGCTCAATCTAAAGAAGGATGTCGTTAGCACTGAGAATGAAGGAGAAGAACATTATGTACCAGAGAGACATTTTCATCACAAACCAGCAAAGGTAAGCAGATCATATCAATTTCAGTTGTTCAGATCATAGGAGAAGCAGCCACAATTATTAGTGATCCAGCATATAAGACCATTATACTTATCATACAAATGTGGTGGAATTTAGCAAGACAAAGACATAGGTAAATTTATGTAAAAGTAATGGGAAATGATATTTGATCACTGATTCTTTTTCCCTAATTCAATGAATTATATATGGAACACAGTATTGTAAACAGAACAATCAAAACTTTGGAAATTTAATGAAGCTACATGTCACAACTATGCTGACAGAAATTTCATTCAATAATCATCTGGACCAGAATGGGAAGCGGGGAAAAACTAAAAGCAGGAGAGACTTAATAGATCAACAGAGCTTAAGGTTCAAGTCAGCTATACTCACAGAATATGACGCAGTTAAGAAACAGTTAACTGTCTGCCAAGCATAACCAATTGCATGAAAAGAGAGATCAGTAATCCCGCCAGATACTGCAGAAATGATCTGCAAAAGAAAATGTAACATTTTTTCAGATTATTCCTTTGATTAATCATATTTTGTTTTGCTAAATATAATCTGCAAAAACCAGGGGATCATGAATGGCCAAAAAAAAAAAAAAACAGGATCATGAGATTCACGCATCAAGCTCTTCAGAATACCATTAAAAGCAGAGCAGCCCAAACCCTGCTGTCATGATGCTTCCTGAATAAATACATCTCACCAAGGGCTGTTATGACATTAGTAACATTCTTCAGGATCGTCACCATTCCTACATTGATGTATTTCAAACTGCAACATAGCATAAACCATTATGAGCAATACAATCAAAGCAAAAAAGTGGAAGAAAGGTACAAACTAAGCTGTTGTAAGCTATAATTACTTGATCCACGTGTCTAGAGACTATAAACTGCCTCTGGCAGAGGCATAGATGGTAGATGACATGTTTGGCAATAGAAGCTTAGCATTCTTTTGGACCTTGACATTCCCCAAATAAGAATAAAGTTTCCCTGAATATCAACATACTTGTGCCCATTTGATAATAACACCAGGTCCCCCCCACCCCCTCCCCCCCAACAAAAAACTCTCGCTGAGCACTCACTAATTTATTCGTTAATGTTACATGATTTTTAATACCTAACTGTTAGAAAAAATAGGAACATAAAAAAACCACAAGAAGAAATAAAATTTAAAAGAACTGGAAAAATAGTCATAAAGTATCCACATCCCTACTAGAAAAATATCATATGGTACAAATAGCATTCAGAAAGAGAAAGAAAGTGCTTTATTAGCCACAAGGTTCAGAACTACATACCTAAACATGCTAGTAACGAGCATCCCGACGAATATAACGTTCACAGGCAGCCAGACCTTAATCAATTTCCATCTTAATGGCTCTGTTGATATTAAGCCCAGAAGGCTTAACATAGAAACTAATATCACTGAAATGAAATTCTGCATCCACAAGAGTGTCAAAAGCCAGTATCAGCTTCGTCTTCGCCAACTATACTAGTTACCAGATACACATACACTGCATAAACAGCTACAAGAAAATTACGAAGAGATTAAAGTAAATTACCTGGTATAACATCAAGGATATTCCAGCATTAAAATCATAACTAGAAAGTACGAGCTTGTTGATCAATATCATACTGCAGGAGGACAGGCAATAGGCAAATCCAGACAGGAGAGCTTGATTGTGGACTCTAACTGACCTAGCATTTCGATGAATTTTATCCCTTTCCTTATCCGGCTTCCCGTTTTCCAAGTCAAACTCATCACCAATAGAAGGTTTCATTTCATGCCAGAAAGGGCTTAATCCAAGCAAAAGTAAATCTCAGTGGAATGGGATCGGGCTATGGCTTCAAGAGCAATTTGGAGAAGGAGTGAAGTTGTAAACGAGCATCACGTTACACAGTCCCACGGCATTCACTATGTGGAGCTCAGGATCGATCATATGAACCCCGCACACCTTCTTCACAAAACCATTTGTAATCAACACTTCAAATGATAATTGAACAATATCGGAATTTGGATGATTAAATATGAGTGGGGGAACAGTGAGAAATTCAGGGTATATATGAACTCAGGAAGAAACTACAGGAGGATGGTAGATTTGAACTTTGAAGATGAAGGGTGTGTTTGGCAAAGAGGAAAGATTTTAATAGAAAGAGAGTAAGAAGAGAAAAAAAGAGGGAGGATGGATTAATATTAAGAGAGAGGAGGGAAAGATTTTTATATTAACTTGGTTAGTTTAAAAAAAAAAGGGAAAGAAAATAGATAAATTTATTTTATATTATTTTATATAATATTTTAATAAAATATAATATAGAAATAATATTAAAATATTAAAAAAATTATGAGTATATTAATATTATAAAATAATAATATATCATTTTTTTTTTTAATTTTTTTAATTTTGGAGGGAAAATAAAATTTTTTCCCTCCCCTCTAATGAGCCAAACAAAGATAGGGAAGCAAAATCCTCCCTTTCTCCTAGTCTCCTCCTTTCCCCCAAATACCCTGTACCAAACTAACCAAAAAGTCCTTGCTTCTGAAATTTCAACTCTTTGTATCGTTGACGCAACCAGCCTTATTGTGAACCTTTCACAGTTCCAAATTACTATAAATATTTACCGAATGGCAAAGATTTGCTTTCGCGGGATCGAATGGGACATAATTAAGCATCAGCATCGCAGAAGAGTTTGGTAGTCCTCCCTTTTAGATTTTTATTTTTTGGAAAACAATAAGCAGAATGTTTTTTGGCACATATTTTAAAGAAAGAAAAAGAAAAAGAAGTTTAATAAATTAAATAATTTCATTTTACACAATTATTTTTTACTTTTTACTATTATGTCAAATTTAAATACTTATAAATCAAATTAAAAATAATTATTTTAATATTTGTTAAAAAAATATCTTAAATTTAAATTTTTAATTTATTAATTTAAACGGTATATTTTTATCCTGTGAAATGTTGAATGGAATATGTGGTATGGATTAAAAATATTTATCATAAATTTATTTTTAAAATAAAAATTAAATGAAAAAATTCATATCAAATTTAATTTCAAAATTATTTAAAAATATAATTAAAAATTCTGATCAAACAGTATTAAGTGAAATCAAAGATCAATCCGTCCCCACCTAATATATAAATTATCTTAATATACTTGGTGTGTGTTGGCATCTCAGTTTAAAATTTGATTTTTATCTCAAACCTCAATTTTGCCAATGTTTCAGCCAAACACCAATTTTAGTTCAAAAATCAATTTTTTTTTAAAACCATAGTTTTACGTTTTGAAATAATCTGGATGGGTGTTGATTTTGGCTAGAAAATTGGAGAATTTTTTTATATATATTATGCGAAGCTCCCGCCGCTGGTTCCCATGGGGGAAAATTTTTCATATATTAATTTATTATATAAAATTTTAAATTATCTACAAAAATTTTACATTAAAAAATATTATTTAAGTGAAAAAAAATTAAAATTAAAGTAAATATTATAAATTTTTATCTTCCTCAAACACATATATATATATATATCTATATATTATTTTTTTTCTTTCTCTTCTCTCTCCTCTCTCTTCCAGTTTTAAATTCAATTGTTAGAATATACTTTTATATTAAGAAGAACAGTAATAAACTTTAAAATTATAATAAATAGTAATATAATTTAATTAATATTATTAAAACAAATATTTTTATGATATTATTCATAGAGCTGATAAGGAGATAGTTCTAACGGTATTCTCAGATGGAAACCTTCAAACAGATCACAATAAACATTAATTTAGGGTGCTTTTTCCTCCAACAAAGATCAAGGCCTTAAAAAATAATCGAATTTAGATGGTATCCTAAATAGTTGGTAGCGCCCTTCATCCGTTGTGGTAGGTACCATTTGGAGCCTAGAAATTCATCCTAGCTTCCAATTTGAGATTATCTATAAGAAATTCATTCAATTGCTTTTAAATGATATAAATGAGGGGATAAATAGGCATGTTAGAAGAGTTATTTTCATTGCATGTGATAATATTTACATTTAATTGAATAATATTAAGGAGTATTAAAAATAATATAATTAAAAATTTATTCTATATTAATAATTGATAGTCCAGTACTAAAATCATGAGAATAGTATTTTGGCAGCAGCTATAGTAAATCTACCAAACTTTTGAGGTAATGTTATTGCAACGAGAGTATGGGAGGGAAGATGTTTAACCCCAAAATATTAAATATGTCTAAAATAACTGTGGATTCAACTGACGAAAATATGAGACATGTGATTATTTAGAGCGTGTTCAATCTCTAAGAAATATTATTTTATTATGATTCCAGTCACGGCGTTTAAACAGGCATCCTAACTCTTGGGTGCTTAAGTTTACGCCTGAGAGTAATAGACAGCTCGCCCTATCCAATATTAGTATCACTTAGGAAGAATGGAGACTTCGTCCTGCCCTTAGATCATAAGTGAACATAACCTCTTTCTAAAAAATTCTTTACCAAAAAAAAATGTGTAAAATGATAAAATCAGAAAATGGGATAGATCCACTGAGTTAGTGGAATATTCATGGCATGCCAAATTTTGGGATGCTTTTCAAATGTTAGTGACATTTCATCTTCCCTAATCTTTCCGTTACCCTCCAACTTGAAAATGTTGGCTTCACAACAACCAAATGATATTAATCAATTATTTTAATGGCAACTTGGTTTCCCAGCATTTTGATCATGTGGCATTCACTTCAGCAGCATGCCAAACAGGACATTCTCAACCTATATGGTATTTATTTTTTTAATTTTTTTTTTGTCTGTGAAAATTATAATTATAATGTCTTCTTTGTTTTGGAGAAAGGCGAAAGAAATTATTATAATATCTTTTTAATTTGAACAAATGAATAATGAACTCATAAATCTATTTGTCTATTACAATAAACTCTACGTTTAATTATAATGTCCTGTTTAATTTAAAAAAAATATTAAAATATTCTGCATTTCTTTGTAAGGCTTTTCTAGGGAATTTATGATCTCAATATATCTAGCCAGCAGGGAGGATGGGCAAATGACCGGACAAAAGTGAAAAATAATTTGAGGAATTTTTTAATAAATATTTTTTTATATAAAAATTAGATAACTAATTTATAGATATTAAAAAATTTCTATATTCCCTTTATTTTTTTTTTGTTATTTTGGATAAGATCTAGAATATATTTTCTAATCACATACATTATAATTATCTATTGATTAAAACCCCTTATTAAGTGTCATCAATAAGAATATTTTAAAAAAATATATAAATTTAAAAAATAGTGAATTGAGATATCATATTATTGACTAAAATAAATCATGTCTTCTTTTTGTTGTTAGAAAGACAAAATGATATCCCAATAATTAAATCTCTTGTCTACCTCCAAGTAACATCTATAATTATTTGATTTACAAATCTCCTTGATATATTTGTTAAAATAGCCTCGACTTCCATGCGAGTACAAATACATCACGTATTCAAAAAACTACATCATAATTCGCACATTTTCTTGGACTTGAGTGATAATCGTTCTCCTATCATGATGCCATATTTTCTTAGATTATCGTGCGGGGCCGTTCACCGAGTTTACATGGGGATTGGATAGCAGAGGAAGTAAAGAACACGGAACATCAATAATGCGTGTTTGCATCATAAAAATATTGTAAACAATTTCAGAATTCAAAAAGGAGTTGTTCAAGAATTGATCTGTTTGATATAGTCGGATTGCCTGGCTTCAATGAAACATTTTATTCTTTCTGCATCTCCAACCATCACAACTTTCCCCTCCTCCATGTACACGGCACCATCAGCATAGTTCAATTCTTCTAAACGATGAGTCACCCATAATGCTGTAACCCCTGCAGAGGTATCCAGAGAGTTCCTAACTGCTTTTATAACACCAACCTAAACAAATATTGAAGTAAACAATCTGTTAACTGATTGCTTGTCTCGCACAGCATTTAAAAAAAAAAAAAACAATTCGAGAGGCAGGTACTAGTGGGCAACAACTACAAGTGGAATTGAATTCATAACGACTTACAGGAGAGATTTGATGCCATTAGGCTATACGGCTGTTGACATTGGGCCGCATATTATTAATATGAGTTGGAGCCGTGAAAAGTGAACCCATGCTTTAAAGTAGCAGAGCTGTTCAGAAATTCAAGCCACATTTCTCAAAGTTGTAATGGGGCTAAACTAGACATTGCCCCACTGACAATGAGTGCTACTGATATTTCTGAGAGTTGTCATAGGCTTAGGCAGCAATTTTAAGCCTCGAAGCAAGGGGATATCCCCATTTATTATTTTTCTTTTCAATGGTTCTAATGCTCTAAGCAGGAGAGAATCTCATTACAATAATGGTTTATTGATTACCTGGTCACTTTCATCTAAGAACGTTGTGAGCTCATCCAACAACAGAACTTTACAAGCTTCTGCTAAAGCACCAGCAATGGCAACCCTCTGCTTCTGACCACCACTTAGAGTTTGAACAGATCTCTGAGAATTGCAGCAAAGGGAATATTCATTCATAGTAATCCCTTAATGTGTATTAGCGTTCAGAGTTGTCTATGCCCACAATACCTGCATGTAGTCAGACATGCCCACAGCATCCAAGGCTCTTGATACCCTTGATCTCACTCCATCACGGGTCAGATTGAACTTGCCAAGACCAAATGCAACGTCAGCTTCCACTGTAGGCATTACTACCTGCGCACGTGTAATGCTTCGCACTTCTCAGATTAAGACCTATTTTCTATTTTAACAGGATAATTAAAACCAAGTTCCCATTTTTATAATTGTCCATCCAATTTTTGATAAAAATGCATTTTGCAAACTGCATAAGGACATGCAGAGGAAGAGCATCAATGTCATAAATGTGAAAAATACTGTCATTAAGTGGAGATTAAAAAATTTAAAAATCGAGGTGAACTTTAACAGTTTGCTCAGCATGTCACTATGTGTTGTTAATGTGATCTTATGAAAAGTTATACAAGACATAGAAAGGTTGCCTGGTTCTGAAAACAGGCTTCATCTTTTAAGAGTTTGTGCGTAGGTTAAGTACAGCTCAGTTGCAAATTGCAGTCTCCAGATGCTTTTGCTAACCAGTTATATATACACAAAATTATACGTCTAACAATTTCCAATGTTAAAAAATCAGTCCACAGCCAGAATCACAATGATGGCAAGATAATTTAAAAACGAATTACACTTTTTTCTAACTTGTCACGTTGACATAATTCCCTTCCCTCAACTCAAAATGCCATCTCATTCTGTCATACAGCCAAACTTCGTATTCTCATGGCAAGCAAGTGAACAATTTTTCTTTGCAAATATAAAAGATAGGAGTTTCATAATTATCTAACACCCAACACTTATGCTAAGAATAAATATAACAATGAAGTTAGCATACCTGATGATCTGGATTTTGGAAAACAAAACTTTTGGGCCCTTTCACGTACACTGTTCCTGAAGTAGGATTTAAGAGACCAGCTAATATCTGCACATAAAACTCAAAATCACTGAGCATTCTGATACTATGCCAAATCCCCATAGCATGTAAACAACAACTCAAAAGGTAGCTAACCAGTTGGAGGCTGAGGACCTATCAATCTATTGGGGTTCCACAGGAGGGAAAAGGGAGTTTGTGTATACCTTTAAGAGGGTAGATTTGCCGCATCCATTGGGTCCAAGAAGCATCCAAAACTGCCCAGAAGGAATGCGAATTGAACAATCCCGAAGAATCGGCACAGCTTTCACCTGCCTTGTGGGGAACGAGAAATTCAGATTACGACCCTCAATAGCAATACCATTCGTCCTTTGGCTCCTGAAAATTTACGCACACAAAAGCAATCGAGTCAGAATAAAACATGAGCAAACAAAGCTCCAAGAGAAAAAAAGATCAGTTAATCGGTCAAGTGTTTGAAGAATTGCCCGACTGAGGAATGACAACGAAAATAAATGAATTTAGCTCTTTATAGAAGGGTGAACCTTATGGGAGTTGTAGAGTAGAGAGGAGCAACGAGACGCTCAGAGAAGCGATTAAGATAGGAGAGATTCATATCATTCCGTGTATATCTATGCTCCTTTGCCTCTTCGTTCTTGAATGGCAACCACGTCCCCGTGAGAATGAGAGTGAGTCTTCAGGAAACAAACAAACAAGAAACGCCAACTCCTTCTCTGCAATTGTAGTGAAACGACGTCGCGTGGATTATTAACTTATCTTAGCGTTTTTAAGAATTTAGATTAACGTTTAAAAAATTGCCTCTTTTTTTTTTATTTTGATTTTAAAATCCTAAAATATTTTGATATAATTTTACCCCTAGTATATTTAAAATACAAAAAGTTCATTCTAATTTAACAGAATTACAAACGTCGTTAATCCCCAAAAAAGAAAAATCTTAGCTCTGACCAGTACCATCCCGTCATCTCTCATTACCTCAACGCCCCCATGCCCACCACCGTTGCCAATCTTTTCAATCTCTGCTTGACGCCCTCAAAAAATCTTCAAGGAGTAACAACGTCTTCTTCTTCATTAATGGCTTCCCTACCAGCCACTTATAAATATACATTTGCAACAAATCAGAAGCAGAGAAAAATGATGTTACAACGAAGAGAAAGGTTCTTTCTTGTTTTTCTGTGATATGAATGCTTCTGCGAAGAAAAAGGAAGAAAGCAGAAGCAGAAGAGAATATACAAAAACAGAAACTAAGAAAGGAACAGAAAGAAAGAATAGGGAAGAAACAGGGCAATGACCAAATGCAACTCACTGAGCGCACAAGAACCATCGCGCTTAACAAGCTAATAAGCACTACCAAAGGGATCATTATACAAATTGAAGTTTAATCGGAGAGATTTTTTGGCCTCAAATTTAATGGGAATTAGCTATTACTATAAATTGAGAGATAGGATCCATTAAATTCAAGGGGTAAGGAGAAGTTCCAAAGCCATTATCGGTTCGGGTTTTTTCGGAATCGAATCTGCAGTCCTCTGTTCTACCTCTATTTCACTTTCGTCTCCCAATCTCGCTCTCTCTTTCCTCACCTTCTCCCAATCTTTTCCTCTAGGTCTTTCGCTCTATAATCAATGTTGCCTAGTGAACAAATATTCAATATTGACTATTTTTCAATATTTTGTAACACGTTCAACCGCGGCTATTTTGTTGCAAAAACAAGAATGATCATGTGTTGGGGCTAAAACAAAATGTTTCGATTCCAATGTGTTAGTTTGACATCACAACTGAAAAAATTTAGACACTTTTAGTTTAATGAAACAGTGTGTATGCATTTTATTACAATTTTGTTAGAAAGTACTTTTATTTAAATTATCACTTTTTCTGTTGCAAATAATATGTATTATTTCTAAAGCTGGGCGGCATGCTCGTAAAAGTCAATATTAATTAATTAATATATTAAATTCTATACTCTAAATAAGAAAAGGTGGCAAAAAAAGAAAAAAGAAAAGAAAAAATATTTATAATAGTCTGTGGTATTAATGTCGTTTGTGGTTTTTTCTTTTGAGCTGTGTCAGGTGAGTAAATCATTAATCTATGTGCTGAATCAAGCCCAATTTTTAACCAAATGATGAGTCTTAAGCCATTTACTACAATTTCACCGAATATATGATCAACAAAATTAATTAGTTAATAAAAAATTAATTTATAACTCATAAAATAGTAAATTTAAATCTAACAATTAACGTGAGAATTTTGTCATCAATTGATTTATAAGCACTCTAGCTTTTATTATAAATCTATTGTAAAAGATATTTTTTAATTTTATTTTTATTTAATTTTCGTTAAAAAAAAGAGAGAAAACAAAAGAGGTGAACATAATTAGTAAATGTAGAGAGAAAAAATTTAATAAAAAATTTAGAAAATTTGATTAATTTAATATATATTTAATGACTTAACTATCATTTTTTAGTATGTAAAAATTAGTTAAAATAGACTCAATAAAATAATAACAAAAATGGTATCAGATATAAAGTAAATTAAATTCTTATATTTTAGATTAAATCTAACCACAAACTAGCTCTGATATTAAATATTAACGAGATTAATAAGTATTCAAAGCTAAGTAACAAAAATAGTTCCAATCAAAATCAAACAATGGGCTATATGCATTTTTTACTGTAGTAAACTCCATTGGTACAACTATCATCTTTGTACCAACGGGGTTGGTCTGAGTGGTAAGCGGATCGGTATCGCTTAAGCGAGGTCTCGAGTTCGAGCCTTGGCGTATGCAAAAAATTCCAGTTAGGAGACTCACCCACCATAGCCAGGTGCGCGATGCGGGTCGGATCCGGATGTAGTCGGGGCAAAGCTCCGGTGAACCGGGTGAGCAACAAAAAAAAAAAACTATCACCTTTGTGACAGGGGTTTCTTCATCACTACTCGTGTTCTTTTCTTCATTTGCCTGAGTAAGGGTTTCTTTGTAGAGCTTTTGCATATTTTCCTGAAAAATGAGATGATAAATAAACATTTAATTTACCTTCTCATTCTCATTCCATCCGGCTATTAGGCTTTCAACAAATATCACTTTCATAAGGCCAGTGACCACGAGGAGTTTAGGTAACAAGTTTATGGGGGGGTTGGTTAACAAGTTTAAAAGCTGTAATGGCATTCTCTTAGCTAAAATTTCAGCATCATCTGCCCAATCAAACTTGGGCTTAAAGATAAAATCAACATTAAAATTGCTGTTAATAATTTTTTAACAAACAACACGAATACTATAAGCATTACCTTATTCTTGAGTGCCTCAAAAGCATTTATGAAAAAATATTTTTTAAATAATAATTTAACTGTTATTTTTTAGTCTGTGAAAATTAGTTGAAATACACTCAATAAAATAAAAACTAAAATAATATCAGATATAAAATAGATTAAATTATTATAATTTAAACTAAATATAAAATGAATTAGCTCTGATATTATAGATTTGAGGGGTATTTAAGGTTAAGTACCCTTTTGATTTGTATGTTATCCAAGTTCGCTTTTGCGAGGACATAAAAATAATAAAAAATGTGGCTCATATATTTCAAGATAAATACCATGAAGGCATGATGTTATGTAAAATTTTAAAATTTTGGCAACTTTCTCTTAGGAGTTATTTTGTGTTTTAAAATTTTAAAACAGGTATGTTAAATAAAACAAAATCCATTCATCAGTAGTTACGTATTATTATATCTTTGCCGGAATCATTAATTTGAGACTCTGCAGTAACTATTAGATCATCTTCAATTTCAAAAGCTAAAGTCGTGGTCCGGTTTATGGCTTTATAGATGGCAAGAATAATAGTATTGTCACATAATGCATAGTTGGAGATAAATGAGGAGAACTTATTGTTTTATTTGGTAGTTCTAATTTATAAATTTCATAAAATTTTATTTATAAAACATAAGGGGATTCATAAAAGTGCATGAAAATATATAAATTAAAATTAACAATTTGTACATTTAAGAATAAATGTCTATAACAAATCAAACTATAAGTTCTAATTTAAAAAAAAACTTAAAAGTGAGTAAATTATAAATACCAACAGATTAATTTTTCTCATTTATTTAGTCCGACTCTTGATCTTTGATCCATTATTTTCTTTTCTTTTTCCCAATATCTAAAGAAAAATTTAGAATTTTAAAATTGATGGTACTATTTTTTTAATTAGTCATTGAATATGATACTTATTTAATATTATAATATTATTAATTCTTAATATAAAAGTTAATTAATTTTTTAGGTAAATTAAAAAAGCTAAATAAATCAGGTAATTGTTACTAAATCTAATCCTTCAAGACGAATTCATATTATATACTTTTCAATCTAATTAAATTAATCAACTAACTATTATATTAGTTATAATTAACTGATTTATTTAACTTTCTTAATTTATTTAAAAAAATTAAATAGCTCTTATATTAAATATTAAAAGAGTATTAAATAAACATGATAGGTTTTATTTTTAGAAAACCCAATCTATCATTACATTTTTATATAAGGAGAAAGCAAAATATTATTGATTATATAATATTAAAATATGAAGAAGATAATAGGATCATCGATCATGTGAAATCAATAATCTCGCCTTATACTTGATAGATTAAAACTTTAAGGATTTTTAATTTAAATTTTGAAATATTAAAAGTTTATATGAAATTGACCTAAAATTTACAGATATTTTGTATATTATAACCTAAATATTTTTAATCCATATTAGATGACATATCATCCTTATCAATTTAACATGATAGTTTCATTCAATACCTTCAAAACTTAAAATGTCAAAGAATTTAAATTTAAATTTTAAAATATTAGGGGTACATGCAATTGACTGGAAGATCAAGGAGTTTATGTGAGTTTTAAAATAATATATTGATTTTGAGAATATTTCCTTTTAATCTTTTAAATAACCTTATTAATTATTTTTTATGAGATTAAAGAACTTAATTAAAATTAGATAAATATTTTTTTTGGTGACTGGTCCAAAATTAGCCTTTGATTGAGATACTTATTCATTTGATTTTTTGTTATAGCTCAAAATTAGCCTTTTATTTTAAACATTTTTATAATTAAAAAAATTAAACATTACAATTATTTTTTTAAAATTATCATATATATTCCTCCTCTCCTCCTAAAATGTAGGAACTATTTACGTAATTTGGGTAAGGAAAATTAATTTTTAAAAGCTATTATATATGATACTCCTCTAGTTTTCTTGGAGTCGTAGTAGGAGAGTAGTCCTTAATTTTATAAATTATATTTTAGTTCCTAAATTTTAATATTATTATTCTCATTAATTAAAAATACAGACTTAGCAAATGATTGTGCAAATGTTTTGGTACAAATGACTATACAATTAAACGCTCATAAAAAATAGTTAAATTTTGCTCCCAAAGTCAATTTTTAGTCATGGACAAACTATATGTTGCATCATCCATAATGAAAAGTATTGATGAAACCTTATTTTTTTTCTCAAAATATATTATGTCGTGAAACATCTAAACACTTCAAAAATTGTTCTATAATATGAAATCGAGGGGGGTAACATTTTTCTTTCTTTCTTTTTCATTTTTTTGTTTGAATTAGAGGGTAGGCACTAATAGCCTAAATAATAAAATAAAGAGTGAAAGAGACATATAGTTAGGTTTGCTTAATTGATTTTAATTAAAAAATTAACATGTATAAGATAAATGAGCAAAGATAATTATACTCCACTGCTTCTTAGTATAAAAATTATTTAATTAATTTAATTAGATTAAAAAAATTAGTTATATTAATTAATTATTATAAATATAATATATTTTTCTTAAAATACCCTTATTTAAAATAAAATCCACCATATCATAGTATTTGATATTTTTAAACTATTTTTTTATGGATTCAACATTATTTTTTACCATATGTTAGTTTATAGATTTAAAAATGTTTAAAATTATTTTCTTAAAAAATAAAATAGTAGAATTTAGCTATGTGTCGTATTAATGAATTTCTCTATTGTAGCAAGTATGACTCTCTTTATAAGATATATATACATATTATTAAGTTATTGTTATACTAATTTATTATTGAAGGAATATCAATATAAGCATTTGAGAAAAAAAATAATAAATATGAAAAATATTTTATATATTAAAGATCAAAATTAAATTTTTAATTAAATCATATACTACGACTAGAGGAGTATTGTGACTTTTAATGAGCATAATTTTCTACCACTTATATAAATACATTGATTAAGATAATAATTAATCACAATTTATTTATAATAATCCTAAAATCAAATAAATTGTTACATGTAATATTGTATCCCACCCTTTAATTGGCTCATACATCAGTTGTTACAAAAAAATGTTGCAAAATATCCCCACATTACCAATTGTCTCTTAATAAATCAATTGGTAGTTACAAAAAAATGATGCAAATTAAAATATCCCTGCATTATAAATCTTTGAACAAACAGGTGGGAAAATAGTTGAGTAGCTAATGGTCGAGCCATTGGATCTCTTTATAAGCAATGCGGCATTTGAAGGGTGATTAGGAATAGCAAGCAAATGCTATTTCTAATCTTTGTCATTACAACTTCCTATATCCAACATAGGGCCTGTTTGGATAGGATTTTAAAAAAGTACTTATGAAAAAAAGGGCTTATGGACAACTTATGAAAAATGGCTTTTAGAGAAGAGTTTATGAAAAAAAAGTGGTTTTGAATAAATAGGTGTTTGGATAGTTATTTTTAGAATGACTTTTTATGGTGGTAAATTACCAAAAAGGGTATGATTTGATTTAAAGTAAGAGAGATGAGAGAGGTAGAGAGAAGATAAGAGAGAGGAGAGAGGGTGTAAGAAAAAGTAGAGATAAAAGAAGAGAGAGGAAATAGGAGAGAGGAGAGGGGTAGGTATGAGAGAGGAGAGAGGGTGTAAGAAAAAGTAGGGGTAATATAGTAATTGGATAGTCCATAAGCTCTTTTACTGTTGAAAAAGCTATTTTAAATAGCTTATTCAAAACCATAGTTTTAAACCATGATTTTGCCCAAAAGCATTTATGGACAAATAAGCCTGTTTGTTTTAAAATTTTCCCAAACCAAGGTTTTGCCCAAAAGGGCTTATAAAACCTTGGTTTGGGTGTGTTCCAAACACACCCATAAATAAATTAATGTTAGGTAACCCTTCAAATAAAATAAAAATATGCAAACTTAAAATTTCACTAAACAAAAATCAATCAACATACCTTTTATATTGACTCCATGGAAGATTTTTTATTGCCATTTCTAAAATTGTGCATCCCAAACTCCATATATCCACCGCAATTGTATAGCCATTTTTAGTGTTCTTTAATATCTCTGAGAAAAAAAATATAAATAGATAATTTTAAAAAAGGGTGAAAAGGTTAATGCCCATCACTTGAGAAAACTATATTTTCAAAGTATGTTGTAGATTGAACCACAAGATACATACTCCATGTGAATTGAAATTCCTCCATTTCACTGCATATATAGCAAATAAATTAATAAATGGATCTTATTAGTTAATTATGAAATTTCCCATACAATATGCATGCTTGCACACATGACTTTATTATGAATATTGACACACCGATTCGCTCCATGTTACTTCACTAATCACGATATTGGAATGTGAAAGTTGGGAGAGAATATTGGAAAAATTTCACAGATATACTATTTCAATTTTAAAATTTAAAATTAATTATTTTTATAAAAATGTGTTATTATTTGCTCATTAAGAGTAGTTAATACCTATTAAAAAATATGGGAGTTGTTAATTCTTTTTCTCTCATCTTCTCTCAACATAGTAATTAAATCTGAAATTTTTGTTACCAAAAGGGGTTAGGTTAGTTGAAGAGGCTTTACAATGTAAATTTGCTTATGTTTGTGTTAAATTCATTCGTATTGTTGTAAATTCATATAAAGTCATCAATGTTATAGTGTGACACTCATTGTTTCACCTAAAATACCCTTATTTAAAATAAAATCTACCATATTATAATATTTGATACTCACTGTTTTTTGGAATTTATCGATTCACAAAGTTTACATAATAATATTTTATGTGTTTGGTGCTAATTTATAGATTTTTTTCAAACTACTTGTTGATGGATTCAAAATGAAAGTTTTACCATCATAAGATGCTGGTTCATAGATTTAACAATTCTTCAATTAATTTATTAAAAAAGAAAATAGTATAATTTTTCTATGTGTGGCATTAATGAATTTCTAGCAAGTATAACTCTGGGACTATTTGGATAAGAGTTTAGAAAATGGTTTATGAAAAAAATAGCTTTTAGATAGCTTTTATAAAAAGGTTTTTGGAGAAAAATTTATAGGAAAAAAAGTGTTTCTGAATAAATAAGTGTTTAGATAGTTATTACCATAAGAAATTTTGTGATTGGTAAATTACTAAAAATAATATAATTTTATTAAAAATAGGAGAGGGGAGAGATGAGAGATGAAAGAGGAGAGAGGGTAGAGAAGAGATAGGAGATACTGTGTAAGAAAAAATAAGGTTAAAATAGTAATTGGATAGTTTATAAACTCTTTTACTGTTTCAGAAGATATTCTCAGTAGCTTATGCAAAACCTTGATTTTAAATCATAATTTGGTTCAAAAGTTCGCTTGGACAAATATAGCTATTTATTTTAAAATTTCTCCAAATTAAATTTTTTTAAAACCTAGATTTCCAATGAAACCAAATAGGCACTCTCTTTAATCTTTATAAGATATATATGTGAATTATTAAAATATTGTTGTATTAATTTATATTTTAGGAAATATCAATATGGGCAATACTTTTAGAAAAGAATTATAAATATGAAAAATATGTCATATATTAAGGACTAAAATTAACTCACCAATTAAATTTTATATTAAAACTAAGGGAGTATTATGACTTTTAAAGAGCATAATTTTCTACCATTTTTATAAGTACATTGATTAACATGATAATTAAACACAATCTATTTATAATAATCCTAAAATATTTGTTACACGTATTACTGTATCCCTTACATAAAAAAATGTATTATTGTATCCCATCCCTTAATTGGCTCATACATCAATTGGTAGTTACAAAATAATGTTTCAAAATATCCCTACATTACATATTCTAGAACAAATGGGTGGGGAAGTAGTTGCTCAGCTGCCATTGGATCTTTTTGAATTGGACTGGGAATCTAAAAAGTGATTAGGGATAACCAGCAAATTTATGCTATTTCCAATCTTTGCTTCCTATATATCCAACATTAAATGATAGTTTATCCTTCAAATAAAACAAAAATATAAATTTCACTAAACAAAAGTTAATAATAACACAGGCTTTTATATTGACTACACGGCTGGAAGGTTTTTTGGTTGCCATTTTTAGAATTGTGAATCCTAAACTCCATATATCCACCGCAATTGTATAGCCATTTTTACTGTACACCATCTATAAAACACATTAAATATCAAAGTTTAATATATTTTAGAACCAAGAAGAATGAGAAAAAAATAAAGATAATAAAGTGCATTCTTTTTTCTAAAAGAATTTAATTATATAACTTTTGACACACACATATATATATATATATATATACATATATAAAAACAAGAAGACAAATTTTACCTCCTGTGCCATCCAATATAGGCTTCCCTTAAAAGAATATATCAGGGAAGAAGAATTTACCTGATTCAAAGCAACCCATAAGTTAGAAATATTGATTTCCATCCTGACTAATAATACAACCGTGCTTAAAAAACTATATAAAATAAAAGAAATTAAAACTAGATGCGACTATAAAAGCAAATATTATTAAGTATATGCGCGTGTTGTGTGTTATATGTTACTCCTCCGGTACTTAATATAGAACATAATTTTGGAGTTAATTTTAATCCTAAATATAAGATTTATTTTATATATTTATCAACTTTTTTTTCTAAATTACCCATATTATTACCCCCTCAGCAATAATCAAGTAAGAGATGAGATGATAAGGTTAAATAAGATGATTAGGGTATTTTAGAAAAAATATATTATATTAACTAATTTTTTTAATCTAATCAAATTAGTTAAATATGTCATATATTTAAGATCGAATGAATATAAATATTAAGTTTTTGAAACGATAAAACATGATATATTATATGTTGTTTGGTCAATGGATCAAATTAAAATACTAAAGAAAATGTTACAGAAATTTTAAAGAGCACAAATCATCTCTATTATAACATAAATGAGATATGATATCAAGCACTTACACTTTGTGCCAATCCAAAATCAGCAAGTTTAATTTCACAATTAGGATTAAGTAGAATATTGGTTCCTTTAATATAATATCCCTGACAAAGAAAAACATAAAGAGAATTAACAAAAAAAGTGAGAAATTCTAGTTTCTAATCATCAAACTAAGTAAAAAAAAAGAACTAAGTATAGAGATTAAATAACTAACCTGTGAACTATGTTTCTACTGTACAAAGAAGCAAGGGCGGTGACAATTTGTTTGTTAAAATGTTGAATATAGAGTTCTTCAAGAGGACCGTATTTCTGCAGTATGCTATAGATTGAACCACAAGATGCATACTCCATATAAATTGAAATTACTTCTTTTCCCTGCATCTATAGGAAATAAATTAACAAATTAATGAATCTTATTACCAATTTGCTCCCATAGTATTTCACGATATTGGGATGTGAAAGTTGAGAAAGAATATTTTTCTCCTGCAAAAAAGAAGTAATAATTAATTATTATACTAATGTTATTTAGAGGCATATAGATAAATTTCAATCAACTCCAAATTGTACAAATAGCTACAAAACTAGCTACCGGTGTTTGGGAGAATCCAAAATTCATGCTTTGTAAGATAAAACTCTTCTTATATTTAATTTTTTTTTATACACCGTTAGACCAATATATAGAGTTGATCTCACATATTTAATTTAGACATTACAAAATAATATTTTAAAAATATTTGAAATGTGATTAGGAATAGCCAGCAAATCTGTGCTATTTCCAATCTTTGCCATTACAACTTCCTATGACCAACATAAATAAATTAATGTTAGGTAATCCTTCATATAAAATAAAAATATGCAAACTTAAAATTTTACTAAACAAAAATCAATAATATCGTACCCTTTTATATTGACTCCATGGAAGATTTTTGTTGCCATTTCTAGAATTGTGCATTCCAAACTCCATATATCCACCGCAATTGTATAGCCATTTTTAGTGTTCTTTAATATCTCTGAGAAAGAAAATATAAATAGATAATTTTAAAAAAGGGTGAAAAGGTTAATGCCCATCACTTGAGAAAACTATATTTTCAAAGTATGATATAGATTGAACCACAAGATACATACTCCATGTGAATTGAAATTCCTCCATTTCACTGCATATATAGTAAATAAATTAATAAATGGATCTTATTACTTAATTATGAAATTTCCCATACAATATGCATGCTTGCACACATGACTTTGTTATGAATATTGGCACACCCATTCGCTCCCATGGTACTTCACTAATCACAATATTGGAATGTGAAAGTTGGGAAAGAATATTGTAAAAATTTCATATATATACTATTTGAATTTTAAAAATTTAAATTAATTATTTTTATAAAATTGTATTGTTATTTGTTCATTAAGATTAGTCAATACCTATTAAAAAATATGAGAGTTGTTATTTCTTTTTCTCTCATCTCCATTCAATGTAATAATTAAATCTAAATTTTGGGTTACCAAAAGTGGTTAGATTAGTGGAAGGGGCTTTGCAATATGATGAACTAATGTTCAAATTCTTGTTGAGAGATGAGCATATATTTAGTGTTCGATAATACTAATAAATATGTGTGTTGTTGTATATTTACTTATTGTAATAGTAAATTAAGTTATGAATATAGGGAAAGAGAGTTATTAATTCTCTTATATTTTGATATAAATTTATTAGATTGTTGTTTTAAATTAAGTTGGTGGGAATATCGAAAATGAGAATTGTTAATTCATTTGTGTTGTTATGTTGTAAATTTGCTTATGTTTGTGTTAAATTCACGCCTATTGTTGTAAATTCATATAAAGTCACCAATGTTATATAGTATGACACCCATTGTTTTACCTAAAATACCCTTATTTAAAATGAAATCTACTATATTATAATATTTGATACTCACTGTTTTTGGGAATTTATTGATTCACAAAGTTTATATAATAATATTTTATGTGTTTGGTGCTAATTTATAGAATTTTTTCAAACTACGTGTTGATGGATTCAAAATGAAAGTTTTACCATCATAAGATGCTGGTTCATAGATTTAACAATTCTTCAATTAATTTATTAAAAAAGAAAATAATATAATTTTTCTATGTGTGGCATTAATGAATTTCTCTACCGCGAGTAGCAAGTATGGCTTTGGGTCTATTTGGATAAGAGTTTAAAAAATAACTTATAAAAAAATGGGCTTTTAGATAGCTTTTATAAAAATACTTTTGGAGAAGAGCTTATAAAAAAGTAATTTCTGAATAAATAAGTGTTTGGATAGTTATTACCATAAGGACTTTTGTGATTGATAAATTACCAGAAATAGTATGATTTTATTAAAAATATGAGAGAGAAAAGAGGGTGGAGAAGAGATAGGAGAGATGAAAGATATTGTAAGAAAAAATAGGGGTAAAATAGTAATTGGATAATCCATAAGCTCTTTTACTATTCTAGAAGTTATTCTCAGTAGCTTATGCAAAACCTTAATTTTAAACCATCGTTTGATCCAAAAGCCCGTTTGAACAAATATGACTATTTATTTTAAAATTTCTCAAAACTAAAGTTTATGCAAAAATTCCTTTTAAAACCTAAATTTCCAGTGAAACCAAGTAGGCACTCTCTTTAATCTTTATAAGATATGTATGTGAATTATTAAAATATTGTTGTTTTAATTTATATTTTAGGAAATATCAATATGGGCAATACTTTTAGAAAAAAATGATAAATATGAAAAATATATCATATATTAAAAACTAAAATTAACTCACTAATTAAATTCTATATTAAAACTAAAGGAGTATTATGACCTTTAACGAGCATAATTTTCTCCCATTTTTATAAGTACATTGATTAACATGATAATTAAGCACAATATATTTATAATAATCCTAAAATATTTGTTGCACGTATTATTGTATCCCTTACATAAGAAATGTATTATTATTATATCCCATCCCTTAATTGGCTCATACATCAATTGGTAGTTACAAAATATCCCTACATTACATATTCTAGAACAAATGGGTGATGAAGTAGTTGCTCAGCTGCCATTGGATCTCCTTGAATTTGACTGGGAATCTAAAAAGTGATTAGGGCTAACCAGCAAATTTACTTATGTTTATGTTAAATTCACGCGTATTATTGTAAATTCATATAAAGGCACCAATGTTATAGTATGACACTAATTATTTTTTCTAAAATACCCTTATTTAAAATAAAATCTACCGTATTGTAGTATTTGATACTCACTGGTTTTGGAATTTATTGATCCACAAAGTTTACATAATAATATTTTATGTGTTTGGTGCTAATTTATAGAATTTTTTCAAACTACTTGTTGATGGATTCAAAATGAAAGTTTTATCATCATAAGATGCTGGTTCATAGATTTAACAATTCTTTCAATTAATTTATTAAAAAAGAAAATAGTATAATTTTTCTATGTGTGGCATTAATGAATTTCTCTTCGCGTAGCAAGTATGGCTCTGGGACTATTTAGATAAGAGTTTGGAAAAGTTTATGAAAAAAAGGGTTTTTGGACAACTTTTTATAAAAAAAAATTTGGAGGAGAGCTTATAGAAAAAAAGTTATTCTAAATAAATAAGTATTTAAATAATTATTACGATAAGAACTTTTGTGATTGGTAAATTACCAGAAATTGTATGATTTTATTAAAAATATGAGAGATGAGAGATGAGAGAGGAAATAGGAAATAGGAAATAGAAAATAGGAGAGAGGAGAGAGTGTAGAGAGGAGAGAGGAGAGAGAGGGTGGAGAAGAGATAGAAGAGATGAGAGATTGTGTAAAAAAAAATAGGGATAAAATAGTAATTAGATAATCCATAAGCACTTTTACTATTTCATAAGCTATTCTCAGTAATTTATGCAAAATCTTGATTTTAAACTATGGTTTAGTCCAAAAACCCGTTTTAACAAATATGGTTATTTGTTTTAAAATTTCTCCAAACTAAGGTTTAGGCCAAAAGCCTTTTTAAAATCTAAATTTACAATAAAACCAAATAGGCACTCTCTTTAATCTTTATAAGATATATATATGTGAATTATTAAAATATTGTGGTATTAATTTATAATTTAGGAAATATCAATATGGGCAATATTTTAAAAAAATAATAAATATAAAAAATATGTCATATATTAAGAATTAAAATTAACTTACTAATTAAATTCTATATTAAAACTAAAGGAGTATTATGACTTTTAACGAGCATAATTTTCTACCATTTTTATAAGTATATTGTTTAACATGATAATTAAGCACAATCTATTTATAATAATCCTAAGATATTTGTTACACGTATTATTGTATCCCTTACATAAAAAAATGTATTATTATTATATCCCATCCCTTAATTGGCTCATACATCAATTGGTAGTTACACAATATCCCTACATTACATATTCTAGAACAAATGGGTGGTGAAGTAGTTGCTCAGCTGCCATTGGATCTTTTTGAATTTGACTGGAAATCTAAAAAGTGATTAGGGATAACCAGCAAATTTATGCTATTTCCAATCTTTGCTTCCTATATATCCAACATTAATTGATAGTTTATCCTTCGTATAAAATAAAAATATAAATTTCACTAAACAAAAATTAATCATAACACAGGCTTTTATATTGACTACACGGCTGGAAGGTTTTTTTGTTGCCATTTTCAGAATTGTGAATCCTAAACTCTATATATTCACCGTAAATCCGCAATTGTATAGCCATTTTTACTATTCACCATCTATAAAACACATTAAATATCAAAGTTTAATATATTTTAGAACCAAGAAGAACAAGAAACAAATAAAGATAATAAAGGGCATTCTTGTTTCTAAAAGAATTTAATTATATAACTTTTGACACACACATATATATATACATATATAAAAACAAGAAGACAAATTTTACCTCCTGTGCCATCCAACATAGGCTTCCCTTAAAAGAATATATCAGGGAAGAAGAATTTACCTGATTCACAGCAACCATAAGTTAGAAATCTTAATTTCCATCCTGACTAATAATCCAACCTTTCTTAAAAAACTATATAAAATAAAAGAAATTAAAACTAGATGCGACTATAAAAGCAAATATTATTGAGTATAAGCATGTGTTATGTGTTACTCCTCTAGTAAGAATATAATTTAGAAGTTGATATATCTTAATCCTAAATATAAGACATATTTTTTATATTTATCAATTTTTTTAAATTATTCTTATTGTTATTTTCTCAACAATAATCAAGTAAGAGAGAAAATAATAGTGTTAAGGAATATAATTAGGGTATTTTAAAAAAAATATCATATTAACTAACTTCTTTAATCTAATAAAATTAATTAAATATGTTATATATTTAGGACCAGAAAAATAAGATATTGTTTAAAACGATAAAACATGATATATTATGTGTTGTTTGATCAATTAATCAAACTAAAATACTAAAGAAAATGTTACATACAGAAATTTTAAAGAGCACATATCATCTCTATTATAAAGTAAATGAGATATGATATCTAGCACTTTCACATCGTGCCAATCCAAAATCAGTAAGTTTAATTTCACAATTAGGATTAAGTAGTACGTAAATTGGTCTTTTAATATCCCTGACAGAAAAATATAAAGAGAATTAACAAAAAAAAGTGAGAAATTCTAGTTTCTAATAATCAAACTAAGTAAAAAAAAACTAAGTATAGAGATTAAATAACTAACCTGTGAACTATGTTTCTACTGTGCAAATAAGCAAGGGCAAAGACAATTTGTTTGGTAAAATGTTGAATATAGAGTTCTTCAAGAGGACCATACTTCTGAAGTATGCTATAGATTGAACCACAAGATGCATACTCCATATAAATTGAAATTCCTTCTTTTCCCTGCATCTATAGGAAATAAATTAACAAATTAATGAATTTTATTACTGAAATTTCTCCTACAATATATGCATACATATATGAATTTATATATTATGAATATAGAGTTGATCTCACATTTTTAATTTAGACAGTACAAAATAATATTTTAAAAATATTTAAAATGTGATTAGGAATAGCCAGTAAATCTGTGCTATTTCCAATCTTTTGCCATTACAACTTCCTATAACCAACATAAATAAATTAATGTTAGGTAATCCTTCATATAAAATAAAAATATGCAAACTTAAAATTTCACTAAACAAAAATCAATCATAACGTACCCTTTTATATTGACTCCATGGAAGATTTTTTGTTGCCATTTCTAGAATTGTGCATCCCAAACTCCATATATCCACCGCAATTGTATAGCCATTTTTAGTGTTCTTTAATAATATCTCTGAGAAAGAAAATATAAATAGATAATTTTAAAAAAGGGTGAAAAGGTTAATGCCCATCACTTGAGAAAACTATATTTTCAAAGTATGTTATAGATTGAACCACAAGACACATACTCCATGTGAATTGAAATTCCTCCATTTCACTGCATATATAGCAAATAAATTAATAAATGGATCTTATTAATTAATTATGAAATTTCCCATACAATATGCATGCTTGCACACATGACTTTATTATGAATATTGACACACCGATTCGCTCCCATGGTACTTCACTAATCACGATATTGGAATGTGAAAGTTGGGAGAGAATATTGGAAAATTTTCACAGATATACTATTAGAATTTTAAAATTTTAGGTTAATTATTTTTATAAATATGTATTATTATTTGCTTGTCAATTGTAGTTAATACCTATTCGAAAATATGGGAGTTGTTAATTCTTTTTCTCTCATCTTCTCTCAACATAGTAATTAAATCTGAAATTTTTGTTACCAAAAGGAGTTAGGTTAGTTGAAGAAGTTTTATAATATAATGTAACTAACTATTGGGCAAATTCTCGTACAAAAATTTGTCAATATTTAATATTCGACAGTACTAATAAGATGTGTGTTGTTATATATTTTTTATTGTAGCTATAAATTAAGTTATAAATATAGGGAATGATAGTTGTTAATTTTCTTATATTTTGATATAAATTTATTACCTTATAGTTGTAAATTAAGTTGGCGGGGATATAGAAAATGAGAATTATTAATTCTTTTGTGTCGTTATGTTGTATATTTGCTTATGTTTATGTTAAATTCACTGTATTGTCATAAATTCATATAAAGGCACCAATGTTATTGTTTGTCACTTATTGTTTTACCTAAAATATCCTTATTTAAAATACAATCTATCATATTCTAGTATTTGATACTCATTGTTTTTGGAATTTATTGATTCATAAATTTTACATAATGATATTGTATAATGATATTTTATGTGCTTGGTGCTAATTTATAGAATTTTTTCAAACTAATTTTTGATGGATTGAAACTGATTTTTTTTACCATCATAAGATGCTGGTTCATAGATTTAAAAATTCTTAAATTATTTTATTAAAAAATAAAATAGTATAATTTTTCTCTCTCATCTTTATAAGATATATATGTGAATTATTAAATTATTGTTGTATTAATTTATTATTTAAGAAATATCAATATGGGCAATACTTTTATAAAAGAATGAAAAATATGAAAAATATATCATATATTAAGGACTAAAATTAATTTTCTAATTAAATTCTATATTAAAACTAAAGGAGTATTATAACTTTTAAAGAGCATAATTTTCTACCATTTTTATAAGTACATTGATTAACATGATAATTAAGCACAATCTATTATAATAATCCTAAATTATTTTTAATATAGAATTTAAAGGAGTATTATAACTTTTAAAGAGCATAATTTTCTACCATTTTTATAAGCACATTGATTAACATGATAATTAAGCACAATCTATTATAATAATCCTAAATTATTTGTTACACGTACTATTTTATCCCTTTTATAAAAAAGTGTATTATTATTATATCCCATCCATCAATTGCGTCATACATCAATGGGTAGTTACAAAATAATGTTGTAAAATATTCCTACATCACATATTTTAGAATAAATGGGTGGTGAAGTTGCTCAGCTGATAGTTGTGCCATTGGATATCTTTGCAAATTTGACTACAAATCTAAAAGGTGATTAGGGATAACTAGCAAATTTGTGTTATTTCCAATCTTTGTCATTATAACTTCCTATATATCCAGCATTAATGAATAGTTTATCTTTCATATAAAATAAAAATATAAATTTCACTAAACAAAAATTAATCATAACACAGGCTTTTTTTTTTTTATACAAAATAACACAGGCTTTTATATTGACTAACGGAGGGTTTTTTTTTTTTGCCATTTCTAGAATTGTGAATCCTAAACTCCATATATCCACCACAACTGTATAGCCATTTTTATTGTTCAACATCTAAAAAACACATTAAATATCAAAGTTTAATATATTTTAGAAACAAGAAGAATAAAAAAATAAAGATAATAAAGGGCATTCTTGTTTCTAAAAGAATTTAATTATATAACTTTTTACATATATATATATACATATATAAGAAGAAGAAGACAAATTTTACCTTCGGTGCCATCCAATATAGGCTTCCCTTAAAAGAATACATCAGGGAAGAAGAATTTACCTGATTCAAAGCAACCCATAAGTTAAAAGTATGGATTTCCTTCCTGACTAATAATACAACCGTGCTTAAAAAACTATATAAAATAAAAGAAATTAAAACTAGATGCGACTATAAAAGCAAATATTATTAAGTATATGCATGTGTTATGTGTTAGTTCTCCGATACTTAATATAGAATATAATTTAGGAGTTAATCTTAGTTCTGAATATAAGATTTATTTTTTATATTTATCAATTTTTCTCAAATTATCCATATTATTATTTCCTCAACAATAATCAAGTAAGAGAGAAAATGATAGGGTTAATTAAAGAAGATGATTAGGGTATTTAAAAAAAATATCATATTAATTAACTTTTTTAATCTAATCAAATTAATTAAATATGGCGTATATTTAATATCGAAGGAGTATAAGATATTAAGTGTTTGAAACGATAAAACATGATATATTTTGTGTTGTTTGATCAATTATTAATCAAACTAAAATACTAAAGAAAATATTGCAAAAATTTTGAAGAGCACATATCATCTCTATTATAAAATAAATGAGATATGATATCTAGCAGTTACATATCATGCCAGTTCAAAATCAGTAAGTTTAATTTCATAATTAGGATTAAGTAGTAAATTGGTTCCTTTAATATCCCTGACAAAGAAAAACATAAAGAGAATTAACAAAAAAAAGTGAGAAATTCTAGTTTATAATCATCAAACTAAATATAGAGATTAAATAACTAACCTGTGAACTATGTTTCTCAAGTGCAAATAAGCAAGGGTGGAGACAATTTGTTTGGTAAAATGTTGAATATAGAGTTCTTCAAGAGGACCATATTTCTGAAATATGCTATAGATTGAACCACAAGATGCATACTCCATACAAATTGAAATTCCTTCTTTTCCCTGCATCTATAGGAAATAAATTAACAAATTAATGAATTTTATTACTGAAATTTCTCCTACAATATATGCATACATATATGAATGTATATATTATGAACATTGCCATACCAATTTGCTCCCATAGTATTTCACAATATTGCGATGTGAAAGTTGAGAAAGAATATTTTTCTCCTTTAAAAAAAGAAGTAATAATTAATTATTATACTAATGTTATTTAGATCCATATAGATAAATTTCAATCAACTCCAAATTGTACAAATAGCTACAAAACTAGCTACAGGGTGTTTGGGAGAATCCAAAATTTACTTTTACGCTTTGTAAGATAAAACTCTTCTTATATTTAATTTTTTTTATATTACACCATTAGATCAATATAGAATTGGTCTCACATATTTAATTTATATAGAAGAAATTATTTAAAATAAAGTAAACCAAACGCCCACATCGCATTGGCTAATCAATTTTGAGTGTGTAGTAGACACATATACTTGAAAGAGTTGTTGAAGGCATTTTCCTTTAATTGCACATATTTGTCCAGTTGGACTGTAAAAATGCAAAATAAGCATTTTAGATAAGTAGAAGAAATAAACAAAACAAAACGTACACTACTATATTGTTACAATGCAAATTAAATGTATCAATTCATTGGCATCAATATTCTGGGTTGTTAGAATAATAAATTACATGTTAAATCCTTTATAAACATACCCAAATCCTCCTTGCACTAAAAGTTTTCCTCTCTTCCACTTGGGCTGGTTACTGATGACAGTGTACTCTTTTACTTCAGTTGCATGAGCATTTAACGGTGCAGGACTATAAGGAGGGAAACATAGAAAGATAAAGTAAATTTCAGAACTGCAGTACGAAAAATATATAAAAATACAATAATTAATTAACAACAACAAAAATAAAATGAATTAAATGATAATGAGTAAATCCCCTGTTATCAGTAGGTTGATGATGAGTGATTTCATCATGAGCATAGGAGGATTTAGTAGAGTTGGTGACAGAATCAGAGGTAGTAGTAGATATTATGGTAGAAACAGTGATCAGAGCGTAGAAAATAGAGATTTCAGGCAACACAATGCTTCCAATATTCTTCTTCTTCCCCTTCCCCTTCCCCTTCCATTCACTGCTTCACCATTCAAAGATGACGAACTGCAAAAGAAAAAAATTATAATCAGTGTCTTGAGAGTCAGACTAGCTAGATGTTAAATCAAGTCATCAGGTATCGGTTTTCATGATTCAATAAGTTAGACTGGTACTGTTAGAAAATAAACATCTCAAACATATAATAATCAATCTAGACTATCATATATACAAATACAAGATGCAGCGGAAACTTTAAATTACCTCTTGCCATTGCTTTGTTGATCTAGTCTCTGAGAGGATCTGGAATAAATCAAGGACACCTGTGAATCAATAAAGGATGTCAAATAATCAACAGGTTCTTCCAGCTGGTGATTAGGCACAGTGATGGCAACTGTGAAAACTGCCGTCACCAGTGGGGAACCTTCGAGAGGGAGCAGAGAAGTAGGTCTCGCTCTGGACTCAGAGAAAGCAGTACTGAATCAATTGTTTTGTGTTGTTGTGTTTCCACCATCAGGAAGACAACCTTAAATAAACTGAGTCCCCAACCCACCTTGGACCGGGCCTAATGACTACGGGCCACACTCAGAAATATTTATTAATTATCCTAATTAATATCTAAATAGGTTATATAATTATAATAAATATCTTACATTCTCCCACTTGGCCCGTATACTCAATGTCATTGCCCTGTCTAGGTACACTGATGTCATGCTACAAGAATCATGGCGATAAGTCCCCTATGATCGAGTATTACCTTCCATGTATTACAGGTAGCACCATCACTTAATGGGTATCACAATATACATGAACTCAATGTTCATTTGGTTCCTATCTCAATGTTTATCAATTTCAACAGCACAAATGTATACAATCACAAATTTGAAATGATAAACCACAAAATGTAATTTCATTGCTCATACCTCCACTAATCAAAAGTTGGACGAAGTCCCATATGAGGTACATGTGTCACAAAGATGTTCGGCTTCAATCCTTTCGTCAAAGGATCAGCCAACATATCCAATGTACTGATGCGTTCAACGGAAACCTGGCCATCCTGAACCCTTTCTCTCAAGCAAAGGAATTTAAGTTCGACAAACTTGCTTCGACTCTTATTCCTTTTGTTGTTCGCTATGGCCACCGCAGCTGCGTTATCACAGTACATTCTGATTGGCTTAGAGACTGAATCCACAATCTTAAGCCCAGCAATGAAATTCCTTATCCAAATAGCTTGTGAACTTGCTTCAAAACACGCGATATACTCAGCATCACCGGTAGAGGGAGCTGTTAGAGTCTGCTTAGCGCTTCTCCATGATACAACTCCTTCTGCCAACAGGAAGATGTAACCAGATGTAGACTTGTTCGTATCTACGCATCCTCCAAGATCTGAATCTGAGTATCCAATCACGTCCAAACTGTCTGTTCTTCTATATGTGAGCATGTAGTGTTTGGTGCCTTGTAGGTACCTAAACACCTTCTTCGCAGCCGTCCAATGTGCTTCCCCAGGATTACTTTGGTATCTTCCCAACATACCCACAGCAAAAGCGATGTCAGGTCTTGTACAAACCTGTGCATACATCAAGCTTCCTACCGCTGAGGCATATGGGACCCTTTCCATCTGTTTCTTTTCAAGCTCGGTTTCAGGACATTGTTTTAGACTGAATTTATCTCCCTTTTCAATAGGAGCCACGTTAGATGAACAGTTCTGCATTCTGAATCGTTCAAGGATCTTGACAATGTAAGCTTCTTGAGATAAGCCTACAAGACATTGGGTTCTATCTCTATGGATCTTTATGCCAATGACATAAGATGCCTCACCCATGTCTTTCATGTCAAAACTCTTAAACAAAAACTGCTTCACCTCACGCAATAAACCCAGATCATTGGTAGCAAGTAGAATGTCATCCACATACAAAATCAAGAATACGATCTTGCTCCCACTAGCCTTGTGGTATATACAGTCATCCATGATGTTCTCAACAAAACCAAATGATGTGATTACTTCATGGAACTTCAAGTACCACTGCCGCGAAGCCTGTTTGAGACCATATATTGATTTCTTCAACTTGCATACCAAATGCTCTTTCTCTTCTGCAACAAATCCCTCAGGCTGTTTCATATAGACTTCTTCCTCCAGTTCACCATTGAGGAAAGCAGTCTTCACATCCATTTGGTGCAACTCCAAATCAAAATGTGCAACCAATGCCATGATGATACGGAATGAATCTTTCTTAGATACAGGTGAAAAGGTTTCACTGTAATCGATTCCTTCCACTTGAGTGAATCCCTTAGCAACCAACCTAGCCTTGTATCTATCGATGTTACCTTGTGAGTCTCTCTTGGTTTTATAAACCCATTTACAGCCAATGGCCTTAGACCCACTAGGCAACTCTACAAGTTCCCAAACATGGTTGTTTGCCATGGAATTCATTTCATCAATCATAGCATCATGCCACAATTTAGAGTTCGCACTCTTCATAGCCTGAGTAAACGATAAAGGATCATTCTCAATACTTACATCACAGTCAACTTCAGCAGAATACACTACGTAGTCATCAGGTAATGCCGGTCTCCTCTCTCTAGTTGACCTCCTCAATTCAACCTCTTGGGTTAATTGAGGTTGCTGAATAAGGACATCCTCTATCACATCTTGTGGTGGTTCCACTTGTGTAATAGGTTGACCATCCGGTATGTGTCCATCTTGTTCAGCATCGTCAACTTGAGCCACAGGGTCTACATCACGTTCAATGTCAATCCTAACAGTAGGAATGTCAATCTCAACTGTAGGATGATCATCAACTATCGATGTCCCCTCATGAATGACATCAGTGGTTCGCTTTATGTGATCATCCAGTAGACAATCACTCCCACTAATCACATCATTCTCAAGAAACTTGGCATTCCTAGACTCAACAAACCTTTTAGAAGGTGGAGGACAATAAAACTTGTAACCCTTAGACTTCTCCGCATAGCCTACGAAGTAAGCTCTAATAGTCTTGGGGTCCAACTTCTTCTCTTGTAGATTGTACACTCTTACTTCAGCAGGACAACCCCATACCTTGAAATGGTTTAAACTGGGTTTCCATCCTTTCCAGATTTCAAAGGGTGTCTTAGACACTGCCTTTGTTGGAACCCTGTTTAATATGTATGTGGCTGTCTTGAGTGCTTCCTTCCACAAAGAAGATGGTAGTTTGGAGCTACTCATCATGCTCCTAACCATATCCAGCAAGGTCCTATTTCTTCTCTCAGCTACACCATTCATGTCAGGTGATCCAGGCATAGTATATTGGGCTACTATACCTTGCTCTCGAAGAAAATCAGCAAATGGACCTGGCGCTTGTCCTTCACTAGTGTATCTGCCATAGTACTCACCACCACGGTCTGATCTCACGATCTTGATTGGTTTCCCAATCTGTTTTTCTACTTCCGCTTTATATTCTTTGAAAGCACCTAGTGCCTCACTTTTATTATAAAGCATGTAGACATACATGTATCGTGAGTAATCATCAATAAATGTGATAAAGTACTTTTGACCATGTGCAGTCAAATCAGGGCAACAAATATCCGTGTGTACAATTTCTAGCAATTCAGAACTTCTCTTAGCCCCTTTATGTGACTTATTGGTCTGCTTACCCCTAATGCAGTCCACACAAGAATCAAACTCCGAATGGTTCAAAGATGGAAGAATTCCTTCTTTGTTTAACCTTTTGATTCTATCAACGGAGATATGTCCCAATCTCCTATGCCACAGGCTATAAGAATTCTCATCAATGACACTTCTCTTAGTACCACGCGAAATAGTAAAAGATTGAGGCGAGTCAAAAATAATTTTAAATAAGCCATCAATCATAACTAAATTTGCAATAAAAACAGAATCCCTTTTCAAAGTCATGAGTTTCTTAGAAAGAACTAAATGATAATCAAATGGAATGAGTTTTGACATAGAAATCAAATTCATTTTGTAAGAGGGAACATAAAACACATCATAAAGTTCCAAAACATGATTATTTGAAAAGGTTATGCGAAAAGTTCCAACGGCTTTCACAGGGTCTCCCTTCCCACTGCCTGAAAGGACAGTTTCCTCATTGGGATGTGGAGGCCTGCTTGACAGAAAGCCCTGCGTGGTAGTCGAAATGTGGATCATCGAACCAGTGTCAATCCACCAAGTGTCATCATTAACGCTAGAAAAGTTAGATTCAAAAGTAACACACGATGAAAGCATACCTCTCATCTCCATTATATGTTGCCTCACACTGCCAATACCTGTAAGCCTCTTAGCACATAATTCAGACACGATAGCACCACCCACCTGCTTGTCTATCAGCTTGAATTGCTTATCTAAGGCTTCTAGGTATCCTTTGGCTGTGTCGCTCTTAGGGACTGCTTCCCTAATGCTTCTGGTGATCCTTTGTTGCATAAACAGAAGAGATGAGCGGTTACTCCGCTCCCACATATTATACCTTTCCTTTGCCTCTCTGTCATCGGAGGCATCATCAGGTCTAGGAGGTTGTTCACACCTCAAGGCATAATCCAAGTCCAAGAAACCAAGCTGCAGCAAAACATCATCTCTCCAGTCAGCATAGTTGATGCTGCCATCTAAGATTGTTTTGTTGCTTACATCATCCATAATCCTAGAGGTAGCAATTAGATCTGCAAAAATAGAACAGACAAATATACAAATAAGCTCACAAGTAAAAATTTGAAGCAATCACAAGTCACTGTGCCATGTATGCATGCTTAACTCAAATGTAGCACGCAAGCAATATAAATACGTATCACCAATGTCTACCTGTGGGCAAAGACATTAGCATAGCATGTATTTATCTCAAGTGATGGGACTAGAACGCATTTGTAATTAACTAATACCTGTGGGCTACTTAGAAAATAACAAGGCCATTCTATCCCACCCTAATTAAATGTACAATTATGAGATATCTACCTGTGGGCAAAGATAAACCATAACTACACATTTAATTACAATTGATATCCTAAATCCTTATGTGATTAATGAATGCATGTAAACAAATTCAATAAACAAGGATGCTGTGGTTACTCCTCAAGGAATTACATGCTAATCACAGATATCATTTATGTGCACTGAAAATCCAAATGTGCATAACGTAATGGAGCAATTAATTCTCCCCTAATTAAATGTACAATTATGAAATATCAACCTGTGGGCAAAGATAAATCAAAACTATACATTTAATTATAAGTGATATTTTAAATCCATATGTGATTAATTAATGCATGCAACAAATCAATAAACAAGGATGCTGTGGCTACTCCTCAAGAAATTGTACGCTAATCACAAATATCACTAACGTGCATATAACTCCAAATATACACAACTTAATTAACAAATTAATTTAATCAACAAATGTGACTAATTTAATCAACAAATGTGACTAAATAACTTAATTTAAATTCTTCCACTATTCAATGCACCCAAAAAATGTTTAACAAATTAATTTCAATTCAAAAGGTTTTTACAAAATCAAACAGTTAATTTAATTGCCAAAGAAGAAATTAAAATATAAAATAGGCAATTAAATAACACAGAAAAAAATCAAAATTTGTAAGCACCTTTTTCAAATATTAAAATTATAGAGAAATTAATTTAAACATTTATAGTGCATGTAATAGTAATTAAAAAATTCTGGAAAAATCAAATTAAATGGCCAAAAAATAATTTTCTGGAACTAAAACCAAATGGCTCTGACTCAAAGGGTCCAAAATAGAGCCCAAAATTATTTTCCAGAACCAACACAATTTTTGTCTCAACCCAAAACAGTACGGCAGCCCAGCAGACCCTTTTAAAAAAACAAAATCTGCAGCCCAACACGCGAAGGCCCACCATGCAAGTAGCAGAAAGAAACACCAAAAAAAAAAATCTGCTGGTGGCCCAAAACGCATGGCGGCCCAGAAAGCATTTTTCCAAAAACAAAAACTGTCTGCAGCCCAACCGCCACGACGCCATAATCTGTCCAAAAAAAAAAAAAATTGTTTCGGCCCCGTAATACTTGGCCCAGCGGAAAACCTTTTTTTTTTTTTTTTTTTAAACAGTGGCCCTCCCATTAATGAAACGGTGCGTTTCGGCTTGGGGCAGAAACTCACCGTTTCGGCCTCTACTCATGCTGAGTCGGGTTAGGTTAACCCGACTCAGCAACCGACGACCCGATGCCACAGGAAGCCATGGCCGCCGCAATGCTTCATCTGCTGAACGCGACGCCGGCGACTCTGCTCTGTTAATTTTCGACAGTTTTCTGGTGGATCTTACGGCAACATTGCACTACCGCCATCGGCGACTCCCACGGTGGCTCTGCACGGTGACACGCACGACGAGTCTTCTCTAGATGGGCTGCTCGTCGCGCCGTCATCATGCCGCCTTGGAGACTCTTGCCTTTGCAGTGACCTCCGTGGCTGTTCCTTCTCCATCAGCAGTCTCACGGCGGAGGTGACTCACGGTGACTTCTCTGGGGCGGTCACACTCACCGGAACGGCAACTCCATTGACCCTCACATTCTCGTCACAGAACAAATACAAATGGTCAAAGATAAAAGAAATTAAAAATTATAATTTTAGAATTCCATATATCTTTCCCTGATTATTACTCATAAAAATTAGAGATCAATAAATAAGGCAAAAGTGATCTTAAACCAGGCTCTGATACCACATGTTAGAAAATAAACATCTCAAACATATAATAATCAATCTAGACTATCATATATACAAATACAAGATGCAGCGGAAACTTTAAATTACCTCTTGCCATTGCTTTGTTGATCTAGTCTCTGAGAGGATCTGGAATAAATCAAGGACACCTGTGAATCAATAAAGGATGTCAAATAATCAACAGGTTCTTCCAGCTGGTGATTAGGCACAGTGATGGCAACTGTGAAAACTGCCGTCACCAGTGGGGAACCTTCGAGAGGGAGCAGAGAAGTAGGTCTCGCTCTGGACTCAGAGAAAGCAGTACTGAATCAATTGTTTTGTGTTGTTGTGTTTCCACCATCAGGAAGACAACCTTAAATAAACTGAGTCCCCAACCCACCTTGGACCGGGCCTAATGACTACGGGCCACACTCAGAAATATTTATTAATTATCCTAATTAATATCTAAATAGGTTATATAATTATAATAAATATCTTACAGGTACGAGTTAATTCATAAGATAACTCTCCGAACATAAATATATGAGCAAATTATACCTCTCAACCCACTTTTTTATCCAAATTTATAATTTAATATATATATATTTATTAAAGAACAAAGAAAAGAATTGGAGAAGCAATTACCTACTAGCAATAGGTTGATGATGAAGAGAGATTGCATGAGAATAGGAGGCAGAGTTAGAAGAGATGGTGCCAAGATTGGATGTACTATATATAATGGTTGAAACGGTTCCAAACCGTAGGAAATCGAGGTTTCAGGCAACACAATAATGCTCCCAATCTTATTATTCTTCCCCTTCCACTTCTCTCGTAATTTACTTGCTTCACCATTATTCAAAGGGGAAGAACTGCAAAAAAAGAAAAGAAAAGAAAATTATAATTAGATCAGTGTTTTAAGAGCCGGACCTCATATTATTAAACCAAAAAGGGCCACGAGTCTCAGTTTTCAAGGACAAAATTACACACACACACACGTGTATAAGATATTTAATTACTTAAAAGTTCAATAATAACTCATGAGTGTATAATGATAAGTTTTAATATAAAAAATAATAACTATTTTATTCTATTCACTTATTATTAGGATTTTTTAATAATTAAATTCCTTCGTTAAAATCTCATTAATAGAATAACAATAACGTGTCTATTGTTATTTTATTTTATTTTTATTGAGAGAAAAGGGGCAGTTGCTTACTGTTTTTTTTAGTTGACATATGGAAGAAAATCGAGATATATATGCAAAATCAAGAAATTATCTCTTGCATTTGAAGGTGCCTTTATATATCAAATTTGATCTGGGGATTCTGATTAATTATAATCAATTAAAATCAATTGATGTAACAAAATCAATAGCCTTTTGCCAATATGATTTCTTTCCTTTCCCAGAGTTATCACTAATAATAAAGCTTTTTTTTATAATTCATAAAAAAGTCATTCCCTCTTTCATATTATAAGATATTTATTCCTTTGTGGGCAATTTCGAAATAAGTTCATTAATGAATCCTTATCGTTTTCAAAGCATTATATTTTGAAACATCTAAACCCTCCAAAAACGGTCTTATAATATGGAACTGAGGGAGTAACATTTTTCTGAAAATACTAAAAAATTCACCATCTTCTTTATAAAATATCTTTTTACCTTAAACATAACAGCTAGTAGAAAAATTTATTTTAATTTTAAATATAAAATTTTAATCTATTTTATTTTTTAAATTTAAAATTTTTTCCCATTCAAATTATTTCTATTGACTTCATGTATATGTTATGGAAGTTTTCTACCATTAGAGCAGTAAATGGAAAATTATTTTAAAGTTATAAATAAAAAATTTAATAATCAAAAAGTATAATACTAACTGATGAGTGTGTAATAATAAATTTATACTATATATTTGTTATTGAGCTTTTTAATTAATTATTTTTTTTACTATTTTATAATAATTCTCTCATGAATAAAATTTAAAAGAGATATTTTAAAAAATTATCACACATTTTTATAAATAATGAATTTAAGCAATCTTCTCAATATCCATGCACCTGGCTCCTGAACAAAGAAAACAGAAAGTTGTTTGAAAGTAGAAATTGCCATTGTTATGAGCTTCAGGTAGAAGAGGATTAACAGGAAATTGACAATCTGTTGTGTTGAATGCAAAGGAAGAGACCTCCATTGAATCAAAACAGCACAGTCAAGCTCATCTTTCTCATTTTTCTCCGAAATCCCCTCTCTCCAGTCTCCATTACGCCACGTGTCACCTCTAACCTCTCTTTCTCCTCCTTCACCCTCCAAAATCCACATTTTCTGTTTCATTCTTCAGTTTCCTTTGCCCTTTCCTTGCTCTGTTTTACAAAATTCCAGTTGGTTCCAGCACTTTTTCTTTTTTGGAATTATAATTTCTCTCTTCTTCATTCCTTGCCGTTACTACTGTTCTAGAGTTTCAGGCATATTTCCATTGAAGCATCGTTTTCTCGTGTTTTCTTTGACCTTGACGGCAAATTACATTTCTCACTCTCTTTGATTTTTTTCAATTTGTAAATCTTGTTGCCTACATTTTCTTCGCGGTACAAAAAGTTTCTGTCATTTCCTCAACCACTCTCTCTCTCTCTCTCTCTCTCTCTCTCTCTGAGTCATATCGTAGATCATAAAGTGCGTATAGAAGCGTCGCGATTTAGTTCGTTAAGTTCTTTCTGTTCGTTTGAATTTCGTCGACCTTCACGTACGGAAAATTAGGCTTCACACTTTATTGATTTTCAATTCGTCAATTTTGGTGGTTTGGCTTCATGTGCTTCATAGAGAAGTTCTGGTAATTTCAATCGTCTCTCTCTTTTTCTAACTCTCTCATACATTATCATACATACATTACAATGTGCATGCATAATGAAGCATGAAGTTTTTGATGCCGTCAGTTTGGTTTCTGCGAAAACAATCCGAATGTTGAGTTGATTTCTGTATATTTTAAGATGCACGCCGAGGATAGATGACGTTGATGATCGATCGTCTGGACAGAGACGACGAGGAGAAGAAAAATAATTGATTAAATCGTGGCCTGGAGGTGGTCGCCGACGCCAATGACGAATCACGAGTTGGCTCCGCAATCACTGACGAGACGGCCGTCGAGAAGCGCCGCCACCACATTCTCCACCGAGGTCTTTGATAATGAAGTCGTTCCTTCCTCCCTTGCCTCCATCGCACCCATTCTCCGAGTCGCCAAGGAGATTGAGGTCGATCGCCCCAGGATTGCCTATCTATGTAATCAACACGTTCACAAAATTTATTCAATTTGGAACCCTCCTCAGCATATTATCGCACAAATTAATTCGATATTGGTTTGTTTGTTTTAATTTGGAAGGTCGCTTCTATGCTTTCGAGAAGGCGCACAGATTGGATCAAAGCTCCAGCGGGCGTGGCGTTAGGCAGTTCAAGACTTTACTTCTGCAGCGATTGGAGCGGGTAAATAAAACCGTTCCTTTTCATTTCTCTCTTGTGACAACGTTTTTTTTTAAAATTCATCTTAATATATTTGTTTTAACTTTATGTACTTAAAATTTCTCTCTTATTTAGAATGTTCCTATGAATTATCTTTTTCTTACAATTTTGTTTTTCCATTTCCCCCTTATTTTAGAAATATTTGTTTGGATTCGAATTCCTTAATTGTTCTCGCTCTAGTTTAAAATTTTTATTTATAATATATATTATTATTTACTTGCTCCAACTAATTTATGCAACAGTGACGGTGACAGAGCTGATCATAAACCTAATAATATTACTTATCCCCAATTTTTTCACCCAATTCACAATAGTTTGTATTTAAATCTATCTATTCCTTGGATAAAAGAATCTATCTATTCATTTTTTAAGTCAACGAAGTTGACCGAATTTTAGTCAGCCATAGCTTTGACATGCTACAGTTATATTGGCTTAGAAATGACATGTGAACAGAGAGATTCGTTGTGTAATTTGAAAAGGGAGTGGGTAACTGTTTCTTTTTCCCCCTCATTCCAACTCACCATCCGTCCAATTCCAGGACAATGCATCTAGTCTTGCCTCTCGGGTTAAGAAGACAGATGCGAGGGAAATCCAGGCTTACTATAAGCAGTACTACGAACAATATGTCAGAGCTCTAGACCAGGGGGAGCAGGCAGACCGGTACTTACATGCTCGAATTCATATAAGAATAATAAGATTATTTGTTTTTACTTTGAAGCTTGAACATTCTCTCTGGTTCTCATTTATAGAAGTTTTCCTTAAATTGCTTATACGCTAAGTAGCAAAGTTTGTTCGCTCCTTCTTTTGCAGAGCCCAGCTCGGTAAGGCTTACCAGACCGCCGGGGTTCTTTTCGAAGTGCTTTGTGCAGTTAATAAAAGCGAGAAGGTTGAGGAAGTAGCTCCTGAGGTAAGTCACATTTCAGATTCGTTTTGTCGTGAATTTTTGTGTGTATTCACGCACTTTTTTCTCGGAACATCCAAATCTTGGAGATGTAACAGCTATAAATTTTGTGTAAGCAGATTATCGCGGCTGCTAGAGATGTCCAGGAAAGGACGGAATATTATGCGCCTTATAACATTCTTCCCCTGGATTCTGCAGGGGCTTCTCAGCCTGTTATGCAGCTTGAAGAGGTAATCCTTCTGCAGTATCCCTCTTGGATATCCCTTACTGTTTCATTTGGCATTGTATTGAATCCTTTGGCTTTTCCCATATTAGATCAAGGCAGCTGATTCGGCACTAGGGAATACTCGTGGCTTGATCTGGCCTAATACATTCGAGCCACAAAGGCAGAAAGCTGGAGATTTAGACCTGCTTGATTGGCTTAGAGCCATGTTCGGGTTCCAGGCATGTAATCCACTCCAAAGATAAATGGAGAGAACACAAAATTTATGCATACCTGAATTTTTTATTTAACCTCCCTAGATTATTAATGCATTTGTTTATTTGGATCCAGAGGGACAACGTTAGGAATCAGAGGGAGCATTTGATTCTGCTTCTTGCTAACAATCATATAAGACTGATTCCCAAACCTGAGCCGCTCAACAAGGTACGTAAACCTTTACTTCCTCCTATTCGGTGCAATCATTTTAGACTAAAATACGACTGAGTTAAAGCAGAAACACGGAATACGAAGTTAATTTTGCATTCTCTAGTTAACTGAGTAGCCCTGCCTTTTTCCCCCATGCATTAAATTTGTTTTTGGTCAAATGCAGCTTGATGATCGAGCAGTTGATGCAGTGATGAAAAATCTCTTTAAGAACTACAAAAACTGGTGCAAATTTTTGGGACGAAAACATTGTTTACGGTGAGATATAAGCATGCATGCATAAGCGAACATTTGTGGCATTTGGCTTTCTTATGCGGTTCGGTTGTCATACAAATTTCAAGAATCAAAATCTTGCGATGCCAAAATTGACTTGTATGTCATATATCTTGGTTTTTCACAGACTTCCTCAAGGTCAACAAGAGATACAGCGGAGGAAGTTGCTTTACATGGGTCTTTATCTTCTCATCTGGGGTGAAGCAGCTAATGTTCGCTTCATGCCGGAATGTATCTGCTATATATTCCACAACGTAAGTACAAACTTCCTTAATCTTCTAATTTTCTTATGCCAGCCCGAAATGTCGTACCAAATGTTAATTTATCCTGGAAGGGTTTATTGAAATTTTTCAAAATGTGCTAACAATATCTGACAACTACTTTAGATGGCATATGAGCTCCATGGTTTATTGGCCGGAAATGTCAGTATTGTTACTGGTGAAAATATTAAGCCTTCTTACGGTGGCGACGATGAAGCATTTCTGCGCAAGGTTATAGCTCCAATCTACCGAGTAATTGAAAAGGTACGTTGCTGTCCAACATTTTTGACATACTTTGGCAAGTACGTATGCAAGTTTCAATGATACTGAATAGCTTTCCAGGAAGCCGAAAAGAGCAAAAATGGAACAGCTTCTCACACAACTTGGTGCAACTATGATGATCTAAATGAGTATTTCTGGTTCGTTTGGCTTTAGATCTTCATGGACAACGACTTTGTTTGATGGGTTCATCAGTTCATTAAATATTCGTTTGTCTTGCCATTCTGCTCCAGGTCATCTGATTGCTTTTCTCTTGGATGGCCCATGCGTGATGATGGTGACTTTTTTAAATCGACTTCCAACATGGCACAGGTACTAGGTACTCATATTCTTTAGGATCGCAGCCTTCATAATAAAATACTTTTTCGTTCACTGAGTATATAATTTCTGTATCAGGGAAGAAAAGGTGCTCTGAGAAATTCAAATTCTAGAAGTACTGGAAAATCGAATTTTGTTGAGACCCGGACTTTTTGGCATATTTTTCACAGTTTCGATCGTCTTTGGACCTTCTATTTACTGGGTTTGCAGGTATATTATTCAAACAGAAGGAAGTTTTGATGTTTCTCTCCCTTGATCATGCTTATGACAAGGCTTGCACATTCTTATTGCAGGTAATGATTATTATTGCATGGCAAGGAATTTCAGTGGCGGATATCTTTAAGAAAGATGTCTTGTATGATCTGTCAAGTATATTCATTACTGCGGCCATTCTGCGCCTCCTGCAAAGTATGATATAAAGTTTCATTTAAATGGCTCTTATCATGCTACCATCGGATCACTTGTTTCATGATTAACTTATCATTTGATTGAAATTCTCTGAAATCATCATACAAGCAGTAGAAACTTCACAAGCCATAGAAGCACAAAAAAGTATAACATTGAATGTTATTCGTGTTTATGGCTGAGATTATAATAAAAGAATCTAAACGTCTTACTGAAATAAAAAATGCGCTGACAAGTTCTGTTAACTTCAACTCTTCATTTTAAAAATAAAGTTTGGAAGTGGATTCTATATCTTTATCCTCGACTTTTTTCTGCCTTCATGTTTTTGGTCCTTGTTCACATAAATTTACCTTAGTTTCCATCCTTTTCATATTGGCCCAGGTATCTTGGACTTGATCCTGAACTTTCCGGGTCATCATCGATGGAGATTCAGTGACGTGCTAAGAAATATTCTTAAAATCATTGTTAGTCTTGCATGGGTTATCATTCTTCCAGTCTTCTACGTGAATTCCGTTTACTATCTCCCACCAAGTATTAAGAAGTTGCTTTCCTTTGTCGATGAAATGAGGACCATTCCAACATTGTATATCCTGGCAGTTGCATTATATATACTTCCGAATTTACTAGCAGCTGTTCTCTTTCTTTTCCCAATGCTCAGGCGTTGGATCGAAAACTCTGACTGGCATATTGTTAGACTTCTCTTATGGTGGTCACAGGTATAGTTGCAGTTGCATTATGCTTACGTAACTCATTCACTGGAAAATGTAGCTTCTTTCTTTCTCTCTTTATAAATGTTTTAAATTTTTTTTAAGGTCACTTTTTGTTTGTTGCGAAAGCAATGCAAAGATATATGCAACACTAACTAGACATCAGTAGGGGAATATGTAGAAGTACAATCAATTTTGTTTCTTTTCTGTTTCTTAATCACCCTTAAAAGAGAAAATCATACATGTATAGTGGAAGCAACCTGGAATTCATGAAAGTCTTGCCGTAGCCTATTCCTAAGCTATCTGAAAGCTCTAAGTTTATATTTTTTTCTTTTGATCTTCTTAATAATTCTTTCACCTCCTGCAGCCAAGGATTTACGTTGGAAGGGGAATGCATGAAAGTCAATTTGCTCTTCTAAAGTGAGTTTTGCAGAACCCTAGTGAATGATGGTCAAATAATCTGTTGTCCTTGCCCGGGTTTTTATTACCTTAGAATTGTTAAATTATCGGGTCGTCTTCTTGTCTTTCAGGTATACTATTTTCTGGCTGCTGCTTCTTGCTTCTAAATTTGCCGTAAGCTTTTTTATGCAGGTAACTTTGATTATGTGCAGTATTTGTTTCATCTATAACTGTTCATGAGAAGCTTTTTGGGATGTTGGTTTCCATTAACTGTTTTCTCTTCCATATATAGATAAAACCTCTAATTGAACCCACAAAGGAAATAATGAGCATTCAGCGAATTCATTTTGCTTGGCATGAATTTTTCCCTAATGGTAGTATATCTTCTTTTTCTTTCTCATGATTTGAATGTATTTAATTGCTTAATTTCAAAGTTATTTATCTAAATAGTTTCCTTCCTATATATGCAGCTAAATACAACTACGGGGCGGTTTTTGCGCTATGGTCTCCTGTACTTTTGGTGTGTATTCCATGTTTCCTGTTTTTGTTCGAATATTTTAATCTTCCCATCAGCGTTTTGACATGTTCAATGTAGGTTTATTTCATGGACACTCAAATATGGTATGCCATATTCTCAACTTTGTATGGAGGTGTTGTTGGGGCCTTCGATCGTCTAGGAGAGGTAAATATCAACTTTTTACCCAACCTTTCTTGCTATCCTATATAGGCTTTATTCATTTTGTGTAGACCGGACCTACAATTCGGACCCATTCATCTGTATTAGAAATTTAGGGGACACTATTGCAAACATAGAAATCTGCACCATTACTCTTTTCCTTATGTTACTATTAACAAAAAAACTAAGATAACTTGTGTCAACTCCTCAAATCCATATTTGTATAACAAAATATACAAAACATTATACTATTTATAAATTATGAATATGAATAATATACAGCTTCATGTAAGGCATGATAACCATGTTGGAGTTATACAGTAGAATATGAAAGGGGGGGGGGGGGCTTCACATTGCCTTAAACCCTTAAATTCATGAATACTATGAAACTGCAGTATTTCAACTGCGACTTAATGTTGAGCTCTGTGCTTATACAGATACGAACCCTGGGCATGCTAAGGTCAAGGTTTCAGTCATTGCCTGGCGCATTTAACACATGTTTGGTACCTACAGATATGAAACAGAAAAAGAAATTTTCTTTGTCAAAGCGATTTGCTGAGGTTGCTTTAACATATTTTTTTGGTCTTTTAACATTTTGTTGCTACGTAGATTTCTGTCATTAATATTTCATCTTTACTTAAGTTCCATGTTGTATAGATTTCTGCAAGTAGAAGAATCGAAGCTTCCAAATTTGCCCAGTTGTGGAATGAAATTATTTGCAGTTTCCGTGAAGAAGATATTATAAGTGATAGGAAAGACCCGAGATCCAAACTCTACCTAGTTGCTTTCTCATACCATCTTTTCCTTTCATGATCTATCACTTCAGTTAGCACCCTCAACCAAACTATGTTATCATATTACAGGGAGATGGATCTTTTGTTGGTTCCTTACTCCTCAGATCCTAGCCTGAAAATTATTCAGTGGCCTCCCTTTTTGCTTGCTAGCAAGGCATGTATTTGAGTTTCGTATTTTTTTCTCCCTTTTCAATTTTAAGAATTATTTGTTGCTAGTTCAGATAATTTACCTTTTGACAATCTTTACAGATTCCTGTAGCAATAGACATGGCCGTTCAATTTCGAGGAAGGGAGAGTGACCTTCACAAGCGTATATTTGCAGATGAATATTTGAAGTGTGCCGTGATTGAATGCTACGAATCTCTTAAAAATGTCCTAAACACTATGGTGGTCGGTGAAACTGAAAAGAGGTGCTCTTTGGGTTTTTTTTGTTTTTTAAATTTCTTAGGGTTCGCCTTTAGCTATTTTTAGTTTCCATTTCCTTATGAACTATTGCATTCTTTTAAGCGCCCATTTATCGTTTTGGTCTGTTAAAAAAATTTCCGAATAAACACAAAACTGTTACCTGATTTGCACGCGGATAGCAATTGAACTGCTGTGTCAGCTGTTTTCTATATATGTGTATATATCTATTACACATACGTTCATGCATACAATATATTATTAGATACACATACGTGGAATGCATGTATATGACTTGTAAAGTACTCGCATATGTAATTTTTTTTTTCTTTTACATGTTACCTGTCAAAAGGAAGGCAAAGTAGAAGTGGTTGATTTACCTAATTTATTTTTGTTAGACCTTCATCTAATTTAAGTAATAATTAATAAGGAGAACTTCATTTTGCATGACCAAGGATTTTTGCTTTTGGATGAAGAAAAGTATTAGTTATCAGGTTTTTGTTTTTCCTCACTTTCTTCATCAGTATATATTAGTGAAACTGAAGAAAATTCATTAAAATCGCATCATTACCTGGACTTCTGAGCTCATTGGGATGAAACAGGATAATGGCCATCATCATCAACGAAGTGGAAAGTAATATCTCAAAGAATACTCTTCTTACAAATTTCAGAATGGGATTTTTGCCTTCCCTTTGTAAGAAGTTCGTGGAGCTCGTGGAAATCTTGGTGAGCCATTTAAAAGGAAAAACTTATAGCTTGAAAGGTTTCTTGTCTCGGATGAAATATTTTATTTGGAATTTCACACACTGTTTATTATTGTTATAGAAAGCCGCAGACCAATCCAAGCGGGGTGCAGTGGTGCTCTTGCTGCAAGACATTTTAGAAGTGATTACTCGTGATATGATGGTAAACGAAACCAGGTTTGTGAACTTAATTGCACTGAATTGGTGAATAGTGTACTTGAAGCATTGTTAAACCATTTTTACCTTTTGGCCAATAGTAAAATCATGTTAATGGGTCCTCCAAAAAGATAATAATCATCATTTATTTTGATGTGATGCTCTGCAGTGAGTTGCAAGAACTTATACATAATAGTAAGGACACTGGAAGGCAACATTTCGCTGGTACTGATGAAAAACCAGCTATAGTATTCCCTCCTTTGGTTACAGCAAAATGGGAGGAACAGGTAACTTAGTTTTTTTTTCTGGACTTATCAACTGGGTACTTAGTTGATTATTACAATTTTTAACGTTCTTTTTGTACATGATATTTTTACCAACTGACCTTCACTCTCGTTTCAGATAAACCGTCTTTATCTACTACTAACGGTGAAGGAATCTGCCATTGAGATTCCAACTAACCTGGAAGCACGCAGAAGGATTGCGTTCTTTACCAATTCCTTGTTCATGGATATGCCACGTGCCCCACGAGTTCGCAAAATGCTCTCATTCAGGTGTGTCACCCGATTCTAATAGATAAGAATGGGCTCAATAATATATGATTGCGTCGTACTTCCTGTCAACTGTTTAGCATCATGCTGTTTTTGGCACTCATTGGACATGCTCAGAGCTTATTAAATTTTAGCCATCAGGATTTTATGATGTCCTATTTAAACTAGAAGAATACTAATTTTCTTTGCATATTTTACTGTCCTAAAAAAGTGGCTAACTTCAGATATTATAACCAGAATTTTTCTTGTTTGCAGTGTCCTAACTCCATACTATAGTGAAGAGACGGTCTACTCTAAGACTGACCTTGAGGTTGAGAATGAAGATGGCGTGTCAATCATATATTACCTGCAAAAGATTTACCCAGGTTTGTAACAACTATAGCAGTAGAGCGAGATTTTACTTTTTGAATGAAGAAAGGCTGGCTATTAATCTTATTACTTTTTAATAGATGAGTGGAATAACTTCATGGAGAGACTTGACTGCAAGAAAGACGGTGAAATATGGGAGAAAGAGGAAAATATATTGCAGCTTCGTCACTGGGCTTCATTAAGAGGGCAAACTCTTTGCAGAACAGGTACATATATGATGAATGCTTACTAATTGGGTTGATTGACAATTTCACCCTTGTATTTATTTATAAACTTATTGCCGCAGTCAGGGGAATGATGTACTACCGCCGGGCTTTGAAACTTCAGGCTTTTCTTGACATGGCTAATGATCAAGGTAAAAGAAGAACTTAGTGCCGTACTGTACTAGACCGTCATACTTAAACCTCGCTCTATGTGTTATCAACTACGTAGTGCAATGGCTAATTATATTTTCTTCTTATTTTCTTGTTATCAGAGATTCTTGATGGCTATAAAGCTGTTACAGTTCCATCGGAGGAAGATAAAAGGAGCCAGAGATCCTTATATACCAATCTTGAGGCTGTAGCTGACTTGAAATTCACGTACGTTGCTACCTGTCAGAACTATGGGAACCAGAAGCGCAGTGGAGACCGTCGTGCAACAGATATCCTGAATTTGATGGTTAAGTATGTTCTCCTATATCTTGATAAATGATGTTGGGTTTTAGAGTGCATATATTTTTGCTTTCGATTTTCTTACATGCACTTGGTATAAGAATCTAATTTTTGGTCCTTCAATTGTAGCAATCCCTCGCTTCGCGTGGCATATATTGACGAAGTTGAAGAAAGAGAAGGTCAAAAAGCACAGAAGGTTAATTATTCTGTATTAATCAAAGCTGTGGATAATCTCGATCAAGTAAGTACATATTGAACTCGGGAAAAAAAGCAATTTATCTACTCATCTTTGACTAATTGCTTTTATCTTCTCTGAAGGAAATATATCGAATAAAACTTCCGGGCCCAGCTAAGTTGGGAGAAGGGAAACCAGAAAATCAGAATCATGCCATCGTTTTTACCAGGGGGGAAGCTCTTCAGGCTATTGACATGAACCAGGTAAATTATTATGAATTTGATACTAGTAACAAGTAGATAATAGTTACATGGTCTCTACTTAGATGGTCTACTCGCCGATATTTTCTAGGATAATTACTTGGAAGAAGCTTTGAAAATGCGTAACCTACTGGAGGAATTTAATGAGGATCATGGGGTGCGCCGACCTTCAATATTAGGTGTCCGTGAGCATATATTTACTGGCAGGTCTGATGAATCTTCATCTACACAAGAGTGAGCACATTCTCTTGTTTGGATAATATGTTAAATATTCCTAATATGAATCACTTGTTACAGTGTCTCCTCCTTGGCTTGGTTTATGTCAAATCAAGAAACAAGTTTTGTCACAATTGGGCAAAGAGTTCTTGCAAGACCCCTGAAGTAGGTTTTTCTCTTATCCATTTCATTGTATGAGTAACAAAATATGAATCCCAGCAAGCACTTGACTAAAAGAACAAGCAAGAAATTAGAATAGACACACTACGAATTATTAGAAACACGTTTTCTGGCTTATAATGGGCTTGTTCAATTTTAGGGTTCGGTTTCACTATGGTCACCCGGATGTTTTTGATAGAATTTTCCACATCACACGTGGAGGGATGAGCAAGGCTTCTCGGGGAATCAATCTGAGCGAGGATATTTTTGCTGGTAACATTCATGATACACGCTTCCCATTATTAACTATTGTCTGGATTTCTTTTCTTGCTTCTTATGCCTTTTGCCTCTAGGTTTCAACTCAACACTCAGACGCGGCAATGTTACTCATCATGAATATATCCAAGTTGGTAAGGGTAGAGATGTTGGGCTCAATCAAATCTCACTTTTCGAAGCAAAAGTAGCTTGCGGTAATGGAGAGCAGACATTAAGCAGGGATATCTACCGTCTGGGACATCGTTTTGACTTTTTCCGCATGCTGTCATGTTATTTTACAACTATTGGATTTTATTTCAGCTCAATGGTAATTTAGTTTTTTGGCTACATTTTCCGCGATGATGTTACATGCATGTTCTTTTACTTATTAGATTGAGTTTAATATTTGACACTCAAACCAATGTTAATGATTCACTGAAAAGATTGATATGCCAATCAGAGTAATTAAGGGAAATGGAATCTTATCTGTCATCCCAGCTGATAGAGAAACTTTGCAACAATGATAGCTTATATTTTCCTTGTGTAATCTATATAATTTGTCCTAGTCACATACTTGTCTTTGCTACTAGCTCCTCTTCTGCGTCTAGTGGCACTAAAGCTTTCTTTCTCCTATTTGCAGATGGTGGTCATCATGGTTTATGCATACCTATATGGCAAACTTTACCTATCTTTAAGTGGACTTGAGAACGACATAGTTAAGTATGCTAAGAGAAAGGGTGATGATGCTCTGAAGGCAGCCATGGCTTCACAGTCCATTGTTCAAATAGGTCTTCTGATGACTGTCCCTATGATCATGGAAATTGGACTAGAGAGAGGATTCAGAACTGCTTTAAGTGACTTCATAATAATGCAATTGCAACTAGCAGCTGTTTTCTTCACTTTCTCACTGGGAACAAAGGCGCATTATTTTGGTCGTACTCTCCTGCATGGTGGGGCGAAGTATAGAGCAACTGGCCGTGGTTTCGTGGTCCGACATGAGAAGTTCGCAGAGAATTACAGAATGTACTCCAGGAGTCACTTTACAAAGGGAATGGAGCTCGCCATATTGCTTATATGTTATCGGATTTATGCATCTGCGGCTACCGACTCTGTATCATATACCTTGATCACATTGTCAATGTGGTTTATGGTGTGCTCTTTTTTATTCTCTCCTTTCCTTTTCAATCCTTCTGGATTCGAGTGGCAGAAGATAGTTGATGATTGGGATGATTGGGCAAAATGGATAAACAGTCACGGTGGCATTGGTGTTCCTGCAAACAAGAGCTGGGAATCTTGGTGGGATGAAGAACAGGAGCACCTGAACTACACTGGGCTTTTAGGACGAATCATCGAGTGTATTCTTGCCCTGCGCTTCTTTATCTATCAGTATGGAATTGTCTATCATCTAAGTGTAGCCAGAGGCGACAAGAGCATAATGGTGATTGATTATGCTTGCTACTATTCCTGTTTCTTATTTTAATCTCAAACTCTTAAATATGATACTTGGCCTCTTCCCCTTCTATGATTGGGTGTGAAAATTGTTATGATTTTGACTATCATTTTCTCCAGGTTTATGGTCTGTCCTGGCTAGTCATAGTAGCTGTCATGGTCATCTTGAAGGTTGGTATCCAGTAAAAACTTGTACTAGAGTTCATTTTCTCTGCTTGAGCGTATTTGATTATTATCTGATCAATTGGTGGCATATCTGAAATTGCAGATTGTCTCTCTGGGGAGAAAGAAGTTTAGTGCGGATTTTCAGCTGATGTTTCGTCTTGTGAAATTTTCTCTATTCATTGGGGCCATTGTCATTCTGGTCTTAATGTTTACTCTGATGGATCTCACAGTTGGGGATATCTTCGCAAGCCTACTAGCCTTTATGCCAACAGGATGGGCACTCGTACAGGTGCTCGTTTAGTAGCCTTATACCTCTTTTTGGATTACATTTTTCTATACACTTGATCTTAAATAATCCTTAACTACATGCTAGACAGGAAAACTAAAGCGCCTATATAAAAAAAACATTGTCTACATATTTGGCATCAAGTTTGGCACCCAAACTGAGTTCCTATACTCAAAAAGTCATTGTCAGCCTAAAATTATGTTTGGGATAGTTTTTTAAAAAAATGATTTATGGCTTAAGAGTAGCTTTAAAGTTAAAACAACATTTTGTGTCTTATAATTTTTTTTTAAAATTTGAATATTCTGAAATTGATTTTTTAATATTATCATCCAAATAAACTTTTATCAAAGTTTTTTTTTATAAAAATCTATCCAAATATAAATTAAATTATACTAATTGACTTTTATCTCATCTTCAATTTGTAAAAATTAGTTAGAATAGAAGTCATTTTTATAAATGCTAAGCCATGTTTCCTTTAGCTAGATAATGATGGGTTTGGGGTTGTGATGAACAGATAGCACAAGCATGCAAGCCAGTGGTGAGGTGGCTAGGGATGTGGGGATCGGTGAGGGCATTAGCAAGGGGTTATGAATACTTGATGGGGGTGGTGATCTTTGGACCAGTGGCGATATTGGCTTGGTTCCCATTTGTATCAGAATTCCAAACGAGGCTTCTGTTCAACCAAGCATTCAGCCGAGGGCTTCAGATCCAGAGGATTCTTACTGGTGGCAAAAAGCACAAGTGACATTCATGATGAATGAGGCCCAGTCACAGACAGAGACACATTTTGAAGATCGAAAAAGCAAAATTGAAGCAAGCAATTATTATGTTACGTGGCCAAAGCACTACATCTACAGATCCACTATTTCCATTCCAGTGCCACCTCTCTGCACTCTGCAGCTTGCCAGGTGAGAGAAAGAAAAAGAAGGATGTAATTTTTGTTAGCTTGCTTCTTTGTATTGGTTGGGAAATCCCACGATTCTTTTGTGTCAATAGATCAATCATTGAATAAAAAATCCCAAGTGTCACTTAAGTTCACATACTGTACAAGTAATTCCTTGCTCACTAGGTACTGCAGCATCCATAAAGAGCACTAGCCTAAGCAAAGCCAAAAGTAATCTCCCAACTAACAAGTCTTGTAAAAAGGTACAGACATGATTTTTGAATAGAACATGATTTTTTTCGAACTATTCAGTCTTCAAATTGTTAGAATACGATGTACTATATAAAGACAAATCGCAATGTTTTAATCCTGGAAGCATTATAACTATTGTTGTGAAGGGAATTAGTAATGGGTTAATTGTTTAGCTTTGAAATTTAAAAATGAAATAATGAAAAATATCTCAAATTTACCTCAATTTGGCCTCTAAAATTTAATTTTTTATCAATTAAGAATCTAAATTTTGTAATCGTACTCAATTAGCCCTCATAACTCCGCCTACGCATGTAGCCGGTCCCAAGCCCGGGTAAAGGAGGAGGGTTGTGTTAGGCCCCGACAGCCAACGTAAAACCTGTCGAATCTTATGAACATGGACATACGAAGAAATTGCGCTATTACTAGGTCGTTGCCCGTAAGTAACGTGCTGTATGGCTCGAGTACAGTGAGAAGTGAGCAAGGGCCGCTGCATCGTCGCCCGGATGTAGTGTTAAATGAGCAAGGGCTACCGCTCTCTTACGGACGGAGGCGGCTAAAGAAGCTAGTTCAGGAGAGAAAGATCAGATTTGGCACTTGGAATATTGGAACTATGAACGGAAAAGCGTGGGAGGTGGTGGGCGTAATGGTAAAGCGAAAGATTAACATCTTGTGCCTTCAGGAAACTAAATGGGTAGGAGAAAAATCTCGGGAAATCAATGAGTTCAAATTTTGGTACACAGGTAAAACAGGTATGAGGAATGGGGTTGGTATCATTGTGGATAAAGAGTGGAAGAAGAATGTGGTGGATGTTAGAAGGATTGAGGACAGAATTATATCTTTAAGAATACTTGTTGGAAGGGATACAATCAACGTTATTAGTGCCTATGCACCTCAAGTGGGAACAGAAGCACATCTTAAGGAAAAGTTTTGGGAAGATTTGGAGGGGTTGATTCAAAGCATACCACATACTGAGAAGATTTTTATTGGTGGGGACCTTAATGGTCATGTTGGTAAGGAGACGGGGGAATATGCGGGGTCTCATGGTGGTTTTGGTTTTGGAGAGATTAATAATGAAGGACGATCTATTCTAGAGTTTTCCTTAGCTTACAATCTTAAGATTGTCAACACGTGTTTTAAAAAGCGGGAGGAACACTTGATCACTTACAAGAGTGGGGTCCACAGGTCACAGATTGATTTCTTTTTGGTAAGGAGTCATGACAGAGGACTTTGTACAAATTGTAAAGTGATTCCAGGGGACGGAGTGACAACCCAGCACAGGTTAATAGCCCTTGACGTGCGTATTAAGTGCAGTAAGGAAAAGAGCCAACGTGTTTTAAATACAAGAGTCAAGTGGTGGCAGTTAAAGGGGGAGAAGAGGGAAACTTTTAAAAGAACTATGTTAAATGAAGGGGTTTGGGAGGCGCAAGAAAATGCTAATATCATGTGGAAGGAAATGGCTGACAAGGTACAAACGGTTGCTAAAGTAATTTTGGGAGAAGCTAAAGGTTTTGGTCGACGAGATAAGGAGACTTGGTGGTAGAACGAAGACGTACAAGAGAAAGTTAAGAACAAGAGAGACTGTTTCAAGGCTATACACTTATGTGATAATACTGAAAATTGGGAAAAATATCGTTTAGCTAAGAAGGAAACGAAGAAGGCGGTGAGTGTAGCTCGTTCTAAAGCTTTTGAGGAATTTTATAAGGAGTTAGGGACAAAGTCGGGAGAACGAAAGATTTATAAGATTGCAAGAGACAGGGAAAGGAAATCGAGGGATTTGGATCAAGTACGATGTATTAAAGATGAAGAAGGCAAGGTTTTGGTTGCAGATGGTGATATTAAAGAACGGTGGGAGACTTATTTTTACAAATTGTTTAATGACGAGGGAGGAGGGTCGAGTTATGAGTTAGGAGATTTAACACGAGAAGTTGAACCAAATTTGGCATTTTACCGTAGGATCCGTGTTGGCGAGGTTAAAGAGGCGCTTAAGAAAATGGAAAATAATAAAGCGGTTGGACCTGACGGGATTCCTATTGAAGTTTGGAAGTGTTTAGGCGAAACGGGGGTGGTGTGGCTTGCTAAACTTTTTAATGTGATTTTAAGTTCTAAGAAAATGCCTGATGATTGGAGGAAAAGTACTTTAGTTCCTATCTATAAAAATAAAGGGGATATTCAAAATTGTACAAATTATAGAGGGATAAAGCTTATGAGTCACACTATGAAGTTATGGGAAAAGGTAATTGAACACAGGTTGAGATTAGAGACTGATATTACGGAGAATCAGTGTGGTTTCATACCAGGTAGGTCTACAATGGAGGAGATTTATTTATTAAGGGGGTTAATGGAAAAGTATCGGACCAAAAGAAGAGACTTGCATTTGGTCTTCATTGATTTAGAAAAAGCGTATGATCGAGTGCCAAGGGAGGTGCTTTGGAAAGCTTTGGAAAAGAAAGGTGTACGGATAGCATATATCAAAGCAATAAAAGATATGTATGAAGGGGTAACTACTACTGTAAGAACGTCTGGGGGAGAAACAAAGGATTTTCCCATAAAGATTGGTCTACATCAGGGATCATCTTTGAGTCCTTATTTATTTAATCTGGTAGTGGATGTTCTAACTAAGCCTATTCAAGACGAAATCCCTAAGTGCATGCTTTTTGCAGACGATATAGTTCTTATGGCGGAGTCAAGAGAAGAGATCAATTTTAAACTTGAGTTATGGAGAAGTACTTTAGAGTCGAAGGGTTTTCGTCTGAGTAGAAGTAAGACGGAATACATGCATTGTAATTTTTCTAAGAGACAAGTTAGAAATAATTTGGAGGTCAGATTAGGAGATCAAGTTATTCCACAAATAGATAAGTTCAAATATTTGGGATCAATTATACAGAAAGATGGTGAAATTTTGGAGGATGTTAATCATAGAATCCAGGCTGGGTGGTTTAAATGGAGAAAGGCTACTGGGGTTATATGTGATCGGAAAGTACCAGATAAATTAAAAGGAAAGTTTTATCGTACTGCTATAAGACCAGCAATGCTTTATGGAAGTGAATGTTGGGCTTTAAAAGGACAACAAGAGCATAAAGTTGGGGTAGCCGAAATGAGGATGTTGAGATGGATGTGTGGGCATACAAGAAAAGATAAGATTCGTAATGAACAAATATGGGGAAGAGTTGGAGTGGCACCTATTGCGGAGAAAATAGTGGAGAACCGTCTTAGGTGGTTTGGACACGTACAAAGAAGGCTAAGGGATGCGCCGGTGAGGAGGGTGGATCAAATAGTATGGAGTCCGGTTAAAAGGAGTAGAGGAACGCCAAAGAGAACGCTCAACGAGGTCATTGAGCGGGATCTCCTGGTCAATAACCTATCCAAGGATTTAGTTTTTGACAGAGCACAATGGCGTCGTATGATCCATGTAGCCGACCCCATTTAATGGGAAAAGGTTTTGTTGTTGTTGTTGTTGTTGTTGTTGTTGTTGTTGTTGTTGTTGTTGTTGTTGTACTCAATTAGCCCTCATAATTTGAAGACATAATATTGAACATACATATGATGTAACCTTTAACTTAAGTCTTCATGAATTGTAGAAAATATTGTTAATCCAATGAGATCAAATAATTATATGAAATCTAGTGTGAAATTTTACAGGCTTAATTGATAAAAATCAAATTGTAATTGAGACAAATTTAAACAACGCAAAAGTTCATTACACCTTTAAAAATCAACTCTTTCAATGTGAGGTAAATAAATATCAATATGTCAAGGAAATTCACTTTCTTTTGGTACAAAGAAACTCACTTTTGATAAACTAAATCTACTTATAAGTTAGAAGCAACACATGGGTTTTTATTTATTTATTCTTTTTCTGGTTGGGAATGATTGGATTTGGAAAAGTGAAAAAGAAAGAGGGATGCGTTGCGAAGCCAAGACGCAAAGCCATGAAAAGGGTTTAGAAATTCATTGTCTGCACTTTGACATTAAAATATATTGAAATGGTTGGTTGTAGCATTGGATTTGGAGGCTGCCAGCTGCTTCACATAGCACTTTTAATTTTATTTTATTAAAAAAACTCATATTAACACAATCCGTCTCCAAAAAATGAAAAACTTTAAGAATCATTTGAGGATTAATAATATTACATTAAAATTTTATAAACGATTCGAAAGACCAAAAAATTTAATGAAATATTATAGTTTGAAATCCTAAAGTAAAATTTATTTCAGGATTTTATTTAAATAGTAACTCTTTAATTTAAATTTTTAAATATCAATATTCCTAATTTACAATCTTCAAGTTTAATTCGCAATAAAAAAAAAGTTCCTGTATAAAACAGGTAATTTGTTACTGAATGTATCTGAATATAGTAAGAATAATCTATATCTAATTTAAATTATTTAGACTTAATTTTTTATTTTCATTTTGAAGTTAGGAAAATGCATGATGAAGTGTGAAGAATTGAAGACATTCTCCCAGATAGTGTGATTTTCTACAAATATTATGTGTATTGTTTCCTATAGATATAGGGTGTGTTTGGATTAGCTTTTGGAGAATAGATTTTGGGAAGAATAGATTTTGGAGAACATATTTTAGAGAAAATAGATTTTGAGAAGAATAGATTTTGGGAATAGAGATGTTTGGATGATTAGTAGTAGAATCACTTTTTATATTAGTAAATTACTAAAAAGGGTATGATATGATTAAAAATAAGAGAGATAAAAAATGATAGAGAAGAAAGAGGAGAGATAAGAGAGTGTAGAGAGGAGAGAGGAGAGAGAAAAAGAGAGATAAGAGAGGAGAGAGGAAAGAGAAAAAGAGAGATAAGAGAAGAGAGGGGAGAGATAATAGAGAGGAGAGAGGGTGTAAGAAAAAGTAAGGGTATAATAGTAATTGGATAATCCAAAACCTAGGTTTCAAAGAAAAAGCTATTTTCAGTAGCTTATTCAAAACCTAGGTTTCAAACCGAGATTTTGCCCAGAATCAATTCTCAACAAAAATGGCTGTTTGTGTAAAAAAATTTTAAACCGTAATTTTGGCCAAAATTCATTCCTAAACGTGGTATCCAAACACACGCATAGTAGTATGTCTTCTTCAAGAATGCTGTAGATCACCCATTTAGCTCCCTTTTTATCACCAACTCAAAGCCAACAAGACCATCATGGGCTTCCCATAAACAAATAACACGCACACACTTCAGGGACATGTTTTTAACTGTTTAATCTTTTATCTATACCCTAATCCAATTAATTTCTATCCACTTACTAACAGGTTGATTCGAGTGATAAACAATTTATTATCGTTTAAGCAAAATTTTAAGTTCGAGTCTTAGCGTATGCAAAAAAATTTTGTTAGGAGACTCACCTATCATAGCTAAGTACACGACGCGAATCAGATTCAGATGTAGTCGGGATAAAACTCCAGTGAACTGGGTAGACAATAAAAAAAAAATTCTACCCACTTCACGTTTAATGTAAAATACCTACATTAGTTAATTCTCTACCGAGATATATTGTATCCTAAATGATTTATTTAAATGTTAGAGAGATTATTTACATAAAATAAAAATTTAGAAAAATTAAAAAAAAATGTATAATTTAACTCATACCCATTCTTAATGTAAGACCAATAAAGACATTTATTCATGCTGTCAAATTTCAATTCATTATATTTTTTAAATTTATATTTTTTTTTCTTTTAAACTCTCTTTATTGATTGGATATGTTAAAGAGTTTTTACTGGGGATGATAATTTTTAAGGTAAATGATTAAAAATAGTATTTTAAAAAAATAATACATATTTTTTATAAATGATATTTTAACTATTTTTTAATTTTTTGCAAATTAATTTCTAAAAAATGCATTTAGGATTGGTGAGTATTGTATATTAATTAACATCCAGAGTACAAAAAAGACAACTAAATCTGAGTTTCTTACATTACACAAAATCTTAAAATAAATTATACTGTTGCAAATTCTATTTTAATTTATTTTTTAATTTGAAAGATGAAATAAGGGAAACGAGACTTAATAAATAATAATAAATAAACTCTAAAAGTACATAAAAAACAATAAAAGCCACACCCAACAAAACAAACTACCATACTCTCTCTCTCTCACTCTCACTCTCTCCCCGGTAAAAAGCATCTCCTCGTGACCTGCAACGATGCCACCATAGCTCCTTCTCTCCTCCGTTCTCTCTCCCACCACAAGATTCCTTCCATGGACCATTCATCCCGCCGCAAGCCGAGCTCCCGGCGGCTGCCTCGCACTACCCATCCGGCTCGACGCCGTGCGTGGTGTTGCTCGTTTACGGTCCCACCTTCTAGCCCCGACAACCTTTCCGTACATCACTCAAAACCCCATCATAACAACCCAAATACTCTCTCCAAGCCCAGTTTTTCTGTCCCGACCTCGCCTCAGAGCGCCAAATCCGGGTTCAGCAGAGTGGGTCGGATCGACCCGCGTCGGATCTTGTCCCCTGGTAGAGTATCGCCGATTGATTCTGATCCCGCACTTGATTCTGTCCAAGATATCCTTGTTGTTCCCTCTCCATTGGCTGATTCCATTTCCACGCCCAAATCACGGTCTCAGAGCTTCCGTGCTCCATCCGGGAAATTTCAGCCCCCGCCGGAGAGTTCTGGCTCTGTTAGCGGCACGAAGGATTTGTTTGATGTGAGGTTGAATTTGAAAGGTAAGAATGGTGGGTGCATGGTTCTGGAGCTGAACTCTGATGTTCTGAGCGCCAACTCAGAGGTTTTTGCTGAATTGATAGCGGATCACAAGAAGGGATTGCCGTCAGGCGCTTTCCCTGGGCCGAAAATCTGTAGAATAGAGGTGCCAGAGGTGGAGAATTTTGGAGTTTTCAGGGAGACCATTGAGCTCATGTTTGAGGATGAAATTACGAAGCGCCTCACAAACATTGGCGTTTATCGATCCATTGACATTTTGGAGGTTAGTAGCTAGGACATTTTGCCTCAGCTTACTATATGCTTTTTTCTTTTCTTAATCGTTATCTTTCCCCAGATTTTCTGTTGAGTTGTGTGCCTCGTTTTAAGGGCTTTGAGTTTACTGTTCTATAATCTATCCCTGTATATTAAATATTTTTCATTGGCCTTGCCTGTGCTGCTTGCTTTTGTTGAATGACCTTTGTGGGACAACGATGCCACAGTAACTTGTCAAAGCATGTGTGAATATCCAAATATAGTTTTCAAAGGATAGATTTTTGGGAAATTTAATTTGTACAAAGACTTAAATGCTGTGTTCATTAATCTTAGATTTAGTTACCAGTTAGAATTTGGAACCTGTCTGAGAAAGATATGGATAAATCTTGGGGTCTCAAGACAGGTCAAGTTAGAGGATTGGGAATGTTTTATTGCCATGCATAGTAGCAAATATTCACCATACAAGTATAATGGAGAAGAAAATGTAGGAGTTAAACTTCCTGTCCATGAGAAAATTTTATTTTTCCATGTCGAGTTTTTCATTGCAGGGCATAAATTGTTTTCGCTATGACTGGTTCAAAGAGCGGCATTATATCCAATAGAAACATCCTGTACCATAAATAAAGCAATATAGGACGAAAAAACCAAAATAGAAAATATGCAATTGAACCTTGCAGTAATAGAAAATAAAAGTGCTGAGCATTGCATAGGTGTGTCTATTTAATCTCTGACATGATTGCCCTCTCCCATTCCTAGGTTTCAGCAGGTATCAAATTCACCAAGGGTGTTCTGTCCTGCTTGAAATACCTGGAGGCTGTTCCTTGGACTGAGGAGGAAGAAGAGAAATTGAGGAGCCTATTCACTAGGCTTAAGTTTGATGATGCGACGACCAGAGACATTTTAGGAAGACTATACTTAAATGATTCAGTAGATTCCGAAACTAATAGCTATATAGCAGGACAGCTTGTTTGGTCCATCACTTCTTGTGAAGATAACAATGCAAGAAACGAGCTTAAGTCACTGGTCAAGAGTCTTCTTTGCAGAAGTTCAGTCTATGAGAAGAACCATCTTGACCTTAGCAAGGAGGATTTGTATGCTGTTTGCCACTCATGTCTGGGTTCACTAGTCAGCCTCTTCGAAGAGGCCACTGACAACTTCCCTCCTGAAAGTTCGGTGAAGAAAGTTGTTGGTAAGCCTCCGATCGAACGCATCTCCAGGCAGGTTGATAACATAAACTGGTTGCTGGAAATCATGCTTGATGGGCAAGTGGCAGAAGACTTTGTCGATATTTGGGCGCATCAGCAGCAACTGCTCAAAATGCATGAAATTGCATCCCCCATGATCAGATACGAACTCAGTCGAGTTTCAGCAATGCTACTCGTTGCGATGGGTACCCGAAAATTGCAATGTAGGTTGGAAGCCAGATCAGGGCTCCTCCAAGCATGGTTTGGACCAATGCTCTTGGACTTTGGTTGGCTGCAGAGATGCAGAAAGGGACTTACAATAAAGACCTTGGAAGAGGCTATGGGTCAGACACTTCTTACTCTTCCACTAAAGCAACAATACATGCTGTTCATGGAATGGTTTCGTTACTTCTCTAAGCATGGCACTGAATGCCCAAACCTCAGCAAGGCATTTCAAATATGGTGGCGCCGATCATTCTTAAGAGGCTCAGAAACTGATGCCATTGAATCAAGGTAGATGTATCATAGTAGTAGTAGTAGTAGAGTATTGGCATTTGTGATTTTCTACCATGTGTAGAGTTTCAGTTAGGTGAGAAGTTCTGAACTATGTAAACTGAATAAAGCAGATAAAACCCTTAAGAGTCATTGTATTAGTAGCTTGATGCTTAAATGATATCAGAGTTTCTAGAATTTTTCTTCCATTAATTGCTGTGGAAGGCTATGCTATTGAGTCGCTGGTTCTGAGGTTTCATCGATATGGATTTGCAATTGAGTCGCAGCTTCTGAAAATTAAATTGGGTTAAGGTGCAAAAGTGCTTTTCCTAAATGTGCGCCTGGCACCATAAATTTTACTTGGTACAAAAATACTCATTCTCTCTCTTCCGTCATCTCTTCCTCCCTCTCTCAATTTCTCACCTGTTAACTCTCTCTCTCTCTCTCTCTCTCCAACTCCAACTCCATTGCCCATGCCTAGCCAGGAGAAGTTGCCGTTGCCCAAGAGAAGAACATGAAGAACATCGGACGAATCATGACTGTAGATGCAGTAGGAGAATTTCCGGAGACCCATTTGAGTGCCAAGCAATAGGGACCCACGCTTCATGCACATCAACCCGGTGGTCTTTGAGTCCTTGTCTGAGTTCCAGCCACATACCAGGCAGGGGGAAGGAGACGGCGTGACAAAGTTTGTTGGAGTCACAGGAGACGGTATGGGGAAATCTGGAGTGTAGGAGGTGCAGGGAGTGGGGGTAATATGAAGAGGAGTTGAAATTGGAGGATTTTGTACAATGAAGCCATGAAAGTTCACTGCCAGTATCAAGGAGCATGGTGACATTCTGAAGGGGTGAGCCCACTGAGAGTGAAATAGTTAAAGTGATGTTTGTGATGGAAAGAGAGCTTGTGGGATGAATGTCTTTGGGTTTGGAGAGGCACAAGGAGGGTATAAGGTGAGGACTGAGGAGGAAGAAATATGAATGAAGAAGAAAAGGATGAGAGAGTGGAGAGTGGAGAAATTGAGAGGGAGGGAGCGAGAAGGGACGACGGAAGAGAGTGGGGGAAGAGGTAGAGAGAGGAGAGTGCGAGAGTGGGTTATTTTAAATAATCATTTAAATAATAATGCGGGGTTTATTGAAATAAAAAATAATGGAAATTTGTCCGGCTTTAACAGAGGTGGTATTTTTACCTTATTCGAAGAAGCTAATAGATATTTTTATACTTAAGTAAAGTTTATGGGGCCAAATATTTGGGAAAACTTCATAGTCAGTTTTACACTTTAACCCAAATTAAATTATCAATCTGCATAATTTTCTGGGACTAATTGCATTTGTTGCTGCACGAGATAAGTCTAAAAGCAACTTTTAATGAGACGGGGTTGTATCAACAGCAATACCATCATGACGTAAGAGAATTACGAAAAGGTTATCCGGAAAAAAGAAAGGAAAAATAAAGAGATTATAATAAAAGTTCATGTTGATGGGGCTGAGGAGAAAGGGGGAAACAAGCAAAATGAGAGGTTAAGGAGGAATAAATATTCAATGTAATAAATATTTTTTTTTATTACCCACCCAATTCACTGAAACTTTGTCCCGACTATATTTACATCTGACCCGCGTTGCGTACTTGGTTATGGTGGGTGAGTCTCCCAATAAAGATTTTTTATATACGCCAACATTCAAACTTAAGACCTTATTTAAACGATACGAAACTAATTACCATTCAGATTAACTCTGTTGGTGTAATAAATGTTAGTTGGCTAAAGAAAACAAAACGTGTAACAAATATAAATATTAGAAAAGTTGGTCGATCTACATAGTATATTAGTATAAACCTTTACTTCCAATGTTTTGTTTCTATGCAATCAAACCGTTAATTGACCCATTTAATTATATATTTTTAACTTAAAAAATCATTTAGATTACCAACAAATAATTCTAATGCATATATTTTTAAAAAAATTTAAATCATATTTTAAATTATTTAATTATACAAACATATTTATGCAGTAATTTTTTAAAATTTTAAATATATATAAATGGGATAAAATAATATTTCAAACACGTGTAAATTTTTTTTAAAAATATAAATTTAATATAATAATGGATAAACTAATCAATGTAATTTAATATAATATTTTCTAAAATATTTATTTAAATATTGAGATACTTCATTATTTAAGATTCTTTAAATTGGATGGCAAAAGAAATCTTTAAATTGAGGGGAGAGAAATCACACAATTAGATTATTAGGATAAATTAATAATTTTACATTTTTAACATAATTTCACTCAATTAATAAAAATATATGTTAGAATCATTAGCAAATATTCTCAACGTACGTTAAAAATTAGACTTAAGGAGTGCCTTTTACCTCGCTTAGTTCAATCATGCAACCAACAACTTGAAAAGTCAACTTCCGAGGCAATGAAACTTCCTCGGAAGTTAATTTCCTATTTTCCAAACTTCTTAGGAAGTTAACTTTTCAGAAAGTTAATATATATATATATATATATATATATATTGTTTGGTTGATTTTATATTTGTGAGGAAGTTATAATTTTCTTAAAAAAATATTACTCATTTTTTATTTGAAAGACAAAAATATTTGTTGTATTTATACCATGTAAATATATGCAAAGCAACAGCTGATATTTTTTTATTATTTCATATCTATTTTAAATCAACCTCTTAGATACAATATTTAATTTTTTAAATTTATATAAATTTAATTTTAATCTTTTAAATTTTAAATCGTAAATTTTAATCTCTTAAAAAAAAATATCTAATTTTTTATTAAATTATAACTAGCATTTATAAAAATATTAACTATTAATTACGATTATAATGTGTGTACATGTATCCACATAAAAATGATATAAAAATGATGAAATGCAGCTTAGAAATATTACTTTTAATTAATAAAAATTTAAACAAAAAAAAAGAACCAGTTTGAACCGATTACAGACCAATTCCCCCTCATTGTTGGATCAAACACTAGCCCAATCGGTGTTAAACCAATCAATCCGAATTTTTTTATCCTTGAAAATTATTTTTATTTTTTTAATCTTTGCAATCATATATGAATTAATATTTTTTCTAATCAAAGTGTTGCAAAAAAAAAAAAAAAATTAGACACTCAAGACTTTTTAAATATTTCAATAAGTCTTGGAAACAGAACTTGACATGTATTCACTATTCAACAATGCCATGTATAGCATAAATGAAATATTTTGACCAAAAAACTAAAGGGACTAAATTGTAAATCCACAATTTAGAATCCGCCTCATTTTACATACCTTTTCCAACTAGATTTACTTCTCTAATAATCCAACTCAACTAATAGTGGCAATAAAACGATAAACTATGCATACTTCAGTGATCTCAGCGGGTCATATAAAAACTGTTCATTCAACAATATCCACGAGAACTAGCTTTGAAGTTTGAACATTCACTTCAGCTTATTATTATACAAACGTTCAAATAGAAATAAGGTTATGATAAACTTAACAATGAAAGACGCAGCTGCCAATAATGTCTCATCCTATTATGAACTTTCACAAATCACAAATCACATACCCTTACCCTCCCTTTTCTGGATGAAATGGTCCCCACTTTTTGGTTCAGGCTGGCGGGGGACCATGGTGTCCAGGTCAAGCAACTCCAAGAAATCCAAATCATCATCGAACATCAAGGGCATGTTACCTGCAGCATGGATTTGGTTTGAATTGTTGTCAAGGTCTCCCAAATCCTTAAATATATCATTAGCCTGATACATTTGGTTTGTATTTGTATTGTCAAGGTCTCCCAAGTCCTTAAATATATCATTCACATCCAAACAAGGTTCGCCTTCAGCTTCCTTCTCCACAGCAGAATTATCATTCTTCTGAGAAACACACACCGTGTTAGCATATTGATTCGGGAAAAACAGGATTAAGCAAGCATACTTTGCTAAAAAATTCAGCTTTCTATTTGTGGTAAAGACTAGCTTACAAGCACACTACTGAACAGGAAAGAGAAAGCTACCAGAATGAAGTTGAATCCAAACTCAAGAATATATAATGATTAACACTTCACATTTGGGCTTTAGAATGGAGAAAAAGTAAAGAACTTCCAGGTGTAACTATCAAACAAAGTATTACTCAAGCATCACAGCAAATATTAACTGCTGAGACAATGGAAGCTAAAAATGGTATCTGCCAAGCAGAAAGCCTGCTACAATAGCTTGGCAGACAAAAAAAACTAGCACCACCTATGTTAGCTACACAATCCTCTTTTCAACTTAGACACTGTCACTGGGCTTAAGATGCAATCAACAAGATCTCCAGAGATAATTGAAACATCATCTTTCAACACGTGATTCCGAATAATCTACTCATCATCTGTATTGATCATGTAAAGATTCAAAACGTATATTCATGAACAAAAAACATAAGCATGAAGTCAGATAAAATATTGAAGTCAATACAAAACTAAAGCGAATGTGTAACAAATGAATACAAAGTAAATGGTGGAAGAAAAAAGGAAAGGAAACTATACAAAAATCTTCAAATGCAAAATGTAAGGGCAACACCAAGTTGTCTAAAACATGCCATTGAAAAGTATCTGTACTCCGTTTACCGACAAAAAAAAACAAGTACTTGCAACCAGAATTTACAAAAGAATGCACAAGAGAAAGAAATAGATGGCGCACCTCGATGTTATTTTCAGTCATAGCCACTGTGTCATTCGCTATGAAACAATCCAACAATGCAGCAACATCATCAACAACTGGAACTTGAGACCCATTAGTGGATATAACTTTATCACTTGGAACCGAAGGATGCATAAGACATGAGCCTGGTGGTGATCCAACACATGTACTTGCAGGGGGATGACTATAAGTTGCCATAGAACTGCCAGGTGTATTAGGATGAATGGTAATTGGTGCATGCACACCAACTAATGGGAGAGATCCTACACCATCAATTTCATCGTCATCATCCCAATCTTCATCATTGAATGGTCTTCCATATTGTGCACCATTCCTAGGACCAAGACCATCTTTTTGGAAAACCTTACAAAGCACATAGGAATCCTGCAATATGCATGAACCAAGAGAACCATTTAAAAAACATTCACTGGCCTGACAATTCAAAAAATACAAAAACACAGAGAAATAAAAAGAGAAAATAGTGTTTCCATGTGTCAAATGTGCAACGTATCAATTTAAAGGCACCATATGGTGAGTGCCTTTTGTTGCAGACATAACCCTTATTACCCATGTGACATCTAAACTTGCATCGTATCTTTTCACATAAATCAATTTCACGGTCTTAAGATGAAACAGCATAGAACCTCAGTTAATGCCATAAACAGGAGGCAGCATCCCATCCAAATAGTTTTGACATCAAGATATGCTCATTAACAAAAGTTTCTTCAAGTGAGACATACATCAACATGAGCAATTTATATTTGGGATATCAGGTCAGGCAGGAACCCTACAAATAATATTCACTTGAGAACTAATTGTTACATACATTTCCTCAATCACAGTAATAAGAATACTCCACAATATACAGCAACTATGTAGCAAGGTCCTATTATCGCCCCTTATAAAACAGAAAAGAGAAAAGAAAACTCCAGTTACCTGAGGAATGCCTTTATCAATCAGATCCTGATCTTCGAGCCTAAATTCATGCATAACCCAATCGGTCCTATCTCCATTAGGAGCTCTACCAGTGTGAAATATCAGGGTTTTTATCATTCCCACACGTTGATTCTTGTAACGCACAGGCCTATCCCTCCCAGTAGTTTTCCAGTACCCAACTTCAGTAGCACGATTCATTCTGGCCCCACTGGCATATTTCTTTTCTCTGGGGCAAAAAAAGTACCATTCCAAATCTCCAGTTCTCAGATAAGATTTATCTGAAAAGCAAAGAAGTGAGGAAACATTAAGACAAAGAAAGAAGACCCATTTAAAAAAAAAAAAAAAGACCCTAACAAGGTACTGAGGAAAGAAAACACTTTGTTCGCGTACCTGGGAGATCCCATGGAGCGTATTTGTATATTTCTACTTCTGCGATCACATCATTCGGGAATTTCTTACCCATAACCTTCCTCCTCAGAAAGTATCTAAGGAGCTCAACATCAGTCGGATGAAATCGAAACCCAGGAAACAATCTCGTCGTAGCCATCAATAAATCTACAAAGAAGCTTCAGAATCTAGCAACTTCAACGCCCTACTACTATCTAAACAGAAAATTTTCTCACAGGCAGAGAAGAAAAAAATCTGAGTCTACACAGTCCTCGAACCCCAATAATAAAAAAGAAAACAAAAGCAATCGAACTGTTTGAGAAAAGAAGAATATCAGGAAACCCCGTGTATGTCAAGTCCAATGCCGAAACAAAATCTTCCCCGAACACCACAGCCTCCCCCGGTTCATGAAGCTAAAAAGGCACCCAACAATGGATGTCGATCCCTTTTGGAGATAAAAAGACATCTGCACAATGGAACCCTACAATGGAAATCATTAGACGCAGAACAAGGCCAAATCTTTCGCATCGAAAAACAAATTTCATGAGAAAAACTGGAAATTTCTGCAGCGATTAGTTCTGGGCATGATTGATTTCACTTGCGACTACTATTACTAGTCCAAATAAACGGACTTGAACAATCAACCTCATAGAGAGAAAGAGGGCGGGAGATGAAGCACGAAGCTTACCAGGGAAGGAAGCGGGCAAAACTCTCCAAAAACACCAAATGCTGAACTCTAACAAAAAAATGATTACATTGGGGAGAGGGATTTTATACTCGTGGAGTGGATACTGGACCCTCTCTCACCGCGTTGTTGTGTATTTAAGGCCCGGTTTCCTAAAAATTTCAAAAATGGCTTGCCTTTTCTTATTTTTTTTTTAAGGCCTGTTTGGCAAAGCTCTAAACAACGGTTTTAAAAGGGCTTTTAGCTCAAACTTCGGTTTGGAGAAATTTTAAAACAAATAGGCTTATTTGTCCATAAGTGCTTTTGGATAAAACTATGGTTTAAAACCATGGTTTTGAATAAGCTATTTAAAATAGATTTTTCAACAGTAAAAGCACTTATGGACTATCCAATTACTATCTTACACTTACTTTTTCTTACACCCTCTCTCCTCTCTCCTATTTTTTCTTACACCCTCTCTCCTCTTTCCTACTTTTTCTTACACTCTCTCTCCTTTCTCCTATCTTCCCTCCCTCCTCTCTCTTTTCTTTTTTCTACCTCTCTCCTCTCTCTTACTTTAAATCAAATCATACAATTTTTAGTAATTTACCACCATAAAAAGTCATTCTAAAAATAACTATCCAAACACCTATTTATTCAAAACTACTTTTTTCCAATAAACACTTCTCCAAAAGTCATTTTCCATAAGTTGTTCATAAGCCCTTTTTTTTCATAAGCCCTTTTTCAAAATCCTATCCAAACAGCCCATAAGACTATAGCAGGAAATCCGAAAGAATTATTGCATTTCATTTCATAATAAATGAATAATATAAATATAAATTATTTTAAATTTTGATGCTCCATATAAAACATAAAAAATATTTTATTATACCTAATGTTATTGTATTGAATATTTTTTTATACTTATTTATTTGATTATATTATCACGTATTTAATTTTAAAATTTATGATTATCCTTTTAAATATAAATGTCTCCTATAAAAATTAAATTTAAAATTTAAAAAGATTTAATGAGATTTTGTATCGCTAGATTAACTCTATATTAGTTTCTGTATTAAATTTTAGACGTGTGAGTTGAGGCTTAAAGATTCTTTTAATTCTCAACGATTTTTTTTTGTTATTTAGGCATGTGAAGAATTATTTTCATTTCAAATAAAAAAATAAATTGTTCAAATTAGTTACAGATGAAATATATCCTCAAAATTGATTATTATAAAATTTAAAGGTTAGAGTTATAGCCATCTTTATATTTGCATTTTAACTAAAAAGTTTAATTTCATTTTTTATTAATAAAAATTGAATTAATGTATTTAAATATGATTAAGATTTTAGTACCAAAAAATATAGAACTATGGTAAAATAATTTAAAAGTCCTTTAAGCATTTTCATCACATCATTACATTTCATAACATGGTGAAACTCTACTATATACTCTAATATGAGAAAACCAACCATGTCTCAACATGTTTAAATAATTTTTTTAATATTTAAAACTAATTTTTTTTTGTTCTCATATTTAAAACTAATGCACTGTTAGTATAACTTCGAAAAAGACAAACAAAACTTGTATACAAAATATCTAAATTCCCTAGACATCGAATTCTATTTTAAATAAACTATGTTTAAGTTTGGGAATCCATCTACAAGTTTATTCCACATTGAGAATCAAAATAAAATATTGATGATGGCAAAAAAAAAAAAAAATCTAAAGAGAACGTTTATGAATGTGATGAGTTGGATTTAAGATCAAAATCTATTGTATAAATTCCAAATTCTCAAATATTTAAGAAAATTTAATATTCGACAGTCAATCAATCTTTGATATGAATTAGAATCCAATCAATCTAAATTTATTGAAAGAGTAGCTAAATTAGTAGAAAGGGCCCTTTTTCTTGTAATAATAATAATAATAATTACAACACCACCAAAGGATAATAGGAAACATGAACCGCCTATGACTTTCTCTCCACTTTCCTTAAATAAAAATCCTTCCATGTTCGTTGGATTAATGAGTGGATTTTATTGGATTTAAAACCCCTTGCAATGCTAGAAAGGTTAAGAAAGATGATAACGGGGAAAAGGAGCTACACCAACCACCATATAGCAACATATTTTGGGAAAATAAAACATCGTATTTGTTGTATTCGGGCGTATATTTTTTTAGTAGATAGTGAATACATCTATGAAAAAATAGAACAAATTATAAAAATAGGTATAAGTAGATAAATAATTTATAAATATTAAAAAATATTTAATAAAATTAATTATTTGTAAAAATGTGTATTATTTTCCTAATATACTCATTTTAATAATTTATTTTGGAAATTATTCCCTTAATAAAAACTCATTTAATATATACAATCAATAAAAAATTTTAAAAAATATATAAATTTAAAAAATAGAGTAAATTAAAATTTTATATTTATAATAAAAATAAAATAACCTGCTAGTTCTTACGTTTAAAATTAGAGGTAATAATCTTTCCTACTCTAATTTAATCATCCACTTTCTCTTGAGGTAGAGGAAGGAGGTTAAGATTTGGACATACTAAATTCAATTTTTTTTAATTGTAAATAAAATTTTTAAATACGGAATCCAAAATAAAAGTAATTTCATAATTGTCACTCATCAAAAATTTAAATTTATCATTTTGAAAATTTTAGATCTGGATTGTCTAAATTAAATTTTAACAGTTGAGATCTCATTACAATGATAATTAAGCAGCAATAACTATAACTAACATTGAATGTGAATAGTCAAAAGACCATTTTTAGGGCATGAAATGCATGTAACTGTATACATACTGCCAAAGAAACAACTGAAATCCATCCAAAATTTCATATTCGATTGATTGATTGACATGGGGAACAAATTTCAAACGTCTAAATAAACAGGATCAAATACACATGATGCAATCAACATCATCAAAGAATTTCACAACCTTCCAGTGTAAAGCATTGAAGAATCAAACTCTGGGAACAGCTGAGTCAGCACTTCCCCAAAAATGGAGGTGGGTTCATGAATTCTCCCAAAAGTACCAGGTACCATATGTTCAACATTTCAAAGCAACCCCAAACCTGTGGACGAACCAATCACAGTTTACATCAGCACTGGTCTCAACAACCAATTAACATGTGGTCTCTACTCTACTTCCTGTTAGAATCACTGTACAATGTGCACTACTGTGGCATTGAGGAGGTTCCTGTAAGTTCTACAAGCAGCAGAGTTTCTCATGGCATGAAACGAGATTAAAAAAATAAGAGAAGACCCCAGGCCATAAATTAGGCCACGTAGGCTGTTGAAATCTCGATCACCCCATGAGAAAAGAGGCTACAAACTGCTGCCAGTTAATCCTTCCCTCTGCCAAAACTGTGCAAAGCTTGGTCTAGATGAAATAAGCTGGAGATCACCATTGATGTATCATCTCATAATATTCCATTCAAAACTCTTTGATAGTAATCATACTGCCGTGTTCGCCAAGCATCAAGGCTGCAGCTAATCAGTGAAAGCACCAAAGAGACACATTGCTGCCAAGCCAAAGGGGGGAAAACGAGAGAGAGAAAAACTTTAACAAGCAAAGTCAAACCGTTTTGCAGTCAAAATAAAAGCAAAATTCAGACCTCTTCTGTTAAACTGAGATGAAATCGTTTTTGCAAGTTCTGTATTGTCCGTGGACCACCTTTAAAGCATGGGAAGCCCGAGTCCTGATCCCAACAATCAAAGAAATTCAAGGCAAATCCAGCATCAATTAGTATTTCCAGATTTTATCCTCTCATACCCAACATGAAAAGGTACAGCAAAAGGCACAAAGGTACATGCACATTTGAGAGTCAAGACTATAAAATACTTAGTACAGGTGAAACTTTGGAATCATTCATTAACTAAATGAGGTGGCCTACAACTGTAAGATTCAAAACAAGAATCATTTACAAGCAAGGGGGTAAACATAAACTTCTCTCTCTAAATCTTCTCTACCTAAAGAGATGCGAGGTAACCTACTTCAATGTCACAGTAGACTGCAGTCTCTCAATATGGTTTAGAACTTAGGTTTTTCTCACTGTGAATCAACCAAAATACATTGGAAAGCCTGCCAACAAGCTGCCCTTGACATTAGACATGAGCATCCAATTATCGAAAATATCACTCCCTACTAGGCATAAAGGATATGTATCACAATAACTCTATAATTAAAATTCAAATATTAAATAGATGTGCAGAAGAAACCAAAAAAGGCAGAGGATTTAGCCTCTCATTGTTCAACTTGAAAACTATATGCCACTGAACTGAAGTTGTATAATTTATCTAAAATAGGCATGCTGGCCAATAAATTAAATGGATGTCAATAGGGGGAAGCATGAATCAGGATTGGCTGAAAGACCAAAACCTAGACCATAGCAAAGTGCGCATTAGTCTTATCCTGAAACATTGGAATTAGTATTACAAATCTCAACAGGGCATTAAAGGTGGGTAGACTACATAGAGAGTGGAACAACAGGAAGCTATCAACTACGTTACCTGCAACATCTCAACTAGAAGAATAACGCGCTCAGCATGTTTTTGACAAGTAAGGAAGCCTTGAATGCATAAAACCTGGAACACAATGGGCAATGCATCAAGACATATTTAGCTGAACATAGCATAGTTCAGCAATTTCAGGTGAGATCTCTCTCTCTCTCTCTCTCTCTCTCTCACACACACACACACACAGGGAGTTTCATTACTACCTTGAAATAATCAAAGAACTCACTTGGAATGCCTTCAGCATCAGAATCCATGACCTAACACAATCCTATCATCAATGTCAATGTATGGAGAGCTGTTACCAGATCAAATCAAATAAACATAAATAACCTCAGATTTACCTCAAGAAGCTCTCGAGTTAATTTGAAAGGAGCACTTTCAAAGTTAACACCACCAGGGGAATTTGAAAGCAGGAAGCCAAAGTCAATATGTATGATATGACCTTCTTCATCCATTAAAAGGTTCCCACTATGCCGATCCTTAATCTGTACAACAAGAAAACAATAAGTGAGTAGAACATAAACTCTTCAATGACAGTGAACAACAAAAAGAAATACTTGAGCATCTGTTTAAGCAAGAAATACATCAGACACTAGTAGAAGGGAATGCATGTTGATAGGATGTATAGAAGCCTGAAAACACCAATAAAAATGTCAACAATTTAGAAATTTCAAAAAATTTGGCAACCATAGTACAGCATCACCGTATCTGGAATTGTTTCTATAAGGGCTGTGTATGAAGAAGCGCATAAAACTTCATAAGGCCTCAACCAGAGAGGTAAACCAGCTTCTTGGAATATATCTGACATCAAAATCCACTGATTTTAAGCAACACATTGTAAAGAAACACAAACAGACTAGTCTTCATCCTGGAGTAATCTGGCATGACAACATGGTAAAATAAGATCCAATCATGTATCATCAACAAAGTACACCCAACTGGTTCACAGATGACTTCACTTATGGTTTTGCACATATTTCCATTTAAACCTCAATCAGAGCCCTCTAGCTTCTCACAAGAACCTTGCTGTGTGGAAATACTTGCTTTAGTATGTACGCGTGCTGTTTTCTTTTTTTGATTGCAAACTTGTTGGTTGTCATTATCCATTAGATTGACATTTGCAACACATGACTTGTTTTATTAAAGTATAAGAGATTTTGGTATCTGTATGTTACCTAAAAACTTTGTTATTTCATATATATCACGAACGATAGGATCTTAAGATCTGTGAACCAATCTTAAAGTTTGATCTATATTGACCCTAATCCAATCTTATGTAAGATCTCAATCTTGACAACATTCAATCTTACTTGAAAACAGATGCTAGAAATTTTTTAAAAAGAAAAGAAAAAGAGAACAAAACAGCATTTGAAACACCCATCACGACGGCGCACTAGTTATTATTCCATTGAGAGGCAGAAAGGGAAAGAATTGAAAGACCACCCACCATAGAAGTGAGAAATAAGTTGAACTGCCAGATGCTCTTGTCTGCAATCGTCACCACTCTTTACAATAACCTATTGAGAAAAAGGAATAGTATGATTCAATGACTTTTCAAGACATTAACAATTAAATGATTGGAGCAAATTCTTTCAAAGAATAAAATTACTCACAGATCGCAAGTCCCAACCAGGAAAATTCCCATATATTGAAGCCTTTCGAATTCTCTCTTTCTTTGCCTCCCAAAGTTCACCAGACAAAGCATCACCGGCCTTGGGTGTACTCCCATTCGGCTTTTGGATAAAATTAAGTCAGATATGAGAATTTGTCATTCCTAAAGTGAAAAATTAAACAAAAAAAGTTAAGCAATACCCTTGGTTGTGCATCTGATGACACTTGACCCGCACCTTCCTTTCGCTGCTGCAGCCTACCAAAAGTGGAAATTTCAGCAGCAACATTGAAAATTGTATACATGAATGGGAACATATTAAATTGTCAAAATGGTAACTGAGAATGCAGTTAGAAGAAGTTATAATCGCACTTTACAAGCATAATTTGCCTATACTATAGGTGATAACGGAAGGCAGCTAAACATGTAACAAAGAGATAGATACAACTGAAAGACAACATTGTAACCCGCAGTTTTCAATTAAACTAAGCCAGGTAAGGCAGGTCTAATGTGCAATAGTACACTGCAATCAATGGAAGACAAAGAACAAGTAAGATTTTATGGAAGCTAATTGTCATTAAGCAGTATTCTGAGCTAGTCCAGAAACATTTTCCCCCCCGGGGGGAGTAAGAAATGTTTTGATACACACTAGTGTTTCAAGTTGCCTCATATTATGAATGCCACAGCAGCATCAATGTGAGGACTAATACATATATATATATAACAAAACATACTTTTTACTATTCATTCAGATTCATTTCTATTCCTTGTGTCTTATTAATCCACAATATTATAATTTTAACTTTCTCTATTATCTATCTATCTATTATTATATATATAAAGATGACAATTGGCACTGTTCCTTACATTACTTTTCCTAATGTCACATCAACCAACAATAATTTTATGCAGTATTGTCATTTTTTTAACTTTATTGTGTATCTCTTATTTCTTGTTTTTAAAAGATTAAATATCTCCTTACAATGTAGGGGGCAAGATATTCCGGTTCATCATAAAAACTTGGCTTCATAAAGGAAAATAATGTGAAGCATAGCAATAGTAGCACTCAAAATCACTCAAAGGCTCACCTTGACTTCCTCTATCGCCACTGTACTTGGAACGCGATTATGTTCCTTCCGCCGTGGTGGTGGTTGATCCTGAATATCTTCCATTCTAACCCCAGGATCAGCGGTCAAAACAACTCGCACCCTCTCCAAATCACTGCCATGTCTTGATGATGATGCTTCTATTGCACCCTCTTTAAGAGTTGAAGCATGACTATGACTGATACCGCATAGATCATGCCCTTCAGACTTCTCTACTTGGCCACATAATTGTGTTTCCACAGAAAGACTTACACTGACAAATTTAACTTTCACCTCAGATGTATGGGCAATTGCCTCGTCAATCACTTGAGCAGTTGATCTGGACATTCTATCATTGATATTTCGATACACCTCATGTGAAGTCCCTCAAGGATATGCCCAAGGGGGTGGTTTTTCCAAAAAAGTATCTCCATTTACCAAAGGAATTCCACCTTTAGAGAGTTTCTGGGAATAGGATGCCTCCTTGGAATTGCTATATTATATATTTTAAAGGAAGGAACATACATCAGAAATATAGAAAGTATGCTTCTCACTTTACCGACTACTTACACAATGCTTGAAGATTATTATCCAGTAAATAGTAAATACCTTGGCATTTCACATTTCAAAACTTCAACACAAATATGGTAAGTGCCTTCTCCCTAGAATTTAAGAGAACAGCTTCAGCTTCAGGTATATGAAGCACACGATATATTCCCTTTCCCAGGGGAAAACAAACTCCTAGAAAAATTTTATAAGCGAGTTCATATCAGAGAAAGAAGACAGAGGAAAGTGCAAATAATGGGAAATGTAATTTTCCAACTGTCCTGCAGTAACTTAATAATCCGCCTTAAAAATGATTTTCAGCAAAGAACTAACAACTAAAACTCCATAATAGGAAAATAACTTGTAGTATATCATATTAATAAGGTCAGAAATCTCTTTTCGTTATCCATGTTTGTTTTACAATAAAAGTATCGAATAAAAATATTTTGCTCGTTATTGTTCGTGGTTTATTTCCCCTCATACTTATTTTAATTGTGAACTCTTTAATTTTACTTAATTAAACTCACAGATAAATCCTCACGGCTCAACGAGTGCCACTAGAATTTCCATTTTTTTTTTTGAAATTTTAAATCAAAGTTAAATTGGAGTGAATCAGTGTGCTTCATCATGGTTCATCCGATTTGATTTGAATTTTTCGGACCAGTTCATATATGCCTTTTTTGAAGTAATTCAAATTTGTATATTACTGTTGCTTTTTTTTTAACAGTTGAATAAGTGCGTATAAATAATGTTTTATAAGAAAAGAAAAATCAACAAAAACACTAACGATTAATCTCCAAGAAAATAGTGACAACTCCCACACACTTTTTGTTTTTATAAAATAAAACACATGACATATACTGTTTTTGCAAAGGATTGGATTTTTAGAAAATTGGATGAAATTATTCGAAGTATGAGGTTGAGTTGCATGAGTCCTCTTACCACGAAGTTTGGAGGTCTAAGTAGCATCTGTTTATGTTATAGGTTGTCACACACGATCTTTACCACAACATTACATTTTATGAGATTGTTAGTTCTTCTTATAACCTCAAGGATATATTTAGTACAATGGAAATAAAAATGGGGAAATATTCCCTAATATAATATAGAAGATATTTCTAAATTTATAAAAAAATTTAAAAAATAAGATAATAGAAGTGAAAATAAAATATCTTAAATTATTTTACCCTAAATTATAAAATTCTTGAATAATTTTAACCTTTCCTAAGTTATAAAAAAATATTTTAGATCATTTTACCGTAAGTTAAAAAATATATATATCAATTTTAAACTCATTTTTATCATATTAAATAAATTTTTAAAATATATTTTTAATATAATTTTATTTTTATTTCTATTTCATTTGTTAACAAATTTTGTCATCTTACTAAATGTACCTCAAGTTCTTTATTGGTTAAAAAATGATTACAGTTAGTTCTAAAACATGCATTTAGCCTAGCTTAATACTTATTTCAGTTATTTAGGTTGACGATTTGAAGTTCCTATATAAATTTTTAATTATAATTTTATGTTTTACAAAATAAATATGTGAGATAAATTTTGTCTATTTTCTCTTATTAATAAGAACTCGGTAGATGAAATAAAACTCGGTCAAATAAGTTTTTATGTGATATTTTTGGATCAAATTTAAAAATTTATTAGTAATACTTACTTATTATGTGTGTTTTTGCCCTAGTCAAATTTATAATTAATTTTCTTCCCTGCTACTTATATACTGTATAATTTTTCCTTCACCTTTTTCACCAACATCTTAAACTCTTTGGAATGTTAAAAATGTAATTGTCATAAATATTTATCATATTTTAAAACAATTATAATAATAAAATTGGATTTGGAATAATTTTTGGCCGAAAAGAAAATTGGAATTAACAACGAGGAGAGCGAACATAAAACCCCCACCACAACCCAGAATGTAAAAACCAGATAAAATCACTTGAATTCCCTCGCAGTTTCCCGGCGATTGGTGGGATGAAGTGTAAGCAAGCAAAATGAGATAGAGGCACATAATTCTCTTGCGGCTAAACATGAACTCCCAATTTCCCAGTAACGTTGACGTTCTTCACTCCCCAAATCCCGTATCTAGCTCAAAAACCCTCTCATGCTATTCCCTGCAATCTTTATCTCGATTTTCTTATTGTAAACGCGTTCTGAGGACCAGATTACGGTATAGTAAGCCTTGCACTAGTCACAGGGCAATTAGAATAAGTGCTTACAAAGCTTCGGATTCAACTTCCAGTCCACTTACTGTAACCCAGAATGAGGAGGAAGAAGATGCTGAGTCCGTTAAGCTATTCGAGGTTGATTTTTTCACTCCCTTTATCACTTTCTCTGTTTTGTTGCGTAAATGGGAACAATGAAAAGAAGAAGAAGTGAAGAGTTCAACATAGTTCAGAAAAATGAGAGCTTGGTTGCCCGTTTACGCAGACTCCCTTTTTCTGGTATTTTGTAAATAACTAAACTACTGCGGGACTGTAAGCCACATTGATGAAGTTTCGCTACTGAATTTGACATTCGGAGGAAACTAGAGTTTCTTGTAGTAGATACATGGGCAATTTAAAGTAATTAACCTTCTACGATTTTTCGACAGGAATGCGTCAGAAATGGGGTATCTGTAAAACGAAGGGGAGTTGGAGTTCTGCCGGACTCTGACTCCACCTCTGGCATTAGAATGTTGCTCTCTGTTTTTTTTTTTTCCCATGCCTTTCATTGATCCTTGAAAATTTAAGCTTCTTCCCTTTTCCTGTTTTTGTGTGTTTTTGGGTTGGGCTTCTTGGTTTGCACTTTTCAGATCAGTTTAAGTATGACGGGACCGAGGGGGGAGAAGTTTTGACTTCCGTATGTAATGTGGTCTTGGTATGGAACAGGTGATTATGAATTATTCATTTTTAATGGAATACTTGGAGTTCTCCTTCATATGAGAAGTAGTAGTGGTGGTTAGAAAACTTTGAAGTATGGGCTTTGTCACTTTGAGAGCGTTTGGTACAAAGGGTTGGCCACATTTGGTTTGTTGCTTTTTAGAGAAGAATTATATTGGAGACAGATGTTTATACGGAACTTTTTGGTTTTCAGTTTCTCATTTTGCCATTGCATCTTAGAAGTACAACTTTCTCTTATTTGGTGCAATTTGTTGGAAGTTTGTTACATGTTCATGTGATGACAAGGATATCACATTTTGAACTTCTAAAATACTGAGAATAATATAAATATGATATCTTTCAGAAACTGAAGGAGGCTGAAAGGAAAAGAATAAATGACTTAGAAGAATTTGAGAACAGGGCTAATGTGCAGTTAGAGAGGCAGCTTGTCATGGCTTCATCTTGGAGCAGAGCTTTGTTGGCTAAGCGTGGCAAACTAAAGGGTACCGAGTGGGACCCAGAGAACTCACACAAGATAGACTTCAGTGATTTTCTGAAATTACTCGATTCAAATAATGTCCAGTTTATGGAGTACTCAAATTATGGTCAAAACTTATCAGGTAGATTATTTATTTTTTCAGGAGTATTATGCTTATACAAAACCTGTTGGCTAATTGCTTTACTGAACACTGACTTCTGACGAGTTTGGGTTGGCAATTACGTATGAGGTGGTTACTGACTTTAAGGCTATGTTTGGACGGAGAGAAAAATGGGGAAAAGAGGGGGAGGGAATACTAGGAAGGAAAATTTCTTAAAATAGTAAAAAAAAATTACTATTTTTGGAAGTTTTCCCTCCTAGTATTCTTTCCTCCCTAATTTTCTTCCCATCCAAATATAGGGTAAATGTTAACAAGAAAATATATTAGAACAAATTATATTTACTATCTTTGTTTTCAGTCCATAGGATGGTTCATCAACGTATCACAGCTCACTGTGAACATCATGTTGTGATATTTCATGCTAAAACTTGAATGTTTGATTCAGTAAATTACATGGTTGATCAAATGAGTTCCATAGTCCTCACTATTTTTGTATAGTGCATTCATATCTATTTAAGTGTAAGGAAAAAACTTTTGTACTTAGCCTTATATACTTAAGGTGCTTGTTTCCAATCAAACTAAGGCGTGGATTTTTTATGTTCTATAACAAACTCTTGTTATTAATATTATTAACACTTTAAAATCCACTTGTTCTGATTTGATGGACAAAAGTATGTTAAGTATATAAGGTTAAGTGCCTAAGTCTTCTCTTTAAGTAAATCTAAATATTTCTGTTGCAAACTAAGGCTTTGTTTGGAACTTTTGGAGAGGAGGGGATGGAACGGTAAGGGGAGGGATGGAGTGAGAAAAGATGAACACATTGTAAGTGATAAAGACGAACTCACTAATGCTGTGTTGCACTGAGTTCTATAATGATACAAAAATGTGTTAGTAGAATGCTTAAACTGTTCTTCCATGTTTGCTGCTCCATACAACCTCATTTTGAATAATAAGTTTTCTTTTGGGTGAAAGGCTCATGTTGAATATTTATTGACTCTATGCAGTGATTCTACCATATTATAAGAATGGAAATTCATCAGGAACTGAAGGGAATCCTAAGGATATTGTGTTTCGGCGTCATTTAGTTGACCGGATGCCAATTGATTGCTGGAATGATGTTTGGAGAAAGCTGCATCAACAAGTTGTTAATGTTGATGTAATTAATGTGGATGCTGTACCTGCAGAAATATACTCAACCATTGCAACAGCAGTCATATGGTCTATGCGGCTTGCCCTAGCTGTTGGTTTTTATATATGGATTGATAATTTGATGAGACCAATATATGCAAAGTTGATACCTTTTGATTTGGGAAAACCTAGTCCACAAGCTAGGCAGCAATACGAACTACGTACACTTGGATCACTAGGCAAGAGCCGGTAGGTGGAGAATTTTTCTTTCTCCCTTTACCCATTCCACTTTTCAGCTGGAGCTTGACTTTTGTTGCATGTTGAGGTTTTTTGCTTTTTAATGTGTCCATTGTTCTACTTGTGGTTATAAGAAGTAAAGCGTGTGTCTTATTATATGACTTTTGTTAAAGTTATATGCTTTTTTCTTAGGTAGTTCTTTAATATAATCAATTCATCATTGGGAAAAAATATTGTTCAACATTTTTAGAGGTAATAGAACCATTTATGGAATGCTGTTCATTTTCTTTTGGTTAGATTAGGGGATGGATTTTCTTGGCCTGCTGCTTATTATTTACTTTGGAAACTTATTCTGAACTTCATATACTTTTTTCTTAAACCATGTCCAAAAGCCAGATCAGTCAACAGAACAGTGCTATTTACTGTTGACATCCTAAGCACTAAGCAACTAAAGGCACTGTTATGAACTTAACCTTTGGGCTTGCTGTAGCTTCACCATAAAGTGAAAAATCATCTTGAATAATAGCCACTTTCAGCTGTCTTTAAACGGTTTCAATTGTGCTGCTCATTATTTTGATATTCACTTGTTTGCAGAATCACAGTGGGCAGTACGCTGTGCCTCCCTATCTTGGATTTTCCTGAACATTATTTATTGTGTTTCTTTTTCTTCGTTATATTTAAGAGAATTGAAAATGAAAAACATATCTGTAAGTTTTTCAATCTTTAGAACTTTGTTGATGCTTCTTTGATTAGAAAGTTCAACATTTTCACAAATTTTTAAGTTATATGAACTTTGGTCTTCAAGTGGCAGGTTCATGATAACTGATGATATTTTGAAATTAGTTGGAAAGTCAAAGTGCAGAGTGCAATTATTTTCAGTGCAGAGAGAAAAAAGAATTTCATAACAATGCTCGTTATTGAGTTCTAATTTTTCTGCTTTCCCTCAGGGCTAAATTTATATCTGCAGAAGAAAGAACTGGTGTTACATTTGATGATTTTGCTGGCCAGGAATATATAAAAAGGGAACTACAAGAGATTGTCCGAATTTTAAAGAATGAAGAGGAGTTTCAAGACAAAGGAATTTATTGTCCAAAAGGTGTGCTTCTTCATGGGCCTCCTGGAACTGGCAAAACATTGCTGGCTAAGGCTATTGCTGGTGAAGCAGGGCTGCCTTTTTTTGCAGCAAATGGCACTGATTTTGTAGAGGTGTTGCCTATTCTCCAATGTTATTCAGTAAATTGATGAGAAAGTTACAAGAAAGAGAATTTAGTTTTATCACAGAAAATAATGAAGTAGAATTTGGGAACTCAAGTTACTGTTTATTGTTGAAAGTTCAACTCCGACATCATGAAATCTTCTAAAGGACATGGATGAGATTCTGCGTAAGCTGGTCAACTATAAATTCAAATAACTAGTTGTGGGCTTGTGTACTGCATGGAGTCTGAGAAATAAGCCTCACTGCTTATGACTTAAACTCCCATTAATTCAATATGTGCCGCCTCTAGTCTTTTTTATAAGCTCCAATTAGTTACTTTACATAAGTTAATAAAGTTAGTTAAAATTAGTTATTTTTGTATAATCTCAAAATTACCCTCAATAAAAATCATTAATTAGAGGAGTTTGGTTGGTTAATTAGAAAGTTTTGTTGTTAGTTAGCGATATTAAATGAAAAAAATTAAGGCTTTAGACAAAACATGTCATATAATGAAATGTGCAGGAGGTCCTTATATTAAGGACTGGAGGGAGTGCATTTTGATGATGAGTAATTAGCTGATGTTTCCCTGCCTAATAGCTAGTCCTTCTCATAAAACACAGACAAGTGTGGCATAGGAAAAAATATGATAACTTCTTGTATGTATTTCTTATCCTCACATGGTTCTTTGATAATGCAAGTATGCTTTGTTGTATCTGTTGTTATTATCTTAGTAATTCAAGTTAAAATGCAACTGGGTAATTTAATTTCTTCTCCCCTCAGATGTTTGTAGGGGTTGCTGCATCCCGTGTTAAAGACCTTTTTAACAATGCTAGATCATATGCACCTTCCATCATTTTTATTGATGAGATAGATGCTATTGGTAGCAAGCGAGGAGGACCAGATATTGGCGGAGTAAGATAATGAACAAACTTTTCACTCCTGGGGCGATGGATGTATAGAATGTCAAAGAAAATTATATATTTAACGTTTATGTTCTAGAGCATTTTTAGGATTAGTTTGTAATTATTTCGTTACATTGTTCATATATTACAAAATTTTCCTGAGATTCAAATCATTCTACAGAGCTAGTTTCGTTATGAATTTTTTATATATCTCCCAGTTAAAGCAACTGCACACAGATATCAAATTTAATGGCCTTCAGTAACATTGATAAGTTGATACTCCCTTGTTTCCACCAATGAAACCTCGGTTTGCAATTGCATTATATAGGGTGGGGCGGAAAGAGAACAAGGCTTACTTCAAATTCTGACTGAGATGGATGGATTTAAAGTTTCTACAGAACAGGTATGCTTCTAAATAGTTTCCAGTATCATACGGAACTTTTTTTTTTCTGATATGCTAAACTTGAGTTTCAGGTGCTTGTAATTGGTGCAACAAATAGATTGGATATTCTTGATCCTGCTCTCCTGAGGAAGGGTCGTTTTGATAAGATTATCAGAGTTGGTTTACCATCCAAAGACGGAAGATTGGCCATTTTAAAGGTGTTTTTGGGGCATGATCTTTATACACATTTCAGGGTACTGGCTTTCTTTTAAGTTTTTTTGGCTGATTTTTCTTTTATGGGTTTTAGGTGCATGCCAGAAATAAATATTTCCATTCAGAAGAGGCAAAGGAGATACTACTAAACGAAGTTTCTGAGCTCACTGAAGATTTTACTGGGGCAGAGCTACAAAATATACTGTAACTAATTCTTAATTGAGTCATTGGTATTTCTGTGTCAATCAGGCAGATTGATTCATCATGAATTATATGGCAGGAATGAAGCTGGAATTTTGACAGCCAGGAAGGATTTGGATTACATTGGACGGGAAGAGTTACTTGAGGCTTTAAAAAGGGTTGTTGGTTTACCCCACTTTTTTTTCTAAATGGGCAATAATTTTTCGTATATTGCATTTGATATATTATTCTTTTTTCCTTGAAATTTGATGCCCCTGAATGATCTTATGGATTTACAGCAAAAAGGAACATTTGAAACTGGGCAAGAGGATAGTGCTGAAGTTCCTGAAGAATTGAGACTGAGATTGGCTTACAGGGAAGCAGCTGTTGCTGTTCTTGCATGTTACTTTCCTGAACCCTACCGCCCTTTTGTTGAGGTTGAGGCTAGATATTTCTTTGTTTTGTTTTGTAAGTTCGTTTTATTGGAGAAATGGTGATTCACTACCATTTTTATGGTTTTGCAGACCAACATAAATTCCATCAGCAGCCAACCAAATATGCAGCATGCTGAAGCTTCTGGAAAGGTTTTTGCAAGGAAATCAGATTACATTAATTCTATCGTGCGTGCTTGTGCTCGTAAGTTGTCATAAACTTCTGATTTATCATCTTGTAGGTGTTGTTTCTTAAAACAGTTCAAGCTTCTTTTCGCTGGATAGTCATTAATCTCAATACTGTTAACAGAACCAGTTGTTTAGGTTTGAATTGAGATAGTTATTTATCATCATGTAGACGTTCTGCAGTTTGATTGTTGGTTTGTCATATCTGATCTTTTGTGCGCACCCCTTCCCCCCCATTTTTTTATGATTGTAGCAAGAGTAATTGAGGAGGAGATGTTTGGGATTGACAACTTGTGTTGGATCTCTACAAATGCAACGTTAAAAGCTTCAAGGCTTGCTGAATTTTTAATTCTGCAGACAGGAATGACTGCATTCGGGAAAGCATTCTACAGAAATGAAAGGGATCTTGTGCCTAATGTATGTGTGGAGTCCAACTGTAATGGCTACTTTTACAATGTTTTCTGTCACTTTACAGAAGTGTATATATTAAAATTATAGCAAGACTTATGGTAAAGCGTTTACCACAGCTATCAATGAAGCTTGACGCACTCCGAGATGAGTATATGCGTTATGCAGTGGAGAAGTGTTTATCGGTGCTAAGAGAGTACCATTCAGCTGTCGAGACAATCACAGGTCTCATTCTGTGTTTATTTGTTCATTAACAAGATGGGCTTTGTCTTTCAGCGGCTTCTTCATTTAATTCAAATTATAATAGTTAAGATCTGAGCTGTAACAGTTAGGTTTACTACAAAGTAGGTTAGCAGGCTTTGGTTTAGTTTCATGTAAGAAGTTCATGAAAACTGACAATATTGTTCCACACTCATCATTGTGCAGATATTTTGCTTGAAAGGGGACAAATTAATGCTGAGGAAATCTGTGAAATTTATAGGAGAGCTCCTCGTGCAGCTCAGGTGCAATTTTACTTTGTGGGATATGATTGTTCTGTTCTTTCAATTGCCTACTATCTTCAATCTTTTATTTATGACGTCAATCTTTTTCTTTATTTCTTGCGCAGCCTAATGTAAGTCCAATCGATGAATATGGAGCACTGATTTATGCTGGACGATGGGGAATCCATGGGATCTCTCTTCCAGGGAGGGTTACATTTGCACCAGGCAACGTTGGGTTTTCAACCTTTGGGGCACCCCGCCCGACCGAGGTGCATGCAAAAGCATGTTTTCTTAGTTTTAAAGTTACCTTATCTTCTCGTTTGGCTGACAAACGCTATTCTCTATTTCCTGTTTCCTCCTTTTCACTGCAGACCCAAATTGTCAGTGATGAAACTTGGGAACTGGTAGATGACATCTGGGATAAGAGGGTACAGGAAATTAAAGAGGAAGCTTCAAAGGAGGTTCAAGAAGACGAACAAAAACCGCAACTTTTGATGGCAAGCCATTTCCTTTGAGAGAAAATTGTCTCCTGCGGCTTCAGGTTCATGGGCATCTTATCACATTTTGATAATCTTTTGTTGTCTTTTTTTTCTTTGTTCTCTTGTTGCGGGAGTATCAGAATAAGGTGACAGCTAATGGTCGAAAGGCAGAAAAAACTAAAAGCACACAGAGGAAATAGAATAAGTTGACAATTATAAACACTTTATTGTAACTTAAGTCTCTGTGTGCATCTGCCATCAAATGGGGAAAAGAATCTGATCACCTTTAAACATCTCAACTTGATAATCTGATCGATTTGCTTGCTTTCTGCGCAGCATTTTGAAACTCTCAAAAGGCTTACATAGGAGGGAACAAGGTCCATAGTGGTTGCAGAATTTCATTAAATTTTGTCGGATGTAGTATTGACATTAAGCCACAAAAGAGGCACTAAGGCTTTCAGTTTGAGCTCGAGCGAAGTGCAAGTCTCTGAAAGAGTTGTGGCTACTCAAATAGTTCTATTGGTCTTTAGCTTCAGAAATCATATTTATTACGGGGATACGTCATTGGGGTATACTAGAAGTCGTCCTTGCAGTACAGCAGAGAATTGCACGTATCCCCAACAAAATCATCAGAGTAATTATGTTCTATCAGGAATACTTTTTTTGATTCTAAATGTATAATGATTTTTAGATTGTCTCCACATAGGTTTCTATTGTATTCTTAGTCTTCTATAGCAAAATTTTCAAGGAATCGCATTGCTGTAAAACTAAATTCTGTTATATACTGCTTGAGGATGGCGGGGTTCTTGTATCATTTTTGGAGTGTTGGAATAAAATATGCATATGATTTACAAAATGATCATGCCCAATGGATTGTGATCTCCTTGGCATAAAAAATGATTTTGATAAATTCCACAGCACCAAAACCTACCCTTTAGGTATTTCCTTATCTCTTCATCATTTGCATTTATAGATTCACATCTTCTAGCAGCCACCTCCCTAGATGCATAATGCCTCCAAGCTCCAAGTTCTTGCTTCCCATCCTGAACATGAATTGGAGAATTATTTGAAAGTGGCTTTATGCTTTCCATGGACCATTAGGCATACAACGAGATGATTTCCCCACCTTTTAAACTGGCATATATATGCATGTGGTATGTGTTGGATATATATAAAGAAGAAGTTGGAGGTGCTAGTGAGGAGGCAGATCAGATCATATGGAATTTTTTAAAAAGTGATAGGGGAAAATGTGATCAACAATATATTCAAAAGCTTATTTTTTTGATAAAACATAATGATCCTATACATTCATATATAGAGAAATAGTGTTGTGTGTATGAAACTACATAATGATTTGAATTTAGGTTTTCTAAGCTTTTTGAGAAGAAAAAAAAGTGAATTTAAAAGTTGTGCATCTATACCATTACTTTGGTAAAAGAAAGGGTTAAGGTCGATTTTTATTTAAAAAGTTTTTGTGTAAGAATTATAGAGATTTAGAAATTTTTATTGTATCAATTTTGTTTTTGAAGTATTAAAAAATGAATAAAGTAAATCTAACCGAAACTAATATTTTAATATTTCTATATATTGACAACTTCTGAACGAAAATTTCACGGTAAAATTAAACCTTACCTCAATTTTTTTTTTTGGTAAAGACCTTACCTCAAAAATAAATCTAAAAAGGTACCCAATAATTGATGATTTCAGCTCATGATCCTGGGCCGCGGCTGGTTGTGAAACAGGAACATCTGTGAAGGGAACAGACATTGGATTAAGAGTATGAAATGTAATAGGTTTAACTGATAAGCGGCTCGATATTGTTTAAGTGAGGTCTCGAATTTGAGCTTTGGTATGCGTAGAAAATTTCTGTTGGGAGACTCACCCACCATAGCTAGGTGTGCGACGGGAGTCGGATCCGGATGTAGTCGGGGCAAAGCTCCGATGAACCGGGTAGGTAACAAAAAAAAAAGAGAGTATGAAATGTTACCTGGGTTCAACTGACCAACATGTAACTATTTAGAGCATGTAACTATTTAGAGCGTATTTAAATTTTAGGGAGTACTATTTTATTATGGTTATAGTCGTAATATTTGGAGAGTTAGGTTTACGCATGAAGGTAATAGACGGCTTGTCCTACTAAATATTGATATAGCATAGGAGAAAGAAAAATTTTACCTTGCTCTTAGATTGTGAGTGAGCCCAATCTCTTTCTATAGATTTTGTACTAACAAAAAAAGTCTAAAATGTTGTATTAAAAAAAAGAGTCTGAAATGTCCCGTGACTCTTGTTCTGTCTATTTCCTATCTGACAAACAATGCCTCATGAGTAGCTTGCTACCCTCCAAGTAAGCACCTTCCACAGTATCGCTAAATACAACCACTAAACAACACTTACCATTCTCACTAAAATATACACAAGTCTTAGGTAACCACATGTAATCATAGATTCATAGATACGTGAATTTTTCTTTTTGGTTTTTCTTAACCTGAATTCATCATCTACTGAATCTGCATTTATGACTACATTTCTTTGGAGAAATATATTCAATTTTTTTATTACTTTTTTAGAGTTTAGATGATATTAGAGCTGGGAATGCGGGCTGGTCCGCCAAAAACGGGCCATCCCGCTCCCAGCCCGCCAACAAACGGGGCGGGCTGTGCAGCCCGCCCCAAAACGGGCTGGCAAAACGCCAGCCCGAGCCCGCCCCCCCTTAGTGGCGGGCTGGCCCGCAAGCCCGCCACTTTTTTTTTTTTAATTTTAAAAAAATTATTTTTAACATTTTTAAAATACTAATAAAAATTTTCTAATGTTATATTAGTATAATAAAAAAATTACTCATGTTATACTCTTAAAAATTTTTATTTTTTATAAAAAAATCTCAAATTTTATAATTATAAATCTAAATAAATATTAACATAATATTAATCAATTATAATATGTAAACATATATTAACAAATAAGTAATTATCTTTACTAGTATTCGATAATAGGAGTATTCAAAATAATATTTAAGTAAAATAAATATTAAATAATAATATTAAATTTTTTTAAAAAAAAAAATGGCGGGCTGGCGGGCCAGCCCACCACTAAACGGGCCAGCCCGCCAAATTGGCGGGCTGAGGGGGGGGCGGGCTGTGCAGCCCGCCCAAAAACGGGCTGGCATTTTGCCAGCCCGAACCCGCCCCCCCTTAGGGTAAAACGGGCCCAGCCCACGGGCTGGGCCCGTTTTACCAGCTCTAGATGATATCCCTTAAGGCATAGAGATCATTCGAGTGAATTTTATCTATCTTAATAAATTTTTTTCTATATATATGACTTGATTCAAACCTATGACATCAAGTTTAAAAGTATCCCGAAGCCACTTTGAGTTTGAGATTAATAATTTTTGAAGTTTAAAACGTAAATAATTTTTATCTATCTCAACAAATATATTTCCTAAAATTTAAACTTATGATCTTTTCCTTATAGGAGATGATACTGTTTATTATCTCAACCAACATCTTGTTGGTTATTCAAATTTTTTTAATTATAATGATGATGGTGAATTTTTTTTTGTTTTGGCCAATTTGATTATGATTTAATAATTAATAGATTGATGGAGTTCAAAATAGTTACTCATGTTTGATTGTGTCTTGAATGGGGAATATTGTATTGGAACTTTACATGTTTATATTGTTGATGAAACGCAGTGTATTTTGTCGTTTCTTTTTGAATGTATTTTGAGGGTGAATCCTATTCTATCCATATATTACCTTTTGAGTTAGATGAACTTTAATTAATACACTTGTTACAGTTGTGTTCAAGATCTCAATCCAATTAATCAACTAGGTTTAAAGGGTCAACGTATTTAATCTTAATCTATATTTTTCAGTATGTTCAACCATCCAAAATTTAAACTTAAAATTTAGCATTTAAAACAATTTTATATTCTCAAAGATGGGGACAGGTTGATTTTTTTTATACATTAAATTTGAAAATTAAGGAAAACACGTTCAACCACTTGAATCAAGTGCTTTAGAAATGCTTTTCCATCTCTTCCTAAATATATATGAACTAATTAAAGATTTATTTTTATTTTTCAATATAAGAATTTAATTAATTTTATTTCTTAAATTTATCAATTTTTTTAAATTATCTCTATTAATTATATATATTAAAGAAATTTTTATTGGAAGACAATTTCATAGATTTCTGGAAAGAGTTTTAATGTTAACCATGAGACTTTTTCTATACACACTAGGGGTGATAATGCGGACCAATCTGCCGGATACGAGTTAGCTCGCTGCTGGTTGGGTTAGAGGTGAGCCTATTTTAAGAGGCCCGCCTCTTGGCGGGTTGGTATTATACCAACCCGCGCCCACCATAGCGGGTTGGCAGGCTAGTCCGCCTATCCGCTAGTTTTTTTTTTTAATTTTTTACATCAATATTAATTGGATTCGAATTATGTCTGAAGTTGTTAAAATATTTATTTAGTTAATTTTATCACCATCCATAGATAAATCTATCACAAATAAAATAATAATAAAATAAAATAAATATATATAAAGAAATGACTTAATGAGATAAAATTAATATAAATTAAGTGTAATGTCCTTTGTTCAGTTAAGATTCTCAAATTAGTAAAGTGTAAATGTGTAATATAAATAGTAAAAAAAATAAAGAAAAAAAATAGGCCTAACCCGCCAACTCGGCTGGTTAACCCGCCGCGAGTGCGGATGCGGGTTTGGCAGGTGCAGGTCAAAAAAGACCCGCACCAAAATGGGTTGCAAATATTGCAACCCCGCCATTTTTTGGCGGGTTGGCAGCCCAACCCAAATTATCAGCTCTAATACACACTATAAAAGATCAAACCCCTAACTAGATATTTAAATAATACAACTAAATATCAATTGTGTTAAGCCTCATGATTATTAATCTCTATAAATTAATTATGTAGAATGCTAACAAAAGTTTTATGGGTTATATAACACCTAATATTTTGATATTATTTTTTATATGCTTCAGTATCCTAATATTATTTGTGGTATAATTTTACCTATAATCTTTTTAATTTTGTGCAATTTTATATATAATTTTATTTATCAAGTACTAAGAATTATACTAAATTAAAAAGATTATGCGTGAAATTATACTAAATTAAAAAGATTGTGGGTAAAATTATCCTACATAAATAAGATTAGAATATTAGATTTATATGAAAAATAAAATCAAAGGGTGCTATATAACCCAAGTTTTATCACATGCCTTCTTAATCCCCATAAAAGAAAAGGAAAAAAATCCCATGACAATCCAAAAGCAAAAATATTTATCTGAGACACACGAGTGAAGACGACGTAACTAGATCTAGAGGGGGGGAAAATGAACCATATAACTCTCCCTCTTGGCTTCATCATTGCCTCAATTTTCTATACACTAAGCACCTTCTCTTTCTTCTTCTTCATTGTTTCCTCGCCATCATCTCCTTCACATCACACTCTCTGATAATGATGGCCTCTAAACTGTTTCTTCTTCTCATCCTCTTCTTCCTCTCACACCTTCTTTTTCTTCTTCAACCTCAAGCATTTGTGGAAGCAGACACCAAACTGATCCGAAAAACTTGCAGAAACACAAAATACTACAATCTCTGTTACTCTTCTCTGAAATCTAACCCCACAAGTCCAAACGCAGACCCAAAGGGTTTAGCTGTGATCATGGTTGAGATTGGAATGGCCAACGCAACAGCAACTTCCTCGTACTTGTCGTCTAAGTTGGTTGGCTCTTCAAACGACACAATCTTGAACAAGGTCCTCAAGGAATGCTCAGACAAGTACAGTTATGCTGGTGAAGCCCTTGAAGCTTCTGTGCAGGATCTGGCTAACGAAGAATATGATTATGCTTATATGAGAGTCACTGCAGCTTCAGATTACCCTAATGCTTGTCACAATGCCTTTAAACGCTTTCCCAGTTTGGTTTATCCTCCAGAAATCTCTCGTAGAGAAAAGGGTTTGAAGCATATCTGTGATGTTGCTTTGGGGATTATTGATAATCTGAATTGGAATTAGCTTGATGAATCAATAATGTCTTCTTCTCTCATTGTAATGCACAAACATTATATCTTGTGTTCATCTTTCTGAATCTTATAATTATCTTATAAGCTCAAGTTGTATACTAGCGTTTTCTTTCAATGCCATTTGTTGTATTTTTTGGGATAACTAATAGTATTATTGACTGATTTAGATCTGATGAAGCACCATGTCATGCCAAATGAAGATATATATTTCCTTCTGTTCCAGAAACTCAAAATAAAAACTAAGACCTTAGTGAAGGGCATAGACAGTGTTCCAAAAATAGTCTCTCTGCTTATATATCTGTCTCAGACTCTATTTGATAGGAATATTGTGCATTTTGCTTTTCTAAACTATTTCTTTTGAAGGGTATGGAGTCTTTTTACTTAATCCAACTGTTTCCTTGCACGGGAAAGAGTCTTTTCACTTGAGGAGTCCTTCTTCACACCCTACTTGGTTTGAGTATCGTGCAGTGGGCCACAATTTTGAAAAATATTTCTTGCGTGTTTGGTATTTGCATATTGAAAAACAGAAAGCTTGATCTAGTGAAAGAGATATGCCTCTACCATATTAGGGCCTACTTGGTTAGGTTAATCTTGATAGTGCTATGAAAAGCAGAAGACGAGGGTTATGCGTGTTGAATATCTCCCACTAATAGCAGTAGTGTGAGAGTTGTGCATATTAGTTGAGACGAGAGATTGTTATGGGTCCTTGGATGTTACTGATATAGTCAAATGAGAATTATTGTGAGATTCCATATAAAAGATTTAATTACTCAAAAGTCTTAATAATAATAATTTTAGAGTTAAAATTGACAAAAGTTGTGAGATGTCATAGTAATTCTCTGAGCAAACAATTTGTTTGTGATTGATTCCTTCTCACCAATGAATTACGATGTATGATGAACCCCACCTTTTCTTTAAAGAGCTGTCTTTTTTCTCCTTGAAATAATTGATCAAAGCAATGAGTCATCACCTCTTTTGAATGTCTCTCATTTTCCTTCTTCTCGGATAAAGTAGGGCTAGAGTAGCCCACTTATATTCTTGTAAAGTTGGAGCAGGTTTGTTTGACTCTCTCTCTCTCTCTATATATATATATAAGCTTTATATACCATCAAAGAGAGGAATAAATTAAAGGTAATAGTAAAATGGGACCTGAACATGATGATTGAGCCCTACCAACCGGACTCCAATATTCTGTGTGTTGTTGGAGTTCAAGTACTGTGAACCAGATTAATCATGAACTTGTCCTACCACTAATAGTAAAGAACCTCTCATTGGATTGCGTCTTGAATGATGTGAGGATTAAGAGAGAAGAACACAGAGAGGAGTTATGGAGGATCCTGCAAGATCAATCACAGTCCAAGCTAACTGCAAAAGTGACATTGTTTTTCAGAGATGAACAATCTCTCTCATAGACAGAGAATTTGCAGATTAAAAACTGAAAGCCAACTGTAAAGTGCTTCTTTTAAGGCACATAAACCTGTGCGTAAACTGAGAAGGGGCTAAGCTGCTTAAAGCTTCAAAGATCCGCTGGTAAAAGAACCAATGCTAACATACACACATGAGAGTTTTTACTAAAGGCTGGATCAGAATAAATCTTTAGATAACTTTCTTGAATATGAAACTTATTCCCGGTATCAATATCAGTTTATACAATTAGTTACGAATAATGCTAATAATTTGTCACACTACATGTAACTATAATTGATTCCTCTTCCCCTTTTTTTTGTTGTGTACACTAGAGTATCCCCACCCGATAGGTGAGAGACTAATCTCCCGAGTATCATAGAAGTCTAGTTTCGGGCTTGACCTTCCCAAGCACGTCAACTCCATTCCCATCCTCTAGGAATCGAACCCGAGAGCGATGGTTAAGGAACACAGACCATCTGTGCCAACATGCGTTGGTCTCTTCCCTTTTTTTTTCGTATGCAAAAGTTTAGGTGGATTCGGCACTAGTTCCCCACCAAAACCAAGGGACAACCTCAAGATTTAGAGAGCGTTTATAGGGAACTTACGAAATCTCCTACCAAAAAAACCCTCACGACGGTAACAGAAATCAAACTCACATCCTTATGAAATATAAACCCGTTCTTTACTATTTGTACTAACTCTTATTGGCGGTGTCTTCCCCCTTTTTTTTTGGTTGCCCACCCGATTCACCGGAGCTTTACTCCAACTATATTCGGATCTGACCCGCGTCGCGCACCTGGCTATAGTGGATAGTCTCCCAACGGTGTCTTCCCCTTTTACTTTCGGCAAAGTTTTTCTTCTTTATATTTTGGGCCTTGCTAAGATCTTTGGTTAAGATTTGGGCTTCTACCTTTTTTACTTTTGATTTTCTTTTTTATTGGGCTCGTTTGAAAGGCCTCATTTTTTCGCAAGTCTTGATCTGAATTAGATAGCCCAATTACAATATGACAGGCCAATGGTTACTGAAAGCTGAAATGCTTTTTGAAAAAATGGTGTATTAACCATGGTTGAGGCTATTGACAAGGTGACGAAGTAATATTTTAATTTTGAACTAATAAAAATTATTTTAAATAGGAAGATGTAAAAAAAAAGTTTTATTATGTAATTTTTTAAAATAATCTTAAGGTAATTTCCAGTTAATATTTTAGGGAAAATGGTTAATAGTTTTAATTTTCACTTTCATTCCTTAAAAATTTCTTACGATATTTTTTAAATATTCAAAAGATGGGATTAACAAGTTTTTCCCTATCAAGATGAAATATATATTATTAAAATCAAAATCATTATATTTTTATGGCGTATTAATATATATGAAATTTATCTTAAGCTATTTATAAAATATAAATCATATCAATTCTCTCATCGTGTTTTGGCTCACATGCACTGTTTTTTAAAAAAAAAAAATTGAACAAGCATCCGTAATTGAATTAATAAGTTAATTCTATGTATTTTTTTCAGACAAATTCTATCTGATTTTGGCGTGAAATGAAAGCATCGTACAAAAAGAGGGAAAGAAAGAATATAATTTAAAAATTTGCAGAATGAAAATAGAATTGATTGACGAGGTTAATTTAGTAATTTAGTTAAATATATTATAGAAGCCCAGTATTTCTTGCAGAAGCTTTTTCCCGCCAAACTGAGAGAAGCGAGCGAAGATCCCTCTTTGGGCTTGTGCTGTGCTGCTTCTTTGTCTTCCCGAAGCTGAAGTCCTCTCAAGAAACTGAGGAATGAAAGGTGGAACTTTACAAATAAACTGGCATGAAACTAAACCAGTCCTATCCCTTGATTTTCACCCACTCTCCGGCACTCTCGCCACTGCCGGCGCCGATTTCGACATCAAGGTCATTCTTCCAATTACTCTCTGACCATTCTTATTTCTCAACATTTTTACTCAAATATTAAGCAGGAAACTAGTTTTTCCTCGTGCGTAAGCTTGATTTTGTTCATTAGTCTTATTGTCCCTTTGATATTTGGGATTTGGGGTTTTCGTGGGTTGGATTAGGACTGGGACTTAGATGGTTAAAAATTTCGGAAAATGTATTTTCTGAAATATTTATGTTTCGGGATTTTTCCTAGTTTATACAGAAAATGTCACTGAACTCCTCTCTATTTTTGATTATGTGAGTTACATTATTTGGTTTGTGTCCGAACAAGAAAATTGTTAATTATACGACGGTTAATGGTAGATTGTTGTTGTTATAATTTTGTAAATATTAGTGCTAATAGAATTGGTTTACAGTTTCATTAGAACAGAAGAAACTGCTACTATAGCGTTCTGAATATTTCATAGTTTTTAAGAAATGTGTTTAAAATTCTATCTTCATATCTAAATGTCTTGTTTTTATTTATAAAGATAGGATGCTTGAGCTGTACCTTTGTTCTGGTACAATTGAGGTAGATGCATCGTAGACATCTTTTATTTGATTATTTATTTTAAAAAATTTTACTCACCGTAATTTGTAGAATAATTTGAACGAAGAAATACCATCTTTGTAAGGTAGGAGGAGATACTATTTGGACTACGTAGACAGTGATATTAGTTCTATTATTAAATCATAGGATACCCTGGTATCTGTAACCTTTGTTCAAGTTCTAAAATATCAGTGTGAGACATTTTCGATTATGCACCTGACTTATGTTTCAGTGCATTGTTTATGAAAAATGCATATAAGATTAAGAGTTCTCCTTCTCTATCTGACACTGCTTCAATGACTGAACATGTTAAAACAATACCTCTTGAAAATTTCATTATGTTTTATTTTTTGGATTTCACCAGGCTAGACTAACTATTGGTTGTAACTTGTATTTCCAGCTTTGGTCTGTAAAACCTGCAGAGGCACAAAAGAAACTACCTGTAGTGTCCTATCTGCATAGCTTGTCTTACCATAGTTCTGCAGTAAATGTAATTCGTTTCTCCTCTTCAGGTATGTCAGTGTCATTGGTTTCCTCTCCCACGCCCTCCACTCAGGATTAATAGTAGTTTCACTAAATAATTTTCTATTTATTAGTGATAAGAAAATTTGTCCTGGACCATAGTATTGGTTATTTTGATACATTGTGTAGTGTCCGAGCTATCTAGATCCTAAAATGTTATCTCTGTATACGCTATACCATGGAAATGGTTTCTATAATTGTACTTGCCTTTAGAAACCTCTAGAAAATTACAAGCAGCTTTAACTAGAGTTGATAGTTCAAAAATTCTAATTTTAGTCCTTTGGACCTTTTCCTAATTACTTACACAGACTCTGAAGCACTCTTTACTCCTCTTGGTTACTGTTAGATTTTTATTTTGCCCAAGAAAAAATTGGGTGATGTTATCTGCTGCTAAGAACAATATTTTGCTTGATGTAGGGGAACTCTTGGCCTCTGGTGCTGACGGTATGTCTTTATCTGCCATATTGAAATGCTTTAATTGTTTTAGATTTTGGTAATATAAATAGGTGATGTTTCTGGACTGGTTTTCCTTATTTTCAGGAGGTGACCTTATAATATGGAAGTATCATCTGACAGATACAGATCAGACATGGAAGGTCCTCAAGATGTTAAGGTAAGAGGCCTTTGATTTGATTTATCTGTGAGCCCTGTATATATTATAAATTAATATAATGTACAATAGGCAGTATTTTGGTTTGATATAATTTTATTTTATGTGAATTTTATATTTCTGCATACAACTAAGATTTTATAGTCTGGTCAACCAACTAATACTCTATCCTTTTATTCATGGTCATATTTTCAGTATTGATGTATGACTACTTTATTTCTGAAGGCCATATAATATAGAAACAAAGACTAGACTTGATATTAAAACTATAAATTATTATAAAACTACTCATCAGCCCGAGGGCACTAAAACGGTTTTCCCTTTTGGTTTTCTTAATGGGTTTAAGCTTTAATAAATATATTTTAAAGATCAGTAGCCCCATCCCCACCCCAAAAAAAAACTCATTTTTAGCCCATTACTTTACTTATAAAGAATTTTCTGTGAAACAGGTCTCATCACAAGGACATTCTGGACCTTCAGTGGTCTCCTGATGGCGCATTTTTAATTTCTGGGTCAGTTGATAATAGTTGCATTATATGGGACATTAACAAAGGTGAGAATGGAAACAAATAATTGCAGCATGTTCCAATTAGTGTGCCTTAACTCGGGTAGAAGGCAGTTGAAATGTTTTAATTGTAGCATCTGCTGATCATATCTTTGTTTATGTTACTGATTGTACTTGATTTTTATGTCTCAGGCACTAATCTTCAGACGCTGGATGCTCATGCCCATTATGTTCAAGGAGTTGCATGGGATCCTCTAGGGAAATATGTTGCTTCTCTTAGTTCTGACAGAACTTGCCGAATTTACCTTAATAAACCTAAAAAATCTAAAGGAAGTGGGAAAATCAATTATGTCTGCCAGCAAGTTATTTCCAAGGCAGTACATCCATTACTAGATAATTCTAAGGTTAAGATGGATTGAATCATATTCTGTCTTTATATGTATAGATTGATTTATACATGAACCTTACAAAGTTTCTGGAATGCAGTCAACAAATTATCATCTTTTCCATGATGAGACACTGCCATCTTTTTTCAGAAGACCAGCCTGGTCTCCTGATGGCTCGTTTCTTATTGTGCCTGCAGGTACTAACTTGAGCAAATTCCGATTCAATTTATTTTTGAATTTTTGTCTCTTCATGGTAATATATAATTATATTTCTGGTTTTATTGGTCAGAGGTTGTGATAAGCTGTATGTGCAGATTCTTCTAGATGACCTATCCTTTAGCTAACCATAGAATATTCTACAAAAAATTCGATAGTTTCCAAGTTGATTGAATTAGTAGTTTGCCTATACTTCTAATAAGTTTTATTTGCTTCAGCCCAATAAGCATCCTCATTTTTGTGGTTTTGGATGGTGAAAAGGAATACTTATCTCTAGATAGTTGTAAATTTTACTTTGCAGTTTGGCCTGACTTTTTGCAGTCAAGTTCCAACTTAATGTGCTTTCTTTAGTATTTGATGGTGCTTGAAAATTGTATCATGTTGGTTGGTTTCTTCCTTTCAGGCTCTGATTACCTGAACAGTTGTTAATCTATGTTATCTATTTTTAGAAAGGAAAAAATTACATGGCACTTCACCTATTTCAGGCTCATACAAAACTACTCCTGGATCTGAATCTGTAAATGCAGCTTACATATTTTCTAGAAATGATCTCTCTCGGTAAGTCTACCATATTTTTCTCCTTTAAGCAATGAAATCTTTCTACTTCAAATGCTGAAGATAGTTTGCAAACCCAAAACATCTTTTGAAAAAAATATATTTGAGATTACTTGTTATACTTTAATACCTAACCTGCTATGCTATCTTTTATATTCATGGACCAAGTTCCAAAGGCATTTTGTTTGTGATTTTCCTGTGTGCAGGCCTGCCATACAGCTTCCTTGTGCAAACAAAGCAGTGGTTGCTGTCCGATTCTGCCCTGTTAATTTCAGCCTTCGGGGAACAAATTCAGGTAATCCTGTGCTTGTTACTTGTACATCAGCTCAGTTGCAGTATATATGTCTATATATGATTTAGGGGTCCATTTCTTCAATCATGTGGAACCCAGCTTAATTCTGGCACTCTGTCCCCTAAAGTGACCTCAAAAGTTGAACTACTCTGTTATAGAAACATTCTGCTTGTCTTGGAGAAGGTATATCCTTACTGAGGCAAGATAATGATTGTATTTATTTGTGCAGCTGGGTCATTTAAACTTCCCTATCGCCTCATTTTTGCTGTGGCCACTTTGAATTCGTTGTACATATATGAAACTGAGAACAATCCTCCCATAGCTATATTGGCTGGTCTCCACTATGCAACAATAACAGACATTGCCTGGTAAATGTTTTGGTGGCTACCAGTTCCCTTTTTCATGTTTTGGTTTAAAAATTAATGCAATTGCATGCCTTTGGGGAAAGTTGTTAACTGCTTCCAGCATTGTTCAAAAGGTCGCCTGATGCTCATTATTTGGCATTGTCCTCTCAAGATGGTTACTGCACTTTGGTGGAATTTGAAAACAACGAATTAGGAACACCTGCCTCATCATCAGGTACCCCCCTTTTCTTGCTGCTTCATCATATCTTCACTAATCTGAGGTTTCTAACATTTCTGTAACATACTGGTCTAGGAGAAAAGAAAGTTTCTGAAAAGGATAAGACACAGCCGAAGATATCTGACAATTTGGTCATTGAAGCTACTGGGAATATTAGTGCAGCTGGAGGAAAGGCTGATGACATGATCAATGAATCAACTAGCAACGTTGGTGTAAGTAATGAAGGAGTCAGGGAAGTTGAATCAGAAGAGCAAGTAGACGACGTGGTCACAGAAGTAAATGGGAATGTTGGGGCAGTTGTAGCAGAAAGCAGGAAAAGGGAAGCGGAACAGAGGGCTGTCTACATGGTCATTGAGGAAACCAGCAGTGTTAGTGGAGTTGTGGCAGCTGGCAAGAAAAATGAGGCACAAGAGAAGGCTGATGACATGATCATTGAGGAAACTAGCAATGTTGGTGTTGTGGCAGCAAGCCGGGAAAGTGCAGCAGAAGAGAAAGCTGTCATGGTCATCGAAGAAACTGGGAATGTTGGTGCTGTTGTAGTGGATAGCAGTAAAAATGAAGTTGAAAAACAGCCAGTAAGTTCAGATGGTGTGAAATCAGATGAGCAAGACAAGATTGAAAAACATCCATCTGCTTTGGATGTTGTAAGAAAAGAAGCTGAAGAGAAGAGAGAGAAACAAACATCTAGTTTGGATAAAAGGGAAGCAGAAGAAAGGGTAGCATGTAGTTCAAGGGGAACAACATCAAATAAGACAGGCAGAAAGCGTATAACTCCCATTGCGATTGATCCATGAGAGAAACAAAGGCATGGATCCCCTGCAGTCATTTTATTTGACAACAGGTAGTCATGAAATTGACCTATCTCTAGCCCCTGCCAACCAAAAATTTATCTTTTATGGCTTCCAAATTGCTAGTTTTAGAGATAGAATTCTTGCAAGGAAATGGGTAAGCTACATACCGTCACAGCCATTCCTCGGTCCATGACCAGTGACAGTGACACCAATAACTATTCTGCCAAGTAACCCGAAAGTTGCTGCTGCTGCTATCACTTCCATTTTTACACCCTGTAACCAATCACCATAGCTAAACATAATAGTACTTGCAGTGCATAATGTTAGTGTCGGGCTAAAAGAAGGGAAGATTTTATGATTGCAGCCTGCAGTGGACTGAATGAACCATCTCACAAAACACCCTGCGTGCCTATCCTCGTATATTTTTTGGGCGTTCTACACATGAAAGTCTTACTGTTTCCTTTTTTTTTTTTCTTGTTCTATGAAATATGAATTGCATCTGGTTATCTATTCTTTAACGTAGATTCCAGTTCGATATTAAGAGAACTCAATCTTCATTGGGATGAGTGCTATATTCCCCAAACACCTCCCTCCCTCCGGGGGAACGACAAAAAAAGTAAAGAAAAAGCATTATATGCGTAAGTAATGTAATTTAGCATGGTTTTTGCATACATTGGGTTACTTTAACCTTATAGTTGTGTGAGTTGAAAGAATTCATGCTGTGATTGTCAAGTTATGATACTTCGTATTTCAGTACAAACGTGAATAAAAGAAAATTGAATGAAGTTTGTTCTTATTACAAAGGAAATACCATGATATGATCTATAAAGTCAGAACGGTACTTGCCAATAATAAAGAAACTGAGTAAGGAAATAATATTGAAAGCGCTGAAAATTTTGGATAAAAGAAATTTGCTGAATAATTATTAATTGTCTAATCTGAACTTGATGGACTTGTGATATCTTTTTGAGGTTAATGTTCTTTCTTAGATATCCAGATTTCATTCAAGCTATTCAATGTTCTAACCATACCATGGGCCAGAAATGGTTCAATTCTGTTTTATACTTGTCACACGCTTTCTTCTCAAAGCATCTGATTCACTCTTAAAGCTAAAAGAAAATTGCCAGGGAAGGGGAAGCAACACAGCTTTCATTCAAGGCAATGATCAAAATGATGCGTTTAAGACCAGACAACTGAAAAATGAAAACAACCATGCAACTTAATGATTTTTGCACACGCATTTCTCTTTGCGTTTTATGGTGGACAATAACATCATCATGAGCTTTACAAGAGCCATTACATCCAGACCAAATCATTACATCCAAAACACTCTTTCCATTATGAGATAGATATAGAGAATTGGACAAAGAATAAAAGGGGAAAATATATACCTTGTTCTCTGTTACACTAAGTTTCGATGAATCTGGTGGAACTGAAATGTGTGCTTTGTTGCTTGCATTTAGAAAAACAGCTAAAATCTAAAGCAGCACAGAAGACTCATGGAATATGGTTTTAGGTTAGTAGCTATCGCTGAATGAACAGTAGCAGCCCAGCGTCATAACGTCAGGTTGTGAGTGAGCTCTGGTTCATCCATAGAATCTTAACTCTTTAGAGTATGCTAATCAAAATACAATGCAAAGAAAGCCAAACCCTAATTTGCAGCCGGAAATATAGTCAACCTGAGGACAGAAGTTATTGACAAGAATAAGCTACTACAAAAACAAATGGTACACATAAGAGAATAAAGTAAGAAACTGTTTTTGAGACTGGATCAAGAAAAAGGACTGCCAGGCCAAATTGTTATCTTAACTCTCAGAAATTTAATTTGGAAGCAAAATATAATTGATCAAAGCTCGAGTAAGCTCAAATCACGCCATATGCTGAGACTGAATGAAAGAAGAGAAAAAACATTAGGAAGTAACTGAACTCACTCTGTGATTTCTTCATTTGCTGGAAAGTAAATTCATAATCAGTAGATAGTTGTGAAAGGATAATTTCATTCCACGTATCAGGTACTCCAGGAAGACACCAGTGGCTACAATCTTGGATAGACGGATTATCACTCCAGTTACCAACGTGTGCATCACTTCGAAAAGCTGTCAAAGATGTGACATGGACAACATGGATGGGAACTGAGACATTTTTTACCACTTCCAAAACTATGTCTGAAAACAAACTTTGGTCCCTTCCATCAGTTTCTAGCATGGGGTACTGGGTCACGGTGCAAGTCCAGTGGGGTTGATCGTCACTGATGCAGACAAGGAAACTAGATCAGTAAGGTTGACCAGTGCAGATTTAAACTAGAAAAAATTCATTTTTCCGATTGAAAGCTTGGGGAAAAATTGATATTTCAAAAGGTTATAACATTTTAGCATAAAGGAAAACACGAGTTAAAGTGAGCAAAAGCAGCCAGTGATGCTACAAGCATACAACTATATAAATGATGTCCTAATGGTGAGAAAGGCGAAGAAAGAGAAAATAAAACACGGGTCTTATATTGGACAGGTTCACCAAGAGTAAGAGTGGTTTCAAAAAATCATATATAGGAAAGAGCCTAACAAATTTTAAAAGAGTATCATGTTATCAATTAGGTAAGAATACCTCCAGTGAGATGGCTCATAAGTCCTAAAGAAAACACGTGTTCTGTTTTTGTTGATCTTTCTCTCTATCCATGATGCCCAAGTGCCAAGTGCCATTTTGAAGGCAACAGGAATTGACATCCCAATTTTCAATGACCTTCCAACTTGGAAATAGCATCCCCTGTGGATACAGATAAATACAAGGCATAAACAAAATTAAAAACCATACTGATCTTGATGGAGGAAAATACACATCAAGCATCACAAACATAATTCATAATCTCATTGTATAAAGGTATATATGCTAAAAATTATTTTACAAAAAAAAAAAAAAAGAAGTCTTGCTGCTTTAAATTGAAACAGAGGATAGTAAATAAAATATATTTTCAATAAGGCTAACCAGTGAATAATATCAGGATGAAAACTAGATTTCAACCTTCCTTTCAAAATTTTTTTAATGCTTATTTTCTTTTTGGTGTTAAAGACATGGCGATGGCAAACATAACCAAAGATTATAAGTGAAACCAAATAAAATCAATATTCAAGTTAATGAAGTCTCATTCATATCAATTGTCAAGTATCTTGAATGTGAACACTACTGCAGAAAGGTGACAATCATTGCAAAGGCAGCAATCAACCCAACATCTAAAAATACATTTAAATGCTATAAGCAGCATTTTGTCAGAATATTTTTCAGCTCTGGTTTACATCATGAAGTTCAACAAACATTACTTTCAATCTTCTTAAACAATAGCATTTAAAAAGTACAAAACCATGTTGATGAGGTTAAGAAAAATAATGATGGCTATCACGAATCATTAAAATAAATTGCTTTGAAAGTTTTCCCATTTGCTAAAGATAACTAAGAAAAGTAAGAATGAAGCAATAAACAGCAGAAGAAACAACTATTATATCAAATATGTCCATAAACATAATGACACTAAGTGACTATTGAATGTAACAAAGAAAGGAACTTACGAGTCAAAAAGTTTAGATGGCACCCACCAATGCCCAGTGTTGAATATAAGAACATCAGAATCAGCCCACCGGTTACTTATATCATCTAACCTGTCCAATCTAAGTGTTGATTTAACCCTCTTTCGTGCATGCTTAGGCGCCGGACCCGGTTGTACCAGGAAAACCGATCGAAAGAATTCAATGGTAAAATTGAAGTCACTAAACCGAACACCTAAGAATCTAATTCTCTTTGATATCTCATGTTGGTTCACTTCATAAACACTCTTTTTATCCCTCACCCCTGAAAGGAATTGGAAGACACGCAGCGGAAATAAACTTTAAAAATTTTCCATTCCTTGCCAGGATCTGCCGTATGTGTTTAAGTCAAGTGGAAAGAATCATTACCCTTAGTGTTGCTCAGCGAATTTCACAGCTTCTCTACGTGGGTGGTGATCTCTTTCTGATCGCAAGAAATCGATGGAGTGTTCCTCAGCGACCTTCACAGATTCTCTCCGCGGACGGTGGTCTCTTTCCGATCACAAGAAGTCGACGCCTCAGGTCGGCTTCCTCTACTGGTATCCACACGAACAGCGTTCCAACCACGAACGACGTGCTAGCGTCTCCTGTCCCTCCAAGGCTTTCACAAGTCTCCGTCTCTATTTCGGCAGTTTCTTGTCTGCAAACCTTTTGCAGATTCCGTTCGGCCTTTTTGTGTTCTGTGTTATTTTCAAACGTAGCTCCTCCAATCAGATATAGAGGATGCTATGCGTTTTTCCACTTGACCTAATTGGATTTTGGAGTTAATCTTATATTAATTCCGAATTGATACAATATCATATATTGTATAATTTTATAAGAAACTAATTAAATAAAATAATATTAAATCCGTCCCACAGATTTAATTACTTATTTATTTAACTTTAAATAAAGATGAGACTGAGTTATATTTGATTTATTCCCATAAATCAAATTTGAGATATCCTATCAATTTAAATTTCGAATTTCAAACGTGATAGAGATTTAATTTATCCTTATAAATTAAATCTTATAAATATCTCTTATATGAGATATCCTATCAATTTGAATTTCGAATTTCAAACGTGATAGGGATTTAATTTATCCTTATAAATTAAATCTCATATATCTCATATATATAATATATATATATATATATACGAATTTATATATATACGAATATAAATAAATATATATACATTCACCTGGATCTTTCATTGAATCTGGACATGTCTTAGATTCAATGAATCTGGACATCATAGCTCGTGTTGGGCTATTTTGTGTGCGACCCTGTAGGCCCATATGAAGTTGGCAGTGGGCCATTTGCTATACTAGCCCACAAGTCGCAAGCGGTCTCTAGCAAGACATAACGACTACCCAAATCATATGAGGATCGATAAACGATGTAACCTTTTATACAACCATATCATGTCCCTTCTGTCACGCGATATTTTGGTCATGGATGAGGCATGGATAATGTCATCCTCCTATTCCCGACCGTTACTTTCTCGATCCCTGAGTAGTCTGACTATAGAAATGGAACTACCTTTCCATTACAGTATGGCCATACATTTCTCAGACTCACTCATCGAGGGGCCCAGTAATATCTCTCCACGAATGTGAGGGACAAATTCCATCTTGACCATTCACATTCCTCCGCATGAAAAACCACTAAGCCCGAACATAGTCTTTATGATCACTCGGTCAAAAGTGACTTTTGACTAGGTCAAAGCTGAGCGTTTTGTCATGTAGGAATCCATGATGATCTCAGGTCAAAGGGCATATTGACATGGTTTGTATATGAGAGAAGCTTATGACGTTACCCATGCAGTTCTCTCATAGCGGGTCGGTCCAACACCCTGTACTCTTACATGTGCTTATGACTTTGATTTATATCTCTATACATCTTCAAAGTCATACTGGTCTTATTTCATCTGTGCTCCCACATAGATGATCGACCAGGGACATTTAGGATAATATCATGAATTATCCAAGGATGGTCATCATAGTAAACATGCAAATAATATGATAACTCAATTAATAAATTCATAAATCAATAATGTTCATAAGACAATGATTGGCCCCTAGGGCACGATTTCCAACAACCCCAGCCATCAGCATACATATCAGTGATTCCCATTGAGTCCTACTCATAGAATCGCCAACAAAAACAATTCTCTTGCCTCGAAACATCTCCAAAATATTACTTACATTAAACCTCGGAATATCACAATCATGGGGTTGCCATCTCCAATTAAGATAACTCATGTCTTCTCGTCCATTAGCGAAGCAATCGAATCCTCGTTCTACAAAAGGACACTCTGACGCATTATACAATGGATAAGGCGGCGCCTGGACCCACTTTCCCTCATAAACATCACAGCTTTTTAACGATCTGTTAAAGTTAGAGACATGCTGGTCATGAAAGATAGTGCGGCTAAGTTTAGGAAGTAAGTACACATATCCTCCACCAATGGCAACGAAGAATGAAATCAGAGATGCAATAATCACAAGCACGTGAAAGTGAAACCACCGGGAGAGCCAGAGCCGTCTGAATCGGTTAGCTTTAGGACTCGCAATACTAAGAGACCTTCGATTGAACGAAGTTGGTGTGGGGATTGAAATACTCCGATTCGAAACACTCATAGTCCCAAATCATCCGCGCAACGAGCACATTACAGATTCAAGTTCAACTCAGCAATTTGTAAGATGCGATAAACGGCATCGATGGTGAAATTCAAGAGTCAAAACGGAAGTACAGTGGCGGTGAAAGCGATGAAGAAATCTGTGGGAAGGTGGGGACTGGAGAGCGGTTTGAGGTTTGCAGAAGAGCAGGAAGGAAACAACAGAGGGAAGGAGAGCCTCCTCAGTACAGGGAAGTACGGAGGAGAAGGTCAAAGTGGTCAATTCGCTAGAGGGCGACCCTTCTACAATCTTCCAAATTCTGATTCCCGACTCATATGAACTAATGTCGTGAAGTGAACACCCGCTGCCCCAACTCCAAGCACCGTGATCAAGTATTATTCTACTTTTATTTTTAATATAATATCCATTTAATTAATTTAAATAAATTTAAAAATTATTTAAATTAATTTTTTATAATAATTATATTTAAATTTTTTTAATACGTACAATTATATAAAAATATTTTTAAAAAATTATAATTTTAACAAAAAAGTAGATTAAATTTTATATTTATAACAAAATTATATTAATATTTAAAACATGAGGAAGTAAATAATATCAAATACTCCTTTTTTTTATTTACTTTTTCATACAACACTAAAACAGTTGGATTCTATCTAGTAAAATAGGTTATTTATATACGGATTAAAATACAGTTGATAACTAATACGTTGTTAATTAGAATATAACATAAATTTAAATTTTAAAAAATATGTTTGTACTCTATTCTAGTTTAATATATTTATATTTTTAGTTTATAAAATTATATTAATTTATTTTTGAACTCGTATTAACAACTTAATTATAAGGTTAAAATCAATTCTTAATTAATTTTTATATTAAGCAATAGAGGGAAAGAGAGTTAAAATTATGGTAAGCTGTATATGAAGCCCACTTAATCCATGTAAATTATGAATAATATGAATAAGTGATATAAATGAAACAAAAATCATTTTGGTATAGCTAAATCATGCCTCTGTCTCTTGATCAACTTTTTATCTTATCTCTGTCATTTTTTTAATTATTTTCTTTGGCAGCTATTCAATAAAAATTCAAAACGTATATATAAGGACAAAATCCTCTTTCAATTTGTATTTATTTTTAAACGAATTTTTAATGTGAAAATTTATATTTTTTTTTTCAAATTATTTTTTAGATCCACTTTTCAAATTACATACTTATTTAAAAATTCAAAATCAATAATAAAACACGACCTTTATCTTCACCAACTATGTTTGACAAGGAAAAGACAATAGAGCTAAGAAATAAAATAAAATGTGCCACCAACACAAAAAAATTAAAAAATAAAATACTTGATGGCATTATCAAGTTTTGAAAGTTTATATCAAACATAATTATTGACCCAAAAATTTATTTAAAGAGAGAGAAGCAAATTCCTTGATTTTCTGAGTTGAATGATGGGAAACCATGTGTCTAGTGCCTTTAAAATCTATTTATCTCCTTTACAAAAATTGACAGACGATAGTTACGTCATTTTGGAATATTTATTTGAACTTTATTCACTAAAATTATAGATATATTTACACCTTAATCCTTTTATTTAGAAAATTATAAGTTACGTCATTTTAGAATATTTATTTGAACTTTATTCACTAAAATTATAGGTATATTTACACCTTAATCCTTTTACATATTTTGACATAGGGAGGAGAAATTTAAATAAAATTAATGTTTTGAGCTGAAATTTAATTACTTTGGGAAGTAACTAATTAGTATTTTCACACAAGCAGAAATAAAATTTATCTTATATATATTTATCTCGTAAATTATAAAATTATGATTAAAAAATTAAATTAGAGTTTCAAAATGTGAAACCAAACATGCCCTTAGTTGGCCGAGAGGGTTGGAAGCAATCCATCGAATGGCCAAAATTAGAAGATGATTTGAAGCACACAGAATTTCCACTGTACCACAATGACGTACACTAGCATATGATTAATTTGTATGTTTGGTTTCCTTCCCAACCCATCGTCTTAGATAAAATCATGGTTAAGGAAAAATTACCCAAACACCCCTTATTTTTTATAATTAATTTTTATTAAAATCAATAAATTATTTAAATATTTTTTTTATCATCAATATTTTACGAAAATCAATAAACTATTCAAATATTATTTTTTTATAATAATTTTTTTAAAAAAACTAATAAACTATTCAAATATTAATTTTTTCCACAATCAATTTTTTATAAAAACTAATAAACTATCTAAACACTAATTTTTATCTATAATATTTAGATTAACTTTTGGATAATAAATTTTTTAGAGAATAATATACTTTGAGGAAAATAAATCTTGTGAAAAATCTATTTTTTATTGGTGTTCTTGGATTAACTTTTGGAGAATAGATTTTATAAAAAAAATTGATTGTTTAGAAGTAGTTCTCCTTAGTTTTTCTAAAACTATGGTTTTAGTAGAAAATAGATTGTGGAAAAAAATTAGTATTTGGATAGTTTATTGATTTTGGTGAAAAATTGATTGTGAGAAAAAAATAATATCTAGATAGTTTATTGGTTTTGGTAAAAAATTGATTGTGGGAAAAAATTAATATTTGGATAATTTATTAGTTTTTGTAAAAAATTAATTATAGAAACTGTGATGTGTTTGAATTATTTTATCTAAAATCATGTTTTTTATTAAAAAATAATATTTTCACCAAAATCTATTCTATCTAAAATCTATTTTATCTAAAAATATATTTTTGTAAAATCTATTCTACCAAAATTCATTTTTCTAAAATCTATTCTACCTAAAGTATATTATCCAGAATCCATTTTATCCAAAATCTATCCTATATAATCTAATCCAAATACACCCAATGTGTGTGTCTGCATTTTGAATTCGAACTGTAGAAAATAATCAAGATACAAAAGATCAATCTGGGATCTTAAACTGTGTATATGCCGAAAGCTTGCTGGTGATATATATATATGAAGAAACAAACAAAACTGAACCCTAAAACATTATCTTTTGTTCTTGTTATATTAGCATCGTGATTCTTCCCATTTTTTCCATTATTAAACCAGAAAGTATAACACACTCTCTCTCACAAACACAGATGCGGCAATAAAAACTACAACTAAAAAAGAAGCAGAACACAAACGTTTGTGATAAGAAAAAATTGATATATTATTGCAAATTTGGCAAAAATCTGAAATGAAGATTTATAATAAAAAATTTGTAAGTTCATCATAAAAATGTTGTGTCGACGCTCTAATTTGTGACAACTTTTTTCCTTAGTAATTAGTGACACATCTCTCTCTCTCTCTCTCTCTCTCTCTCTTTTCGGGTTGTATACACAAAAAAATAGAACACTTTTATATGTGCACAAGTACCAACAAGCGTACCAAAGATATTTGTCATTAACTGATATTCAGCGTTCAATTCAATGAAAGCAGAAAATGAAGAGTACTGAAGAAGAAAAAGAAGAAGAGAAGGTCTGGTTCAATTCAGTGCAAAGTTGCAGGAATTAGGTTTAATGAAATCCAGCAAGAAGCAGATCCCAGAATTCTAAATGTAAAAGCTGATCGATCTCTGATCCCTTTAGGGCTTTCTTCCACATCATTAAAATTCAAACAACACACAAAACCATAATCCTAAGTTTCAGTCTCACATATTTATAGAATCTTCTCGTGCTATGCTACAAACACGCCTGCAACAGCAAGCGTGTATTCAAGCAATGATTCACATTCAAAGAGACGAAGCTTTCATATATATATATATATATATATATATATATATATAGAGAGAGATATTGATTATTAAATTGAATGATCGTGATAACACGTCATAGCTTATTTTATCTCTCAAGGGAAAAAAGGTAGGCCAAACAAACTTTCCGGCCAACTTACAAATTATAACTCAACACCCTTCCATCATTCCCATTATAAATTCTCTCTCTCTCTCTCTATATATATATATATATATATAATACGTAACTCAACCCAACCGTTATGATTGTTCTCATATTCTACACAACCCTTCATCAGTCAACAATATCCTAACCACCTAGTTCCCCTCTCACTCCCCCCCCCCCTCCCTTTCGAACAATATTAATTAATTACTTGTTCGATCTTTTTATTTTTTACTTCCCTTACGTATTTATACAGTAATCGACGTCATACATATATAACCTAGCTAATTATTCACTAATTACCTCATGGTTAAACCCTGAGGAGCTATCGCCGGCGTTGAACCCTAGTCCGTTGGAGGCGGCGGTGGGGAGTGTTGTGTTTGGTATATAAGGCCAATAGGCGAGAGTGGTGTTATTACCGGCGGTGGTGATCGTACCCATAATATTGTTGTAGTTTGGTGGAGATTGGAGCAACCTGATTTGTCTCTTCAAGAACTTGACGTAGCGAATGGCTTCGTCGAGCATGGAGGCGGTGTCGAGCTTGGGTCCGCCGGGGACGAGTCTCTGCAGGATGCGGAATTTCTCGCTGATCCTCTCACGGCGGTGACGAGCGGCGACGCTCTGAGGGTCGTCGCTGATCCGGACGTTCTGCCGCTTGGGTTTCCGTATGGTGGTAGGGTCGATGTCCACTGGCTGCAGAACGGCGATCTTGTACATCATCTCCTTCATAGCTCCAAGCTCTTCTTCTTCTTCTTCCCCCTCTTCTTCTCCTTCTCGTTCCAAGTTGATGCCAAACATGCCACTGAAGAGAAAACCTGAAGATGAAGAAGGCGAAGTCGAAGAAATCGGCCAAGTAGAAGCCATATTCCAAGTGGGATGATTATTATTGTTGTTGTTGTTGTTAATACTAGTGGTGAAAGAGGGATGAATATTGGGATTCTGGTTGGTATTCATTGTGATGGGTAGTTTCTGAACTGAATTTTTCAAACACCAGATCGATGATGTGTATAGATACAGAAGTATATAGATAGTTAGGATATTGAAGGAGGTAGGTTGTTTTCTGTGTCTGATTGGTATGGAGGAAGGGCTTTTCAGAGCAAAAGGGATACAAGATGAATGAATAAAAAGAAAAAGGGTTTCATATGAATGCTTTTCTGCATCAACCAAAACAGAAAAAAACCAGTAATAAACTCGAGAAGGGTAAAAAAGAAAAAGTAGTGTAGCTAGGGCAAGAAACAATTGGACTCTGTGTACGTAGTAGACACACCTCAACTCTCCTTCTCTCTCCAATTTGCCTAATTTATTATAGGGCTACTTAGGAATAAGTTATGGGTATTTAAAAAAAATTTGGATCAATATTATCTTAAAAATATTAAAAAAATCTTATTAATAATCAGTAATGACATTGATCTAAATTTTTTTTCCGAATATCCACGTTTCAAAATTGAAGACCTCAACCAACGGAGGTTGGTCCGAGTGGTAAGCGGCTCGGTATCGCTTAAGCGAGGTCTCGAGTTCGAGCCTTGGCGTACGCAGAAAATTCCCATTGGGAGACTCACCCACTATAGCCAGGTGCACGACGCGGGTCGGATCCGGATGTAGTCGGGGCAAAGCTAATATATATTATATTCTTTCTCCTTCTCCTCACAACACAAATGGAATGCCCTATTTATAGGCATAGAAGTTGAAGATGAAGAGTCTAGTAATTAATGGGAGAATAATGAAGAGTCTAGTAATTAATAGAGGAGTAATGAAGAGTCTAGTAATTAATGGAGGAATAATGACCTAGGGAATTTGAAGAGGTAGAGGGAGATGGAGATGGACATCTATATTCTAATATTCATAACACTCCCCCTTAGATATCCATTCTTTAATAATGTGCCTCATTAAAAAACTTTAACTAGGAAAAACCCTATGGGATAAAAACCTAGTAAAAGAAAAAGAGTACACAATTAATTGATACACTTACAGAGCTGCCTCATTAAAAACCTTGCTAGGAAAACCCAGTGGGACAAAACCTCAGACAAGGGAAAAAGAGTACAGAGTGTATCGACTCCCCCTTTTTGTAACATCAATTGATATCTCTGAATCTGCGAAGTCCGATATCATGTATGAGCTTCTCAAATATTGTTGCTGGAAGTGACTTGGTGAACAAATCTGCTAGATTTTCTTTAGACCGGATTTGCTGGATATTAATCTCACCATTCTTTTAAAGATCATGTGTGAAAAAGAATTTTGGAGAAATATGTTTTGTCTTGTCTCCTTTGATGTACCCTTCTTTTAGTTGGGTAATACATGAAGTATTATCTTCATATAGAACTGTTGGGATCATTTTACTAGATGACAATCCACAAGTAGTACGTATATGATGTATTATCAATTTTAACCATACACATTCTCGACTTGCTTTATGTATCGCTATTATTTCTGCATGATTAGATGATGTGGCTGATATGGTTTGTTTCATTGATCGCCATGAAATAGCTGTACCATTATATGTGAACAAATAGCCTGTTTGCGATCTACCAACATGTGGATCAGACTGAAATCCAGCATCAACATATCCGATAAAATCAGTCTTATATTCATTTGAATAAAATAATCCCATATCTATAATACCATTCAAGTAACGAAGAATGTGCTTAACCCCATTCCAATGTCTTCGTGTTGGTGAAGAGCTATATCTTGCTAATAAGTTAACAACAAATAATATATCTGGTCGTGTGTGACTAGCAAGATATATAAGCGCACCAATTGCACTAAGATAAGGTACTTCTGGGCCAAATAGTTCTTCATCACCTTCTTGAGGTCTAAAAGGATCTTTATCTTTCTCCAGAGATCTTACAATCATCGGAGTGCATAATGGATGTGATTTATCCATATAAAAACGTTTTAAGACTTTTCTCGTGTAAGTTTCTTAACACACAAAGATCCCATTTTTTAGATGTTCAATTTGTAGTCCAAGGCAAAATTTTGTTCTTCCCAGGTCCTTCATTTCAAACTCTTTCTTTAAGCAATTCACCGCTTTGGAAATCTCTTCAGGAGTTCCAATGATATTTATGTCATCGACATAAATAGCAATATATCAAATTCATTTCCAGATCTTTTTATAAAAATGCATGGACATATCTGATCATTCTTATATCCTTCTTTCAATAGATATTCACTAAGTCGATTATACCACATGCGCCCTGATTGCTTTAATCCATATAAAGACTTATTTAACTTAATTGAGTACCGTTTTTGAGAACTTGAATTATATATATTTTTGGTAACTCAAATCCATCAAGAAGACTTATATAAATGTCATTGTCAAGTGAGCCATACAAATAGGCTGTAACAACATCCATTAGACGTAAATCGAGACCTTCTTTTACTACCAGACTAATTAGATATTGAAAAGTAGTTGCATCCACCACTGGTGAGTATGTTTCTATAAAATTAATACCAGGTCTTTGTGTAAATCCTTGAGCAACAAGTCGTGCTTTATATCTTACTAATTCACCATTTTCATTTTGTTTTCTCACAAAAACCCATTTATATCCAACTGGTTTTACATCTTCAGGTGTAAGAACCACAGGGCCAAAAACTTTTCATTTTTCTAATGATTTTAATTTATCCTCAATTGCGTCTTTCCATTTTGACCAATCATCTCTTTGTTTGCATTCGCAAATAGATCTTGGTTCATGATCCTCATCATCATTTATTACATCAAGCGCTACATTATATGCAAAAATATCGTCAACATTGACTTTATCTCGATCCCATCGTATTCTATTGACAACATAATTTATTGAGATCTCATTATTTTTATATATTTCAGGTACCTGAATGTCTGTCGAAATTGAGACATTAGTGTTGTCAAAGGACTCTTCTGGAGTCACTAAATTTTGTTGAATATCCTCGACCTGGCAATATATATTTATAGCTCCTTTTCTTTTTTGAAGATTTTTATCTTTGGAATCGATGGGCCTGCCACTCTTCAAGCGTGCTTTTGATGCATTTGCATCAGTAGATTGTCCAATAGAGACATCAATTCTGATAGGAGCATTCGCAGCTGGAACATGTGACTTGGTCACTTTCTTGGGGTCAGTGAATGCGTCTGGCAATTGATTGGCTAAACTCTGTAAATGAATTATCTTTTGAACTTCTAGCTCACATTATTTTATACGAGGATCAAGATGAGATAATGATAATTCATTCCAACTAACTTTATTTTTCAGCTGTTTATTTTCTCCCCCTAATGTTGGAAAATTTGATTCGTCAAAATGACAATCAGCAAATCAAGCCGTAAATAAATCTCCTGTTGTTGGCTCTAAATATTTTATTATAGAAGGAGATTCATATCCAACATATATTCCCATCCTTCTTTGAGGACCCATTTTAGTACGTTGTGGTAGAGCAATCGGAATATATACCGCACATCCAAAAGTCCTTAGATAAGAAATATTTGGTTCCTGACCAAAAACCATTTGTAAAGGGGAGACCTTAAGATAACTAGTTGGCCTGATACGAATTAACATCGCTGCATGTAAAATTGCATGTCCCCAAGTAGATATTGGGAGATTTGATTTCATAAGCAATAGTCTTGCAATCAACTGCAAACGTTTAATTAATGATTCTGCAAGACCATTTTGTGTATGAACATGTGCTACAGGATGTTCAACATTGATTCCCAGAGACATACAATACTCATTGAAAGCTTGTGAAGTAAATTCACCAGCATTATCTAGACGTATTTTCTCCTTCTCCTCACAACACAAATGGAATTCCCTATTTATAGGCATAGAAGTTGAAGATGAAGAGTCTAGTAATTAATGGGGGAATACGAGTCTAGTAATTAATGGAGGAGTAATGAAGAGTCTAATAATTAATAGAGGAGTAATGAAGAGTCTAGTAATTAATGGAGGAATAATGACCTAGGGAATTTGAAGAGGTAGAGGGAGATGGAGATAGATATCTATATTCTAATATTCATAACATAATTCTCTTTGAGAAATTAAAAGTGGCTAATTTAAATCGGGGATTCTGGGGAAACATTAACGGTTGACTGACGAGTCTTCAACGTCTGTCCAACTCCATTCAATTTAAGGTCCAATTTTGTCTTTCACGTAAGAGCCATAGTCTTTTAAAGTTTTTCTTGAATCATAATTTCACTCTAAAAATATTTAAAAAAAAAAAGAATAAAGTCACTCTAACGGTTAAAAAGTGAACATTAACCGCTAGTATTTTTAATAGTTAGGATGACATTACTTATTATTTAACACTCTTAGGGTAATATTGATCAGAGAAAAAATTCTTGAATACACACATCTCCTATGTAAAAACTTTTAAAATAAAATTGTACTTTAACCTGATATATAACATGTAGGTAAAATTTTGCAAAAGATTTTTCATTGTGATTGGTGAATGGTTTTAATAGGGGATAAAATCATATATATATGAAATATTATCAACCTTTGTGGGTAACAATATCTTCTGATCTATAGTATTGATATAAATCTCTAACATGTTATACTAGTTCTAATCCTATTTATAAGTTACTTCTAGCATATTTCATATAGACCAAGTAAAACCTTAAATCTCATTAAATAATATATAAAATATAATAACTTTTTAACTTTACCCATATTTAATATATATTATACCACATAAAAATAAAGTCAACATAATAATAAATGAAGGATAAAATAGTACATTCATATGAAAAATTTCGCTCTTTACCCTATAAATAGGATCAAAATAAACTTTTTTTCTATGCTTATAAATAGGACTAGAGAAATAATAATTAGTGATGAACAACATGGCTTATTTTCCGAATTTTGTGTGTGTATGATATCTATATTAGTCTATGGATAATGAACACTCACAATGTGAATGTTTAATAATAAGAAGACATGATTGGTTTAAATATTTAATGCTCTTTGTGAAACTTTTGATTAGTCGATTAGGGTTTCAGCATCAGTGTTTCCTAGCTAAAATGAGAAATATAAATTATCTACATCTACTGACACTAAGAAACCCAGTTGCCTTTTGAAAGCTATAATTAATTTTCAAGAAACATCATCGTTTGAACATATCAATATCCTTGAATATTAATCATTGATAGATATTTGATATGATTGTGTTCAACGATTAAGAAATTAGTCAAGCACCATGTAATTAAGGCGGTTCCGTGTTATTGAAGCCAATTAACTTTAAAATGAAGAAAATTAATTAAGTTGATGTCATTTAATCCTTCCTTAAGTAGAAGGTTTTCCATATCCGAAGAGATTGTCAATCAAACTGCAAAATTGAAAATCTTTACATGTATAACCTAATTTAATATCAAGGAAGAAGTGCCTAATGTTGATGTCATTTATTACTCATTAATTTGATAGATATACTAACTACATTTGACATTTCTCATTGCGTTCGTCCAAAAAGAATTTAAACAATATAAGAAATTCGTGGAATTTTAGTATGTTCTTCAACTTGACGGTATCATTACCCCAAAATGAAATATTCAACACACTATATACATATACGAAGTAGAGTACCACCATGGTTACAAACTATAGTTTTGGCCAAAATCTTGGTTTGGAAAAATTTTAGGCAAACAGTCATATTTGGGCAAAACTTTAGTTTGGACAAAACTAAGGTTTGAAACCATAATTTTGAATAAGCTGCTGAAAATAGCTTTTGGAATAGCAAACATTGATTTTGACTATCCAATTACTATCTTACCCCTACTTTTTTTTACACCATCTCTCCTCTCTCATCTCTCTTCTCTACCCTCTCTCTTATCTCATCTCTCTTCTCTACCCTCTCTCCTCTCTCCTACTTTTTCTTACACTCTCTCTCCTCTCTCTTCTCTACACTCTCTCCTCTATCCTCTTTTTTCTCTACCCTCTCTCATCTCTCATACTTTTAATCAAATTATACCCTTTTTGGTAATTTATTAATATGAAAAAGTGATTCTCTACTAATCATCCAAACATCTTTATTCCTAAAATCTATTCTTTCCAAAATCTATTCTCCAAAATCTATTCTTCCCAGAATCTATTCTCAAAAGCTAATCCAAACGAGCCCTACATAGCATTCAGATATTTATACATATAAAGTAACGTCAATCTATCATAATAATTAAAAGAGAGACAGCTTCAATCAATTTAACACATATAATTATATATGAAACAAATTGGATTGAGCATATGGAATCAGTCGCAATCAATTAGGGTTATTAGAGATTATATATATACATGAGGACGCAGCTATATACTGAACAAGTTCTGGAGGCCATTTTCTTCTTCTTCTTCTTTTTTTTATAGAAAGACAAATTTATTATTAAATGTGTCCCGAGGGAAAAAAAAGAGAACGAACTTGAAAATAGAAGCAATAGAGAGAGGAGGAGGGGGGCGCAAAGTGGAAAGATAGATATAGGAATAGGATGTTTTAAAGGTTGTGTGGGGATGTATTTCTGATTCATCGCACGTACCATAAGTCATATATATGAAACTCTGAAAAAACCCTAATTCCAACATCGTCAGATTCATCAGTGCGTGGGACAAGGTTGTTCTCAAGTAGTTCTCAAGTACAAACACGCACAACAACCTGAAATTGATCATATCACTTTCTTCACTGTATCCATGTTATGATCCTATGTATGGTGTTATACGCTAGCCCTTGCGCATGCACAAAAAGCAATCATATTTCATCAATTGGTGGCTTTATTTCCATACTAAAACTTGAACAAACCAACCCTTCATGTGTAAGCCAACCGCTCAAAATAAACACGTAGCTTTGCCAATTCTGCTCTCTCTCCACAATATAATTCTTTGTTTCTTCTCAACATACACACACACACACCCCAAAATCAAAAGCAAGAGATTAATCATTATCAATGTCTACATATATATATATATATAAAGTCATCTGCCTTCAAGTTGACTCACTAGCTTACTTACTAATAAAAACTCACTATCCTTATAGTTTGATTGAATTTTAATTTTGGTCCATATAATTTTAAATTGTAATTTTTGGTCTATATAATTTTATAAGAATTTAGTCTAAATTAACGTCGTTAAATATATGGACTAAAACAAAAACTCGTTAAAAGTAGAGGGACTAAAACCAAAACTTGCCTGGCCCCTGAATTTTTAATAAGTTTTACTTTTAGTCCCTATACTTAACGGTATTAATTCGGACTAAGTCTTTATGAAATTATAAGTTACAGAGACTAAAACTAAAACTAAAAATTGATCAAACTATAAAGAGTAACAATAGCATTAACCCTAAGAATAATGTAACCCTAGGTTATTCCTTTTGAGGAAGTTGCAAGTATATCTTTGCAAGCTAGATGTGTTCAATCAGTTGGTGTAAAAAATATCATTGTTAGAAGAATCAGATAGCTATAACAAAAAATGGATGATGCACATTTAATCAGTAGCTATCAATTCAGTTATAGTAAAACTAATACATTTGGAAATGAATTTTCTTATCAATTTAATAACGGGTTCAACTTTATAAATCTAAAATATTTAATGCCAACACAGGATTAGATAATTTGTTTATTTTGTGCACTCTTGAACGCAGACATGAGAATTGAAGTTACTTGGACGCATGTGTGTTTTGTTTGCTTGCTCCAACTTTATGGAGTTGTAGAATGAAGCATCAAAAGGGGAATTATAATAAGCGGGTTTAATTATCTAAAAGTCTTAATAATAACTAAGGAACTAATAATAGTAAGTTCTGGTATCGAAATTATCAACAAATTTATATTATTTAGAATTTTTTACTTAAAACTCACAATAATTCGCCCATTATATTTTTGGAGCGAGTGCTAGTGCCCATTTAATATTGAATTTAAAAGCACTGACATAAACTTGTATCCAAATAATATCATGGTGAAAGCTACTTTAATGAGACTTTTCGTTTGATTACACAACAAAAGAAAGAGGCCCTTATATAAAGTTATATGTGAACCTGAAACTAAATATATATACAACAACGACAATAAACCTTGTCCTATTAGATGGAGTTAGTTATATGGATCGTACAATTCTATCATACTTTATCAAAAATCTTTAGACAAATTATTAACTAAAAAGTTTCGCTCAACAACTTCGTTGAGAGTTCTCTTTATTTTTTTTTCTGTCATTTTTTACAAGATTCTAAATTGCTTGATCCATCGTCCTCATCGGTGTATCCGATGGCTTTCTTTTTATATGCCTAAATACCTCAAACAATTCTCTATTATTTTCTCTTCGATAGATGCCACCCAACTCCACCCTCCTCAATAGGTTAAATTATACATACATACATACATACATACATACATACATACATACATACATACATACATACATACATACATACATACATACATACATACATACATACATACATACATACATACATGCATACATGCATGCATACATACATACATGCATACATACATACATACATACATACATACATACATACATACATACATACATACATACATACATACATACATACATACATACATACATACATACATACATACATACATACATACATACATACATACATACATACATACATACATACATACATACATACATACATACATACATACATATATTAAAAAGTGTGTGTTGGCTAATGAGTTAATTAACAACAGAAGAAAAAGGCCGTATATAAAGTTATATTTGAAGCTGAAACTAAATATACAGAAAGTTATATATTAAAAAGTGTGTGTGTGTGTGTGTGTTGGCTAATGAGTTAATTAACCGTCATTTAACTAGATGGGTTTAATATAATGCTTGTTTTCTTGTTATAATTTTTGGAATTTGTTAAATAAAGACCACGTCAAATACTAGTGATTATTTTTTAGTTAAACTTGCTTAACTGATAAGGATTAATTTCATGCCTTTTTTAAAAGGAGAAAACTTAGATCCAATATCACTTTACATTAATTTTGTCAAATTTTCTAATATTACTTTATCATGTGTCCTATTTTTTTAATATTTTTATTTAATTTAAATCCACATGAAAAAATTGTACACATAAAAAAAATATGATTGGAAAACTTAATGAAATAGATGTAAATAACTTGAAAAAAAAATGAAAATTCATTTTTTTTAAAAAAAAAAGTAAAAACATAACTTGCTCATTAAAAAAATATATATTTGTGTGGAAAATGGTGGGGTGTAAAGGTCATAGGGATTACTTTTTGAGAGTAGTAAAAAAGGAAGAAGGGATTCAAGAGAAAAGAGAAGTAGCTTACCAAACAAAGATAAAGTGAGAAATTTCATAAATTTCCATGTTTGGGAAAAGATACACAACGTGAGGCTATGCTTGTCCCCTCTATCAATGGCCATCCAAACCTCTTCTTTGAACTTTCCCTTCCATTCTAATTTTCTAACTTCAATTGTCTCGTCTGGTTACCATGGGAATCCAAAAATTTTGTTCATATGTCCAGAACTGAAATTACAATACTTTTTAGGTAAAGGTGGATATTTCGTTTTTTAATTTTATATCAAATTTTAGCTTAGGTTTCTTAATTTTATATAATATTATCACTCTTAAATAATATTTTTGAGACAATTATTATTATTTTAAAAAAAATTAAATTTAATACTTCAGTATATTTTTATAAAATTAATGATTTTAAGTTTAAAGGAAAGGAAAGATATTTTATAAAATTAAAAATTAAAACATACAACTTAATATATAGTTAAAAGAATTGAAGATACATTTTTACCATATTTTTATATTTCCATTATTATTATTATTATTCAGCAAAAAATCAGTTCCGCTCCTTTTTATATTATTTCTCTTGTCCACCAGTATATTATTTTTATTATTGTTTAAACTTTAAATATACAAAAACTGAAAAAAGTTAAGCAAAATCTTTTAAAAATAAACGTAAAAAAAAACAACGAAAGGGCGTTTGCAAAGATAACAAAAAAGTACGGAGTAGAACATTAATTAGTTTATGACACGGGGTCTTTCTTATATTAATGTACATACATACATGCATATATATATATATAGCATATATATATATATATATATAAAAGAACATATATTAAAACATATATGCATATATACAATGATATGCTTGGAGTCATATGCTACTAAAACAACATTTTTTTCATCTCTTCCCAGAAGAATTAATAAATATATTTATTTTAATTTTAAATATAAAATCTCTATTTAATAAATTTTTTAAATTTATAATTTTTTAATTATCTATATTAATTATACATATTAAAAAATAATTTTTTATATAAATTATTAAAATTAGTACTTTCAGAAAAGTAATATGTATTTTTTATTAATAACTAACTTAATTAATTTTTTTAAACTCTGTAAATTAATGATATAGTTTCTATTATTATGAAGTATTATTAATTAGAATATGTATGTAGGGCTCTTAATAAAAAATAAAAATTAAGTATAAGTACTATATTTTTCATGTCTTGATTTTTATTATTTAGCCACTGACATAAATGAAGTAGATTCATGAATTATTGAATTATCAAAGGATTGTACAATTCAATTCTTAACTAGAAAAGAGGAAGCATTCATAAAGCAGCACTGCAATTTTGATTATATGAATTACATCTTTACTCTCTCTCTCTCTCTCTCAATCACCCATATCATCTCGCTAGGGGCATAATAGACTATGCACATCCAAAATTTGTAATTTTGTATTTGCTATGTTGTTCCCTTTCAACAATGTCTGATGTATTAATTGTTTACCATAATTTTGGTAAGAAATTTTATCATTGCTTAAGGACTTTTCTTATATGTATGTGAAAGTTGTGTCTTTATCTTCTTTTGCTAGGTTTTTCAATAAAGAAAAAATTCATATCAAATTTATTACATCTATTTTATTAAGCTCTTTAATCCTACTTTATCATATGTCATATTTTTTTAATATTTTTATTTAACTTCAATTTATTAAGTACACATGACAAAATATAATTAGAAAATATGATACAATAAATATAAAAATTTTGATATAAATATGATCCTTTTAATAATTCTATTTACACCCTCACTTTCTTAGACTATGTAAATCTCTAGTTTCTTTGATATCATTTTGTCCTTTTCAAGGAGGAAAAAAAAAACAATGTCTTTTACCGCGCAAAAGAGGCTTTACGCAGAAGAGGTTATACTCGTCAACGTCAATTTATTTTTTGGGTCCAAATTTTTTTAGATTTATTTATTGAGATATCTATCGCTACTAATAACTGACTAATCCGATTTATAGAAATAGAAACTCACAATTAAATAACCTTACTACTTTCGAATAATTACCGTGACTACATATCTAAGACTTGATTACGAGTCCACTAGTTAAGTTATAATAACCTATAACCAATTGATCCAAGTAATAAAGACTAATAAACCCATTAAATACTGTTAAAAATCTTAATATTTTTTTTAAAAGAATAAATATTCCTTTTGATTATAATATTTATTTAAGGATTTTGATAAAATCTCATTATGACGTGTATGATTTTTTTTACAACAAATCTTCTGTTTTTTTAGTCTAATATACATCTTCTATTTTTAAATTGATAAATAGGACTCAATTGTCCTTTATCTTGAGGAATAAATTGCATTTTTTTGAGATATATATATATATATATATATATATATATATATATAATTTCTTTACCATCAAGACCAAAGAGTTTGAGCCTTCCCATGGCATTCTACGATTTTCCACTCTCAAATAACAAGTGGTTAAAGTGATTAAAAAAAGATATAAATGATTAAGGAGGCAATGATTGCATTGGTACCATCAATCCCAAAAGATCATAAATTTTCATTCACGAGAGAATAATGTTAACCATTATTGGACAACTAAAACCAAAAAGCCATCAAGAAAATTCAACACATGCCACATTTCTAGTTAAGCAAAGCTAAACTTGCTTCTGCAAATAATTAACAATGAACGAAAGTAACAATATGATTTATATATCACAAGCTAATTCAAATTGTCCATTGCACAGCAGAAACATTACTTATTTGTCTAGTGAGCAGATCTTGATGCAGCAAAACCCGGCCTGCTCTTCCTGGTACGAGCATTTGTATGTGTGCGTTGTCCTCTGCAGGGTAACCCATCCACATGTCTGAAACCCCTGTAACACTGAATACTCACCAACCTTTCTATATCTTTCTCAACACATCTTTTCTGATAACATCAGAAGTAAATTGTGTTATACAAATTACAGAAGAAGTTAGAGAAATTTGTGTTAAAATAGTCACAGAGATGGTACCAAGTCATTTCCGAGCAAGTACTTGGAAAGTAGTTCTCGAAGGGAATATAATTCTCTCTTACTTAGGTCCTTGACATATTTGTTCTCAACCCCCAGCTCACAGACAATATGGTGAGCTTTGGAACGGCCAATTCCATGTATGTGCTGCAGGGCATACTGAAGGCGCTTGTTGTCAGGGATCTCCCCTCCAACACCACCTCCAATGTTTATATATTGTGCTCGTACACCATGAAGCTGCATTAGTTAAGGGAATAGGAAAAAAAAAAGATAAGATTGATGCTCCACTCGGTTGCCGAGAATTGAAGAGAAAGTTGAGTACACAGGTGATATAGGATCCCTAAGAAACTGAAATTTTCATCCAGGTTTGGATGAACTAACTTGCTTAGATAAAAATGAGTTGAAGACTGGGACAAAGACTGATCCAAGGTTAGCAAGAACTATACAACAAGAAGCCTAATCCTTATCCCATTAGATAGGGTCGGCCATATAGATTGCATAGCACCATTATACATTATCAACAACCAAATTTTTGAATATATCGTTAGCCAAAATGTCTCATTCAATAACTTTCGTAAGTGTTTTTTTCAGTCTCCATCTACCTCTCTTCATAGGACTCCAAACTGTCTAATAGATTCTCATTCCCAACCCTTCAATGACCCACATTATATGTATCCAAACCACCTTAAACAATTTTCTATCATTTTTCTTCAATAAATACCATGCCAACTCTTTCTCGTACACTATGAATCTTTTATTGTATGACCACAAATACATCTCAAAATTCTCATCCTTGCTACACTCACTTTATACTCGTGTTATTCCTTTAAAGTATAATATTAACTACCATATAGCATTGCTAGTCTTATAATAGTTTAGTAAAACTTCAGATCATCCGGTGATGATGGATTTAAAACATAGAACAGAACTAATCCAAGCTAAAAGTTCTCTTGGTTTTAAAAAAAAAACAAAATAGGAGGGTAGACACTCACTGATAAAGTTTGACGAAGCTGGTAAACGACTTCAGAAACAATTCCGGTAGAACCACGCACACCAAACATTTTGCATAATTCGTTGTTGCAAGGCCCAACAGTTATAACGGAAGAGGTCGATCCTAGAAGAGATGACACCACCACTGCTTCCTTTTGGTCCGTTCACAGCAAATCAGAACAGCCTTTTGCCTGTATGTTCAGCATTCACAGTGAAACTGAGAGCCTGAGCTGATTTTAGAGAAAGTCTGTTTTTCCTGGTCAATTAGAAGAGATATCAGATGAGAGTGAACTTCACTTCTCAGGCCATCTCTAAGGCTCTGGCCCAATCTGCTTATATCCGCTTAAGCTATACTTTACTCTGATGTTCAGAATTGTTCAATGGTCGGGCCATATTTTTTCAGCCAAAGACCCAACCTCAACAGACAAGGCAATAATCCTCTTAAGATTGAGTAATGCAATAATTTTCAATTTCAAATCAAATATACTTGTAAGATTAGCACTCCTTCTATGGCTTTTTAAACCACATATCTCAAACAAGTTGCAACTTTTTATAGTGACAGGAATAACAACAAAGAAATTTGCAAAAAGGAAAAAAAAGGAAGAAAGCAAATCAAAACCATTTATCTCTATTAAACATGTCAACAAGCATACAAGTCTCAATTTCATATACAGATATCAAGTTATTTGCTTAGCAACACCCAGGGCTGTGCACAGGCCGGACTGGGCTGACCTAGCCTAGCATAAGTCTCAGGTCTGAGGTTTTGACCAGTGGTCCAGATCGGCCTAGTCCGTGTCAGTTAACTAACCAGGGCAGGCAATGGTGGTTCAGGCCAGACCAGGCCACAAGACTTTTTTTGTTCCTTTAAAAATCTCTTCCTATTAAACCTTTCTATTGCACCATCTAAAAATTTGACAGATAAAAGCTTTCCTCAACTGATTTTATACAAAAATCAGAGCAGGATGCAAAGCGTTGATTTGAAAAACAATGCACAATCTCATAGCCTGAAGGATACATTACGAATACAACAATTCCCAAAGTGTCCGTGCTTCATGTATAAATGAGAAAGAGAACGGTAAATTTAATGAATATAGATCAGAAATCTACATACTAGAAAAACAAATAAAGTTCATTCGGAATTAGCGACATTATTAGATGGAAAAAAAGAGGAATTAGTGACATTATTATCCATCTTGATCGAATTGAGATTCATTGACTCTTGACTAAACAAACAATGGATGCATGAACCATCTAAGCAAAGCTACTTGCCTAAACTGAGATAGAGCATTCAAATAATAACATATACACATGTTGATGATTATCAAAACATAAATTCGTATACATGCACCAGATAAATAAAATTTCTTATTCTCCTGTAACACTCAGCAAACTGGTGTAAGTGGCTAATAAAACTAAATTTTCGAAATAAAGCGAACCCCACCATCTGTATTCTGAAACGGCCATTTTAACATTTGTTTCCGGAAGCTAATGTACATTACATCTAAGTATTTCTGGGTCGTGTGTTATACTTGAGAAGGTTTTGTAGGAGGAAGAAGAAGAAAGAGAGAAGAGAGATGAGGGGTTCTTGGAAGAATGCTCGATGAAATGGTGGATTCGTTGTCGGAAGTACGAGGCATGATAGCTATCAATATTTTCACGCAAAAACAAGTAACCAGGAATCATCACTGCTAGCAAAATCTCCAGGCGACTCAATAAATGAGTTGAAGGGGGGCATGTAAGGTACCTGAAGAAAAAGCACTCGACGGAGACGGCGAGAAACAACCACTGCCGAGAGTATTGAGAAGGAGAACGCCAAGTTCGCCAAGAAACGACTTCGTTTGGCATAAGGTTACAGGGGAGGCAAGAAAAATAACGGAATGGTCCTGGTTAAATGGTTGATGATCCAGCCCGTAACCCGTTTAAAAATCGGCCCGAAGTTTTTGCCTGTTCCGGTTTTGGGTGAAAAATAAACAGAAAGATACGTGGACAAAAGCAAGGAGGCCTGGATGGGTCCAAACTTGAAGCCCCGATCAACATTATTGTTTTTTTTCCATGGTCTATGACTTAGTTAATCATGCTAACTGACTTAACATAGGGGAGGGTGGGGGGAATCTACACTGCAATATTTTATTTTCTGATGTTTATTATGAAAAAAAGAAAAAAAAAATAAACAGCTTAGATCATTTTATCGACATAATAAGAATTAAGCAGCATGTCTTATTTACTAGTACAATTCATTTATCATTTATTAAAAAATAAATGGATAATATAAAATTCTTCAATATTTTTCTTAAAAAAAAATTGAGTGGGTTTTTGTATTTTGTAACGCATCAAAGAACGTTTTACTATCTTCTAGCCGTTTGATCTCACAAACGGTCAAACAGATATCAATGATACACCAAAGCTTACATGTAGCTTCCAATAAAAAATAAAAATATATTTACATATTCCATCCACTATCACAAATTTTAGCTAATTAAAATACAACAAATACTCATTGGTGAATACTCATAGTAAAGAATTCATATTTAATTTTATTTTTAAGAAAATACCACTCTAAACTTAAAAAAAAATTAAAAACTCATCAAAAATAAATTACAATTTTTTTTAAAAAAAAATAAAATATAAATTATCACGTTTGAGATGAATCATTAACCAACTATAATTAAAATATATTGAGTTATTATATTTTGATTATATATAATTTTGATAAAATGACATTTATGTAATATATAAGTATTTTTTTAGTACGATTTAATGGCTTTAGCTAAGAGTAAGAGTGAAAGAGGGGGGCAACATATTTATTAAAACGTGTTACATTATAAAAACCAGTAAATATGTAACATATAGAACACAATGTATATATGTTATCAAAGCATAAAATAAAATAATTATCAAGAATGAAGTGAAGTAAGAATCTCGCTAATGTCACAAAAAGCCGAATTATTGATTATTTTTAATTATTGCTTATGAATGCAATAAGAATATACAATGATTTTGAGAAGATATATGGTTATTTGTATTTGGTCATACATTAAGGCCATTGATGGAATCTTAACAAAAGGGGATGTATTTTTCATGTTTACATATGACGCCATTTGATATAATTTGTATATGTTACGTTAACGTTGATATATCATTGATGATTTGCCAATGGTGGAGTCATCCACACTAAATAGCGTAACATTTTGTTTTTGGCCTGCTCCCCAAAAATATACAAGGCTGAGAAAAAATTATAAAAAAAATACTATTTAAATTTTAAAACTTTAAATTATTTTTTTTATAAAATTATATTATTATTTATTTATCAAATAGTCAGTAAATATAGAAAATAAAATTAATTTGATATTTTAAGATTTAAATGATATTTTTATGAGATTTTCTCTAAAACTAAACTATCATAATATCTGAAATATATTATCCACCTCCTGTCTAAATAAAGAAATTAGTTAGAGGTAATTTTGATCTAACATATACAATTTTAATTTAATTTATTTATTATTTTATTTTAAATTAATTTATTTAATTTATAAATATTACACAAAAGTGTTTTAAAAATATTAAGTTACATATGTTATAATTAATTTTATTAGCTTCTTTAATGTTTTTTTTCAAATTAGATAAATAACCTTAGAATATATTGATGTCAGCAATATTTACACCTATTTTAATTGATATTAATCAATCATCAATGTCTATTCCGTATTTCAAATATAATTTATAGGAAGTAAACTATTTACATTACATTTAGTCCCCAAAAAAATATAAGGGAGAATTCTATATAAATAATATAAGGGAAAACTCTATGTAAATCCATCAAAAATGTTGAAATCCAAAATCAGCCTCGTATAATTTATTTGGAGAATTACTGAAATCTCAAAAAGAGAGTTAATTATCAGAACATTTGTAGCAGTATAAACTTATTAAATTTTTATATTAAAATTTATTATTATTAATTTTTCAGTTGTGATTTTTATTCATGAGGAGTTGGTAATAATTCCTCTAAATTTTTATAACGTGGGGTAGTGGCGACGTGGCGTGCGGCTCAAAGCCTTTATACGTGTCGTTGCTTGGATTACATGAGTACTTGCATGGTTGCATGAATTATTGAATATAATTTTTTATGAATTGACAGTTTTTAATTTCATGAACCTATCATTGGCCAGGGAAAAGTGTTTCTTTTTCCCTCTTCCAAAACGCTCGAGAGTGTTGAAGCCAGCCCAACTTCATCTTTAAGTCTATTCTTACCGACACACAGTGATTCTCCTTTTTCCCTTATCGTTTTCATTTATCCCAGATCTAGCATTGTATTCAATTCAATCTAAATTTAGGTCTTGAATTTCTGATTGATCCCTCCATGTTTCTGAATGTGAATCCCCAATTCCACATCATCACCTTTACCATCCCTAATTTTCAATGCCGATTACCAAACTCATCTAACCTCGCTCCGTGCTTTTATGGTCGTGATTTTGAACCCGTGACTTATCCATCACTATGATCCCAGATTGGCCATTTTTTAAACCGCCAACACCAAGCACGTCTTTACCTTGCCCCGTGATCATTTCCCCAAATTCCACCTTTTCAAATACCCCCATAATCAATTCGTCGTCTTTTGTCGCCTTATAAATTCCCCAGCTTTACTCTTCCACTATGACCAGTCCTCCCAGGAATTCACATTCCTTCTTCTGTCTTCCGAAATCTTCTTTCCTTCTCTTTTCCATGGCTTCTCTCCTTTCCCTCTCCCTTCTCTCCTTCTTCCTCTTCCTTTCTCTCTCCTCCGCCGCTCGCCACCACCGGAAACCACCCACCACCACCCCCTCTACCTCCTCCCCTGTTGTCGTCCAGAACGCCTGCAAGGCGACGCGCTTCCCTGAACAATGCCAATCTTCTCTCACCAAACTCCCTCCCGATCCCACTCCAGTTCAAATCCTCCAATCCGCCTTGTCCGTGTCGTCGGAGAATCTCAAGACGGCGCAATCCATGGTTAAGTCCATCCTCGACTCATCGGCTTCCAGTATCAACCGCACCACCGCTTGCAAGGTCTGCATGGAGGTGCTCTCTGACTCCAATTACCGCATCGGTCTGGCCAATGATGCGCTGCCGCGTGGCAGGACCAAGGACGCTCGCGCATGGATGAGCGCCGCCCTGCTCTACCAGTACGATTGCTGGTCCGCTTTGAAGTACGCCAACGACACTCGCCAGGTCGGGGAGGCGATGGCCTTCTTGGACTCACTCACCAGGATCTCCAGCAACGCTTTGAGCATGATAGCGTCGTACGACGTCGTTGGGAATGACACTGCGTCGTGGAGGCCACCATTAACGGAGCGTGATGGGTTCTGGGAAGGATCTGGGTCGGGTTCTGGGTCGTTGGGTTTCAGGGGTGGGTTTCCGGCGAAAGTGAAGCCGGATGTTACAGTGTGTAAGGATGGAGGGAATGGGTGTTACAAGACGGTGCAGGAGGCTATTAACGCTGCTCCGGATAACGCCGGCGACAAGAAATTTGTGATATACATAAAGGAAGGTGTTTTTGAAGAGACTGTTAGGGTTCCGTTGGAGAAGAAGAATGTGGTGTTTTATGGTGACGGAATAGGGAAGACCATCATCACAGGGTCTGCTCAAGCGGATCAACCCGGAATGACGACGTACCTTTCAGCTACCGTTGGTGAGTTTCATATTGAAAGTCTCCTTTTCATCCCCTTTTCTATGGAATCTTGAGCTTGTTTTTTACTCAAACTTCGATTTCTGATATTAATTGGATTTTTTAACTCTGTTTTTCGGCTCTTATATGAATTGGAATTGGAATTGGAATAGGAATATTATGGCTTTATGAACCCAAAAAAAAAACTTTGGAAGTTTCGCTTTTAAGATTTTGGATTCAGTGGGTGGTTAGTACACTTCCTGAGCTCGCTCTTGTATGACAATGTCTGGAAATTTTTTGTCATGATAATGCCCAATTACCTAGATATGATTTGATTTCTTCTCGATCTGGCCTTGAACAATTCTTTCTGAGAAAGCCTTTTTCTGTTACAAGAGCAAGGGTATGCTTGAGTTTATATGAAGAATCTATCATTTTGGTATATTTTGAGTTCTCCCTATATAACCATTGATTCGAAAGATGAAAGCACAATTCATATTTTAACAATGGACTTGAATTGTATTGGCAGCTGTTCTGGGTGATGGATTCATGGCCAAGGGTCTCACAATCCAGAACACAGCAGGCCCTGTTGCTCATCAAGCAGTGGCCTTAAGATCAGACAGCGATTTCTCTGTGTTTGAAGAATGCGAATTCATAGGCAATCAAGACACACTCTATGCTCATTCCCTTCGCCAATTCTACAAATCATGCCGCATCCTTGGCAACGTAGACTTCATCTTTGGCAACTCCGCTTCCATCTTCCAAGATTGCCAAATCCTAGTCCGGCCCCGGCAAGTGAAGCCGGAGAGTGGCGAGAACAATGCAGTCACTGCACATGGCAGAACAGACCCAGCTCAAACCACTGGCTTTGTTTTTATGAACTGCTTGATCAACGGGACTAAGGAGTACATGGATTTGTACCATAGCAAGCCTCAGAAGCACAAGAACTACTTGGGGAGGCCATGGAAGGAGTACTCAAGAACAGTGTTCATTAAATCATTCTTAGAAGCTCTCATAACTCCCACCGGGTGGATGCCATGGGGTGGTGAATTTGCACTAAAGACACTTTACTATGGAGAGTATGCCAACACAGGACCTGGTTCTGATCTGAGTCAGAGAGTTCCATGGAGCAGCAAGGTCCCACCTGAACACTTGTCTGCATATTCAATTCAGAATTTCATCCAAGGAGATGAGTGGATTCCATCATCCATGATTAGCGCTTTAGATTTGTCATAGAGACAAAAGAGGCATCTCTGAATGAATTGCTTCTTGTTCTTGCATAACTTTTTTCTAAATAATGATTAGTGATAGTAATATAGATATATAATTACTGATACAAATTGAGTATATATCTGGGAGTGGAATTCCTTAGTATGATACAAGATTCAGGCTTTACCACGTTGGTTCTGTTGCTGTATTACCTAAAGTGGTCCATGCTGTTTCTTAGATATTGTATAAATGATGTGACCATTAGCGTAATGACAATTGAGGAGATAGGGGAGAAAATGAGAAAAGAGAAGTCATATATCTTGTGTGAAACAAGTATGATTTTATGGTGTAAAATATGGGGACAAACAAAAGGCAATGGAGTGTAATGTGATGATATTCTTTTAGTTATATGAACTAATTAAAAAAATATATAAATTAATTAAAAAGTTAATTTTAATTTAAAATATAAAATTTATTTTTTACATTTATTAAATTTTTTAAATTATCCTATTTTATTGCAGGATGTACAAGTAAGATGACAAAAACAGCAATTAATTCCTTTTTTGGGACTTGCAATCATAAATATTAAAATAAAAAATGATTGTGTGATTGGTGCAGTCATGCTCTGCCTCTCTAGAATAGTCATTTACTGGAAAACTACAGTGGGAGGCAACTAACTAACAAGTAGGACAGTTCGGGCAAAAATATAGCTATATTGCCAGTCGCGTCTTTGATGAAAACATTTTGATTAGAACTTTTGAGTTAAAAGTTAGGTTGGGGGATTGAGTTTTTATTCAGTTAAAATTATAAAATTTAAATTAAATTGAGTCAAAATTTAAATATAGAGTTATAATCTAATAAAATTTATAGGGACTAAAATATTAGTATTTATGAAATAAGGAGAGGGAGGATAGCAGAGTCCACAAAGAAAGAAAGCGGTGTGATATGGAATCCTATGTACTAATAATATATCAAGAAATAGTAAAGAGTTGACAAAAGAAAAAAGCAGGTTAGGATTATAGGGAAGGTAAGTGGTTGTGGTGTAACTGCCCCATTTGGACCTTCTTTTTCCCTCCCATTTTCAACTTGTGGTCCAAAGCAAGTACAGAACTAGTGCCATGTTTCGTGGGTTTGTTCAACCTCCACATGCCTTCATCTTCTTTATCCTCAATTGAATTGCCTTCTTTAATTTCAAACTAGACTACAATGCTTGTAATTTGCATATAAAATACTATTAATTTTCCATAAATTTATAATTTTTTCATCAAAGTGGTTTATTGATTATACATAGTAAGAATATTTTCATCACATATAGTATCAATGTATATTATTATAAATGTTATTAGGAAACTAACACATATTTATTCAATATACTAATTTAATTAATTTTTTTAATATCTATAAATTAATTATTTAGTTTTTAGATAAGTGCAAGGAGTATGATATAAGATTCAGGCTTTCCTATGTTGGAGTTGCTATATGAACTAGAGGGGCCCTATCACTAACGTGATGACAAATGGAGAACAGAAGACAAGGGGATAAAAGGAGGAAAGGGGACCCATTTATCTTGTGGGGCAGTGTAATCTGAGGACAAGCAAAAGGGAGTGGAGTGTAATCACTAATGATAAAAAGAAGCCATCATGCATTGCCATCCCTCGTTGAACAATTCCCTTCCAGTCTAATCTTATACATTAGTAACTTTTGGATAACAAATTTATACATTAGTTACTTTTACATAAAAATATAAAGTATTAATTACTTCTCTAGTTCTTAATTTAAGAGTCATTTATTTAATTTATGACGGAATGTAATACAAAGATAATCAAAAGAGAGTGAGTTGATGATCTCTTATCCTAGTGGCATAAAAATTTCTTTAAAAATAAAAGATTGCCCATTCGATCTATTGATAACTTTAAATTATTGTCTACTCCTCTAGTTTTGAATATAGAAATTAATTGGAGAGTTGATCTTGATCTTAAATATAAAACATATTCTTCATATTTTTTAATTGTTTCCCAAATTATCCTCAAAATAATCACATAAAAGACGGAAAGAAAGAATTAAGAAAAATAATTAAGATGTTTTAATAAAAATATATTATATTATCTAATTTTATTAATCTAATAAGTTAGTTAAATACTAAAAAATTGTGGTGGGGAGTTAGCAGGGGGTGCAGAGTCCACAAACAAAGTGGTGTGATGTGGAAACCTATATACTTTGCAGATGATGGATATCATAAAAGAGTGGACAAAAGCTGGTTAGTATTGGAGCGCATGTTATAAGAATATGCATGAAGTAGTTGTGGAGGAGTAACCGCCCCATTTTGAAATTCCTAGTTCCTACTCCCAATGGATGCTCCGAACCAACTACAGAACTGCTTCCATATCTGTGTTTGTTCAACCTCCACATGCCTTGTCCTTTATTATACACTACCCAATCAAAAGGTGACATCTTAATGAGCTAAATCCGACATGGCAGTCTTTGAGTAAATTTTTAAAACTTGCTTATTTGGTTCAGACCATTAAATTGAAACGGAACATCAAATCATGAATCCTTGAACAGACTCTTTCACTGCAAAATCATTGGATTCATTTTAGCCTTTGTTCAGCATTCTACTCCTACTGAAATGAAGGTTCGTGTCTTAGTCCCACCTCGGTGAGTGAGTCCTTGAGCAACGAAAAGAGCAGCTATAAAATATGAACGAACCCCTTTGCCAAAGCATACCTTTCTCGGCCTTTTGGCTAAGATCAAGTGTAGTATCTGTTCTTATCAGTTTAATATCTGATACGTGGGCCATCGGCTCACATGATATTAAATTTATTTTTGTAGGGGGAGGGTCCACTTCGGTAGCTTGCTACTGGGCCCCTCAAGCGTCGCCCTTGCCTTGCACTGCTGCATGGGCTTGGCGCACCCCACCAAGCACAGTTTAATACTTTTAATTTCATGTGGGTATTAATGGGGTTGTTCTGAGAGGTAAGTGGTTTGATATTATTTAAGTGAGGTTTTGAGTTTGAGTTTTAGCGAATGTAAAAAATTTCTGTTGGGAGACTCACTTATTATAGCCAGGTGTGCGATGTAGGTTGGATTCGGATATAGTCGAGCAAAGTTCTAGTAAACTGGGTAGGCAACCAAAAAAAAATTCACGTTGGTTTCTATATGGTGGTGAACTGAGGGTAATTGCTACTTTAGTTAACATATCGGTCTTGGGTTGAAAGAGTATTATTTTAAGTGAGAAAATATTGCTACTGAATAAGACTTTATAGCATAATTAAAACAAATGAATTATTGGGACCGTTAGCAAAGGTGACAACTGTTTATTTAATAGAAATTATTTATCGTACAAATGCTTTACCAGCTTCTTTATAACCATGCCCACAGAAAAACAATTGGAATTGTAAATGGGATTTATCATTTGTTGATTTTGTTGGCTGAGTAATGTTGAGATGGAAGCTATATATTATATAAAACATTAGAGCTGTCACAATCAGAGAGGATAAATGGATGTGGACTGGAAGCAGAAAAAGTTCATACCCAGTTCAAGAAGGTTACAGGGTTTTGAAGAAAAAACACAATTTAACTCCCAAATAAAATCAGGTTTTTTCCTTTGGAGATCAATTCTTTCATTGGCGCTCTCATCTTTTGAAAGCTTTAAGAAGGAAAAGTTGCTGTAACTCTGATCTATGCCCCTTTTGTGGAAAGCACAGAGAATCTCTTGAAGACTGTTTGGTTTGGTTGTTCTTTGACTTTTCTTGTTGATGAACATAATAATGTTTCTTCTATGGAAAACTGGATTCAAAACTGTTTCTTTAAATGACTTGTTTAGAATCATTCTCAAAATATTCCATACCAAGGAAAATGCAAATAAAACGTAGAACAGACCATCTAACACCAAAAAAAGAAAAAAAGAAAAAAGAAAAAAAGAACATGGATGCCATAAAAAGATGGCATCTACTCCTCTCTTTCTATTTCTTCTTATTACAAAATATTTCATACCATCATCCTATTCAAGACAAAAACAACATGCTGATTGAAAAAATTCAAACTTTCCTTCATATAACCATTTGGGTAAAAATTTCTCTACTGTTGAATTCTAATGATATGAGGTATAATATACTGAGTGATTACACTGAAGAAAGGCCCCTTTTTTATGATTAAACTGAAGGGTGAGAAGAATTATCTAACAGTTGACAAAACTACAAAATTAAATTAAACTTGACACAGATCACAGACCAGAAAGAGAAGCTTTGTTTTTTTTGGTAGTAGCAATTGCAGGTGGTGTTGGATTATAATAAGACTCAACATCTGTCCAATTCGTCTCTCCCCAATGCCTCAACATGCTTTTCCAGTTACACAAATTATCAACACATTTCTTCAATCTCCAATCTTTCACCTTAATTCTCCAATGTCCATCTGTGTAATTTGCTTTCTCAGCTTGCCTTCTATCCCACTCTAACTGTGCCTTTTGCTTTGATTTCAACAGACAAAACTGCTGCAAAACCTCAGGCATGGCATCATGAACTCTCCACCATCTTTCATGAGCAACATCGCTCGCGAACTCCTGAAAGATATCGAAGTTCCAGTTACAATCATAGTCCCTAAAACACAGCCATGGCTTCATTCCAAGATAGTGAAGAACATAGAGAATTGGAGGGTCTGCTCCAAAAAGCATTGTCTTCATTTGTTTCTTCTCTTCTTCATCACCAACCCAGAAATGCTTCAGAAAGTTCATGTGCCTTGGAATTCTATGCCACCATGTGAATATCTCATTCAAATATCCTTGATCTCCTCCATTGTAGGACTCAATCTCATTAATATGATCCATCAGAAGCTGGAATGTACAATTTGATGGCTCAACCACCATAACACCTGAGTTAAAAAGTGATGCATTGTTTCCTGTTGCTGTAATTTCTGGCATTCCAAAGAGAAAATCTATATTTCTTAGTATGAGCAAATCTGCATCAATGAATATGATCTTGTCATAATCTGTGAGCTGCCATAATCTGAATTTGCTGTAGTTCCATTCATTGTATGCATCTTTCTCAGCTTTAGGGTTTCTGATTCTCTGAATTATTCTTACTTTCCATCCTGCTGCTTGTAAACCACTTCTGTGATATCCACTTATGGTCTCATCAACAAGGATGACAAGGTCTCTGGTTGATCCAGACATGCGTATGCTTTGTGCAGCAGCTATGGCTCCACAAACATAAACATGAGCTGAATGAAGTATTGTTGCATAGGCTTCTCTGTGTAAATTCCCAGCATAGACCAGCTCTGCTTCAAATGAATTCAAGCACAACAACATTGAGTTCCTCAGTGTTTTACTATATAAAAAAGGCTAAATTATGCATAACCCCTTGAACTTTGGAACATATACAGATAACCTCCCAAACTTTGGAAACTTTACAATGACCCCCCTAAACTCTTACATTTATACAGATAACTCTTATACAATTAATTTTGTACATCACTTATTCACACACAACTTAAAGTTTAGGGGGTTATCAACATATCAATCAAAGTTTGAGACAGTTATATGCACACAAAAATAAAGTTTAAAGGGTGTGTAATTGATAGTTGGGGGTTATACACAAAATCTTGAATGCTTAGGGAGCTTTATTATTAAGTTTTAAAGGTTAAGGGGGTTACTTGTACATGGTACAAAGTTTAGGGCAGTTTTGTGTAATTTAACGTAAAATAATGCATAACAATGATAAACTTATTAGAAACTGACTCTAACTCTTATAAAATATCCATTCATCATGTCTTAATTACTGAAGAATCATACCTTAAAATATATCTAAGTTTTGTCCTTCATTCACCAGAAAAACAATGTTCCTTAGTAAGCTAATCACTGACTCTTAACTCTATAAAATATCCTTAATTCAAGAACAAAAACATAGAGTTCCTTAGAGTTTTACTATAAAAAATGCATAACACTGATAAACTTATTAGAAAACCTAATCACTGACTCTTAACTTTATGAAATATCCAGTATTCATGTTTGAATTACTGAAGAATCTGATAACAAGCACCTAAAAATATATCCAAGTTTTGTCCTTCATTCAGCAGAAAAAAAGGGCACTAAAAGTGGAGCAGTAGTAAAAGAACTGACCTTTACCCCTCATGGGAATTGCAAGTTCACAAGATCCTACTGGGAGCTGAACTTTTTGTCTCAAGACACTCAAGTTTGGATTATACAGCCATGCATTACCTTCATGTGCAACAAGTTCATTGCAAGTAAAGAGATTTGGAATTGGAAAGCAATTGGTAATGAAGAGCAAATGCACGGTGTAATTTCCTTTAAAAGATGCTGCAAGCCCAGCTGCAGCAAGCTGCAGGTGAAGCCTAGCAACATCTCTAGACCAATTCGAATTTTTTGCACCCGGGCGACAAGGGAGCTTCACTGCTATCAGATTAAGCCTTGTTCCGGGAGACCTAAGACTCGGTAGAGAGGGACAAACCGGAACTTCAGTTTCTTCTTCCTCATCAATCCATTCTGGGTATAGTGACTCCCATGTGACATTTCTTGCTGCATACTCAAGATGCAAAACTATGTTCTTAGCATCAGGCATAAGTTTCTCCCATTTCTCTACTTCAGAATTGTTGAAATTCAGAAGACCAACCCCTTGCAATTCATTTTTTCCAGTCATCTTCCTTGTTACTTCCAATATTTCATTCCAATCAATGTCCTCATTAGATATATATCGAGTATCTGAGCCACCCCATATCCACCTAATCACAAAGTAAATCTGGCATAAGAAGAGCAAAGATATATATAAATGGGGTAGTGTTTCCCCAATTTTCCCAAGTTTTCTGTTGAAAATTTTATTGGTGAGAAGAACTTGATAAATTTTTATATATATAGAGTACAAATACTTTGCAAATGTTTACACACAGAGCACCGGTACTCTGATTAGGTAATTATCACCAATAAAATTTTCAATGGGGAATTTTTTCCTAATTTTCCCTATATCTGATGGGTTGTGCAGAGAAATACATACCCAGACCCTGAGCTTGATAAGTGGTTAGTGTTATAAACCTCTGGAGAGTAGAGAAGAGTTACAAAAGTGCCAGAAATGGTCAGTAATAGGATGAGTTTTAAGATAGAAAGTTTGCATCTTGAGCTCTTTTCTTGGCTTGTTAAATGGAAAGGCTTCTCCACATCTTTCGTCCTACTTCTTGGCAATCTTCTTTTCAAGTCTTCACTGATCATAGAAGAAACAATCATTAGATAATATTATATATATACTGTTTATGGATTTTGTTCCTCTCAAATAGAACTTTTGGCAAAATAGAGGCGTTACAGATTAATATGTATTTTCTTATATCCGTATGATGCAAACAATAATTCCAATAGAAGTACATTATAATTTGATGTGTCTTGAATAGTACTTGAGAAGCGAAATTATATGATATGAAAGTGGTTGGGTTCCTTTGAATAATGAAAATGACAAATATTTTGAGATGAAACGTCATTGTCATTTCCTGAAGCTATGAGATATTGTAAGGATGCCAAAAAAGCCAACTTTCTCATTGAACAAAAATCCTCGAGTTAAATCCTACGACAACCACCAGATTTGAGAATCAGACATGAAAAAGAAACTCTAAAAAAACTTTACCTAGAACAAACGAAACTTCATGTAATAGACTTAAAACTTCAAATGCAACATATATTAATGACAGAGATCAGCAACACATACAAATTAGATTAACATGCTTTTGGTGATAGTATCTTTACATTAAGTTTATCAGTGTTGATATGTTTTGATATCTTTGTAGATATGATAAATGTGATGAAACAGAAAGAGTTTAGCAGAATGAAAATGAAGAGAAGAAGGAACTGACATGGAAGTAGGTAAACGATGTCTAGCTTCAACGCCATGTGTGGAATGACCCATTATAGCTCTCATATTAACTATTCAGCCACAGGGGCATGCAGCATCTGATCTGAACAACGGCCAACAAAAAAAAACCGGGAAGCCATTAACAACAAAAAACTAAATCAGAATCCACAAGCTGATGAGCTTTGGTTCATGCATGTTAATAAGGGAGGCATATCAAAGAGAAATAAACAATATCACAACATAATAAACGATACATCTTAAGAAGCTGGCGATGTCATTTTCATAGAGAAGCAGTTGAAGCAAAGGAACTAAATAAAGAGGATGAAGTACAAAAGAACCCAGAAAACCTGGAAATGTAGTTGAAGAGACACCTTTTGGAGATAAGCGAGAGATGAAGAAGAGACAGTTGATGGCATAGTTTGAGAGACTGAGTCAATATAGACAGACAAAACAAGGTGAATCGGTTACTTCTTTTGCAAATTTTCCTTTATCTTTCAGTTTCATTCTAGTTCCCACCTACTCTCTCTCTCTCTCTCTCTCATTATAATTCATGAATTTTTCTTCATCTTGCATGATAATCCTTTTTTCTTTTCTTTTTATTGGTCAAACTATCAAGTGCCGCATGGAATATAAAAGCGATCTTTACAATGAGCAATTATTTAGACCTTAGGGAGCTATTATCATGCAAAAGATTTCACCTTTACAATCTTTTTGTCAGAATTGTTCACCAGAAAACTCATCGTAGTTTAATTATTTCCTATGCAAACATGAGAAAATGCGTTTAATTAATTAATTAATTCACCTTCTTCTGATTAATCAAAATAGCATATTAATTGATACTTCAAAACTGAAATATATATTTTTGAAAACATAAACTCGAAGCCTAAAAAAATAAATAGAAAAATTGTCGTTTTAGTGAGAGAGAGAGAGAGAGTGGTTGCTTGAGATTAGGTTAATGAAAACAATTGTTATATTTGATTTAGAGTAAAGATAACCCACATATCTCAATCCAATATCACTTCCCTAAAAGGGATATTTAACCACTTTTTTCTTCAATTCCAAAGATAAATTCCCTTAAAAAGGGAAGATTGACGTCAAAGTTTTTACCTTTTGATCTCCTTCTCTGAAATATTCTTAGGGTTGATCCTAATATCAAAGAAGCAGTTAAAGTTACATGTCAGTAAAAAAAAAGAAGAAGCAGTTAAAGTCTCTTATCAATAATATAATTCCTTCTAAAGTTCATCTGCATTTGAAGAAAGTGGGTAATAACATGTGGCACCTAAATTAGCTAGCAAAGACAAATCCAAAGAACAGATTACTATTTCTTTGGCGTTTTCCCTCATGGTTATGGCAAAAGAGTGGAATGGAGCGGAGTGGTCATAATTAATCATGTTTTAAATTGATTGATATTGGTTTAAGGGTCCATTCATATACTGTTTCACCAAACAATTGGGTTAAGCATTCAAAGAATATAGTCAAAACCACAATAAAAATGTTGATTTAATTGATTTAGAGAAAAGATTGCGTATCTATCACCAAAGGAACATTGCACCAGTTGGCCACCCCTGTTCCCATCTACCTTGTATATATGTTTTTGCCCTTTAGTCTTTGCACTCAAGTTACGACTTATAGTTGAAAGCCTAAAAAAAAGTGTTGACTGAGAGAAAAGAAAACCTATTATAAGAACATAATTGAAAAATATATCCTTTTCATCATATATATATTTGAGTCGTTTAGGGATAATGTTATTTATAGATATTGAGTAGGAGATGTTGAATAGTAGAGTATAATATTGGAGGGGAAAGGAAAAGGAAGGGAATATGAAGACGTGAGAGGGTATTTGGATTGAATTGGAAGCCAAGTAAGTGAAGGTGTAAAGGTGGTTTCTTTCTTTCTGGGGTTAGCCCTACTGCTCTTTGCACTAACACTAATGCATTTTGTGCTTAACATGAATCGCATCTGCGTATTGCTCTTCTAAGGAATTTGATTTTGTGACTGCCTACTGCTTACCTTTGACTTCATCTCGATACTTCATTTCTATACAATTTTGTATTCCAATCAAGTTTAGCATGAGTTTTGGAAATAATAATTTTAAAAAAAATTATTTTATTTTAACAACATTAAAGATTGTGCAGATAAGCCTCAGAATAACAATAATGTTACTATCTTTTGATTTGAAAGTCACAAGTTCAAATATAAAAAATAATCTCTCTCTACTTGCAAGGTACGACTGCATATTTCTGCAATGGGCAACACTTTGATTTCTAAATAAAAGACTATATGATTTATTTTTGAAGAAAAAAGTATGTATTAATGCTAAAGTAAAAATTACATAATTCAACTATTGAACATAGGTTAACCTGTTAAAATTAAACCACCATAGTGTCTTTATTTATAAAATTATAGAACAAATGTGAGCCGTGAACTACGCTTGCTGGCAACCATTATCCAATTGAAGTTCAGCATGTAGAAGGATAAGGGATGACGAGAGGAATTGGTGTAACAGCAAAACTTAAGACTGTTTCATCTTGAAAGGCAAGAATTATAAGCAACAGCAACAGGGATAGAAAGTACCACATAGCAGGGACACCTGAGATCTACTGTACCACGTCATTGCATAATCAAGAATGTCATCCCCATAAAACCTAACATACAGACCATACCATAGAGAAGAAGATAGAAAGTTCTTGTTTTCCATCCAAGTAACCTAAGGGACACACCCTTTTATGTCACGTCCAGCTACATCAACTATTTTTCTGGTTGAGAAGGGGGAGAGAGAGAGAGGACAAAATAGATCTCTCAGATCTTACTTTTCCATTCTCATATTAGAATTTCAGACAGATTATTTTACATATCAAAGAACCCTTTCCCTCCAAGACAGAAAAAAATTGCTTTATGTATTGTAGAGTATAAAAGAGAATTGAAACAGCAAAAAGGCATTCTGTGAAGGAGTATCAGCATTACATTAAAAATAATCACACGTCTGAGTCAGATTTATCTTCTTTCGGTGGTGCATACTGCCTAGTGAGAAGGGATCTTGTCCACGGATCAAGAGGAGCTCTCGGTGGTGGTTGAGGATTTGGTGGCTTTGACTGCCTCAACTCATTTTCTCTGTCAATAAACCTGCTTCAGCGTATAAAAAATAATTAATCAAGATTTTCAATGTCCTCATTCTAAGCGACCCACAAGGCTCGATAGTTTAAGCTTTAAACTTCATAGTTCCATACAAATGAGTTGTGATTCAAGACATTACTCAATGTAAGCCATTGGTGCAGCATCCCCCACTCGAATTCGAGTCCGAAGCACTCTAGTATATCCACCTGCTCTATCCCTGGAAAACATAATTTCTGTTTAGTGTTATAAATTAAGATTCGTAAATTGACCACTTAAATTACGCCCCTTTCAACACTCACTTGTATCTGTAAGCCAGTTCTGTGAATAGTTTGTGAAGTACATCATCTCCACGCACAAAACTGGCAGCACGCCTTGCAGCATGTAGGGTACCCTGCAATAATTTAGATTGGGGACAATACCTAAGTTCAAAAGGTTGAAGTAAATGTAATAAAATATTTAAAAATGAGTACTCTGCAATCATGTTCAGTGTCAATACCACAGTAAAAGATGTCAACGATCATCCGATTGTCATGAAGTATATTGACAAATACACATTTAACTAGCTATTATGTGATCTTTTAATATCTTCGGATACATCTAAAGCCGAAGAAAACACTGTAAGGAATTGGAAGACACGCAGCGGAAATAAACTTTAAAAATTTTCCATTCCTTGCCAGGATCTGCCGTATGTGTTTAAGTCAAGTGGAAAGAATCCTTACCCTTAGTGTTGCTCAGCGAATTTCACAGCTTCTCTACGTGGGTGGTGATCTCTTTCCGATCACAAGAAGTCGACGCCTCAGGTCGGCTTCCTCTACTGGTATCCACACGAACAGCGTTCCAACCACGAACGACGTGCTAGCGTCTCCTGTCCCTCCAAGGCTTTCACAAGTCTCCGTCTCTATTTCGGCAGTTTCTTGTCTGCAAACCTTTTGCAGATTCCGTTCGGCCTTTTGTGTTCTATGTTCTTTTCAAACGTAGCTCCTCCAATCAGATATAGAGGATGCTATGCGTTTTTACCTTTTTCCTAATTGGATTTTGGAGTTAATCTTATATTAATTCCGAATTGATACAATATCATATATTGTATAATTTTATAAGAAACTAATTAAATAAAATAATATTAAATCCGTCCCACAGATTTAATTACTTATTTATTTAACTTTAAATAAAGATGAGACTGAGTTATATTTGATTTATTCCCATAAATCAAATTTGAGATATCCTATCAATTTAAATTTCGAATTTCAAACGTGATAGAGATTTAATTTATCCTTATAAATTAAATCTTATAAATATCTCTTATATGAGATATCCTATCAATTTGAATTTCGAATTTCAAACGTGATAGAGATTTAATTTATCCTTATAAATTAAATCTTATAAATATCTCTTATATGAGATATCCTATCAATTTGAATTTCGAATTCAAACATGATAGGGATCTAATTTATCCTTATAAATTAAATCTCATATATCTCATATATATAATATATATATATATACGAATTTATATATATACGAATATAAATATAAATAAATATATATATACATTAACCTGGATCTTTCATTGAATCTGGACATGTCTTAGATTCAATGAATCTGGACATCATAGCTCGTGTTGGGCTATTTTGTGTGCGACCCTGTAGGCCCATATGAAGTTGGCAGTGGGCCATTTGCTATACTAGCCCACAAGTCGCAAGCGGTCTCTAGCAAGACATAACAACTACCCAAATCATATGAGGATCGATAAACGATGTAACCTTTTATACAACCATATCATGTCCCTTCTGTCACGCGATATTTTGGTCATGGATGAGGCATGGATAATGTCATCCTCCTATTCCCGACCGTTACTTTCTCGATCCCTGAGTAGTCTGACTATAGAAATGGAACTACCTTTCCATTACAGTATGGCCATACATTTCTCAGACTCACTCATCGAGGGGCCCAGTAATATCTCTCCACGAATGTGAGGGACAAATTCCATCTTGACCATTCACATTCCTCCGCATGAAAAACCACTAAGCCCGAACATAGTCTTTATGATCACTCGGTCAAAAGTGACTTTTGACTAGGTCAAAGCTGAGCGTTTTGTCATGTAGGAATCCATGATGATCTCAGGTCAAAGGGCATATTGACATGGTTTGTATATGAGAGAAGCTTATGACGTTACCCATGCAGTTCTCTCATAGCGGGTCGGTCCAACACCCTGTACTCTTACATGTGCTTATGACTTTGATTTATATCTCTATACATCTTCAAAGTCATACTGGTCTTATTTCATCTGTGCTCCCACATAGATGATCGACCAGGGACATTTAGGATAATATCATGAATTATCCAAGGATGGTCATCATAGTAAACATGCAAATAATATGATAACTCAATTAATAAATTCATAAATCAATAATGTTCATAAGACAATGATTGGCCCCTAGGGCACGATTTCCAACAAACACTTATACTCAACTTTGCAACCTCGAACTTAAAGAACAAGAGTAGCAACTTAAAAACGATCAGAAGTGAATGGGATTAAGTAACAGCTTCATAACCCTTGGAACCAGAAAAATTTATTCCCTTCACAAGAAATTGCCAATGTAAATAAAACTTCTCAATTCAAGCAGAAATACATACTTTGTTCAACACGGAAAATAAAGAAATAGCTGAACTCATTCTAGAAATTTTGAGAACCTTGAGCGTATCAAAGTTTAAGGTGAGAAACAAGGTTTCCGAACATAACCAAAATATATGATACTCCATGGTAGGCACATAATTCCTTGCCCAAATATGATATACTACATTAAGACAAAATGCCAATAGCAATGACCACTAAATTCTGTTCTTTTCCTGTCCTTTCCAGGACCCAAAAAAGAAAAAATCCCCCATAGACAAACATGAAGGATTTATATCGCATAAACAAGGGGTTACGAACCTCTTTCCCAAGCTGTACCATGTTATCTGCAAGTCTGCGGACCTCTTTGGCCTACAAAAGAAATACAAAAATCTCATATGCATCATTCCTGCCAGAAAATTGAAATGTTCATATCTGAACTTCTATTGCTATCATTCGATCTGATTTTATTATTGTAAAGAGAAGGACATATAACATAGCTCAGTAAAAATATGCATTCGCCAAAACATTCTGATCATATAACAAGCAAATACGGTTTTTTAATGCTATTGCAATTTTATCAAAACAAATTGAGTTATATCTATCACAACATAGCTAAAAGCATTTGATGAAAAGAATCAGACTATCAACCGCGAAAAAGAAATGACAATCCCGGAACAGGAGGAATTACCTTGGCAACAGTGGTTTCGATACGTTCGTGCTTCACCAACTGCGACACCATTGTTCTAGATAAGAAAGACAAATTAATTGCTACTAATTTAGCAAATTTTCAGATAAAAGTTTAGATCAATAAGAAATCGATCTTTGAACTGGATGAACAACCTGAGCATAGACATCCGATGACCCGTGGGTCGACCGAGCTTCCTGAACTTCGTCATTTTTCAGTGAAACAAGGTAACTGATGGAGCAGTGGGAAACGATAAACCCCCAGATTTCAGTGTCGAACAGAGCTGAGGACGAAGCAAGAGGGATGACAGAACATTGGGCTTTTGTTTTGTTTAGCTTGGATAGCCCAATATTAATTCAATATTTCGTTGTTGGGCCAATCACATAGATTTGGGCCTATCCCTACATAGTCTTAAACTTGTTTTGATAGCACAATATTAATATCAGCATATAGTTGTTGGGCCAATCTACTAGGCCTATCCCTATCATTTAAAAATTGAATAAAATAAAAAAATAAAAGGTGAGCCCAACCCCTTTTAAAAGTTTTAGTATAAAAAAAATTAAATAAAACGAAATGGTAAGCATATTGTTCATCATGAGACCTAATATACTTACTATTTAACTGGGTTCCTCAAGTATATGGTCAGTACTAAAGCCCTTTTAAGAATAAAAATGAATATATTGTTTAAATATATATATTTGTCAAAGTTTCAAAATACTTATCCGGTACTTAATATAAAAGATATTTAATTAATTAAGTTAATTAAACTAGTTAATATGACATATTTATTATAAAATATCTTAATCATCTTTTTTAACTCCATCTCGTCTTATTTTATTTGATTATTATTAAGGGAGTATTAATAAAGGTAATTTAAAAAAATTAATAAATATGAGAAATAGGTATTATATTTATGACTAAAATTAATTTTTTAATAAAATCTAATATTAAATACTTATATATATATTTACCCAGGTTAGAGTGATATATGGATGTGATACTAACTATTCTCATCAACTAATTTAAAATGATACGAATTGGATGTGGATGACACACAATCATTGAAACATATCAACACGCAAAAACCATCCATCAATATTTTTGAAAAAAGAAAGTGTAACTAATCATGGTACTGATGCTGCGTAGGTTTATTTGGGATTATTCCACAGAATATATGGGAAAATTAAATAAAAGAAAAGGATGATAGATTGTAATAAACTAATATTTTATTGGATAAAGAGAGAGAGAGAGAGAGAGAGAGAGAGAGAGGTGTCAAAGGGAGAAATAGAGAGAAATATGTGAAATTGTGGGAAGAAGCCTCCTGTTGTGGCATGTGGCCCCTGGTTCTCTTGCTTACTCTCTTATCTGTTTGTGTGTTCACTCTTGACAACGCTTGTTCATGTTTATCCTCTTCTTCCTGTCTCTTCCTTATTTTTACTTCCTTCACGTCACCTTCTCTTCCATGACACAGATATAATATTAAATTATTTGCTCATATATATCATCCTTCTCTCTTCAAGTCTTCCCTGGCAATGATAATTAAAAAAAAATATGATCTGATTGAGGTAATTTTCTTAATAACATATAACACAGAGACTGATGGATCAACAGCATCTCTATAAAACCTTGTGTATGGTGTTGTTGTGTCATGGGATATAATTCACTTAATTTTTTTATATATAAGGAAAACAAGATAATTAAACTTGATAGATACTCTTTTAATTTTTAATATAGGATATAATGAAAGAATTAATTTTGATACTAAATATAAAATATATTTTTATATTTATCTATTTTTTTTAAATATCTCTATTAATATTCTGTCTACAATAATCAAATAAAAGAGAGAGCGAAAGAATTAAGAAAGATGATTAAATTATTTTAAAAAAATATAATATATCAATTAATTTAATTAATTTTATTAATTAATCAAATTAATCAAATATATTAAATATTAAAACAATAGTATATTCCTTTAGCATTTGTTTCAGTGTGCGTTTGAGATGTTTTCCAAGTTTAACATTATTCCTCTGTACCTTCAAGATAAGAACATACTATTGTATTGTCTGTTACAATTCAAACAAAATAACCAAATGTACCAATCATTTAATACATATGTCATAGATTATGTCACATACTAAGTTAAAACAAAAGAACAAACTGATTATGATCCAATTGATTTATCATAATAAATCGTCTAATATATTTACCGATTATATCGACAACCACTCCTTTAAATAACAAATATTTTTTTTATACTTGTGTTAATCTGAATTAGTCATCATATCTTATATGTAGATAGTTAGGCTCCGTACATTTTGCCAAACAATTACATACATTTTCTCTCTTTTTTTTTGCCACTATATCTTTTATGGGTAGAAAATGGAGATAAAAAATAATTTTATGAATGAAAAAAAAAATCTTAGGCTGGACAAATGTGGATTTGGATACTGAAAAAGGTTGTGCTGCAAAGTGCAAACAAAGTCAAAACGATGTCGTTGTCTGAGAGGAAGACGTATTATCCAGAGGAAGACAATAGTTATGCGGCTAATCATTTCATGCGACATCTGCCCAGAAAAAAATATTATTCCAAAAATTCAGACTCAAACAATGCAATCTTTCTTTTTCAGAATTTTTTTCTTTTTTCTTTTCTTAATTTAAAACGGGTGAGAACTAGAGTCTTCAACTTTCAATCATGCAGTGAACACTGAACACGAATCTCTGCTGTTTACGACATTTTATATTTTTTATAATTATTACTCTTCTTGTGCAAAATATAAAAGGAAAAATCTCAAAAAATAACTACTTAAATTTTAAAATCTCATGTCAAGATTTATTATAAAAAAAAAAGTTATTATTTACTTATAGTTTATAACATGTAGTAAATAACCTGATTTAAAATTTTAAAATTTAAGTGGTTATTTTTTAGGATTATCTCAATATAAAAATTAGTTAAAAGTATTATTTTAACTTTAAACTTATAATCTAAAAAAAATTGCCATGAGGTCCTAATAAATAAATAGAATCACTAAAAAATTTTATAATAAATTACAGCATATAATAATAAGTTTTATAGGAAAGGACAATAGTTTATGCTTTTTATTCGTTGGAAAAAAATTTTGTGATTGCATTCATTCCTTAAATTACTATATGGTATGTTTGTAGGATAGAAGAGTTTTTATAGAAATAGAAGTGAAAATAGAATTATATTAAAAATGAGTTTTAAAAGTTTGTTTAGTAGGTTAGAAATGAGTATAAAATTAATATATATATTTTTACAACTTAGGTTAAAATTATCTAAAAAAAAATGAAGTTCCTTAACTATTTATCTTGATAATAAATACAATGATATTAATATGAGTGATTTTTAAATATCTCTTATAAATAGAAACAAGTTATACCCAAAAAGTGGGTCTTATAAAAAGGAATTGAGTCGGTAGAAAATTACTTCTCCGATCCTTTGTATATAATATCTTTAACTCATTTAATTAGATTAAAAGAATTAGTTAAATAAATTAATATAATATTTTTTTTTAAAATACCATGACCTTCTTCATTAATTCTCTCTACCCTTTATTTGAATATTATTGAAAAAATTAAAAAAATATATAAATATAAAAAATAAATTTTATATTTAAAATTAAAATTAATTATTTAATTAAATCATATATTAGAATTTGATATGGTTCAAACAAATAAGATCATTTGATAAATTGGTTAAGAAGATAAATAAATCAGTATAAAGTTCTCTTAAAAGACCCAGAGAAAAGGAAGGTTGAAGATAATTTTTTATTAATAATTCATTTAAATATTTTTTAAGATAATTTTTTAATATAATAACGTGTGTTGTGATCTATATAACTAATGTTACTTAGTGAAAAAGGTTTGTTATTATTATTATATTTATTATATTCACCAAGGCAGATTCCGTGTAATTATTTTTCCCTCGTCTAGATTCCGTGTTCAAAATCATAACGTACTACTATAGATACTCCTTGTATATCTCAAAATCATAACGTACAACACTATAGATACTCCTTATCTGTTCCATCCTTGTATATCTCAAGCATCAAGAACTGTATCTTCAGATTCAGAACAGCTCCAGGAATTTTTTGTGTGGATCTTCCTTTTTTCTGTCATTTTCTATCGAAACAAACAAACCAGAAGTAAAATACGCATATTCCCTCTCAATATACCAACCTAACAATATATAACATTTTACTGCAAGTAAAAATTTTGTTTTATTAATTCTCTTCGATTACCCCATCGTGTCCCCATCTGTCGCCACTCGCTGCATTATTAACTGTTAATTTCAATTTCCACATAATCCCACTTCTCTCATATATAAGAGACAGTGTCTTTCCACAACCCCAAAACTGTTCTCGTCATTCTTCTTCTTCTTTCTCTCTTTCTCTTCTGATCACAGGGAAGAACAGAGATGGGTAGCTTAGAGGAGGACGAGCTGGTTCGGATGGTACGAGATTTCATGGAATCAGAATCTCCCTCCCCCACGAATTATTCTTCTTCCTCGAACTGTCTCGCGTTGAATCATCGAACCCAGTATCTTATTCTGCAGGTTTCTTCTTCTTCTCAATGAATATTCTTCGGATTTCGTTGTCTGTGTTGTCTGATTTTGTTGCTGATTTTGTGAATTTAGGATGTTCTCCAGAGTGAGACATCGTCCGAGGCTAAGGTTCTGAAACATGTTTTGAAGCATATGAAGGGAAGAAGAGATACAAAGAGAAGCACGAATCTAAGAAAGTGGCTTGTCAAGAACCTCAAAATCGATGGCCGTCATGCTTCTCTCTGCCAAACATCCTGGTCCACTTCCTTAGGTTGTCCTGCTGGTGGGTCTTTCTTCCTTCATCTTCCTTAACGCGCTTGCTCTCTCTCTCTCTCTCTCAATCAACCATTTTGGCTTCTTCTTTCTCTGTGCTGATTTGGGTCATTACATTTTGAGTTCTTAGTTCCAGTTATACAATCAAAATGTGAACTTGTTGTAAATCACCTTATAGCCTCTAGTATGAAAGCTCCCTGTCCGTGGGAGCATGATTGATTCTATTTGTAATCTCATGTCATTAGTACTCATCCCTCTGATTCAAACAAAAAAATCTGAACTTGCTGCTAAGTTGAGATATGGGTTGCATAAAAAATCTCAGCTTTTTAATCTTTTTGTTTGTTTGTTGTGTGACAGGTGAATATGAGTTTATTGAAGTGATGAATGAAGAAGATGAGAATGGAAGAACAGAGAGGCTAATAGTAGACATAGATTTCAGGTCACAGTTTGAACTAGCAAGGCCAACACAAAACTACAGGGAAATGATAGAATCAGTGCCAATAATATTTGTAGGGAATGAAGAGAGATTGTGTAAGATAATATCCTTGTTATGCTCTGCAGCGAAACAGTCCCTTAGACAGAAAGGTCTTCATGTTCCTCCATGGAGAACAACCAGTTACATGCAATCAAAATGGCTCTCTTCTGCAGGGTCTCGTAATAAAGAGCTTGAAAATCCAACAACAAAGGATTATAATAATAAGTTAGTAACAAGAGATAATCATGGGGAAGATGCTTCTGCTCATGAAATTGGCAAGTGGGTTCCTCCACTGGTGAAGCCTAAGAAAATGGATTTTGCTTCTGCTTCTTCTGCTTTGTCTTGTCAATTCTCTAACATGAGCTTAAACTGTTGCAACTTCTAGCTAGATTGCAGAGTTCTTATATTATAGCCCCAATTTTGAGTCTGCTTTTTGTGGAGTGAATTCAATTTTGTCTCAAGGCAATAACCTTTTCAAGTGTTTGTTTTCTATTCTGGAATAATAATGTGTTTTGACCAAGCAATAATTGATGGTTTTGACATTATGATAATTAGGTTGATAAGGCAAGAGATATGGTTTGATATTAGTACTTAGTAGTGATTTCATTGTTAAGTGTTTTATGTGATTGTATAAACATAATTTGGAAGTGATTATGTAACATTTTGATGGTAATATTGCTCATTCGTTGAAGCAAATTTAAACTTTTGGAACATTGTGGAGAATAACATTAATATAAAGTCTATCTTTAGAAGATTCAACAAAATAGATTTGTTAAAAAATAAAAATAAAGTATTATTCTAATTTTAATATAAAATCTATTTGATTAATTTAGGTAGAGTAAGAAAATTATATCAATTAATTAACTATAATAGATATAATATGATTTTTTTAAAATACCTTAAAGTAACATTAAATTATGAGTAAAATCATTATGGGCATGTTTTGTAGTATGAAAGTGGAAGTGGGTAATTAGAAGTGGAAGTGGAATAATCTTTCTTTTTTTATTTGGTACAATAGAAACCACTTCTAATTTTAATATTTTGAATTATTTTAGTTTCATAAAAAAAGTTAGAAAATAAGATATGAGAAGTGAAAATGAAATATTTTGAATTATTTTACCCCAAGTTATACAATTTCTAAATAACTTTTATCCTTCCCAAGTTATAAAAATTTATTTTGGACAATTTTACCCTAAATTATAAAAAAAATATACATAAAGAAATTTTTAAAATTTATTTCTATTTTTATTTTTACTTCTATCAAAAACTCTTTCCTCTTACCAAACGTAAGAACATGTTTAGTAGCATATAAATGGAAGTAGAATCACCCATTTTTCTTGTTTGGTACAATGGAAACCACCCTAATTTTTAACATTTTAAGCCATTTCAGTTTCATAAAAAAAGTTGAGAAATGAGATGTGAGAAGTGGAAGTGAAATATTTTAGATTATTTTACTCCAAGTTATAAAATTCCTATGCAATTTTAACCCTTTTCAAGTTATAAAAAAAATATTTTGGACAATTTTACTCAAATTATAAAAAAATATATACATAAATTATATACTCATTTCTAACTTACCAAACAAACTTTTAAAATTTATTTTTAATCTAATTCTAATTTTATTTCTATTTCTATTTCTATTTTTATTTTATAAAAAAAATTTATCTTACCAAATGTACAGTAAGGATGTCCTCATATCATAAGAGACAATCGTTTTTGGGGTGAGACTTTTTCTTTTCTTGTGAAAAGTGGAAAAATAGAAAGGAAAAAGAGGAAAAACAAAATAAAAGCTAAGAGCGAAAAAGAAGGAAAAAAAGAAAAGAAAAAGAAATGCATTAATTTACAGGGGTAAATAGAGAAACAGAAAAACAAATGCTAAGGATCAAGCAACTGAAAAAGAAAGCTGAGGAAGAGAATGATCCAGAGGATCAACTCGTCGTGTTTTATTGGGACCATAATTAGAGGGGTCTCTAATGATGTGTTCCATATGGCACTAATTTATAAGCATTTCAATTAATTAATTTCTTTTTCTTTTTTTATATCCAAGCAAAAACAAACCAATTGACATTAAAATAATATTTGAGAATACATTGTCACATATCTGCCAACAAAAATTTCACAAGTGGCTGGTCCTAACTATGCAAAATCTCTGTGACACAGAGAAGAATAAAGAATACTTTTTTTTTTCTGGGCTTACTTTTATGGCAATCAGACCCCTCTTACCTCCTGAACAAGAAAGCCAGACTTTTTTTTCTTTCTTTTTTCTTTTTGCCTTTTCTTCAGAACCAAGCTGCTGATATTTTTCGACTAAGAATGTGTTTGGTTTAATGTTAAAAACCATCAAAAATCAAATTTGTCATTGACTTTGTAACTAGTAGTACGAAAACTCTCTAAGTAGAAGTCTTTACCCCTTGAAATAAAAAAAAATTATCAAAACAATAATTTTAATATCTTCTCCAATCCAAAATATAAGAATTAAATAATTAATTTATATATAAAAAATTAGTTAAATTAGTTATTTATAAAAAATATATTTTATTTTTTTTTAAATATCTTCTTTAGTTATTACCCACATTGATAAAAATCCACTTTTAATATATGCAATTAGTAGAAATAGTTTGTGAGAAAATTAATAAATTTGAGATATAAAGTGTATTAAATTTTTATATTTAAGATCAAAATAAATTACTCACATAACTCTTATATTTAGGATTAAAGACAGTAATTTTTAATGTGAAACCAAATATACGCCAAGTTTTGGAAGAGAAAAGGATGAATCAAATGTGAATCTTTTGGGGACTAAAACAGTAGGATCGGTCTGATATTGTGGAAAGGTTCCCAGATGGGAAGTAAGAAAATATGTGGCTGTGAGAAACAACACAAAAAAACTACTGGATCATAATTCATATCAGGTAAGTAGTAAGATTATTCTGATATCTATGTCGCTGTACTTGGTTATCTTATGAAGTGGGATGTACCAAAAAACAGTGACAAGCACTTGGACATTGGATGAATTGGATCCTTAAAACTAGTGTTCATGCTATTACTGAGTTTTTAATGGTACTACGGCCATATATTTGTGGCAGCCAGAGATTGAAAGTTGGATTTGCTGACAGTGCATATAAAGTAGTTTCCCACTTTCTCTCAGAAAACGTAGGCATTGAAATGCTTCAATGGTTGGACTTTGATTTGGAAGCATGTCAAGACAAGATAATATAAATTAATGAAAGTTAAAATTTTTAAAAATCAAAAGTCTTTTGAAGGATTTCAGAATTAAGGTGCCACTTGTATTTTTTAAGATTATCACTCATAGACAGCGGGCCTAGGTAAACAAGAATAGTATAGTATTATAGATCCCCACCCCTAATAAAAAATCCCTAGCTGATAAAATAATAAAGAAGAATTATTGTGTGTAAACAATCTAATCATTAAAAAAAATTATAATTGAAAAGTATGCAATAGTAGGATTTAGTATAAAAAATAACAATAGATTGCATACTTCTTATTTATTGTGAAACTTTTTAATAACTAGATTGTTTATATAGAACTGCATAGTAATTTTCTTAAATGAAAATCTTTCAAGTTGAAATAACGAGAGGGGGAAAGCCGTCTGCAATCAAAGAGCAAGAAACTTAAAATCATCAGTTATTCTCGAAATTTCAGGGCAATTATGCAAAAGCTGGAAGTAAGAACCAAGCTAAGCAAGCTTCAAGTTAAATTCCAAGCCAATCTGAAGGGATCCCTCTATACGTAGAGGAATGATATACTGTGCGGAGAGTATTAAGGTCATATGGTTTTTCTTATATGATAATTTAGTAGTGTGCTTGCATCTGCTCTCAAGTCAGTACTATTATTAAATAGACAATTTCATTATATGACACCTACTCAATACTTAACATGATATCTGATTGAAAGCACTCGTTCCATCTGATTCAAAGCACCCGGATGTAAAATACTTTAATAGACACATGTCAAGTAGATTAAGTTTTTCTTCTTAATTCCAATGAAAGAACTATACACAAAATAAGGAACTAATATGCATTTTCAAATCATTCCATATCCCTTAATTCTCAAGATATAGGTTGGCATTCTATGCTGAATTGATCACCATCACATTTAAAATCAGTAAAGAAAAGTATAAATTGCATCATATGAAAAGGAATAAAGGTTAGAGTGATTTACCTTAAAAGCCTTAATTTGGGAACCTTTCTCATTCATTTCAACTGTAATTCAAAAACATGTATAACTTGGATCATATACTGAAACTTGCCTAAAAGGAGAAAATTTTCGAGGTACCCTACTACTTGTGTCTCAGACACTTAAGTGACCATCCTTATGAAAAAATACACCTAATTGCCAATGGGGGCAAATGGTGAGGAAAAATCATTGAATCTTTGGGAACAATAAGTTAGGGTTTTCAGAAAATAATGAAAACCATTTCGAGAGGATCCAAAATTGCATCCCAGTTCTATAAGATTGCTCGAGGTATTTACGGTTACTCAGACAAAATGATGAGTAGGGTATTCATGCTCATAACCGTTATAATCATAATAAAGCCTCTCCCCTTTTGGAATATCACGAGTAGCAACCAAAAAGACCCTGCATTCACCATTAACATTGTATCTCACACATTTACAGTTCTGCTTCTTTCTACCTTCCCTGCACAAAATTGGATTTATTTTAAGCAGTTAGCCTAAAATCAGCAAAAGCATTATGCATATTAAAAAAAAACAAATACCAGCATTTTACAAAGAAACAGCCTAAAAAAATTTATTATTACAAAATGTTGAGTTATTTACAAAGCATGCCAGAGCAATACAGGTTATTCAGTAAAATACAGGAAGCATGGTCTGATTTTCTTTTTGTGAGACTTCAGCATAAGTGAGGCGGGCTTACAGTGTATGATTGTTGATGCCACTTATAAAGCGAGCAATGTTTCCGCGTTTATCAGGGCAGATTACAAGACTTTTAGTAGGATCAGTTGCTAGCAGAAGGGTCATCAGACTGTCACAATCATCATGTTCTCGGTTCTTAATGTAATCCACATCGCCTGTGTATTCAGCAATGAATGTCATGTCCTTGATTGGGCCATCAGCCTCAACTGTATACCTACATCACAAAATCAATTATCAGTACAACTATAGTCAATATGAATGTTCAAGTATTGATAGCCAGATCTATTAGAGTTAGAGATAGGTACCCTTCACATGAATCATATACAACCATAAGGGGAGGGCATTCCCCTCTTCTACACATTGCTCTGCAGTGTTCCAAGGTCTCAATATCCTCCCTGGAAAGAACCTGAGAAGGAGAAGAATCTTTAATCAAACTAGCTCACAATGATGGATGCATATGCCCCAATAAGCCGTTTTGTTTGAGGCTCATTTTGAAGGAAACTGAAACCAAGAAAGAAGTACTTAGTTGAAAACCTGCATGCCACCATTTTCAAAATCGGCATGATTAGCAGACCTAGGAGCCATTTCAGGTGAGTATGTGAGATCATCACTGAATTCCATATGCAATGCTGTTAAAGCAGTAGCAAGAGAACCCATCTGTTTCAGTCTCCAGGAAGGATTTTCTGTAGGAATAAATGGCAATAGTCTTCTTCGTTTCTTGTGCAATATCAATGATGTACGCCTTTTACGCCTCTTGGCATCTAGAAACCCAGAAAGAATAATTCATGAAAACAAAGCTTCAAATTAGATATATAATTTTGAGACGTAACAAAAAGACTCTCTAAAAAGACAATGGAACAGGAGTATATAAGTAAGAATAAATTTAAGCCAAAAACCTGATGGAACAAACAGTAAAAAGCTTATTTAACAGTATTAACCTTCATTTGTCTTGATACCATTTTCTTCAGTTCTTTTCTCCCCTTCATCCCCCCTTCTCTCTTGCCCTCTCTCTCTCTTTCCTCTCCCTCTCTCTTTCACCACGGTTTCTTTCATTTTCAACATTAGATTATGACAGAAAGTTTACCAAGCCGCCTACAACCCCACATTTTACTCTCGAAAGTTAAGAAAATATGGAAAATTGAGGACATCTAATTTTTTTTCGATTAAGTCAATATTTTTCAGTGAAAGTAAATATATATGGATCTCATCATAGTAACTCAATTTTCAGCCAATCACACGCCACTTTTACTCTTTATATCCCCATCGATGTCCAACTTTCTTTTCTACTAATCAATCCTTCACTTGAATAATGAAACACAAACAAGTGATTCAAATTTTTCCTATTCCTTGGAAAGACTCATTCAACCAATCAGTAATTTCTATCACCATTAAATGTTACTTCCTTCTGATATATATATATATATATATATATATTACACATGTCATTCCACTAGCATTTCTCTGTTATCACATTGCTAATTGAGATGAAAGGTTGTTTTGCTGGAAGAATGGAAAGGATAGAAGAATAGAGAGCACAAAAGACGATCACTTTATTTACAAAATGGAGATCATATCATTTTTATGATTACTCAACATTCAGTTCCTTACAATTACTAGTTTTAATCAGAGTATGAGGGTCACTTCTAAACACGCATCCTTGTTTCCTTTCCATGTCCATAGCTAATAATTATGCGTACCAAAGGACTCAAAGGTAATCTATAAGAACATCATGACTATTTAAGGAAACGTTAATTACTTAAGCTACCATTTGACCAGAATGATTATAATCTTGTTTAGCCCCCTATTGTTTAAACACAGCCGTAATTCTATATAACTGTGTTAAGGTGGTTCAAATACATTTTAAATGAAATGGAGCATCCTTCAAGGGAGTTTAGAGTCATATATACAAGTCCAACAGCACATTTTCAAGCAAACATGATAATATAGATGCTGAACATGTATAACATGCGTTGCCCTTGAATTTACATGAAATTTGCATAAACCCTATCCCACATTCAGTAGATGATCATGTTCCCTATTTAAGAAGCTCAACAAGAAAAGAGATAGCATGCCATTGCCTGTTGGAAGTTTTAATTCAATCGCCCCTCTTTACCTTTAAGTGCTTATTTGGTCCACAGGAAAAATAGAATGGAATTAACAATAAAATGAAAAAGGTGATATTGGGGATCAAAAGTAAGACTCGTGTCCTTACTATAAAATGTAATAAAAAGGGATAGGAATTGTTGAATAACAACTATAAAGGTATAATAGAAAATGAATAAAAAAAATGGAAACCTCCTTTTCCCATATACCAAACGAACAGTAAACAATAGCATGAGATTTCAAAGAGAATAAGACATATTACAGAAAACTTGAAAGCTTGCAATATGCAATTTACCAATGTCTCACAGGATACATTTTAGGTTGCCATGCAAAAAGAAATTAGGAGATGATGATCATTTCAAAAAATTTAAAATGCTAGATGCAGTTTTAATGCCACTTTCATGAAAAGAGTGTACTAGATTATCAAGAATCGAATGGAAACTTGAGTCAGTACAGTAACCATTCATTCAACTCTGAACTCCATTAACTGCAGATAGCGTGTAGCTTTAATTAGTTATCTTATTATACCGACCACTATAGGCACGTTAAAATCAAAATGGTCCATTTAGCAATCCTAATCATGAGATGTTTGCTAAATTATTATGGCATTTGTAAGAAACAGCTGTAGCGTCTATTTCCAGCACAATTGAGAAGAAATATTTCGTTGTTGTGGTTATTCATACCATAAGCTCCCACAGAATACCAAGCCCTCAATCAAACTGGCAGGATGCACTTTCAAAAAGGTTAGCACAAACATTGAAAGATTATATTTGTGATATGATATGTATGTTTTTTCCAAATAATTTCTTGCAGCGGATGCTAATTGCTAAACAAAACAATTCGACCCAACATTACTTCAGGATAACCAAATAACGATTGAGCTACATTTATATTTGTCAAGAATTACCCTGATTGTGTGTTTTCAAAATAAATAAATCGATAGAACTGGTGATGATAAATGTCTGAAGTGTGACACATTACCTTGGGGAGAAGAGCATTTGTTTTTAAGATCAGCACATTTCTGAATCCGGAAAAAATCAATTACCTTCTTCTGAGAAAAACCTAAAATTGAAAAGAAATGCAAGGGCATTGCCACATTTATCGACCCCCAAGGCAAATGGCTTTAGCAGGCATGTTTCCTGCGGCAGCAAAATGGAAAAATCGAAAACAAAAACCAACCAAAACAACAAAATCCCTACTTTTTACTCTCTTCTCCCCCGAACACTTAGGGCAGAGCCATGATCCAATAGGAACTCTAACAACAATGGGCCTCACGCATTTCATATGGAAGCCTTTATCGCATTTATCACACAGAAGCAGCTCGTCCGGGCGTTCACCAGAGCCACATTGGTCACACAACACGTCACTGTAATCATCCCTCTCAACAACAGCATATCGTGCCTTGGCCATTATCTCGGCCAATGACTTATACTTCTTGACCGGAGGTGAGGCCGGCGGCGACGAGTGGCGCGGGGCTTGTGTACGACGGCTGAAGCCGATAAGCCTCTGAGCCGCCGCCGAGGAGTTGGCCGGAGCCATACGTTAGGAACAGATACGGAATTTAGGGAGTAGTGAAGGGCAGAATCGGAATCAAAGGAGGCTCCCAGAGAGAGAGCTCTCTAGAGGAAGACGAGAATGGAGGAAAAAAGCTTTCTCATATTTGGTGCCTCTCTCTCGCGGGAGAGTGGCATTGACGAACGGGGTCGCGGCTACAATGCGCTGAGGTGGAGAGTTTTCATTGGATGTGCTAACGTGCACCCACAATGCGCACGGAATTTCATGCGTGCTCCACGCGCACTGTTGTGAGACTCCTTCTCTGTTATTATAGCCGTTCTAATCGTCACAAGACCAAAATGGGCTTCTTCTTTTGCTTTGTTCAGCTTGTCCATTTTATTTTGGTAATTTCCAGTTCCACCCCAGAGAAATTTATATTATTAAAAAATTAATTAGGGAGTAAGGTCAAATTTTTAAGGCTCAAGTGACGAAAGAATGAAAATATAAATAAAGAGGTCAAGTTCGTTGAATTCATCTGATTCCGTCAAAGCTTCTATTTTTGGTCAATGCATGTTGGATGCTAATTAATTGCATTTTTTAATAATAAAATTTTATCTTTTATTATCTTTTATTAAAAAGACAATTTGTCATTCTTTATAATTTTATCTAATTTTTGATAAAAAATTTATTAAATTTTACAATTGTCTCCATCATAAACATTAATCTTTAATTAAAATTGAGTGAATGTGAGGTGTGATCAAATACAAATTTTTTTCAAAAAAAAGATAAATAATATAATAAAATTTATTTATTAAATAAAAGTGAAAAATTATTATGCCCATTATCGTCCTCTTACATCTATTATATAAGTTATAATTATGGTGATTTTATTTTTATTTATATCTATGTATATGCTATATGAGAGTAATGTGCTATCAGTTACTTCATTACTTTTCTTACAAATAATGAGTATAATGACTAATACTTATAATTGAAGAAACTGTAACTATCAAAAAAAAAATCACAAAGACCTAATAAAATGATGTGGCGAAAATATAAGCACTGGCATATTAATTTTTTTTTATAATTAATGGATATTTTATTATTTTTAGTATAAGAGTTAATAATTTTTTTTAATAAATTAACTTAATAAATTAATTAATTATAATTAAATTTAACCTATCAGATAAATTTATATTATATAATCATTAATCTATATAAATTAATCAACTAATTTTTATATTAATTATAATTAATTAATATATTTAAAAAAATTAATTAATTTTTATACGGATGATATGATATATTTTATGCCATCATTGACCTTTTTTTCCTTCCTGATTTTGAATTATTGTTTGTAGTTGAATACTTACCTCTTTGACGTGGCGCATTTTACAATATTGCCACTTAAAAAAGCCAGGATCATTCATATATAGTTACAATTTTTTTTTATGGATGAATTGAACCGGTAATTTGTAGTTAGAATATAAGAAAATTATTATCAGGTGTTAAAAAAATATAATTATTAAAAAAATTTATAATAAATAAATAACTTATAGTGTTTACTAAGAAAAATTAAATAACATATAATAATAAATTTTAATATAGAAAATGATAATAAATATATTAATGTTGATTTGTTCCAAAAAAAAATTGTAGTTACATTCATTGGCATTTTGTAAGTGATTCTGTTTTAGAATATTTCAGTTTTCGTCAGTTTTGGAAAGAAATATTAATTTAAAATGTATATAGGCTTTTTTTTATTATAAAAAGTGATATATTATAGTTTTAATTCTTTGTTTAGAATAAATTAAAAAGTTGGATTATATTGTTAGAGTTTTTTCCTAAAGAAAAAAATAGTCACGAGAATTTGTACTTGGACAATTTTTTATGTAATACAGTATATAGTTTCATACAATATTTTGATGTGATTGTTCATTGAAGGGCTCCCTTCATCCTCTTACATTATTTATCCATATTCCTTATTACTTTCACATAAAAACGAGTTCTCATCTTATTGTCTTATCTTACAATCATTAACTTTTTAGTTCTTTTTTCTTTTAGAAAAAAATAACTAAAAAAGTACAAACACTTATTCAATAATTCATATCTTTTGAATCATATAATACCAACGGTAGTTAGTCCGAGTGGTAAACGGCTCGGTATCGCTTAAGCGAAGTCTCGAGTTTGAGCCTTAGCGTACGTAGAAAATTCTCGTTGGGAGACTCACTCACCATAGCCAGGTACGCGACGCGGGTCAGATCCGGATGTAGTCGGGGCAAAGCTCCGGTGAACCGGGTGAACAACTAAAAAAAAAAGAGAGAATAATGGAATTGTATAACTATTAATTGGGAGACCCATGATTCAGATACGATAATTTTTTTTCCTTTCAGACTTTTTTTTCTACTCTCTCTCTTGTTTTCTCTAAGTGCATTTGCTGTGTCCAAATAACCTAATCCATAAAAGTGATTGGGTCTTTGCGTAGGTACCAAAAAAGACAGTCTATATTTTAGATACGCCCGAATCTTTTCGTTGCCCTTTAAAATTTACAAGTTTTTATGCAAAAAAAAAAAAAAAAGGTTTGTGTATGATTCATTTTTATATAACTTCCTAGTATCTAAAACTATTGGATCGAAATTAAGTACTGTGAGATCAATCAGAAAAAATTATCCATTAAATTTGCTTAAAGAAAATTGAATTTCTCCAGTTCAAGCCTCTGCTAGTGTGTTTTTATTTGACTACACACATCCAACCTTCTTCCCATAGGAAGGATTTCACACGCTTACATACTCCAAGATCCGAAACCAAGGCCAAGGATGCTTGGTGTAGTGAGATGCCATGTGAATTAAGCTTCTGCTAGCTATTGTTAGTGCTTATAACTTTAACGGGCTATGTAATATATTTTATCTGCTATGGCTAACTATCGTTAATGAGTATCATAATTTTAACGGACTATGTAATATATTTTATCTGCTATGTTACACGACATTTTATTAGAGGTTTGTATTGTATCAATCTACTCGTATGTTATTTTAGTTGAAGTATACAAGTGTCGGGTTAGGGTGAACGATTTCAAACTCGAAATGAAATTATTTTAATAATTACCTAATTTAGATTCGATTTTCCATACATAAAATTCTCTATCATTGTGATACATAAGTTAATAACTTTTTTAATAAACTCAAGAATCAGACACGAGAATCTAAAATAGGTATAGAAATCTTTTTTAATACCATAGTAAAAAGTTCATTTTTTTACATCAATGATAAATGATCATTCCAAAACTATAAGGGACGTTTGGTACCCGGGCTAGAATTAAAAGCTTGATATTAGTAAGAATAAGTTAAATTAGGTTGTTTAGTATGTAGCATTGGGTAATCTTTGAGATTGATAATACCACATAGGTAGAATTTGATAATTTCATCTCCCATAGTATTATATTTTTAGTTTTAGGATTAAAGTTTGTTAAGATAAAAATATTATTCTTTCTCTCATTTGTCAAAACCACTCGTGAACTAACTTCATTCTTCATCCATCATTCTCCCTCATTTCCCCCAATCTCTTCCACAGTCACTCCCGCTGTCTACCACTCTTCCGGTTGCCATCGTCCCTACCCTCATTTGCCTCCCTTTTGATTTTATATTATTCCACCATGTGTCACCGCCTCTTTGCATCAACTCCTAATGCCGTTGTTGCCGTCAAACCTCTTTCTCTCAGTCAATTTCTTCTTTTGTCTGCCATTGTTTTTATGTTATTTCACCATTTGTGATTTTGGTTCTAGAATAAGATATCAGAAGCCTTGTTTATGTCCCTGGGTTCATGATAGCCTAAGGAAGAGAGAGAGGGAGACAAAGATGTGCAACTCCATCGCCGATTACAGCTATTATAGCCCCATTGGGAAGACGGCAAAGAGAAGACAACGGAAAGCAGCATAATTCTAAGAAGACAGAGAAGAGAAGCAGATATGGGCTGAATTTTAAAATTTAAGGTAAATGTACTATAGTCTTTTTATAATTAATAGTTAATTATAAAATAAAATTAATAAAATAATTCTTTTTAAATATTATTTCATATTAAATATAATTTTAAAAATTTATTTTTATTTTTAATCTTAATTTATCAAAATTTAGTGTTGCATATCAAACGGGGCCTAATTGATATGTTAAATATTCGTTTAAAGGGAATCCATAGCGAACTAAATTATTAAGACTGAAATTCAACACAATATATAATCATACTTATTTTGCAACCATAACGTTGGAGAAAACAGTTATTTCACGGTGAATTATGAACAGTACACAAATCTAGCCGGTGGAGGATAAAAATAGCTCATTGCACTTAGATCCACCCACTTTGAAGAGGGAATAATTATTATCTTATTTCTCATCATTATATTTAAATATAAAATTTAAATGGGAAATATTGCCAGTTTACTATTTATTCACTGTTTTTATTTATGAATATTTTTTTTATTTTTGTATATGGTTTCATTTCTGCACAGGTAAAGCCTAATTTGTCTACGAATCTAGATGTGCATGGTTCAGTTCATTGAAGTAAGAAAGAATGAATATTAATATAATTTTTGTTCTCTTAAATTTATGCCAATTTTCATTTTGATCACTCAAAATTTAAACCGTAAATTTTAGTTTTATAAAAATTTAAATATTTAATAGTATTGATCTTATGGTCGCTATATATATGTTTTAACAAATTTTAATTTTAATTTATATATTTGATAGTGTTAATTAACAATATTAAATATTTAAGTTTTCATAAAATTATAAGGGTCAAAATTTATAATTTAAATTTTAAAAGGTCAAAACTAAAATTTACGTAAATTCGAGCAACCAAAGACTCATTTTATACTCCTAGTTTTCTGTTAAATTAAATGTCTAGAAACTTGAAAGCGGCCGTTTCCGTTTAATTGTCAAATACCTTCGGTTCAGTCTGCTCCTTAGGAAAAAAAAACAAAAGGACTTATTTTTAAATATGTAAAACGATTATCCAATTTCCCTCATTCAAATATATATATTTATGTTTGAGTCTTTAATATGTGGAAATGGGTTTTAAAAACACATTGTAAATTTTTAAATTTAAATCTTTTTTTTGGGACATTCCTCCAATTGAATTGACTGAATTCATGCAAAATGAGAGAATCGCCAAGAACTATACAGTGCATAAGTTACATGTATTCTTGTATATTAATGTAATTAAATATATTTTTATTTTTAATATTTAATTTTGATACAAATTAATATTATATTACTTGAATTAATATTTAAAATTATGTTTCTATTGACTATTAGTTTGCAAATGTAATACATAGTATATCCATCAATCATCACACACGTTTTTTTTTCCTCTCAAATTTTTTCTTTGTGGGAGAAGAACAGAAAACGGTGTTGAGGTGTTATAGCTGGAAGCGGCGACACACGCGTCGTCGTTTCGCTTATATTGTTGACTCAAACATGTGGAGTTGCGTCAACAACCTATCGCCGGTCAATAATTTGCCATGTATTATCTGACTATTATTATATTATTTTTCCCTTTAGTCCTGCTTGATTATTATTATTATTACTTTATTTATTCTAATTTTTTTCTCTTTCAAGGACACCAAGATTATATATTTGTAATTTGTCATCTATTATCTGAACATTATTATATTATTTTTCACTTTGGTCCTGCTAGATGATTATTATTACTTTATTTATTCTAAATTTTAGATTATATATTTGTAATTTGCCCTTCTTCATCTCCTCCGTCTCTCCCCCTTCTAATACTGGCACTGCTTCCCAAATCTTTTTCTATCTGATCAACCATCAAACATGAATCTGTCGGGGGATTCCACCGGCAGAAGCATACTGCCGTCTTCCAATAAGCAGCTTCAACTCCAGGGGCCTCGTCCGCCTCGTATTAGAGTCAGTAAAGAGTCTCACACAATCAAGAAACCACAGCTTCCACCACATGCCGCCGTGCATCAACCGCCCCGCCTTGCGTCTGACGATATCGACCAGCTGCGACAATCGGTGATAATCCATTCCGTGTCTCCTAAAGTCATTCGTGCTCCTGTCAACGACTTCATGGACGTGGTCCAGCGTCTCACAGGGCTACAATCCGGCAACGAACAGACGTTTGGATCTGGAGCCGTTTTGCCGGTGGCTAAGCTGGCTTCGATTGAAAAGACAAGCCCATTGGAGCAGAAAAGATTGTGGAGCGCCGGAAATGACACAATGACTAAATTGGAAGGAGTGGATGTGGGCCAATTCCCGGGAATATTATCACCGATGCCGGCAAATTTAGGGCCGATGCCACCGGATTATTTCTCACCAGTCGCAGAATCGCAGCCATTTTTGCATAATTTGAGCCCGTTATGGTTGGGAAATAGCTTCATGGGGAGCCCGTCTGGATTTCTGTCAGGGAGCATAGGGTCACCATTAGCGTCACCGGATGTGTTCCGTCTTTTTGACTGAGAATTTTGGTACCATTGTTTTTTTTTGTTTTTTCAGTTTGGTAGGTCCAAGGTATAGAGAATTGAAATTTTACAAGGTATAGAGAATTGAATTTTTTTGTTGTTACGCACCCGGTTCACCGGAGCTTTACTCCGACTATATCCGGATTCGACCCGCATTGCGCACTTGGTTATGATGGGTGAGTCTCCCAACAGGAATTTTCTACGTATGATAAGGCTCGAATTCAAAATTTCGTTTAAGCGATATCGATCCGCTTATCACTTAGACTAACCTCCGTTAATTAGAGAATTGAAATTTATTATTCAACATTATAGAAAAATCACTGGGGTGGAACTTTGTGTACATTTTTTACAAAAATATGTGGAAAAGAACTTTAATTAATATTTGTAATTCATTAAATGATGAAGAGCTTTTGTCCAAATGCTCAAATTGCTTTACTCGTTGTGTTGACTTGTCACTGCCAGAATTCTTTTGCATAATTTGTACTTTCTCAACCGTTTTTTTTTTTTTTTTAATTTTAAGAGACAATCACTAATGTTCTAAAGTTATAAGAAGGTTTAACTTGTAATGAGAGTTTCGTGCCACTGGATTATATTGACCGTTTTATATGTATTGTAATTTTACTCTTTTACGAGAATGAATTCTTCAGTTCTTTGTCATTCTCTCTTTTTTTTTGGTACTTTTCCCATTTTTGTTATCTTATTTTTAATTCTTAATTATGTTTTTCCTTTAACTAGTTTTTATTTTTTTTATTTAGCTGATTTTTATATTTTAATTTTGGTTTTTTGGTAGAGTATTGCTCAATGTATAGTTTTATCTCTCCAAATAAAATAGTTTTTCATACACTCAAGGCGAACAAAAAGGCAAAATGAAGATCCTCTCTATTTAGTTGATAAATTTAAATCATAAACTTTTTGGCAACCAATTCAAATCGTACACTAAGATTGATGAATGCAAATGGATTCCTACACTGAGGGAAAAAATAACGAAGATGACAAATAGTGGATTTTTATGAGTTTTTTTATTAGATAAATTTATTACTATTGCATTTGGGAGTAAAATCCTATATACATTTCTCTTTTTTCTCTTTTTTTTTTTTTAAAAAAAAACTTAGATGAGTTCGATATTAGTTTTCTACTAAGACAAAGACATAACTCTAAGGTTCAAAGAGCACATATAGATGACTTACAAGATTATCTACCAAAAGAACCTCACGACGGTAGTGGGAATCGAACTCGTATCATTATAGGATACCAGCCTATTATTTACTTATGTTAACTCTCATTGACACATTTTTTTTTAAAATCCCTTCTCTTCTTGACATTTTTATTTGGGCCAACTTTCATGAGCTTATACTTAATTATTGTTTTTTGGTTTAAAATATTGTAAATGATTTTCTTTTGTAAAAAAATTTTTAGAAAGGGATTGAGCTCACCCACAATCCAAGGGTAGGGTGAAATCTCTCTTCCTCTTAAACGATACTAATGTCGGGTAAGGCGAGTCGTCTATTACTCTCAGGCGTAAATTTAAACACTCAAGAGTTAAGATGTCTCTCTAAATACCGCGACTAGAACCACAATAAAGTGATACTCCTTAAGAATTAAATATATTCTAAATAATTATATATCTTATCTTTTTGCTAGTTAAACTCACGAATAGGTAAATAAAATTTAGATAACATGTTAGAGTTTGCTGCTTCGATGTACAAAAGGGCCCAAAGGCCCAACCGACGGCATACTAGACTACCAGCCAGCCTCCAAACAAAAAGCCTTATATTATTGCATTTATGAATAATTTATAAATCTATTAGGTCTATTCTTGTGTGATTTTTATAATTAATATTAGTAATAGTCTAATAGTAGAATTTTAGTATTGTATCTATGAGAATTTTTATTATTAAAAAAATAAACGCGCTAAGATTTAATTAAAAAAATTGAGTTAATATCATCTTTTTAGTCTTAAATTTTAAAATTTGTAGGAATTTTAATTTTAATTTTTTATTTTTATATTAATTATTGGATTCTGATATTTAGTTATTTAATTTTAAGATCTGTAACTATTTCTTTTAATATAGGTATCTTTTTTAATAATCGAATTAGAAATCTAAAAAAATTTAATAGAGCCTTGTACTATTAAATTAACTTTATATTAATTAGCCATTTAAATTTTTTTCGTATAAAATATTAATTTATATATTTTAATAAAAATTTAGATAATTTTATCTAATACTAAAACTCATAAATTAAAATATAATATATCTCATTTCTTGTTTTTTTTTTATGAATTTAAACGAGATGACACTAGAATTGTTTTTTTCCCTCCGCACTCCCATTGAAATCTCTCCCGTGAGTCAAACACACCCTTGAGCTATAGAGTAGTCTCATGTCGCTCAACGCTCAATGCTTTCGTTAGATTGCGTACAAAAAACTAAACTGAACCAGTGATTCGGAGCCGCTAAAAACTTACTCAAGTGAAATGAGAAAGAATTGTCGATTTAAGAAAGTAGTAAATTACGTATTTCCTTTTCACCGTCTTCCCTCAGCATTGCCGGCTCTTGAGCAGTTGATTCCGAGACCCAAATCTTAATGACTCTCTGATCAAGAATCCAACATGAACCCGCCGGGGAATGATGCCGGCGGTGGAACACCACCATCGTCCCAGAGTCAACTTCGAATCCAAGGGCCTCCCCAACCTCCTTCTAGAGTCAACAACGGACCACTCTTTATCAGGGAACCCCTGCTGCCACCACACTCTGCCGGCGGAAGAAGAACACCACCGTTGTCGTCGTCCCAGAGTCAACTTCGAATCCAAGAGCCTAGCCAACCTCCTTATAGAGTCAACGATGGATCACACATTATCAGGGAACCATCGCTGCCACAGCATTCCGCCGGCGGAAGAACAATGTCATCGTCCTTTAATAATCAACTTCGACATCAAAGGCCTCGTCAACATCCTATCGGAATCAACCAAGAATCACACCCTATCAAGAAACCATCGTCGTCCCAGAACCAGCTTAAACTCCAACCGCCTCCCCTACCTCCTCTTAGAATAATCGACAAAGAATCCCACATTACCAAGACCCAAATCTTGACGCTGGGTAATGATGCAGGCGGAGGAACACCACCGTCGTCCCAGAGTCAACTTCGAATCCAAGAGCCTGGCCAACCTCCTTCTAGAGTGAACGATGGATCACTCATTATCAGGGAACCATCGCTGCCACTGCATTCAGCAGGCGGAAGAACAATGTCACCGTCCTTTAATAATCAACTTCAACATCAAAGGCCTCGTCAACATCCTCTCAGAATCAACCAAGAATCCCACACTATTAAGAAACCATCGTCGTCCCAGAACCAGCTTAAACTCCAACCGCCTCCCCTACCTCCTCTTAGAATAATCGACAAAGAATCCCACATTACCAAGAAACCATCACTGCCACGACATGATGCCGGCTCCGCTCAGCAAAGGCCTTGCCGGGAGGTGTCCAGACAGCAGAAGGAACCAATTGTGATAATCCACGAAGAAGAGGTTAAAATCATTCATTGTTTACCCAAAGATTTCCCAGACTTAGTCCAGCGCCTAACCGGTGAAGAGTCCCCCAAGAAAGAGACGTCCGGACATGGAGACGTTTCGCCGGCGATGAATGTGTCTTCCATAGAGAAGACAAGTCCAAGAAAGAATGACAGACAGTACGGTGTTGCGATGACCGAATTGGAAAGCTTGGAAGTGGAGATCCCAAAGACGCTGCCGTTCGTGCATGATGAGAGCATATTTCTGTCGTCGAACATGGAGTCGCCGCTGGGACAATCATCACTTGCGTCGCAAACTTCAGCAGCGTTGGCAGCGATAACGGTGGCACAGTATTGTCGTCTCTCACCAATCCCAAACACAGTGCCGTTCATGGATGAAATTAACTTATTTGGAAGCTCATCAGTATTGCCATCGTCGACAGGAATGTATTCACCGGTGACACCAACTCCAGCGCCGAATACGATGCCGTCCATTCATGATTTCAGCACGTTATGGTCGGAGAATTGCTTATTTGGAAGCTCGTTATCCGAATTGCCATCATCGAGCATGTTGTTGTCATCGGGAATATCATCGCCGGTGAGGCCAAATTTAGCATCAAATACGATGCCGTACATTCATGATTTCAGCACGTTATGGTCGGAGAATAGCTTATTTGGAAGCTCGTTATCCGGATTGCCATCATCGAGCATGGGGTCGTCATCGGGAATATCATCGCCGGTGAGACCAACTTTAGCATCAAATACCATGCCGTCCATTGATGATTTCAGCACGGTATGGTCGGAGAATAGCTTATTGGGAAGCTTATCCGGACGGCCACCGTCGAGCATGGTGTCGTCATCAGGAATCTCATCACCGGCGGTGACACCAAATGTCGCGTCAAATACGATGCCGTTCATGCACGACATGGGCCCGCTATTGTCGGAAAATAGTTTCTTCGGAAGCCCACCAGGATTGAATCCATCGAGCATGGTGCCTCCGCCGGAAATATCGTCATCGACGTCGCCAAGTTTTGCACCGGCGGCACCATATGGTTTCTCAGAGGTCCCAAGCACAGTGCCACTCATGGACAATGTGAGCCCATTTGTGTCGGAAAACATCTTATTGGGAAGCTCATCGGGATTACAGTCATGTATCATGGCTTTGCCATCGCCAGTGACGCCAAGCATAGCTCCAAGCACGGTGACCAGCATGCATGCTGTGAGCCCGTTAAGTTCGGCAAATAGCTTATTGGGAATATCATCTCCGGCGTCACCAAGTTCAGCAACAGCCTTACCAGAGTGGGACCCAGAAGCAGAGCCATTAATGGATGATGTGGACCAGTTGTGGTCAGAATATAGCTTAATGGGAAGCCCATACAGACTCCAGCCGTGGAGCATGGTGTCGCCACCAGGAATATCATTAACGGCGGCACCAAATTTAGTAACAGTCTTACCAGAGTCGGTCCCACAAGCAGAGCAATTCATACATGATATGAACCCGTTATGGCCGGAAAATAACTTCTCGGAAAGCCCATCAGTACTGCAACCATCGAGAATAGTGTCGCCACCGGAAATATCATCACGTTCACTGGCGTCACCCAGTTTATTAGCACATGTCTTACAAGACTCGGTCCCAGAAACAGCGCCACTCATGCATGATGTGAGCCCGTTATGGTCGGAAAATAACTTCTCGGGAAGCCCATCGGGACTGCAGCCGTCTAGCATACTGTCGCCTCCGGGAATATCATCACCGGCGGCACCAAATTTAGCTCAGATCTTATTACCAGAGTCGGTACCAGATCAAACGGAACCATTCATGCAGGATTTGAACCCATCATGGGAAGAATATGGCTTATTGGGAAGCCCATCGAGACTGCAGCCGTGGAGCATAGTGTCACCGCTGGGAATATCATCGGAGCCGTTCATGCAGGATTTGGGCTCACTTTGGTCAGAAGATAACTTCACAGGAAGGCCGTCGGCAAACCCAGAGTCGCCATCATCTACACCTCCGTCTTCGGAGATGATGGATCCTTCGGGCTAAGCATTTTGGAACCATTTGTATATTGTTTGGTAGGCAGAGAATTTAACATTATTCACTCCACGTGGTTCTATTTATCAAAATAAACTAACCTAAATTATAGTAAGTTAGAGCTAACTTAAGTTAAGTCGATTTATAATGAGCCAAATGTATTTAATTTTTTAATAATTTTTTAAACTACAAGTTAACAATTTAACTCAGTAAATTGAGAGAAGAAATGTTGACCGTCTCTAATACATCCACAAAGCATAATATTTCGTACAGTTTGTATAGTGATGCAGCTCTTTTTACCCCCTTAATGAGAATTATCTGTAACTCTCAGTTCTTTCTGTTAGTATATTTCTATCTATCTTTCTTTCCTTCTAATGAAAGGGCATTAAAAACAAGTTATTAATTACCCTACCAATCACTTATATTTAATAGAAGAAAATTGAAAAAAGGTAACAAATTATCTTACACGTAACTTATATTTAAGATCAAACTTTTTTTCTACAAGTGACTTATATATAGGACCAGAGTGATATAATGCTTAGATTCTTGCTGTTCAAGCAAGGAATGCAGCTCCATGTATAAGACAAATAAAAAACATAGAAAGCCAACAAAAGCTACGAAGCAAGATGCTTTTAACTTAAATTATCAGCATCAAAAGTACTAATTTTTTTTTTGCCCACCCGGTTCACCGGAGCTTTGCCCCGACTACATCCGGATCCGACCCGCGTCGCGCACCTGGCTATGGTGGGTGAGTCTTTTAATGGGGATTTTCTGCGTACGCCAAGGATCGAACTCGAGAACTCGCTTAAGCGATACTGAGCCGCTTACCACTCGGACTAACCCCCGTTGGTCATCAAAAGTACTAATTAAGTTGCTGAGATGCTACACAAAATCTCCAAAAGGATGAATAAGTCAATGAAGAACCCAAACCAAAAAGAAAGGAAGGAGAAAATCTGTCACATTATATTTACAGATTTATAGTTCAAATCAGCACCTATTTGACCTAGTATAAGATTTTTGTTTTGTTACAAAATTTGTTGGAAAGTATAAGAATTGACCAATACTTCGAAGAACTTCAAAAGTTTCATATTCTTGCCATGGTAGACTCGCATGCAGGCCCAATCAAAGTGCCAACCCTCTCACCTTTAATGGCTCTTGAGATGTTACCTGGTTTGTTTAGGTTGAAGACAACAACTGCACCAAAAGAGAGAACATTAGAAGCCAATTGATATAAGCCAATATGAATTTATTCCAGGAGAAAAAACAATATATATACATATGGATTAAGTAATTTGTGTGAATGCTTGGTTCCCCAGACTTACCAGGAATATTGTTTTCCTGGCACAGAGTGATGGCGGTCATATCCATTACCGACAGATCTTTCGAAGTTACCTCCTGATAGGTAAGCGAGTCCATAAGACGCGCGTGTGGATTACATCTAGGATCATCGTCATACACAATATCAACATTTGTTGCCTTGAGTACAAGTGTACAACCTCAGCATTTACTGAGTAAATGATGGAACAAAAATAAGCAGACTGCAGCAAAATTTCACATTGTGTCTAGTCATGGAGATAAGATTAAGAACAGATATTATAGGGATGGCAGAAGGGATCTCAGCAAATTTAACAGTCTGTATTTTTTTGTTAAGGGTATCTGGATGGGCTCACAACCAACAGTGCCCCCAACTAATAGAACCTAATTGATATGTTAGTGTAAAACTTCACTATAAAATACTCCTTCGGTCCTAAATGTAGGAACTAATTAGGATTTTTATTCTAAATATAAGACTTAAATCCACTTTATCTCTTATATTTATCATTTTTTCACAAACTAATTTACCAAACTTATAAACTTATATATAACCTAATGTTACACAAGAGTATTTTAAGGAGATCAGATTACATTTGTTATAATTAACTAATTTATTTAACTTACCTAAATTAGTTAAGTAGCTCTTAACTTAAGGACTAATGGAGTATTTACTCACTTTCTGCACATTGGAGTGCTGCAGCAGTATCAGTGGTATAAAATTGATTTCCTGTTCCAGCAGCAAAAATGACAACCCTTCCTTTTTCCAAATGCCTCACAGCCCTCTACGTATGTATGGTTCTGCGACCTCTGACATTCGAAATGCAGTCTGTACACTTGTAGGAATGCCGATACTCTCCATTGTTGCTTGGAGAAATATTGCATTCATGACCGCTGCCAACATCTTATTGAATAGAATGAACACAATAAGTAGAATATTCGGCTGCTGATACTGATTCAATACATAACCAAATGGCCCAATGGCTGAGCAATCCGTACATCAGACCTAAGAACTTAAGGAATGATCCAAACATACAGTATTGTAGGTTATAACCAGCGTGTTGTTTCGGTAAGTCGATCAACTAACACGCAAGAACAGTCCACTTGGTCCATGGGATCAATTGAGGACTGATGTATACAATCACAAGTTCTGACACAAGATCAAACAGGTCTAACTAATTAAAGAGAAATTACCCAATATAATCAGCCGATGAGTGGTCCAGGCCACTAGATCCGGCCCAGGAGGATCCACGAAAGATGTTACCCCCACCAACTACTAGTGCAACCTGAAACATTAACCTCAAATAGTTACCTAATTCTTAAAATGCTTTAAGTTGCAATGATCGTAAAAATTATCTCCCCCTTCTCCAGCAGAATGTTTAATCATTGGCACAATACAGTTATAGTAAGAGTTTACTAAAATTTCTGCAAATTTCAGTCATATTTAAATACACAGGGATGCAGTAATAGGAGAAGGATGCAAATATAATCACCTCAATGCCGAGGCGAGTCACAGCAGCGACCTCCCTTGCAATGGACATAGTAACCTAGACTCCAAGAAACACAAAATTATATGTAAGAAACAAACCTAAGAACAACATAAGATAGTGTCACTTTATTTCTCTGTTATCTTTCTGTCTGAGTGGACAGATGCTGTTAATTTTCTTCCTAAACTTAGGGTCAATGTTCTGCAAGTGATCTCCAGCAAGAGCCTCTCCACTTACTTTGAGCAAAACCCTTTGCCATTTGTATGATGGCTTACTAGATTCATCCATTGACAGTACAAAGGTAGACATAGATGGCCTTTCAGACTTCATGCCGATAATTTCATTGGCCATAATAACTATTCGGTAGAAGTAATCGATAATAGACTGATTTCCAAATACAAGCATAAGGAAGAATCATTCCAGCAAAGCATCAGAAGATCAACTAACAGGAAAAGACTTCCATTACCCATTAAAATACAATCCAAACAAAAAATTCGCGAGCGGTAAAAGATAAAATCAGTTATGAAGTGAGTTAATTGTGTTTGAAGAATCACTTAAGAAAAGTTATCTCTATAAATGTTTGGAAATTATCTCTTTCCTTAAAGGAGAAGAAGACTTGAGCATAATCGTTTTGGAACCCGAATATGCCTGGTCATTGAAGTTTCACTTTCACCGACAAAACAGTATCAAAATGTATCATATGAGAAAGATGTGTAATCTTAAACAAATAAGGTCGCACTACAGAAGCGTTTATCCAACTAAACTACAAGTAAAGGACTAGACTTCAAGCCTCAAAACTTGCAAGAAAATTGCGAAATAAGACAGATAAACAAGAATTGAGGATAAGAAGAAACAAAGAGAGGAAAATAAGTAAAGGGCATACGTAGAATTGAAGGAGTCAGATGAGGAACCCATTGAAGAGAAAGAACAGCGAATGAGGAGCTGGTTGAGAGAGGATGAAGAATTAGCGGGTCTAAGAGACCGAAGATGTGAGCAGAGAGGAGAGAGAGAGGAGAAGGAAGAAGAAGAATGGAGAGAGAAAGTGGAATTGGAAGAGATGAGAGGGATGGAGGTAGCCATCATTCACCCTCCTGCTTGCCGCTTCACCCTCCTTCTTCCTTCTTCGACTCCCAATTTCCCTTGGCTTCTCACATAAACGCCTAGCCGCTATGGATAAATTTCGTTTCTTTCTTTCTTTCGTTCTTTCTTTCTTTTCTTTTCTTGTTTGTTCTCGTTTTTTGAAAAATAAATTCTACTTATGGGCCTTTTTCATGCCAAACTATAATTTTAAAAAAAAATTTAGACAAAATTTTAGTTTAATTTTTTTTTAAAACAAACAGCTATATTTGTCTATAAGTATTTTTAGATAAAATTATTTTAAAAACCATAGTTTTGAATAAGCTATTAAAACTAGCTTTTTCAACAGTAAAAAAACTTATGGACTATCCAATTACTATCTTACCCCTACTTTTTCTTATACCGTCTCTCCTCTCTCCTATTTTTTCTTACACCTTCTCTCCTATTTTTTCTTACACCTTCTCTCCTCTCTCTTACTTTTTCTTATACCCTTTCTCCTAGGCCTGAGCAAAGTGCCCGCTACCCGGTGCACCCGCCCGAGCCCGTAGTCGATTTGCCCAGTTTGGGCCTGCCCAAATTAAGCCCGGAACGGGCGGGCTTAAATGGACGGGCTACATACATTATACGGGCGGGGCACGGGCACACCTTCGGGCTGCCCGTGCCCGCCCGTATATGTATATACATATATTTTATTTTTTTTTATTTTAATTATAGCAAATATTCCAATAAGCTAAACCTTCCTTCCGCTTCCGCAGACCGCAGTTCCGCCTCCCGTCCTCAGCACATTCACTCATTTAGTGTGCCCTGCCCTAATTCAGCATATCGCAATCTATCAGCTTTTTATTTATAGATTTGCAGCCAAATAAGCTGTTGCCTTCATTGCCTCCATACTGCTTTTTCGCATCCGTCTACTTTCCACAGTCATGATTTGTATTTTGCTGTTTGGGATCTTGAAAAAAAAAAATCTTGGCGGGGCTTTCTTAAAGATTGGGGATTCGCTTCACTTTTGAGTTTTGTTGATTCTTGTATGTGAGCTCTGATTTTGCTTCAATTGGTTGAATTTTGCCCCTTTGGGTGTGCAACAGTGATTTCACAACTTTGGTGTTAATTGCTGGGAACACTGGCTTTTTGAGATTTGCATCACTGCCCCCTACCCACAAAAAATAAACCGAGCCTATGTGTTTTCCTGCAACTACTTCTTTCCAAAATTGCCGATGAATAGATTTGGTTATTCATGCTCTGTGACTGGCATTTTTCAGCTTTGAGCTTCATTCAGGATTTTCAAAATTGCTTCTTTCTTGCTATGCTTCTGTATTGCTTCTTTCCCTTCCTCGTATATGCAATCAAGTTGGAGACAGGGGAACAACTTTTCAGGCAAATGGGGTTGGTATCTTTCGGTGATATTGAGGTGAGTATTTTGTCTATGAAGACTAAGAGCAATGCTTCATATTATTATGAATACACATATGTTCCCATCATTAACATGCCACTGGAGCCAATAATCACTAGCCTTCATCATAATTCACGCACTAAATAGTGTTATATATGATTAGCACTGTAAAATACTATCTGTAAAAAGGAAAATGAGTTTCTGTATTGCTCAAATAGAAAAAATTTTCACCCTTCATAAACGGGCTGCCCATGCCCATTTGAGCCCAAACGGGTTTAGCTCAGCCCGTTTATTACGGGCTTAAACGGGCTGAGGTACGGGCATGGGCTAGCCCGTACCCATTTATCATTTCGCGGGCGGGCTACGGGCTGACCATCGGGCCAGCCCAGCCCGCCCGTTGCACACCCCTACTTTCTCCTCTCTACCCTCTCTCCTCTCTCTTCTCTTTCTCTACCTCTCTCATCTCTTTTCCTTTAAATCAAATCATACTTTTTTTAGTAATTTACCAATATAAAAAGTCATTCTAAAAATAACTATACAAACACTTATTTATTCAAAACCATTTTTTTCCCCATAAATTCTTCTCTAAAAACCCTTTTTTATAAGCTGCCTATAAGCCTTTTTTTTCATAAGTCTTTTTTTAAAATCCTATCCAAACAGGACCTATATCGTATACTACGTTACATCAAATAAATAAAAATTTTAGACTATTTTTTAAATTTAAAAAAGAAGTTAAAGTGTAATTTTATCATTAAAATTGAGTGCTAGTTAGTCGGAAATTTTTTTAAAATAATGTCACCTTAAAAATTTATAAAAAATAATAATATCATCTTAATTATTATTTAAAATTAAATTTAACTATTAATTAATCAATATGATAGCATAACATATATTACGTGACATCTATATTATTTTTTATTTTTAGTTAAGGTATAAATTTATTTTAAAAATTTTAGTTCGATATGCTAGCTACATATTTAAAAATGCAGAAAAATTTATAAAAATACTGAAGTACAGTTCTCATAAACTTTTTTCACCAATATAAAGATATTTTATTTTTTTTATTTATATAAATTCAAATTACCCAGCCTATGTCGTTTTTTTTTTTACAAAAGGGTAATAAGATAAATTCAAACCCTATTTCAAGTGTTTTTTGGTAAGGCCTATGTCACGTGTTAAATAAGATAAATTATCCCAGACATTTTGGGCCTTCTCCTCGATGAACCAAAGCCCAATTCCTTCAACGGTTTGGAATAGAGCGGATACGCAAAGCCCAACATTATAACACTCATAAATTGTGTACTTGTGTAGGCTCCGTGTGATTACTTCAATGGAAATTTATTTATATATATATATTCTCTCCTTTATATAAAATATATATATATATTACTACCTCCTTTTGAGATTTATTTAATCAATTTACGTAGATTAAAAAAAATAATTAAATTAATTATTTATAATAATTGTGTATTAATTTTTTAAGAAAATTTTAAAAAATACCTATTTAAATTTCAAAATTCTGTTTACTACATTTTATAAGCTATTTATAACTCTTATAAAGTTATTTTTAATTTTTTTGTAAAAAGTCTTGATTTAGAATTTTGAAATTCAAATGGGTGTTTTTTGGGATTTTTCCTAATTTTTTTAAAATACCTCTTTTAATAATATACATTTTAAATCATTAATATGTGTAATCATATAAAGATATTTTAAAAAAAAGTTATAATAATTTTAAAAAATAAAATAGATAAGGTTTTATAATTATGATCAAATTAATTTTTTTTTCTAACTTATAATTAAGATTATAAGGTGTATACATTAAAGTTTTACTCCCCTCTTTCATGTTTATATATGTCTTTTAGGAATGTTTGGTACCAAGTATTTGGAAGGGAGGGAAGGGGAAATTTTTTAAGTTGGATTTAGAAAAAAATTTAAAAAGCCGGATTATAAAATTTTAATAAAGATAAGATGTGATGTAAGATAAAAAAGGTATTTTTTTTCTAATTTTTAATATATGATAATTTAACTAATTTGATTATGTTAAAAAAATTAGTTAAATTAATTAATATAGTATTTTTTTTAAAACACTTAATCATCTTTTTTTTCTTAACTCTTTATCTCCCCTGTTACTTGATTATTATTATTATTAGGGAAATATCAATAAGACTAATTTAAAAAAAAATTAATAAATATAAAAAATAAATTTTATATTTATAATCAATATTAACTTTTTAATTAAGTATAGGGAGTAAGAAAAATTAATTAAAAACTTTTAACCCTATTTTTCTAATTTTCGTAAATGCAACTCATAAAAGGTTACCCTCCTCTCGTAGCAAACAGAAGGTTAGAAAATCTTGTGGATAAGGCGTTTTTGTTTAAGTATCTAAAGATTTTTCATTTTTGCCCCTCGGGTTGTAATAGTAATTTTGTAAATGATGAGCGCAGGTTTTACATACCTATAATTAATAAGGTTTTTTTAACTACTTCATCCATGTAACATCCTTTTCTTAATAAACGGGAAAATGTTAAAAACATTTTATAATGAGAATCAAACGAAGTAGCATCTAGTCTTTTACTTCAACGTTTACAACCATATATATTGCAAAAAGTATTATTTAATTTATAAATGGTTACACAGGTTGAGAATGAAACTAACCCCACAAGGTAAATATCATCTTAAGTCATGTTTTTTAAAATACCCAATTTTGTTTATATTGATTAAATTAATCATTGAGACAATAATTCAAAATAGGAATGAAATAATGGGAATATCATCTATTGCCTTACAAATATTTTATAAATACATTAAACATTAATAATTGAAATAATTGATGTTGAAATTTATTAAGTCTTAAGGAACTATAAATATCTTTATAGTTCCATCACAACTTGCTGTCACAATTGACAAACCCCACGGATCCTTTGGACATAGCTTCTTCTTCCATTGATGTATATAAGCATCTTCTTCTTCTGCAGAAGCTGACTTCCACACTTCAGGAAGCTTCTCCTCTGGCCACGTCACAGAACCTCGACACATGTGATCAATGGAGAACCAATTACTGTGACAGAAACATTCTGCTCTATCTTTAACCATTTGGGGTTGTAAGTCTGATATTTGGTTTGTATTCATTGTTGACCAAGGTACTTCTACGACAACACCCTCAGAAAAAGTATTCACAAAATGCTGTGGATTTCTTGTGTTTTGAGTCACTTGAGTTCCAAATATACACATGAGAATCCTCTCCAACTGAAATTATGAGTTTTCCACTTGATGTAAAAGAACCTAACATTTGACTTTCTGACTTTGAAAGACTTGTTACAACCAATATAAGAACAGGTTTATAAAATTCATAAAGTCAAAGTCAAATATTAGAAGGCATACTAGTACTCCCTCTAGTTCTAAATATAGGAATTAGGCAAAAGGTTTTCTTTAGTCCTATATATAAGATCTTAATCCGCTTTATCTCCTAAGTTTATAATTTTTTCCCAAAAGCATTCACATTGATTGCACACATTAAAAGGATTTTTATGAAGGGGTTATTCCAAATAACTAACTAAACTAATTACATAATATTCACAAATTAATTATCTACCTCTTATATTAAGGACTGGAGGGAGTACAATCTTACTAATGACTCAAACCTCAAGAAGTACTGTTACCTTTGTATTTTTGGACAACATCAATCCCTTCCAATAAGCAAAATTTGGAATCTTCTGATGTGATCAAAACTCTCTGCTGATTCTCATGGGAAAACTGCGGTGAAATAATTAAGGCACTAAGATGTTAACAAATGAAGCACAAGTTGTCATGTCACCATTATTATTAAAAAGCATTAAGATTAATACCTGAATGCCCCTAATTTTGTTTCCCCTTGATCTCTTCTTCCCATCAACATGAATCTGTGCCTCAAGTCTGCAATATTTGTCTAAACCAATAAAAATCTCAGTCATTTTCCCCCCCTATTGAAGAAGGGGTAGGGTTTTATGACTACAGAATCTACAAGTTCATACCTGAAGTAGCATAAAACCGGCAAGTTCCTGAAATGGAGCCAACTACATATCCCTGTGTAAGAATAAACAGTTAAAAAAACGTCCATTAGATTATGAGCTATGTTTAAGTTTCACAGAATCATGAAAAGATTAATTAATTCTCCTAAGTCTTACTTTCCCATCTGGCTTGTAACTTATAGCAGTTATGACATCATGTATATCTGCCCAGTCAACAACCCTCTCTTCATGTAATCCCCATATTCTGACTTTTCCATCAATGGACCCACTTATGAAGTAATTTTCATCAACTGGATTCACTTGAATGCATGCCACTGCTTCCATATTCACACCAGAGACACACAATCACAATTGCATTCATAGGATATGTTTCAGAACTTAAATTTGTGTTTAAACATGAACAAAGCATGGAATGCTGCATTGTTAAAAATATAAGGGGAAATTAATCATTTTTGTTCCTATAGTTTTTAACTTGGTTGTAACTCAGTGATTAAACTTTAAATTAGTGCAACTCAATCTTTATAATTTTGATTCAGTTACATCTTGATCTTTGAACTTTGACTCAATGCAACTTATTCTCTATAGTCCCTATATTTTAAAAAATAAAATTATATATTTCATGAAGTTTAAGAACTAAAGTTATAAATAGTTAAAATTATAGGGATTGAGTTGCAATGAATTTTAGTTTAAGAACTAAATCAAAATTATAGAGACTAAGCTATATTAAATCAAAATTTAAGGCCTGCATTACAACTAAGGCAAAAATATAGGGATCAAAAGATTAATTTTTCCTATGAACCAAGAATGGAATGGTGCAGTCGTTAATAACTGACTGAAAAATAATATTACCATCATAATCATTATGACAAAAAACACTTAAGCATTGATCACATCCAATTTGCCACAAACGGACGGTTTTATCCATGGAAGATGAAAGGAGAATCTGCAAAACCAGGTGGTTTAGGTCAGCTTTGAATTAACTATTGCAGAAACAGGGGTTCAATATGAAAAAAAATCACATAAACAAAAAAAAGATAACTCACTTCTGAATTAGACCATGCCAAGTCCAAGACATCACCGGAATGACCAAAGAATACTTGCAGTATTGATTCCTCAATTTGAAAAACCTTGTGTGGAAGTACAAGGTAGTTTCTTTGACTTGACTTTTTCTTCTTCCAAAAACAGAACATGTCTTGTTTCAGTTTGGTAACAAGAATGTCTTCTTCTGCATTGAAACATTCACTAGATATATCCTGTAACACCACACGCCATATTCTTACGACTCCATCTTCACCTCCTGTTCCAAGATACTTTCCATTGGGACTGAATTTCATAGTCCTTATAATTCCATTGTGAGCTTTTGTAATCTCTTGTCCAACATATAACCCACTTAACTCCTTCCACCTCTTCTGGTTCTTCTTCACCTTTATCCTATGAGTTTTATTATTATTTGCCCCTTTGTTGAGTTTTGATCTGATTTTTTCTCCTCCATTTTCTTTCCTCTCGTTCACAAATCTCTCCCACCAGTTTTTCTTCTTCTTCTTCTTCTCTTTTTCCATATCTGAATCCCCATGTCCTTCTTGGACCTCAGCTTCTTTGTGTCCGCTTTCATGAAAGCTTACAACATCTTCTTCTTCTTCTTCATCAAAGAGGATTTTTGCTTCAGAAGTTTCTTCTTTCTCAACTACATTTAAGACAGCTACATTTGAAGACATATCAGATAAACCCATTCCCACAAGAAAACGTTGTCTTCTTTCCTTCACACTTTGAGGTTCATTCAACCAAATCCCATAATCAAACTCGTTGGAACCTAATAAATCAGATTCTTGAGGTGACAGATAATCTGCTGAGTCGAAGAACACATCATCAGAGCTCAGCATATTTTTAGACTTCCACACAAATGCCCCACATGAAAATTTCACTTTCAAACACTTTCATGTATTGTGATTGCAACTAAAACTAATATCTGCACACACAATCATAGAAGTCAGATTCAAAAAAAATAAGAAAGCAAGGATTTTAAAAGAAATTCGACTTCAGAGAACCATGGTGAAGAAGAAAGAACAACAATGTGCTTACTTAGTTAAACAAACAACTGAATACAGAGTAACAGATTTACAGGAACAGGATACTATGAATTAAAGGTGTCATTAATGATACAGCTAATTCCGTGATCATTTGATTAATGATCTTACCAAAAGCACTAATGACCGTTGCAGAATGTATAAAAGAAAAAAAAGAAAAATGGTTGTCTGCAAAAAGCTCAGAGATATATAGAAAGTGAAAGAGATGCCTCGTAACTCTGAAGACCTATCACCTATCTATGAGGTTTCCTTATTTTACAGAAATATATGCAAAAAACAGATAATGAGTTTGATGAGATTAGAATTCCTCGAGCTTCGTGTTTCAATGGAGTATGTTCTGTTTCCGCCATTGCTAAGCTAGCTAGCAAGCACTAGGTTCAGCTATGGCTATCAGGGTAGTATATATTGATTATCTAACGAATTAATTAAGAATAATTACCTTCCGTTTTCATTGATAAATCGTTTTCATTCTTTTTTCTGTCTTAATCTGAAACAGAGGAAGTGTCATTTATTGTGTCAATGACATGGAAAGAATCATCATCATTCTGTTATCACTTCTCGTCAAAAAAGATTCTCAAAATCCAAGCTTTTTCTGTTGTTGGTATTTGATTATTACGAAGTTAAATTCATGGGATTGAATTCAAACAGCAAGGGAAGAGGAAGAACGCTAACCATTGAATTTCAGACTCTCAGAGAGGCCACGATCGATCTCTCTTTCAACTTCAACGAAGAAGAATGCTCAAAGGCAAATCCTATATGCAATAATCATGAAATGACAAGATTGAAGATGAATGAAAATAGAGAGAGAAAGAAAGAGAGATGATAAGATTGAAGATAGTTAATTAAATTCTGGGAACTTAGCATATATCGAAGGTTCCAAAACAATTTCAGAGTTTATGATTGGACATGAACCATCAGCTCAACTCTATATATCTGGAACAATCTGCAAATTTTTACAGTCTATATATGAGTGTGAGCTTTCATTGATCATGTTGATTTGCATAACTTTTCTTTGTTTTTGTTTTTTTTTCATTAAGCATATTTTTCTCAACTTGGAGTGTAGACAGATTGAATCTGTATGATTACTTTTCTTCATTTGTTTTCTTAATCATTGGGTTGTCCGAGCTCTAGCTGGAATCAATGTGTTGGAATCTCCTACTCGTGTGTTAATTTCATTCCACCTGTTGTTTCATATATTTGCTATATACTATTAACATTAATTAATTATGTTTACATTCTTTTATAGTTTATTAAATTTTACCTTCTTTTTGTGTGTGTGTGTGGATAAGTGCTTCCGTGAATATGAAAGTGTAAAAGTAATAATGGGACGACTCATCTCCTGTGTCGGCATGAAAGACAAATTAATAAACGCAAAAATATATCTGATATCTCAAACTAATTTTATATAAATAATTAATATTTTAAAATATTTAAAAATATAATTAATATTTTAAATTAATTTTAGAGGTACAGTTAACGCTATAAAGTATTTAAATTGTTACAATTTTATCACTTTGTTAATAAAAACATAAACTTTTATTTGATATATATCATATAAATTTTTTATTTTGATATATTATTATTTAAAAGTACACATGTGTAATATTATTTTAAAATACTACACTAAATAAATTATAAAATTTATCAATCTTCACATATAAATTCTATATAATGTAAATTTTAGGACTTATTCAATACTCTTTTTTAAACAACATGACATATATGACATTTTAAATAATAATGTGTTAAAATAAAAAGCTTGCGTGTCATGGATCGGATATAAATTTATATTTCTATTAGTGAAAAGGTAAAATTGTACCAATTTAAATATTTTATGGTGCTGGTCATACCTTCAAAATTAGTTTGGGGTGCTAATTGCACCTTTAAATATTTTAGGATATTAATTGCTCCTCTAAAATTAATTTTAAGGATATACCTTTACCCAATTAATAATGGAAGACTTTTTCTTAATTGATTTAGGTTATCAATAATATATATATAGGCCTATCACCTGTGTCTTTATTGTTAAAATAATAATTTTCATATAATCACATAAGATGATGGGCAAAAAAAAGTAATATATCAATTGGATGAACAACTAGGAACAGAAAATACTTTAGTTAGTTAGAGGTTATTAAGTAGCTAACTAGGAATGTGAAAGAAAAGTTTGGTTTTAGTTACTCACTTAGCAGTAATCAATGAATATAATGCATCGTATATAAACTAATAAGTGAAAGATATGAGAAAAGATGTTCCACATCATGATCCCCATGGAAGAACATATATATTGATCATAATTTTGCAGATATGGAGAGAAAGATCGGAGAAAGCATGGAATGAAATTGATCTTAAAATAAACCTACATACATACATACACATATATAAGATGCATGGAAGCAGAGAGAAATGAAGAGGAAGAGATATATATATATAGAGAGAGAGAGAGAGAGAGAGAGAGAGATAAATGAGCACTAACCTGTAAACAAGAGGAGAAGAGGAGGAGGACACAGCTCTAAATTAAAACCAAAGTTGAGTATTGGGTTGATATATATATAAAAAGCAAATATGTGGCTTACTATGTGAGTATGTGTAACACAGAGGGCGAAGACATATTGGCAATGACATGATTGATGTCTTCTTATATAAAATGGCATCACCAATGGAGTTATTATTACGGTGTTTAAGAATTGGTTGACTAATTTTAATATATTGAGAAAGTTAAATAAATTAGTTAATTATGACTAAATCTAAACCTCAAGATAAATTCAAATTATACACTTGTTAATCTATATAAATTAGTCAACTATCTCTTATATTAATTATAATTAATTAATTTATTTAATCTACCTAAATTATTTAACTAAAGGACAAGAGGGAGTGAATATTATTTGTTTTCACAGAATAATATATATGTTAAATATAATTATATAATTAAAATGTTGTTGCTATTATAATAGGAAAAATTATTTTTAAGTCTCATACAAAAAAAATATAATTGTAGATAAGTCCCCAGAAATCATCAAACAACTATGAAGTCCCACGGGACCTAGGATTAATTTTTTCGAATTGTGAAACGACGAAACTGCCCTGAAAAAAAATAACTCGAGCAATAGGAATGACAATTCAATAGGAAAAAATAATAACTCAAGCAATAAGAAGGACAACTCCTAAAGGAATTAATAACAATTGGCGGCGAATAAAATAACAACTGATGCATTTTTTCTCAAAGTTAATCCCGTCATTTCACAATTCAAAAAAATTAATCCTAAACTCGTAAGACTTCACAGTCGTTTAATGATTTATCGGGACGTCTTTACAATTAGATTCCAAGACTTAAATATAATTTTTTTTATTACAATACTCTATATAGTGAGGGATAGTGAATATTATTATATGAGAAAAAGTGGATAGAGAGAAGTTCCTAAATGTTAGGGACATATCTCAGCTGAATCTTCTCTCGATTTCCTCTCATTAATTCTTCTATGTACCTACCTACACTTGTTCCTCTAATTTACTCCTAAGTTATCTTCCTTTTTCTTTATAATATAAAACCCTAAAGGTGACCATTAATTATTTAATTTAAACACACCCACACACAGATAAAAACAGACAGTGTGAGTTGTTCGAACTCATCAAAATCTTCTTGGGATTTATTTTCTGACGCTATACTCACCCATAAAAGCTTAAAGCTCACCATATCGATCCCTTACGTTCCACGTAACTTTTTACTAAAAAAAACAACTTCAAAGGTATCAAACGCATGAACACAAATTAATGAATCATATATAGGTCAAATCTATATATACAGAAAGAAACTGCATCATGCGTGTGTATAAACTCTCTTCAAAGTTCCATAAAAATGTGCTTTTACTAAAGTGTTCCCTACACTATAGCTTTTACTTGCTTCACAATTTATATGTATCAAGGTGTTTTGGCCATTAATGCTATAAAGTTTTAGTTTTTTCAATACCCATGCAAAAATTCTGCTAATAATGTGCCACAAACTATATATACTTGGAAATATATGCATGTTCATTTGCCTTCAGCTATATTATATACTCCTCTTATCCTTAATATAAGATTTAGTTGATTGTTTTAGAGAGATTAAGAAAATTAAAGAAATCAGTTAATTATAACTATTATAAGAGTTAGTTGACTAATTTGAGTAGATTAATGAGTATATAATATGAATTCATTTTGATGAGTTGAATTTGACCACAATTAACTGATTTATTTTACTTTTTTAATTTACCTAAAAATTAGTTAATTTTTATATTAAAGATAAGTAGTTAATAGGTGATGCTTGGTCTCACTTTTCCACAATTTGCAGTTCTGGAAGGAATTAACAAAATTAATCGAACTTTTTGGATTAAATTAGCAACAAAACGAAACACACAGCAGATCAAAGGGAGACAGACAAGACAGAACAGAAAAGTGAGTCGTTATCAAACATTGTACAGAATCAATTTCTTCAGGCTAACCCAATCCAAAGGGTTTTGTGGGGGGCTTTTCGTGTTATATCCAATCAATAATCCTTCAAGACCCCACTCACATGCCCATGACACTACATATATAATGACACAAACAAATATATATATATATATATCATTTTCTGTTCATTTATTTAATTTTCAAACCCTCTTCATGATTACAATCTGCATCTGCCGTTAGGTCTTCCTTATATATATATATATTGCTCCTGATTAGTCTATGATTACAGAGACTGACCTGAAAGATACGAAGATCCCTTTTTGATTAGTTAAGATTAATGAATCACTTGGAATCTACTACAAATATATAGAATGCATGTGAGATCAAATATTTAGCCAACCTAATTGCTGATATTTTCCACAATATATCTGAATAAGTTGATCATTATTGCCTCTTGTAGGCTTCTTAGTTATAAAGATAATGTGCAAATCTCTTTGATCTATTATCTATCTGGTTCACACATATCGAAGAGCGTAGTGCACCTGCTTTTTCTTTTTTTACTCCACGCACGCTCATTTGTTCTACAGATAATTGGAGGAAAAGTATTTTAGTTCCGATTTACAAAAATAAAGGGGATATTTAAAATTGTACAAATTACAGAGGGATAAAGCTTATAAGTCACACTATGAAGTTGTGGGAAAAGGTAATTGAACACAGGTTGAGATTAGAGACTGATATTTCTGAGAATCAGTATGATTTTATGCCGGGTAGGTCTACAATAGAGGCGATTCATTTATTAAGGGGGTTAATGGAAAGGTACCGGACCAAAAGAAGAGACTTGCATATGGTCTTCATTGACTTAGAAAAAGCGTATGATCGAGTACCAAGGGAGGTGCTTTGAAAAGCTTTGGAAAAGAAATGTGTGCGCATGGCATATATCAAGGCAATAAAAGATATGTATGAGGGGGTAACAACTACTGTAAGAATGTCTGCGGGCAAAACAAAGGATTTTTCTATAAGGATTGGTCTTCATCAGGGATCATCCTTGAGTCCTTATTTATTTAATCTAGTAGTGGATGTTCTAACTAAGCCTATTCAAGAAGAAATCCCTAAGTGCATGCTTTTTGCAGATGATATAGTTCTTGTGGCAGAGTCAAGAGAAGAGATTAATTTTAAACTTGAGTTATGGAGAAGTACTTTAGAGTCGAAGGGTTTTCGTCTGAGTAGAAGTAAGACTGAATATATGCATTGTAATTTTGATAAGAGGCAAGTTAGAAATAACTTGGAGGTCAAATTGGGAGATCAAGTTATTCCACAAATAGATAAGTTCAAATATTTGGGATCAATTATACAGAAGGATGGTGAAATTTTGGAGGATGTTAATCATAGAATTCAAGTTGGGTGGTTTAAATGGAGAAATGCTACTGGGGTTATATGTGATCGCAAAGTACCAGATAAATTAAAAGAAAAGTTTTATCGCACTACTATAAGACTAGCAATACTTTATGGAAGTGAATGTTGGGCTTTAAAAGGACAGCAAGAGCATAAAGTTGGGGTAGCTGAGATGAGGATGTTGAGATGGATGTGTGGGCATACAAGAAAAGATAAGATTCGTAATGAACAAATACGGGAAAGAGTTGGAGTGGCATCTATTGAGGAGAAAATAGTAGAGAACCGTCTTAGGTGGTTTGGACACGTACAAAGAAGGCCAAGGAATACGCCAATGAATAGAGGAAGGCCAAAGAGAACGCTCAACGAGGTCATTGAGCGGGATCTCCTAGTCAATAACTTAACCAAGAATTCAGTTTTTGATAGAGCACAATAGCGTCGTATGATCTATATAGCCGACTCCCTTTAATGGGATAAGGCTTTATTGTTGTTGTATATATTCTTATGGCCAGAAATGATACATTTGCATGTTGATGTTACTTACTGAGTCCAAGTCAATGATAGTGAGAATATATATACACACACACGTGGCAGTTAGTGATTTGGTATATGCATGTGTCAGGTGTTGGTTCTATTTTGTATAAGAAAAGTGAAGAAAAGTAAGAGTGTGCGGAGTGTGAGAGAGACGCATAAGTAGTTTAAGAGAAAGAAGGAAACACAATAATATTGAAGGGTGGGGTTGCATTTCATGGTTCAAAGTTGGAACACATTGCTTTAATTTGTATTATTGAAAAGATTTGACCACCAAAAGGGTACGTTTTCTTCTTTTCTTCATTTTGAGAGCAACTTCACAAGAAAAGTCTCAGTAGTCATAGAAATACTTAGGCATATAATTGTCTTGAAGATGTTAATGTGAATTGAAGCCCTTGAATATGGATTATACTTATGTTCAATTTGTAGGGTATAAAAGTGGATATATGTATATATATATACATATATATATTGTACACATGCATATGTGTTGTGAATAGGATTAATTAGGTAAATTAGGGATAGAGTAGTGAAGTGACAGAGGCAACATTTGGGCATGAAAAAGGGAGCGTGGCACATTAATGATCAAGAGAAGGGAATGATATGAGTGGGTCATCAGTAAAAAACATTTAATTTGTTATTTCGTTTACTATTATTATTTTTTTTTTTTGAATTTCTTCACCCGGTATCCTGGCCAACTTCTCAAGGAATTACAAACCAGACTAATCCGGATCGAGACAATGACAGGAACCATTAAAGTTGGTGCACCTGGCCCCTAGGGTGCTGCATTCCCAAAGGATCGAACCCGTAACCTTTGGTTAAGCTAGAACAGCCCCAACCAGCTAATCTAACCCGTCGGGGTTTACTATTATTATTGTGTGGAGATTATTGGTTGTGATGATGATATATATGTGACCCACAAAATGGCTTTTGCTGAGAGAGAAGGAGACAGTTCTTGCTTTCTGTCTCTTCACCATACAAACTCATCATTCTCACTAATTTATTAGCTTCTGTCTCTTCATCTGTAATGGACATCACTCCCTTTCTATCCCCAAAATTGGACTCCTTCACCATATTTGTGAATTCTTAAGGGCCCTATTTGGTAGAAGGTACTAGTGTACTCACATTATCCATTTTTTGTGATGTTTGGTATGAGGCCTTAACAGAAGAATTGAAATTTATGTATAAAAATAGTAGAAAGTGGGGGAGTAAGCCAATCCACTAATTTATGATAAAATGATAAAGTGGCCCCTGAATTTATGGGAAGTAGAGATTATGAACTAATTAAGTGGATAGAGTTGTGAAGTTTGATTATAAATAGAGGAGATGATGACTCTTACCGACCTTTCAAACAATACTTATAATAAGCTTAACATCACTTGTATATATATCTCTTATTCTTTTACCCATTATTATCCTCCAAGCTTGCATCCATCAAGCTCTCCATTATTCTTTCTTTCCAAAGCTCCACAACATTACTATTCACAAATCCTACGTTATTCACCACAAATTCTATGTTAATATGCATATCTCCTTTGTATTTCCCTTGCATTTTTCACTTTTGTATTTAGCTTCTTACCGCATTATTTCCTCTTTCATTATATATGTCTAATAGTTTTTGCTTATTCAGCTTCTTACCACATCTCTCACTTTATTTTTATTCTTTTAATGGTATATGTTTGCCTTTTCACTTCTATATATTTTGTTATATGATTATCTGACTAAATCATATTCAAATTTTATCAGGTTCTATTAAAACTAATTCTTCTAAAAAAAAATTTATATTCACACAAATTCTAATTCGAGGCCTCGTATTTAAATTATAAAAGTATATTTCACTAAAACTAATGCTTGTTGGTCACTTCTATCAATTTTCTTCTCCTATGCATATCAAACAAAATTTAGATTGATATTTCATTTTTATTTATTTTTTTAATAGGCATAGGTATCCTCTGATTTATAAATTGGGATACATGCTAAACTATTTATGTATGCCAAAAAAGAATACGCAATTTATGACCTGTAAATAATGTGATTTGCTCTCTCTCTCTCTCTCTATATATATATATATATAATCAATAAATTGATAAAATATATAACAACAACATAAAAAGTGAAAGGTTATGATGGGGGAAAACATCGTTTTATTTTTTCTGAAAAATGTACTTCTTTCTTTTTTGTGAAAACCAGGAAAAGACAGACTTCATTAACAATGAACCTGGTAGGCTGTCACAGAACTGACAACAGGCTGACCATTTAAGGCCCCAAGCCCATAATATGATCTCCCGCCTCCTGAAATAGGATTTTGCTGTATGATGGGCCAGTGGGCCTCAAGGGAAGATCAGCCCAACACTAATCAGCGGTTAATTACCCAAAATTGGGATGGTCAAATATGCATGTTAGGCTTGTAGAAAGCATTAGAGCAAAAAATAAGATTCAAAATAAATAAATAAATAATGTTAATACAGGATATATATAGGTTAATCATGAGCAGACATGATGTTAAATTAGTACATGAAAATGCAAAAGAAAGGTTGGACGGACAATGTTGAAGGCAGATCAGTTAGTTAATTGAGTGGGCACGTACAAAATTAGTGCGCCTGGTGGTATAATTAATCCACTTATGATTACGCATTATAATATATAATTATATCTAGTTACATACTTATTAGTTAATATTTCATTTGATTTGGAGTAACAATGAGGAAAAGTCAAGATAGATAGCGTTTCCATGGTATCCATGTAGGATGTAATTAATTATAAGCATGAAACCTTAGATACGAAGTGATATATATATATATATATATATATATGATAATAATTATAATCATGATGAAAATAATAATACCTGCACGTACTACTATTTTTTGTTTAACTACCTACCCAGTTTATCAAAATTTTATCCAGATTATATCCAGATCTGACCCGTGTCGTACACTTGACTATGGTGGGTGAGTCTCCTAACGAAGATTTTCTGCATATGCTAAGGTTTAAACTCAAGGTCTCACTTAAGCGATACCGAGTCTCTTACTACTCGAACTAACTCCTATTAGTTGCACATACTACTATGTTTCGACATTTTTTCTATACTATATTATCAAGTATCCGAGTAAACGATTGATCAATTTTTTAGATTTATGATTATTTCTTTTAATATAAATATTTTCTATTACTCAAATTTAAAATTAGAAGGGATCTAGCAAGGTATTATGCTTCTAAATTAATTTTATGTTCGCTATGATGGTATTAATTTATTCATATTAATCATGGATTACAGGAAAGATAAAATTTCGCAGATATAATCGGATGGTATAGTGTACGGAGGGGAAGAGAATAAGGTAATGTCTAATCAATGAGTTGCGTGGGCAGGATTTAGTTTAATTAATTATATCCAAAACCGTAAGCCAAGAATAATCACGAATTAATTAATTAGAGATAGAGATTAGAGATTGATGGAATCAGATTATGGGCGCATCTGAGTCACCATTTTTTACTAATTTCAGAGCCTCTACTTTCCCTTCCCTTCCTTTGCATTATACTTGAAGAAAATTAGCCGCGAGAAATGTATATAATAAAGGCGAAATTAGATTAGATTTTGATAAAATTTTCAGGTTCCAGTTTTATTGATGTAACAAAAAATTATATAATTTGTTAAAAAAAAATAAAGAGAGAGAAAGAGAGATCCCTTATATAAGTGCTATGGTTAAAAATATATTAGATTGACAATTACTAAAAAGTAATCTAACTAATAAGAATGTGATTTATACTCCTATAATCCTATTTATAAGTCACTTTTAATATATTTTATATAAACAGAGAAAAACTTTAAACCTTATTAACTATTAAATATACCATAAAATTCAACAAATTTTTAAATTTATCTTTATTTAATATACATTATACCTAATGGAATCAAAATTAACATAAATAAATGAAAGAAAAATTGTACATTAAGAAATTTGTCTCCCTTCCCTATAAATATAACCAAAACAAATATTTTTTTTACCCTATAAATATGACGAGAGGAGTATTTTATAAGGATGTATATACTTTATTTTTAATATAAAAATTTTAGAATATATTTATAAATATCTTTTTTTTATTTATATTCATAAAAATTTTAATAGAATTTTATATTAGTTATTGAAGGTTTAACGCAATCTTTTTTTTTATCTGATGTTGAAACCGACTATAAAATATAAATTAAGTTAGGATAATTGATAATAAATATTGGACATTAAAGACACAATAAATGTGTAAAGCACAGAGGAAAATTGACATGGTGGATATTAATAAAATAATAAAAAATTATTTAAAATAATTTAAATATATATATAAAGATAATTATTTGAGACTAGTAAAGACAATAGATCAAATAATATATGTGATAAGAAGTAAAAAAAATAAAAAAACATTTAATGAGTTAATAAATAAAATATTTTAGTTAATAATATACTTAAAATTTGCTTATTAATATATTGTAGTCCATGTAGGGAAAGATTATATTTTTGTGATTGTATTTATAAGCATTTTTTATAATTTTTATTATTGTTTTAAAATGGGATTAGAGATGGGGGAGTGATTTGCAAAGTGAGATTGGACAAGCAGTCATTTCCAAAGTTAATGCCTCTCGCCTACCCGACTTTCCCATTATTGTCCTCCAAAATCCAACCCTGTCCTGCTTGGCACATGCACACCCAATCCCATATTCTTCTTTTTTTCCTCTTTATTTCACCTAAAATTCCCTTCACAATAATTCACTCCCCTTTTTTATTATATCAATTACTTTTTACCTTCTTTTTGCTCTCTCCCCCATTAATTTCAGCAGGCCCCACTCATCCCACTTTGCTCCTAATTCAACTCTCACTGGGTCATTCATATTAGACAGCTTATGCTCACGGGTCTCAAGTCAAAACAACACCACACAACACAGTTGTCTAATCCAATATACACGTATTCATTAAACTTATCGGTAGTATAAGAGGGGGGGGGGGGGAATCACTGAATAGTTTTTTTATTAAAAAAAAAAAAAGATGGGGTGCATCCCCGGCCTCAGAAAGAAGGAATGCCCCCCAACGGGATCCAAAGGTGAAGTCTAACCGGAAACGACATGTCGTGGCATTTAGGAAGAGCATGGATAGGATTCGTGAGAACGGTCACGTGACTTATCAATGCACACCCAGCAGGGTACCCCTTCTCATATAAAAAACCACTCGCCTACTTGTTCTTCACAATAACTCCTTTGTATATTTAGTGAGCAGTGACCACACACGATCGAATACGTACTACTAACCCACATACTCTAAGTAATTTGTGTATGAATAGAAAAGAGCATAAAAAAGGAGGGATAGTGCTTGGAGAACCAAGCTTGCTTTTCTTATATATTGGTGCTAGTTGCAGCCAATTGTACACATTCGTCAAGACGCACCACAATCCAATGCTACAAAACAAACTTTGAATAGGTTTTGTTTGTTTGTGGGTGAATAATAATGCGCTTGTGTCTTTCTGTGTGAGGGAGATTATGGATCGCTTTTTGGAATAATTAATGAAGATATTGAGGATGTAGGTAGGGGGATGGGAAGTGGGCATTATTAAGGGTGCTTAACAAAGTTGTTTTGTCCAGTTTTCATGTGTGCCGTAGGATTGGAGTGGTCAAACCTCCATTTAATTATTAATGCCTTTGATCTCTCTCTCTCTCTCGCTCGCTCCCCCCATCCTTTTAACGCATCTCTTTTTCCATTCAGATTCCCATCCTTTTCATTCTTTTCTTGCAAACGAACAAATAGACCTTAATTAATTAATCATTAATCACCAAGCCCCCATTATCACACTCACCAAATTAAGTGCCTGTTTGGCACCTTGGTTTGATAATCAATTATGGGGCAAAACCTCGGTTTGGAAAATTTTCACACAAACAGCAATTTTTGTTGAGAATTGATTTTGGACAAAACCTCGGTTTGAAACCTAGGTTTTGAATAAGCTACTGAAAATAGCTTTTTCTTTGAAACCTAGGTTTTGGATTATCCAATTACTATTATACCCTTACTTTTTTTACACCCTCTCTCCTCTCTCATCTCTATTATCTCTCCTCTCTCTTCTCTTATCTCTCTTTTTCTCTCTCTTCTCTCCTCTCTTATCTCTCTTTTTCTCTCTCCTCTCTCCTCTCTACACTCTCTTCTCTCTCCTCTTTCTTATCTATCATCTTTCATCTCTCTTACTTTTAATCATATCATACCCTTTTTAGTAATTTACCAATATAAAAAGTGATTCTACTACTAATCATCCAAACATCTTTATTCCCAAAATCTATTCTTCCCAAAATCTATTCTACCCAAAATCTATTCTCCAGAATCTATTCTTCCCATAATCTATTCTCCAAAAGCTAATCCAAACACACCCTAAAAGCTTCCCCATTTCCCCTTTTTGCGGCACTCTCTCCCTCTTCCTTCCTTCCTTCCTTCTCTTGCAATAAATCCCCAACCTTAAGCCGCTTCCTTTATTTCCATTCAGAGGGTAAGGTATCAACAGCATAAAATTACAAGCGGATCGAATTCGTTACTTCGGATCTAAAGAAAAGCTTTCATGTCACTGAATTATAGGTCTACAGGGTTATTGGCTAAGTCACTTCCTGATCTCTCCTTCCGAGAATCTAGGTATTAATATTAATCTTCAATCCAGAAAATTTGGAAGCTTTCATTGTTTTCACTCCACTCCACCGCTACCTGTATAGCCATAGCCTCAATCATAACAGCGACAACCTTAATAACCTCACAAATCAATGACAAGGTTAAACTTGGCACAAACCTTACCATTTTCATTTTATGGCCCTTACATGCAGTGTTCCTTGTCCATGTTCATCATTTATCGAACCAAGAATCCTGTTATTTGGCGGTGGGGTGGGTTGGGAAGTAGAAAGCAAGAATCTTTAAGGTTTCTTGTGGTTTTGTACATGGTAAAGAAACATTCCTTTTAACTGTGATTCTAAATATCAAAGTGCCAATTTTGAATTCCTTCACCGTGCAAAACAGAAATTGAAACAGAGGGATAACATGACTGCTGCCATCAAATGAATTTTTCTTTTCTATATTTTCCATTTCCTATCAAAAATTTTCTTTGATTTACAAACTTCTTTATCTGTCTGAATCTTCTCCGAGCGACGGAGAAGATGAAAAAAACGACGAGTATCATCAGAAGGGCATGATATGGGTCGTCTTGGTATCGTAGCAAGAAAGGCATGATTTCGAGTTAACCCGAAAAATCTTTAGCAAATCGGCCGACATTTGACGAACCGCCGGCGAACAATTGCTCTGCATCAGAAGCAGAAATTTCGTGAAACCGTTGGCCATTGCCACCACTTCCTGCGCCTTCTGATCTCGAAACAGATAACACACAGTCCACAGTATCATCACCGCGTGCTCCGTCGCGATGATCGATACCTTCATCACTTTCTGCAATACCGCCGGTAAACAAGCCGGGTCCTCGCACATCTCCGACCTACCTTCTTTCGTTGACGACACCGTTTCGAGAAGCTTCAGGACCTTTTCCGTTACGGCAGTGCTCGAATTTGAGCCGGAAAGTAATCGCGAAATTGTCTTGATAGCTCCGAGATGGACCAATTTCAACTTGTTCCGTTTCGGCGTGGAGATTGCAATCAAACAAGACAAGGCGTTCTCGATTAGCGCCGGGTCTTTGTCTGGAGCGACTGATTTGAGCAATTCGGACATTAAACCTTCCTTTTCGGCGATCATGGTTTTGGACTCGGTATCCACCGCTATGAACTTCAGAATCCTCGCCGATCCGATTTTCGAGCCGGCGCTGCCTTGTTGCAGAACGATGAGCAGGGAAGCTAGGCAATTAACGTGGCTCTTCAACATCAATTTCTTCAACTGCTCACGATCTTCGATTTTATTTAGAACCGAATCCAAAACATTAACGACTCTCTCGAGCATTTCAACGCCGCCATTGACATTGTCCAGTAAATCAACGAGTAAAGACACGAATCCGTCTAACTTCGCGAGGAACTCCCTATTCTCTTCAGATTCTTCGGCGAAATATACAATTCTTGTTAACGAATCGAGACAGTTCTCGCCGTGGCCGTCCAGGTATTTCATAGAGTCCACGACCTGATCCGGTGAGGGTACTGTTCTGGTGGCCGGAGAATCGGCCGATTCGACTCGGTTTCGAACCGAGTCAGACCAGATCTGGATAAGCCTCTGTAGAGTACGGTTAGGAACAAATTCTTTGGTTTGCAAAACCTGCATGGTGGCCGGGCAGGTGTTGTGGCCGTTGTCAAGCCACCGTTGGATGCTGGAACGGTCGTAGGTAACGCCGGTGCAGAGACTCACTGGAGATTTCATGATATCGAGGGATATAGGACACCGGAAGAAGCTCGGAATCGTTATGTATAGATCGTCCCTCATCATGGTGACCGCCGTTTGGCCTCTGAAAAAGAGAGAGAAGCAACCGGAAACACAGAGACAGGGAGAGACGGGGAGAGGGAGAGGGAGAGGGAGAGGGAGAGGGAGAGAGAGACGTAGGAAGTGGAGAGGAGAAGAGAGGGAGTGTTTAAAGAGGAGAGAGAGAAGAGAGTCAAAGGTAGGTGACGTCAGAGATGGTCACATCTATTTTTCCTACTTTAATTTTTCTGATAAATAATATTCTGTTGCATTGTCCTTGCCTGTTGGTCTCGGTCAATGAGGGGAAGTTAATTTAGTGAAAGTTGAGGTGGGAGAAGTGATCCCATGTGCTGCTGTGAAGAATTGAGTGAACACTGGTCGTCGGATGAAGTGTAAGATCGAAAATGTAGCGTGATGGAGGATCAGATGATAATAGGGAGACACGTGGGACAAAAATACAGGAACGAATCATGAGGAGGAGAACGGGGGAGAAGATGATGGGGACCACAGGGTAGATGAGGGGCCACAAAGGGTTCCTTTGGTCGACCTTGTGACATCATTCGAATTGAGGATATTGGGAAAATTGCTCAAAGGACTTAATGATAAATATATTTATTATTAAGTGCTTGGAAGTTCCATAATTATTAATAAGGACAAAGTTTCTTATTAGCAATAAATCCTAATGGTAAAACGATCGAAATGTTGCCTCCATGATTTGAAAAACGGTTTTGCATAACATGTAAGCAAAAGGATCCTAAAATAATCTTACAAAAAGTCTTGCATAATTTATAAGAGGGTTTTTCTTACTTTATCCTTAGTTTCCTTTGATTTACAAGTCCTGCACAAAGTTTAAAGAATTTACAAGACTTGTCAACTCATCCAAGTATTTTACAATATAATCCAAATTAATTGTCTTTATTTGTAATTGTGAAAACTGTATTTTACAATCAGTTTACTAGTTGAGGTTTCTTTGAGAGGGAAAGAATATTCTATATGAGAGTTATTAATTGACTCAAAGATTGACTCTCTTAATCCCTCCTATCAATAATCCACTAATTAAAGATGAAATACCTATAACCCAAATATTTATTTTAGGTCCCACGTTTGCAACTTTTTAACCGTGATTCTCATATTCATTTTTAATGCGGGCCCCACATTTTTCTTTAATATATAAAAGTAAAATTTGAAAAAAAAAACAGAGAGAAAATGTTGGTTATAGAAAGATTCAAGGTTTTTAATGGAAAAAAAATAATTTACTATCATCCGGTTCTTATGAACAATTTTCTCCCCTCTATGAGGAATTGAGGACTCCAACCATGCACACCCTGCTCCACATCCAAATAACATCACCACTTTATTTTATGCATATTTACTAGATTAATGCAAAAAATATATTTAAAAAGCCATAAAAGAGAGAAAAATAGTGGTTTTTATATCTAATTGTAGAATATATATATTATAGGGAGAATTGCAGTCAAATCCTTTAAAAGATAATTAATTATAAAAAATTTTATAAAATTATCAAACAATTAAATAGTCTAAAAAAATCTAAAAATAATATATTCAAATTATAAAAAAAATAGAATTACATTATCTATAATAAAATACAAACCCTCTCATATATAGAAGGGAACCTACTACTATAGCAGAGATAATTGTATTTTTTAAAAAATTTGAATATATTATCCTAAATTTATTGTGACTATTTATTGTTTAACGATTTTATAATACTTTTTTATAATCAATTATTTTTTATGGGAAGTCACTGTAATTTTCTCTATATTATATAGATAAACACATTCTCTTATAGCATGTCTCTTGTTAAGAGTACAATTTATATATTGATTCTATGAATTGAGAGGATCGCATGGCATCGCTGTCTTGGGAGTGGAGGAGGAGGCTGTGTTACCAAAAGTTTCAACTTATCTTTTAAATCATCATTAATTCTTTTTAATTAAACTTTTGAGTACAAATAATGGAAGCCTCTAAATTTTCGATTATCCGTACTACATGTTCTTCAATTTTGAAATTGAAAATGAAATTAAAAAAAATAGTAAATGATGAGAATTGAAAGATAAAATGAGGGTTGGTAAAAAAAAAACAGAGAGAAAATGAAGGGAAAATAATGGGTCAACGAATATAAGTTGGAAGTCAGTAATAATAGCCATAATGGCACCGAAAGCCACCCACTTTTTTTTTTCAGGAGGAGGCCAGAATTCCTTCCCCTATAAGCACCCCTATCTTTTTTTAATAACTTTTTTTCCTATTTTTAAAAATAATAATTTAGATAATAAAATTAAAAAAGATGATAAAAAACTCTAAAAAATGACAAATATCCATCTATAGATTAAACATTTGATAGTTAAGATTTAATATCTTATAAAATTATATAAAAAAAATTGTTGAAATTTGATCCGGATAGTTTACAACTGTAAACTATATGAGGTAAAGTCATTTTTTATATCGGTTAGCGTCGAAAGTCATCAGTTAATTCGACACCGGTTGAAGAAATCCGTTCAAGGATAAACTAATGATGATTACACATAGGCGAAGAGATCTTGCAACACAAAACTAATTATATAATGATCCTTATCTACTCATAAGTTAACCTTACCACTATCGTGTTTAATATAATATTTAATTAATTTTTTAAAATATATTATTAAAATTAAATTAATTAATTATAATTAAATTTAATCTTTAAAAATAAATTAATATTATATACTCATTAATCTATTTAAATTAGTCAATAAATTTTTATATTAATTATAATTAATTAATTTTTTTAATCTATCGAATAAGTATCCCGTTCTTAAATATAAAAATTAATTAATTAATTTATAAATATTAAAAAATTTAAATAAATTTATTTAAAGTACTTATATTTATTATTATTTTTAAACTAATTTATTTAACTCATAAATTTATATATAATTTGATGATACTTAATATATATTATAATTAAATTTTATTTAATATTTTTAACTTTTTAAAATAATTAATCAGATTAATAGTGCAAACTCAACGTAGGTATGAGAGGGACGAGGGGGCGTAGATGGTGTCAACATTTCAACGACAGGCGACAGCCACGCCTAACTTACTGCCTCTCTCATTTTGACCACCCCCTCCCTCCTCTTTTCCCCCCCTTTAATCACGTCTTCGCCCCTCCACCCTTTTCTCATTTTTCTTAAATTCAATAACCTAAATCTATGTTTGTTTATGTTTTTATTTGTCTTCAAGTTGATTTTTTAGCATTATATATATATACTATGTATCTATTTAATTATCCGTTCGTGGTTTTAGTTAATAGTAAAATCTTGTGTTGGTTTGGTTTGTAATTAATATAGCATATTTAATAATTTTAGTGATCTGTAATTCACAATATACACTTTGATATAGATAGATAAATATTGTCTAAAATATTTTTATTTTTATATATATATTAATTTAGACTGGTCTAACTATGTTCCGGTAAACCGGTAACCTAACAATTTAATGTTTGGACCAATTTCAATACAACATTAATTTTATGTCTTATTTTAAAAGATTAACAAAAATTTACCTAATTAATAAGAAGTTAACTCATAATTTATAATATCGTGAGTTTAAATTTTATTCTTACTATGAGAATCTTAAAAATAGGCGATCTATGAGTATTTTTATAGATGTCTTTTTAAAACTGGAGGAATAGATTGAGAAATTTTAATAAATTTAATTTTTTTTAAAAAAATAGAAATAAAGGGATAATGTGTGTGTGTGTGTGGGGAAAAGAGTAGAATGTTTTGAAGAAAGAATTGAAGTGTGGGGTTGGGTTAGGGTAAGTAGCTGGGTGGACCTGCACCATACGGCACTTCATGGCCTCCACTGGAAGCTTGAAGCTTCCAAACTTTGCATTTGAATTTGAATCTGAATCCCCCAATCGTATATGTGCCTGCCTTGTATTATGGGCTTAATTAACAATTAAATTACCTTAATTAGATTTAAGGCTTAATTATTGGCGCCACCACTAATTAGTCAAGCAATGTAAAACAAGGCATATGGACATTGATCAACGCTTATTTGGTCATGCCACAGCTGGCTTTCCCATTGCCATACTAAATAATTACCGACGGACTGGATTGGATGAGATTTTTTGGCTTTTTACCCACTTTCATTTTTGACTAATACTACTTACATATGTCGGCTCACATACTCCTAATCTAATTAATTAAAATGTTAAATTTTTTAATTATATTTTATCATGTGTACTATTTTCTTATGTTTATTTAAGTTAGATGAATATATTAAAAAGAACAAAACCCGTGACAAAGTGAGATTAAAGAATTTAATGAAATAAATGTGATAAATTAGATATAAGTTTCTCTATTAATTAATTATATAATATTAAAACTTTCCCCTCACGTACGTTCTTTGTTTAATTTTCAACTTCAAATTCCTTCTTCCACTTCTCTTTTTCACACTCTTTACTCCTTTGCATTTCTTCTTCTCATTTCATTATAGTTCTTTTTAAAAAGTAAATCATACAAAATTCAATACTATTAACTCATTTGAATTTAAGACAAATGGGGCTTTTTTAATATGATTTTTTAATTCACAACACTCGAATTAAAACCTTTTTTTAGTGGTGAATGATTATGGGAAAATTTGTTGAAAAAAATTTGGATAAATTACTGGGAGTAACTTCTAGAACAGTAAAAGAGCTTATAAATTATCTAATTATAATTTTAACTTTATTTTTTCTCCACTCTCTCTCCTTTCTCCCTCTAGGGGTGTTCACGGGATGGGTCGGGACCGGGACACCCCCGTCCCGTGTCTCGTCCCGTCCCGACCTTGTCCCGATCCTTACTAGGACCGGGACGGGTTCGGGACGGGACAGGAATTCCCGATTTTCTGCTATATAAAGAAAGTGAAAGAAAATGCATTAGTTCCATAAGTTAGAGTCATAATCTCCTTCTAAAGAATATGACCAAAACTAGAAAAAGTCCAAGGTTTGCAAAGTTGAAAAACTTAATGTAAAAGAGGAAATGAATTCAAGCGATTCTGCATTCGGGAGTTTACATTTTCTATTTCCAAATGAAAGTTGTTCTAAAACAAAGAGGAATATCCACAGAGGATTATGCATACAAAGAGGATTCTGTATTCAAGTTTACATTTTCTCTTTTCTATTTCCAAATGAAAGTTGTTCAGAAAAAAAGAGATGCATGCCAAACATCCATACCTGATGCACTTTGCAAAGCCATGTTTGTAGCAGTATGGAGAAATTGAGAAATGTTTGCAACAGTATTTCTACACTCATTGTCAGGCATATCAACTGCATTCTCGATTGTTGCTTCTAGACATTATGGGAAGTCTTAGATTCTCACAATATCTAAATACCATGCATACTATGTAGCAAAAAGAGATGCATGCTATATATCCATAATCATTTGTCTTTCTCTGAGAAGTGTCTGAAAAATCACTAATCAGACAAAGATATAGATTCAATAAAACTTGTGATTGATGACAAAACCTGTGATGAGAGAACATGTGAACAAAAGAAGAATAAAATTATACAAAATACTATTGCATCAAAATAAACTTCAATTCAGTCACAGGCTACAAACTGAAATCAGCGAACATGTGAAGATGCCATCTCATGTATCAATTAGAAGTTCTTTGGTCTTGTGTTATCAATTAAGTCTTCAAGAGTAGGAAGGCAAAACCATAATTTCCCACAACTAGCAAACAATATAAGGTAAAATGACTACTTTTGCTGATATACTATAACACAAGAAATGAAGATTACATCTCATGTATCAATCGCCTAAATTTTTTTTCCAAAAATTGACTTTCCTTCCTTGCCAATAAAAAACGGAAGGAAAAGTTTCTTTTTTCATGAACTAATTTAATAACAGCAGGTTTGGATAGCTAGATTATCATGGTCTAATATAACCAAGCAATGTTCTTCGACCAACATAACAAGCTCCCAAATAGAATTCTAGTTTTTGTATCTACACCCACACTAAGTAAACAAAAGACTTGGGGGAAGAAGAAAAATAATTCTTTTGCGCAGAAGCTGCACCCACACTAAGTAAACAAAATAATATTAGTTCTTGTTGCAGAAGCTGTTTTTCATAAACATTGAGGAGGAGCATCATAAATCATACTGACTTGGCGAGAGGCTGACTGGGGAAAGAAAGGAAGAGTGCTAGGGCTGAAACTTGAAAGTCTGAAACTGAGGGGGGAAAGTTGAGGGGTCGAGGCCTGAAATAGATCCTCAGGGATTCTGAATGCACCGTGAGCACAGACGATTGCCAACCCAACCATCAAAGCTGAAATCAAGAGAGATCCGACGTTAGTGAGAAGTTCTTGTAGATTTGAGAATATGCTTCAGAGAGAGAATCTGGTCGGGAAATTGCAGTCCAATAGTTGAGCTCCGACCACAGGCAACGCTGGGAGAACCCTTGGCGAACAGAAGAAGAAAGGCGTCAGATGAAGGAACGAAAGGCGGGCGTAGCAATTGGAAGCTGAAACTGGGGATCGGTGGTGCCGCTGTTGGATTGGGGGTTGGAGATTGGAAGTGTCGGTGGAGCTAACTTGAAGAGAAGAGAGAAGAGTGAAGCCTGAGGTCAGTGACTGAGCCAATCTGATGCGAGGGAAGGGAAGGGAGGTGAGTGACAATTTTTTTTTTAAATATATATATACAGTGTCGGGACGGGACGGGAGTCCCGAGGGTCAGGCCGAGACCCGTCCCGTCCCGACTCTTTCTTTTGTCCCGTCCCGGTCCTTCTCGGGACGGGACAGACCCGTCCCGAAATTATCGGGATCGGGTCGGGACACCCGGGACGGGAAAGTTTTGAACACCCCTATCTCCCTCTTCTCTCTTTAAGCTCGCTATCTTCTGCTTTTCATTGTCGCCATCTTTGTGCCTTCACCATTGTTGCTGAAGTTCGTTGTCGTTGCACAGGAGCTCGCCGTCAGGTTGAGTTGTTGGGTCGTCGATCTCCTCTGTCGTCCAGCTCCATCGATACGTGGGTCGATGGGTAGTCTAGATCTCATCTTCAGCTCCTTCCTCCATTCGTCCAGCTCTGTCATCCTAGCTCCTCCACGTCAGTTGCTGGGTTGTCATCGCCGAAGAAAGAAGATGAGAGATGTGAATAGTTTTTTTTTGTCTCATACAATTTATAACAATTTACTAATCACAAAAGTTATTCTAATAATAATCATCCAAACATTCATTTATTCAAAAACACTTTTTTTTTCTATAAACGCTTCTTCAAAATCCCTTTTCTAAAAATTATCCAAAAACTATTTTTTTATAAATTATTTTCTAAAAATTTATCCAAATATACCTATCATATGCTTTTAGGCCACAAAAATTTTAATAAGGATTTCTGATCAATTTCCCCATGATTATTTAAATATCTTCCGTATATAAAAAGAAGAAGCTTCCCGTGACTTATTTAAATTTTCATAAAATAAGAAGGCCGTGTTGGAGATAATTTTCGCCCTCAACTTGATCTGCAAGTAACGCTGTCGTTGACCGAAATAGTATAAATAAATAAGTGGAATCTAATTCAACGGCACTCTATTATTTACAAAAAAAAGATTCATTAAATTTGGACTATGTGTCCCATGTTGTCATCTTCCCCATGATCAGTTTTTCAAATTTCAAAAGCATATTTAAAAACATATCTCAAACACTGTACACTTTAGACCATCTTTCATTTAATTTATATCAGTGCCTTATATTAAAGTTGTATTTATTATTTGCTTTTATTCAAAAGTCCAGAATTTTTTTTTACGGAGCTACCGATATTCTTGAAATTTTTAATAAATTCCTTTTTTTTTTTAAAAATTATCATCGCCATCTGATAACATTTTATAAAATTGTATAATCGTAGCCAATGCTCTCTTATTAATCAATTAGAACTAATAAGTTGATAGTAATACGTTTCTATATTTTTCTTCAAATAACCCAGTAGATGATTTGAAGAAAATAGTATACTTGATGAGGAAAATATAAATAAGTATGAGAAAATATATAGTAAACGTAGACGGTTAAGGTCCCATTTTAATAGTAAGGTATTTGTATAGGAGGTGTGAATATATTAAATTTTTTATCACTATCACTTTGTAACTGCTAAAAAATTAAATAATGTTACAACTCAGCCATTACAAATATTAATGGTCGATATTAATTTTTTAACAGTCAATTATAAATAAAAATATATTATACTTTTAATAAGAGTCTATAATCTTACTTAATTAGAGCATAATAAGACTTAGCCTAGTTAGCAAATAGGTTACGCTTACTGATTTAAATAGGTCAGACTTTGTCTTATAAAGTCTAACATGTAAGTTTGACCTATTTAATTATATATAAATTATAAATAAGCTCAAAATTTATTTAAAATATTTTATTTATAAATATATAGGTTTTGAAGTATTTTAAAAATTTACATTTTATAGGTTTTAATAAGCTCATAATTTATTTATAACTTTGAAATATGAAATTTTTTTAAAAGCATATATTTTTAATAGTTAGGATCACTCTTTTTTTAATTTTAAAAAAATATTAAATACTGACGTCATGACAAAATTGAAATTTAATCCAAAATTCCAAACGATAGGACATAAAAGTCATCGAATTTGACGAGAGTTATGGTTGTCATGTTAGACCCGACTTAATCGTTCACGAAATTCTAAACATAATTAAATTGATATATTCCAAATGTTTTTATTTTGTTCTTAGTTTGTCTGTAGTTCTCATTCCAAATTCAAAAACATCTTTGCCTCTTTCAATTAATTAACCTCTTCCTTCACGCACTTCCTTTGCCTCTCGTTCTGTTCTTTAACGATTGTGATTTAAGACACACACAAAAAAAAGAAAAAAGAAAAAAAAGGGATTTGCAAATGTATTTTCATAATAATAATTCGTTGATTCAATCGTGCATTGGAATATTACGAAGCAGCATCAAGAGTTACTGTTTTTGCCTTATATATACATAATATATATACACCCTAAACACGGGACATAAAGCAAAAGCATTAAAGGAACAAGCTTATGCTCCAAAATATATTGCGCCATTATTGCATAATTCAACTCTAAATCGAATATTCCCCTTGATATTTCCCCTTTTTTCTTGATATTTTTGTTGAGTTCAGCTCCCTTTACTTTTTAAAAAAAAAAAAAATATTTTATCTTGATTTCTTTTATATATTACTAAATTAGATTTAAGCATTACCTACCTTGTATTCGAGTGGTCATAACTCATAACCACCATTAAGGAAGACGGTTTTGGATTATTGATTTATTTTAATTCTAATTATAATCATAACGAGGATGAAATCTTCAAAAATTGCATGCATATATTGGCTGTGCATACAAAACATTTTTGTTTACATTTTTATATAAATATCTAATATCTAATAGAAATGTTCAATTAATTTGATTAAATCAAGGGAGTTAGTTAAGTTAGTTAATATGAGATATTTTTTCTAAAATACTATAATCATCTTTTTTATTTCCCTCCCTCCCTCTTTTACTTGATTATTGTCGAGAGAGTATTAATAAAGATAATTTAAAAAAAATTAATAAATATAAAAAATAAATTTTATATTTATGATCCAAAATTAATTTTACAATTAAGTTTTATATTAAGGTGGGAGGAATATTATGTAATTGTGTTTAAAAGGTTATAATTCCTTTCACTATGATCAATGCTAATTGGTTATTGATATAGGGTTAAATATATATATTTAAAAAGTTATCTTGTCTATTAGTTGTGAATAAAAGCTTTATTTCATTATTATATTCATATTTGTCAAATTCACAATACTAAATTATTTGAGCCATTTTGAGGGTAAACGTATATAAGTTGGCCAAAAGAAAGTAAAATATGAAGGAAGAGTGCGCATGAATTTTTTTTCTCACTATTATTTATATTTTTTAATTTAGAGATATTTATAACGCGTCATTTTGAAAATATGACTTGAAACGTTTTCATGGTTAGGTGTGTGTGGATAGGTACTACTAGCTTATAAATACAGAAAGTACAACATGTTTTACTTGGGAGAGGAAAAATAAATGTAGTTTAAGTTTTTAACTAATAATAGTTTTGACTTTTATGGCAAAAAAAAGTTTCGGCTTTTGAATTTTGATTGTATGGGCCTTATTTGAATTGGGTTATGAAGCAGCTCCATTGGCCCAAACTACAAAAAAAATATCTATTTGGCTTTAGAGTCACAGATGATAAAAAACAGACTTATATCTCATAAAGATACAAGTTCGATTTTTGCTGCTATCATGAGAGATATTTTAGTAGATGATATCGTAAGTTCCTTATAAACCCTGTGATTATAATATCTCATAAAGACCCAAGTTCAATTTTTGCTGCTATCATGAGAGATCTTTTAGTAAACGATATCGTAAATTCCTTGTAAACCCTGAGACTATACCCTAGCTTTAGTTAAGGGATCGGTGCTGAACTTATCTAAACTTTTATGTATAAAAAAAGTATCCATTTGGGCCGTATGTTTTTATTTTTGGTTGGTAATAATGAAAATTTAAATACAAAAATAAAAAGAAAGAGTACATTTCTTCAAAATGTAATAAAAATGATCTCAAAACCTTTAAACGAAGATATAATAAACGAAATTACGAAACATATTTTTCTATACACTATATGGAATTTAAAATGAGTCAACCTATATTTATAATTTTATGAATAATGCATATATAAAGTTTTATATGATAATATTGATATTGATGATACTGCATGTAAAATATGTGGTTTGGTGAAACTACATTTGGCTCATGCCCTTAATATAAGAGAATAGATTTGATGAAAAATGTTATCTTTTAAATATATGAGTTAGATAATTAATTTATAAATATTAAAAAAATTAATTAAATTAATTATTTATAATAAATATATATTAGTTTTCTCATAATCTTTTTGATATGAGGAAAATGGAGAGGATGATAAATTTTAATGAGTTCAATTAAAAAAAAATAGATAAGTGGGGTTGCAAAATTTGTCTGTAAGACAAAATATTAAGAAAAATTCATTAATTTTTTTTAACTCTATAGAAAGGAATTTGATCGCCGCATCTGCTGGGTCTGGTTTGGGCATGAAGCTGCATTTTTTATTTCCTTGGAAGCAAAGAAAACATATTCTGTTTTTCATTTTTTTTTAATCAAATGTTTCTTCTTCCCCATACCACAAACCTACCCTACACACACATGGTCTTCACACCCTTCTTCTGAACTCGTAAGCCATATTAATTATAGTTCGATCTTCTTGCTAAACCATAGTCAACAATTGTACATATTTACGTATGTAATTTGCATTGGAGCAGAAAACTTCCTAAGCTGTTTTTGTCTGGTCTACGCTCCCTGGTGGAACCAGAAATTAAGGATTAGAAATGCGAACTTTTAACATTATAGTAAAAGTGCATGGCACCTCAAATTAATTTTAAAAAAATAATTAATACTTTAAAATATTTAAAAATATAATTAACACTTTAAATTAATTTTAGAAATATAATTAATACCCTAAAGTATTAAATTATTACAATTTTACTTTTTCACTAATAAAAATATATTTTTATTTGATACATGCCATATAAACTTTTTATTTCGACACATTATTATTTTAAAAGTCATAAATATAATATTATTTTAATAAATTATACTAAATAAATAATAAAATTTTTCAATATTCACATACGAATTCTATACAATGTCAATTTTAAAGTTTATTTAGTATTCTTTTTTAAACAATATGACATTTTAAATAATAATGTGTTAAATAAAAAATTTATGTGAATACAAAACATTTTTGTTTACATTTTTATATAAATATCTAATATCTAATAGAAATGTTCAATTAATTTGATTAAATTAAGGGAGTTAGTTAAGTTAGTTAATATGAGATATTTTTTCTAAAATACTATAATCGTCTTTTTTATTTCTCTCCCTCCCTCTTTTACTTGATTATTGTCGAGAGAGTATTAATAAAGATAATTTAAAAAAAATTAATAAATATAAAAAATAAATTTTATATTTATGATCCAAAATTAATTTTACAATTAAGTTTTATATTAAGGTGGGAGGAATATTATGTAATTGTGTTTAAAAGGTTATAATTCCTTTCACTATGATCAATGCTAATTGGTTATTGATATAGGGTTAAATATATATATTTAAAAAGTTATCTTGTCTATTAGTTGTGAATAAAAGCTTTATTTCATTATTATATTCATATTTATCAAATTCACAATACTAAATTATTTGAGCCATTTTGAGGGTAAACGTATCTAAGTTGGCCAAAAGAAAGTAAAATATGAAGGAAGAGTGCGCATGATTTTTTTTTTCACTATTATTTATATTTTTTAATTTAGAGATATTTATAAAGCGTCATTTTGAAAATATGACTTGAAACGTTTTCATGGTTAGGTGTGTGTGGATAGGTACTACTAGCTTATAAATACAGAAAGTACAACATGTTTTACTTGAGAGGAAAAATAAATGTAGTTTAAGTTTTTAACTAATAATAGTTTTGACTTTTATGGCAAAAAAAAGTTTGGGCTTTTGAGTTTTGATTGTATGGGCCTTATTTGAATTGGGTTATGAAGCAGCTCCATTGGCCCAAACTACAAAAAAAATATCTATTTGGCTTTAGAGGCACAGAGGATAAATAACAGACTTATATCTCATAAAGACACAGGTTTAATTTTTGCTACTATCATGAGAGATATTTTAGTAGACGATATCGTAAATTTCTTGTAAACGCTGAGACTATACCCTAGCTTTAGTTAGGGGATCGGTGCTGAACTTACTTAAACTTTTATGTATAAAAAAAGTATCCATTTAGGCCGTATGTTTTTATTTTTGGTTGGTAATAATGAAAATTTAAATACAAAAATAAAAAAAAAGAGTACATTGAAGGGAATTGGAAGGCTCTCAACAGAAATTAATTTTAAATTTTTTTCTATTCCCTGTCAGGATCTACCGAATGTGTTTAAGTCAAGTAAAAAGAAGTGTTACCTTTGGTATTCGAACTATGGTCGCAACCTTCGGATCCACTTGTTGCGACTCTTCGCTTATGAAGTTTTCAGTCGCGACCTACTCGGCTTCTAGTCGTGACTTATCGTCTCTGGAGTTTTCTATCGCAACCTCCTCAGCTTCTAGGCACGACCTGTCATCTCTGGAGTTGTCAGTCGCGACTTCCTCAGCTTCTAGTCGCGACCTGTCATCTCTTTTCGATTTTCTAAAGTTCAGGACGCCTGTTTGGTCGTGACCTAAGTATCTACGAGTCGTGACTTGTCTCGTACCCGGTGCTCTCTCCTCAATCACAAGAAGTCAACAACTCAGATCGGCTTCCTCTACCGGTATCCACATGAACAACGTTCTAACCACGAACGACGTGCTAGTGCCTCTTGTTCTTCTAGGACTTTCTCGAGATTTCGTTATCACCGTTTCTATTTTGGCAGTTTCTTATCTGCAAACCTTTTGCACTCTTTTTGCCCCTTTTTGTCTCATCCAGAACCCTAGCCCCTAATGTTAAATATATAGGATGTCATCGGTGTTCTTATTGGGTTGAATTTTAAAATTAATCTTAATACAATTATCATATATTGCATAATTTGATAAGAAACTAATTAAATAAATATAATTTATATTAAATCCGTCCCACAGATTTAATTCACCTATTCATTTAATTTAAAATAAAGATAAGACATAATTATATTTGATTTATTCTTATAAATTAAATTTGAGATATCATATCAATTTAAATTTTAAATTCAAATATATTATATCAATTTAAATTCAAATTTAAAAGTGATAGAGATTTAATTTATCTTATAAATTAAATCTTGCAAATGTCTCTTATATTATATATAATATATATATACAAATTTATATATATAATATATATAACCACCCTATATTATTCATTGAATCTGTACATGTCTTAGATTCAATGAATATGGACATCACAGCTTATGTTGGGCTATTTTGTGTGCGACCCTGTAGGCCCATATGAAATTGGCAGTGGGCTAGTTACTATACTGACCTACAAGTCATAAGCGGTCTCTAGCAAGATATTACGACTACCTAAATCATATGAAGATCGATGAACGATGTTACCTTTTATACAACTATATCACGTCTCTTTTATCACACGATATTTTTGTTATGGATAAGGAATGGAGAACGTCATCCTCCTGTTCCTAACCGTTACTTTCTCGATCCCTGAGTAGTCTGACTATAGAAATGAAACTACCTTTCCATTATAGTATGTCCATACATTTCTCAGACTCACTCATCGAGGGGCCCAGTAATATCTCTCTACGAATGTGAGGGACAAATTCCATCTTGACCATTCACATTCCTCCGCATGAAAAACCACTAAGCCCGAACATAGTCTTTATGATCACTCGGTCAAAAGTGACTTTTGACTAGGTTAAAGCTGAGCGTTTATCATGTAGGAATCCATGATGATCTCAGGTCAAAGGGCATAGTGTCATGGTTTGTATATGAGAGAAGCTTATGACTTAACCCATGCAGCTCTCTCATAGCGGGTCGGTCCAACACTTTGTACTCTTACATGTGTCTATAACTTTGATTTATATCTCTATATATCTTCAAAGCCATACTGATCTTATTTCATCTCTGCTCCCGCATAGATGATCAACTAGGGATATTTAGGATAAGATCATGAGTTATCCAAGGATGATCATCACAGTAAATATGCAAATAATGTGATAATATAATTAAGAAATTTATAAATTAACAATATTTATAATATAATGATTGGCTCCTAGGCCACAATCTCCAATGTACATTTCTTCAAAATGTAATAAAAATGATCTCAAAACCTTTAAACGAAGATATAATAAACGAAATTACGAAACATATTTTTCTATACACTGTATGGAATTTAAGATGAGTCAACCTATATTTATAATTTTATGAATAATGCATATATAAAGTTTTATATGATAATATTGATATTGATGATACTGCATGTAAAATATGTGGTTTGGTGAAACTACATTTGGCTCATGCCCTTAGTATAAGAGAATAGATTTGATGAAAAATGTTATCCCTAAATATATGAGTTAGATAATTAATTTATAAATATTAAAAAATTAATTAAATTAATTATTTATAATAAATATATGTTAGTTTTCTCATAATCTCTTTGGTATGAGGAAAATGGAGAGGATGATAAATTTTAATGAGTTCAATTAAAAAAAAAATGGATAAGTGGCGGGTTGCAAAATTTGTCAAGAGAAGATTGTAAGACAAAATATTAAGAAAAATTCATTAATTTTTTTAACTCTTTAGAAAGGAATTTGATCGCCGCATCTGCTGGGTCTGGTTTGGGCATGAAGCTGCATTTTTATTTCCTTGGAAGCAAAGAAAACGTATTCTGTTTTTCATATTTTTTTAATCAAACGTTCCTTCTTCCCCATACCACAAACCTACCCTACACACACATGGTCTTCACACCTTCTTCTGAACTCGTAAGCCATATTAATAATAGTTCGTTCTTCTTGCTATACCATAGTCAACAATTGTACATATTTACGTATTTAATTTGCATTGGAGCAGAAAACTTTCTAAGCTGTTTTTGTCTGGTCTACGCTCACTGGTGGAACCAGAAATTAAGGATTAGAAAGGCGAACTTTTAACATTTTTGTTAGGATAAAAGTATATCTGACATCCTAAATTAATTTTAAAAAAATAATTAGTACCCTAAAATATTTAAAGATATAATTAGCAATATAAACTAATTTTAGAGGTACAATTAAAATTTTAAAGTATTTAAATTATTGTAATTTTACCCATTTTCTAATAAAAATATAGACTTTTATTTGATATATGCCATATAAATTTTTTATTTCGACCCATTATTATTTAATAGTTCAAATGTGTAATATTGTTTAAATAAATTGTACTAAATAAATTATAAAATTTTTCAATTTTCATATATGAATTATATACAATGTCAATTTAGAGTTTATTTAGTACTCTTTTTTAAATAATATAATATTTTAAATAGTAATGTGTTAAATAAAAAGCTTACATGACATGGATCAGATATAAATTTATATTTCTATTAGTGAAAATGTATAATTGTACCAATTTAAATACTTTAGATGCTGGTCGCACATCTAAAATTAGTTTGAGGTATTAATTGTAGTCTTAAATATTTTAAGGTATTAATTACTCCTTTAAAATTAATGTGGGATATTAGATGTACTTTTACCCTTCTTTTATCTTATGGACAAATAAACTTAACAAATTCTTTTAACCATAAATTTCTTTAGTAAAATTCTAGACAAGGGACCATTGTGGCTAATTTATTCCAAAAAGCTCCAGAAAAATCCGAAACTTCACTATAGCCCAAGGGTTGAACTGAAATTAATTATATGATGCCAAAAGATAGAAATATCCCCACCAGTAAAAGAAAAAAAATTAGGAGTATTAGATTTTGTTCTCTTATTTGTCTTGTTTGCCTAATCGTTTTGTTAATATCTATATTATTCTTATTATTTCTATTGTTATTATTATTAAAACCCCTATTTTTTTTGTTAATAACTCTATTTATCTTATTAATTTTTTTATTATTGTTGTTAATTCCCTAATTTCCTTGTTATTCTTGTTAAAATTTTTATTTTTGTTAAAGCTCCTATTCTCCTTTCTTTTATTGGTAGGATATTTTTATCATTTGATATTATAAAGTTAATTTCAATTGAACCTCTATACTGTAATAAAATTTCAGAATTTTTTGAATGCTTTTAAAAATAAATTAGTTATAGTGATAATTGTCTTAAAGTTTTCTAATTTTTTTGTTCATAAGCCAAGTGAGTAAAAGGGAATTCCGGGCAGGTGGGAGGGGCACCGCCTGTCTACGCTATGAAGATGACGACATGAATTATGCATCGTAACTCTCCCAACTACAATCACATTTTTATTTTTATCGTATTTCAACAACTATTCCATCGACTTTCCTATCTTTCATGATCCTGTTGCTACACACACACACACACAAGGGTCACGTAAGTTCCTTTTCCAGCTCACTCTCTCGCTGGAATACGCCAAATATATATATATATATATATATGAGAGTTGTATTAACTAATAACAGTCACAAAATATGCAAGTTCCCATTTATTAAAAGTTGACATGGATTATCTATATCGGCAACAACCAACGTTGAACATTTGATTTGGAATTTTCCATGCTTATGAAATAATCATAGGAAAACCAGAATCACACGCATGGATCTATACATATACTCCTCTAATTATTAATATATGACCTAATTGAAGAGTTGATATTAGTCATAAATATATGACATATTTCTTATATTTATAATTTTTTTTAAAATTACCTCTATTGATACTCCCTAAAAAATAATTAAATAAGAGTGAGAGGGATGGAGTTAAGAAAAATGATCAAGATGTTTTAGAAAAAATATATCATATTAATTAATTTAACTAACTTTTTTAATATAATTAAATTAGCTCCCATTATAATGTTAGGTTGATATATACATATGGATGAATATTGTTTCAACCCTAATGGGAACACTGATACTGGAACTTTCTTAGCAGTAACTACCACTTTCCACTGATGAAAACACCAACACCATGATTCCGTATTTCCTTTCACTTTTTATTGATATATAGTACTGTATACTGAAACCTGATATGAATATTCTGGTTTTGGTATTGAGCTCTGTGGTGAATTGAAATGAAACTTTTTCTCCCCAGAAAATGAAAAAAGCCACCATTACATGAATCATGAAAGCTAAAAAGAAAAGTGTACGGTGAGAGACATCATGTGAGAGAGGACACAGCTTGTAATTTTCTCTTTGGTATACAAAATTAACACTTGTAATCTCAGAATACTACTGCGTTTTCTTTTTCCGGGTTATCAGAATATACACTGTTTATATATCATTCTCTATATTCTGGATCTTTCTCTTTTCTAAATCATATAGCTACTAGTTGGAATTAATAGGTTAATATTTGTGGGATGGAAACTTTTCTGTTCATCAAATCTTGTATGGCTTTCAAATGTCAACTCAATGGATCGGCCGTCATATTATGAAAGTAAATGTGGTGGTAATTTGCCTTAGAAACGGTCATATCTAAACATATTTGAAATCAGCATCTTGCTTGCTTTAATCTTTTTTAACCTAAAGTGTAATAAAGAGTAAACAAAGTGAAAAGAAGCAGCAGCAGAAAGGAAATAATGGAATGGATTCTCTTTGGGACACACCAAAGCCCCATATTCTTCCTCCTTGGAAAACCATTATATTGACTAAACCATCTGGTATGGGTAACCTCTGACATTTCACTCATCCATCTTCTTTCTTCTCTTCTCCATGCTCATTATAATATATATATATATAAACACATATGTGCCTCATAGCAACCGAGTTAAACTTATGTGATCTGGAAGTTATATGTTTAAATTTTAAAAATAGCTACTTGTAAGGATAAAATTGTGTGTATCTATCTGTTACTATATATGATGGGAGCATTATGCATGGAGATATGTCCTGAATACACACAGCCATCCATCTTCTATCCTCTCTCTTCCATGCTCATTATAATATACATATATATATAAACACATTGAGAAAGCCTCGAAATAGTGATAAATTTACTGTCATGTGATAAGGTTACGGTTCAAATTTTAGAAACATCTCTAAGAGATAAGACTGTATATATTCTCATATCACATTTAGTGGAAACCTCGTGTCCTGGGTTGAATATATACAATAATCAACACTTCAAAAACTAATATATGCATAACTCACACGAGAGAAAACAGTAAACTAAACAGTGTTAGACAAATTGAAGAACAGGAGGTGAATTGGGAATCACTGCAAACCAAATGGATAAAAGAAGGTGAATGCTCCTTTTTTCTCTCTCTCTCTGTGCGTTTCTGTGTGAGTGAATGCGAAGATGCAGCGATGAGAGAGAAAACATAGCAGAAGGAGCATAATGGAAACTGGAAAGAGACGAGAGGGATGGGGGAAGAATTTGAGTTCAGATTTGCTAAGTCAGAAAGAAAGTAGGGTTAGAATAACAGAGAGAGAACCAGTTCACTTACTACTATAGTACTGTTTCTGAAGATTGACACAACAATGCACAAAGGGAATGGCTTTGACAACTTAGGACACACACGCACTCTACACAGATTCGTTGTACAACCTTGACACTGAAACTCTATATATTTTTTGTCAGTCACAGTAAAAATTAAAATTCAAAAAGTTTTGATTTTTACTACTGTGAAATGGACGGGGTCTAAAACTACAGTTTCCTTGGTTGTGCATTATTAATAACTCTGTGTGTGTGGGTCCAACCGAAACACTAACCTAACCACAAAAAAGATGACTTAACAGGGAACAAATCTCTCTCTCTTATTGGTATTCCCCCCAAGAGCAAATCCCTCTTTAACCTTCTTTTTTCTCTAATGCTTTTTTTTGGTTGTTATAATAATTTATATTTGTAATAATCATAATCTCTCTGCCCCATAAAAAGACCCATTCCAAAAAGCTTTCCTTTCAAAACTTTCTGCCTTCCAACATTAACATTACTTCTGCAGCTTGGAGAAGCATCTCTATTCTTTTGACTCTATCTCTTTCTCTCTTTCTTTCTCTCGGCATTGAAAATTCCTATATTTCTCTGAGTCTCAAGAACTATATCTTCTTCTTCTTCTTCATTTCTCAGTTTCATCACTACCTTCTATAAGCTGATCACCGGCCGGCTGTGAGTTTCAGACAATAATAATGGGTGTATGTAGTAGTAGGCGGACAAAGCCTGTAATTCTAGTTGTGTGGGTTGTCTTGTTCATCATCATCATCTTTATATCTGGGCACTGTCATGCTTCCAGAACCACCAACGTCTTCAAATTGAAGCCAAAATCGCATCACACAGGTCACTTCTTTGGGTTCTTGCCAAGAAGAATGCCTATTCCTTACTCTTCTCCTTCAAGGAAGCACAATGACATTGGCTTAAAAAGCTGGAGATCACCATGAATAATGAATTATTATTAGTTGCAGAACAAGTTTCTGAGGAAAGGAAAAATGTTACCTTATTCTTCTTCTTCTTCATCGAGATCGAGGAACAAGGAGATTATATATTATTGACTGCTGATGTACATGGAGGTTTGTTAATGAGTAATTCATTGTTCCTACTTAGGTTGATCGATGAATGACTATGACATATATATATATATATATGTTCTTTTTTGTTTCATACGATGTAATATGGGTATGATCTATATCCCTGCTGGATCTCTCCTTTTTTCTCAGACGACGAATCCATGTTTCAATCTCTAATTCTCTCTTTCGTTTTTGGTTTTATATATCTTTTTGATCAGTGTGAACCACAGCTTCATAGATTTTCTCTCTACTTTGTATACCTCTGTTTTGTAATTTCAACAACAAAACTAGATGGACTTTTTAGTTATTTAGTGCATAATAGGGCTATCTCTTTGATTTTCTTGGATTCTTGGCTTTAATTCTCAGCTTAAGCAATTTAAACAGTTCATTCAATGAACTCGGTCAAATCAATGATCCATTCTTTAATGGTGGTACTTGGAAGTTTGTCTAAATTTTTGCAAGCATCAGAGAAAAATTTTCAAGTCAAATTAAAGCAAAATATACTACTACTTCTTTAGTCATGTTTTATTTTTAGTTCCTATAATTTATTTTCACATCCTTTTTATCAGAAATAGGACGATATTTTTTGTAAGAAAATTAATTAGGGACAGAAGTTAAACCTACTTCCTCTGAATTTTCTTGCATACAGCAAGCAACAAGAATATGATTCCATCAAATTCTGGGAATCTGATCTCAGAGTCATGTGTGCGGTTGCGTGTATTACTTTCTTGATTTGATATATATATATATATATAATACAACTCATATATAGGTAGAGGAATTAATTTGATGGTATCTTCCACACGGGTGGTATAAAAATACATTTCATTGAGAAAAATATAAATGATAAAATTTTTTGGGGGTATAATGATAAAAAGTAGTTTTACTTTTTGGTGTAGTGATAATGTGTAAATTTGCTCAATTAACGCCCAAAACTTTGCCCAAGTGTCATTATTTCATGTCATAATCACTACTTCCAATTGGTGGAGAATTGGGGCAAAAAACAAAAAACAAAAAAAAATCTAAAATCTAAAAGTAAAAAATCTCTTAAATTGATAAATTTCCCATTATATATGCAATATTGGAGTATTTAAGATTCTTTAAATCATTATGAAAAATAAAAAAAATATGTAAACAAAATTATTAAAAATTCAATTATATCCCTTCCATAGTAATTAGGACTAGGAACATAAAATTAAAGTAATAATAACTTGGTTTAATTTGGATGTATATATATAGAGAGAGAGAGAGAGACTCTACGTTGCAAAGCAACATTGGATTCCATAGGATATAATAAAGAGTTTTTATTCTTTTTTGTATTAATATTTTTATCATTAGACAATTCTCATTTCAATTTGTGTGATTTGTGCAAAAATAAATTTCCAATAGAAACCAAACACGTGGAAATGTTGAGTGCGAATAATTAAAAGTCAATGGAAGAAAAAGCGGTACACTCTCCTTTCCCCCTATTTATTTAAGCGTATAATTTTGATAATATCCCAAATATATACATACATGATTATTGGTCAATCCTTCAGGTGTTATTTTGTATTATTACTTGATTAATAATAATAATTTGAAAACCAAAAAGCAAAAGGCCTTTGAAATTGATTAATTAGCTTTTTGTAATGCTAATCTTAGTTTGCAACTTTTTATATCTCATTACCAAAAGTGATGGACAAAACCAATGCTTACTTGTATTCCATTTTCATTTGCCACCTAATAATAGTGTCTGGTGCCATCTTAATCACTGTCTAATTAAATATTAAAAATAAAATAAAATGCATAAATATTTTTAAATTTTAAATTCTATATAAATAATTCTCGAAACGTTAATTAGTTCATGATATTACTTATGCAAGATGAATTATATATCATAGGGTTATCATACATGCATTATTATTAACTTATAACGCTTCATTATAAATAAATTAATTAATAATTAGTAATTAATAATGGAGAAGATTATAAGCATAAATTGATAAGTTCAAGAAGTTCATTATTGTAAGAATTTTAAAAATTGATTATGCATATATATGTAACTAAAAGTTCAATTATATTGATAAAATTCAGCTTTTAAAAAGAAAATTTTTATCCCTACCAGCAAAAAAGGTGGGAGTGGTATATATATATATTAAATAAAGTAAACACAGCCTGGAGATTTATGATGAAGTGTTTGTCCCACTTTGAAGTGCTAATCAAACAACAATATCACCAATACGAGGGCTGGATGAGACCTTTCTCAGTGAACATATATGTTAATGCCTCCCTTTAGAATCTTTGAATTCCAATACTTACACATTAATAAAAACAAAACCATATCCTACTAAATAAAGTCAGCTACATATATAAATCACATAGCATTATTGCAATTTATCAACAGTCCAATTTTTACATATTTTGTTCACGAGAAAGTCATATCTAATAATTTTACTAAATATTTTTTTAGTGTTTTCCTATCATTTATTAGTAGATTCTATACTATATGATCTATCCTCTTTATTGACACTTCTAATAATCTTCTTTGTACATGTCCAAATCACCTCAAAGGATTTCCAAAGGCTTATATATACTCTTTCTTTATTTGTATTCAGTTAGTACTCCCTCTTGTCTTTATTATAAGTTATCTTCTAGTAATATTTTTTTGTCCCAAATATAAGTACCAACAACCCCATTGATTCTTTTTATTTTACCCTTGTTATTAATTTAGGATTTAAGTTGAAAAAAATTAACCACATCACTTAAAAGAGGGGTAAAGTTGACTTTTTTTTATTAATTTATAATAACTTTAATAATTTAATTGTCATTTTTTAGCACAAGAGAATTAGTTAGAAGTGCCGGATCACTGCAAGTACAATTAGTACATTTATTTTTTTGATTAAAAAAGATTCAGATTAGCTTCATTAATTAATTTGCCACACCATGTGATGTTGCTTTCTAATTGTATTCTAGTACAAATGGAGCGTATAGTCAAACTTGGTTGACTAATATTGTTGGAGGGCCCTTTTCTCACTTGCATTCAAAATTGCATTTAATTTGCTTGACCATTGACTGATTAGGAAATAAGATTAAAGAATTGTTAGTTGAATAATCAAGAATAATTAATAGAGAGTAAACATTTGTTGGATTTGGATTATTAGAAGAAGGATTATAAAAAAAATGGTATATGGAAGCTAATGATGGGTTTTGCGAACCTATGACGCATGCTTTCCCCACGTTTGTCGTTTAAAGAAGGTGAATAATGAGAATATAATGTTACTTTAAATAATTAGCTTTAATCTTTATTCAAAAAGCTTATTAATTCAATTGAAGGATGATGTAATTAACATCCCTCACCCAACTTTCTCATTTGCCAATATCTCCCTCTAGAGATTTTGTGCCTTAAATCCTTTTTACTTTTGACGAGTGGCCCATCTTTTGATTTAATGCAGCCATGAAAAACGGGGCGCTTCAAGAGTATTGAGTAAAGTGCTATTAACTGGGTTTGAGTGGGAAAAAAATAATAGAAGATTTTTTTTAAAAAAATTTATTATTTTTAGAACTTTTTTTTAGTATTAATTCCCTTTTATTTTCCTCAATATCCAAACATACATTAATATGGTTAAGTCCTTAATCCAAAGGATTATTACTCCCTCTAACCCTAAATATAGGGCAGCTTCTATAATGTTTCCTTTAAAATGCAAGTTATCTTAACTATTTTTTTTTTAATTCTACCCTTACTCAATTTGTGCTAGTGGCGTGCACAAGTTGAAACTGATTAGGTTTAGCCCTAACCTAAAAAAAAGTTTATGAAACAAATTTATTCATAAAAAATATAATTACCATAATATAAAATATATGCCACTCAAAAATAATATTGAGATAAAAAATAATCATATTTAGAATTATATATATAGCAATAGCTAAAATACACAAAACTCTTTGAACTTTGGGCAGTTGTACATCGCCTCTCTAACATTTAAAAATTTAAATTAAAGAATTTAATATTTCGTGTCTTGACTATCAACCCTATACTGTTAAAATTACTGTTGAAGTTAACAATATTTATTACGACATAATTTTTATATTTTTTTGTTATATATCGTGTCATTTAAAAAATAACACTTAGCATTTTATATATATATTTTTTCAATTGGACTTTATATATAATTTTAATAAGTTTTTCTAAATACTTAATAAAATACTTTAAAATATAAAATATAAAATGTAATTTTTTTGAATTGGACTTTATGTTTAACTAACTCAAAGTTAGGGAATTTTGTATATTTAAGCTAATAACAATTATACATTACTTCTGTATATTAAATTAAAAACTTAACTTAAACTTTTAAATTAAATTAATAATTAAAATCATAAAAAATAATATCAACCGGAGAATGAAAAAATAAAAAAAAATGTCAAGTTGGGTTAGGTTAGGCTAGACTCTAATCTGACTCCTGATTTGACTTGTTCGAATGGCTTGAATACGATCAAGCTAATTGGATTTTTGGGAAGTATGCACGGCTCTAATATTAGATTATTTAATATGTTTTAGAGACTTCGTGATTGGTGTAGTTAATAACAGTAAAATTAGAAATAATTGAATTTTTTTTCTTTTAAAACATTAATAATAGAATTAGGGAGAATTATAGAGAAATACCCTGAAAATTTTAAAATCCCAAATTAAATTTATTGACCACATTTTATTAGCTATTGACTACACTTAACAATAATAATCCTTATTCTATTAAGTAGGATCCGTTATATTGATCGCCCGATATTATTGTGCTATATCAACTATCAAATTTTTGAATAGATTATTAATAAAAATGATTTCATACTACTTGATATATTCTTCTTGGCACAGAATATTCAATAATTTTTTTTATGTGTCTGAATAATCTTAAACGATATTCAATCATTTTTTTTGTAATAAGTAACACTCTAACTCTTTTTACTCTTTTGCATATGTGTCAACCTAAACAAATATAAATTTAAGCTAATTTGAACAATTCAACTAGCTCTTGAATGTTATGAGATGGATATTCTTAGGAAAGAATGCTGAACAAGTGAAAATTTTGAAAAGTTTTAAGAAATTAGGGTTTCACTATTTACACCATGCGTTGCTATGAATCAAGGTTCTTTAATCGATGGGAAGTCACAAAAGAGACTGAATAATTGCTATGATTGCATTGGCGGTAAGTAAATTTATGGTTAGAAGTTAAAACACATGTACCCCATAATATGTAAATATTTCATACACATCAATACTCATCATTATACTTTTATGAGTCTGTCTTTTCAATTATTTCTTTGGCCAATTTCTACAATTCATTTTTTTTTACGCTCAGTAGAAAAACTGATAATGATAAAAACGTGGGAATGATCATTTATGTTATTGGTGGACAACCCGGATGTTACTACTCAAAATTATGGATTCTACCATGCCACCTATTTCTGAATGATGATGCTCATACCAATTCATATTTATCAAAAGTAATAAAAGAATTATTATTATTATTTTTGGTAAAAAAGAAATTATTATTGTTGTTGTTGTACTGGAGTTTTCTTTTTGAGGTAATAATAGGAAAATATGCAATACATTTATACGAAAAATGATGCATATTTTTATTGGGACCTTATTAGTATTTATATCAAATCTAAGAAAATAACAAATGGATCTTAATAAACAAAAATACGGTGAATATGAAAATTTAAGAAAAAAATACCCTAGGTTATTTTTAAAAATTAATTTTAATTTTCCTATAATAATAATAATATCTTTATCATTTTAATAAATGAATAATTCATCAATATATATATAGTAAAAGCTATTAATAATTAAAAGCCATGGAATGATGTGTCCGAGCAACTAAATTGTTATATTTTAAAACTCAATAAGTTGCACTGTTAATACCAAATATATAATATTAGTTACCATAGTTTATATATTTTCTATCGATATATTAATAATGTCTCCCCATATTCGCTAAGTTGCATTGGGAAAAAATTATAATTTTGATAATTATAATTATGATGAGAAATTGGGAGGGTGCATGCTTTGATAATGAATAGGCACTGAGTGATCGACGCCTTCATTCTTTTCATTTATGTATTCATCATTTCTATTAAATGAAATAATATATCAATTACAAAAATGATAATGTAAAGTATAATACACACATGTATGGCCGGGCATGTGGAAGTTAATTAGGGAGAAAAATGTAAATACGGTTGATTGAGTTAATTAATTACTGAAATGATGAGGATCATGGAGGAATCGAATCAAATGAATGAATAAATCAAATCAAGTACTATACATAGATATAGTTCATGACAACTTATTTCGTATTATCAAATCGTAATGAACAAAGCATCATTTACTTTCAAGTCACTGCTCCTTTTACCTTTTCAACCTCCTCCTCCCGTCTATTTCTTAGATACATATATCTTTTTATAAGAATTTCATTTAAATCACGAGGGTCAATAAATATAAATAACTCTATCAATAGATATTATTTATTGTCTATAAATTTAACTGATGAAGGGGTAAAATATTCGATTATTTAGTGCGTGTTCGATTTTTAGAGAATACCATTTTATTGTGGTTTCAGTCGCGCTACTTAAAGAGACATCTTAACTCTTAGGTACCTAAGTTTACGCTTGAGGGTAATAGATAGCTCACCTTACTCGATATTAATATCGTCTAGGAGGAAGGAAGATTTCACCCTGCCTTTAGATTGTGGGTGAGTCTAACCTTTTTTTACAAATTTTTATAAAAAAAAATTCTATCAATAGATATTTGAATAATAATTTATTGAATTATAAAGAATTAGTTTATTCCGTTTGATTCATCTATTATTAGTATCTCATTCATTTTTGTTTGTTTTTATTTTTATGCATCCCATTCATATTAGGACAAACCATACGAAAATAATAACAAAAACATCCATATAGAATCCCACAATACAAAGCAACAACAATAGACTTGAATATAAATACCTCGTCATAATACCATGATCTGGAGTAGTAAAATCACAAAGAACACGGTGAGAAGAAAATAATATAGGGAGTCTTTTGATTGACTCGTAAGAACAGTGATGATAACAGCTAGGAAATAGCTACCACAAGTCAGAAAAACCTCGAGGAATAGTGAATTAGGTTTTCTTCTTTTAATTCAATTTGCCATTATGGGGATATGATTTTAAAAAATGACTTATAAAAAAAAAAAGATTTATGGACAGCTTATGAAAAAGAGCTTTTAGAGAAGAGTTTATGAAAAAAAAGTGGTTTTGAATAAATAAGTGTTTGGATAGTTATTTTTAGAATGACTTTTTATATTGGTAAATTATAAAAAAAGGTATGATTTGATTTAAAGTAAGAGAGAGGAGAGAGGTAGATAAAAGAGAGGAGAGAGGGTAGAGGGTAGAGAGTAGAAAGGAGAGAGGGTGTAAGAAAAAGTAAGAGAGAGGAGAGAGGGTGTAAGAAAAAGTATGAAAGAGGAGAGATAGTGTAAGAAAAAGTAGGGGTAAGATAGTAATTGGATAGTCCATAAGCTCTTTTACTGTTGAAAAAACTATTTTTAATAGCTTATTCAAAACCATGGTTTTAAACTATGATTTTGCCCAAAAATACTTATGGACAAATATGACTGTTTGTTTTAAAATTTTCTCAAACCAAAATTTTACCCCAAAAAACTTATAAAACTAAAGTTTGGGTGCGTTCTAAACACACCCTATATAAATAACCTCTCATCAAGAATGTAAATGATTAAATGGACTAAATAAAAATACTAAACCTGAAGACGGTCCAATTAATTGACATAAAGTTATTAGAGACATTGTCAACACGATATATATGATATATATACATGTGGTAGTATCATTTGGCAGATTCTCATCAAGTCATACTCGAAAAGATTTTCATTACATTACACCAAGTTACTCGCACAGATTTTTTTCTTATTCTGACTTTGCCTAATGTATGTCATGCCACAGATTTTTTTTTTATATTATTTCTTTCTTTATCTTTTTAATAAGACGTTTTACAAACAAAAAGAGGATTCAGATTCATAGGCTCATACATCTAAAATCGTCAAAAAAAATTCCTTCTAAAGTTGTGTTTTCATGCCTAACTGTTCTTTAATTGTTTTTGACTTCTTTGCTGTACTTTACGACTTTGTTTTCTCTCTTCTTTGATGTAAGAGGATATGATATCCACAAGTAGGCAGAAAATTTTGACATTTTTATGGTTGTGGAATTAATTTACGAGGACCATGAAAGTGTCATTTTCATTGGATACTTCATTTTTCAGTCGTTATCATACTAAGATAAGCCAATTAAAAGGGCCATTTTTTTTAAAAATAACTATTTAATATTCAGTATTATCAATTAATCTAAATTTAATAATGTCAAGTTTAAATACGAGATATCATTATTGACATAACTTTTTTTTATCCACCATGCAAACTCCCACTTAGAAGGATAGTCAATTCTTTTTTTTCTTTTTTGTATTCAACCCAATGTCACTTGTCACCAAGGCGAATCTAAGTTATAGTTCTCCTACTATGTAATTTCTGATATATTTTTGGGTTCAGTCTCTTTTTTGTATAAAAAACACCAATTATAACATAAATCATACTTTTTTATTTTGTTTAAATTATATTTAATATATATAAACTTTTTATACTGTCGCTGCAAAATGGTTTTACTAAAATTAATGATTTTTCGTTTTAACACAATTTTAAAATAAATCCATGTACTTTTAATTTACACATTTATGGGAGGTTTGTATTTTATAGTGAAAAATATGTCCATATAATTTTTAATAATTTTATATGATTTATGTTGATCATGTTGTTAATCATTATAAAAAAATCCCAATAATTTATATAATTGATAAACACATACTTTTCTTCTCAAAACCTAGCTTATTACATTATTTTGGTGATCACTTGCAATATCAAAACAAGAGGACCTAATGATGCATCCTGCAACTTTGGTTAAATGGATATAACTTTTCTTCAGTTCTTCAAAAGAACTATTTTTTTTATGATTATAGATATCCTCTTATTAGAAATAATCATATTTAAAATATTATTTGATACTCAATGTTAGCACATCTTAATAGAGATTCAAATATTAGTTTGTTACGTTAGAAATAATCATATTCAAGATATTATTCGATACTAAATGTTAGCACATCTTAATAAAAATTTAAATATTAGTTTATTATATTACGAGAAATTAACCTTTTATGTAGTCACTTCACAGTTAGTTCTAGAGAACAATGTTTTATTTTTATATAAATCTTGAGAACTAATTTGAATCCAACTTCTAATGTCAAATACCGCATTACTCAGATGCTCATGTTTAGATTGTAGTTAGTAGATTGCCATCCACAAAGAAAACCCAACAAGAATCCAATCCAATTGAAGCAAATAGTGGTCATATTAAATAAGCTACTATCCCAATCCTTATTACAAGTCTTTTTAAACTTTTATACACTGAAAAATAACAGTTAAATCATTAAATATACTTTAAATTGATAAAAAAAAATTAAGTTTGCCCTTATTTAATTTTTTCTTTTTCTATATTTATCCATCATTCTTACATCTCTTTTCTCTCTCTCTCTTTCCAATGAGAATTGGACAGAGGTAAAATTAGAAAATTATCATTAATAACCTTCTAGGACTTATATTTAGGACCAATAATTTCTTTAAAACTTATAATAACAACCAGAATTGTATTATTTTGTAAGCCAGGCTGTTTTGTTCCCATTTTTGAGTAATGGCATTTCCCCTTTTTACTTAAAAAACTACTAGTATTATAGAGAAATATACATGTGTACGTGTTTTGCCAACATATATATGATTATTTGAATTGGGAAATTATATATAAGTGTTAAGTAACAAATTAAGCTCGAGCACCGTTGTACGTACCTTGAGAAAATAACAAGAAATAGTAACTGTTGACGAGGAACACATCATAGATACTCTGATGGAAACATGTTTTTCATAACCGCACACGATCATTTGCCACACCAGTCAGATTGGTAGAATCAAAATCAATCTTTCTTGCAGCAGGGCTTCACTCGGCAGCACTTAATTTCACTGGTTGAGAAACGAATAGTCTGATCAGTAATGTGCTTGTGACTCGAACGAGTTCGTGAAGACGACGATGACCATGAACCATACCACAGTTCTGCAGCTTCAGCAGAGAAACCGTTATCACTAAGGTCAAGTAATTGCAGGTTGTTTGCCAGACCAATAGCAGTTGAAAGTTTTCGAATTAAATGACATTTGGGAGATGATGAAGAATTTCTTTGACATGAACTGGCACAACTGTCATCAATTCCAGAAACTGCAGCTGCTACTCTCGTCCGATCATCTTTACTGTTAGCAACTTCAAGCTCTTTAGTTCTGTCCACTTCCATGGGAGAACTTAATTCACAAGTATCTAGCTTCTGCTCCAAGTTTTCTGAGCACCCTTTTACTGAAAAGTCATGTCTTAGAGAAGAAAGTTCATTTGGAGCAGCATTACCTGCAAGATTAAGCTCCTGTAGGCAGTTGTTCTCTGATAGAGAAACAACATATGCATTAAGTAAATGCATTTTCAAAAGGATGAATAAAACTATCAGATTATGATTAAATGCTTTACCTGCTAGTGCCTCAATTATGTGGAGAACTCCAGTAAGCCCAAGTTGACAGTTTCTAAGGACTAAAACTTTTAGACAGCACTGTGGGTTTATTAGCAGAGAAGATAGAGTGTAGCTGCCCTGTATTCATTATAAAAATTTACACCTTAGCACGCCAAATAATGATTAACTGATTAAATTCATAAGGTGATCAGCATTAGTTGGAGATACTAATCTATATATTTTATATATAAAATAAAATCTATAGAGAACTATAATATCAATAAGTCATTAACTGTATGACTCATCTCACAAACTCTACAAAATAAAGGACCCGTATTCTAGTTACAGACCAAATATTCAAACAAAACCAGCCAAAGAACATTCATTACTGGAATGCAGACATAAAAGACCAAAAGAAGATAATACACAAGCAACAAACCTCTGGCATAATAGGATTTCCTTCCAGTTTAAGCTCAAGAATGGAACAAAATGAAGAAACACCTGCATTTAAAAAGTTATTAGATGAAAGCCCGCAATATGATAGGTCAAGTTTCACAAGTTCTTGTGTCCCATTGAACAATGATCGAGCTAATTGCATCGCCCCTTCCTGCAGAAGAACATCTATCAGAATCAGAGAACCAGTGGGATATGCGTGCACAACAAACAATTGCGGTATCAACAATATTATGAATACATGGTAAACATAGATATAACTCACATTTCCAATTCCCGTGCTGCCAAGCATTAATCCTGATAAAGTAATGGTCCCAGCAAGCTGGCAAAGGGCATCAACAACAGGTTTGCCCAATTTTAGACCACTCAGATTCAACTCAGAAAACCTACAATAACAAATTCAATTTTATTTAAACTCAATTTCTACATGCCATAATAAATGTTGCAAATTTCTACATGCTATAATAACAAATTTAATTTAATTTTATTTAACCTTCCAGTCTAATTTCTACCTTTTCAAAGTAGAAAGCTTGGCCAGTAGATTAACAATAGCATTTCCGGATACAGGGTTGTTATAACCTGACATAGAAGAGAGAGAACCCATTGAACTCAAAAATTACATCTGACAGGTATTTGAAAAGAATATTAAATACATGATACCTATACAAAGCTGTGCAAGTGCAGATTTAGAGTCCAATGCATCGGCCATCTTTTGAATAGTTCTAGATGTGATATGACAGCGCTCTACGTTCAAGCTACAGAGGGCTGTAAAACAGAAGAGTTGTAAATAGAGGCAAGGAGACTTATGACGGGCTATAATAGCAGAAATCCACTTGAAGAACATGAGAGAATTAGAGAAATGGTTAGCGTGCTTTTTAGTAGCTTATAGTATTATATATAGTAATATAGATTTTCTGTATCTAGTGACAAACAAACAAAGGGAAGGAAGTGACTATATCCCTCAAGGGACAACGCAAACAACCATATTTAAAATAGACAAAGCTAGTGGCCTAGAATCAACTCAGACGGCAAAGTTAAGATGGGGCTGGAAATTGGCCTAGAAATGCTGCTTACCGGTACATTTTTCCAAGATAGTTGAAAGATAAGATCCACATGCATCAGTAAGCCGGTTTCCAGAAAAGTTAAGCACTTCAAGTCGAGCAAATAGGACTGAGCATTCACATATCTGAGAGAAAAATGCAAGCTTTATAAATTAGCAAATTGGGAATGGCATTAAGGTCAAACAAATAACGACAAGGTTTTTATTTTTTTAAGTAGAGATTGATCAACAAGAATGTCATGGATTATAACTTTATGTTATTTTTTGGCAACAGGCTCTGATTCAAAAACTTTAGCAGCAAAAGTTCTTAATGGGAATAAGACAGGCGGTTGCTGATGGCGTTTCAGAGAATTTTATGCATATTCAATCACGAATTCAATTTTATGAAATATCTTTCCATTAAGATACCCTTACCATTTACCAAAGAAGATAATTGCACCAATTGAATTTAAAATATCATACCTAAAATCTCCCTTCAGCAAGTGTTAACATTTGAACAGGAGAAGGGGAAAGAAAAGACAATAATGTAAAGATCAAAATCTTTATCCGTGGAACCACACCTGAAACAATGCCGTCGGACCAAACCGATTGCAATGCAAGTCCAGAGTCAGGCCGCCATAAGATTGGCCTGATGCCATGAACACTTTCTGAAGTTTCTCCATTGTTCCATTTCCTAATATATAGAGATCCCATGTAAAGCCAAAACTATTGAATAGATTGCACTCACTTATATTTATACTTTTTATTTCTGGTTTTTATTTTCTTTTTGCCGGACTCATTTGAACAAAATATAGATGAGTTGAGAAGCGTGCAAGTGCGTGCACACACACACAACGAGCAGCTCCTCTTGGAGGAGCATAGAAGTAATCAAAATGCAATTGAGAGAAGCCCAAAAGCAAAAACGCCACAAAAAACAGCCAAATGTACCTAACATATTGTGAGAGAGATCAAGTATTGCAAATCTTTTGTGAGAAAGCAGTGCATTTAACAACGGAGTTACTGACAAATCTTGCAGGTCGCACTCAGTCACAATAATCTCATCATCTGAAACCTGGTTGACAAAATTAAACCACAATCAATATAAAATATAAAAACTCTAACTAAAAACTGTATTATTCACTAGACAATGTAGCCTATTCTCACATTCTGTGCAGTGCACAGGATCCACATCTAGTCAACAATAATTTAATCCAAAATTTTTGATTGAGAGTGGTTGATGAAAGCATGTTTTTGTGAACATTTGAGGGGAAGCTTGGTATAGCATCTCTTTTGTTGATATCATTGGGTCTGTTGTGGTTTCTTCGGGGTCTGTTCCGTAAATTGGAAGAGCTTAATGGGAAGTCAAGGTCGTCCGAACTTGGAGAGAAGCTAAAGTATGTGCAGATAAACTTGCTATGTACGGTATGGCTTTGGAGTTAGATAAACATATTGGGCTGGTTATGACGGATGTAATTGGACCATGTTTTCTGGGCCTTTGGAACCTTTTGTACACCAAAAAATAAAATAACAATGCACTGGACACAATTTTGGACGGGATCTCTCACATTTATAAATGAGACAATAAGATAAATGAATATGGTGTATTTAGAGATGAATGGCATGAAAGGAGATAATAAGAATAATAACGAGACATGAATCATATAAATAATTATATTTTTTACACCCGCCTTAAATGCATGAATGCAAGATGCTGTCATAGTTATAGACGTTTCTTTTATCTTTTGTGAAGTTTGGCAGCATTTGTGGACAGAATCTACGAGCGAAAAAATCAAGGTAGCAATCTTCCAAATCAAAGCTACAGTTCCTTGGAAGTCTTTTTCATAAGTGTTTTACCATCATTCATGAAGAATGCAATATTCATTCAATATAAAATATAGGAATCGCATTATTCATAAGTTATCCGCATGATATATTGACCTCCAGACAATACATGGCAAAGGTATTATATATAAAGACGTCCAAAACAATCTCCAAAAAAAGAAAAATCATGACTTTCCTTGCCAAATGGACAATGAGAGAATTGACACGACTACGTAGCGTCTTACCTCTAAATTGTATAGTTTCTTGAGTACCTTGAGATTTGGCACCTCGGACAATTCCTCGCAGCAGTCCATGTACATTTTTATTAAGCGCTTCTGAACCCATCCTGTAATGGGCAAAAATTAATTGCATATCTCACTTTCAGATGGTTATATTTGACATCGGTGTTAAAAGGAATACAGCTACAATACCGAGCAAGCCTATGACAGTTCTTGACCAGAAATTATATTAATAAAAAGAAGCTGGGTTAATTGTAGAAACCATTGCATGGTGAATGCCTAGAACATAAAACAGCTGTCTTACATACCATCAACGGAAACTTCGACCATATCATCTCCCAGATATTCCTTAAGATTTTCAACAGTTTCTAGGGATTCTAGATCTCTTCCAGCACATTTTATGTGCTGAATAATGGGCAACAAGCCTGCACATAAACATTTTAGTACAATCGAGTAAACTCTAAAGTAATATATAGAAGATAATATGATCTTATTTGCCGATATTAGTCGGGAAAAGGAACACTCCAGTTGGGAATTGCTTACCCTCAGATCTTTTCTCTCTAGGAAGCTGTAGATAATATAAGCATGCAACTTCAGACTTCAGCTGATCACTAGCAACAAACGAGGTTGCTTCTATGTAAATCAGGTCATTTTCAATCTTGACTGTAATATCTTGCTGCAATTAGAGAAAGGACAGGGGGAGAAAGATTAGAAAGCATACAGATCAGAAACACTGACAAAGAGCCAAAAGGATTGGATGAAACAATGAATCTCAAATAGATTCTTTGTATCGGAGCCATCACAATAGAACTCACATCTTGTTCAGTACTACGCCTCATGGGATAGGCGTCTCCATGGCGCAATAGTTTGCCAGAGACATTCGTATCACATTTTGAACAACTAGCAACATCAGGTTCGGCAATTATATCATTGCTAAGAGATCTACCACTGCTGGCAGTTTTTGTGGCACTGTGAGGATTCCGGCATTTGAAAGAACTACTGCATTCTTCAACATTAATTGGACATTTGGATCCATACTCTGAGACAACCTACCCATCAAGTATGCATATACTGGCTTATATGCGATTAAATATAAAAGAATAAAACACAAACTTCAAGTTAAAATTTATAGATTTTTACCTGAATTTTAGCAGCAGGACTGGCACCCGTTTTCTTACTCTTTACTGCAATTAGTAAAGTATCAGGCAGTACTTAATTTTGGTATTAAAAAGAAGGTTCAAAGCAATTAACAATCAAAACTCACTTGTATCAGAAGTAGAGAAGTCCTCTAACTGACAATCACAGGGCTTTCTCCTTGAATGCTCCATCTCATTGACATTCTCTTCCTCCTCATCATCATCAGAAAGGATCACACGGACACGTTTAAAACCAACAGCCTTCTGACTGGTAGTTTTTGGCAAACTTCTAGATGACTCCTGAGGTTCCTCGACAGAGTTGCTAAAACCTTCAATGGAACCTGCTTTTTGGGACGATTTTTTTCTGGACTGAAAGACTGACATCAGGGGCACGTCATCTTTCCAATCTTCTCGAGCAGTTGCCATGTTTGATTCAGACCCACTATTTGAGAGATAACCATCTGCTTCAGTATCAGTCTCAGAGCAGCAATCCTCTTGTATATCTTTTGGTTCAGGGTCTTTATCTATTGATTTCTTCAGCTGATCAATTATTAGTTTCAACCTCCTTCAAAGTTGAAATTTAATGATTAGAAATACACAGGTCCACTAGAAGGTCTTATGACTCGGGTCCATTAGTAATTCAACATAAAAGCAAAAAATATGCCTTCCATAAAAACTTGCCTAGTTTCATTCTCATCATCAAATCTTATCATGTTGCTATAGTGCATATTTTCCAGGGCAGAAAGCTGTACAGAAGGAAGGTTAGCTTGAACAGCAATCCTGTGATATCACGTCAGATGAGCAGTGATCAGAATAACCATCAAGAAAAGTTAACAAGGACACATCTATGCAACTCTAAGGGGAAACTTTTCAGTCTCACACTGGCTGCTTGTGCAATATCACAGATTTTACGAGAAAAGTATTTTCTTTTTTTGATAATTTATAGAGGCCAGGCAATTCAGCAAAATAATTTAATACTCATTATCTTAATAATGTAATTGTAATTTGGAAGTCAGGATTTACAACTGAAATTTTGGACCAAATTACCGTTTGGTCTTTTTATATGTAGAACTCTCTTTCAAGAGGCTCAAAGTGCATCCAATTATTAGAAATATATCAACCTCTTGAGAGAAAAGGACTCCATAAAATGATAGTGTTGGTTTATTTAGCAGTTTCTTTTGATTTTAATAAATGCACCTGAGCCTAAAGACATCCGCTCCTACAATAGACTTTTAGTAGGATTCTTAGCATTCATCATATATCAATTTTCAGGTTATTTGAATTTTAGTTGAAATCAGTTTGTTGAGCCTCTAATAGGCATGCCACTATCTTTAGGAATTTTTCTAGCAATTTTCTCACATATAATGGAAGAAAAATCCAATGTCTCGCATTAATGTTTACACAATCTCAGGCACACCAAAAGCATATGGGAAAAACTATTGTGTTCAAAATTAACCCAACTCCTTGGACAATGCATTATAGATGGAAATCAATTTCTATTTTCCATACACTTCATTTTTTGAAATAAAGTCAACCAGTAAATTTAAAAAATATGGATATTAGTACCTGTAGCTCTCTTCAAATGCATCTAGTGCTCCTTTCCAATTGTGAACAGAATCCAAAACATTGCCAATATCAATTTTCACTAATGCTTGGCCCTATAATCATTACCAGTAAAGAATAAGAATCAACCAAGTAGCATGCACATCATGGAAACCGTGACAGTATATAAACTATTAGACCATCGATTATCCCTTTATACCATGCAATTAAGAATTATAAACTCATTTACCAATTAAGTCATATACTATTTATTGTCTCACTTTCATGTCAAAATGTGAACTTTATTTTAAAAGATCATGCAGTGACATTAGCATCAAACCTACCTCTAAGTTACCAATTGTTTTGTACATATCCCAACTCTTTCTGTACCATTTGATAGATTCATTGAAATTTCTGAGCTTCTGGTATGATTCTCCAAGAGCCAGGTATGAATCACTGAGCTTTTCATTGTCACGCAATTCACTTGCTATTTCCTTCTTCTCCTTTGCAAATTCACAATGCTACACCATGACAATTCTCATTAAGGTAAATTGACATTCAATTAATTAGCCACACATAAGCATAGCTTTAAAAAGTCTCCACACACAGTTCATGCATATGGTTTCCCATTAATTACATATAACTAGGAAGGAAATGAACCACTAACATCTATACTTAGCAGAGAGTAACTGTACAAAATAGTGAAATACCTGTCCTTAATGAAACATTAGTATAGCAAACTAACAAAACATCTTTCCTATAAATCCAAAAGTAAAACTGAAAGTTTGAATGAACAAATCACAAACAAGTAAGAGACCCATGCTTCTCCAGCACTTCTCTCCTAAATTGACAATAAAATGTCCAAAAGAAAGAACTTTTCTCTGGTGAATTGCCCCATCAAAAGTTAGATGTTCGAAACATTTCTATTAAAGAGTCACTGCTAGTTTATGAGACAAAATAATGTCAATTTAACAAAATGATGATGCGCACACACAATACATAGAGAATAGATACCTTCTCCCATGCAAAAATCATACTTGAATTCCAAAGAAGGCGATCGAGGGAAGCATTTTGCTGCAGAAGATATTTACGCTCATGTGATGAGCCTCTTGCAGCAGCCAAATGTCTTTTAAGCTTTTTGAAGTTCTGCTCTTCTTTCTTTAATTCATCCATTACTTTGGCAGCTTTATTTAAAGTTCTGATATTTTCATCAATTTGCCTAACCAATGCATCCTCATCTTCCAAGGATTTCGCCAGAGTAAGTGCCTTCTCATAATAAGAACGTGCTTCATCATACTTCTGAGTCCTGTAATGCACTTCCCCAAGATTAATGTAGCCCTTTGCTTCTCCTTGACAATGTCCAATTCTTTTACAAATTTGAATGTCCTTCTCAATATGTTTTCTAGCTTTTTCCCACATTCTCAGTTCCATATATACATTTCCAAGGTTATGATGGAGCCTGCTGCGCCCATCATCATCTTCGCTGACCTCTTCTTCATTGCAAATCTCAAGTCCTCTAGTTAGGATTTTCCGAGCCTCTTCCAAGTTATCAAGTTCCATTTCCAGCATTCCCATATTGTTGTGTGCATCAATATATTCTTTGACAAAAGAAGACTTATTAGTTGGTGGGTCCTCCTTAAGAATCTTTGCTAGCTCCATAGCAGACTTAAAATACTTTTTTGCATTTCGTATTGAGAGATGATCATGTTCTGATCTTGAAAATAGTTCATGATAAGTACGACCGAGTTGGGTGCTGGCCCTTTGCTGCTCAACAAGGTCATTAGCATCCCTAGCGAGCTCCAAGTGTTTTTTCTAAAACAGAATAGGGTGTAAACATCAAATCAAATATCCAAAACGTAAACTGATATCCAGTATCCGATTTTTAAAACTGGAAAGTGAAATCAAAAGAATGAACCATCAATATGGTTGTTCGGTGCCAGTAGAAAAAGAAGAAATAGCATATGACAGAAAGTGATCAACTTGAGGAATCAAAGAAGTAAGTCTAAAGCATGATTAGGTAAGGAGTCTTAAAATACATCTTAATTGCATAACGATTCAATATCCCATTTATCAACGAAAGAGACTGCTGGTATAAGATATACTTCATCATCCCAGCTTAACCAAGGGAAATCCCCTTCAAGCCTCTTCTCTCAATCGCGCCTCAAGGGTTGAGATGTGACGGGGAAAATCAAATTAATTATTTCAGGAAAAAAAACCCTTAGAACCATACCTGATACGTTAGAGCTTCGCTGAAACGCTCAAGCCGCAGATAAATTTCCCCGAGAGATTGACAGGTAGGGAGCAAATGCTTCTCGGGCAAATATTTGAGAGAAATCTCATAATCTCTTCGAAACCAGCTGAGGGCCTCAACGTACTCTCCTCTATTCTTCACTATGTTTCCGATCACGTTCGCCCATCGGGCCTCCTCCTGCCTGTTCGCCTCGGCCTTCGCATTCCGGTATGCTTTCGTCGCCGCCTTCAGTTCAGTGTCATGTCCCGCCATTTTCTTTATTTACAGAAACGATAGAGAATGGCTCTGACGGTTATTGAATATCAGATTCAGAATTAAGTTTTCCGCATTTGAGATTCTGAATATTGTTCTATGACAGATTGGAACTTCCGCGCCGTCCCTTGGAGCTGGGAACCTCAACACCTTTAGTAAATTTCGATTCTCGCGCCAAAACCACTTCTTGTTCGGCCTTTTTTCCTCTTTTCTTTTTTCAAAATTTTTAAGAAAAATGTACAACAAGAAAGAAGGAAAAAAAAGAGAAACTCAGAACTATCAGATAAAATTATTATAAAGTCCTAAAAATGAAATCTAATTATGCTGCTTATTTCTTATAAGATTATATTATTTCTTAAAATCTCATTGATTTTTCCAAACTCAAAATACCACGGAGTCTACTCTCAAAATATAGAATTTTCGGGATTTAGAAAAAATCATTGAAGGGGCAAGTATGTAGGATGGATAACTAACCAATTCTCATCATTTAAGTTGTCTGTTTTATTTTTTTGTGAAATTGTTTATTAAAATTTCATAATCAAATAATTTGAACAATATATATACACTCTATTTTCATACTTCCTACTTTTTAGCAATCTTATCAATTCCTTCAGTTTTAAAAATATCCTAACATTCACCAGTAAGAATTAACACATATATAATAGATAATAAAATAAGTATTTGTATCCTACAAAGGCGCAGTTTAATTTTTTCTACTGTTATAAAGATTTTTTTAATATATGATCTTATAAATTTTTTATAAATATTTTTTCTACTGTTATAAAGTTTTTTTAATATATGATCTTATAAATTTTTTATAAATATTATCTAAATTTTAGAGTCGTGTTTTAATTTTAGTGAGAGACTGTTGTCAAATTTATCTAGACTTTTTCATCATAAAAAAAAAATTAACATTGTAAATGTCAGAACGTTGACTTAAATTTTTATTTCCAAATCACGGAAACATTTTTATTGGCATCGGGAATTTCATTTTGCAAGTCAGTGATGTATACAAAAAATATTCTTGTTGCATGGGACAAAATATACGAATATTTAATTTTAAGAGATTTTTAAAACACTAAAATTTTGTTTTTTGCCTACCAAAATATTGATTTAACCAATTGTGAAAAAATTTATAATCAGCACCCCACTACTTAGTGGGTGATAAATTTTCTGGATGACATAAAAATAATTAAATTCTATTAAACACATTTTTAATCAAATATAATTAATTATATTTATTACTTAATCATAGTAAAGTAATCAGTCCATCAATATATATAATTAAGACGTATAAATTCAAATTCAATTTCAACAAATAAATTGTGATTTCAGCCAGAAAATAACGTTAAAGAAAGAATAAAAATCTCAAACTAGTTCAAATGATTAATTGATCTTTTATTTTCAAAATGTTTTTAAATTTTTTATTTAAATAAAAATAGAATACCACTTGCAATGTCAATAGAATACCACTTGCAACGTCAATAAAATAGAATATAATTTAATGATAAAAGTAAGAATAAAAAAATATCAAAGAATCACTGTATTAAAGGTTGCATATTTTTCTCATATTACTATCTTGTAACTCTTTTTCCCCAAATAATCTAATACTTGGTGCCATTAATTCAAATTAGGGCAGTTTCATTATACTTAATGAGTTTGTGTGAAGGGTATCTTAAAAGAAATAGAAATAAATGAATTTTTTTGCCCCAAATTAAATCTAAATCAATATAAAAGTTACATTGGTTTATTAAAATAAAAGATGATGATGTAAAAATGATAATATTAATATTAAAAAACTAGTCAAAATCAATATAGTTTTAATAAGTTACACTATTTACACTTGCACTCTAAAGCTATGAACCAAGTGTGTGTGTATATATATGATTCTAACAAAAATACTAACTAAATTACTACTTCTGTCATGACCTTCTTCTGAATTCCACAATAGCTTCTGATCTTATTTTTTATGCTTCTTTAATTGTCTCTAGGTATTTTTGTTCAATCATATCTAACTCTATTTTCAACTCATCCTCTACCATAGATAGAGAAGAAAAAGTACAAGAATGGGTCGGGCAGTTCAACATATCATGACTCCCTAATTCTGAAGTCTTACTCCTATGATAATCAGGACATGCTTTCATTATGGATACAAAAGAGCATTCAGTTCCTACTGATACTCTAGGCAAGTTGAAGTCATGAAATGCAGAATCCGCAGATAAGAGTGAAACTAAAGATAACTTCTTATCGCTAATGTCAGATGTTCTAGAAACATGTAAAATTTCAGAACACAAATTATCTATTCTAATTATATTTCGATCTATGTTGGCATGAGATAAAAATTCATCCAAATTAGGGCGATGATAGTTTTCTAATACACTTGAGCTTTTAATCAGGGGCAAGATGCCTTTCTCTTTAGTAATATTATCCATGGAATCTTCACAGGGTTGTTTTTGTTTTGCAGATTCTAAATCTTTTTGTCCACCAATAGTTCTTTTACAACTTCGTAAAGCCAAATGAGCAATATCTACACAAGGTTTCCAATTAGGAACCAGATTAACCAATAACAAGTCCATCAGCTCGGCTATGAATTTTACATTTTGATCCGGAAGTTCCAATTGCTCAACAATCTCACTAGAAACAGAAATAGCAGTATCACTATCAAGGTAGAATAGGAAGTGAATATTTCTCACTTGACCTGCATTGAAATACCATAGTATACATTATTCTACCAATAAATTATAGCATAACTATTGAAATTAGAAATGAAGTTTTTAAACTTTTTTGCTAAAACTGCTCAATCTTACGTCAAGGGAACTACCATACTTATATAACCGAACAAAATTAACACAGATAATTGACTTCAAGTTAACACAAAATATATCTTTGAATACATGCTGAAACAAATATACAATAAACTTTTTAGTAGATATAAGTTCAAACATTTTGAGAATCAAAACAAAGCCAAGTTATTTTTGACATAGTTGTTGCTATTATATATGTATGTGATAGTTATTATGACAGATTGGATATTAATTTCTTCTCGCCTTTCTTTAAGGCCTGGACTGATGCTAAATTCAATTTCCATATTAGAAAATAAAAAAAACAAATAAATAGCAATCATACTAACAGCCTTGATCAGCTATCCGAAGACATATTGATAGAGTTCTCATCCTTTTCTTCCCTTTTTAGAGTGAAAATATCACCTCTCTTGGGGCTTCGTATCTCGACACATGGAAAACGTGGAGCATCCCCAGAACTATCATATATAGTGATCATAGGTAATTCACAAGTCTCATCAAGATCCAAAGAATTTGATCCATTACGTTGAGTAGCAGGACCTTCTGACACAAGAATATGTTCTCCAAAGGCTCCACATCTAGGGATAACAATATCTTATAATGATAGACGAAGATTTCTAGCCATACTGTTAATTTGAAGAAAAGGGTCCATCAAAAGCTCCTTGGCCGACATTCTTTGACATGCTGGGACTACAAATTTCTCAATAACTAATTTCATTTATAGATCTTTGACTTTAGAAAGAGAAGCAGGTTTTATACCTAGGACATCAAATATTGTATGACCAAAGTACTCAGCAGCAACAACTTATGGATTAAAATAAAAAGCTATCAATTTTCAAGTAGACGATACTCACCGATGAAACCTTCTTACATATCTGGGCTGAGTTTTTACATTCGCTATATGGATACTCAGAAGTCATCAACTCAAGCATACGCATTCCAAATGAATATACGTCAGCCAATTTATTGTAATTTTCATCATACAGCTAAGGTGCCATAAACTCAGGGGTTTCTACCAGAATCACATATATGTTGAATTAGTTTACAACCAAAGAGCAATGAGACAAATAAACATGGAGAATGATGTCAATGAGTTCTTCTAACCGTGTGATAAGAAAAATATGTAACTGCGTTGTTGTTTTTTTCAGATAAAAAATTTGTTTGCTGTTTTAAAGTTTTAACTGAACATAAAAAGAAGAGTAAAATGGTGAGAAACAGAATAACATACCAATTACACTCTCAGCATTAGCCCGTTCCAAGAAAGTTGTGAGCCCCAGATCGCCAATTTTAACTTCACCTTGGTTTCCATTGATAAATATATTATAACAATTCAGATCCCTATGTATAATAGGTGGGTTGTGACTTAAACCTACAAAAATCTGTCTTGCCCATATTTTGACAGCCTTCATGTCAAACTTCTTGTGCTTCCTACGATACCTAAATCATCCATGAGGCTTTGCATACCCAATACACTTCTCTGAGCTTCTTGTCCTCGCCACACTCATCTATGCCTTGCTAGGCCCTAATAATCCTACCAAATACGTGAAGACACAAGAATAAAACTATATCGTACATGGTAAACACACGGATTGTTTGATGTATCATCAAATTTAAAACAAAAATGTGAGAGATTCAAAAGGAATAAAGAAAATAATTCCTGATTACAGCTTACTCTTTGACAAATTTCACGGTGAATATGTTGCAGTGAATAAGAAACAATTCAAAATTCACAATGTACGATAATTGCATCGGCCGAACTCGAAAATCGCATTCATCAAATCAAAATAATGAAAATGTGCCGTGGTTTTATCTGTTAATGATTTGCTATCCAGAGGAAAGTTTCTCAAGAGGATAAGGATAAAAGGGCATGAGAGGGAGAATGGATAGAGAGGAGATCGAACCCTAATCAGAATTGGGATCAATCACGTACCACCACCCCCACTTGGAACAACCCCAAACCAGGTTTCTGGTCAAATTTTAATTTTAAAATTTTTTAAAATAAATAATTATATTTATTAAAAATATTTATAAATTAAATCATAATTTTAAATAAATTTATAAAAATAACTTTTAAAATAAAATATTTGTAGAATACTTATTTATTATTATTTGTTTTTTATATTCTCTTTTCTTTTCTCTTTCTTTTCTTTTCTGTTTTGCTTTTCTTTTTCTCCGTCGATATTGCTGTGCCTCTATTGTCGTCATTTTTCTGGTCGCCTCTATCACTCCTCCTCTCTGTCTATCAATCCTCTCTCATCCTTAACGCTGGTGTTTTTGCTTCGTCCCTATCTGGCGTCAGTGCTTAACGAAAAAAAAGAGGGAAGAAGAGAGTGAAAGAAGGGAGGATGAAGATAGTGAACAGTATTTTCATAAACAATCGTAAACAATAACAATGAACGGTCGTTGACAATAAACAGCCTATAAATATAAGATATTATAATTAATCTTTTTAACTTATATTTAATAATTTATTATTTATAAAAATATTTTTAATAATAACTATCAGAACTATTTTTTTATATAAATTTTATTTTAATTTTTTTTTAATTATTTATTTTTTTTATAAATTATTTTCTAAAATTGATCAAACCGCCCTAAACTAGTGACTATTTATACCCACCCGCGTCCCTATAAATATCCTGTTATTTTTTAAGACGTTATTTTATCACGTTCCCCCACAAGGCCTACGATTATTTGATACTCGGTTCATTTATATCCCAGTCGATAATTTAATAGGTTATTTAATAATTTGATAAATTCTATAAAAATAAAAACAAACTTCAACATATTTAAATTATTTTTAAGCTTTATAACTTATTTTTCATTTTTTATCCTCATCATTAATTTAAAAAATAAAATAAAACGTGGAATGCTCCTGGGAAGCTTGCTTTATGGCTTTCTGTGTTGTGGTTATTGATTACTACGTGTATTCATTAATGTTATTGGTTCAAAAGAGCAACGAATACTTAGCTTAGCCAGCTCCGATTCGCATTTAGAAAAATCACATGGGCTGGGGGTTTTGATTCATTATTTATTACCTGTATATGTCTCGAATTCTTGTAATTTCTATTTGATACATTTGCATTTTGCACTTGCACCGATATATAATTATGTATTGTAGGATGCTAATAATATCCATGTGTGTTGCGCATTTAGTCGTTACATTTAGGAGTATCATTATTTCAGGACTTCTATTTCATCTAAGATTTTCTCTGCAGGTTTCACTCTGTCATGGTTTAGATCGATCGATCGATACATGTATTTTCCAGAATTTGCTATGCCCTGTTGCTTTTCATCACACACACACAAATTTCCCCATATCAGTGACTAAAATTCATATTTTGACCAACACGGCCTTTGGTTCAAGGACATGTTCCCATCTAATGATAATAAATTCAGTATAAATACACCATTTCGAACCTAAATCAGAATCAAAATCCTACATAAAATGAGAGAAATCGACCAGCCACACGAATCCATATCCCACGGTACCGGTAGCGAATACTTCTGCAGGAAAACAAACGAGACCAGAATCTGTCTTACTTGTTCTGTGGTATATGGTAATCAAGCAGCAACACTCGTCAATGATCCAAGAATATGCCTTCACTTCTGGCCGTGTGGTATATATGGTAGCAAGAAACAACACATATGATGTTTCACCGACGTCGTCGACGACCGTATTTTGCTCATCGCTGGTCCTTTGAGACTTTATCTAAAGCATCAAAAACATATGGCACAGTAACATCCTCCACAATAACGGTCTTATCTCTAGACTTGGAACCGGTACCTATTGATACTTGTCTTCGTTTTACTCCTAAAACCTGAAATATGAGCACAGACTAAAATGTCCATAAGGTGTGTATGAAAAAACAAGGAGGGTTGAAGGGTTAGTGACTCAATAGAGAACTAGAAAAGGTAGCCATGTCAAACTAATTACATTAATATGTTTCCAACCACAAGAAACATAAAGTGAAAATGTCAATTATTATTGATATCATCAACCTACAGAGCACCATTATACTATCCACACCTCTAAAAAAGCAGAAAGTGAGCAACATCAGATTAGAAAGCGTATAATAAAATAAAGTTCATTTTGGTGGAAACATGAGTCTAGAAGGTCATGATCTCATGGTAAATGTCATGAGTTCTTGATAAGATCCAATGACATTGTACAATCCAGCTTAAGTCATTTAATGAGATGAGGTTTTATTGTTGTTGTATAATTCCATAAGGTAGATAAACCAAAAACTAGACTAATGGTTATCTATGTGGATGAGGAACCAATCCCAAAAGCTGACCATCTTAAATGTGAAACTTAATATCCCACGTCTCCATTATAGACAATGCAAGGAAGAAGCAACAAGCCAAGCAGGAACAAAGCGGCTACTGATTCCAACATAAAATTAGATAAACCAACATGAAGAAAGATTTACAACTATGTGTACGAAAGTCTAAGAGTACCAATATTTAGAATATGATCGCACAAAATTGTTTATCCTCCCTGTTTCTACCATAGCAAGAAGATTTCCCAAACTAGGTTAGGAAAAAAGAAAAAATTATCCTCCAAATTTTAACTTCTGATACTGGAAACTCATGAATATGCTACAGTTGACTCTGCTCTCTCTCGATATTAGGGCTTCGACATCTCTCCTCAGTGAAATTTCGTTTTCTAAGATACAAACTGAATCAAATTCAGGGAAAATAAACTAGAAAAACAATAAACAAAAGAAGAGCGAGCTTACGGAGCTTATGTAATCAAGAAGGGCGGCATTTGCTTCTCCATCCCTGGCCGGTGCGTCAATTTGTACTCCTACAGCTTCATCACTGATATCTACAATTTCATAAAGATTAGGAACAAAACCCAGAGAACACAAAATTGGATGTATATCATCAACAAAAGAAAAGAAAAAAAAAAAACTAGAGAAGTACCTGTTACGGAAGCAGTTTTGGAACCGGGCTTGGCGTGGATGGTAATAGCGACGGAAGAAGGAGTCATGGATCGAATACAAGAAGGCCAATTGTTAGCTTTTGCTGTTTGAGATGGTTCACTCTTGTCAACCTTCGCCTTACCCCTCTTCGCCGGCGGCATTTTAATTTTCTGATTACACGAGAGCATCTCTCTCGAGAAACTGCTGTGTGTATATATAATATTTATATTTATATATCAATATCTATATATGTATAGAACTTTTTTCAAGAGAACGCCACGTAACGGATCTGAATCGATCTGGCCTTTTAAAAATGGAAAATAAAATAAATTATAAGGCATTCGGTCCCTTTTGATCTGAATCAGATAGCCGACAAAAAGTTATCGTTTCTGCAAATTTCCTTTTTGAAATTAAATATTCATGCTCGGTATTTGATTAGTATTATTTGGGGCTAGTTTCTTGGAATTGCAAGTTTGCAATACAGAAAAACGAAGAGCAAAGGGAGTTTCATTGGCAAGGAGCTAGAAATTCGATATAGCCAGACGATGGGGGCATCCAGTTCGACGGAGCAGAGCGTTTCGACGGAACAACGGGAGGTGGAAAACGAAGCATCTTCCACGGGTGCTCTTCCTATGCTTCGGAGAGCTTTCTCCAAGTTTGCAGATCCCGAAACAAATGCCGTTCCTCGTGAAAATTTACAGGTACTGAAAAACATTAATAAACTCTCAATTTTACGTTTTTTTTTTTCATTTTTGGGAAGTGTGGAAATATTCAATTCTGATGAAAGAAAGTCAGAGTAACTGATCATAATGATGTTAAGTCAGTTTTGGTTTCTTATATCTGTTAAAATCAAGCGGGCATTCCCAACAGTTGAAAAAAATACTTCAGCCCAACTGCTCTAAATTGATGCTTGCGGCTTTAGATAAGAATTCCCCGTTTATTGGTTATTCTTTATATTGTTCTGTTATCTCTCTGGAAGATCTTAGTTATTGAATATTCCACAAAATGCAATGGATCATCACTAATTACTCTTCAATGTGCAAGTATGTGGAGAGATGAGGTCTGCTTTTTGTTGAAGTCATTCACGGTTTCATTGGAGGGGTAATAACTAGGCTTTTAATCTTAGCCACCTGTGAATTCGTTACTATGCGGTTTGACATCGTTAGTTACTTGTAATTAAATTGAATTTTAGTTCAATTCGGGTCCGTGTAGAAAGAAGATGAATAATCATAAATGTTCAAAAATTTTGTCACTGACCAAGATTTGAGAGAGGAATTTTTTAGGTTACTTGCTATCTTTTGTAAATGTGTTCACCATAATTCTTATATTCGTTCAATGTTCTATCTTCTCTCTGATTTCTAACATGTAAATATATTGTTTTCAGCAATGCTTTAGTTTAGTTTACAAAGTTCAAAATGATGCCAGCAACATCCCCAAGTTGTTCCCTGTTCTGTTAGATCACTTGGGCCCATCCATAGTTGACCATTTTTTTATGCCTGCCAAAGAACAAATTACTTGGATTGAATTTGTGAGGGGTTATAATAAATGCTGTGCAAGGATGTCTGCGTCTATGTCACTGAATATGCTTCTCAGAGCATTGCATTCAACTGCTGGAAGAGCTAATGTGCCTGTCAATTTGGAGTTTGAATCTGATGATACTGATGGGAAAATAAATGGGTCACTTCTTCCCAGTGATGTACTTTTGCTTCTTCTCATGTGCTGGTCTATGTCATGGGACTGTAGAAGTTTGAAACACTCAGAACGCAAAGCAAGTCTTAGTCCACCAAATTTGAATCATTTGGTACTATCAGCCATCACATCCTGTGCGAATATTGACAATGGCTTGAATGTATGGGATAGTGACTTCTCAGGCTCGGAAGTTCAAATTCCTGCTGGAAAGTTTGTTACATGGGTTTTGAGTACAGTACCGTGCCTCTCGGATTGTTTGAGTCAGTTTTTTCATGCAAGACTGCAAAACCAAGCCACTGCAGAGGTAATTCCTGCATTCAAGCTGAACTATTTGCCATCTTTATTTCCACCTGTTCAACATAATTTCGGTGTATGCCAAAAATTACACTCTTCTTGTAACATGTTTAGCTACCTAGTGTTCTGTGATTATTATTACAAATCAGTCCAAAAACTATCCTCCCCGATTATTAATTAGTTGAAAATTGAAATTAAATTTAAACTGGACCTAAAAACCTGGTGCGTTGCATGGTCTCTTTAGAATCTTTCATGAAGAGCCATTAATTTATATCAGCCCTATTTTTTGTTTCTTCAACCTTGCCTTCCTGCTGACTTTGTTGAGTGAGCTGCAACTACTTCCTCACATCCTTTTCATTTTCAAGCATACAGTGTAACTCAGTTAGTCATGTTTGTATTAACTCTGTTAGTCATGTTTGTATTTCTTTTTTCCCTTAAAAAATTATTTTCCTTCATCAAATTGAGATGTTAGGTTTTGATCATTATATAAGTTGGTGGTCAAACAGCTTCCTCGAAGTTGTTTCATTCTGTTATTGAGTTGATTATCATAGCATTTGATAATAGTCAAATAATTGAATTTTTTTCTGAAATTCTAGAAGGATGTCAATGACCGTGTTTAGCTCTCCTTCACATTTTCCTTTGAGGTTACTGCTACTGGGGAATGATAATTGTCTTGAAGACCTTTGCCCTTAACATTTACACCACTGTATATGGTATAGTGTAACTTACTGGGCACTTTCAACTAAGCTTATGTCCAAGAATTAATTGGTTAAAACATTTGCTTTAAGACATTGCATGAACTGTAATAATATGCTTTGCCTGTCATTGTACTCGCTTAGCCCTGTTTTCCAAACTTCTTTTGATTCAATAATATAGTTTATCTGCTTTTTAACATGGTTATTATAGGACCAGAAAATATATTGCATCTGGCTCTAAGGTGTGTTTAGATGGAATAATTTCCTGATCAATGGCAGGATGAATCAGTGCCCTCTAATTCCTCTGTCGGGGATGTTTCATTAACAACAGAATGTGATAATAACATTTTAACCCACGGAAGGGCATGGGCAATTGGTCTTACACAGAGAAGTACAATAAATGAAGAGATATCAGAAGTGTGTTTTCCTAGAAGTGAAGATGGAACGGATGAAAGACTTCTTTATAGGTTCGTATCTTTGAATCTTATATATGGCTTGATCCCTCACTTATGCTTTAACAGTGACTGACACCTGCTTGAATAAACAAATTCTTCGTAACTGCTTAGCATTGCTAAAATTGGGGATGAGTTCCTCATTTTGTACTACTGCTTCACAACATTGTGCATTCTGTCTGATTTTGTTATCTACTTACTCGTAGTCTTGCTCTCTTGTTAGCCTTTTTCTTGCGAGACTTGACATTTGGAAAAAGATTGGCTTTGACATGGAATGTATAATATGTTATAGGTCATCTGCTCATGGGAAAGGCCTAAACAGATTTTGGTCTCGTGTTGAAGGTTACAAAGGTCCATTGCTAATTTTGATTGCAGCAAGTTCTGGACAGACCCAGGAGGGAAGCTCCACTGTTAGGAAATGGGTTATAGGTGCGCTAACTAATCAGGGTTTTGAAAATAAGGATCTGTTCTATGGAAGCTCGGGATGTTTATATGCTATAAGTCCAGTTTTCCATGGATTCGCACCTTCTGGTAAGTGGCCTGTTTAGTTTGCTATTTATTGGAGAGTGGGAGTTTGGGAGGGGATATTTTTTCTTTCCAGCATTAATTGTTTGTTATTATTGACAGGGAAGGAAAAGAATTTTGTTTATAGTCACTTGCATCCTGCTGGTAAAGTATACGAGCCTCGTCCAAAACCTGTGGGGATTGCATTTGGAGGAACTATGGGAAATGAGAGAATATTCATTGATGAAGATTTTGCAAGAGTAACTGTTCGTCATCATGCTATTGACAAAACTTACCAGCATGGTCCTCTCCTTCCAGACCAGGTATAATTCTATGTCTGAGAAGATTTAATGTGTTGATGTTGAGCTTGTAACTGAACAGTAACTAAATGCGCCGACCAGAAAAGTACTGTAATCCTTCCTGATGATAAAATTTCTAATAAGAAGCTAATGGTGAAAGCTTTGAAGAGAGTTATTGAAAGTTAGAACAACATGGACTGGGATTGTTAAAGCACTATGGCTATTGAGCAATAGTGAACTTTGCTTGTCCAGTGACTCCAGCTTCTTGAGCTGTCATTCGTTGGCTTATGATATGTTTCATTTTCAGGGTTTTCTGGCTGTCGAAGGTTTGATATCAGAAGTGGAAGTTTGGGGACTTGGAGGGCTTACGGCAAAGAAAGTGCAAGATTCATATAAAAAGAGAGAAGAACTTTTCACTGAGCAAAGACGAAAAGTAAAACACCTGATCCCACTCTTGTTTTATGAATTAAACTAGATGATGAATCAATAGAAAGTGTAAATAAATAATATGTTATGCTCTTTTGCAGGTTGACTTGAAGACATTTGCAAGCTGGGAGGATTCTCCTGAGAAAATGATGATGGACATGATGGCTGATCCGAATGCCGTTCGAAAGGAAGACCGGTAAGATGTACCCCACGATTTCTTGTAGCAGAGAGTTAAGCTGTTTATGAAATGAAGATCACACATTAAATTGTGGTAGCTCGTTGTTGTTTGAGAAATTTTGTTGGTATGATATTGTCTCGCACGCACACATACATTCGTGTTTATATATGTATGAATGTAATTTCTTTACAAGTACGATGTGGTACTGAAAACTGTAAAGCAGCTTCCGCTTGAGCTTGAACTCGTGTATTTTCACTGGAATCACCATGGATGTTATCAAACAAATAAAATATGGACCATGGTTTCATGCTTTGGAGGAAGCCACTTTCAGACGATAGTTGTATTTCTAACAACGAATTTTGAGTTGCTGATAGGGCTATTATTTCACAATCAGTTTAAATTTGTAGAGAAAGCAGGGATTGATAGGTATTGATTATTTTACATGCAAGTAAGATAATTAAGAATAAGAATGAATCCTATGCATATAAGAAAATAATAAGATTATACTTAAAAAGGATTAATTTGAAGTTACAAGCTTATTGAACCTATAATCTTCAATTCCCTTATAAAGAAGCTCTCATGTTACTAAGTCATAAAGTCAGCTTTAAATAAACGAGTAAATTCTAACAACTTAAAATTAAAAGTAAGATCAAACTGTGACTTATTATTTACAGATAAATTTTCATGCTATTAAGTGATAGCGATTGGCATCACTGTATTCTAAAGATGGAAAATACGAAAATCAATACTATCACTACATGGGCGAGGCAGATGAGTTTGGGGATTGTGGAGTTTATTATTATGGGTATCAAAATGACAAATCTTTATGAGGATGGCCTCTAATTCTAACTTGGTACTTACAACCCCGCATGCCACTTAAAGTGGGCAACATGAATTACCTAACAAAGTACCCTTAAGATCAACCAATCAATGCAAACCCAACCCCTCCAAAAAGTGATCATTATTCAATCCTCAAAAGCGTCAAAAAAAGGATCAAATTATGTATACCATCTTCGACCAAGATGAGAAAACAGTGTACCGTCAAGCACTGAAGTTGGAAATGAACATACATGAACCAATTAAACTGAAGCATAGATGATAATGGATTATAATATTGATGACACAAGTTGAGCTTAGATTATGAAACAATATGAAGGGGTTAGGCTAAGATCCAGGCAAGCTCTAGAAATCTATATTATTAATAATATATATATTTATTAAAAAAAGTTAGTTCGAGTGGTAAACGGCTCGATATTATTTAAAATAAAGTTTCGAATTTGAGCCTTAGCGTATACAAAAAATTCTCGTTGAGAAACTCACTTACTGTAGTTAGATATACGACGCGAGTCGAATTCGGATGTAGTCAGAATAAAATTATAATAAATCCAGTGGAAACTAAAAAAAATAATATATACATTTGTATGCGTCGCTCTTGTCAAATCACCACTAGGGTACGCATTACTATAAACACCGTGCCAATCAAACTCCATTCACTTTTCCACCCAACAAAATGCTTTTAGGGTGTGTTTGGATTAGCTTTTGGAGAATAGATTATGGGAAGAATAGATTCTGGAGAATAGATTTTGGGTAGAATAGATTTTGGGAAGAATAGATTTTGGGAATAAAGATGTTTGGATGATTAGTAGTAGAATCACTTTTTATATTGGTAAATTACTAAAAAGGGTATGATATTATTAAAAGTAAGAGAGATGAAAGATGATAGAGAAGAAAGAGGAGAGAGAAGAGAGTGTAGAGAGGAGAGAGGAGAGAGAAAAAGAGAGATAAGAGAGGAGAGAAGAGAGAGAAAAAGAGAGATAATAGAGAAGAGAGAGGGTGTAAAAAAAGTAAGGGTATAATAGTAATTGGATAATCCAAAACCTAGGTTTCAAAGAAAAAGCTATTTTCAGTAGCTTATTCAAAACTTAGGTTTCAAACCGAGATTTTGTCCAAAATCAATTCTCAACAAAAATTGCTGTTTGTATGAAAATTTTCCAAATCGAGGTTTTGTCCCATAATTGATTCTCAAACCATGGTGCCAAACAGGCACTTAATATATTCAGTTTCCAGTTTGAAAAGTACCCCTCTAGGGTTGAAAATAAAACAAACTTTTAATAGTGGCGTATAGTCTGCTTAGAGCATATAAAACGTGGCCTATTTAAAAAATAGGTTAGAGTTCTATTTAAATACTTATTAATTTAAATCGACTAAATTTTTTCTTTAAAAACTTAGCCTACTAACTTATAGATCTATAAAACGTGGCCTATTTAAAAAATAGGTTAGAGTTCTATTTAAATACCTATTAATCTAAATCGACTAAATTTTTTCTTTAAAAACTTAGCCTACTAACTTATAGATCTAATTTATTTAATTATATATACGTTATAAATAGATTTAAAATATATTTAAAATTTTTTATATGTAAATATGTATATTTTAAAACATTTTAAAAGCGTTCATTTTGTGAGCTTTAATAGGCCAAAACCTACTTATGATTTTAAGGCTTAAGATAGGAAGCTTTTTCAGTAGGTAGGCCTCTAAAAAAATTTTAAACCTGACATGTATTTTTAAAAGCTCATGCTTATACTTATGCATACTTTGGCAAAACTTGGCCTAGCTTAATCTATTTATATCCAGGATTTATTTCTACGAGTTTTGAATGGGAATTAGATCTCAAAAATTTATAATATGAATTTTTATTAGGAGAATAACAGTTAGATTCTGAAAAAAAAAATTTAAAGAATATTCTTAAATACTAATTTAAATAATTGTAAATGGGAGTCTTAGTCGTGAACTAAGAATTATATTTGAAATATAAATGCCCAATTTGCAATCGACACTCCTAAATTTGTAACAATCTAAAAATTTATTTTCAATTCATTTTAATAAAAAAATTTGTCAAAAACTTAACTGTAATTAAATTAATATTTTAAAATCTAAATGCATTCTCATATGTTTATCTTTTATAAATTTAAGTCTAAGTATTATCCTATTAAAGGTGATTGTATTTAAAATACTATTAGATATAAACACCTCTCTTAATGAGGATTAAACCTTAGTTCGTCATATTGTGGGAAACTAGATTATTATACTTGGTGTCATGTATTTATTTTATGTGCCTATTTGGATAAAAAATTAGAAAAGAGTTTATAAAAAAAAAGGATTTTGGATAGCTTTTAAAAAAAATTAGAAAATAGTTTTTGAAAAAAAAAATAGTTCTGAATAAATGAATATTTGGATTAGTTATTACTAAAAATATTTTTGTAATAAAAAAATTACCAGATTTTATTAAAAATAGCAGAGAGGGGGTGGAGAAAAGAGAAGAGAGAGAATGTAAAAAAAATAAGGGTAAAATAGTAATTGGGTAGTCTATAAGCTCTTTCACTGTTCTAGAAGTTAGTCTCAATAGCTTATCCAAAATTTTGGTTTTAGATCCAAAATTTTTTTTGAACAAATATAGTTATTTATTTTAAAATTTCTCTAGACTAAGGCTTAGACTAAAAGTTTTTTTTTTTTTACATCTAAAATAAAACCTAGTTTCCAAACACATACTAAGGGTCGGTCCCACCGCGTGGGCCTGGAGAAAGAACAAACATAGTGAGGTCCAGCCCGCCAAAGTAGTGGGTACATGTAGTACAGGCTATAGCTAAAAAGGACTACTTTCAATTTAAAGGCAACTTATCCACTTATCCTCCTCCATCTTTTCACCAATTGTTATTAAACTAATATTCTTTTATTACTTGTATTGAACTTTTTCTTTTCTTTTCTCTTAATAAAAAAGAAAAAGAGAGAGAAGGCTTCTCCACTTGTCTCCTCTCCGTGTATCTTCCCCAATACAAATCATTTATAAAATATACACACAAAGTATACTTTAATTTCCTTGCTTTGTATTAATCTGAGATTAAGCCGAAAAGTAGCCACAAATCAAAAACTCAAGTTGCACATCAGAGTATTAATTAGACCAACCCATTTAACCAAACTGATGTATTAATTAATTAATAAATAAATTAGTATATCAACAGATTGCGATCTAACTAGTTGCAGGATTTGAAGATTTTGAATCTTCTTCATATACTCTGTTTAAATCTGAGTATTGGCGTATAACATGACATGTTGCATTTTTATGTACTAAGAAATATAAAGCTATTATTATTATTATTATTATTAGATAAGATTAATTGTACTGTAATTAAGCTGGCCAGCCACCTTTTGTTTTTGTTTTGTTAATCAAACTTTCCAGCTGGAGGTTGCAAATTGCTGGTATGTTCGGTTTTTTCAAGTAATCTGGAGCGGTTAACGTCTAATCTTTCAGATTCAAATCTGAATGATGCAAATAAAGATTAATGCTGATAACAACATGCATTTATCCACAACATCAAAAAGAAGAATGTTATAATCTGCCCTAAAAAGCGGTTTTAATTAATTTAAATAGATTAAATAATTTAGATAAATTATTTAATTATAATAAATGTGACATGATCCCTCTAAAATATCACTGTGTAATTTTAGATTACATGTCAATTTATAAAGTTAGGTAAATTAAATTAAAAAAATAAAATGAATTGGGGTCTAACAATAGTAGAGCGTTAATCCAAGTAGAATCTTTAGCCACTTAAGTACAAGCTTTTAAGTTTAACTCTATGTAAATGTAAAAAATAGTTTTAGGAAAATTAGGCAAAACCAAACATTTGTCAAGTGTTATGCTATCAATACTTTTGTTTTTTGTTTTTTGAGGAACTAGGACAGGAAGAGTAGAAACCATGTATCCCATCTTTTTTGTTTTTTGAGGAATTAGAAAGGAAGCTAAACTAGTTCTATAGGATCAAGTCTAGGACCTTCCTTATGCATAGAAGGCATCTTTTCCTCTCTCTTTTTATCCTTTTGGTGACATATATGTATACATGAAAATCATCTTTAATTTGCTATTAGGACAATGCGCCATGGACTTGAAAAACCGTATGAATAATAGACACTAAACAATCCCTTTCTCAGGCGAAGCTAGTAATCCTAGAATCGTAGGATCAAGAAACAGCACAATATTATGAGACGATTTATGATTCTCCAAAACCCTTAGACACGTGGCACTTCCTCTCCCAATTATTTATTCACAAAAAACATGAAACCCTTCTAAGTGGAGCATCCATTTTCTCTCCTAAATCAAATCTCAATCTCAATCTACAAAACACACCCTCCTACCAATATCTAATCTCAATTATGTAACATTTTCTCTCTCTTCCTCTCTTTTAGTCTTTTTCCTATATATATATATATATATAATCCCTTGAACCCATCTTCACCTCTAATTCAATTCTTCACCAACAAAACAACAAACAAACATGTCTGCTTCTGCAAATTCTCGAGTACTCTTCCATGGCCTTCATCAATTCCAGTACTCTAGAAGGTTACTGTTCCTTAACTACTCCCCCCTCAACTCAACCAACAACAGCACCTCGACAGAGTCATCAATCCTCGGAGATGCTAACTTCAATGCGAATGTTATCATGGTACTGTGTATCATCTTGTGTGCTCTCATCTGTTCACTGGGTTTAAACTCCATCATCAGATGTATCTTAAAGTGTTCCAATATCGTCATCCCCAATACTAATAACGACTCATCAAACCCTACTCCGGCTCGAGCGGCCAACACCGGAGTGAAGAAGAAGGCATTGAAGACTTTCCCTACAGTGACCTTCTCTTTTGAGTCGTTGAAGCTCCCAGGTTTGGACACAGAGTGTGCGATATGTCTCTCGGAGTTCGACAATGGCGATCGCCTTCGGATTCTTCCAAAGTGCAACCATGGCTTCCATGTTCGTTGCATTGACAAGTGGCTCAGCTCGCATTCGTCCTGCCCTAAGTGCAGACACTGCCTTATTCATACGTCATGTCAGAAGAAGATCGCAAAGTCATCTTCTTCTGTTGCTCCTGCTGAAACTATTGTGAGCATCGCACCTTTAGAACCTGAGGCTATGGTGCGTAACTATAGCTAGGGACGTAATTAATTAACTTCCATCTTTATCGATCTTATCTTCCTCTCTATCATGTCATAAGTGTATATATAGAGTTGAGAGATCCTGATGAATTGTTTTAATTTCACCATTTACCCTAAGTGTTAATGTAGCTTTGCATTCTTTTTCAATAATATATAAGCTATTTTTCAGAAGTTGGCAGATTAACTCGTAACAATGATGATATAGGCAGAGGCAATTAATAATAGAGTATATGAAGCTGTGGGGGTTGATTAAATTTAAAAAAAAAACTAAGTGGGGACTGATTCCCTCTTTCAATATCCACTACTAAAATTTGAGGTTATATTACCCTATAAATAATGGTTTTGAATTTATAGAGTGGTCATTTATAGGAACACCCTTATTTGACGTCATTATTTAACCATCATATATATAAACTAACAAAAATATTATAGTTAAATAGAGTAAACATATATCAAATACTACCTCCTCCAGTTATTAATATAATATCTACTTAAATAATTTAAATAGATTAATAAAATTAGTTAAGTTAGTTATTTATAATAAATATATGTTAGTTTTCTTGAAATATCTTTTTTAATCATGTACATTTGAAACTACATTTAATATGTTCAATCATATAGAGTATTTCGGGGGGAAAATTATAATTTTATGAGACAGTATATTAAAATTTTATATTTAAAATTAAAGTAGATTCTCTATCTAGATCTTATATTTAAGACCGAAGGGAGCAAGTTTTATTCAGATTTAGTCTTCTAGTTGAGGGAGAGGAAATTTGACAGATATAAACAATAATCTTCAAATTTAATGACATATTTGATACAAAATCATTAAATAAGTAATGGGTTTTTTCAAAAAGAAAAAAAAAAGCGGGCTTCCCCCTAAAATATGAAACATAATTTACTTACTTAGAACAGAAACAGTAATCAATGAGCAATTTCAATTAATTCCAATAGTAGCAAGTTACAAGAGTTCAATTCTTACATATACCAATTTCCTAAAACTTAGACACTAATTCTAAATAAATTAAATTTAAAAAAATTACTTATATTATATGAATCGGAAAAGTAGTATAATCAATAATTCAACATCGATGGCCTCTAACCTATTCCAAGTTGTACATAACCCCGCATGCTCCTGAAAAATGGGCAACATTACATTACCTAACAAAGTGCCCTTGAATAAATCAACCAATGGATACAACTCCAGCCCCAAAAATTGATCATTATTGAATCCTCAAGAGCATGAAAAAAAGATTAATTATATAAACCATCATTGACCCTACAAATATATAACTTAATTAGAGAGTTGATCTTAAGTTTAAATATAAAATATATTTTATATATTTATATTTATCAATTTTTTCTCAAATTACTCATATTGATACTCCAATACTAATAATCAAATAAGAGAGAAAGTTAAAAAAATATTATAGCGTTTTAGAAAAAATAAGTCATGTTAATTAATTTAACAATCTTTTTAATTTAATTAAATTTATTAAATATATCTTATATTAAAGACTGAAGGGTAATATACAATTTTAAGTTGTGGCATTTGTGTGCCTACACACTCATACTATACATTCAAGCCACGGAAAGGTGTAAATGAATAAGAATCAAACTTTAAGTATAGTATAGATAAGAGTGGATTATTAATATTAATGACACAATTTGAGCTTATATTATGAAACTAGAATAAGGGTTAGGCTAAGATGCAAGTTAGTTCTAGATCAGTAATAATATATAAATGTATATACATACATATGCTTCACTTTTTTCAATCGCCCCCACTGGGGTTACAAACACCACTCCAATCAAACTCCCTTCACTTTTCCACTCAAGTGCTTTTAATATAGTAAGTTCCCCCCGGGTTTAAAATACAAAGACAGAGCTTAGATTAATAAAGGAGAAATTGAGAAGATCGTATATTGGGAACTAGTTGCGCAGAAATATACAGAGATAAGAGCTTAAGTTTCGCTTAATTAGCTAGTACAATGTAAAATCTAATAGATGTCATGACTAAGAAAATTAATTATTTTGTTTTGCATTTTAGTTAGACTTATTTACCTATATATGTAATAAAAGTTATTAATATACAGCATCAAGTCATCACAAATATATATATAAGTAATTACTTTCTATGATTCTTATTATAAGGTATTTTTAATTAATTGTCAGAAATAACAGTTAAGTTATAAATATATGGCAACAAGTTGTCACAAGAATTTATATATATAAGTAAATACTCTCTCTATTCTTATTATAGGATATCCATAGCTAATTCTCGTATACTAAAAAATGACAATTAAGTAATTAATTTTGTTATAAATTGATAATTTTTTTTTAAATTTACCCTAATAAACATTGTACTCTATGTTCTATCACCTCTGATTTCAATTAATAATAAAGATAAAATAGAAAAATAGTAATTAATGAGCTAGTTAGTAATTAATATTTGAGACTAAAATTACTTCTAATTAGTGCCTTATAATAAGAAACAGGGAGTATATAACAAGTCAAATTATTCATAAATATAATTATGAGTTATAACTAGTATGATTAACACTAATGCTATATGCTTGGTATATAAATCCAAACTAAGAAAAAGATAGTACAAGTAATTAACTTCTTTCATTAAGAATTCATATATGATTTATGTTAATATATAAAGATTAACGTTAATAATTAACATCCATAAATCCACAACATTAAAAAGAAGAGTGTCAAATCGTTTAATTATGAGACTCTGGAAGTCGCAAGTTAAGAAGGAATGATAGATTTATATGGGTTGAGTTCTGACTAATAAAATTTAGTATAATTGATATAATTAAATTTTTTAAATATGATGTCATTGATTATAATCGAGTTATATGTATAAAAAATATTTTATTAAAAAAAATACTTATTTTAGTGATATTTTCTCTAACTGTTAATTAGAAAATATCACCTCAACTCTAAAAAACAGAGATATGATCAAGTCCAGAGGTATATGATATTTTGGTGCATATGGTGTTGGAGCGTTTAAATTGGATTTCAATGGTTTTAAATTTTGTTGTTTCTTAAAAGCTAAAATCGTTATTTTTTATAACTTTTGGGTTAAAATTAAATTTTAAAAATGATAAAAATAACTTTTGATCATCAAAAAGAGACTTCCCATAACAGTGTTCAGAAACTATAACTCTTCCCATAGCCAAGAGAATATTAGACAATTATATAAAAAATACACAAATTCTGTTTTGATGTCTTGCTTTTATATGAAATAATTTTTTATTACCTCACAATTTAATAAATTCTTAATCTCCAAAACAAAAAACCAGAAAAAGTGACTAATAAAAAAAAAAAAAGAGCAACTTTTTCCTTATTAAAGGTAGTACGGACAAGCCCCTTAGATCACTCCCTCTCTCTTGAATCCAAAAGACCAGACATTATGCGAATAAAATTGTACAAATAAATTACTCTTAAATTAAAAAAATATATATTTCATTGAAAAAGGCCGTCGAGTTGTTCGTGGAAAGGTATCTTTTTTATTGTCTAAAAACAAATACACACACAGATAACAATAACAATTTATAAGTCTTTACTGAAAACAAAGAAAATAAGAAACAATATTTTTTTATTGTCACAGGTATCCTCGTATTATAGGTAAATCATATTTAAAATATTATTAAATATTAAATATAAATATATCTCTTAACAAAAATTTAAATCTTAATTTCCTTACGTTGTTGAGAGAGAATGTGTTATTATATACGACCAGACTAAACCTTGAATCAAACTTGAAACTATTTTTCCAGGTCATTCCAATGATGAAGCAAGACCGGAGGATTCCTTTGTCAGGTAAAGCTAAAATCTCTAGTGGTTTTATTATTGTAGCCTGTGGGATCAAGCAGGCAACAGTATTACGGGAAAGATTTATTTACGATTCTCCATAAACTATTCATCAGCCACGTGGCACATCCTACTGCGCTTAAAGTGGCCCTGAGATAATCCAACAATTATTCACCAAAATACATTAAAACCCACTAAGTGATGCCTGCTCCATTAATTCTCTCCTAAATCAAATCTCAATCTCCATCTCCATAGACACCCTCCTAGGAATATTCTACTCTCTACCCTATATATGATCCCTTGAAGAGCCCATCTTGATCTCTAACTCAATTCTTCTTCTTCTTCATCAACAAACAAACATGGCTGCTTCTGCAAATTCTGAGCTACTCTTTCGGTACTCTAGAAGGTTACTGTTCCTTAACTCCAACCTCAACTCAACCAACCCACCATCACCATCATCTTCCAACAAAACCTCCGCAGATTCTTTGTTCCTCGGAGATGGTAACTTCGATGCGAATGTTATCATGGTACTGTCTGTTCTCTTGTGTGCTCTATTCTGTTCACTCGGTTTAAACTCCATCCTCAGATGTGCCCTAAGGTGTTCCAACGTCATCGTCCTCAATAACAACACTAACGACTCAATTCCGCCGCCACGAGTGGCCAACACCGGAGTGAAGAAGAAGGCTTTGAAGACTTTCCCTACGGTTACCTTCTCTTCTGAGTTGATAAAGCTCCCAGGTCTTGACACAGAGTGTGTGATTTGTCTCTCGGAGTTCAACAATGGCGATCGCCTTCGGATTCTTCCAAAGTGCAACCATGGATTCCATGTTCGTTGCATTGACAAATGGCTCAGCTCTCATTCTTCTTGCCCTAAGTGCAGACACTGCCTTATTCAGACATGTCAGAAGATCGTAGGGTCGACGACCACGACGACGTCGTCGTCTCAAACTTCTTCTGTCAATATTCCTCCTTCTGAAACTATAGTGAGAATCGCACCTTTAGAACCAGAGCGTATGGTACGTAACTATGCCTAGAAACGACGTAGTATTCATCCTTTTCAGTTTTCACTTTCTCATAAAGTGTGTATAGAGAGAGAGAGAGAGAGAGAGAGAGTTGAGAGATACAGAGTTATTGTTCTAATTTTACCCCATTTACCCTAAGTGTTCATATGGCTACTTCCAATTGTAGTAGTTTAATTAATTAACATATCGGGAAAAGCTATTTAATTAATCTTCAGAATGATGATATGAAGAGATTAATTAATTGATAATTAAGCATGAAAGTGGTGTGTTTAATAATAATGGGGCATGTGGGTGGGTCATTGAATGAATGAATGGAAGCTGAGGGTGAAAGACACTATAAGGGGTATTAAACAAAAATCGTGGGGACTAAAAGGGGAAATAGTTGGAACACGTAGTACAAATTAGCAAAAAGATTGTTTCACAAGGCTCTACTTGGAATATAATTTGCTTAAGCTAAACGCATTATTAATTATTATCAAAGAAATAATTAACGCTGTGGTTGCGGCATAATATATGGCATTTATATTAATTAGAGTGTTTTTCTTCTCATAATATATTTGTTTTCGAATTTTCGTACAATTACCTATGGTGGCTTTAATATCATATAACGAATAAAATTATGGTGTTCTAAGCAATTCCAAAGATTAATTGTAATTGGTCTCCATAAGAAAAGGATAATGAAATTGAATAAAAAAATAAAAAAAGAATTATTAAAAAATCCCTATGAAATTTTTGTTGCCCAGAAGTACTTGAAATTAGTTTAAGAACATATATCTTTAAGTTGGTACAACTCTTCTTTACTTATCTTTAACCTATTTTTGGTTATATGTATATGAAAATATCTTCTTTTTAATACTTTTGTAAACAGTTAAAAATATATTACATACACAAAATTATAAAAGAGTTATATACATCTTATTTTAGAGGCAAGTTAAAAGATATTTGCACATAGATATCATATATAAATAAAGATAAATTGTACTGAATTGGCTTTAAATAAATTTTAGGTACTTTGGACAACAAAATTTTTAACAAGGGATTTTTAAGTAATTATTTTAATAATAAAATAATTTGATAAAAAGGAGAAACATCTCTTACTTCTCAATATGCAATACATGATTTTTCAGAATCAAGGTAATGTTATCCTTTTTAAAAAAAAAAACTAAGAATTGGCTAATAAAGGAAGTCTCTCAATTCTCATCACTAACGGTTGGCTTTACGTTCACTGTTAAAAAGTGGTAATATTTCACTGTTAGTGTTTAAAAATTAAATGTCACATTAATTCCTAATCTTTTTAAGATATTCATAACTTATCCAAAAATATTTTTGAGGTAAAAATACACTCTATAATTTATCTTTAAACTATATTTCTCCCCAGACTAGATGCATAATTGGAGGGAGAGGGGGAGAGGGAGCGAGAGGGTGGGGGAGAGAGAGAGTAATAATTGATGATGGGAAAATATGATTAATTGAATTCGTATAATGGGATGACATGACTTTGAGCAATTTGGTTGCGGGGTGACGTTTTGCGGTTGCAGGTGGCTTAAATTAAGGCCAGAGCCATCCTAATAATTCAGTTAATTAGTAGCCTAAACAAGTAAAAAATGATAAAGAAAAAGTACCTTTATTAATTCTTATATATATATATATATATATGGATGTAATATTTTATACTCTCCATCTTTATATTTAATATATAATCTATTTAATTAATTATATTATATTAAAAAATAATAATTAAATTAATTAATTTTTTTAAATATATTAATTATTTTTCTTAATTTATTCTCTCATTTTTTTACTTAATTATCATTGATAAAATATTAATAAGAATAATTTAAAAGAAATTAATAAATATATATTATATTTAAAATTAATATCAAATACTTAATTAATTCTATATTAAAGAGTTCGAGCAGTAATAAGATCCCATCTTGGGGGCGTCCGTGGAGCTATGATGGAATGACTGTATAAGATTCCGCTCTCCACTAATTCTCCCGATTTTACAAATCCAGGCGAACCAAATCCTCCTGAGAAAGGGAACGAAGTCCACTTGGGTTCCCATGAATGTGGCAACAGTAACCTAGTCATTTCCCACGCACTAGGCATAGCTACCACCATATCATATCCTCATCCAACCTCTCACATTCCCCCTATCATTCTGCTTTAATAATTCCTCCTTTCCATTTTCCAAGCCCTACTATTTACAGAAGATATTTAATCATGGACTTTGTCATCATTTTAACAAAGCACGGCATCGATTGTTTGTTTATTACTCCCTCTCCACGCATAATATAATAAGATATAATAGGAGTTAGTTAAAAATTATTTTTTTAAAATTTATAATTCTTTTAAAATATTTTTATTGATTGCATATTAAGATATTTTTATTTAAGAGTAGTTATCACAAAAAATATTATTTATTACAAATAATTAGTAGAATTAATTTTATTAATTTATGTAAATTAATTATTTAATTCTTATATTAAAAATATGAGGAAATACTTTTTTATCAACAAAGTAGCATTTAACATCTTCATATTATTTTTCAATAATACATAATATCCTAATTTTATTTATGATTAAAAATACTAGATATACTATAAATAAGATTATGATGTTAGAAGTAAAAAAAAAAACATATCGTACCTTAATATTGTTCTTTTATTATTTTTATTCATTATTTCTCCTGTCTTATATAATATACAAATAACTGAATTACATAGTTTTAAAAATTATTTAAAATTAATTGAAGACAATAATTATATAATATATATTTTAAAAATATTCTTATTTGTTAAGAGTGGGTGAGTGAGATATAACATGTTATTAATATGGTAAAAATGAAAAAAATTGTTTAAAATTTCACATATATTTTAAGTGTATCTTATGAGTATGACCCAATCATCTCCAAATAATATGTAAGATGGGAGGGAACGTTGATATAGAAAAAAGAGAAACATTTTTAAGGATACATTTGATATAAGCAAAGTAGCCACAATTTTATTTCGTACCATCACTTTCCTTCCTAATTTTCAATAAAAATGAACCTCAAATTCAGTCAACGAATAATTATTAGGGCTCCCTCGGAGTAATTTAATCTAATTATAGCATTAGTTAGGAAAAGTATGTTGTTTGTTTTTTTGTCATAAAACTAGATGTTGGTCACCCTCCCTCGGAGTTTAGAGTAAATCATATTATTTGTGCTTCATAAATAATACTCATATTTCTTTTAATGAACTTATCTAAGTGACCTATATATTGATCATATTGTTTTCCGGCCAGAAACAATTATGCTGGCTTATTGATATATTAATTAACATCAATATATACATTTTTATGAACTGTGGGTTTTAGGTTGCACTTGGGGTTAAGTCTAGCAAAGAAACTAGTCTTTTATAATGTGAGAAATTTAAGTTTACATTCCCAGTAGGAGAAATGCTCATATTTGAGCCATGTTTGGATTGAGAGAAAAATGAAAAAAAAAATAGGGGAATAGAATATTATGATGGAAAATTTTTTAAAATGGTAAAAAAATTACTATTTTTAAGAGTTTTTCCTCTTGATATTTTTTCTTTTCTAATATTCTTTCCATCCAAACAAAGGGTTAGTGTCTTCAATAATGTCTAAAATATAATTGTTTGCATTAGAAAGATACATGTGTTTATTTAAAAAAAAAAACAAATGATGCATTAGAAATTATTCAGTGGTTTTCAGTAATGGTCGCTGTTCAAAATGTGGGCTTTAGGAAAGCGAGGCAGGGGAGCCCAACACATTGTTCCTAATTTACTGTATTAAGATTGGGCCACGCTTCTTTCAATTTTCACTTTCACAGTTCAGTCTCTTCCCCTCGGATAAATAAATTTTTTTTTGGTCAACCAACGGAGGTTGATCCGAGTGGTAAGCGGCTCGGTATCGCTTAAGCGAGGTCTCGAGTTCGAGCCTTGGCGTATGCAGAAAATCCCCGTTGGGAGACTCACCCACCATAGCCAGGTGCGCGACGCGGGTCGGATCCGGATGTAGTCGGGGCAAAGCTCCGGTGAACCGGGTGGGCAACAAAAAAAAAATTTGGTCATGAATTTAAAACAAATAATATTGTTTGTGGATAGTAAATTGTTATTATGTCTATAATATATTAATATCATTTAATATATTTATTTTTTGAATTTTAAAAGTATATGTGACATTTTGTTGTCTTTAGATGTAAAGAATTGTTACCAATAATAGATATTTTTGTTTTGTTTGTTTTGTACACAAATTTTTAGAAAGGGTTTGGTCCCACTCACGATTCAAGGGCAGAGCGAAGTCTCCCTTCTTTTTAGGCGATACCAATGTCGGGCAGGGCGAGCTGTTTATTACTCTCAGGCGTAAACTTAAGCACCCAAGAGCTATGATGTCTCCCCGAGCGTCGCGACTGGAACCATAACAAAGTGATACTCTATAGGGATCGAACACGCTCTAAATGGTCGCATATCTCACCCTCTCGCCAATTGAACCTACGGACGATGAGTAATAGATATTTTTGTTAGTTTATCATTGAGGATGCTTAAAAGTTAAATGTGGTTTTTGAGTTTAATGGTCTCTCCTAACTAATGGATTAATCTTTTAATATTTGACTCTTCCTTTGGATTGTTCTTATAACATTAATATTTTTACCGAGAGGTTGATGTTCACATATAGAGCTATATAAAGAGAGTTATACTTAGTAAGAAGACGAGTGAAGTATTATAGAGTGAAGTTGTCCAAAATATCAATTATTAACTCATAGTATATTTTATGAGTTTTATATTAAAAAATAGATGAAATGTAATTTATATGCTCGCACTTGTAACAATTTTATACTTTCCTAGTTTTTAATATAAAATTTTATTTATAATAAATTTATATTACAAATTATATCTCATATCAAGGGAGTAATTTGTGTTTTATGGAGTTGAATCGAGCTCATTTTCCTTGGTAATCTACCAAGAGGACTTTGTAATTTCTATAGTTTCTCCCTTTCATTTCTATATCACACACACATTTATATATATATATATATAACAAATATATTAAATCCCTATTAAAAACAGTACCAATTTCCATTTTTCTTTGCTCTCTCTATCAACGTAAATGTTATGATTTTGTTGACCAAGATGTCAATGGAGAGGGTTGAGCATAAGATATGAAGCACACATTATGCAAAAGAAGTGGGGCACAGGAATAGAAGAACCAAGGAGATGAAAATTGAGAATTGCCAATAGGAGTGAGGCAATCTCACCTTATCCACACGCGCACCACAATCTCTAATCGTCTTCATTATCTCATATCCACATAACCATCTTCTCCCTTCGTCTCTACTAAACACGTACTTGTTCTTCACTCTCTCTCCCGTCTCATATCTACGTGATCACCTCGCGAATCTGCACCAATGGCTTCCATGAACTCTGCTGTTCTTGCTTCTACCTTCGCCATTTCTGGTGCGGCTTCTTCTGAATTCAACTCCAAGCACACTTCCATCGCGGTTTCTGCTCCCAAGTTGCCCGTCATCAAGGCACAGCAGGCCTCCTCGTCGGCCGCTCCACAGGGACGAAGAGCCGCTATCTCTCTGTTAGCCGCCACCGTCTTCACCGCCGCCGCTGCCGCTTCTTCTGCGAACGCCGGCGTCATTGAGGAATACCTCGAGAAAAGCAAGGCCAACAAGGTATTATAATTAATAGCCCGAGTTTCTCAATTTCTGTTCGAAATCTGCTGAATTAATTTCCAATCGAGGATGATTTGGATTTGGATGGTGTTGGCGATGTAGGAATTGAATGATAAGAAGAGGTTAGCGACTAGTGGTGCGAATCTCGCTAGGGCTTACACCGTGGAATTTGGGACCTGCAAGTTCCCTGAGAACTTCACTGGATGCCAAGATCTTGCGAAGCAAAAGGTCGTCGTCTATGATCTCCATTGAAATGTTTCTTTCTGATTCGTCTCGTTGATTCTTTGATTGGATTCTGATGTGTTGTTCTTGTGTTGCAGAAAGTGCCATTCATTAGTGATGATTTGGAGCTGGAATGCGAGGGAAAGGACAAATTCAAGTGTGGATCTAATGTTTTCTGGAAATGGTGAACATAAATTCCTGTAAAATGAAACAAATCGTTTAGCTATTGGCCTATCCGCCTATTGCTCTGTTTGAGGACTGTGCCTAATTTCTCCTTCACCTCACAACCTTCTTTTCTCCGCTCTCTTTCTTTTTTCTTTGTAAAAAAAATAATAAATTGTTATTTATCTGCGTATTGCATAAGGGCATGTTTAGAGAATCAGATTTAAAAAAATTTCTAACCCAAATTTTAATTTAGATAAATTTTAAAATAAATAATTATATTTATTTATAAGTATTTTTAAGTTAAACAATAATTTAAAATCATAGATTTAAATGAGTTATTAAGAATAATTTCTACAATAATAAAAGAGTTTATAGAATATCTATTTATTATTTTACCTCTATTTTTTTTACTATCTTTTCTTCTTCTCTCTGCTGCTCCTTCGCGCCCCCATGTGTTGTCGTTGCTAGGTCGCTGTTGCTGTGTTGCTATTGTTGGGTTGCTATCGTTGTGTTGCCGCTGCTCAGAGAGAAGAAGCGGTGAGTCGTCATCACTACTTAGAGAGAAAAAGCGATGGATCTTTGTCACTACTCCCTAGTCGTCGTCGCTCGTCACCGCTCGGCGCTCATCGGTTACTGTTACTACTCGACGTGGGTTGCTGCATGCCGTGGGTCACCTTTCTTATTTTTTGTGAACATTGCATATGATTAATTTATATTTTTTATCTCCTATCTTTTCTAATAATTTATTAATATAAAAAATTATTTTAAAAATAATTATCCAAACACTTATTTATTCAGAATTATTTTTTTTATAAATTTTTTTCTAAAAAATCTTTTTTAAAAATTATCTAAATTTTTTTTATAATTTTTTTTAAAAGTTTATTTAAACACACATTAAATAACATGCTAGGTATGCTTAGAGAGAGCACATCGACATCTTCACCCGAAGAATTTGATCAATGACATCCTCTTTCATTCTAATTTTAATAGCGCTTTAGAAAAAGGCATCAATTGGCTCCTTCGATATTTCTTCAGTCATTTTCTTTTATAAAATTGACGTTTTATCAGCCCCCATTCTGAGGACTCTATTATTCCAACTTTAGCTGTATGAGTTTTCTACATTTTATAGGGAGAAAAAAAAAACAGGGAGGGCGCATTAATTTGCGAGTTACAAACAAGCAAACAACTTCCAACAACAACAACAACAACAACAACAACAACAACAAAGCCTTATCCTATTAAATGGGGTCGGCTATATAGATCATACGACGCCATTATGCTCTATCAAAAACTGAATCCTTGGTTAAGTTATTGACCAGTAGATCCCGCTCAATGACCTCGTTGAGCGTTTTCTTTGGCCTTCCTCTATTCCTTTTAACCGGGCTCCATACGATTTGATCTACCCTCCTCACTGGCGCATCCCTTGGCCTTCTTTATACGTGTCCAAACCACCTAAGACGGTTCTCTACCATTTTCTCCTCAATAGATGCCACTCCAACTCTTCCCCGAATTTGTTCATTACGAATCTTATCTTTTCTTGTATGTCCACACATCCATCTCAACATCCTCATTTCAGCTACCCCAACTTTATGCTCTTGCTGTCCTTTTAAAGCCCAACATTCACTTCCATAAAGCATTGCTGGTCTTATAGCAGTGCGATAAAACTTCTTTTAATTTATCTGGTACTTTGCGATCACATATAACCCCAGTAGCCTTTCTCCATTTAAACCACCCAGCTTGAATTCTATGATTAACATCCTCCAAAATTTCACCATCCTTCTGTATAATTGATCCCAAATATTTGAACTTATCTATTTGTGGAATAACTTGATCTCCCAATTTGACCTCCAAGTTATTTTTAACTTGCCTCTTATCAAAATTATAATACAAATATATGCTTTATGGAAGTATAATGCTTTATTCAGAAAATTACAATCCATAAATTACAATGCATAAATTACAATGTATAATGCTTTATTCAGAAAATTACAATCCATCAAAATTACAAAGCAAACAACTTCCATTACAGAAAAATAATTCTACCACATAATATTCTCTCATCTTAATTATAAAATTTAGTTAATTTTTTAAATAGATTAATAAAATTAAATAAATTATTTAATTATGACTAAATTAAATTTCTCAACAAAAATTTATATTATATATTTTTTAATTTATCTAAATTAGTTAATTAATTCTTATAATTATAATAGTAATATTTTTTTAAATGCAATATATGGTTATATCATTGTAGAGAATTTCAACTTTTGCCGGCACAAAATTGTGCATCAACGAAGAAACAATATTGTAAGTTGTAGTATTATTCTTAGCATATTTTTTAACCGAAGCAATATTATATATAAAAAATTCTCTCTGGGTTTTTTTCTATAAATTTGTGGGGAATGTACAAATGGAGGTATTTATGAGGCACGCAGGGATTCTGACATGGACACAGATCAAACACAAGAAATTTTTCTGGAACAAATAATGCCTAATGGAGTGGAGTGGGGTAGCTTTTGTATGGTCCCCCCACCCCAAAATACAAAGCCCATAATAAATTTGCATTCTCTCTTGCATCCCCCACTATTCATTGCAATTACAGATTTAGAAGCAAAAGAAAATAATAATAATAATAATAATAATAATAATAATAATAATAATAATAATAATAATAATAATAATAGAATTAAACAGCGCTGCAAATCGAGTTATGATCCCTTTCTTTTTGTGGCTTCCAGTCCAGATAATTGAGTGGCATTCCAACACTATATCTTTACCATTACGTTGCGCTTCAATCATGAACCCCCTTGAACCAATTCCCCCACTGCTTCCCCGCCAAGTTAGGTGCTCAACATCTATTCCTTCTTCCTTCTTACAACTGTGCGTGTATATATATATATATTATGGAAAATTATTAAGCTCTCTAGAGAGAGAACTCGACTACCAAAAAATCTCATAATAAACAAATAATATGTAATGATAACTTTTGATATGAAAAATGACAGCGGGTCTACATTGATAATTTATTATAAGACTTTTTAATAATTTTATTTTTTTAAGATCTCATGGATATTTTTCTTATATATTATCCGATGTTACTAATTAATTTAAACTCATAGCTTATAGAAATTTTGATTTGGTACAATTCAATACATATAATTTTGACTTAATCTTTAAATTTTGAATCAATACAACTTAATTCCCATAATTTTTACTGATTAAGACATTGGTTCATAACGTTTAAAAAAATACTTTTATCTTTGTAGTTTTATTTTCTAAAACGCAGTTGCTAGCATTTTAAATAGTTAAAACTATAGGCAATAGGTATTGAGTTGTATCAAATTAAAATTTAAAGATTATATTTTAATTTAGTCAAAATTATATGAATGAAATTGCAATAAGTCAAAATTTGAGGTATAAGCTTAGTTGGGCTAAAATTAAAGAAATTAAATGATTAATTTTTCTCATACAATTCAAACTCTCAACTTTATTTAACGGCGATATTATCAATTAATTAACTAAACTAAGAGGAGTTAGATTTAGGGAAGGAGTTAATCTCTCATAATATGATAAACTAATATTTAAATTTATGTTAAAATATGTATTAATATTTAGCATTTGGGTATGTAAAGAAAAACTATCTTAGACTCTAAATATAAGAGATAGCTCTAACAATGATGAAGTTACATTACAAGACATTTTTATGATTAATTTGATTTAATTATTATTATTATGAGGAAAAAAACTTTGTGTTGGCTGTTTTATATGTTTCTTGCAGGGAAAGGTTGGTAAGGTAAGGAGTGAATCATGGATAAGATAACCAAACGATATATCCATATATGTACCAACCTATATATATATGTGTGTGTGTGTGTGTGTGTGTGTGTAAGTACTATGACCATGAGCTCATCCACAAGACTTTCTTCAAGGAACATGTTCAATCTACTGTATCCCTATGAGTTATATTTAAGCTAGCTATATATACAACTCATCATTGATTCTTTGCTTCTAGTTCACTTTTTTTTACTATTTGATTTTTTTCCACCTTATATGATTCTTCTCACCAAAAGAAATCAACAACTTCTCTTTTTTGTCCTAGATATAGCATATTAATTAGTATCTATTGAGTATTGATTTGGGTCAAATATAATATTTCAATTTATTTTATATATTATATTTATTAATTTTTTAGACTAATTTATTTAATTTATAAATTGATATATAATCTAACAGTATAAAAATATATACTCCTTGGTTATTGATACATGATCTCATTAGCGAGTTTATCTTGATCATAAATATAATACCTACTTTATATATTTATTAATTTTTTTCTCAAATTATCCCTATTGATACTCCCCTATGAATAATCAGGTGAGAGAGAAATAGAGAATGTTAAGGAAGATAATTAGGGTATTTAAGAAAAAAAATATATAATATTAACTAACTTAACTAATATAATTAAATTAGTTAAATATATCCTATGGTAAGGACCAGAAGAGTATTTTAAAAAGATAATATCATACTTATTATAATTAATTTATTTAATTTTTTAAATTTATCTAAATTAGTTAACTAGTTCTTATATTAAAAACTAGATGAATAATATATTTGAAAACAAGATGAGAAGAGTAAATATGATATATGAAATTCATACCTAATTATATATATTGTGATTCATTCTTGAAATGGATAAAGATATAAATGTAAAAGATATTAAGGGAATGATTTATAGGTTATAGATGGCAACCCCAAGCCAACAACTACAAGCGTGTTTAGATTAGCTTTTAGATAATAGATTATGGGAATAATAGATTTTGGAGAATAGTTTTTGAGAAGAATAAATTTTGGGAAGAATATATTTTGAGAATATAGATGTTTGGATGATTAGTAGCAGAATCACTTTTGATATTGGTAAATTACTAAAAAATGTATGATTTGATTAAAAGTAAAAGAGAGGAAAAGTGATAAAGAAGAAAAGGGAGAGAGAAGAGAGTGTAGAGAGGAGAGAGGAGAGAGAAAAAGAGAGAAAATAGAGGAGAGATAAAAGATAAAAAGAAAGATAAGAGAGGAGAGAGGGTGTAAGAAAAAGGAGAGATAAAATAGTAATTGGATAATCCATAACCTAGGTTTCAAACCAAAAGCTATTTTCAGTGATTTATTTAAAATCTAGGTTTCAAATTGAGATTTTGCCTAAAATTAATTTTTAACAAAAATAAATATTTGTGTAAAAAAAATTTAAATCGCGATTTTATAAAAATTAATTATTAGAATTGAAATCTAAACAAGGTCGAGAGAGCACGTGTAGGCACATGCAAAGCTTTTTAAAGGCAAAGGGATCATCAAAGAGTTTCCTTTCTAGCCAACCAAGCATGTCTCATTGCCGAATATTGCCAGCTAAAAATTTCTTCTCCTTTTTTAAAAAAGCCTTTTCTTTTATATATATATATATATATATATTATATAGAATCTCTCTTCTCTTTTCCCCTTTTAGCTGCATTATTATATTTTAATATCCACCCACTTGTTTATCAATTTTAATTACTCACCTCATCAACAATTTCTGCCCACAATCCTTGGAACCAGGGAATACAGGGTATATAATGTCTTACAATTATTAATTGTCATCAAAACCTTCATTTTCATTTACCCTATACTATTAGGTTACTCTGCATTATTATCCTTTTTAATTAATTCTTGATAGTTAAATTATTAAATATATCTTACATAGATAAAAGATTTTAAATGTAATCTTATTATGTCTATGTTTTTATAAATCATTCTCACCTCTATTTCATTTTCACTCTCTTCTAAACTAGAACTAAAAAAGGTAAAATTGAAAAAATAATTATTAATAATCTCTAGGTGGACTTATATATATGACACATTTGAATAAGAATTTGAAAAATAATTTACGAAAAAAAAGAGTTTTTGAAAAAAAGTTGATAGAAAAAAAGTAGTTCTGAATAAATGAATGTTTTGATAGTTATTACTAGAAGAACTTTTATAATTAAAAAATTATTAGAAATAGTATGATTTTATTAAAAATAGGAAAGAAGATAAAGGAGAGAGGGTGGAAAAGAGAGAAAAGAGAGGAGAAAGGAGAGAGAGTGGAGAAGAGATAAAAGAGAGGAGAAATGAGAGAGGGTAGAGAAGAGAGAAGAAATGGGAGATGAGAGAGGAGAAAGGGTAGAGAAGAGAGAAAAGAGATGAAAGAGAATATAAGAAAAAATAAAGGTAAAATAGTAATTTGGTAGTTCATAAACTCTTTTATTATTCTAAAAATTAATCTCAGTAACTTATTCAAAATTTTAGTTTTAAACTATGCTTTTATCCAAAAATTATTTTAGAAAAATATAATTATTTATTTTAATTTTTTTTAGACCAAAAATCTCTTTAAAATCTTGATTTTATATTTTTTTAAACACACACTATACTTAGCAGTTATGATGAACCGTTAAATATAGAGTAAATGACTCAAAATTAAGAGATTTTGTATAATTTAGTCCACAGTCAATTGTATCAATACACACATTAACACAATAAAATGTACATCAAATCAAATTATTTTCATTTATAAAAAATTATTTTGTCAAACTTTATGCATCATACAATGAAAAAAAAGTGTGTAATCATTATCTTTAAATGGAAAAACAGAATTTGAAATCTTAGTAAAAGTAGGGAGGACACAAGGCATAGGTGAATGAGATGAATTAATTAATTTATTTTTTTAACAAATTTTAAAATTAACTATGAATTAATATTACTTCAATAATTTATATTTTTGCTAAATTATAAGTGTAATAATTCTGAATTATTATTTGCACGCAAAAAAAAAATTAAAATAAACTAACATCGGATTACTCGGCCCCCTGAAAACTTCATTTGAAATGTTATGGTGCGAAGCCAAAGTGGGCCGAGCCGAGCCGATCCGATCCGAGAAGCCACTCACTTGCGCTCAGTTTAAGCCGACATAATTATGAGATAATCTGATGAAGAGAAAGAAAAAGGTGATGAGGCAGCGAGGCCTGCCTTTGCTGGTGGTGTCAATGATTTTACTCTGAAATCTGAAATCTGAAATTGTTCAAAATATGGTCCCAACCCAATTTCAATTTTCAAATCTGCATTCAGTTATTTTTATTTTATTTTATTACTCACCCCTTCCTCTTCCTCTTTCTTTATATATATATATATATATACCCCTCCTTTCCCTCTCCTCTCTTATTCTTCATTCTATTTCTCAGTCTACACTTCTTGCTGAGAGCAGACTCACCCAGATTCCCATCCCAACATTTTCTGGTGTTTGCTTCCTGTTCTACTACTTCATCATCATCTTCTGCGTTTATTTCTCTCTTATTAAGGTAACTCTTGCTTTACATCTCGGTCTTTTTACCCCATTTGATTCATTACTGGACTTTTTTCTGTTTCATTTTGTTTCCAATGATTAGCTAGTACGGAATGCGTTTCCTTTTGCCCTTCGTTTTTTTGAACAGATTTATCACCTGGTGATATTGTTTTTTCATTTTTTCTAGTAGATGTTGTTTCTGCTCTCTCTCTATTGCCGTAAATCGTCTGATCTGATTGTTAAATTGGACTTCGATTATCGATTAGATGTAGTTGATCTACAATTTTTTGGCGATGCTTACCATTTTACATGATCTATTAGAGTTGAGACTTGAGATCTACTATCCTGTCGAAGTAGAGGATTTTTCTTTGCAGTTAGCTTTATCATGCAGGCGATTGTTTCCATTTTGCATAAAAGTGGTTCATTTTGATACATTCGAGAGGATTTTGGCTTGATCGCTGAATTAGGTGTTCTGATTTGTTTACTGGGTTTGAATCTGTCTTTATTTGACCATTGAGCTTCCTTTGACATAAACCATGGTCGATTTAATAGTTAATAACTTCCGGATAGTGATATTCCTGTTTAAAGAGCAGTTTTTAAATTTTAAAATATTGGCGATGTTTCTCCTGGTTCTTTTGCGGGTAGAATTATTGAATTCACTTTCGCCTTTAACTGACCTAAACATGATAATCTTCTGAGTAAAACTGATCTCCAAATGATGTGGATGTCTCCAGGTTAGTAAAAGATGGCCGATGCTGAGGATATTCAACCCCTTGTTTGTGACAATGGAACCGGAATGGTGAAGGTTAGCGTCTCTATATACTTGTTTGCGTCTACATGTCAGTGAATTTTGGTTTCATGGTTCAACCAATGTTTTAATATATGGTCCACATCTGCAGGCTGGATTTGCTGGTGATGATGCTCCCAGAGCTGTGTTTCCCAGTATTGTTGGCCGACCCCGGCATACTGGTGTTATGGTTGGGATGGGTCAGAAAGATGCATATGTAGGTGATGAAGCTCAGTCAAAAAGAGGTATTCTTACTTTGAAGTACCCCATTGAGCATGGTATAGTCAGTAACTGGGATGACATGGAGAAGATTTGGCATCACACATTTTACAATGAGCTTCGTGTTGCTCCTGAGGAACACCCAGTGCTTCTCACTGAGGCTCCTCTCAACCCTAAAGCCAACAGAGAGAAGATGACTCAGATCATGTTTGAGACCTTCAATGTCCCTGCCATGTATGTAGCCATCCAGGCTGTTCTCTCTCTATATGCTAGTGGTCGTACGACTGGTATTGTTTTGGACTCCGGTGATGGTGTGAGCCACACTGTCCCAATTTATGAGGGTTATGCACTTCCTCATGCTATTCTCCGTTTGGATCTCGCTGGCCGAGATCTAACTGATTCATTGATGAAGATCCTCACTGAGAGAGGGTATATGTTTACTACCTCTGCCGAGCGGGAAATTGTCCGTGACATGAAGGAGAAACTTGCATATGTTGCTTTAGACTATGAGCAAGAACTTGAGACTGCAAAGACCAGCTCTTCAGTGGAGAAGAACTATGAGCTTCCTGATGGGCAAGTTATTACAATTGGAGCTGAGAGATTCCGTTGCCCTGAAGTTCTTTTCCAGCCATCTATGATCGGAATGGAAGCTGCTGGAATCCACGAAACCACTTACAATTCTATCATGAAGTGTGATGTGGATATCAGAAAGGATCTTTATGGCAACATTGTTCTCAGTGGTGGATCAACCATGTTTCCGGGTATCGCTGACCGAATGAGCAAGGAAATCACTGCACTTGCTCCAAGCAGCATGAAGATTAAGGTGGTGGCTCCACCGGAGAGAAAGTACAGTGTCTGGATCGGAGGTTCAATTCTTGCATCCCTCAGCACCTTCCAGCAGGTAAACATTTTCTCATTAACTCTCATCTCTTGAAACAATCTGTGCATATATCAATTGAGCTCTAACACATATGGTGTGGCCTTGCAGATGTGGATATCCAAGGGTGAATATGATGAGTCTGGTCCATCCATTGTCCACAGGAAATGCTTCTAAGTTCTGAAGAATGCTTTAATGGCGAATTATTATCTGCTTTAGTCGGTTTTTCGGTGTCGGTAATTGGAGGGTAGTCTGAGCTTGGATTGTATGGTACTCTGGTTCATAGTGGTGGGCAGAAAGTTGTTTTAAGAGGGATTTCTTGCCTTTGCTCATCCATGCCTTTTCCAAGAGCTTATCTGTAGCAAAGGAGTGATGTATTTTTTAATATTTGCTTCTCATTTTTTTGCTTCAATTTGCATATTTGAAGGTGTTTTTGCCCTTGGAACATTAATTTTAATAGTTAAATGTATGGAGAAATTCTACCTTATTGTCAATTGGCATTCATAAACTCTGGACTTTATGAATCAGTTATTCTCTGGAGATCTATTTAGGGTGTTTATGGTCTGAAAATTTTGACGACTTGTGATTTGTAAGTTCATAATGTGAATTGGTTAAGTGCAATGACCACTTCCCTAGTTGTCTTGCAAATGAAGCAGCAGCTGCGTTAATCCATGAACTAAATACTCCTTCCCGTCTTAGGACTTTTATAATTAAATTATAAATATTAAAATAATTAGTTATTTATAATAAATATATTTTAGTTTTTCTAAAATACTCTTTCTAATGATTATTCAAATCAAGGAAAACCTTTTTTCCCCACATATATAGTTAATATGGATAACTAGGGGAAGATTATAAATTTAAGAAGATAGTGTTATATTTAAAATTAAAAAAATATTTTAATTAGCTTTTATATTTACCAATGAGAGATGGATCTGGTAGAAAGGCTAATCTTTTATGTCTCATACATTATTTTCTCCAATAATATTATTTTACAATACGATATCTCGTACATTATTTACTAAGTTTTAAATTTTTATTAGAATATATATATCTATATTTAGTGTATAATAATATTTTATATATTATTTTTTTAAATAGAAAATGTGTAATTTTCATATCTAGGATTGGAAGGGTAAGGTGTAAATGTTCTTGTACTTTTTTTTTGGTTTGTTTGGGTTCTAAAATCTTGAGATTATAAAGGAAGTGCTTTACAGGCATATTGTTGTGTCTCTCCTTAATGTTCTTGAACACCCGGATATACTAAAAAAATCTAATTAATTGAAAGTTGTAACTATGTAATTTCATTAAATATCTGGGAGCCAACAAAACTCTTGGTACAGTTAGTAAATAATTAAATCTTTTAAATATGATGTCATAAATTTGAATTAGACTGTGTAAATAGAAAATATTTTATTAGGAGAAATAAAATTTATTTCAGTGATCTTTACAACTTAGGAGGATTAGTTTTTAGCTATTGGTTAGGGGTACTGCTTAGATTCTACAACATAATAAAGGAAAAAGAAAAAAAAAAGGTAATGGTTGGTATCATATGTCCATGCTTTTGAAGGCTGGTGTTAGGGATCTTGTGACTGCGATGCGAATCATATTCTTTGTGGTCCCAATTCCCAAACGCTAATCATGTCACTCATATGGCTGATTGGAGAAAGTTAATTGCTGATTGTGTTCAACCATTAATATAAGCAGAACACTTTAGGCACTTTAATCTCATACTTAATGTAATTTTATCCGATTAAATTAAAATAAGTGAATTTTAAATGAATAAAAAAATAAAATGTTAATAATGATAGTTAGTTAACGGGTAAATCAGGAATAATCACAAATTCCACTGTAAAATATAAATTACGTAGCACAAAAAATTATTTTTAGTACCATTTCAATTTGTTAACCTTTGGATTCTCAGGCCTAGGTCCATCCGTGTTCAGCTTTAGCCATCCACATTGAGGTAGAGGGAGGTCCACTTAGTGTGTTTTTGATAAGATTTTAAAAAAAGATTTATGAAAAAAATAAGTTTTTGGACCGCTCATGAAAAAAAAATTTTAGAAAAAAACTTATGAAAAAAAGTGATTCTAAATAAATAAGTGTTTGGATAGTTATTACGAAAAGGGATTTTGTAATTAGAAAATTATTAAAAAGGCTATGTATGAGATATGAGAGAGGGTAAAAATGATAGAGGCGAGAGGAGAGAGGAGAGAGGGTGAAGAAGATAGAAGAGAGATAAGAGATAGTGGAAAAGATAGAGGAGAGAGAGTGTAAGAAAAAGTAAGGGTAAAATAGTAATTGAGTAGTTCATAAGTTATTTTACTGTTTCAAAAGCTATTTTGACCAGCTTATCTAAAACCATAGTTTTAAACTATAGTTTGGTCCAAACTGAGGTTTGGACAAATATGACTGTTTATTTTAAAATTTCTCTAAATCAAAATTTGGGCCAAAAGCCCTTTTAAAATCTAGGTTTGAGGGTTTCCCAAACAGGCTTAATCTGCATATGATTATAAAGTTTATTATTGTTTCTATCCTTTTTGGATAGATTAAGAAGGAAAAATAAATTAATTAATTATAACTAATATAAGAGTTAATTGACTAATTTGTATAGATTAAGAAATATATAATATGAATTCATCTCAAGAGGTTGGATTTATTTCTAATTAACTGATTTATTTAGTTTTCTTAGTCTATTAAAAAAATTAATTAGTTCTTATATTAAGAAAAGAAAGGAAGGGAGTATTTTAAATTATTTTCATGAATTTGATATATGTTGAGTTAATCTTGAGTTTTATGCAAATGGCTTGAATGGAGTGACAAAAATAATAAATTCTTCCATGCTTCTACCATGATGAAGAGACAGAGACAAAAAATTGAAGACCTGCAAGATGATTCATGAAGAATTAAAGAGGATGGCTGGGGACTTGTTCCAAAAACTTTACACTGAAGATAATGTTGTGATGGTGTCTCTTTTTTTTTTTATTGCCTACCCAGTTCACTGAGCTTTGCCCCGACTACATCCGGATCTGACTCGCGTCGCGCACCTGGTTATGGTGGGTGATGGTGTCTCTTGATAGTACTGTGAACCTTCCTCAATTGAAGGTATCCAAATGGTTTTGTCGATAGGCATATTTTTTTTTTCCCAAACTCATTGGAATCACGTTGGGCACAAGGGGTGTAACTCATATTAATATCGTCCTTATTCCCAAAGTAGATCTGTATCTTTAAAAGATTTTCGACCCATCTTTTTGTGCAATGTCAGTTTCAAGATCATCACAAGAATGCAGTGGCAATGTGATCATAGCTCAAGAAGCTATACATACCATACCATAAGAAGCAAACAAAAAAATGGAAGAAAGGCTTTGTGGGAATTAAAGTGGGCAAGTAAAAGGCATACAACAGACTTGATTGGGGTTTTTCTACAGTTAACCTTAATATAATCAGCGTTGATATTAAGGAGGATATGGTTAGTCTCATCATGGCTTAGCTTGTACCTCATCAGCCTCCATGAAGTTCTTATGGAATGGCCAAGAATCACCCACTTATCACCCATCGCTTGGAAAGGTCTAAAATTGAGTGTCAAAAGGGTCATCTATCTCACATCTCTTCTTTGTGGATGACTTGCTCTTGTTTGGGGAAAAAGCCTCTCTCTTGAATGAATCGAATATAGGAATTAGTATAACAACTAATCTTAAGAAAAAAAAGCTGGCGTGGGATCAAGTGAAACAAGAAAAAGCTGTTGGGGAACTTGGTATTAAGGACCTACAATGCTAGAATGCAACAGTCATCATAAAATCCTGTTGGTGATTAATCCCCAAACCTGTAATCCTTTGGATTCAATGCCTTATTTTAGAGCTCAAGTTAATGATACTGCTCACGTTTGTCTCCACCACTTAAAAGAATCAGTTGACTAGGGAAAATCTAGACACAAAATCCTCAATTTTAGTAGGGATATTAAATCTAGATGGACTCCACCACCAATAGATTATGTTCATCTAGATATAGATGGCTCGATCAACAATCAGCGTCTGCATGAAATTAAATATAGACTCCCTACAAGGTATATCCAACTGATTGTGGTAAATGGAGGATTCAATCATCCTTTAAGGTATGAGATTAATGCCATGATGAACATGTTATACTCGGACTAGGACATTGAAATTAGATTTGCATCAAGGCAGATTACCTAGCTAAATGAAGAAAATGAGGCTCATGCAAAGTCGGATTTTATGCTCAACTTATTGCTTTTCCTTTGTTTAGTTATGTAATTCTCTAGTTCCAAACTTGCCATCTTATTCAAAAAATATTGTGCTTACAAAAATACGGGGATTATAAATCTTTACACTCCTTGTTACAGATAAAATTGGCATTTGTTAATTTATTTTATCCATAATTTTCTTACTTTAAATGATGTTTAGTGATTGAGAATTCGAATTTAAGGTTACAACGTACAGTTCCTAATCTCTTCTGAAATCCTATAATCCAGTCCCCACTAGTATTAGAAATCAACCCTCCACAAGCTCTCTGTCTTTGCCACTTAACCCAGCCATCTTCATCTATGCGCATTCCACTTGTTCCACTTATTCATCATCAAGAAATCTAATTTTTGGTTTAAAGATGCATCCAATACTCTATTTTAAAATATTTTTTAAATATGTTATTTTATAATTCATCAAACACTTTAAATTAATTTTTTAGACGTATCCAACATTCTAAAATTGATATTGAAAAAGTATTTTTAGGTGTTATACTTGAATTTAAGATCTTATTTTTAATTGGATAAAACCTCTCCATTTGAGTCAATGCCTTTGTTTTTCCAGAACGAGACTTGTAATTCTGTGTTTGCAGGCTGAAACTCGCCGCTGAGAGTGAACAAGAATAAACAAAAAGATGGTTAATTGACTAACGGAGTTAGTCCGAGTGGTAAGCGACTCGATATTGCTTAAGCCAGATCTCGAGTTCGAGTCTTGGCGTACGCAGAAAATTTCTATTGGGAGACTCACTCACCATAGCCAGGTGCGCGACGCGGGTCGAATCCGGATGTAATCGGGGCAAATCTCCGGTAAACTGGGTGGGAAAAAAAAATGGTTAATTGGTTATGGCGCCAAGCTTAAAAATTTAAAAAGCAAAATTAAAAACTCCGTCTCAAACTAAAAGATGGCGATCCGTGTGCTGTCTAATAACTAAATCCTCACCGTCAGATCAAATCCTCAATCCGAGTCCTCAGTTCCCAAAAATTTCTATATCACATCATATATAAATACCACAATCACTATCCTCCTCCATCACTGCTCTTTCATCTTGTCATTCAATTTTATATCGCAGGCAACTGCAACAGAATTCTGTTTAACAATGGCAAGAACCAAGCAGACTGCTCGTAAGTCTACCGGTGGCAAGGCTCCCCGCAAGCAGTTGGCCACCAAGGCTGCTCGGAAATCTGCTCCTGCCACCGGTGGTGTGAAGAAGCCTCACCGTTTCAGGCCAGGAACTGTGGCCCTGAGAGAAATCAGAAAGTACCAGAAGAGCACCGAGCTTCTAATCCGCAAGCTCCCATTTCAGCGTCTGGTTCGAGAAATCGCTCAGGATTTCAAGACCGATCTGAGGTTTCAGAGTAGTGCCGTGGCTGCTCTCCAGGAAGCCGCTGAGGCGTATCTGGTAGGTTTGTTTGAAGACACCAACTTGTGTGCAATTCACGCGAAGAGAGTCACGATCATGCCGAAGGATATTCAACTTGCCAGGAGAATTAGAGGCGAGAGAGCTTAATAACACTTAATTATTTTCTTGGAATTCTAGTGATTGTATCTAGGTTTTCAATTTTCAATGCTCTCTCCAGAAAATATGAGAAAATGAACAGAGATCTACTCTCTTTGTAGACTGTTTAATTGTGATCAATGAATTTATTTAGCGAATTAGACGATCGTTGTTCCTGTTTGAATTTTGCATCCTGGTTTTATAATCAGGATTGGGCTATTCTGTGTCTCAACCAATAATCTCCTTGTTATCAAATTTTGAACCCTAAAATTTCTAAATCTTTCACTTCGTTCATATGTAGAAACTCCCATCAGGAAAGCGTTGTATTTGTGTTTTTGTAAGATTGAACATGATATTTCAGAAAAAACGCCTTGTAATTGTATTTAGGATTTTAATGCTATCTCTTGCAATTTGAATTTGATCGTTGTGTAGTGTATTGGGTCTTTAAGCAATGAAATGGGAGGAGAATGAACATGTTACTCACGTGCTTGGTTACTCTGAGAATTTAGTTAGACGAATTTGATCATTGTTTACTATAAAGTATTGGATATACTAAATCTATGATTAAAGTGTTAGGAGGACAAAAAAAATATATATTAGAGTACAGGATAGGATGTGTAAGGAAAAAATAACATCATAATATTATATTATGCTATTTCCATGACTAGGAAAGAAATTGGTTTGCACTTTTTCTCAGGAGGGAAGATTAATTTTTCTATTGTTTATTCTTAATATACTTATTATTTTTATTTAAAATAGCTAATATATAATTAAAATATACTAATTTAATCATAGTTTGATTACAATCTAACTGTTAAACTTTAAATTAGCGTCTCAAGGAATTCTAGTTATTAGTGCGGTTTTTAATTTGTTTCATTTTTTCTTCCCTTTTTGTTTTTGGGTATTTGCAGGCTGAAACTCAAACTCACCACTGAGAGGGAACAAAAATGAATCAAAAGATTAAAGATGGTTATGGCGCCAAAGCTTGAAAATTTTAAAAAGTAAAATTAAAAATCTCCGTTAGCGATCCATGTGCTGCCTCATGATCACTAGTTCCTGTAAAGAAAGAAGTACAAGTGTCATGGACCAACGAAGATCAAACTTTTGTATCAGTGCAGATGGTGATTAACATGCGAGGAGAACAGCAATAGTTTAAAAAACTCAAGACATTACAGACAGTGAAGAATATCTCAGCAAGACCTCTAGCTAAATCCAACAAATGTGATTCTTTTTCACACAAGGTGTGCATGGAAGTCTGTAAGCAATTGCCTCACATCAGAATTTCCCGCGGATGTGGATCAACCGAACTTTGGTCAAATACGCTATTGGAGGAATTCTCGAAACACGACTCCATGTATATCTCCTCCTTCCTGAAAAAAGAAATTCGGTCAATAAATGAGTTTGGGGGGGGGGGGGGTTGTAAAGAAATGTGAGGCAGCTTCTTTGACAGTAAAAGGGAACCTAGTGTGTCCTCGTTTTGCAACCTAAAAAACAAACAATTTTTTTTTAAGCATATACAAAGGTCATTTGTTGTGTAATTTGATTAGTGTTATTTATTACCTTGCCCTTGAGAAGTGTTAGTGCCTCTTGACAATATTTGTAAGTACCTGCAATTTTAGCAATCATAAAGTCATTTACTATTATGATCTTTTGGCATACTCGTGAGCTGCACATTTAGAATATGCAAGTCATTTACCCTAAATATAATGTTTATAACAATTTTCAGTCATATCTTAGAATTAGTGGATGGGACCTTATACAGTTTAGAGCCTTGGAGCATACTCCTATAGCATTAGAGTCATTCATCTTCAAGACAGTTGTAGAATATTATAGGTGATGGTAAATAAGAAAAATGAGTTATACTTACTGTTGTCTAAAGATTAGAAATTCTAACGTGGTCATTTTTAAGAATTTTTTTATGGGCTTACCTAGATTTGGTCTTAAACACATTAGGATGTTAGTTTAGAGCCTTGGAGACAATGATATAATGTTATAGGAGATGGTAAATAAGGATAATAAATTGTAAAGACCTACTAGTTTCTAAAGATTAGAAATCCTAGCATGGCCGTCTTTAATAATTTGTTATGGCCTTACCACTAACACATCCTGATGTGTTTAAGACCAAATTTAGGTAAGGCCATAACAAAATTTTTCAAAGACCGCTAAGTTAGGATTTTTGATCTTTAGATACCAAAACTAGAAAGCTTAGAAAATTAAACATAAATTTTCCAAGGATCTTGGTTTGATTCTTCCTGATGTACAAGATCCTCCATCAAAAGTAAGTGCGTAACATTCTTGAATCCTAAGACACAAGTAGAATATTATAAGTTCAGGATTGAAGGATAAGAGAAATTTAAAAAAAAAAAACTCAGACAAACCACACTTATATTATACAGGGTTATACAACTAGATATGTATTTGAGAAATTGAGGAAAGAGAGCCCGAAGCATAAAGCAGGTTTAATTAATCTACACTTGTAATAAATTTGTTAATGATCTTTACAATTATATATTTTTTATATTTACTCTTATTTAATAGTCTTTCTCTGCTCTTTTAAGGGTATGTTTGGAAAAATTTTATTAATTAATCTCAATGCTATCTCTTGCAAGTACGGGAAAATGAACAGATGGTTACTTTGCTGTGGAGACTTCCAAGTTTGGTTAATCTATTGATTCTCAATGGGTTAATCAATTTTTGGCTGTTTCAAATTTCAATGTTACCTGTGGTGTGGTACGATCAATCCTATAAAATCAGGGGTGGGACAGCACAACCTAAAAGCTCCCAACAAGATGGACAGTGACCAATGTTGTTAGAAAGTATGAACCATCAGAGAATTGTAACATCAATTGATCTTATGATCATGCAACTGCTCAATTAAAAAATTTCAGGCAAAATGAATTCCTCATTTGATTGTTAAGATACAACAATCTTAGGGAAGACCATAAAAACCTAAATTAATTAACCTTGGTAGAAAATTGATGGATAAATTCATCTACAAAATCATTGAGACTGATGCCTAACATTTCATTCTCATTGGGATAATAGCAGCTCATTTAACAGAGCATTAAGCATCCACAGCTGACAGATGCCGTAGATTTGCCTCAGGCTTCTTGTTTTTTTCCTTCTCCATTAACTCCACAAACTGCCTAAAAGCTGCATTATCAATAAATCGTGTGAGCATTATTGGTTTAAAAAAAAAAATCAAGTGAAAGAAACTATCGAAATTAGTTAATGGCACTAATCAGGACTTGCAGGCTCGGAATCTCAATCTACTCTTCAACCAGAAATTTAGTGATATAGCGTAATTCTCATCACTATATACATTTGAGCATATTGATAAGTTTTGATTCCTCTTGGCATTTGTGTTTTATAAAATGTAATAAGTAGAAGTCTCGTACCATAATCTGAATCATGAGGTCCTGGAGATGCTTCGGGGTGGTATTGAAGAGACATGATCTTCTGAGCAGGAAATGAGAGGCCAGCACAACTTCCATCATTAAGATTGATATGAGTAACCTTCACTCCTTCTGGCAATGTTGCAGGGTCAACCGCATAGTTGTGGTTCTGCCATTTTAAAAAGAATATATATAAACTTCGGGGAAAGGGAAAGATAATAACCAAATTTCACTTTCAATTGGCTACAAACTTTATATGACCACAAATATTTGTTTATCAAACTTTATATTTGTTTATTTCTAAGAAACAACTAAATTATGTACCTGAGCACTAATTTCAACATGGCCAGTTTCAAGGTTACGAACTGGGTGATTTCCTCCATGGTGACCGAATTTCATCTTAAAGGTTTTACCTCCCAATGCCTGGCCTAATAGTTGATGGCCCATGCAAATTCCAAAAACAGGCACCTTTCCCAGAATACTCTTCACAGTTTCAACAGCATAGGGAACAGCTGAGGGATCACCAGGACCATTGCTGAAAAGAACTCCATCTGGCTTCAACTTTAACGTTTCTGATGCTGGCCACGTAGATGGTACCACGGTGATTTTACAGCCATAAGATGCTAGACGCCTAAGTATATTAAGCTTGATTCCAAAATCATACGCAACAACCTGCAATTTAGTCGCCAGAATGATGGATAAATTAAACTACCTCATTGTCAACAACAAAGTGGAGCAAACAGTGCACTATAGATAATTACATAGAAGGTCTCTCTCGGATTTCCATTGGAGTTAAAATTCCATTCTTGAGCTGTTTGGTCAACCCATTCATAGGGTGCTTTGCATGATACTCCACTTATTAGATCAATACCTGCATATGTGAAGCAGTAGTGATGAACTTCTACTCATTGAAATGTTTTAACAACCTCAAAATTTGCATGCTTACCAACAATATCCCATGAATGAGACATCTGAAGTAGTTCATCGTCTGTTTTAGAATTATCGGTGCTCAAGACACCGATAAGACTTCCATCTTCCCTTAGTCTGCGTGTGATTGCACGTGTATCAACATCATCTGTTTCACCACAAAGGAGGCACCAAAATCAATATCAGAACCTGAAATCATGCACAGACCAACGATGTTCTCAAAACCACTTCTGTAGTAATTATATATAAAAACTTACAAATTCCCATGATATTCCTTTTTGCTAAATAATCGCCTAGTGGTTCTGCACATCTCCAATTTGAAGTACTGAAAAATATTTACATGAAAAGAAGAGTCAGTACACTAAGTAGAGCTAAGTCAAGGGAAATATATCTAGAGTAGCAGAAAAGAACCTGATACTCAAACTTCTGATTACTAGACCAGCAAGGTAGCACTTTCTGGATTCTTCATCGTCTGCCAGGAAATGAATAAAAAAGTATTTAAATGCCTTCCAAGAACTAAATTTGAAGAAATTTAGAATATAAACCAGTTCACTTACCAAAATTTACGCCAGTATTGCCAATATGTGGATTTGTCATCAGCACAAACTGGCCAGCATAACTAGGATCTGTCAGAATTTCTTGATAGCTGCAGTGCATATGCATAACAGATCATGATATGTAGAAACTAATTCACTGAAAAAAGGGTAAATAAATTGCTGCTCTGGGTATTTAGATATACAGTCTATCTCACCCACTTAATGACGTATTAAATACAACTTCACCAACTTGGGTTCCTGAAGCACCAAATGACTTGGCTCTCCAGATTGAACCATCCTCCAGCACAAGTCTAGCATCTGAATTTTTCCAAGGCCTTTGTTCCTTACCTATTATCCAGGTAACAAAGCTACATCAATTTCTTTACTCTTTGCAATAATATAAGATTTGTCCTTCATTCATATCAGAGGGAAACAATGATATTCACTTGAAAGAGACTATTACTGGAATGAAAGGAATTGTAATGTTCATTTTACTAATCAAATGGAAGTGCAGTGCATAATACGGTTTCAGAGAAGAAACACAAGAATGTAAATTTTGGTTCACATAGTTCGGTTGGACCAATTTTTCATCAGGATCAGAAAATGAATGAGTTTAAAAGCATCACTGGTTTTACAGACAAATATATCTGTATAATTTTTATTACTATAATAATATCCAGATTGAACAGTTCTCCAGCAGAAGTCTAGCATATGAATTTTCTCAAGGCCTTTGTTCCTTGCCTATGTTTCAGGCAATACACAACTGCATAAATTTTTCTGGTCACTTATTAGGAATATATGGATTTCCATAAAGTATATATATATTGGAGGAAGAAAGGGGATATTTCGCTGAAAAAAGACAATTGCTGGAATGAAAGGAATTGTAAGCTTCATTTTACCAAGTAAATAGGAACTGAGGTGCATAATTCACTTTCAGAGATAAAAATACGAGAAAGTAAAGAAGCTGGCTTTACACATGTTAAGAAAATTGAAATTTGAACTTCCAAGCTATTACAACTATGTTTAAAGAACGTAAAATAACCACCCAATTCATTAAAATCCAGAAATTGATCAATGACAGGATTCAACTTCTAAGGCACAAATTTTTCATCACAACTAGAACCGTGAATCAACGATAGAAAGCATCATTGGTTTTATTAATATTCTTCTGTCTATTGATACTTAATTACATAATCTCAACTTCAACTGAGCAATTTATTATAACAAACCAAACTTAAGCAACACAAAATCTTGGCAAAACAGATAATGATCCCCCACCTTTGTGATTAAGAGGCAGAGTACGAAAATATATGAACGAGATTCGACTGGGCCCAAAACAGATATAAAAAACAAGATATGGTAGAAGTTTGCTTTACCAGTGGTGGCAGCGTCAGAGGAGAAATGGACAGAGCATCTGAGTGTGGGAGCCCTTGGACGACAAGATGAGAACTTCGAATCAAATAGGCTTGTGAAGTCACAGACAACAAAGCTCAAAACCTTTGCCGCCATTGCCTCGCTGTCCCAATTAACCAACATGCCGAAAAGGAAAAAAAGTGTTGTTCATTAAAGGTGTAGAAGGAAGAAGAGGAAGAAGGTAGAATACGGGCTTTCAAGTTTCAAGACAAGCAAGAAGTAAAAAGAAAATTTTTCTTTGATTACATATTACATATTAAAGATTGGAACAATCAAGACAAGACTCCCGGCAAAATTACAAAATCCAAACCAACAAATTAATAAGGAAAAAAAATTCACCTACAAAACACAAAAGAATCCAGCAGAGAATAAAAAAACTCAGCCAGCAAATATAAAAAAATACCAGAAAAAGCTCTTCACATAACAAAAATAAAATATGCTAAAAATCATTTTTTTTAAAAAAAAGAAGATAACTGGAATTCCAAAAAAGCGTTGGACGTTGCTGATTGCTCCGAAGGAGATAGGGAGAAGTGGAGAAGAGGCACGAACCAGCAGATCTCCTGAAAGCGACCTTGCGACGGAGGAGAGTGAAGGAGAGTTGCGAGGCCCGGAGTAGCCTATGGCGGAGACTCGAAGCAGAGAATGAGAATGAGAGAAATGAAAAGCGAGGTCTTCACCGGACGCCGGACTCAATGAACACACCCACAGAACTCGAAGCAGAAGACTGAGTGACGCTTGGGTATTTGATGCTAAATGCTAACCACAACTAGCTCGCTAGGTTTCATGATTTCACCGTATTTCGGCTTTCATGCAGGTCCTCTTTTTTCTTGATTTAACCTTTTTCTTTCTCCAAACTTAATTGTCTTTTTCCAAAAATTAGTTTTTTTCTTTTTAATTTTAAATTGTATACTTTTTATGGAATATTTATCTAACCCCACTAATTGTTTTTGGGCCAGATCTAAGCTAATAATCAAATAAAATATATTTTTTTAAACTGTAACTAGAGATTTCTCCTATGTGTAGCACACAGAGGTGTTTATCATAGTTCTGTCTTAGTCGGCCTCTCCCGATTCCATTTATATTATTTTTTAAAATTTTATTACTTTATTTTATATATAATTATAATTATATATAATAATTATAATAGATATATAAGTATTATAATTCCTAAATATATTTATAATGTATATATTATTTTATAATTATATTTATAATGTGAATATATGTAATAATTATAAATATTATTATGATATAACAATTATATTTTTTTAAAAAACAAAAATAGGACGCCACATCCTGATCTTGTCCTGTCTTGGTTAGCCTCTGATGGTTTCAAGATAAGACTAGACACAGGACGAAAAATACTATTCTATCCCTATTTACTATTTATTGGGTAAAGACATGGCAAGATAGATTTGTCCCGATCTTGTCCTATCGAACACCCTTAATTGAACATGAGCAAAAAAAAAAAAAAAAAGGAAGTTATAATTTATTAATTTTAATTATTATAATAAATTATCACTATAATTAAAAATTTAAAATATTAAATAGTTAATTAATTCAGATGATTACTAATTAATATTATTAGGGTTTAAAATTGTTCAAAGATTAACATAGTTTATGATTATTATAAATTATTATTATAGTTAAAAATTTAAAATATTATAACATCAATTAATGTGATCAATAATTAATTAAGTCAAATTAACCTATATTCATTTTTAACTAAACCAATATTATAAAATTTTAAGAGTAAAATTAATTAATAATTAATTTATAAAAAATAAAATATTTAATTTTTAATATTAAAAACATATACAGTTTAATTGCTAAAGTTTTTAATTCATTATTATGTTTGATTGTTGAAGGTAATGAGTAATAATATTAAACATTAAGAATAAATTTTTCAAAGTTATTTCATTTACTAAATTTGAATAACAATAGAACTATGATGAAATATCATTTAAAATTCTCTATATTGTTGTATTATAAACTACTTTTTTTTAAAACAAAATTGTACTAAACACAAATTTGAATTTCGTGAAAATTAATGTCAATTACAATATTTCAAGAACAAATCCTGTTTCTCTCCTTTGATCCATTTGAGTTGGAGTGCTTTTCCATATGATTTCTGAGTAGGTCAGTTCATCTTGAAAGCTAATATTCGCATAATCAATGTCACAAAAAACCCCAAAAAAAACAGAGAATGACAGAAGTTTGATCTGAATTCAAAGGGAAAAGGACCCAAATCAGCCTAGTTCTTGCTGTTTATCCTTCCCTAGGCATTTAGCAGAGTAAGTTCCAATCACAACTGAAACACTACAAGTAAGAACTAATAAGCTCTAATTATCTGAGTAACAAACAACTTTGCCTTGAAATCATCACAACAAACAAGATCTTGTTCCACGAGATGATTGAATGGATATGCTATTGTTTCAACCTGAATTCACCAAACCTCATGGGATTTATTATTAATATTGTGAATTATGAAGTCAAAGGTGCTTCCTTTTCTTCGACCGAAAATGGAATTGGCTTAGTTGGTGCAGGGAGCCGACCGATGCTGTCAACTTTATCTCTTTGTTTGGGAGGAGGTCTAGCTGCTTTTGGCAACAATCTTCCCTTCTTCTCAAACCACTCTGGCTTCAGAAGTGCCCGGAAGCCCAGCTTATTGTAATACACCCTTCTCACAGACCCACCGGCTGCTTCTACTGCTTCCTTGGCCCTTACAGTGACCCTTGATACCTGTATATTCAAAGAATTACAAGACACATTTTGCATAATTTTTTGTCATGCACAAATAAAAGCACAATGCCCCGTCATGACATTCAAGTATTTTTAAGAGTTTATCTGAGCAAGGAACACATCTTAGATTCCTTCAAGCATAATAAAAGGCTAAACTAATTATCAGCCAAAATACTCTTCATTGTTTTCAAAATTCCTTCGAAGTTCAAAGAACAAGAGACATTCAGAGAGAAAGAGAGAACACTGTGACGACTAACAGAAATTAATGCAAAACCCTACGATTTGATTTCTTTAGAAAATTTGGACAAATTGAATGGGCCTTATGAATTTGCGCAAAGCTTGAGATAAGCTGCACTGAACTGTATGGCTTCTTACAGATGTCAACTTTCTTTGGAAAAATAGTATGCAGTTAGATGCAGTCTCAAGTCTTCTTTTCTTCCACTTTCAAAGAAACCATACATATATACCCTTCCTATACCACCCCAGTTACTGAGGTTAGAATCTGGCTGCTCCCTACTGATAGATGGTTTAGGTTCCAAATGGTGCAAGGGCTATACAGGCTCTCTCAAGACATCAACCTAATACTTGTAATCTACCTAACACAAGCAACAATTGCGACGAGTGATCAGTGATTAGGCCAAAAGTTGTAAAATCATTTTGTTAGTTAGGAAGCAAAAGGCATGATCATGATTCTCAAGCACCAACAGTCCTTATCAAGTCTACCTCCAAATGAATTGGCCACTTGATCTGCTCAGCACCACGTCCCATCAATCTTACTCCGTCTTTTATCTGCTTTCCAATTGCCCCTGTATCCTATGGTAACAATTGTGATCGGAATTAGAGGAAGCATCTGAGTGAATCAATTTAATTCAAAATGAAGTAACACTGACTAGACCTTGAGTGTTTTCATTGTAATCAGTTCAGACGAATCTATCTTCCCTGCATTTATAAGCTTCGCAATTTTTCCTAAACCCACTGGCTGCAAGAAAAGATATATGATGAAACTAAAACTTATAAAGATAGCTAAAAATTTCAGGAGAAGGAAACTGGAAAGGAAATAGATAGAAAATTTAATCATTCCAATGTTAACAGCTCCAGCCATGGTTGGCTTTTCCCATGAAAGAGAAACATCGAAATATTAAATTATAGCCACAAGTTTTACAAAATTCAAATACGCGTGAAGGTAGCCAAGATGCCTTCCTATATCTACATTCTACACCTCGAAACAATCACTGTACAAGAGATCGTTGAGTTTAATAAACATGTCAGCAAATTTAGATGTTATTGTGGCCATCAGTGTTCCATTAGTCACAAGTTACATAGAAAAGGGAAATAGAAAGCACAAAAGGGGAAGAAGCAGAAGATAGACAAGAGGGAGAGGGGAGTAACAGAAGGGAAAGACTAATCACAACAAACACACTCATTATAGCCCTTACATAACTCACTATCCTTCATGGCTCTCCCATAAGAGAATGAAATTTAAATGTTCGGAATAGTGCATTTTCTTTACAAGGTGTCACAAAAATGCATCACATTCTGAATCACATATGTTCCCACTACATCAAACAGAAGAAAAGCAACAAATTTGATTAAATACAAAAATAAGTACCTGAAAAGTGAGGCTGAATGGATTTTTAAATCCACGTTTTGGCAACCTTCGTCTAAGTGGTGTCTGACCTCCTTCAAAACCCAATTTCCCATGCCCTCTGGCCTTCTGACCCTTGTGACCTCTCCCAGCAGTCTTACCCTTTCCAGATCCAATCCCACGACCCTTCCTGGTTTTCTGTTTTCTTGGCACCTTATCTCTCAGATCATTCAAGCTCAGAAGACTGTAAGCTCTAAGACCATGACAATCCATGAACCCATTATGATTAAAGGTTGCATGAGAGTCAAGGGACTGCGGTTGCCTCAGCAGATGAAATTGTACCGATGGGAGTGCATGACTGTGAACGGATTTGCCACCAATTGAATTTCCAATCATTGTTGAGAGAATACACAGTCTCCTTCTCAGCATATTGTTTTTACTGGTAAAAATCATTGTCATTAAGGGTTTAAGTGCAATGGAACTTACTTATCAATTTCGTGATCTAGAGTTAGAGGAACAAGCCTAGAAATAGCCAACATGCAGGACAGTAGTAGGGTGCATTCCTTATTCCCACCTCGCCCCCTCTCTAATCCTCACAATTAGTTAAAAAAACTCTTCTCATACCCATTGCCCAGCGGAATCCATGGGGACCCCGAAAACTAGGAATAAGTATAAAATATGAGAAAAATCCAATAAAAAACATATTCGGGTTGCGGAAATTAAAAAATGAAGCAAAGAAAATCCTGACCCCAGGAAAAACTACACCACAATTTGATTAAATCAACCTCAATCCAGACTATGAAATGAAATTCAAGCGAATTTTCTCAGAAGCCAAATGCGAAAGCAAATGTACCGAAACTGCATTTTGAACTCGAAGTAAATACCCATGTACCAAAACTGCAGATAACTGTTCACATAGGAGGACCTATATTACACTCAGTGGAAGTATCTGCCCCCACTGAAATATTTGAAATATGCATATTTGATATCATACCCTTTTAATTGTTGTTACTGATACTTTAACGAAGATGCCTTGCTAAGCCAATTGATCCAGGCAACTCCTCCAAGCCACTGAAGAATGACAATGATGAAAAAAATTAAAACAAAGCAAGAAATGGTGCGGCGGCGGCCTACACAGGGTTGACAAAGAAAAGATGACCCGGGGAACAAATTCAAATATAGATTCAAACCAGACTGAACAAATGAAGACATAGCCCTAGAGTTCGTACCTTCTTCAATACTTGTTGGAGAACAACCACGTAAGGCTGATAACGGTGGACGGCGTCCGACGGCGAGCTCGACCAAGGGGGGAATGCCGAACCAAAAATGAAGCTGTACTACCGCTACCACAGGACAATTGTTTGGGTGATAAAATGAAAAACAATTATGTCAATTTACTTATACGTATTATAATTAATTTATTTAATAAAATTTAAACATTTAAATTGTTTTCCTTATTTTATTGTTCATTTAAATATGATAGGTTATAATTATATTTATGGTAAAATTATTTATTTAAAAAATTAGTTGTAATAGACATATGTTATTTTTATTATGTATTCAACAACTCAACCATAGTTTACGGTAGGAATTTAAAACCACAATATTACATACTACTAATATTTAATATAAAAATTAGATAGATTAAAAAAATTAGTTATATTAATTATTAATAATAAATATAATTTAATTCTTTTAAATATTATTTTTTATTATGATTATCTATAAATAAATTTTTTTAATATATATAATTAATATAAATATTTAAAAATTATAAATTTAAAAAATAAAATAAATTAAAGTATTTATGCGAGTAGAATAAATCATTTACCTCCCTTCGAAATTACTGGAGAAAGGCAAATGAACTCAAAACACGTGGCATTAAGGAATTGTCTTTAGCGGCGGTAACCCACGAACTCTAATCCTTAAATAAAATCTACTTAACTGAAAAATAATTAAATAAATTATTTATAATAATTATATATTAAATTTTTTAAAATATTTATTTTAATTATATATATGTAAACTATTATTAATAAAAATTATCTCAATATATATATAATTATATAGGAATATTTTAGAAAAAATATTATAATTTTAAAAGACATATAATATTATATTTAAAATTAAAATAATTATTTTATTTAATTTTTATATTTAAAACAGAAAAAAATAATTATTTTTTCTAAGCATAATTATTATTACTAAAGGGTATTCCTTTTAACAACTAATTTTGCAACAAACAGGTTTTTGAATTAGGGAAGCTACTCCTTTTCACAACCCTTTTAGACCAACAAAAATATCTGGAAGCTAGATTGAAAACCAAGAACTTTAGAGTTTTGAGAACTTTTTGGTATAAGTGATTTGAAAGGGAGCGGAAATTTTTTTTTATAGGTTAAATTTAAAAAATTGAATTAAAAAATTTTAATTACTTTTTTAATATTTCATCTTATATTTTTTTCTTTCTTGAAACTTTATAACTCCATTTCTTTAATTTTCTTAAATCTAACGCATATAAAAGGTAAAACGAAAATCCAACGCATAAAATTTGTTCCTTCTCTTTCCCATTCCTCATACCAAACATAGCCTAATCACAAAGCAGATTCCACTTAATATCTAACCAAAAGAATAAAGAAAGAGGCTAAATCCAACTAAGAAAAAAGAAATGACGGAGAGATTTACTAGGGATTTAGTCTTAGGTTGAGGCATTTAGATTTTTTTTAAGAAAATGAGCAGTATTGGTTTTTGTCTTTATGAAGCTGGTTAATGTTAAGGATTTTTTTTTATTTAAAAAAAAGCATAGATATAAAACTTGATAAGCATGAATATTTATTTGTGACATCATTTTCATCCTTTTTGTTATAGTTGTGAAAGTTTTATTCTATTCCCGTTTCAGAGTATGGGCCTGTTTAGATAGGATTTTAAAGAAGTATTTATGAAAAAAAAGGGTTTATGGACAACTTATGAAAAAGGGCTTTTAGAGAAGAGTTTATGGAAAAAAAGTGGTTTTGAATAAATAGGTGTTTGGATAGTTATTTTTAGAATGACTTTTTATGATGGTAAATTACTAAAAAGGGTATGATTTGATTTAAAGTAAGAGAGAGGAGAGATGTAGAGAGAAGATAAGAGAGAGGAGAGAGGGTGTAAGAAAAAGTAGAGATAAAAGAAGAGAGAGGAGAGAGGAGAGAGGAGAGGGGTAGGTATGAGAGAGGAGAGAGGGTGTAAGAAAAAGTAGGGGTAATATAGTAATTGGATAGTCCATAAGCTCTTTTACTGTTGAAAAAACTATTTTAAATAGCTTATTCAAAACCATGATTTTAAACCATGGTTTTACCCAAAAGCACTTATGGACAAATAAGTCTGTTTATTTTAAAATTTTCCTAAAATAAGGTTTTGCCCAGAAGGGCTTATAAAACCTTGGTTTGGGTGTGTTCCAAACACACCCTATAAATAACAAATTGAAACATCAGAAATGAGGACTGCTGAAGAACGGGAAGGCCGAAGACTGTAAAAAGAGAGATGGGAGTAACAAAGGAACAAGTTGAAACTTCCTTGAAGGCCAAATTGAATCCCTTGCATATAGTAAGTTTCCCGAATCCTTTCTCTGCGCCTCGTCGCCGTCTTCACTATGTCGTTCTGGTTATTATTAACTGATGGACTCAAGAAAACCCATGCCGTGTTATGGATGAAGTATGTTTTTTTTAAAAAGAAAATTTAAAAGGAGAGATAGTTTGGAATACCTCATAGTCATAGGCAGGATAATTAATTTATAGGGAGAATGACAATTTCAAAGGACCTACCAGCTGGAACCTATGCCCATGAGTTTCGCATAAAACCCATGAGACAAGAGTCAGCCAGTGATGAAGTATGCTTATAGCAATTATATTTGACAAATAAGTCTCTGCAAAACTATAACGAATATGAGCAATCAAATTTCTGCGCTGAACTATTAGTCTTTGTCATGCTATTACCAAGTTTTTGTCTTTAGAATGCGCACTGTATCCCACAAACTTGTACCCCCCGCCCCTTCTCCCTTTTCCTCCATCGTAATATTTAAGTGAAATTAAATTCAATAACCTTTTTTGTAGACATATTGAAATATTTTGTTACCTGACAAACCAATGGCTATGGAGTTGTACTTTTACTGTAATTCTATGAATTTTAGGCATGAGGTTCTGAACCTGAAGAGGTAAAGGAGAAAGAATGAGTAGTGAAGACCCTTTCAAAAGTGTTCTATATGTACCACTTATCCTGGAATAGAGATTATATTTATGGGTTGGGTCGGTTAGTTTAGAGTTTAGACTTTATAGGATCCAGTGTGTTTGGCTGAAAGCACCTTGCTTAAAGATTATAATAGCAAGGAGATTCTCGTAGACAAGGGGGAGATTATATTTCACAAGTGAATTTTGATGTGCTGATCAGAAAGTGGGGCTTTTTGTTTATTACTAGTTGCCATACTGATCTTGAATGGGAATGCTAATATTCCTTCTTGACCATCAAATTAGTAATTTAACTTTACTCTATAGCCTGCTAGAACCATAACACTGGTACTATGAACTTCGTAGAGACTAAGATGAATGGTCCCACAGTCTCCCATTTGCATTTATTTCACTGTTAAATAGGCACCTTTCACCTTTTTCTGTTTACTTAATCTTCAAACTTGCTCAAGTGCTAGTGCTTCACTACCTAACTACCGAAGTTAGAATTGCTCATCGCTTCATTCTTTATTAGTTTTACTTTCAGTCTTAAAGAAACTGTTGGATTTAACCAGTTCTACGATGACTCTTTGGGCAATAATGTATCTCTAGTCACACATGCCTTGCGTCTTGTCTTCTGGTTAATTTTTTTTGCATGGTGTATTTGCAAGTTATTTGAAGACTTGGTTGTTGATAAAATACAATGGTGTCTTTTGATTTATGTAGCCAATCCCACTTTAGGATAAGACTTATTATTGTGGTTTATTTGTAAGTTGACCTTTTGGTTTTTGCTTTGTGGACCAATATAACACTAGAAAGCAAATTTTGTCTTCAAATTTTCATCCAACCAGTCTGTTTGTCAAGTGTTAATCATGTCAACCATAGATATTGCTCAACTTGTGCTGGTGCTTTATTTCCCACACGATGCCCCAAGGAAGAAGTAAAGCATCCCAAAAATGCTCACACAAGCATGTTCTCACTCCACAATATATTCATTTCTCACTCTCTTGTTTTTTCCCTCCTTAATGACCTGTAGTGTTATAGAAGCTTATGTTAAGTTTTAAATATAGTGATAAATTGCAGCAGTGATTTAGGTCTCTCTCCCTCTCTCTGAGGGTTATTATTAGTCATCCCATTATATGGTACTATTCTTGTCTATCTTGACGTCCTGATGAAAACGTTCCTATGAAGAACTATACATGAATCAAATTTCAAAAGGAATGACCTTGAATTTGTGGTTCACTCTTGAATGATTTCACTGGGACTACTGTTATGATGATGGAAACAGTAATTATTTTATCTACATTGTTTTCTCATTACTAGGGGAAAGGTCCTGGAAAGATGGAAACGGTATCTCTCTTCAATTCATATATCTGCTTTAATTGATTATCTTTTACAAATTTTTTTGTTAATATATACCCATATGAACCTTTTCTCTACGACTTATCTTTTTCCGTCTGTGTTTCAGGAAGTCATTGACACCTCTGGAGGGTAAGTTTTTCCAACTAAGAAATTTGCTTTGTACTATATCTCGGACCCTGTACATTGCTTAGATTCTAAAGAAGCAATGCGAACTGTACCCTATTTGTGAATGGTGTGACTTAGTATAGCTTATAGGAAAAATTGATCTTTTGGTTCCCTATAATTTTGACTCGTTTCTAACTTAGTCTTTAAATTTTGACTCGATTCAACTCAATCCTTATAGTTTTGACTCGATTGTAACTCAATCTCTAAACTTTGATTTGATGTAACCAACTCCCTATTGTTTCATGAAATATAAAATTTTGTTTTCTAAAATATAAGGGCTAATATTTTAAATAGTTAAAACTATAGGGACTGAGTTACAGTGAGTTAAAGTTCAGAGACCAAGTTTCAACGAAGTAAAAGTTATAGGGATTGAGTTGCATCGAGACAAAGTTTAAGAATTAAGTTACAACCAAGTCGAAATTATTGGACCAAAAGACTAATTTTAGCAAGATTATATATATGTTACTTATATATGCATATTGTTGTCTTTACTCTTCCTCTATCTAACAGTAAAAATTAAACTGATGTGGGTACCAGGTGCGGAGCTAGCTTTGCAATTGAGATAGTATCAGAACAGTTTGAACGAAAGGGGCTGCTTGAGAGGCATAGAATGGTGAATGGTGCATTGGAAGAGGAAATGAAAGAGATTCATGCTCTCTCTATCAAGAAAGCTGTGACCCCAGAGCAGTGGAAACAACAGCAAGAGTCCACCAAATCTGATGCTGCTTCTGCTTAGCTTTCATAAATGAGAAAACTTGAAAAATCTAGCAAGCTGCTTTACCATACTTGACAGTTATTGTGTAATAAGAATCCCAAGTTTGTGGAACAGCATTAACACTCAAATATCTACCAAATGATAATATACTACTATACTAGTATTTTTTTTTTTTTGGTTGCCCACCCGGTTCACCGGAGTTTTGCCCCGACTACATCCGGATCCGACCCGCGTCGCGCACCTGGCTATGGTGGGTGAGTCTCCCAACGGGAATTTTCTGCGTACGCCAAGGCTCGAACTTGAGACCTCGCTTAAGCGATACCGAGCCGCTTACCACTCGGACCAACCCCCGTTGGTACTATACTAGTATTTTAATTTGCAGAAATGTCTGATTATTGTGGTAAATTAATATGTCTGAGCGGTACAATATCACACCTAACCTGGGAAAGATTGCTACGGCATTGTTTTTTAAATTGAGCTTGAGTGCATACGATACTACATGTAAGATACTGTTTTTTTTTGTTGCCCACCCGGTTCACCTGAACTTTGCCCCGACTACATTCGGATCCGACCCGCGTCGCGCACCTGGCTATGGTGGGTGAGTCTCCCAACAAGGATTTTCTGCATTCGCCAAGGTTCGAAGTCGAGACCTCGTTTAAGCGATACCGAGCCGCTTACTATTCGGATCAAACCCCGTTGGTATGTACGATACTGTTATTTACCTTCATGTCAAACATTATTTTAAGCCTAAATTGGCATTTTGGGTTTGATAAGTCAGTTTTGGTGAGTCAAAAGCCATGGCAAACATAACCGAAATTTAAGCCCAAAAGGTCGAACTAATGAAAGTTAGGTCCTGGAAAAAATTTCTGAAAAATAAGTTATAAATATTGATTCAAACGGTTACAATAGGAATATTAGTTTATAATTGAGAGTTACATTTGAAACTTAAATATTTTATTTGCAACTGAGGATTATGAATTTGCAATTGTCTGAATTGATATTTGATACTTATTTTTCAAAAAAAAAATGTTATCATTAATTCAATCTTTTAGGCCTTAACTCATTTAGTTTTATAATTTTGGTTGAACTGAAGTCATGTGTAGGATCATCTAACAAGTAAATCAAGTTAAGCATGATCATACTTTTGCCATAAAATTAGCCGGATAGTCAATCAATTCATTGGCGGACGTTTACTCGTCTTATTGGAGAATCCTTAAATTTTGTTTTAGGCTTGAAATGTTTGTTTGAACTTTGAAGCACCATGTCTACGCGTCATTCATCCTCAATCATGTCTAAATAAGTGAGCTTAATTTTTTTTCTAATTTTTTTTTTTAAAAAAAGATCGTATCTTCTTACATGGGGTAAGAAGGCTAATGTTAATTTACGAGTATTATTTTAAAATTACTGAGATAAAGGGGAGATATTACTAATTAGATTCTTATATTTTATATGCGGTTTCTGAAGTGAGAAATTAAATACTGAAGTATAACAGGAACACTCTCTCTCTCTCACACACACACACGCGCACACGCTCAAAATCTCAACCACAAGTATTGTGGCCTTTATCCACAAGACCACAACCTCCAACTTAAACGTCTGCATTAAAACTATCATCATCATCATCATGTTTCCAAATTCCCAATCCCTTCAGACTTCAAACTCAAAAGCTTTCGGTTTAATGGCAACTAAGCTACTTCACCCATCAATGGCTGATTCCCATCTCAGCCCTCTCATTTTCAGAACCATGAACGTCACCAAGCTCCAACGAAATGTCACACCTTGCCCTCATTCAAAACCAAACACTTCATCATCATCAAGATTTGCAGATAACTCTTTTGGATTCATCAGACCTATCGCTATCACAAAAGTTGCAGAACAGAGCTCTGGTTTGCTAGGTGATGAAGAACTTTCCTACAGCAAATCCTCACTTTACGAAGCTGTTCAAGGTACTATATATACTCACTTGGATTATTCTTGTTCTCTCTTGTTCATATGATTCTTCTCATTTGCTTCCATGTAGAAATATGATTGAGGCATATTTCAAGGGATTAACAGGGGAATTTTTGGAATCAATTCTGAGAAGAAATCTGAGATTGAAACTCTAGTGAAGGAGCTTGAATCTCTGAATCCAACTCCAGATCCTACTCTCAATTTGGACAAGGTAAATTGAATTCATCAATTCTCAGTCTGATCATATTCATTCATTTCTATGAGCTTTTCTGTTAAAATTGTTTCATATTTTTGGAAGATGGCTGGGTGCTGGAGACTTGTTTACAGCACAATCTCAATTCTGGGTTCCAAGAGAACGAAGTTAGGCCTCAGAGACTTCATCTCATTGGATGATTTCTTCCAGATTATTGATGTAGCCGAGGTATATATATATATATATATATATGTCATATATAAGAATGTGTTTTAGTGTTTGTTTATGTGATAACTAATTAAGGATGAACATGGGTGGATTATATTGCAAAATTTTGGAGAGCAAAGCAGTGAATGTGATAAAGTTCAGCGCAAAGGGGTTGAGTTTGTTGAATGGACAACTTAGTATTGAGGCCTCTTTCAAGATTGCCTCCTCAACAGTTAAATCTTCTTCCTGATCGCTTTATTTTCTTTTGTGATTGTTATGATTTGGAAATTACTTATTTTGATATTTTTGATTTGATTCATTCACAGAGAGTTGTCATTAATTTCGAAAACTCCACTATCACTCCTGACCAGGTATGAATGCAAGTGAAGTCATGTTACAAAACATGTTTGTTTGGTTGACACTATACAAGATTAGTTAGTTAGTTATTGAATGTTGTGAATGAACAGTTAATGAAGGTGTTTCGGAAGAACTATGATGTTTTGTTGAGCATCTTCAATCCAGAGGGATGGCTGGACATCACGTATCCTAATACAGCATTATTCTACTTAACATTGCTATGCTTCACGTGATTTTAGATTCTTTATTAGGGAAATCACATTCTCGTCCCTTGTTTGCAATGAATCATATTTGCAAATATACATGAATCATATTTGCAAATAGGGTCAATAGGTACAATTTTTCCACGGAAAATTTCTTACATTCAATTTCTGTATAAAAGTCGTGGATATTTAAAAGTTTTCGTTGGATCAATTTTATCCTAAAAATATTAAAAAATGAGTAAAGTTACTTTAATTATTAAAAACTACTAATGTTGATGGTTAAAAAATTAATTAACCATTAACGACCAAAGCAATATTGCTTATTCTTTAATATTTTTGGGGTGAAATTGATCTAACTAAAATTTCTAGATACTCACCGCTCATACGCCAAAACTTTTGAGAGAAAATTGTATCTTAATTTTTCTTAGACCTAATTATCATTGAATTGATTTGTTTCTTGCTATGACACATGTGATAGATATGTGGATGACACGATGAGGATAGGGAGGGATGACAAAGGCAATATATTTGTACTGGAGAGATTTCAAGATCACAGCTCTTAAATTACTTCAACTCAATTATTTTTATTTTCCTTCTCCAATTTTAATTACTGATGTAATCAGGTGGTAATTGAACCAGACCTTCTCAGATTATATGCACATATTGTATAATTGAAGAGACAAAAAACGCAAATACTAAATTATTTGACTGGGGACAATATTGTGATGTCTATCTATTTTTTTTTTTAAATCCTATAAATATAAAATTAATTTATAGAAAATTTATTCCATAAACAAATAATAACACATTTTTATAGAAATTCTTGATTTGATATTTTAAAATTTAAATAGTATTTTTGTTAAATTTTTTCTTTCTTCTAATTGCATAAATTTGGCGGTGAAGGAGATTTTAATTTTAATCAGTCGAGCATACTATATAAGCCAATGTAGTAGCTTTGTTTAATTATTTTCAAGAAATAAGCTATGAGCTAATCAGCTGTGTTGTGTTCATCAACGCTCTTGTGGAGTACTTTCTACTAGTAAAATTTGGCAATTTGAAATACCCTTCCATTCTTAGGTTCGAGCCTTAAGTATATATCTACAATAATTATTTAGTTAGAGATAGTGATATTTTTTTTATTGTGGGTTTACATTTCTATTAATCGGATTAGTTAGTTACTAATAGTGTGTAGATATAGGTAGATTAATCAAAAAAATATATTTATATTTTTTAATATAAAAGCTAGTTAACTAATTTGAGTAAGTTAAAAAAAATTAAATAAATAAATAAATTATAACTAAATTTAAATTTTTAAAATATATATATATTTTAATTTATTTAAATTAATTAATTAGATGACGGTTACATCGAATGATAGATTTGATGTTAATATTTGGAGTAAGGTATTAATTTCTAAGTCTTGTAAAAAAAAAAGGACCATGTTGATAGATTTTTCTTCTTATTATAACTCAACGGGACTTGAATTCAAGTTGTTCAAAAACATCAAAGATATCGAATGGTTTGTCAAATAAATTTCTTAAAAAAAGTTTCAAACTAAATTTACCAACAGAAATCTATATTCTAAATAGAATAGAGCAAAATTGTTGAGAACTCTTTCGATACAAAATTTATTGTCCAAACCAAAAATCCCTAAAATTTTGTTTAAGAATTCAGGTAAACTATTTTTTAATATAACTTTTTCTTGAACTATATATAAAATAAAAAAATGTTTATATATAATTAAAAATATTACACACATGCATCGCCCAGGGATTTAGGTTTTTAATAACCTTGACAATAAATTTTACAGCTATGGATGTTTCAATAAAATTGATTAAAATAATATGATGACCAATTTGATATTGGAGAAGGAAAACAACAATTTACAATATTTACGATTACCCTTCCATTATTATTTGCTAGCTTTATAAGTATATATAATTTTTATTAAAAATATAAAATATTTATTTATTTTTACGAACCCGAGGGACAAAGTACTATCTCGTCTCAAGTTCTCACCTCAAAACCGTCAAAACACAGTCCCTTCCTTTTTACCCCTTCGCCGATTCACCCATCCTTTTACCACGTCCCAGTTCATCGCAGCTTTAATCTGGTCAAACAGATGCTACAGAATTCGAGTTCACCTGAAAGCTCCATTCACCACCGGAGTCACCCAGAGGAGGGTGGTGGTAAGCCTGTTTCTGATGGACTCCAAAACGAACAGGTAATAGTCTCAGCCGAAGATGTTGACCGGAATCTCACCGGTGGCCGGTGGCCTCTAGAAGAGACTAAGGCTTTGCTCAAGATAAGGTCTGACATGGACGCTGCTTTCAGGGATACATTCCCCAAAGTTCATCTTTGGGAACAAGTTTCCAGGTCAGTAGTTCCCTTTCACCGCTTCCTGTTCGATGAAAGTCCCCAGAGAATGCTGCCAAATTTCACCCCCTGAAAAATTATGGTTTTGCATGCTTCAAGTGTTAATTTGTGAATGTGAATTGCAAGTGCAATGCCCCTCTCGGATCCATATCCTTACTTATCATCCGTTCTCTTTTGAACTAGAAAGTGTGATCTTTTTTGTCTGTACAGTTTTCACACTGACTGTTACAGTTTTACTCTTAAACTGGTCTATTTTCGTAATGGTTGAGATTTTTTTGGCATAAATGGTTGAAAATTTTTATTTAACTGTAATGATTTATTTTGGGAACTGTTCAGGAGATTAGGGGAGCTAGGCTATAATAGGAGCGCTAAGAAATGCCAGGAGAAGTTTGAAAATGTGTACAAGTACTACAGAAGAACCAAGGAAGGTCGTTATGGCCGATCCAACGCCAAGACTTACCGATTCTTTGAGCTGTTAGAACCTCTTATGAACTCTCCTTACCCCGAAACGAATGGAGAACAAGCGAGAAACACAGCAACAACCACAACCCCGATGGATTTGTCCAATGTTATTCAATGTGCAATTCAACATCCTTACCCCGAAAAGAATGAAGAACAAGTGGAAAACATAGCAACAACTACAACCCCAATGGATTTGTCCAATGTTATTCAAGATTCAATTCCATATTCCATTCGATTCTCTGGTGACCCCTCTGGTTCAGCTACTTCCTCTTCGAGCGAAGAATCAGATGAAGATATTCGAAAGAAGAAAAGGAAATTGACGCAGTATTTTGAGACCTTGATGAATAAAGTCCTAGAGAAGCAAACGAAGCTACAGAAGAGCTTTATGGAGAGTTTACTCAAATGTGAACAAGATAGAATGGTAAGAGAGGAAGCATGGAAGATGCAAGAATTGGCTAGGATTAAGAGGGAAAGAGATATTTTGGCTCAAGAAAGGTCAATTGCCGCGGCAAAAGATGCTGCAGTGCTTGCCCTTCTGAGAAAGTTCGCAGGACAAACAGTGACCATAGAATTACCTGAGGACCTACTTCCAAATGATTTAGATAAGGACGAGCAAGAAAATGATAATGCAGGCAGTAGTGTTATTGAAAAGCAAGAATTTAGAAATGGTGGGAATTTCACACTGACGAGTCCATCTTTCTGTAGATGGCCCAAAGATGAAGTGGAAGCTTTGATTAGAGTGAGGATAAACTTTGATGGGGAGAATGAAGGAAATGGGCTTAAAGGGTCTATTCCTATATGGGAGGAGATATCTAGTGAAATGAAAAAACTTGGGTACGATCGGAGTGCCAGGAGATGCAAAGAGAAATGGGAGAATATGAACAAATACTTCAAGAGGATGAAGAATAAAAACCAGAAAAAGCCTCAGAGTTCTAAAACATGTCCTTATTTTCACCAGCTGGATGCTCTGTACAATAGTGAAAAGCCTAATGATGAGAAGGTGGAGGATTCAGCCAGTTCTGATAAGGATCAACTGAAGCCTGAGGAGCTACTAATGCATCTTATGGAGGGTCAGTCTCAGTCATCATCAGAGGATGCTGACAGAGAAGAAGGATCAGAATAATGGAGGAAGTGGTTGTACCCAATAATCATGAAGTGGCAATCATGACTCGTGGGTTGAACTTTGAAGAGTGGGAAGAGACCTTATTCTTGTGAAACTTGTTCTCAATCTGATCCCACCCATCTCATGGCAGTGTTTTTGTTTGGTACGTCAATGAATATCTTCATTAAATTTTATTACTCCCTATAATTTAAGTTGTTCCTTTGGCACTATATATATGTCATTTACAGTATGTTTTACACAGACTAAGAAAAGCTTTAAACTTTGTTAGTTTTACTTTAAAATTCAACAATTTTATAACTTTATCGCTATTTAATATATATTATATCCTATGAGAACAAAATTAACATAATAATAAATTAAGGATAAAATTTTATGTTCATGTGAGAAATTTAATATTTTGATAAAGTACAATGACATCGTGCGATCTATATAGCTGATTCCACCTAATAGAATAAGGTTGTTAGTTGTTGTATATGAAAAATTTAATAACGTGACTTAGTACGATCAAAAAATTCCTTCTCTCTATCTATGAATAGGACTAGAGGAGTATATAAGTTTTGAGGAGAGAGAGTTATGTGGGGGTGAAATAAGGCCACAGGGTGTGTTGTTTAATGCAGTATTTAAATCCTTGAATCTTGTAACCCCATGATGTGTGTGCTGATAATAACAGGTTGGAGGTGGTGGTTGTAATATTGAGGAGTCAATTTAATGATTTGAACTTGGAATGTGCATTCACATTATTTTATTTATTGGCAGCTGCAACTCCATCGATTTTAAATCCACATGGATTGAATGTCTGAATCTTGCTCTATTATTAAATTTGTAGAATCTCTCAGATGGGCCTACCGTCGTCCTTGATCATTGCGCCAATCAGTCGGATGCTTAATAGTAAAAGTTAAAATCATGGCAGCAGATGAAGGCGCAACAAGCTTTCATTCAATTTCTCCAAAATAGGACCAAAAGGGTGAAACTTTTTCTTTCTTTTTCCTTTCAGAGATTGGAGATTTTGGGGGTAATCTTTGTTTACTCATTGTAATTGTAAGCCAGCCAATCATCCATCTTTGTTTATTAATTGGGTAATTTTGGGGTGGAAGCCCTTTCCATGATTGGGCAGTTGCAGAACATAAATTTATGTTATATTTGTCATTATATGATATCTCAGGGGCCCCTTACATTGTGAAACTGGCATAATATAGTATAAGTATAATGGTACTATTATATTTAGAATACTTAAATGAAGCAATTACAGAGTAAGGTCCTGGGCAAAAAAAGAAAAAAGAAATAGAGTGAGGTCCCATTGATTTGGAGGAGGGAATTATAATAGAATGGAAATATGAATGAAATAGAAATAATTATATAGAATAATGATATTTAGTAGGGGTATAATTGAAAATTTGAAATGTTGCAATTAATATATCAAACATTACTTGGTGTTTCTTACATTGACCCAAATTCAGGTGGGAACATAGGAGGGGTAAATTTTTCTCCTTAATATTTGGAGAAATTAAGAGTATATTTCTTGAGTTTTTATTTATAAGTAAAGTTGTTCATTTTGATAATGTATTATTTTTTGTTAAATCAGGAAATATATTTATATTTATCAAGAGAGGTGAAAGTATTTTTTTATTTAAAATTTAAAAAAGAGAATATACCTAAGAGAAAGTGAAGTCTCAATCACACCAAGTACTATAGTAACAGTGATGTCTCATGCACATAAACACGTTTTAAAAACTAACGCCTCCCCATTCATCCTCAATCTCCATCGTTCGCTTTCCACTCTCCTCACGGTGGATAACGCATTGAGATTCGACTCTCTCTCTCCCCCCCCCTTTCACTCACTTCAAAATCCAAACCAAACCAACCTTTCATTCTCCATTCAAATCTTTCACCGTCTCTGATTCACTGCTTTTTACTCCTTTACTTGACCTACACCATTTTTCTTTTTAAAATTTATTGATAGCTCCATATCCGAAAATCCCCCAACGTTCTTCTGCTTGAGAAAACCGTCGTTGCTTTATCCATGGCGGATTACGAAGGCCACCACCACCAGAAGGAGACGGCATTACAAGCCTTAAACACCATAATCCAGCTTCACTTTGAGAAGACTCTGGAGAAGAAGCGCGCCATTGACCTCCAGAAGAAGGAGCTTCACAAGCTCTTCCAGATTTTCTTCATCTTCCTCAGCCTCGTCTTCTTGGCTCTCTCGAATTCCTCTCGACTCCAGTGCCGCCATTGCTGGATCCCTATCTCCCTCCTCTCCCTCTCGCACCTTATCTTCTACGTCTCCGTCGCCCAGACCCTCCGCTGCATCAACGCCTTCAAGTACCAGCGCCGATGCCACAAGCTCACCCTGGGCTTAGCGACGGAGAAGTTGAGGGAGATGAAGATGAAGCTGCAGAGCGGGAATGAATACGACGGAGTCGGAGACGAGGAGTTTGAGATTCACTACCAGGAACCTCCAGAGAGCTATTTTGGCAAGTTCAAGAGGAATTGGGCTCTCCATTTTGGCTCCTTGATCTTGATCTACGGTTTCATGGTATCTACTTCTGTTGTTCTTCTCTGTTTTTAGATCTCTTTCCTGTGGTAGATCCCAAGATCCATATGCCTGAACTCTGAACTGAATTAAACTTGCATCTGCTCACTTCATTTTCAATCCGGAAGCATTAGATCTAGCCGTTAGATTAAGATTGTGAATTTGTGCAAGTGAGAGGAACCCTTATTATTTTCCGCGAAAACAGGCACTTTTTCTATCTCTTTCTCACCATACCTTTTCACTTCTCAGCTTTTCCTTCTTCTCTTTGATTCATCATCAAATGAACACCTTTCTATTAGGTATCAGGAAACGAGTAAACTTTTTCTTGTGACAAAAAAGAAGAAGAAGAAGAAGAAGCGGAAATATATGTATTTACTCTATGTTCATTACTTTATTATGGTAATTAGTAGTTGGGTAATTTGAGTTGAGTAAGTAGCCCCTGAGGCAGAGAAGTTCAGAATTCAAGCAGTAATTAGCAATATTTATTTGTTTATTTAAAATATTATTAAAGCCATTGGATCAAGGAGTATGGAATTCTTACAAAACGGATAGACGAATGTCAAATAAAACAATGGACGAAATTATTCAGGACAACCGCCCCTTAATAGAATAAAATTTATTGCCGTATACTTTTCCTACGTGCGTATCACTCTGTGTATAAGAAAAAATTGTTTCTATATATAAAATATTTGTAAAATAATTAATGATTTTTTTTTTCAATTTTATCTCAATTGAACATAACTCATTTATAAGTAATTAATGACTTTTTTCTTTAATAAAGATAAATATAATTTTTTTATTAATATAATATATTTTTAGGCATACGAGAATAAGGTACAAATAATTTGCATAATGTAATAAAGTGGCATGTTGTAGAAGCATGCTCTTCGGTGGTCATTCTAATATTATTAAATTACATCATTTAATTGTTTTTACGAAATTCCAAATATTGCATTTTTATTCTGGAAACAGGGAAAAAAGTTTTTAATAAAAAAAAATCCACTTTTCATTATCTTGAGAGTTGAGATGTTAAATTCATTAAGAAGAGCTTCACGATTGTCTCCCGGACCCCCTACAAATGTCGGGAACATAGGAAATCTTTGCATGAAAAATAAAAACGGATACAATGAATTTGACATCTGTACACCGAATCAATAAATACATACAACTGCTTAATATTCCCATCCTTTTTTTTTCTTGAAAAATAAAATTGATAGCACATTTACAAACGTCTGGCCAGCGATAGAGTTAGCTACTGACTCAGAAGCTGTTTCTATTGCAATGAGAATATGCCAACTACGCCGTGGAGATTGCACCGCATAATGACTTGTACGCATTCACGCACTCTTTAAATTTCTCTTCAGCCATCACCTGCAACCAAGTAATTAAAATAAAAAACCTTCCTTGAGACCAGCTTCCACATATTACCAAACAAAACAAGAATCGACAAACAAAATCATCATCATCATCATTGTTGCGGCCTTTTTCCCTTTTCCATAATTATTATAATTTTTTGGTTAATAATCTATTAAAAAATTTGACACTTGATAGAGTACAATGATGTTATACTATCTATGTAATCGACCACATAAACATTATAAATGGTTTTCAAACATAATATGTCAACCTCACCTGGGAAGGGCCTTGATGCTTGTCAGGATGCCATTTTAAAGCTGATAACCGGAAACTAAAAGTACAAAGAAAGATGTCAGTAATTTATAACTTCTATGTATGCGTCTATGAGGCAAGATCTGGCCCTTTAAGTATTAGGTTTGGGATAAATGATGCCAAAGACCACTTACGCATTTTTAACATCTTCAATCTTTAAAGGACCTGTGGGAGGCAGACCAAGGATGGTTCTATCAGAAAGCAAACCTACATAACACGAATTGATGTTATCATCAGACTCAACGTCACTTGCAGACTCAGTATCACTTTCACGGGTCCCCTTTCTAGTTCTACTTCTATTTGCCCAGCTTGAGTGCTCCCTCTCCCTCCTGTGATCAAATCCAGATGTTGAGTCCTCAAATGAAGACCCCCGCCCATCGCAGAAGGACCAGGTTGAGGATCTATAACCAAATCTTGCGCAGAAGATTGTATCAGGACCATCTACGTCCTTACAAAAACTCTCTTTTCTGATTTTCCCAAAATTGGTACATTCATATGCTCATCAATGGCTAGGCAAGTAAAATGCACATCAATTTTAACTTAAAAAAATTCATTTTAACTTCTTGAATCAAGCTCAAATTATTTAGAATTTGATACTTAACTACCATGATAATGCTCTAAAACTATACACCTCATTGGATGTATTGTTCCTCATACCTAACCAGTAGGATATCCCAAAAAAGTACTTTTGCAATCTGGTCGTCAACTTAGGGCCTATTTGGATAGGATTTTAAAAAAGGGCTTATGAAAAAAAATGGCTTATAGACAACTTATAAAAAAGGGCTTTTAGAGAAGAGTTTATGAAAAAAAGCGATTTTGAATAAATAAGTGTTTGGATAGTTATTTTTAGAATGACTTTTTATATTGGTAAATTACCAGTATGATTTGATTAAAAGTAAGAGAGAGGAGAGAGGTAGAGAAAATATAAGAGAGAGGAGAGAGGGTAGAAAAGAGAGAAAAAAGAGGAGAGAGGAGATGAGAGAGGAGATAGGGTGTAAGAAAAAGTAGGGGTAAGATAGTAATTAGATAGTCCATAAACTCTTTTACTGTTCAAAAAGCTAGTTTTAATAGCTTATTTAAAATCATAGTTTTGCCCAAAAGCACTTATAGACAAATATGGCTGTTTGTTTTAAAATTTTTCCAAACCAAAGTTTTGCCCAAAAGAGCTTCTAAAACTATGGTTTGGATTACATCCAAACAGGCCCTATATGAAGCTACAAAAGCGCCTTTAAAAGGAAACAAGTAGCTAGTTCCTGTGTTTTGGTATTGGAAAACGGTGCCCATGGTTTCCAAAGCAGATCACTTCGAAACGATGAAGATGAAAGAGACCTCTCTCTATATCCACACGCAAGTCTCCCGGTGACACCTAACTGTTTCATAACCTTATTCATATTCATACCAGTTACTTCACAACGAAACTATATATCTAATTAAGGGCCTGTTTGGATAGGATTTTAAAAAAGATCTTATGAAAAAAAAAGGGCTTATGGACAGCTTATGGAAAAAGGCTTTTAGAGAAGAGTTTATGAAAAAAAAAGTGGTTTTGAATAAATAAGTGTTTGGATAGTTATTTTTAGAATGACTTTTTATATTGGTAAATTACTAAAAAGGGTATGATTTGATTAAAAGTAAGAGAGATGAGAGAGGTAAAGAAAAGATAAGAGAGAGGAGAGAGGATAGAAAAGAAAGAGAAAAGAAGAGAGAGGAGAGAGGAGAGGGGTAGAGATGAGAGATGAGAGAGGGTGTAAGAAAAAGTAGGGGTAAAATAGTAATTGGATAGTCCATAAGCTCTTTTATTGTTTAAAAAGCTAATTTTAATAGTTTATCAAAACCATGGTTTTAAACCATGGTTTTGCCCAAAAACACTTATGGACAAATATGGCTATTTGTTTTAAAATTTCCCCAAACCAAAGTTTTGCCCAAAAGGGCTTTTAAACAGGCCCTTATACATGGAATTTGTTCAACAAATGAGTTTGGCAGAGCAGGTGACAGAAGGGGAAAATATAGATGAACACAAAAGAACTCACCCTTTGTGTTCCTTTTTGATTTTCCATTCTTCCGACGAGACTTTGTTTGACCTTTATTATCATGGCCAGCTGGATCATCTTGATCTCCACACCAAGTGCCATCTCCTTCAAGTTTCCAAGTTTCTCTCTTCTAGGTAAAGAGTGCAAAACAAAAACGTGTGGACATGATAAAATGTTGATAGGTAGCATTCGTGATACACAGTAATGTGTCAGTTATTAAACTCCAAGCAAGTCCTCTATATTCAAATGAGTGGAGATGAAGGTTTTAGTCTGTTAGAACATCAAATAAAACTATGCTCTTTAGCATCTCTATGATTGACAGTGCGGATAATTCTGCACCCGCTGTACATGGCCAACCAGGAAGGAAGCTCTTACTCTATTGACAACAGTTAAAATCTGATCGGTTAGCTTTACTTAGCTAGTAGTTAGTTTACTAAGCAATCAAAACTGACTACAAAGTTTAGTATTAAAATTTATTCTTTGAGTCAAAAGAAACTGAAACAAAATCCGACAAAATGCCTACTTTGGTTTCTCTCTTTCTTTTCTTCTCTTCTTCTATATATGGGGAGTGTTAAGTGTTAACCAGTGGAGGATCAAAGATTCAACTCAGTTGTGAAAATTGTTTCTGCAAAAGCAGCTCCTTTCTGGACTTGTAGCTCATGTCTTTAACCACAAACTTTACCCATACTCTCACAGCCTCATCAAGAAAATTGAGAAACCAAGGGCAGCGCAGATGAATAATGAATAATCATGCTATTGCAGATTTGCAGTAATCAATCAACGTAAAAAGGTACTCTGAAACATGGAATAACAAGAATTCTGAAGATAATTATAATCTTAAAAAGCATACCTGAGATGAAAATTTGGAGGACCCACTACTGTAAAGGAGATCTTTCAGAGCTTTCTTTGCATCTGAGGGCTTTTCATGCACTACAAATCTGATATGATTCTGAAGTTAAAATTTTGGCATCAGAGAAATTCTGAGTTCTAGAGTTATGATTTAAGCAACCAAAATTTAAATCCCGTAATAAATATCAGTTTTGAATTGCATGGAATTCATAGCATTCAAGTGCCAGAAACAAACATCAATCTTCGGTAACTACATGGATGTAACAAAAGCAGGGTGTCTCCTACATTACTGGTGACAAACTTAACACAAGAAATACCCTAAAGCTATATGCTGAAATTGAACATTAGATGGCTATTGATTTCTTCTTACATTCTGCAAAAATATTGTGATTGTCACACTTCTGACAGCTACCAAACAGACCTTGGAAGAAAAGGGAAAAGTTACAGGGTCAATGGCAAATGGTTATGTAGCAGCACATCAAAGAAGAAATGAGCAACAAGCAAACAAAATTTGAAAGCAAAAGAAACTAATGGCTGTAGAACGGGAACCAATTTATAGCCGCGATAACTTTTGTTTTTAAGTCTCTCCACTTTGCAAATTATATTAACAATATCTTCAGTGTCCTATCCTCGGGTTCCATTTTGCGGCAAAATTCAAAATGGGAAGTCAAGCAAGCCAGAAAAATAACAGCTTAACGGATGAAGGAGATAACAACTCACGGAATTGGATTTATTGTTCCATTTCTGAGACGAAAACGAGGTGGAATGAAACGCAGAGGAAGAACCGGTTGATGCTAGTCTTGGTGAATGAATCAGGTAAGTCTTGATCGATAACACGTTTCGCCATCGGGATATTTGCATATCGAATCGGCAACGATCCAAGAAAAGCTTGACTCTAGAGAGTTTGATACACAGAAGCAGGCTGCGATGTATAAAAGTCGTCTATAAGGGAAGGAAATGGAAGCGAGCTTTGAGGTGAAGCGACCCCGAGCCCGAGGGTGTCTCCGCACGCTCCGTTCACCAAAGCAAAAGCCACAATGCCACATGGCGATGGAGATGGAGTTGCCGGCGGCGTAAATTCTCCCACATGGGCCTTGCCCGTCACCAAGCCCATTTATTGCTAGTTTAGATTCATCTTAGAACAAGGCCCCAGTGTGAGTTGGATAAAGCGGGAATGTTTAATTCCTCTGATTATGACCAACAAACCAACTCGTGGCAACTACCTCGTAATATCTAATAAATTAAGGTTCGAATTTATATTAAAATAGATATTTATATTCAATATCCGATTATATTTTAAATATAATTATTTTTAATATTTAAGAAAAAAAATTATTGTTGTAAAGAATCTTTTTAAAATTGTGAAACTTTCTTTCTTGGAGCCTTGTGGGTGCTTCTCATGGCTAAGGCCTTTCCCCTTCAGACCAAAAGAAAGGTATGCTAGAAGGATATTTGAAAGGGGAAAAAAGCATAGCCTTGTCAAGAAGAAATGGAGGGAGCCACCAAGAATTAGGTGGTGAGTAATAGTCGGATCGAATATCTATTCCTACCACAGTGGGGTCCACTTTGTTTGATATGAATCCTTTAGTTTGAGTTCGTTCATAAGCTTAGTCCTCCATAAATATAATATACTAATCAGTAGCATAAACTTGCTGCATTTTAAGAAGACATGGGATGTTGCGGAAGCAAGCCCAGAGTGTTGAAGGGAATTGATCACAACACACCACAACCCCTTCCTGTAGTCTTCTCTGAATCTGATCATCCTCAACCTCATCAACCTCAAGCTCGCCGTCAACTTCCACTCCATGAGATCCTCGACATTGATCTCGACCACCAATCCGACAAACGCCCTTCTCTCAGCTACCTCTTCCACCAGGTATAAGCTCAATGAAATGGCTTTTTTTTCCCCATGGCATGATTCTCTTGGAGATATCCACCATAAGATTTTGTCAGAAATATGATTTTTATCAAACCAATATGACTATGAGAATATACCTAGAAAGTTGTAAAAATCACTTTTTTAACCGTTTGGTTTCTGTAATTTTCACTTTGGAGCCAAACATATATGCTTACTCTCAAGGTGGAAATTAAGGGAAAAATTGGAGGGATGGAATTAAAATTTTTAATTAAGAATCCCACTTATATCCGTTTAATTTCTTTAAAATTGAACTAATTGAAAATTTCCATCCCCCGTCATTTCCCTCATACCAAGCACACCCTCAATTTTTAATGTTGAAATATGTGGCTCTACTTGAGATTAAGGCGAAGGGATTTTTAATTTCATGTATTTGAATATTTGACTGCATTTGGTTAGCAAATAGCTTTTCTTTTGTTTTCGAAGATTCCAAACATCATTTCAAATCAAAACTAGTGGATAGTTGATATTTATCATGAAGAGCGAGCAGGAGATTCATTTGGAGGACACCATTTGTTTGCATCCCATTGGTTTCACTTACCACACTAGCTTATGCATGCATCTCTTCATTACCTAAGGACACCCTAATTACCTACCTAATAAACTATTTTTGACCCCACGGCTACAGGATTTAAAAAAAAAAACTTATTTGATGTATTAGAGTGATATATATACACATATAAAATATAAAGCTTTATTGAGGGACGTAAAATTTACTCGATAATCTTTATATCTTGAAAAGATTAATTTTTAACTATCGGTTAAGGATACTATTTAGACTCTATAAAAAACAAGAATGAAAAATATAATGTTTATTAATATTTTTATAATAATTATAAAAAAGTTTCTTAGTTTTTAAATCACTTTTTTTTTACAAATTTTTTTAGAAAGGGGTTAGATTCACCTACGATCCAAAGGCATGGTAAAGTCTCCCTTCCTCTTAGGCGATACCAATGTCGGGCAGGACGAGCCGTATATTACTCTCAGGCGTAAACATAGACACTCAAGAGTTAGGATGCTTCCCTAAGCGTCGCAACTAAAATCACAATAAAGTAGTACTCCCTAGAGATTAAATATGTTCTAAATGATCACATGTCTCACCCTTTCGCCAGTTGAACTACGAATGATGGATTATATAACTTTTTTGAGTTAAATATAAAGAAGTATGGGAAGCACATATTGAACTTTAGCCAAATACATAGAACCTGGTAGGAAAAAACAACCACCACCACATATAGAATCCACTATAAATACTATGATATTGAACTATGTATAAACATGTATGATGAATCACTTTTTTTGTTTGAAAAACTAGGCAAAAGTCTTTTAATATAGTAATATTCTAGTTGAAACGATGCTTGAATTAGTTGGTAATATTGAATTTCCATAATTTTGTTACTAAAACAATTTGTTGCCTTTATATGCACAAACATGTATGATGAATCACTTCTTGTTCAATAAAGATTACGATTGACACAAAATTCTTTCAAAACCCCAATGATTTGATGTTCAATTATATGGTAAGTCACTCGTATTCTAATTACTATCGAATATAGTCCACAATAATAGCCAATTTATTACTGTCAAATATTTTATCTAGAGAATATTCAACGTGTCCATATTTGACAGTTCGTAGGAATTATTAACTATATATAGACAAAAAATAACCGTCAAATATTAATAATTCTGTAGTAACAAATGTGAACGTTATTTGTTTTCAATCTTTTATGATTTCTTGCGTTTAGAATCAAAACGAAGATGCGAAAGCGAAGACAAGAAGTGAGAAGAATGAAGGAGGAGAGAATGTGAAGGAAGGAGAAGCATCAGATGGTGAAGTGAAGGGGACAAATGAAAAGGATGAAGGAATTATGAAACAAGAGTCACAAGTAATGAAAGGGGCTGAGCACAAAGTCTCAGAGGAAGCACAAAACAGTAACAAGGCAGAGAAATGTGAAGCAAATGACAGTGAACTGCAAGGAGAGGCTAAGACATCTGCAAAATCAAGTGAACAATCAGAGGAAGAACTTAAGCCCCAAATAGGCCATTGACCTTGACATACATCATCCTTCTCTCCTCTTTTCCTCCTGTTATGGTTGACATAAATCTATATTTATTAAGTTTAATTATGTTTTTATTTTGGGAAAATATATAGATAGATATCCTGGATTTTATTTAATACTAATAAGTTCTAAAATGTATAGGTATTTTTGCATATTAACCTTTCTTTAGTTCTTTTTAATTATCTCCCATTGTAGAGCAGATGAGTTTTCCCTATTCAACATAAAGGTCTGTATAAGGGTTGATAGCATGCAATATTCTTCAGTTCGATTTCAAAGCTTCTATTTTGTTTTTTCCCCTTCTAAAAGGTTTCAAAATAACTCAAAAGCTTGGTTTTGTTATGGATATTGATCTTGGAATACTTATTTAAAATTTAAATATGTTTATATCTTTCTTTCTTTTTTTATGTACTAATTCGCACCAAATACCTAAGATATCGATCACAGGTAATTCAAGGGTTAATGGTTTAAATGGGATTAAAAGGAATAATAAATTTTTAAATATGTATTGGTTAGTTTAAATGATAATACAAATATAAAGATAAATTTAAATAACGACAAAAATAATTAAAAATGTAATATGTGTGAAAAGAAATTTCATTTATTTAAAATAATTATTTTATGATAATAAATAAAGATTTATGTGACAGCTTTTAATGATTTTTTTAATAACAAAAAATTGTAATAGGGGTGGGGACGTGTGGTTACTGGGTATCAAAACTTGAAAACCTTGATAAAAAAATTGAAAACGTTTAGTAAATTAGTAAACAAACCAAAAAGATGAGTACCAAAACGAGCGTTTCATGTTTGAGTGCTGCTTCCTCCTTGGCGGCTCCCTATCTTGGGGAACAAACCTGCAAGGCGGCAAACTCTGTTAGGGCTTCGGACAGGAAGTTCAGCTTGAGAAGTCGAAGTTCCGCAATAAAGCTTCAGATACGAAAATCCTTTTCACTTTACTGCAAATTCTGAGTTTTGCGATAGATAAATGCTTCACCGAAACACGAGTGACACAGTTGGTGAGGTTTGTGAGCTTTGATAGTCGATAACACAAAATTTTGCCATTTCTGCCGCCGTATTATTACTTGCACACTCATCGTCTTCTCTTTCATTCTGATTTCAGTCACTATGATCAAACTCCTCTTTCCCAAAAATGTCACTATTATATCATCTTTTTCTTCCTCCTCGCCGTTAGTTCGTCCTCTTCTCCAAATTTGTCACTTCTCAGCCTCTTCGTCATATAATCATTCATTCTTGAGAACCCATGATGAAGAAACACGAAATGATCGAAATGTACCAATTTCAGTGTGGTGGGAGTTCGATAGTTGTTATTTACCTGCTGATGTCAATGGTTATAGAATCACCCACTGCATAACAGAAGCTCTTAGGGCCAAAGGGATAAAGGGGCCGCTTCAAATCAAGGCTTTTGGTGATGTCTTGCGACTTTCAACTGCCAATCAGGAAGCTCTTTCTTCCACTGGGATAAATCTGGTCCACATTCCCAATGGTTCGTCTCGTATCCTGTATCTGTAGGAATGATTAACGTTTGCATTTTTGTTTCAAACTGTTTAACGCATCACATAAATAATCAAAAGCTGATTATCTTATGGCATTCATAATTGGGCGTTTATGCTGAAAAGGTGGCGTGTCATACTCATGCATCTCTATATGCATCTTATGTATTGTTTGCATCTTGTCCATAATATTCCTTTATTTTGTAGTTGTTATTTCGAACTATAAACCATCCTATCTATCCTAATTTATATTTATTTTTCTCAAAAAGGCAATTGCTTGTTGATATTAGAGTACCAATGTAGGCCTAAGATAAGTTTGAGTTTGAAGAGTAATGAATCAACATAGTTCTTTTTAGGCAGCAAGGGAGCTTGGTGGGAATTGTTATCCTCTTATGCATCTCTGTTAGATAACTTTGCACTGCTTGTTATTTGTTGTCTCGGTCCTCGTTGTTTTTTGAAATATTCTTATATACTTGATTTCAGGTGGAAAAATTCCTGCCCATGGATCTCTTCTTGTTGAACTTATGCATTGGGTTACCAAAAATCCTCCACCAGCACATCTGTTTTTAATTACTGATAGTAGGGTTTTTGCTGATATGTTGCACCGTTTAAGATTGGATAACTACAACATCTTGCTCGCAACACCAACAAGGGCTCCTAATGTTCTCTGCAATGCAGCAACTATAATGTGGCATTGGAATTCATTAATTAGAGGAGAAAATGTTGATGGAAAACACTTTAATCATCCTCCTGATGGTTTGGATGGTTCTTGGTATGGACACCATAAGGTGCCTCTTGAAGACCCTTTCTTGAACGGGAAACAGTCACAGATGGAGGAGATATCTGTGCCTATCTTAGATTTGGAATTGCGTACAGTTCCAAAGGCAGTTGTGAGGCAAGTTCAAGAAATATTGAACTCATATCCAACAGGTATCTCTGTATCAGACCTTCGAGCAGAGATAGCAAAAGCTGGTATTTTCTTGGATAAAGACTACTATGGTCATAAAAAGTTTTCCCGCTTTCTTTCGTCAATAGCAAATGTACAACTTGTTCTTGGACCTGATAAATTGCTTTTTGTTCATCCCATTCCCCAAAAATGTCCTGGACCCTTTGATAACGGTTCTGTATCATCAACAGCATCTGTTTATGGTGAGGAGTTGAACCAGGTGGCAACCTCAAAGTTAAGTGGTGAGGTCGAAAAGGTGGTTGGGGATGCAGATGTGAAACCATTAAAATTATCTGTTGATGTTGAGGAGTTGAACCAGCTGGCTACTTCAAAGTTAAGTGGTGAGGTGGGAAAGGTGGTTGGGGATGCAGAAGTGAAACCATCAATGGCTTCATCTCAGGTCCCAGAAAATGTCCAACAGGTTGGGGATGTGGTTAATGCACATGCAACTGAGGGTCAATTGCCTCTGAAGGAGAATGAAATTCTTAGCTCTAGTGATGTAAGTCTGAGTGTCACTGAGAAAAATACAACTTCAGAGAACTACTCTAATGAACAAAGCAACACAGTTTCAGAAAAGAATGGCTCTTCAAATGATATTTCTGGAAAGTTAAAAGATGAGGACAAATATGACAAATCCACAAGAAAGGAAGCTGATGCAGTTTGTCACAATCCTCATTCTTTACCAGTTGATGAATCTGTGATTGACAAAAGCATTGATGAAAGCACTGAAACTTACAGCAAAAAGTTTGGCAAAAGTCTAAGTTTTTTTGCTTGGATTAGCAGCTGGTGGCCATTCAGGAAAAATGGTGGAAACTCTAATAATTTGACTGATCAACCGAATGAGATGCTTAGTAATACTGAAGAGCCCAAGCTTTCAAACCTGAGCCAGGCAACCCGTCATTCTGGAGAGTCTGGGTTGTCAGATCTGAAACAAACAGCTTGTCATTCTGAAGAGTCTGAGTTCACAGAACATAAACAAACAGTTAGTCACTCTCAGGAGCCCAAGTTATCCGAACCAAGACAGACAGTGAATTATTTTGTAGAGCCTGAGTTATTTTCTAGTAGTTCCTTTTGGAGTGACATGGAATCATTCATTTTTAATGCCAAAGGATTGACTCTAATCTCCCGTTCTAAAAGCAGGTTAGTGAGGATAACAGCCATTTACAACTCATTTGACGAATTTTACAGTTGCTATGCATTAAGTTTTAGTATGTTGATTGAGTATTTAAGTAATAATATACATTATGCTGTTTTGGCAGGAAGGATATGATGCAGAAATTTCAGAGGTATGGACCTCAGGTTCTTAGTTCTCTTAGTGAAAATGATCTCCTTCAACTGGTGGATAGATTGATATCTGAGAAAAAATTGTTGGAGGAAAGGCCTTCTCTGACTTTCCCTTTCCGGGTCACTCCACTGGCTGGGAAAAACTCCGTGGGGCTATCACCTGGTGCAACTGGCTTGAGATCTCTCTTTCTAAGCAAAGAAGCACGAAGCGTGTTGCAAAAATCATCAGAAGGTGATATTGATAAAAGATATCAGAGTATGCCTCACGCTGGAGTTTCTTCACCTCCCATTAAAAATAAGCACACTGAAAAGTCGAGAACTGACACAATAGCAGATATTCGGAAACTTGTAAGTGACATATTGAAGGAACACTCAGATGGGTATAATATGGGTGGGATACCAAAACTTTTTTTGGAGAGGTATGGCTATCCTCTTGATGTTCAGAAGCTTGGTTATCAAAAGATGGCAACCTTATTACAGATTCTTCCTGGACTGAAAGTAGAGTCTTCTTACATCTTTCCCGCTGATCATCCCGGTTTTGCTTCTGACATGGAAATGTCAACTCTCAATACTTTAGTGAACAATTCAAGTGGTGCAGGGAAAAATTCGGATAGAGAGTCATCTGATTTATGCCCTAAAGATGATGGCAAAGACACTCAGTGGGAGGAATTAGGACCTTTGTCAGTCAGCAATTCGAACCAGAGTGGCCTGGAAACAAAATCAAGGCAAAAGGCTTTAAAGATGGAGACCTCACTACATTCTGATTATGAACCTTCACTTTCTGACGATGATTCTTCTGAATCTGAAGGAGATAGCTCTTGTTTAACTCAATCGGAAGAGGAAGGACGGTCAAAACATAATGAGGAAGACAGTTCTCTTTTGCAAACTCTGGAGTCATTTTACAGAAGCCGAGAAGACGATAATGTGAAGTCAGAAAATACTGACACCAAAAGCGATGGTCTGGCTGGTGTTTTACATCCACCCAGGCATTCCACTCCTGGAGTGCTTTCCAAAATTCATTCAGGGGCAGTTCCCAAAGAGAACCAAAGACCTCAAAAGAGCTATTCGTTTGTTGCCGACCCGGACTCACGAAAGAAGGACGAGCTAATCGATGGAATATTACAAAATTTGAGGAAATCAGATGAGTTGAAGATGCGAAATTGAAAATTTCCTGGAGTTCGTAGATTCTAAAGTGGGATCCGGTCCAGGTACTTGAGAATAGAAATAAAGGGATTCTAACGAATTAGGATTACTAACAAACTGAAATGGTGGCATGTTTCTTTACATCACGCTACTTGCGTATTTTTGCAGGCCATGGCACTAACGATTCGGTAAGAGATGATTGCTGTTATTGAACTATATTCTTTTAAAGACCCTTGCTTTACTGCTAGATCAAATAGAGGGGATAAGGGTAGCTTCTAGTTCAACCTCTTAATGCAAAGAAGTCGGGAAAAAACTTGTTTTACTAACAGACACCGAGAAAATACTTGTGTGTATGCAGCATGTGAGCCACCTTGAAAGAAAAGATGAAATGGGCAAAACAGGGATTAGTGGAGAATGTGTGTGAACCAAGAATGCCGAGGAAGTTATAAATGGGAACAAAGAACACCAAACAGCAGGCACTTCTTGAGTAACTTGTTTGATCAACTTCCTTTTATTTTTTCTTTAATTATTTACAACTGTTTGGTAGGATAGAATAATTTGCTAGGGAAAAAACAGAGAGAGGGAGATGAAGAGATGCTTCTATGAAAAAGGTGATTTTTGAGTTTACAAATGCGTTTTTTATGTGGAAGAAATCAAGCAAGAAAGTGGACAAATCAAAGTGATCAAATGGCATAAATAATTCTTATTAAAATATTCAAGTTGAATTTTTAAAATCAATATAAAATAGAGGACTAATATTTGCAAGGAAATTGGCATTTAGATATTGATATAAAATGATACTTATTTTAAAATTTTAAAAATTAAACTATCTTAAATAAGCTGTTTTATAATTTAAGATGAAGATCCTAATACATTTTTTAAAGATAAGGTGAAGAAGGCTTATTTTCTTGAAATGAGGAAGCAATGAAGCATCAATTGTTTGGTACTAGGAGTGGTCATAGGATCGATAGAGATTAGGACAATCTTGTCTCGTATCTCGTCCCGATATAGTACACGAGACGTAAAATGTGTCTCGTGTCCAATCTCGTCCTAAATTTGTCTCAGTCCCAAACGGAACCGGGATAGGTTCGAAACGAGAATTTCAGGTCCAATTTTTTTTTTTTAAATATTATAATAAAATTATCTCAATAAATTATTTTATATAAAATGCTACAACAACTTTCTCTAAATATTAATATTTCTCCCTGATATGAAATGATAACTTACCCATATAAGACGAGTGGATAGAATGGGAAAGATGAGAGAATGTGGTATATTTTTTTAAAAAAAAAAATTGGGGTCGGGATGAGACGGGAGTCTCGAGGGTCGGGCCGAGACTCGTCTCGGTAGTTCTCAAGACTGGATGAACCCGTCTCAAAATCATCAGGATCGGATCAGGGACACTCAAGACAGACGAATTTGAGCACCCCTATTTGGTACGGGCAGTCGCACATCATCCTATTCCCATTGATGTTATTTATAAGAAATAAATTGTGCCCAATCCCTTCTGAAAATTTCACTTGATCCCTATAAAAAAAAAATTGTACCCACGAAAAAGTTGTTTAGTCTCGTTTATTTTTTTTTAAAAAAAATCTGAAGCATATATATTTAAATATATAATTTCCCATTATATTAAGTAATTAAATAAATATATTATTTCTTTAATAATTATTTTAATCAATATTAATTAATAGGACTTTAAAATTGTATTTTAGTAACATATTAATATTTATATTAAGCACAACATCTGCCCCAATTAACTAATGTTTCTAGGTCCATTATTTTTTTTAATTTAAATAATTTATATCAAACATTTAAAAAAATAAGAAATTCTCTCCTTATTCCCCTTTTTATGAGACTCCTTTCATCCATACCTAAAACGTAATCTGAGTGTTGAACTCATGGGTAGCATGTAGTTTGGGGAACAAGTTGTAGGCATATAAGTTGTCTCTCGTAATGGACTTTATATTTTATATTAATTCTTAACGTGTTACTATTTAGTTAATTTTCAATCAAGTGTCTGTTTTGTTATTTTCGCTGAAAAATGACATTTGGGTATCAAAAATCAATCTAATGATAGTTAGTTTCCAAAGGCTTGTTTGGGAGTATTAATAAAAGTGACTTAGCGACTTTGCAAACTTATATTTGCATAATAATATTAACTAAATTTTATTATCTGGTATCATAATTTTGGATCTGTAACTACCTATCCTAATATAGTTCTATGAGTTATATAATTTGCAAAATTTGTATATGAGTCTTAGTCATATAATTTGTTGTTGAAAAAATTATTCAATAATTATTTTCATTTATGAACTGTATTATTTATATATTTTGTTTAGACTCTAATCTCAAGTTCAGATAAATTTATAATATAGTAGGATTCTTTTTCATTCCCCCTTTATTGAAAAGAATTGCGTTTTGTCTATTTTTACTTCTTCTTTTTTGTTGGCATGATTCCTTTTTTAAGTCAAGAACGAAGATTGGTTTTCAAACTTAATGATTAAGCCATCTAAAAAATCCCGCTAACCTTGTGTGCAATTTTAGTAACTTTAAAAGAAAAAAAATAGGGATGAAACAAAATTAAAATGTGATTAAAAATGAATATTGAAAATTTTAAAAATTCTTTTAATTACCGAATGTTTTGAAGTTTTAAAAATATCAACAAAAGTTGATTAGTTAACAAAAAAAATTATGAGCATGAGCATGAGCATGATTAACGATTTACTTAAAAAACTATATTACAAATTATTTGTGTATTTATATTTATTGTGCTACATTTCATTATATAAAAAATTTATTATGCAAAAATAGGGTAAATTATAATCAGTATTATAAAGTAAATTTTGATACAATTTTATTTTTAAAATATTTTTTAGTAATAATAAATATCTTAAACTTAGGATACATAGTACTCTTAAAAAAATATTCAGTTATTAAATGTGTTAAAAATTAGTTTAACATATTAAATGTTAAAAAAATATTTAAAATATTGGATATAACAAATGACAGGTCATCCCTTGCTTCGGTTGCGCGAGTGACCCAACAAACGGCACGCCGAAACAGAAAAGTTCAAAAACAACACGAAAACGTAGTCCCTATGTAAAAGCCATGTGGTTGGGGGCGTTGTTCACATGCCCGAATCTCATCAAATCGCTTCCAATTGCTTAGGAAACTGAGTTTTCAAAGAGAGAGACACTATTTTAATTGCATCACCAACCCTAACCAGTTTTAATTAAAGTCACCTCTTACTACTACCTCGTGTCCAGTATCCAACAAGTCCTAAATAATGCCTATATCGCTCTCATGTTGTATTTACATTTTGACCAAATGAAAAAAACAGTCAGAGTTAAAAACCGAGATAGATAATGATCAAACAGATTAATTATGTTTTCCCCTGGCAACACCCGAATGTTCTGTTCTCCCCCCTCCCCCCCCCCCCCCCAATTTTTTCCCCTTTTTTCTTTATACTACGCTTAATTTGCCACTTGCAGATTGCAGTATTATGTCTTGTGTTGTTACCAGTGCCTACCCTGAGAAGCGGCGCCACCTTTGTTCTTTGCAAAGAAAGCTTTCTTGGGTCTAGGGATCTCATGGATGTCCATCACTTGGATCGTTCTTTGTCTTTTGGCTATACACACAAATCACCAATCACAAGTCAGTGCTCAGTTATAGCCATTGCCAAACTGGTAGGTTAAGAATAACTAACTAACTATCAACCAAAAAAAAAATCACATTAAGTTAGAAGCAGTGGTTCCACCATTTTCAGCCTCTTTGTAGTTCTCTTGAAGCCGCCTCCTTGCCGAAGCAAGTTTATCTGCTTCAAAATTGCTCTCTCTCTGTTCTCTCTTTCTCTGCAATTATTTAGCTTTGGGTCAGCAGACTTCCTACTACACTTTCCAAAACATTGATCAAAATCATGCGTGCTAATTTTTTTGGTTTTTAGTTCTTATTATTTTGACTGCGTGAGCTTCAAATTTCTATTTTCATATCCTCCCTATTTATAGTGACCAAATTTAGAGTCAGATTCCAAAATGGGTATAATGCATATTCATACGTTTTGAGGTGCAGAAGCAGGAATAGGCACTGGGGTTGCTGGTTTTGGTGGCGCTCTTTGAGAAACTGTCTTTGGCTTTGGTTCAGTTTCTGAATAGTTTCGCTCTGACCCAGAACTCCCATCTGTAACAGCAGGAAACAAAAACAAATTGGTAATTAACAATCAGGTCCCCAAGGTTGAATTGTATAAGCTTTGAATCAAATAGAAAAATACTATAAACTTACATTGCGGATTAGGCGAGTATGCAAAATCAGGAATCTGCAAAGCGAATTGGAGTATTAGAAAGCTAAAACAAACCAGCATATTGGTTTTGGCATCTTTCCCAGGAAAAAAGACACATGAAGAGACTTTTATTTTTTTAACCTGGTTGTGCCCGTTTTGGCCGTTTTTCTGCATAGGCGAATCTCCATTAACTGCCAAAAACATTAATCACAAGTTTATTTTGGTCTGAACATTGTAATTTGTACTCAAATTTTTCCAGAAGAAGATTCAGATTATTACCCATGACGGCAGAAGCAACATCGCCTGGTTGATTTACCTTCACCCATTCGTCTACAATCTCCTTCCATTTCCTGATCAGGAATAGAGGATTGTTGAAATTAATCCCTCAGATAGTGAAATTTCAACTTTTGCATTTAATTATTTGCTTTTCAAATAATTTTAGGATCTTCTCAAAACCTGACAAGTAGCTTCACCAATTTCCGAACATCATTGGATGGATGCTTGCGCAACCGATTAACGTGCCTCCCAATATCAGTCTCCTACAGAAGTCCGAATGGTTAAGCAAAGACTAACCGACATTGACAAAACAAAAAAAGTTATCCGAAGAAGAAAAGAAAACTCGTTGGCGCCTGAGGTTACCTTTAATGCTTGGAATGTAATATCCATGTCCGCTAGATTCTGTAGCAACTCAACAACATAATCTACAGGCTGATGAAACAATTAAATAAATTAAGATGTTAATCAAGTTTAAATGAAATATCTATAGAGTAGTTGATTGATATGAAAAGGGGGGGGGGGGAGGTGAACGAGCAGCTAAACCTGGTCAGGATCCTCAAGTTGTTCTTTGATCTCTTGAATCTTCTTTTGCTCATCATCGAGAAGGCCTCCGTAAGGATCTAAACAGTCGTCATCTTGACCGATAGAGTGCGGCGTTACAGGTGAGGCATCTCTTTTCAGTTCAGGAGTGCTCTGCTTCTCAATTGGAGAGCTTATTTCGTGGCCATTAGACTTAATCGCTTCGCAGTTCCGACACCGTCCCGGAGCTGAGGTGGCTTCGTAGAGACGCTGAACGATTCCATCCCTTCGACGCTTTAACTCGTTGTTGTACTCAATGGAAGCCACGTCAATTGCAGTGTCGATGAACATCCATACATCCACACCAGCCGTCTCCAATATTGATCGGAAATCGTCCAAATCCATAACGGTTGCCGGACACTAAACCTAAAGGTATAGACTAATGAAAACGACCGCGAAGAGAATTTTTCCACAGAAAAAGAAGCGCACAACAATCTATGAAAATTCCAGGTTCCATAGCTTTAGAAACAGTAGGTTCTGATGCTACTACACCATCTGATCCAAATTAAATGGCGTTGACTAAGTCATGAAGAGGTTACAGATCAAAACGGCAAGAACAATGATTGCAGAATGAATACTAGGCGCCAAATGAAACAAGAAAAGGGCGTAGATCTGAGGTATGGCGAAACAACAAGGTTGAAGTCTAACGCAGAGGAATCCGGGATGAGTATATTTTCCGGGAAAATACGTGAGAAAAAGTTGAGGGGTAGGCGATTGATGGGTGAATAATGGGAAAAAGGAAAAAAGTATATTCCAAAACCAAAATTCCTAATTTTGTTTAGAATTACATAATATTGGTGATGGGCGTGGTACGTACCTGACTTATTTGGTGCTCTCTCTAACAAAACTTCGGCTTCTAAGAGAGATGAACCCCACAATAAGGTGAGGGAATGCAGTAAAAGTCTAGAAATCAGATTTTTTTTTTCCTAGAAAAACCTAGAGCTATTTGTAGTAATAATAACAACAACAATAATAAAATCCTAACCCTAAATTTAATCTAAATCATTTGGTCAAAAAGAATTTAATCTAAATTATATACTAATAATAATCTTGAAAGATAATAAAGATAAATATTAAGAGTAGTATCTTAAAGTTAAATATCCCATTATTTCTTATCCCATATTTCACCATTCTGTTATTTTATTTTTAACTTTTTTGCCATCATATTGTTATTTATTTCCTAAACTAATACTTCATAGTTCATACAAAATTGAGTACTAAATTTAATAATATTTGAATTTAATAGCTTTTTAGTTTTTAATATAAAAACTATTTAATTAACTCAGGTAAATTAAATAAATTAGATAAATTATTTAATCATGATAACTTGTGACATGACCTCCTTAAAATATGTTTCTGTATTTTTAGATTATATATGTGTGTTTGGGTTTATCGCAAACTTTAATTTTAAAAAAGTTTCTAACTCAAACCTTAGTTTTAGAAAATTTTAAAATAAACAATTATATTTGTCTAAAAAGTTTATGAATCAAACCATAATTTTAAAAAAAACTCCTGGAAATAGCTTCTGAAATAGTAAAAAAGCTTATGAACTACCTAACTACTATTTTGCCTCTTTTTTTCACTCTCCCCTTCTCCTCTCTCTGCTTGTCGACATAAATTCTTCATCTTCAGCTTCTCCGTCATTGCTTGGGGGTCGTCGTGCTGCTTGGGGTCGTAAATCTGTTTCCCTGTCACCAAGGCACCGTCATAGATTTGGTCACCATCATCAGGACGTCACGTGCTGGAGGAAGAAGATGCTCGTGGTGCTCCTCCATCTTCTTCAGCATTATCTTTTCTCTCTTCTGTCTGTCGCCCTCACCTCCATCCGTCATCTCAACTTTAGTGTCAGCCTGTGTTCAACAAGAGAAAGAAGAGGAAAGAATATGATGAACAATTATTGTAATAGGTAGATGGGAGGTGAGCTGCACTATAATTATTTTTTTGTCTCATATCCATTTTAGTAATCAATCATAAAAATTCTTTTAGTAATAATCATCCAAACACTCATTTATTCATAATCATTTTTTCCCATAAACTCTTATCCAGAAACCTTTTTTAAAAAATTGTCTAATTTTTTTTTCATAAACCCTTTTCTAAAAGCCTATCAAAATGGACCCTATATTAGTTTATAAGTTAGATAAGTAAATTTGAAGAAAAATAATAAATATGAGATAAAATAAAATGAAGTATTATATTTATAAGCAAAACTCAACCCACTAACTAATTTATATATTTAAAACTACGAGCAGTATCATTTATTTAATTAGTAGCTTTGTTAACTAATTAACATTTGATTCAATATTTAAGTAAATGTATTACTATATTTAAAGGGTATATCTGGAGTTTAAAATAAAATGAGATGGCTATGAAATATTTCATTATTTGAGTGTGTTTTGTGGGAAGGAAAAGTTTCATTTAATGATCGTTTGGGAATTGTAAAATAGATGAAATGTAATGAATTATAATATTTTCTTCTTGTGTTTTTTTTTTTGCATAAGTCAAATTTATAAAAAAAAAAAACCAAACAAGTCTTTTGGTGGGGTACAAACTCAAAATATAAAAAAAGGAATAAAAGAAAATATCAGAAATATGGTGACCCAACATCACATCAACTTGAGTCCTTGACCCCATAGGGGAAACACACTGACCCACAAAACACTATGACAGTAACATATTGTTTTACATTAAATTTAAGTTTTTTACCACAAAAAAAAAAACATTACATTTTATTTATATTTTAAATATTTTTTAAATGAACTTTCTCTTTCAAGTGAAAATTGTTAAAAAAAATTAATAATTAATAATTTTTAAGTACTTTTTATCGGACAATAAATAATCATTCCATCTACTTATAAATAATCACACTCTTTGATTCCATTTTTAAACAATCCCAAACACTGTTATATATATATATATATAGATAAAATGTGTGGTATAAAAAAATAGATGAGATGTGAGATAAGAGGAAAAATGAAGTCGTCTAAAAAAACAAAATATTATCTTATTTTATTTTTTTTAAATAAATTTAGAATATTTACTACTAGAAGTAATGACTAATCTTTCAATATCGTAAATATTTTGAACGGGTTTTAATACTAATTATGAGATCCTCTCTATATACACCTCTAAGATAATTAGATGATATTAATCCAAAATTATAAAACTAAAATGGAAAAACTTATATACTTAAGATGCTTATTTTCAATCAAATCAAGATATGTGTATTATAGATATATATATTATTCTGTAACAAACTCTTATTATTCATATTATTAATGCTTTAAAATTCATTTTTTTCTGATTTGATTGGATAAAAGTATATTAAGAATAAAGACTAAATACCTAAGTCTTATTCAAATTAAAAATATATTTAAGTCTTTTTTATGCAATTATGGATATTTATTTATGTTATTATATTGTGTTCGGAATTCGGGTAAAAAAAATGCCATGCAACAAGAGATCGGTCAAAATTCGGGCATCAGCAAGCAGATATAGGATTTTGCACCTATTTAATTCCCTTTTTTTATGCGGTTAATCTCGTTTTATTTTACCAATAATTTAGTAACATAATATCATGAGATTCTTTTAAAAAATAATTAATGTGCACGGTTGAATTAATTATTTTTAATTTATTAATCTTTGAACTTTCTCGTCTTGTTAAATTTTGTTTTTCCAACTGTCTTCCTATAAATTTAAATTGATTATAAATTTTATAAATATTTATTTCGTACTACATCACAGCTCAAGTATAATTTATTTTCTCTATTACTTAATATAAAAGTTAATTGATTAAATTATATAAATTAATTAATTATAATTAGTTAACTAATTTAAATAGATTATTGATTATATAATATAAATTCATCTTGACCATTAAGAGTTTAGATTTAATTATAATTAACTGATTTATTTAATTTTTAAAACTATCTAAATTAATTAACTAATTTGACATACCCATAAAATGAGTTATGTTAATCAAAATTTGTAGCCAAACATAATAATAGTTGACATTTCTTTTTATGAATCCCAAATTTCTGATAGGCATTTCAAGAAAATAAAAAGGCATTTAATAATTCAAAGAAGGGTATTTTTCTATTTTGGATCACTAAAACATCTTAAGTCCCAACTCCTAACAAATGTTGGATTTGGATCTAGAATCCTCTTTCTCCTTTTCCCCTTAGAATCCCTTCTCCACCTTTAGATGAAGAACAGATGGATAGTTCAAATGTAACATTTTATAAAGTATTATTTTAATATTTTATAAATAAAAATTTATTTATATTACATATGTAAAATTTCCATATCAAATTTTAATTATTTTAATTTATTTATTTTAAAGAAAAGGGTTCTAAAAGAGAAAGAAGAAAGAGGATCATGAAAATATCCTGACCCTCAAACGTCTTATACTTAAAATTTGTTCCCTCCTAAGATTTCGCTTATATAGTCAATTTGAAAACGGGGGGAGCACTAAAGGTGTTAGCATTAGATTAAAGTCAATATGTCATCAATAATGATGACATGGAATGCTAAAGCGTCCAAGAGGGAAAAAACTACCTAAGATTGAATAGTGATATTGTGTCCTCTTTTTTTTCTTTTTTTGATATACTGGAACATAAATACAATGCATAAACAAAGGAACTAGTCTCCCGGAGTGATATTGTGTCCTCATTTGATCTGAATTTGATGAGAGGCATGTCAAGGGGGAAAAAGCATTTAAGAAATCACTAAGTACTTCTTATTTTGGACCACTAAAACATCACATGTCCTGACAAATATCTTATAGGGAAAATGGATCTGCCAGTCTTTATACTTTCATCAGTTTTTGAATCAGGCCCCTCTATGTTCCTCCAACTTTACCACGTTAAAGGTGCTGCTCCTTCCATTCATAAATCCTTGAATACTGTTAATGTATATATAGAAGATCACATTGTAGCCGCTGTACGACAATTTTTTTCCAGAACCACTGTCTCTCTCTCTCTCTCAGGATAAAAGCTCATGTTTATCTCTCTCCATGCTTCTCTTTCATTCTGTTCTCCAGCGTGGGCATCGGCCTCTTCATATCCATCTTCTCCATTCTTCTTGAGCTCTTCAAACTCAGTATTGTGAAGAAGCATATTACTATCAGATGAAAGAGATGATTCCCATTTTCATACTCTGACACAAACAATATAAGCTTTTGATCTTAAATTCTGCGCTCCGATCCATCATCTTCTTCTTTGTTCCTTTCTGTAAGGTTTCGGGCGTACCTTGGTTGTTTCCTTGTTCACCGAGATAGCCACGCGTCGCCGGAGCACCTTATATGGACTCTGGCACGTATACACAGCAAATGACACCCTGAGGAAGAATTAAGTCGGATCTCTCTCTCGCAGAGGGAAGAGGAGAGGAACAGAGGAATGAAGGGAACTCTTCGGGATACACGCACACTACCCAGAAAAAATGAACTTCCTTCACCGCATGAAGACTGCCTCCTTTGATGCCTTCTCTTCCGGAAAACATGCATGCGTGGGCAGTTTTTTCAGCAACCTCCGTTTCCCTTATTTCAAAAACATAAACTGTTCCCTCCCTCTCCTCTCATGGACTTGGGCTAATCCACCAAGGGTGGACTGGCCCATTCCCTAACATCTCCCACTCACACTTGGTGGATTAGATGTCTTAAGTCCAATTTCATTTTCTTCCTTCTTTCATACTAGGTGCTTTGCCGTGACCGAGTATGCATGACTTCTCCTTCCGGGCGTTTGTACTAGAAATCCCTTTCACAGAGACCAGCACAAAGTAACCCTTTAGTGCAGTTCGATCAAATAAGTTATAGTGCCTTGAATGTTCTAGATTTGCCTATATACACTTTTCTTATGGCTAATCTAATCCCTCTTGAGTCAGTATATAACTCAGATAGCCTCCACTTATGCATAGTATCCACACTTATGAAATTAACAAAATAATATCATAAGGGACCGGTCACAGACACTAGCATGGATGTGTATATTCTGGCAATCTTTCTTTCGCCCATATATCATTTTGATACGAATCAACCGCTTTCCTAGCATAATACCTTTGGTTCATATATAATTTGACCATAGGATATATACTAAAGTAGCAAACGCTGAAACATATCTCCATAATACTATCAAAGTCAAAGGACATTAATGAAAGGATGATACCTTTCTGGAACTCACACAACAATGAAGCAGGGATTGATTCACTTGCTTTCCATTTGCGGTTCTTTAGCACATGTGGTATGAATCACATGTTACGGTGTTCCTCTTATCTTATAAGAGTGTACGTCGTTTTGATTCTATCAATCACACCGTACAGACTTAAGTTCAGACACTCATAGTATCTAAACCCAAACTCTTCAACTCTATTCACATAATATGACGTCAATTTTGAAGAATTTGTTATCTGGCTACAGGTTTCATGGATGTGGGTATCCATTATTCGATCCATATCCATACTCATGGATCTCATCTTGACTTACTGCACTATTTAAGCCAAGGCGACATTCATTGTGTTTCTTCTCTACCATATCAGCACTCTTGCTGCTTTACTGGTGAATACATGTCTCATCTTTGAACGCTTCTCTAGCATCAAAGGCGGTTGCTCGTGTGAGAGAGCTACCCTTTTCAACCTGTACGACATACTAGACATTGTATACTTTCACTCAGACATATAAGTAATAATAAATGACATGATATCATTAATAAAAAATAAAAGTATTACATGCAGTCTGCTACTTTACATTTTTCGCATGCCAATAGCCGTTACATGTCTCTCAAATGTTTCTTTGCCTATTGGCTTAGTCAGGGGGTCTGCAACCATACACTTGGTTGAAATGTATTGTACAGTTACAATTTTCTGTGCTATATAATCCCTCACAAAGTTATACTTGATATCAATGTGTTTGGTCTTACTGTGATACTTAGGGTCTTTGGTGTAGGCTATGGCTGCAGTATTGTCACAGTGTATCAACATCGGATTGGTACTCTCGTTCCCAAAGCCTAGGTGTTCGATAAATCTCTTCAGCCAAACAGCCTCTTGCGCTGCTGCAGTGCATGCCACAAACTCAGCTTCCATAGAGTGTAAAGCAATGCACGTCTGCTTCTTGCTACTCCAACATATAGCTCCGTTGTTAAGCAAGAAGGTGTATCCTGAAGTAGATCTTCGTTCTTCTTCATCACCGCCTACATCAGCATCGAAATAACCGACTAGGCGCAGATCGCTTCCTTGATAACACAACGCATAATCAGATGTGCCCTTTAAGTATCTCAATATCCTCTTCACTGCTTTCCAGTGTTTCTCACCGGGGTTGGACTGGAATCTGCTAACCAGCCCCACTGCATAACAAATATCTGGTCTTGTGCACAGCATTGCGTACATCAGGCTACCAACAGCACTGGCATATGGAACTCTTTCCATTTGCTTTCTGTCTATATCAGTTTTGGGACACATGTCTGAACTCAATGCCACACCAGTGGCTACAAGGATACCCATGGGATTGCATTCAGTCATATTGAATCGCTAAAGTATCTTCTTGATATAACTCTCTTGTGAAAGAGTGAGGATTCTCTTGGAGCGATTCCTTTGAATCTTGACTCCAAGTATGTACTCTGCTTCACCCATGTCTTTCATCTCAAAGTTTGATGAAAGCCATTCTTTAATAGCTATCACCGAGTCAAGACTATTTCCGGCTAATAGTATATCGTCTACGTATAAGGATAATATTACAAAGTTACCCTCAAACCGCTTAACATAGACGCAGTGGTCTTCCTCTATCATTTGAAAGTTATATGAGGTCATCACCTTATGAAACCTCAAGTACCACTGTCTGGATGACTGTTTTAATCCATAAATGGAACTTTTGAGTTTACACTTCTTGTGTTCAAACCCTTTTTCAATGAAACCTATTGGTTGTTCCATATAGATTTCTTCATCCAGATCACCATTCAGGAATGCGGTTTTTACATCCATCTGATGCAACTCCAGGTTTAAACCGTTTACTATTGCCAGGATAAGTCTTATAGAGTTGAAGCGCACAACAGGTGAAAAAGTATCCTCATAATCTATACCTTCCTGTTGTGTATATCCCTTTGCAACCAATCGAGCTTTAAATTTGTCAATTGATCCATCCACCTTTCTTTTGATTTTGAGAACCCACTTGTTCCCAATGGCTTTACGCCCTTTTGGCAGATCAACCAATTCCCAGACTTGGTTTTTCATCATTGAGTCCATTTCCTCTTTCATTGCTTTCTTCCATTCCTCCTTAGTAGGACCTGCCAAGGCCTCATGAACAGTGCGGGGTTCATCATCCCCTTCTGGAGTAACTAAGAGTGCTTCGCCTTCTATTTGGAAGCGTCTCTTTGGAACACTTTCCTTGTTACTCTTTCTGGTAGGAGCAACAGCAACTTGCTTATCTTTTCTCATTTGCCTCGGTCTTTGTGTTGACCGTTCTTGGCTCCCACTCAGATTGACATACCTAGAAGATCCTGGTCTATCAATTTGTTCGGCACTGTCTTGTTCCTGAGTCTCATAAAGAGATACAGTGCGGTTAACATCTCCCCTACTGGGAAATTCTGTCAATGAATACAGCATCTCTAGATTCTGTTTCAGTCACTGTTCCATCTTCAATTTCACTTATGAATACATATCCTTTTGAGGGTTCAGAGTACCTTATGAAGATACATTTCTTCCTTCTAGGACCCAGTTTCCCATGTCTATGAGAAGTGTCATGGATATAGGCCGCCGAACCCTATGGTCTAAGGATGCTTAGATCTGGCTGGCGTTTAGTCCATAACTCGTAGGGTGTGGAAGCGACTGACTTGGAGGGCACACGGTTAAGTATGAAAGTTGCTGTCAATAAAGCATCACCCCAATGTGAAATTGGAAGGTTTGCCTGAGCCATCATAGACCTAACCATGTCTAGAAGAGTTCTATTTCTTCTTTCGGCAACCCCATTCTGTTGAGGTGTGCCAGGGATAGTTAGTTGCCTAATAATCCCTTTTTCTTCACAGAGCTGTTTGAATTGATCTGAAAGGTATTCACGACCTCGATCAGTGCGTAATGCCTTGATTCTATTGTCCATTTGATTCTCTACTTCATTAATGTATCGTCTAAAGCACTCTAGTGCCTCGGACTTGTGTGAAATCAAATAGACATGACCATATCGTGAAAAATCATCAGTAAAGGTAATAAAATACCAAAGCTCCATGTCTTGCCCTCGCACTCATTGGACCGCAAATATCGGAATGAATTAATTGCAATGGATTTTCGGCTCGTGTCCCCTTACCGAATGATTTTCTGGTAGCCTTACCTGCTAGACAACTTTCGCATAGTGACATATCCATGTTAGGGATTACCCCCAACAAGCCTTCTTTTGCCAGTTTAATCATTCTATTTTGATTAATATGTCCTAGTCTAGCATGCCAGATATTCATATCAGGATTATTCGAAGTAATAGCAAAGCAATCGTGAACATTAAAATCATTAGCAAGATCCAAAATAAAGAAACTTTGAAATTGGAAAGATGAACCATAAAATATAGAGTTGCTATAAATGTCTGCAACTTTACCATGAAAGTTTACATTAAACCCAAAGTTCAATAAGCAAAATACAGAAACTAAATTCCGTCGGATGTCAGGAGCATGAAGCACATCATGCAGCATCAAGGATTTTCCACCACGCAAAACAAGTTTACAGGTGCCAATACCTCGAACCTCGATCCTTGCATTATTGCCAACGAAAAGCCACTTGCTTTGAAATGGCAACCGACGGTATTCCACGAAGGATCCTCGATCTCGACTTACGTGGTCTGTGGAGCCTGAGTCAATAATCCAAGAAAAGGAAACAGGTTCTGTTAGAAAAACAGTACTAGAAACAAATGAGACATGTGAATTCACATAATCACTTTTACCTTTCCGCTCTCGGTCTGTTTAGAACAGTCACGTGCGAAATGTCCCATATTATGGCATGCAAAGCATTTGACCTTCTTTAGGTCTAGCTTTTTCTTGCCTCCTTTCTTTCCCTTCTTCTTGTATTGTTGCTTGCCTTTCTTAGGCGGAGGACCGCCTTTCTTCCCATTTTTCTGAAATTTCTTGCCCTTTTTAAATTCAGGCTTAGATTAGGAAGGACCAGCACCTTCGGTCAGATAGGCTTGTCCAGTGGCCTTATAAGCCTCCAGACGTTCATCCTCTAGCTCCAAATGCTTAGCTACATCATTGAAAGTGATGATGTTCTCATTATGGGTCAGGTTGACTTTCATGTGCTCCCAACTGGCAGGGAGCGACCTGATTGCAGCTTGCACTTGCTGCTCGTCAGATAAATTATGTCCAGCCTCCTTCAATTCACGGATCATCGTGGACATCTCTCGCAGATGTTGCCTCATAGGATTATTCGGTTTCAGCTTATAGGTATCGAATTTAATCGTCAACCTTCTAAGCTTGGTCGTGAAAACTTCACCAAACTTATCCTTTAAGGCAATCCACATAGCTTGTGTTGTTCTGTGTGTCTCAAATTCACACATCAAATCATCTGCCATTGCACTTAGCAGTGTAATTCTTGCTATGCTATTCTTCTTTTTCCATGACAGGTATGCTTCTTGGTCCCTCCTGTGCTGGGCTGTATTTCCCGCTTCAGGCTCTACCAGTGCCATGGTTAATGACTCAATTGCATCCTGCTCTTCTATAATATATTGGACCTTTCGGTGCCAAATATCCCAGTTATCCCCGTTGAGTTTTTCCCCTTTGTTTAATTCAGCAATAATGTTCTTTGAAGCCATTGTTCAATATCGGTTCTGTGACAAACCTATCCCACATTAATTTATTGAACCATAGAACATTTAAGTGAATTTATATAGCACATGTAAAGTATACAATGTCATGTACTTTTATCATTTTTGATCAAAAAATAATAATATTACTAGACCCACGATCAGGAGTATACGTTTGTACCTCCCATCACATAGGCACTAACAACGTTATTACTTTCTATCAAAATTGATATAAGTACTCTCAAGTTTTGCTTTTAGAAGACTCATTATCTAAAAGGCTCCCACTTATAAAAGACATACATTAATCATAACTTGTAAAGAAATGAAATAAAACATAATTTCATTGCATATAATGCATATAATAAATGTCAAGTCTTTACAATGAAATATGTCCTTAACTAAGTAAAGCAATGGTAATCAAATACAAATATGCATCATTCGATATGAGCTTTACAATAATCTAACATTGATTTTCTTAATTTCTTAAGCTTACGAGGCGGCTTACGAATGTTAGATACAAATTCTATTACTCTAAGCCAATATTTTTTGCCTAAGCGTCCTTGTTTAGGCTTTCCTCTAACCCTAACTGCCCTTATATACTCCATTATGACTTTCAAGTAGAATGCAGTATTCTTCTTATCTGTCATTAAATCAATGTAGTCGTAAATCACGCCATTAACGCCTTTTATATTTGTTAATTTAGATGCATCTCTTTCAGCTATACTCATAGCCAAAGCAGGGGTAAGAGGTTGATCCACTTCCTCTCCATCCTCAACTGGAGATTCGTCGTGAAGAGTAGGCACCGACTTGGAGTCTGAAGAATCCACGAAAGGCTGCAAATGAAGGGGTTCGATGGGGAATAAAGTTTCCGACCTCGGTCCGGAAATACACGTTACATGTGGTTCTTCTTGTGGAACTTCCTCCATCAACTCCTCTGGTTCTTCTTCAGAAAGTTCGTCAAGATCTTGTTCTGGATCCTCTTCAGGTTCCCCCTCGGGATCCTCTTGAAGGTCCTCCTCCGGGTTATTGACATCATCCAGAAATGAGATGTCTTCATTTAAGCTTAGTCCCAGAGATTCAGTGCTAGATGAAGCCATTTTCACCTAAATAATAAAAAATATTAATTATTATAATTTTCTGGAATTTTTAAACACAAAAAAATACCAGAAAATACACTGAATATCCATAAATAGGTTTATAATTGCCTCCAAATTAGGCAAATTATATATCAAAATAAAGATCTTGATTTTAAGGATTTTTAGGAACAAACCGCACCTCAATCGGAGCTCCGACGCGCCCTCACGCGCCCCAAGAAGGTTTAATTCGGAAAAAATAAAAAAACTGAACGAAACCCACTTTCAGCCTCTGGCGCGTGTACTACACGCGCCCGTCTGGTGCTGCCACGTGGCCACTGCCACGTGTCAGCCACCAGAATTTCCTTATTTTCCATTTTTTTAATAAAAAAAATAAATAAAAAAATAATTATTTTTTTTACTAAACCCCCGCAGCCAAAGTTTTTTTTTTTAATTTTTTTTTCAATGGGCCTACTCACTGTGGCCCAAAAAAAATGTTCTTTTTTCGGACGGACTGGGCTGAACGCAGCCCAGTCCGCAGAAACAGAAACATTCTGTTTCTGTTTTTTTTTTTTTGGGTTTTGCCCAGAAGCAAAACGACGTCGTTTAGGGGAGGATCAAAACGATGCCGTTTTGATCATCCCTGACCTCCAGTCGGGTCACACAGACCCGACTGGAAAACGGGTCGGGTCCGACGGACTCGACTCATTTTTCCTCCGTAACTTCTCCGTCCGACATCCGATTTTGACGTTCTTGGTGTCATTTTCTTCGTTTTTTCGTTCTCTACACAATGGGACTAATATCATATCCTAAAAACACCGTTATGAATGACCCAATTCTGAAAAACGAAAGGCTCTGTTTCGGTTCACTGCGAAAATGCTTCTGTCTATGGTTTAAACGCATGATATATGTATCTTAGCATAAAACAAACATACTTAAACAGAAATATATGCAAGAACAGCATGCTACCATAAAAAACGAAAATTGACAGAAACTTGCGGAAGCACGGTAACCTGGCTCTGATACCGCTGTAAGGTTTCGGGCGTACCTTGGTTGTTTCCTTGTTCACCGAGATAGCCACGCGTCGCCGGAGCACCTTATATGGACTCTGGCACGTATACACAGCAAATGACACCCTGAGGAAGAATTAAGTCGGATCTCTCTCTCGCAGAGGGAAGAGGAGAGGAATAGAGGAATGAAGGGAACTCTTCGGGATACACGCACACTACCCAGAAAAAATGAACTTCCTTCACCGCATGAAGATTGCCTCCTTTGATGCCTTCTCTTCTGGAAAACATGCATTCGTGGGCAGTTTTTTCAGCAACCTCCGTTTCCCTTATTTCAAAAACATAAACTGTTCCCTCCCTCTCCTCTCATGGACTTGGGCTAATCCACCAAGGGTGGACTGGCCCATTCCCTAACACTTTCAATTACCTTAAACTCTTTCTTCGTCAACTAGCAATTTTGGCTAATCCTTGGTGGACCGGTCATCAGGTGGAGTTGCCGGGGGTTCACCCGGTGCGGTGAACAAATGGCACATCACCGGCATCTCTATAAACAAAAGCAATTGGAAGAACAACGGCGGCGAGAACAACAGAGACGAAGATGATGGTAGAGATGAACCCAAAGAGGGTGCAATTGAAGTCGGAAGTCGGAACTCGTAGACCTCGAGGCAGACCACCTGGTTCGAAGAACAAGCCAAACCACCCACCTTTGTGAAGAGAGAGCAAAGATGAGTTTTAGCTGCCAGTGAGACGCACGAGAGAAGGAAGGAAGCAAGTGGACGACTTTTAGAAAAATGAAACTAACACCAACGCGGAAACCATATAAACAGGGATGGCTGATATGAGAAAGATGGAGAAAAGAAAGAGCGAAGTGAGTCTAGGAAAGGAAGAGAGAGAAAATTGATCTGGAAAAATTTGTCTGTGTAACGTCTTCAATGTGATTGATCTTCGGGTACAAGTTAATGGCGTTCACCGATTTATTAACAGAAAGATCATCACTTAGATCGTGGTAAAGTTACGGGGACTGGATGGAAAAAATTTAGAGTGACTTAATTCAAAATTTGATGAAAGTATAAGTAGTGGCAGATCTATTTTCCCTATCTTATATTCAAGATTTATATCAATTTGAAGCAATGTTTTGACGGTAAAATATGAGATTAAAAAATTAATAAATATATAAAATATATTTTATATTTAAGATTAAAATAAATTATTTAATTAAGTCATATATATTAAAAAGTAAAAAAAAATAATATAAGAATGTCATGACCATTTAATCAACCGAAGTTATCTGTTTAACAAATAATCCTCACACTTATTTCACAATATTTTCGCTCCTGTCAACTCCGTCCGTCACTATGAGATATTTCACACGACACAATAGTTACACCTTCTGAATGTTGGAGTTGCGTAATTGTATCCTGGGCTCCACGAGGATAAAGTAATGTTGCCTAAATCTCAATGCCACCAAATCTTCAAGTTGGAGTTTCAAAAATACGAATTTGCCCCCAAGTTTTTTTTTATAAAGAAATTTATAGAGTAGTGTTGGATTTACATGATATAAGAATACGATAAAATTTTTATTCTTTTTAAATAATATTAATATTAAACCGAATAATATATTAATTATCTTTAGATATAAAATTAAATATTTAAAAATTAAAATATTTTTTTAAATATCGTGATTGAAACTATAATAAAATAATATTTTTTAAAAATTAAATATATTTTAAATAATTATATGTTTCATTCTTTCCTCCGTCAACGTGCTTTCACAGGGTAAAAATGAGAGTCAATGGACAAGTACGAGTGTTGAATGTATGATCCAATACAATACGCAAACTGTGCAGATGGTGGCACACATATGCATCCTCGCTGTGTTGTTGTTTAAATCGAATCCTTTTTTCCTGATTATGAGATTAAGAAATTGATAATAATAAATATATATTTCATGTATTTAACAAACTTTTACATTTAAGAAGAAAATACAAACGATTCAGTATTTTTTGTTTTTCTGAGGCAAAAAGTGTGACGTAATTATGACATCATGTAGCTAACTACTATCTAGTTGGGTTGATGAAGAATGTGCTGTTCGACATTAACAGCGACCCCATACCATTACCAACGTAATATGGGACACCCAAGCATCTCCAATATTAAAGGCTCAGCTCCCTTTTTTCTGACTTTCAACAAAGCAAAACAATCATCCACTTCACTACTTCCTCCTCCCTCCCTTAAATAAATAATTAAATATCTCAATTTTCTTCAATTTTTCTGATCCACAATATACCTTTTCTCTTACCATGATTTTGTCAAAAATATAACTCCAATTTTATACTCCCTCCTATTTATAAGCTTTAAATTTGAAAATGTGTGGTCCGTTTTATAAACTTTTTTTTGGGTTTGTCTAACATTTATTATTTTTGTTTCAATTTTACTTATAATTAATTATATGTTTCTCTCATCTCTTTTTTCACTCATTATCTTTCCTACTTATTATCTTTATAAATAAGGGCATAGTTAGAAAAAAATTGCATTCCTTACATATTAATTGCTTTTAACTAATTTTTTTATTAACGCAAATCAGTTATTTAAAACTTATAAATAGGATGAGATGGAGTAATATCTAAAGTATTTTAATTTAGTGTAAGGTACTTTCTCCTATCCAAAATATAAACTCTAATTATGTCTTTTTTAGGTTGATGTTTGCAAAAATGAATCTTATCTTAATTGGTTGCAAATTAAATTAATGTGGTTTATATTTGGATAATCTTTTACAAAAAATTTATTTTGATATAAATTTATTTGTATGATATATTAGAAAGTGAGTTTAATTAAGAAGTTTTAAATATAAAAAAAATCTAAAAGTAAAAAAAAATATTTCACCTTTAACTTAACTTTTGATTTAGAACTCATTTAGCTTCAAAATCACGTAATTTGAGGTTTAAATTGACTTTTTTAAGTTGAGGAAGTTAGTTTAAGAGTTAAAGGGGTCAAAAGCCATACCAAAGATGATCAATTTACATATATTAATTAAAAAAAGTTTGTTAGGTTTGTTAATTGCAGTCATTATGTGAAAAATATGAATGACTTTAACTAAATTAAAACTATACAGAAAATAATATTTAATGAAAGAAATAAAATAAATTGAGATCCTACAAACAAACAAAATATTCATCAACTAAGTCTTATATATTTAGGACCAAAGGAACTATTTCAAAACAAATTCATTAATTACACCTAACTAAATTTAGATTTACATTTAAAGAGACAAAAGAAAAAATCTCATAAAAATACTATTTAAATTTTAAAATTTTAAATCGGTATTTTTATAAGATTTCTTGATTTAAAGTTTTAAAATTCAAGTGCTATTTTTGTAAAAATTTTCTAAATGAATATTGAAAACTGAGAGTTATAAATAGGGATGGAGGAAGTACAAAACAATATCTCCCATATAGGTCGCAAATTGAGGATTCCTATCAAGATTTTTGGGCCATTCCCCTTGAATATCGTCACCTTTCTTTTAATTTCGTTGTCTTCATATATACATCTTTATGAAGCGAGAAAGAAAGTCAGAAATCACTGCATAAATATCTGCTACATGCTCTGAATCCAACACAATATTTGGATATATCATTAATGAAGAAACATGCATGGGGGGACAAAATGAAGTCATTTCTACATCACGGGGCCAAACTATTTTGTCTATATATATCTCTTATTCTAAAGAAATGTATTCAGTCGCGTATACATACAAGTGATCGAGGTTGAAGAGGCTAAGCTGAAGCAACATGGTGCAATTAAGGATGTTTCATCTGATTGTTTTGAAACTAATAATCATCCTTCAAGCTTGTGTGTGGTCCGAAGAAGTAGTGGATCCCACACAAGGATTCAGCCCCGTTCCTTTATATGACTCTAATTTTCAGGTACAGAAGCCTTATGATGTGCCTGTAAACCAGCGTTACAGCTTCTCCAATGGAGTTCACAGATTATGGGTCTACTCTACAGACAAGCCTCACACCCCGGACAGCGACACACTACCTCGTACTGAGATCCGAATTACTGTAAGCTCATCTCCCCCCGGATATTCTTTCTAAGGTCTAAAATTCTTTATTGAGGGAATCTTCTTGAATATTAGAGAATTTGTGGGACACTTATTCGGTAAGAGATAGAGAGGGAGTTAAAGGAATACAACAAAGGTGAATATTAGGATCTAGACATGATACTAAAACCTAATTCAAGTCAACCCGTTAGACCAGTTAACCGATGAACTACTCCTTTAGCTAGCTAATTAAGAGTTTTGGATAAATTGATCAAATTAAATTTTATCTTTTTTCTCTCTTTCCTGAATTGGAATAACATCATTTTGAGTTTAAAAAACAGTAGTATATCATATTTATCGTTTAGTAACTCTTTTTTTGTTAGATTATATATGTATAGCTTATAAATATATACTCTATTTATTTATAGATTAATTCTTTTTTTTTTAATTTCAAAGTTATGCATGAATATTTTTTGTTTATTTTAATTATACTTGTGTTGACTCCAGTTTAACAACCACGATTAGACTATACCACTATCTTAACTGATTTTATGACTATATTAATTTTTAGTACCTTAAATATGTGAAGTTTACTGAAGTTAAGAATGATCTACCCCAAAATCACAGTTAATTTAAATGAATATTACGTTTCCAAGTTCCAACTATTTAACTCAAAACTGTAAGTGTCATGATCGATTACTAACTGATATGATTAATGTAACAATTTGTTTTTGAAAATTTGAAGGGACACGATTACACATCAGGGGTGTGGCAATTTGAAGGGTATGGATACGTGCCAAGTGGAACAACTGGGGTATGTGTAATGCAAGTGTTTGGAGGAAGCCCTTCTGCTACTACCCTTCAGATTAGGGTTTATGATGCTTCTCTCACATATTACAGATCCCCTGTGCTGCTCCAGAACATGTACGACAGATGGTTCAGACTCAACGTCATCCATGACGTGGCTGCCTCCAACGTTAAGGTTTACATTGACGGAGTTCTCAAATACGATGGAGCTGGTCGTGGACAGGCCACTCACTACTTCAAAGTTGGGGTTTATACACAGAATGATCCTTCCCATTACATGGAATCTCGTTGGAGGGATCTCAAAGTTTTCAGCAAGTAGTTCTCTTTTGCTTATCAACGCCTTGTTCTGATCCGATGATCATAATATGAATAATGCCTCTCTTTCCATAAATAATTTGGATAGGCAATGACCAATCCAACTTCTCTATAGTATATCACTTTCCACACTCAATTAATGGCTTGTCACAAATGATTTAATAGTGGTTTGTCAAAAGGGAAATTACAGTTTTAAAAGAAGACAAATTATAATTATCAAGTCCTATAAAATTATCAAATTGATATAAAATCTTAAGGGACCTGTGAATAATTTATTGAAATTGTAAACAATAACTTTAATTACCTTCACTTGTCAAAGTACCACTAATATATATAATGATAAGTTAGGGTAAATCAATTGACAAGTCAATGTGTTACTAATAACAATTCAGTGTAAGGCAAATTACGGTGTCACCAATAACAAGTTATAACGCTACAATTGACAATTCAATGCATCACAAATCACAGTGCCACCAATAATAAGTCAGTTCAGCTCAATTGTCAAGTTAATATGCCACTAATGATAAGTAGGTTAAACATTTTCATAATTCCAATAAATCTTCCATAAATTTTTTGGGATTTCATATCAATTTAATTATTTCATGGGGCTAGATAATAATAATTTATTTTTCCTTGAGACCTTAGTGTAATTTCAACCTTGTCAACTGTTCCGCATTCTTTGTCCAAAAAAACAATCTGTTACGCATTCATTTAGTAGTTAGTATTTTTAGAAATGAAAAAAAAAAGAAGCTAATAAATGATCTCTGTTTTTTTTTAGTGATTATTACATATAGATGACTTTAAACTAACACTTCACTTTTCCTCTCTCCTTCCTTCTTTATAAAGAGAAAGACATGCATTGATTTGCAAATAACTTATTTTGCACAAGGTCACTACTAGGTTAAGCTTTCATTAGCTATATATTTTGGAAATTGTAGTGATTGCATTAGAGAGGTGAGCTTTAGGATTTAGACACGTGTCTTATTACTTGAGTTTAAATATTTGGATCTAATGAATAGAAATTGATTTAATTGGTAAATATTATATTTGACTTGTATTTTATTAGTGTTTTTTTATAACAGGTGAAAGCTAGAAATAAACAAAATAACACAAAACTAATTACTAACCGACGCCTTCCTCCTTCAAGGCTCTAACCACAGAATCTGGGTTATCATTCAGGGCTCGCTTTGCAAGCACGTCCGCCTTCTTATTTTGGTCCCTGTTATTGAATTGACAAACCACCTTCCATTCTAGTTGGAGCATTGGTTCCACTTCCATAATGATAGTCCAGTCCTCATGAAGATCAGGCACACAACCTTATCAGTCTCAGCGCCTCCATTGAATCTGTTCTTAAAATAACGTCACGAAAAACTCCGTCCCATGCTCTTTTGAGGCCGAAAAGGCAACCCCACAATTACGCAGTAAGGGCATCTCCTTGTTGTAATCTAGACTTAATTAAAGCCTTCAATAATCCGACTCTTATTATCCATAAGAATACCACCGCAGGCTGCTCTAAGGTGTGACTGAGTCAAAAGCTCCATCTACTTCACTAATTATTCTACCATCAGCCATCGGATTCATGTTAAAATCAGTGGTAGCTTGGTTTGAGTCGAGTTTCAATCCCTTAGCCTTGTACTTTGCATGCAACCCAAGATTGCCTCAGCATGCGCTAAAATGCCGTCTGTATTCCCCATCACCATCGGAGTGAATGAACTCGTTCTGACACTTCCAGGTAAGCCAACATCCGATATTGAAGAGACCTTTCCAGTAACAGTCTCCCCCTCTTAAATTATGCTTCATATTCATTTTGTACCCAGCTTTGAACAGAGCCAGAGAAGAACGTGTCGCTTAACTCAGGTCTGATAATTGTGCACCACATGCGCTTAACATCGTGGCAGTCTCTTAACGCATGAGTGACGGTTTCTTCCTCATTGTTACAGCGGGGACATAATCCGTCTGGATGGAGATGTCGTTTGAATTTAGTGTCATTTGTGAGTAGCTTATCATGAAGCAATAGCCACCCAAAAATTTTGCATCTTTGGAGAATCTTGAGCTTCCATTTGTCCTCCTATCTACCTTTGTGACATTATTAGGAGGGTTCAAACTATTATAGGCCGAACCAACAGAAAAATTTCCACTTTTGTCCCATTTCCATCTAGCACGCTCAAACCCATTTCTGTCTTGCACTACTTGAATATCATTAGAAAACTTGTTCCAATTTTTCTTAATGCCACTCCAAATATTGGATCCCATTCTGTTGGGGTTACTTTGGGGAAGCAGGTCATTCCCACAACCATACTTTCCTCTAATGACTTTGACCCAAAGAGAATCAAGATCATTCACAAGGCCCAACCGAGCTTCATCATAAAAGCACGATTTTGTTGTTTAATGTGCCTCATACCTAGCCTGCCAAGTTTCTTTTCACAACAAACCTTATCCCATGAGATGACATGCATCTTCCTTCTCTCATCAGATGAACCCCATAGAAAGTCTCGAGATTTCTTTTCAATCTGTTAACAGATAGGCGCAGGAAGGTCCACTGTTTGCATCATGTAAGTATGCATAGCGGCGACCACCGATAAGGGAATTTCTTGAGACTTTGCCAGTTACTAAGTCTTGCAAGACTTAATCTATGATGAGCTGGTACGTATTAGAGGTTACCCGATCATGGTGCAGCCGAACTCCTAGATATTTGCCTAGGTTTGATGTTCTGGAAAAACTCAGAGCTTCACTCAGCAGGTTGGATCGGTTATGATTAATGTTGGCTGAGAAGAAAATCTTTGTTTTGATTGCATTCACTCTTTGTCCCGAGGCTTCACAGAACGTTTCAAGGCAACTTTTGACTATGTCCACGTGTTCCAAACTCGCCTCTGCAAATAACATAAGGTCATCAGCCAAAAATAAATGCGAAATGGGAGGACCGTTCTTACCTAGCCTGATTTGCTTCCATCTGTTGTCTGACACTTATCTTTGAATTAAATGAGCTAGCTTCTCTACGCAGATTACAAATAAATAAGGAGAAATGGGATCCCTGTATTTGTGTGTTCGAACTTTGTTATCTATATAAAGATCTCATCGGTTACATAGGTAAACAGTAATTATCTTTATAAATATTGGTCCCCTGAAATTCAACTCATCACGTAATTTTTTTTCTTAAAAAAAAAATCCCATAACAAAGTCAGGGATAAGATCATGAGACAAGGTCTGGAACAAAAATAAATGATTGATGAGTTTTATTGAATCTTCCTTCCTCTGTACTACTCCTCATATCATTAATATAAAATATAATTAAAAAATTAATCTTAATCTTAAATATATAACATATTTTTTATTTTTATCAATTTTTTTTACAAATTACTCTCTATTAATTTTCTCAACAATAATTAAGTAAAAAATAGAAAAAAGGAATTGAAGAAAATGATTAAGATATTTTAATAAAAATATATTATATTAACTCATTTAATTTTTTTAATATAATTAAATTAATTAAACAAATTATATATTAAAAATAGAAGGAGTATATATTTTTCTTTCTCCCTTCTCTCCCTCTAAAACGGAAAAATCAATTACTCAAGGGACCAAATTTGCAAATTTTTCTCGTCTAAGTGTCATCACTTACTACTAAGAAATTAATATTTCTTGGGAGAATGAAGAGAACCGATGATTCATCACGTACGTGGCAATTAATTAGAAGGGTATAGATGGTTGCGTGCCTAGTGGGACAAAATATGCTTCCGAGTAAATCCGATTCATAGTTCAATATATATATACATACTCCCTCTTCTCCGTAGAAGAAAATTTTGTTCATATTATAAAATTCTAATAGAATTATTAATAATTTTTTTAAATCTACCTTTAATTATAAATATAGAAAAGAGAGAATTATAAATATAAAAGAGAGATAAAAATAGTCATATTCTTAATTAATAAAAAATTTTAAAAAAATTATTATATTATAATAAATTTAATGATTTAATTATATTTTTTAATTTATGTGATTTAGTTAAAAGCGTCGGGGATAAAAAAGAATATATATGCTTCTACAGAAAAATTAAATTTGGAGAACTCTACCTTGGAAGTATATACGTCCAAATTTGGCTTTGTCAGCATGATCATTGCTAAAGAAAGCACCGTAAGTCACTGAAATTAATGTTTTTATTTTGTTTTCTGGAGTAGGGTTTTCAGGTGCTGATATAATGATACCCCTCTTCAGATCAATAATTTTTACGAGAAAGAACTCTTCATAATTAAAATAATAATGATGTATCCCTAGTATAGTCTGTCGTACTAAGCTAAGATTTAACATTGAGATATCTTTCTAGTCTTATAATATGTTTTATTCTTTCCGTGCTTAATATAAAATTAATTAATTAAAAAATTAATTTTAATTTAAAATATAAGATATTTTAAACTATTTTTTAAATTATTTTTATTATTATTCTTTCAACAATAATTAATAAATAAAAGGATGGTGTTGATTAAGGAAGATAATTAATTATAACATTTTGAAAAAAATATATTATACTTATCTACTCTTTAATATATATATGATATAATTAGAAAGTTGATCTGAATTTTAAAGATAAGAGATATTTCGTATATTTATTAATTTTTTTAAATTATTTTTATTGATATTCTCACAATAATAATCAAGTCAAAAGAGGGAGAAAGAGTTAAAGAAGATTATTAGAGTATTTTTTTCAAAAATACTCCATATTAACTAATTTTATTAATATAATTAAATTAGTTAAATATATCATATATTAGTTAAATATATTATATATTAAGAATTAGAGGAGTATTAATCAACTTAATTAATTTTTTAATCTTATCAAATTAATTAAATAAATGATATATTAAGAAATGCAGAAATTTGACTCATTCTTGGTTCCGTATCCTTATAAATTCATTCGCGTACGCATCCCTATGATATAGGAGAATCTTGTGAGATACATCTGTGCAAGCTGATTGCTGAAGCAATAATAATGGTGCGATTATGGATGTTGCATCTTATTATTGGTTTGAAACTGATAATCCTTCAAGTTTCTGTGTGGTCCGAAGCAGCGGATCCCACCCAAGGATTCACCCCTGTTCCTTTACACAACTCTAATTTTGAGGTACAGAGGCCCTATAATTTGCCTGTAAACCAACGCTACAGCTTCGACAATGGAGTTCACAAATTATGGGTCTTCTCTACAGACAAGCCTCACTCCCCCGATAGCCACACGCTTCCTCGTACTGAGATCCAAATTACTGTAAGCTCATCACAATTTTATATATGTTCCCCTCTTTTCTCTCTCGGTTTTATTGTTTTCAAAGACTAAAATCACAAGTATGAATTCACTATTTAGAAGGTAAACTTGCGGAATAATCTCCAAATCTCCTTTTACAAAATTTATTACTTAGATACTTGCACATTTATTTAAGAAAACTTATGTTTAGTGAAAGTAATTTTTTTTTAATTGTGTGTAATATATCTTTCATTATATATAAAATATAAAAATTTGTGTATAACTAAAAATATATTGCTAAAAATATATTGCTCATGAAATTTTAAAAAGGAGTTATACCCGTTTAAAAATTTAGATCTTGAGATACTTTTAGGCAATAATTTTGTAATAAGAGATTTTTTAATAATTATTCTTCATTTAAAAATGAAGGAAGTATGGCCAAAATCTTATACTAAATTATAAACATAGGTAAAGAGTTTGTTTGGAAAAACATTTAAAATCATGATTTTAGCTTAAAATAAAGTTTTAAAAGTAGGGCTACCAAACACCTATCCATAATTTAAAAGTGATTTTAACTACCAAAATAATGGTTTTGATATAAGTTAGGGAGAATGACTTTTAACTTCAAAACTATGGTTTTCTCTCAAATGTAATACAAATAGGCTCAAAGTCAATTATGAAAGATATGCGTACTTGGAGTCCGATATGCCGTAGAATTAGCTAGTGAAAATGTTAGATCAAATAATTTGGAGTATGATAAAAAGAGTAAAGGAAGATTGAAGAGAATACTCAATAAAATTATTGAGTGTGACATAGGTCCTCTTAATTAATAATTTATCTAAAGACTTGACTTTTAATAGAGTATAATAGTATTATATAATTTATATAACTAACCCTATATCTAGTAGAATAAAATTTGTTGTTATTATTGTTAAGCGTACTTGATGATAAATCCACTATGATTTGTCAACAAAACAAAGCATGAGAGAGGAGAGTTTTTCGACCCACTTGAGAGTTAGAGAGAATGTCAAAGAGAAAACGTAGTCACAAACATAGATGTGATAAAAAAAATAGGATTAAAGAAGTTAGTTAAATTAGTTAATATAATTATTTTTTTAAAATATCATATTCTTCTTCCTTAAGTTACTATCTCATTTATTTTATTTTATTATTGTTAAGAGAATATCACTAGGGTAATTTGAAAAAAAAGTAGATAAACATAGGAATCAAAACTTATATTTAAAATTAAGATCAACTTCCTAATTATGTCATATATTAACAACTAAAGAAGTAGTACCGATTATAACTCTCTCTCTCACACACATATATATATATATATGAATGTGCAATAATCTGTTATTTTTTTGTGATATGCAATAATATGTTTTGAAATTTGAAGGGACACGATTACACATCAGGAGTGTGGTAATTTGAAGGGTATGGATACGTGCCAAGTAAAACAAGTGGGGTATCCATAATGCAAGTGTTTGGAGGAAGCTCTGCTGCAAGCACCCTTCAACTTAGAGTTTATGATGATTCTCTCAGATATTACAGAAGCCCTGTTCTGCTTCCTAACATGTACAACAGATGGTTCAGACTCAACATCATTCATGACGTGGAAGCTTCCACTGTTAAGGTTTTCATTGATGGAGTTCTCAAGTTCAAAGGATCTGGTCGGGGACACGCCTCTCACTACTTCAAGTTTGGGGTTTATACTCAGAATAATCCTTCACATTACATGGAATCTCGTTGGAAGAATAATATCAAACTTTTCAGAAAGTAGTCCTCTTTTAATTTGTTTCTATACTATGAATGGCTATTAAGCTTGTTCCAATATGTCATGATATACAGTTATACATACACAGACGCTAAAATCTTGAATTAGTTAAGGTGGTTAGTTAGTTATGAGTGTTAATCACCTTGTTAATTAATATGATTTAAATTTGTTGGGAGGTTGAATCCTAACCTCATATGTCCTCATTGGGGTTAGTGGTACCATTAAGGAAGTGCTTAATTGTTTCTCTCTCTATATATATATATGTGTGTGTGTGTGTGTGTGCTTGTGTTCATCACCTTAATTGTTATCCTTATTATATATTGTATTGCCTTATTGGCTTTATATTATTAATGAAGGTTAATTAGTATGTTGTTCGTTCCTCTTTTTCATTTTTTTAACAATATATATGATGTCACTCTTTGATAAATACTCTCTTAAATCCTTAATATAATATTTAGTTAACTAATTTAGATAGATTAAATAAACTAAATGAATTAGTTAATTATAACAAATGTGACATAATCTCCCTAAAGTATTCATGTATAATATTAAACTATATGTTAATTTATAAGTTAGATAAATTAGTTTTAAAAAATGATAAATATTATATATAAAATAGATTAAGATATTATATTATTAGGATCAATTTCAATCTTCCAACTAGCTCCTATTTAAAGACCGGGAGGTAGTAATTCGGATATACGCAATAATCAATATAAAAATAAAAATGAATTGTTATATAATTTAAGCTAAAATATATATCAATTTCTCTCTCTAGATAGAAAAACATGTCCATATTAATTTGCAGACAAACCAGCCATCATTAGTTATGATCTTAATTATAATTGGGATAATCTTGTGATGATCTTTAGTTCTTGTCTTAATCTTGATAACAGCTCGTGTGAGAAAGTAATATTTATATATTTTTTGTTATAATTGTTTTTTTTTTATTTTAACATTTCGGTGAAGTTTTACCTAATCATTATAAACCGACGATGAAATTTAATATCCTGTAGACACATCAGTATGAACTTTTCTTCATTGAAGTATCCGTTAGAATTTTATCTTAAATCTTAAAACGAACATGACACCCGTTAATTACAAATCACATTTGTTCTCATCGTAATATAATTTTGAAAGGAAACTTGTCTCAATTCTATCCAAGTGACCCTCACACAGATGCATCCAAGTAGCTGAATATATATATACGCGTGTGTGTGTGTGTGTATTCTACAGCTGGGAATATTCTCAATTATGCTGCTGCTTCTGGCCTTCATCACCTAATATATACGCCCCTAATATATATACACACACACACACAAACACACTCAGATTTAGGCTAAGCTATCTCATTATTCTCATTAGCTTTTAAACATGGGATCTGTTTATCAGAGTTCTGTGTTTAGCCTATTTGTTTGTTCTTGTTTATTCGTGAGTGTTAGAGCCTCCCATCTTGAGGACGCAACCCTAGGTTTCACTGAACTCCCTCTCAACACTTCCAATTTCAAACTTCACACGCCTTATGACTTACCCATTAGCTCAAGGTACAGCTTCCATGATGGAGTACACAGGCTTTGGGTTTACTCCACTGACAAACCTTTCATCAAAAGAAGCCGTGGTTCTCGATCCGAGATCCGAATTCAAGTAAGCCTCTTATATATATATATATATATATATATTATTTTATCCTAAATATAAGAGTCAGTTATACGATTTATTTTTGTCCTAAATATATAAGACATTAATTCAATTTATTATCTCTTAAATTTATAAATTTGTTTTTAAAATTTTCCTTATTAATTGAATATATTAAGGGGTGAAATGGTAGTTCCAAATAATGCAATTAATTTAAGAGAGTATTTCGGGAAACTGACATATATTTTTTTATAAATAACTAACATAACAATTCTTTAATCTCTATAAATTAATCATGTAAGATATAGCCCATACATTAATATATATTATTACATTTTTATCATTTTGTTTTCCAATATATGTGTAAGATCCAATTGTATCTTCTTCAGTGTTATGATTTATCTCCAGGAGTGTGGCAACTTCATGTAAACTGAAACTTAGCCTAAATTTATAGTACTGAATGTAAATTTTAGCCTTTCTTTAATCTTCACAAATTAATTATCTATCTCATACATTATATCGATGAGTATATATATAATTACTTTTACATTCTGTTTTTGAATATATCAGATCCAAATGTAATGTTTAGCAATATCTTTTTAGGGTTATGATTATTCTTCGGGAGTGTGGCAATTTGAAGGACATGGATACGTACCAAGTGTTCATTATGCAACTGTTCGGGTCGGATCCTCCAAGAGCAACGACTTTGATGATTCGGACTTACAATGGATCGCTTACGTATTACAGGAGGCCAGTGCTGATTCCATATATATGGGACAGATGGTTTCAGTTAAATGTGATCCATGATGTGAAAGCTTCCATTGTTAGGGTTTACATAGATAGGGTTCTGGTTTTTGAAGTTCCTGGCCTTGGAGGTCGCTCTCATTACTTCAAATTTGGAGTCTATAAACAGAACGATCCTTCTTACTACATGGAGTCTCGTTGGAAGGGAATTAGGGTTCTTCATAAAGCTCATTGATTATTTAGCTAACTTTATTTGGGAGATCTATGTTCTTGTTTCACTTTTTAATTGAGTGAAATAAACATGAGAAATTATTATTATTATTATTATTATTATTGCCATGATTAATCAATGTACTGTCCCTTCGGGGACGTTCGACATATTAATTTTGATAGCAACGATTGGATTTAATGGATAAAACGAGCCTTAGGATCTACATTTCTCATGTTTATTGAAGTTAACAAATCCCCAAAAGGCAGCCAAATTAAGTAACAAACATTGCTCTAAGATTCCAGTGCTGTTAAGCCATATATCTTAAACGCCCTAATCTTAATGAGCCTTTGTAGTTCAACTAATTTAAATTTAACCAAAATAATTATATTTCCCTAAAGAATTGGTTAATTAAGGAGAAGAAGATCATGAGTACAGCTGCGCTGCTCTGAAGCAAATATCAAATGTTGAGGAGAATTGATTGCAGTAGGATGATGTGGCAGCTTTTGAATGTTGAAACCAACGGTTAACTCCTTTCTTCTTCAAACTTCACGTATTCCATATATCTAATTATAAGATTTATTTAATTAATTTAAATAGATTAAAAAATTAGGTAAATTAGTTAATTGTAATGATTGTGTGTTGATTTTTCGAAAATACCCATTCAATTATTTGTACTTGAACTGTACTCTTGATAGATACCCCTTAATATATATGTGTGTGCGCGCGCAATCATATAGGAATACATTGGAGAAAAATTATAATTTTAGGAGATAAATAAATATAAATATTATATTTATGAACAAATTCAATCCTCTCATCTAACTCTTATAATTAGGAATATAAGGAGTATATATTTTAAAAAGATATTAATCTTGAGTTTGCCTTCAATTCCTACTCCTTACTATATAAGCTTTTACTCATAATGAATCATTTTCAAGTTAAATTAAAGAACAAATTAGACTTGTAATTCATATATTCCAACATCTTTAGTTTTTAGAAAAAGAATGTGATACAATTATACATACATAAAATTAGTACCCAATTTATTTTTATTATATTTTCCTATTCATTTCTTTTCGAAAATAATATTTGCTTTGTTTTGGTAGAAACATTTGTTGTTTTCTGGGTATATTGAAGATGAATGCCTTACCAGCTATTTATTAAAAGAAAAATTACCCCAAAGGCTGCGGTAGTAGTACTTGCAAATTTTGTTAGGCCAATTTATTTAACTAATTTGATTAGATTAAAAAAATTAATTAAATTAATTCATATGTCATATTTTTTTTTAAAACACATAATCCATCTTAACTCCCATACTTCCTCTTTTACTTACTTGAATATTATTAACAGAGTATCAATAAAAATAATTTATGACTATAATCAATTTTTTAATTAAATTTTATATTAAGAACTTACAATAAAACATCAAAGTTTTTGCGTAGGTCCTCTGATTAACTTTATATAAGATTTCAATTCGGTTCTTTACATTTATAAAGTATATATATTTTTCACTCCTCGACCATAACACTATTAGTATTAAATGATGGCTTTTGTGTTAGTTACTGCTATTAAAAAAATTAAATAAATATTTTTTATGAAACTAATGATATTAGGGCTAAAGGACTAAAGTAACACTTATAGAATTAATAGAATAAAATAAAATCTAATATAAAGTTAAACAACTAAAAGTATACTTTTATCCTAAAAAGACTTTCCAGTTGATATCTGATAGGGGGCTTTAAATAAATAATTTGGACCTTTGCAATAAAAAAAGTACCTAGAGTGCGCAGGCCGTGAAGATTAATTAAGCTGTCATTAGTTATATATGTGTATGACCATATGTATTTGGGACCTTGTGATTTTTCCTGTCTTAATGTTAATATGCATATATCATCGTAATTTTTTTCCTAAAAGATTATTATTCTGGTGAACCATCCTTTGATCATTTCTTTTATGAAAGCGTCCATGCATGCAGTAGCTTTGAACGATAATTCCGATAGGAAAATTTTCTGATCAGTCGGTTTCATCTTACTTATTAGCATTATCTACTTTCAAGTGATCGATCATCCTCAAACACAAACTATGTCCTTTGAAATATTTTTTATTATTTTCAAATATTTCATGGACCCCATGCAAATAGCTGAATATATATAGCTCTAAAGCTGAGAATATTCTCAATTATTCTGCGGCTTCTGGCCGTCAACACCTAATATAAATACACGTAGATTTAAGCTAGTTAGTCATCTCTCATTATTCTCAGTTCTTAAAAGCCTTTAAGATTAATTATTAGTTATATCAGTGTATTTACATATTTTCTCCTTTTCTGCCTGATGTGTCTATCTTTCTGTCATACTTAAATCACATCAGGAAAAACTAGTAACTTTGGAATTTTTCAGTTATTTGGGTCCTTCTATGATCACCATGCATGCTTGCTTTCCTTTTTGATGTGGAAGTTTCGAAATTGGCTAGAGTATTTTCTTCCATATTATGATTGCTTATCAAATTCGTTGAAAATTTTGAGATGAAGATAACTTCTTGTCATGGAGACCTTTTTACCATCGTGTGTTCTCATTCTTCATAAAAATTTACATCCTTTTTTTGTCGGTACTCTTCTATATTTGATTTTGTTTTGTCTTTCTTTACTAAGATTTACTTGCAAGGTGACCTTGGAGATAGAAGAGGGAGGCTTCAAATATGATTTTGGAGTGTGTTGGAGCTCCTCGATGAAAGAAGAAAGAAGCAGCAGAGTCCGCAGCTGAGGGGGCATTTTGGTACCTGGAAAAGGAAGGTTACTTGCTTGGTGTTAAGTGAAAAGCATCTCAACAAGGGTTTACTTCCATCAAGCAAGTAACCTTCCTTTTCCAGGTACTAAAATAACTAAGTTATTTTAGTAAATAACTTAGTTAGCAATAACACACTCAGTTAAACATTTCCACACTTCAATAGGGTACCGTCAAGTCTAACAACAACTTTACTATTTTTTATTTTTTTAAGAGCTCCTTTAACCTTGCCAGCATAGATATGTGATAAAACGTCGAATTTCATGTACCTTCTAGAGTTATCAAGTTCTACAACGCACAAGTCAAACCCACTCCTCCATCATTAAAAAGCTTGTAAAAGTATGTCTCCCATCTATCCTTGATACATACATGATCCATGAGTAACCAAAATTTTTCCTTCTTCATGGTTTTTGCAAATCTCTCGATTTCTTTCCTTATTATTTGCAATTAATATTTATTTTTACTACTTATTATAAAAAAGGAATTAACATGTCATCTTCATATTATTATTTCTTACTATTTATTTTTTGAATGAATTATGTGCATTTTTTTATGCATATCTAAGTAACTACCTTGCATATTTTATTAATCGATTTAGAATGAGAACGAAATAAATTAAAGAAATCAAAACAAAAATAAAATCTTCAGTTTACCATGATCAGATGCTGGTTGCATAGAGAAAACCAAAGTCAATTAGGATCTCTTGGAAGGAGATATACATCAAAGTTTTGACCTTATATTTAGAACCTCCTGATCGTTCTTGTCTTCATATATATATATATATATATATATATATATATATTTACAACAGCTTGTGGAGTAATATTTATATATTATTGTAACTTTTTAAGAAATTACTTTGGTGAAATCTTAGTTTTATTAAATCGTTATCAACCGGCGATGAATATTTTCAACGTATGTAACGCTAAGTACCACCCTTGAACTTAAATATGTTATTTTTCTTATTCTTATTATATGTTTGTTTGTTAATACGTAGCCCTGGACCTTTTCTTTATGAAAGCATCCCTTGGAACTTTATCTTACATGTTAAAAACTAAGATGGCATGGCAGAAACATTATTAACATCTTTTTTTATACAAGTAACCCTCACACATATGCATCCAAAATTTATACAAAATATTTCATGGACCCCAAATAAGTGAATATTTATAAAAAGAAAGCTGAGAATATTCTCAATTATGCTGCTGCTTTGGCCTTCATCACCTAATATACACACATACTCACGCAGATTTAGGCTAAGCTGTCTCATTATTCTCACTAAGCTGGCTTTTAAACATGGGATCTGTTTATCAAAGTTCTGTATTGATCAGCTTACTTGTTTGCTATTATTTATTTTTGAGTGTTACAACCGCCCATCTTGGAGACCTAACCCTAGGTTTCAATGAACTCCCTCTCAACACTTCCAATTTCAGACATCATAAGCCTTATAAAAATTAATTCCATGGCGGAGTACACATATTTTGGGTTTACTCCACTGAAAACCCCTCAGCAAAAATGGCCCCACCAACCCTCGATCCGAATTTCGAATCAACATCAGCCTCTTATATATATATTGCCTATGTTCCTATATATAAAAATTAATTAATTTTTTTATATAAATTAAAAAAATAAATAAATCAGTTAATATGACCAAATCTAACCCTAAAGACAAATCCATATTATATACTCTTTAATCTACCCAAATTAGTCAATTAACTATTATGTTAATTATAATTAACTGATTTATTTTATTTTCTTAATCTAACTAAAAAATTCAGCTAGGTATTATATTAAGAAATGGAGACAGTATATCATTGTGTGTGAAACGAATCTAATGTGATGCTTCCATGTCGTCTCTTTTTCAGGGTTATGATTATTCTACAGGATTGTGGCAATTTGAAGGACATGGATGCGTACCTAGTGGTACTTCAGGGTTTTGCATTATGCAGGTGTTCGGTGCACATTGTAAACGTTCGACAACTTCGATGATTTTGATGTTTGATGGCTCTCTTACGTATTACAGGAGGCCAGTGTTGGTTCCATATATATGGGACAGATGGTTTAATTACAGTTAAATGTGATCCATGACGTGGATGCTTTCATTGTTAGGGTTTACATAGACAAAGTTCTGGTTCATGAAGCACCTGCTCATGGAGGAAGCTTCCATTACTTCAAATTTGGAGTTTATTCACAGCATGATTCTTCTTATTACATGGAGTCTCGTTGGAAGCGAATTAGGGTTCTTCATAAAGCTCACCGATATGTCTTAATTATATTGAATTAAATAAATATATAGAAATTGGTAATGATTGTATTTGATGACTACAAAGTTAGTTGGAATTTGTATTCTCATTCTAATCCTCTAAGTTTTTATAAAATTTTAGTTTGTTCTATTTATTTTATAAAACATATTTTAGTTATCTAAACTTCATACTGTTAATCTCAAATATAATTTGTATATCAATTATTGTTATTCTAAAAAATTAAACTTAATATGTTATAATTTTTGAATATTTTATCAATATTTAAAATTTTAATATTAGTATTTTTTTGGTTAATGAAACTAACAACGCAAGGATTAGAAGACTAAAGATCAAATGTGTGCAGGATTGCATTTCGTCGTCCATAATTTCATAAAAGCATAAGATCAATTGTCCCTGCTTAATCTCAAGCTGAACAAGTACTCATCCCCAAATTAAAATTCACATCAAATTTAAAATTCAGGCTATTTAGGGGAGGTTAATTAAATAAAAGTCTGGGTAGATGGCTAAATATAGGGAAAATAAAGTTAGTAATGATTGTATTTGATGAATAAATAGTTAGTTGGAATAAAATGGCTCAAATAATTTTCGTGAACAACAATTAAAGTAATAAAATTGTTTGGTAATAATATTGGCTGTAGGAAATAATGAAATGTTGTGGAAGGATATTATCTCAATTATATTGGAAAAATAAGGGAGTGCTGAGAAGTGAGAAATAAGATATTAACAAAATGGAGAATATAATAAGAAAAAATAATAAAAAGACTCTAAAAAATGATAAATATTAAAATAGTATATTATTTGTTTGATATGTTATTGGTAACTGTCCTACTTTAACCTTTATCATTTTCTAAAGTTTTTTTGTGTTATTTTATCATAATATAATATAATGTTGGGTAAAGATATTAGTAAAAATGAAAAACAAATGGGTAACAATTGGAAATTAAAATTTCTGGGTAGAGACATTTAGAAAATAGGGAAAGTATATCCAAAGTTGGAATCAGGGGTTAAATAAGAAATAAAAGGGTGGAATACCAACACTTAAACTTAAATATCGAAAGTAATATAATTTTTAAGATATGTTATTTTAAAAAATAAATTTTAGCAAAAGTAGATTGGCTAAATGATAACATTAATAAAATGTTGCGGAGGTAGATATTACCGGAAAGTACCAAAGATGTGTGAAACTAGAAAATCCGAAAACTAGAAAATGAAAAAAATACATGAAATGGCCCATGCAGGTCTCGAACCTGCGACCTTCGCGTTATTAGCACGACGCTCTAACCAACTGAGCTAATAGGCCAATTAACGGAGACGTTAAATTAATTAGTATATATTATCATATTACAGTGCATACAAGATTTCTATTTTATAAAGGCACCGCCTTGGCAGCGAAAGCGAACATGATCGGTTCTCATAATTTATTGTTAATTAGTGTCATTTCTGATTCGAAGTTTCTTATCAAAATTCTATAATGCTGCATTATTTTGCGCTTGTTTGCTTCGAATTTTATAATTATGGATAAGCTTTTTTTTTTAACAAAAATTTTTAAAAGAGGTTAAATTCACTCACGATCCAAAGCTAGGATGAAGTCTCATTTCCTCTTAAGCGATACCAATATTAGGCAAGATGAACCGTCAATTACCTTCAAGCGAAAACCTAAACACTCAAGAGTTAGGAAGTCTCTCCAAGCATAACGACTAAAACCACAATAAAATAATACTCCCCAGGATCACACGCGCTCTAAATAATCACATGTCTTATCTTTTCGTTAGCTAAACCCACGGACAATTGGTTGTATCAGTTTTAATAACATATCTTAGAGATGATAAAATTGATCGAGCCCACGGGCCCAACTTGTCAACCTACTAAAAAATGGCGGGTTAAATTGATAAAATATAAGACTGTTTTTGATGCCAGTCTAATCTGCACCCGCAGCCCCTTTTTTTTTCTTTTTTAATTATTATTATTTTATTTTATTATTATTATTTTGAAACCAGATATTCCAAGTAGGTTTTTTTACATTGTTCTCAAATCCTTGATTCTGACAAGCACATGGATATGACTTTGCTTTTCTTCTTGAATGTAACTGCCTCAGGTGAACCTGAAAGAATCCGTAGCTATGAAGGCAGAGTTTTCGCTGAAGAAGTAGAGCCTGATGTGTACAGAATGTGGACGCCTGATGAAGATTGCCCTGGACTAGCTATGTCAAGGGCCTTTGGGGACTTGTGCTTAAAAGATTACGGCCTCATCTCAGCTCCCGATCTTCTATTGAAGAATAACCAAGCAGGATGAATTTGTGATTCTGGCCACTGATGGGTAAGCAAAGAAGAATTTACACTTCATATATAAGGAAAATATTATTATTTTTTAAAAAAAAATAGTTAACCCGTCAACCTACCACAACAAGCTCGAGTTGATGAAATACCAACTCGCAAGAAGTTGACCTTTTCAACCCAACTCATCTAACCCATAACCCATCATGGGTAACCTGTTTTCAACGAGTTGACTTGTATTATCATCTCTAACATATCTATATGGTATGTTTTTGGCATTATTTCTTCAATTACCAGAGATCAAGTATATCTATTATTATTAGAAGAGAGACTAAAAATACGACATTGATTCAGATTTCACATTTTGAATTTATTTTCTTACATTATAATAGTATCACTAAATGTCTGAAACACTTCAAAATATTTTATTAGATTATATAGTATCTAATATTTTGATAATATTTCTCATATATATTCAATATCTTAATCTTATTTATAGTATAATTTTATTTATAATTTTTTTAATTTAATATAATTTTACCTATAATTTTTTTAATTTAATAGAATTTTACACAATATTATAAAACTCACGAGCATCCCATGGCTGGTTTAAATGAAGATGAACAAGGCTTATCCGTGTTCCAAGTTGACCTTTTCTTCCTTTTTAAGCTGTTTTCGAGTCCATTCAAATGCGTCTAATTTGGAATATCAAATAAAGCCAAGTATAGTTATATATATATTATGCATTACTAAACGGGGTTTCATAATCATTTTTTAGGCTCAAACGGACTTATTTGAACTTCCATCACTAAACCAAATAATGACGTATAATAAAAGTATTCTTAAAAAAAATTAACTAACGTATGAACTAAGGTCAAATTTAATTTATGGTCAAGGATCTCAAACGAACTCAACAAAGGCTTGTCTATTTTGATGTATTTAAAAATTTCTTTCTAATAAAGTATAAGCGACGCGCCTCTCTTTAAACATTAGGTTAATTAATCGCTTGAATTTTGTGTTTCAATATTTTCAATATATAGCTAGAATTATTGTCGTAAAAGCTCCTTCTCAGTGTGCTTCTTTTTAATTAATTAATAAGTAATTCCAAGAAAACTCTCTGAAATCGCTGTACAAAATCACAAATTAAAGATGAGAATGAATGAATAACTAACTAAAAACCATTATTTCAATATTTGCAAAACCTAATAAAAAACACAGTAAATCAGAGATAGAAATAATCATGAAGACGCAGTCTATGTGGACTCTTTCGCAGCCGTGTTGTTGGGGTTCGTGTTTGTGTGTGTGTGTGTGTGTGTATTTCACACAAGACCACAAAACATATATAGTTTGATTTCAATCCATGGCTTAATAAGGGTCAACTTAAAAAGACAACAACATAAGATGCACAAGAAACAAATGTATTCACATTCATTGATATTAGGTTAGATGTTAGGAGTACTAATTTATTGTGGTTCCAGTCGTAGTGTTTAGAGAGACATCCTAATTCTTGGATGTATAGGTTTACGCCTAAGGGTAATAGACGGCTCACCCTGCCTGACATTGGTATCGTCTAGGAGAAAAGGAGATTTCACTCTGTCCTTAGATCATGGGTGAACCCAACATCTTTTCAAAAAATTTTGTATAAAAAAAATTTAATTAATTATATTCAATAAATTAAATGGCCATCTAATTATTTGTTTATGTATAACAAATACATCCTAGCCCCTGCAATATTTGCTAATGGAAAAAAGATTTATTGAGATTTTATATTAATTGCACAAGTTTTTTTCACATTGCATTATATCTAAAAAATATTTTTTATTTAAAATTAATGAATAGCACACGACTTGATGTAAATTTTAGAATATAATAATATATTGATTTAATCTAGTGAATTTAACGAAAAATAAATAAATGCTTGGGAGTAGTAAAATATCGTTCTTTTTTAAAAAAGAATAAAATCATTACTCACCATAATTACTTTTAAGTAATTTGATCATGAAAAATACTTCTTTGATCAATAAATGTCAAAAATAAAACTATTTGCAAAAACTCTATTATTTTACGAAATAATGTATAATAAAAAGTTAATCATAATTAACAATCTCAAAGTAACTAGTTTATTATTTTTTTATATTATCTAGAATTTATGCACAAATATATACCTATAACATTATTCCAAAATCCATAATTATTTTTTTTCTATTTCTCTTGTCTTAGAATTATAATTCCTTCATGCTAATCAATGCGTTAATAATTGGTAATGATTCTTAAAGCAAAATAGGGAGCCAATTCCGAAACAACGCGTTGGTACCCTCAAGACACGCTCTCTCATACCCCACACGCAGATATACATACATACATATATATATAGGGAGGGAGGGAGGGAGGGAGGGAGAAATTTGTGAATAGCAAGCCATTAGAGATAGAGAATCTACAGATTTTCTCAAGCAAAACAGTGATTAACGGCAATGGCAGAAGCGTCTGCTTCATGCAAAAGCAAAACCCAGAAAGGTTTGACAGTGAGCAAAGACGTCGTAGTGGCTCGTCAGCAGCTTCGTGACGAAGACGACGACCACCACCAGAAGAAGAGGAAGAAGGAGGGAGAGAATCACAAACGAAGATCAAACTCGAAGCTTGAGCGATGCGATGCGACTTGTGCGAAAATTCATGAGACCTTCGGTAACGACGAGGTTGTTACGAAGCAGAAGAAATATCGATCGCTTGGGAGTATTTACATGACCACCATGCCTATTATTGTTGTTCAAGGCCAACCTCTGAAAGAAAACCTTATGTAATTTTCAGTTACTTGTTTGGGGTTATTATTCTTTATTTCTAGTATAAGGTTAATTAGCAAGGTAAATTAAGTTTGCTGTCTAAATTACAAGGCTTCTATTACACTCAATTTTTATTGGTTGTCCACAAACCATCCATAGTTTTTCCCTTAATATAAGATCTCAATCAATTTTATCTCCTAATTTTATAATTTTTTTTTCTTAAATTCTCTCTATTCATCACACATGATAAAAAAGTTCCATCAAGAGATAATTATAATACACATAATTAAAAAATATATTATTGAGAAACTAACAAATATTTATTTTAAATAAATAATTTAACTAATTTTTTTAATCTATTTAAATTAGTTATGTAGCTTTTAAATAAATTATGAATCAACCCACAATGTGAAGGAGAGAGAGAAATATAAGTTAAATTGTTTGATAGAATGGGACAGAGACAAGCCATGCTTATGAAATCAAATATATAGAGAGAGAGAGAGAGACTTAGCTCGGGTTTTAAGATAATTTAAGGTGAAAAAAATAAGCATAGATAAGATAGAAGGGACTAGGAATTAAATGGGCTCTCTCTCTCTCTCACTATATATTTATATATATATATATATATGATACGCCCTACGTTTTCTGTTTATACCAGGGTATGGTATGAAAATCCAACTCGGTTCAATCGAAGCAACGAGTTCAATGTGACGATCGAGTTTTATAGATTCACTGATGCCAAAGAGGCTATTTCCATACATAACACGAAAAGGGAACAAAGGCCTCATGACAAATAAAGACTAATCTTGTTGAGAAAGCTTATGAAATGACATGCTGAGCTAAGATTTTACGGTTGAATTTTAGAATTAATTGAATTAAATACTCCATTAACAATAATTCAAGGTTTATCAAAACTCTATCAATCTAATTCTATGGGTACAGAATACAAGTTTGGCTAATATGCAACATCCACTAGTGTAAAAATTGAAAGAATCTACTACATAATTCCTATTAAAAAGATAAAAAAAACAAAGAAATTGCACACTTTCCATCTTATAATATATAAAGGAAACAGACCTAAACTGTGACCTACTGAAAATTGGGACAAAATTTATAACTTAGTGATTGAAAAACTGAAGGTAAGGGGAAAAAAATAACTACTTGGGCAAAACTGCAAAGGACCAGGCTGCAACACTACTACTCCCCAAATAAATTACCAAAATATCAGCAAATCTCACAAGGAACTAAGGTGAAGACCGAAGAAAACCAACTTCCCACTGAAAATATACACGATTACAACCAACCCACTTGATCATGCAGCAACACCACGACCTGCTCCATCTAATCTACTATTACGACCACGGCCACGGCCCCTTCCCCTTCCACGGCCACGCCCTCCAAAACCGCCTGCAATAAGAATTATACCACAATGCACAGTAAGTCCCTACGAGGATAAGCAGTCTCATTTGTATAGGAAAAGAAAGAATAGAAAATATGATGATAGAAAAAAGCTTGTGGAATCATATTAGATAAATTTTGGTCCTTTTCATCAGAAGCTTGACGTAAGAGATGCGCCAGTAAAGCAAACAGAACTGAAAAAAATACATGACATTGACTTAAAACAAACAGCCATTTATTATGAAATTGACTTAAAACAAACGATTTATTATGCCAGAACCCACCTGGCATAAGCAAAACTATTTTTTTGTGTTGAACAAAATTATATTGACAATACATTAAAATTGCAATCTAGGCACAACATTTATCTTCCATGTGTAGGAGACTGAATGCCATCAATATGTATGCTTACCACGTGGTGCAGGAGGTGCATCGTATTCAGCATAATCATAGTACCCAAGAGACTGGCCCCCATAGCCATGGCCACGTCCTCTACCACGACCCCTTGAGCGGCCACGTCCTCTGCCACCATAGCTTCGCCCACCATCCCATCCATCTCCATAATATTCCTTGCCTCCATTGTAATTTCCTAAGTACATGAAACAGATTCGCTCTAGTGAGCAATTTAAGCTAACTCCGACAAAAGAAAACCAAAATAATCAAGCAAAACCCAACAATAATAAGATCGACAAGAGAGTTTTATAATTCTAGACTACAGCCATGAGCCAACTACAGTTAAATATCTGCATATAAAAATGGTTGGTGATACCTCTACCCCTGCCTCTTCCACGACCCTGACCCCTTCCCCTTCCCCGCACCATTGGAGAGCTTTCTGCACGAGATCAAATTTAAGTAACTCATCGCACAGTAGCCAAATAAGCATTCTAAGTTTTAAGCAAACAATTATCAATTCACCTCCTTCATCTTCATATTCATTTAAAGGTTTTACTTGATCAGCTGGAAGCGGAGGTTGGTATCTACATGAGAGAGAGGATCCTTAATATGTTAGGCAACAGTAGAGGTCATAAAACAGTACTCGTGTAAGAAGCATGGCAGACCTTGCATAATGTTGCATAACCAATAAGGATGCATTTCACCAAAAAAAAAAAAAGGATGCAAGACAACTATGGAGATACAATGATATGGAATAACATCCCCGTTCAAAAAAAAAAAAAAGCCTTTGATTGAATCCCTATTTAATTCCTAAATTACCTCAAGCAACTAATTACAAAACCCTAAGATGATAATGGCATAACCCAACATCTAAACAAAATAAGAAATCGTCCTTCTAATCCAATAAGAGAAGTCTTCTGTCATCACAGATTAACAGAAAGACACATGGATTGCAAGCTAGCATATTCCCAAAATGTTCGTCATATGGAATGATAAAAATTAGAGCTCAAACAATGACCATCAATCATTTTTATTCAGACATAAAAGACCAATGACAATCCAGAAGGGAATAAACAAACAGAAAGCAGCATTGTAAAGTGACAATGAACAAACACCATAAACCAGAACTATGCAAAATGTTTGGAATTGAAGTGTTTTATTTCTACAAGAAATTTAGAACCAGAACTATGCAAAGCAGCAATTACAACATCCATCACTAGACATCAGAAGCAGCCAAAAAGATATTTTATATATAAGCTCAAGTCATTATCATGATTCCTAATTGAAATGAATGAAGATGATCTTAACTTATGATGTATAGCCTACAGCTTTGAAACATTTAAGGCATTTTAAATTATCCATACAACAGAGTATCTAAGACTAATGTTAGTCATGTCAGAGAGTATTAAACAATTTCTTACCCGGAGGAGGATGTGTCCAGCTGTTTCTTTGACAAAGTAATTGTGATCATTGAAACATGGCGAGTAGTCTCCAAACTGTGGGATAATGGAAAAACAAGAGTCGCTACTCTGTACCCAAAAAAAAACATTTAATAAGGAAGGGAGAGAGAATAAACAATTCCATACGGAAGTAAGCCTTCTTCAAGAGGCTCCCACGTGTCCGTTATATCAGTTGAACCAATTGCATTAATTTGGTGCAGACCAACAATCCTTCGCTGAAACAAGGAAACAGATTACTCTCCAAGCAAGAGATACTGATAAACAGAACCAAGCACTAACAACAAAAATAATATAGAGATGCCTGCAGTCCCACCTTGATCAGTTCAGTGATCATAACAGCCTTATTGATAGCCCTGCCCATTGCTTTTAGAACAATCTCATCAGATCCTTTCTCCTACAGCAAGAGTAAAATGGTTAACATAATAGCTAAATCCTAGATAAATCAATGCATCCACGCATAGAACACTTATAAAAGCACCTAAAAAAGATTTTTTTTCTTGTTTTTGGGGGCACCCACCCACAAGAAAATAAAATTGCAGGTAGTAAGTTTTCTAGCCTAAAATAAATAAAATCTATTACAGAGGTTCGCCTCAGCACTAACCCCTTAAGAGGAAAAGGAAGATGGAGCATAACTCTCAATTTCTCGCTCATAAGCATAAATATGGTGCATATCTTAAAACCCAGACAATAGAAAAGTTCTTTTTCCCCAAGAAAAAACCATTGACCTTGAAGTACGCACTTTTGATGTGGATAATGGAAATACCTGGAGGAGAATGGTGGCATAAGTAATATAGTTTCTCATCCTGCCCTGGGTAGTAATGCGTATCTCATTCTCGTTTATAGGAGTCTCAGCCTTGGGCTTCTCCACCCTCTGATACCTATCCATCTGCTTCCCAGCGCCAAAAACAGAAACAGTAAAATCCCAAGTTTCAGAAGTGAGGAATTAATAACGGTCTACAATATCCAAAAGCAAACAAAAAATTAACGCATGCCTTCTAGGGTTTACAAGTTAATCTTACTGTTTTTGTGTGCGCAAGTTGGAAGCGAATGCTTGGAGATTCGACCACTGGGGGCGACAGTACCACTCACTCAGTCGATCCTTGTGAGATTCCCTGTTGATTTGAATTAGAACCCGAAAGCTTCGTACCACACCAATCCAGTAGGACTATGAGATCGTGTTTTACCGCTGGGGGGCCAAACGTAAAACCAAGAAATGGGCCTGATGGATCTACCCTAAACATTTGGGCTTTTTTCATTTGCCGAGTTTGTTACCAAAAAAACAAATTGTGTATAAAAAATATTTTAATATGAGAAACAAAATTTATTTTAATAATTTTTAATTATTATCTGGGAATACCGCCTGAATTTTAAAAAAAGTATTAATATACAAGTCCTATAATTTTATTCTATTTTTAATTAAGTTTTTATAGTTTTTTAAATCATAAGTATTAGTTTTTTATTCATAATTTGTAAGAAAAATAATTATTAATAGCTAATAATGTAGTTCTTACTCAGCATTCATTTAAAAAATAGATGTTCCCCATATAATCTAAATAAAATCAAAACTCACTAGGGGCGTATTTGGATTAGTTTTTGGATAATAGATTCTGGGGAGAATAGATTTTGAGGAGAATAGATTTTGGGAATAGAGATGTTTGGATGATTAGTAGTAGAATCAGTTTTTATATTGGTAACTTATAAAAAAGTGTATGATTTGATTAAAAGTAAGAGAGAGGAAAAATGATAGAGAAGAAAGAGGAGAGAGAAGAGAATGTAGAGAGGAGAGAGAAAAAGAGAGATAAGAGAAGAGAGAGGAAAGAGAAAAGAGAGATAAGAGAGGAGAGAGGAGAGAGGAGAGAGAGTGTAAGAAAAAGTATGGGTAGAATAGTAATTGGATAATCCATAACCTAAGTTTCAAACCAAAAGCTATTTTCAGTGGCTTATTCAAAACCTAAGTTTCAAACCGAGGTTTTGCCCAAAATCAATTCTCAACAAAAATGACTTTGTGTAAAAAAATTTCAAACCGCAATTTTAGCCAAAATCAATTCCTAGAATTAATATCCAAACACACACTAGCTTACATCACATATTATATGGATGCAAGGAAACAATTATGAGCATCATATTTTTTTTTTGTATACTAATAATAAATAAATTTTATTTTATCATTTTATTTTTTTTAAAAAAAATATTTTCTATCTATACCCTTGGATGACAATAAGAGCGGTTGTGTGTTGGTAAACTTGGTATTGTGCGTGAGTCCCTCCCCTTACTAAAAAAAGACATAGCATCCATATCACCCATCACCCCCAAGGAATGGATGAGAGCATAACACTAACGCCAATAACTCAAAGAACTCAGAATCCAATGAAAAAACTAAAAGACCTGATTAAAAATAAAAAAACTGATGAATTAATTTTTCCTTATATTTAAATAAAATATTCTATATTTACAAAGCAAATTTGTAATATATTTTAAGACAAATAAAATAGAAGGGATATTAAACATTATCAATAAACATGAATTAATTGTGTTCACTTTTTTAAAAAAATTAGTTATCCACTTTTATTCAAGTTTTAAATTGACTTAAAACGAATGAATTTTTTACCCATTATCAACTTAAGTAAAAGTAGATAACAACTTGACTTCAAATAAATAACAGATACTTTTTTTTTCAAGTAATCATATGATTAGTTTGATAGGATAAAATTTTCTTTATAGAAAAAAATAAAATTAAACTAAAAATAAATTTTAAAAATTTATTTAATATGATAAAAATAAATATAAAACTAATATTTTTTTATAATTTAAAACAAAATAATGTAAAATATTTTTTATAATTTAAAAAAATTAAAATTATTTAAGAATTTTATAATTGAATAAAATAATCTAAAAAATTTTAATTCTACTTTTATTATCTCAATTCCTAACTTTTATAATAAAATTAAAATAACTCCAAATATTAAAAATAAAAGTGATTTGTACCAAAACAAAGAAAATTTCACTTCCACTTCACTATTATGCCCCTAGAGTATCATAGCCTAGCCAATCCCTTTACACAGTAAACTTCCCAAAAAGCTAACAGTTTTCATTAAATGACGACTTAAAGTCGTTATTTACATAAGACGATGTCATTGACAACCCCAAATTAAATTAGAATTAAAACTCGTACTATAAACCTTAAAAGGTGTGATTTTGACGACATCACAGGAACAGGTATAAAAACCTAACGTTTCTCACTCAACCTATTCCTAGTGTTCGCAAGTATAAATGAAATAAAGAGAAGCATGATTGTGAGAAATTACAGAGATGGGCCATGCCAAAACGATTCTTAATATCACCAATAGATAACACAATTGATTCTTTACTTGGCCAATAGAAATCACAATTTGCTACATCGAATACAATTCATGAGTCAGTCTACCAAAACTATAACTCAATTTGTGACCACTCATCAGAGTATGAAAATGTCTTCATGCTTCTCCTTTAAACTTTTCTTCATATACCTGAGGTTGCTGCCAAAAAGATACAGCACCAGGATTTTTAATATCTATGCGAAGAGCTTGGCGACGAATAACGAAAATAAAGACACCGAAGAAATGGGTTATATCAATTCAAGCATGAATTATGCCATTTGGATAAGGCTAAAAAACAATTCGCCTCAAGAGACCAAGTTATAGCTGGCTTAAAGTTAGTCAGAATGGCCAGTGCTGCTTTTTTATTCATTATCTATATTTCGCAGGAATAGAAAATTTCAGTATTTAGAATATTCAGTTCTCTCACTTAATTTTTCCAGTCTCCCTTCTAGTTAATGTTCTACATCCCAATGTTTCTAAAGATACCAAACAAGAAAAACAAATAAAGGAAAGTATGGTATTACCATGAAGATCGCTGAAATCAACCTGCGGGCAAACCATCTCAGGTGCATTGCCTGCTGAGCAGCACTAGCTGCTTGCACTGTTTCAAACCGTAGATACACAAAACCTGCACTATTTCTGCAAGCAAGATGGACCAGTTAAGGAATTGTGCGCAACTCGCATTTGCCATTCAAAATGAAAAAAAAGATCAACATAGATTCACGGACAGATATGTGTATGGATACCACGCCTTGAGAAACTTACTTGTCAACACAAATATGCTTCACCCGACCAAATTTAGAACATTCTTCTGCTACATCCTCCTTAATATCCTCATCAAAATCTGGTTCCGTCTGTTTATAAAAAGTAGATATCAGTATTAGCAACAGCAACATTACTTCACAAATTTGAACAGCATATCATGAAAATGCGGACCTCAGTGGTTGGATCAAACATATTCTTCAACAGCAAACACTCGCTGGGGGTTCCAACTGGCTCTGCTGCTCCTGGGGTAGGCATAATGGCTGTTGGGAGAGTTGATGCAGGTACTATACCTGGACCCCCAACAGGCAAACTAATAGCCTGCTGGGCAGGGGCTGAGCCATTCGGAAGAGGCACACCACCCACAGACCCTGCAATGCTGCAGCATTTCACATCTTTTAAATTGATAAACAAGATAACCAGATAGAAATTGCACACTACATATATATATGTATAAACAAACCTTGTAGCAATACCAGAGCGATCCAACTTTGCCATAAGCATTGCTCTTGATTGAGCATTCAATGACTGCATATAAAAAGCAAAATACATCATTCAATTACTTTTTTAAAATAATAAAAAGCCTACTGCTAAATAAATACAGAAGGAGGAAAAGAAGAAACAGGGCAACTGGCTCCTACTCATGGCCCAAACTTAAAGATAAGCTGTAAAAGGAATCTGACATGTAACCACTCCGGTAAAAAGGAAATTCTGGAAGTAATGCTAGCAATATCCAACCTAAGCCTAATGACCATGGAGAGAAAGGAAAGAAACAACACTAAATTATGAAAACATTCTTAGCATTTGTCTGATATATTCAATTAAGGCAGGACAGCAAAGAAGAAAAATATTGAGCAATTTTTACCAAAAAAACAATATAAGGCGTCAATTATGAAAAGCAACAAAACTTAATTACACTTGTCTGTCATACAGCAATGGCAATAGAAATCTGCCCATAATTAATTTAAATCTTCCAATAATAGTATCCACTGAAGTAATATCAAAACATAATTCCACCAAGCCAAGCAGTGTCAAGTAGATACTCGATAACATTTTCAGTTTCTCAGTATTAACTAAGATTTCAATTATAGTCATCCAGTGTAAAGCAGTAGAATACGTTTAAACTTACCAATCCACCTTCATCATCATCCAAATCTGCAGATTTTGCATTTGTATCTTGGCCTCCAACATGATCCGTTACTGATGAAACCTATGGATGATAGACAGAATTACTCAGACAGGAGCAGGCAAAGTGATCATCAACACATGAGAAAACACACGAGAGGGATAAGGATTGCTACCTTGATAGTCCTACCAGCGATCTCTAATTTTCCATTCAAACTCTGAGCTGCCTTGGCATTTTCGAGATTAGCAAACTGTCCAAATAAATGAAAGGGATAAATAACACCATTATATCCACAAAGGCATTTTTAATAGTCTGTCAGAGATGATAACTAACTTGTATAAAGCCAAAACCCTTGCAATGTCCTGTCTCCATGTCAAGGGGTAGCTGAACAAGCTCCACTGGACCAAACGGCTCAAAAATCTAAACCAGCAAAGAAGAAACAATAAAAGTCCGTGAGTAATGAATCAAGATTCCACTTATTAACAAGATACCTACATATCATTGTTGCTGCACTGTTCCAGTTTCAAGAAAACTAATCCAGCGGTTGATTGGATGTGAAGTGTTATGTTAAAAGAGTTCAATAAACATCAGTCTTTTATATTCCTGATCAACAGTAGGAGAATTCATGCCAAATACATCTTTACTCGTCCCTCATAAGTCAATGTACAGAAAAAATTATGAAAAGAACCAATTACCTCTCTCAGCTGACCCTCAGTCATGTTAAAGTGAAGGTTCCCCACATACAGTTTCCTGTCCACTGCTCCATATGGTCCTGCTACCCCTGCACCTACACTGGTAGTATTAGACTGAACAAGGTTTTTTTCAGCCTCTGAAGGTTTGACCATTACAGGTTGTCCCAGAAGAAGTTGGCCAGAAAGGGCAATTCCCATTGGCACTGACATCACATCATAAAATTCAATGTACCTTCATCCACACCAAGAACTCACATAAGTTTTCATATCAATAACATTCAAAAGTTGAAATTAAGACTTACAATGCATAAGGCAAAGAGATGTAGAGAAACGAGAACTCTAGTGCAGTCAGTTCTGAGTTTCTTTTGTTTATCTGACTCATGCAAAGGAAGTATTAGTCAGTGAGATAATAGAAGTTGAAAAACCTAGAGCATAAATTACAATGACATTGAAGTAATCCAATTATGCGATATAATGAAATTGGTGACACCAATAACCATAGAACTAGAAAGTCTTAGTAATCCAATTATGTGATATAATGAAATTGGTGACACCAATAACCATAGAACTAGAAAGTCTTAGGTAGCAAGTCGTCTCCCCTAGATTATGTTCACATCTGCAGATCAAATCCCAAGAAAAAGGCAACTTATTGAGAGGCAGTTTGCATTGTATGACAAATTAATGTCAACTAATTGCAAGAGCTAAACTGCCGCGACATCACAAAAACCGCATACACATCATCCAGAAACCTACCATCAGTCACACATGCCAAAATAAATCAGCAAAAACTAAAACAAAGGAATTCCTCCAAGATGAGATTTAGCATCAACTTTATCAACATCCCACCCTACAATTTGCACAGATGGCCTTCGAATCATAAGGGAAGCAAAACAATGAGAAGGCTCCAGTATAAGATTGATATCCTCATTGCACGGCAAACATAGAGGACAAAAATTGGGAAAGGATAAAAAGGGTCATGTTTCTACCTTGAGCACGCAGCATGAATTGACTAAACATGAGAGCAAGGTATTCCCATCATCCCTCATCATATCGCAATGCTAGTTCATTTAAGAATACAGTTAAATATGATTCTTAAAATTTGATATCCTAATACCATAATATGACATACATATAAACTAAATCTATTAATTGGATGGCACATACCCAACTCCTTTAGATCGCCTTGAATTCCTATCCATGATCAAACGGACATCCCTCACCTGAAAATGAAAACATTAGAACAGAATATAACTCAAAAATTATCAAACTTGTACATAAGAAATTCGCCTATGACTTCTTCACATATGGTATGCTCGGTAAGATATATCATTTCTTTCCTTTCTTTGTGACAAACAATCCAGTATCTAAAGCCACGTTGGACTCTTGACTAATCTAGATTCGAGCCAACTCAATACACAAAATTAGTTGAGACTCAAGGAAAGTCATCATACAACTAGAAACTGAAGGCAAAGGAAAGTGCAACCGCAACCAAATTGAGCTAAATAATTTACATTTACTACACTTTAATACCGTCTCGAACAATATGATGTTTATACTCTCAAGCATCAATTGAAGAAAACCAACAGACCAAAATTTGGAAATCGGACGCAACAATAGTTTTAATAGCAAGTTAGCAACAATAGGATTATCAATGCAAGTGATTGACACATCACACCGGAATGACATGAAAGCGTGAATTACAATAACTTCAAATCTAACCTTTCCAGCTTTCGAGAAGAATTCATAAACATCTCTCTCTGTTGCTTTCAGAGGCATCTATGATTGTCACACACAAAAAAATGGAAATCATCAGTCATGTATATCAAGAATCTAAAAGAACATGTGTAGTCCAAAATTTAACCATAATAAGAGAGAATGCAAATCCTTCAACCTGGTATGCAAAAACAGTTCTCTGATCCCTTTCTGGATCTGCCTCAGGTTCCACAGCCTCTTTCTTATCCCTAAATCTCCTGCAATATATATAAAATTTAGCGTATACAACAAATTATATAGAAAAAATGAGTTCAAGGTGAAATTCTAAATCACATATGCTAGAGTTCAAGATGGCACTTAATCTGAGAGGTTATAATATCTCAATGACTCAAACTTTCAAGTTCAAAACAGAACTCAATCAAATAAATGCATACCAATCAGTGCTTCTCGCCAAGAATTTACCCCTCAATTATGTGTGAAAATTTATTCAGAGTTGTTCATGTTGCAATCATGTCCTATTATTGAAAATGAGACTCAATGATCAAGATCAAATGAAAAAAAAAATCCCAGTTATTGATTAAACAATAAGTTCATAGTAGGAAATTTCAACACACATGTATAAGTCTCAAGCACACAAGAAAGAAAGTCACCACTATTTGCCCAAGTCATGTCATGGATGAGTCAATACACATAATCCTCGGGTAGGATGGAGGTTTCAATTTCACGCATGCAAAGTAATATGATATAGGAAGTTTTGAAGCTAATACGATACCAATAGAAAAAGAGGCCCTTTAAAGTGTTTCTTCCAACCAGATAGAGAGATCATTTACTCCATTATTTGATAAGGAAAAAAGTGGAAAGAACAGCAAGAAATTGCATACAACGTATATTAATTGGAAAAGAATCGGGCGTTATCACCACCACAAAAATACGTTCTCAACAAATAACTTCAAAAACCCAGTACTTGAGGGTCAAGCTTAAGAATATGACCATTTCAGTCTGATATATATATATATATATCTGAAGGGGGCAAGGGGTACTACCATAGAGTAAGAAAACCAAAACTCAAAGAATCTGCAGCGTCATTTTAACTGCTAGTCTAAATCTAAAGTTACCCTATAACCTGTGAAAAAACATGGATGGCAGGGAGGGTGAACAAACTCATTGCTTTGATTAGCCAAGAGCCTTCAAAGTTTAGTCTAGGCACTGCAGGTAAAAAGATGCATTCACGATCAAAATAAGAACTTCAAACGAGTTAATTTAGCCTAATGCTTGATTAGCCGATGCCCTTAAGTGATTCTCAGAGTGAAATCATTACAGATATAGGTAAAAGAGAACTTTATTAAATAAACAGTGGCTGAACTGATCACTGTGCTCTCTCAAACAATTAGGGAACCAGCGTTTACAGTCAGCGTCCTCAACTAATGGTGAACATCAGATGGATGGCAAGTAACACAGATGATTCGTATGAACTTCCAGCCAAGAATAAAGTAACAAGAAGAAAAAAATTCACAAAACAGATGAGGCAAGAAAGACCATCACCGGCTATCTCTAGTCTCCAATTCCCGTTCTCTTTCTCTATCTCGATCAGAACGACTTCTGCTTCTCCTGGACCTCTCCCTCACCTCCCTCTCTCTCTCCCTTTCCCTCTCCCTCTCCCTTCTCTCCCGTTCTTTTTCCCTCTCCCTGTCTCTATCTCTTCTCTCCCTCTCCTTATCCCTTCTCTCTCTTTCCCTCTCCTTGTCTCTGTCCTTCTCCCTATCTCTCTCCTTACTACTCCTCCTCTCCCGCTCCCTATCACCGTCCCTCTCTCTGTCTCTGCTACTCCTATGCCGTTCCTTTTCTCGACTAGACCGTTCTCTCTCGCGGTCCTCGCGATCTTTCCTCGACCCATTATCGTCGTCGCCCCGGGACCTCTTGCTCTTCCTATCTTCACCGTCAACATCATCGTCGACATCACGCTTCCGGTAAGCCCTCTCACTCTTAACGTTTTTCTCCTTGCTCTTCGTCAAATCCTGATCTCCTTGCTCCACCACTGTCTTTTCCAAGTAATCATACTCGTCAAAGTCCATAATTTGTTCAAGCTCGCAATCTCAACCTCAGCACTTGTTTGGGGAAGAGACGAAGACAGGGTGGGTGGGCTTCAGAAATCGGAAATTCTAGGGTTTTGGGGGTTTTCTCAGGATAGAACGCAAGGGTTTGATACTTCAATTGGATACATCCGTCGTCCTAATCTAGATCCTTCGCCTCGGACACATCAGACGCGTTTTTGGAACATATGTTAGGAATCTGAACAAGACTGCCAAAAGGCCCAAAAAAAAACTCTGTCGTGTTCATTTATTTAAAAAAAAAATTCTAGCGAGTTCTTAATCTGAACGAAGGCCCAACAATCCTTGGATCGATATATCTTTCACGAACCAAGCCTGTTTCGGTCCAACGGAGGTTGCTCTGAATAGTAAATAACTCAATATCACTTAAGCGATATTTCGAGTTTGAGCCTTGGTGTATACAGAAAATTTTCGTTGGGAGACTCACCCACCATAGCTAGGTGTGCAACGCAGGTCAGATCCGGATGTAGTCGAGGCAAAGTTCCGATGAATCAGGTGGGCAACAAAAAAAAGTACATTTGTATAAAAAAAAATTAATTAAAACTGCAATGTTTTTTGTAACAAAAAAAAGTGCATTGTTTTCTATGGTACTGTATAAGGCTCTTAGAGTTTATAGATTGTATCCTATATTTTATCAGTCTAACTAGAATATGATGGGTAGTAATATGTGTTCCTTTGTTAGGGATGTTTTTCATAATAAAGTGACTTTAATAGAGGTCAACAGGACTCTTATCTCTTGGATCCCTAAGAATGATTCTCCTGAGTTAGTTTCCCACTTTAGACCTATTTTGTTATGTATTGTTCATTACAAGTGCATAACTAAAGTAACCACCACTAGACTAAGGGGGATTATATATGGATAAAATTATCTCTCTTTTCCATGTCAATTTTGTCAACAGTAGACATATATAAGACAATATAATTGTGGGTCAGGAAATAATGCATCATATGCAGAAATATAAAAGAATGAGAGGTTTGATGGCTCTACAAGTTGATTTGGAGAAAACATCTTATTGAATATGATGGGATTTTCTTCAACAAGTCTTATTTGAGGCTGGGTTTTAAGAAGATTTTGTTTCGTTAAAAATGGCTTGTGTGATTTTTGTTACTTATAATGTGTTGTAAAATGGTACAAAGACTAATTATTTTGCGCCAACGAAGGGACTAAGGCAGGGGGATCCAATATCACCAATTCTCTTTGTTTTGTGTATAGATAAATTATCACATTAATTAGTGATATGGTGAGTGAGGGTATATGGAAACCTATCCTGGTGACAAAAGATAGACCATTGGTATATTATCTTATATCTGCTGATGATTTGCTTATTTTTGGTGAGGCAACGAAAGAATAGGCTAATTGTATGATGGAATATTTGAACAAATTCTGTATGACTTATGAAGCTCAAATTAGAAGGAGTAAGTCCTTGATTTTTTCCTCTCCAACGGTGAACCCAACTTCCCGTAAAGAAATTAAACGTATTACTAGAATGAGGGTATCTGTAGAGATAGGTAAATATTTGAGGTTCCCAATTTCTAGAAGAAGGAGACTAATAGAAACTTTCCAATACATCATTGATAGAGTTAAATTCAAGCTTGCTTCATGGAAGGAGAATAGTTTGTCCACGGCTGGTAGAATTACATTAGCTAAATTGGTATTGAGTTCTATTCTTTTGTACCCAGTACAAGTAGCAAAGATCCCACAAGTTGTTTGTCAGGAAATAGAACGTTTGCAAAGAAATTTTATTTGGGGGAAATAGTCAAAATGCTCATGCTTTTCATCCAATTGGGTGGAATCAGGTGGTACAGTCTAAAGGAAATGGAGGACTTAGTTTTAAGCGGTGGTCTTCTGTTAATAGGGCTTTTAGCGTAAAAATTGCATGGAATTTAATCTCTGACACTTCAGGGTTATGGGTTAAAGTTTTATGGTAGAAATACATGTTGAGAAACGAAGAGAATTTGTTAGGATCGAGGAAAGGAGACTCAGCTCTATGAAAGTTTATATTATAACAGCAGCAAATCATGGACAGAGGGATGGAGTAGACAATTAAAGATGGGAGTATGGTGTAATTTTTCAACGGTGTATGGCTGTCTCTTGAATTAAGGATTAGAGAGGTTTATATTAGACTCATAACAGCTAAGGAGGAAGAAATCATAGTTGCAGATTAGGTTATGGATGGTAAATGGAACTTCTAGATATTAGCTGTCATTATACCGAGTAATATTTTTTATAGGCTCATAATGATGATTCCACTAAGGGTTGGAGGTGGCCCAGATTTTATGTCCTGGACTGCAATTGTAAATAGGGATTTTACATTCATGAGTGCATATTGCCTAATAGAGAGAAGCATGCCTACTTCTCATAGCTCAATATTTAGAGTTATTTAGAAGTGGCAAGGCGCCAAGAGAATTCGTGTATTTATCTAGATAACTGTCAATAATAGGCTGCCAACTAATGTTTGGAGAAACAAATGATCATCTATTGTTGCTGTATGTCTGAGTTGTAACTTGGCAAATGATGATACTTTATATATCCTAAGAGATTGTACTTATGCAAGGAGAATTTGGCTTAAATTGCCATCACCATAGCACTACTCGGCTTTTATTGTTGCATCTATTACTAATTTGTTTGCTTTAAATTTAAATAAACAAATGGATAACATGGGGAACAATTGGAAGCTTATTTGGGAAGTAGCTATTTGGAAGCTCTGGTTATGGAGGAATTTAATTATATTTAACCCATATGCTACAAGACCGAAGCAACTAGAGATTGTTATTTTATAAGTATAGAATGAGTATGTATAGGTAAATGATAACGATAATTTATAGGATTTGTCCTTCTTGGAGGATTTGAACTGGTAACCACCACCTCCTGATTGGGTCAAGTTTAATGTGGATGGGGCCATGATATTGTCCAACAATAAAGCTGGATATGGGGTGTATTAAAAGACCATAATGACAAGTGGATATATGAGTTCACCTATTTTATTGAAATATGCAGTGCAGCTGATGCAAAGGAATGATCAATTTTTAGGGGTCTACAAACTACATGGGATAAAGGGTACATGAAGATCATATTTGAATCAGATACATAGTACCTCATTGATATGTTGAGAGAAAATAATACAAGGAAAATAGGTAATTTGTTAGTTGGGCAAATTGATAATTTCATGTGTAAATTGTGAGATTTAAAACTGCAGGTTATATCAAGAGAAACTAACTGAGTAGCCGATGCACTTGCAAATGAAAGTCTTGTCAAATCTGCTATATTTGACAGGTGTCCTGTAAAGTTGCGTGATTTAGTAGATACAGATTATTTAGAATTAAATTTCTCAGTAGGTTAATTTCTTTTGGTTTTGGGCTTTAGCCCTCTCTTGTTTAAAAAAAATGGGGGGTTGACAAGATTGGCTAAGACTGATAGTATCTTAAATATAATTGTCTATCTAATAGTAAGATATTCATGCTTAGTAAAAAAATTGATTTACACCAATAAAGTTAGGTAAAGGAATGAGCTAGTTTTTTAAAATATAATGAACTAAGATTTTGATCTCTATTAAAAGAGATATTTAAATTTAAGAGCCGATATTATTTTAAATAAAATTGTCTCCCATCAAATAAAAATATATCTATGCCTATACACAAAAATTTGATGTTACCCAGTCGAAGACATTGCCAACTCGCTCCCTCCCCATTTATGATTTACCCGCCACTAGAGTCCATATTAAAGGGGAAAAAGATCAGTGCCAGCTTTCCAATTCGAAACCACGGACAATCTGGCGGCAAATTTTCAAATTGCAAACTTACACAGGAAGCTTAATCGAGCACTGAACCCTAATTTATAAATTTGAAACCTACGCTTCACCCGACATTATCTATTATATATTCGCGCCTTATCTTCTCGCCCAACTTGTGCCCTTGTGCGCTTAACCTGTTTGACGAATCGCTTATCTGTGGTTCGTCAGAAATGATGTACGTCGTGAAGAGAGATGGACGTCAAGAAGCGGTCCATTTCGACAAGATAACTGCTCGATTGAAGAAGCTCAGTTATGGACTGAGCACCGAGCACTGTGATACCGTCATGGTGGCGCAAAAAGTATGCGCTGGTGTCTATAAGGGTGTTACCACTAGCCAACTCGATGAATTGGCTGCTGAAACCGCCGCTGCGATGACTGCCAACCACCCTGATTATGCTTGTGTGAGTTTTTCTTGTCATTCCTTAGTTTTCGGTGTTTGATTTTAGATCTTGGGGGAAGTACGTCTTGATTGCCAGTAGGTTTGCTTTCAATTCGATATCACTAGTTCTATGATTTTGATGATGGGGGTTTGTCTACATCACTCTTAATTGATATATAATCCTTGTTCTGTGGGCCCGTATACTGAATAAATACTTTGGGATAGGCTTTTCTGATGGAATATTGGTGTAAAAGGTTCGCACGGCTGCCTATTTATTCTTACATGTTCTCTCTCCATGATCATATATGCAGTTGGCTGCTAGGGTTGCCGTTTCTAATCTCCACAAGAACACTCAAAAGTCATTTTCTGAGACGTAAGTATATCTGGAAATTGTATATGTGTTTACTTTATTCAGGCTTGCAGATCTGTTGTTTATTGTAGAGTCCATCTGGTGGTTCCAGGGTCAAAGTCATGTACAATCATTTCCATGAGAGATCTGGCTTGAAGGCTCCTCTTATAGCTGATGATGTTTATGAATTGATTATGAAGGTATTTTTTCTTATCCATGCTCGTTTTTATGCAGTAAGTATCATTGGTTGGAACTTGCAATTTAAGTTTGTTCTTGGTTGTTAATATCTTAATTTATGTCATGTTCTTATGTTTGTGATGTTTCCTTTTTGGTTGCAGAATGCTGCTCGTTTAGACAGTGAGATTATCTATGACAGAGACTTTGATTATGATTATTTTGGTTTCAAAACCCTGGAGAGATCCTATTTACTAAAGGTTCAAGGTAAGGTTGTGGAAAGGCCTCAGCACATGCTGATGAGGGTTGCTGTTGGAATTCACAAGGATGACATTGAGTCTGCTGTCCTTACCTACCACTTGATGTCTCAGCGATGGTTCACTCATGCATCTCCTACTCTTTTCAATGCTGGAACTCCAAGACCTCAAGTATGATTAGTACTTATGCTTCTGCCATACATCAATTCATTTTATCTCATTGCTCTATGAACCTTTGGTTATGTTGTCCTTTTCATGCTATTTACTTTCATAAGTATGGCAATAAGTTGTTAAAATTGGCTGTATGTGTTTTGGCAGTTGAGTAGTTGCTTCCTTGTTTGCATGAAAGATGATAGCATAGAAGGTATATATGATACTTTGAAGGAGTGTGCTGTCATCAGCAAGTCAGCTGGAGGAATTGGGGTCTCTGTTCACAATATTCGATCCACAGGCAGTTATATTCGTGGAACTAATGGGACATCCAATGGTATTGTTCCAATGCTGCGTGTGTTCAATGATACTGCTCGTTATGTTGATCAAGGGGGAGGCAAGAGGAAAGGTATACTTTCTATGGAACAATTCATTTTTTTATGTTCTTGCAAATTGCCTTTCCTTGATAAACTTTTCACTTGTAGGGGCATTTGCTGTGTACTTGGAGCCATGGCATGCTGATATATTTGAGTTTTTGGAGTTACGAAAAAATCATGGAAAGGTATGAATGAGCTACAAAGAAATTGGATGGCATTCTTTCATTTCTATAAAGGAAAAATGATCCTAGCTATTATTAATAGTTTATTCTACATATACTACTTTACTTCAAATCATTATTTATGAATAGTGCTATCATTACAGGAAGAGCACCGTGCTCGAGATTTGTTCTATGCTCTATGGATACCTGATCTCTTTATGGAAAGAGTTCAGAGTAATGGAGAATGGTCATTGTTTTGTCCCAATGAAGCACGTGGTTTGGCAGATTGCTGGGGTGAAGAATTTGTGAAGCTTTATCTTAAATATGAAAGAGAAGTAAGTTCTCTCTTGGTTTGTGTGGGATATTTATTGTGTGTTTTGACTGCACCTTTACAGTTCATTGCTGTGATGCTTATCATATATGCTTGTCTTAACACAGGGAAAAGCAAAAAAGATTGTTCAGGCTCAGAATCTTTGGTTTGAAATCCTAAAGTCCCAGATTGAAACTGGAACCCCTTACATGCTTTTTAAGGTGGTCGATTATGACTTGTTAAATTTATACTATAGTATTCTGCATTAATCCCTCTTGTTTTTCCCCTCTTGCTGAAAGTTATTTATTTTCTTGATAGGACTCTTGCAATAGGAAAAGTAACCAGCAAAATCTAGGAACAATTAAGTCTTCAAACTTGTGTACTGAGATAATTGAGTATACCAGTCCATCAGAAACTGCTGTATGCAACCTGGCGTCAATTGCCTTGCCTCGGTTTGTAAGAGAGAAGGTGGGGCATCTCTTGCATGCTTTTCGTACAAGACTCATTTTTATTTGTTTTTTATCAAGGTTTCTCCCAATGTGGAATTCATCATCTTGATTACTGTAGGGTGTGCCAATGGAGTCTCATCCATCTAAGCTTGTAGGGAGCAGAGGCTCTAGGAATCGATATTTTGACTTTGATAAATTGGCAGAGGTACCATTTACTGCTATCTAAATCATGTCTTCATTATCTTTTTTTTAATGAGGTTTTAGTTGTTTGCTTTTTAGTGCCAAACAAAAAAGCGCAAAAGAAAAAACCTTTGTATTTTTCTTGTACCGACATGCCTTTACATGACTCTTAATGGTTGTATGGGTTTTTGGCTGATGGCAGGTTACTGCAGTCGTGACGAACAATCTTAATAAAATAATTGATGTTAATTACTATCCAGTTGAAACTGCAAGGAGATCAAACATGCGTCACAGGCCTATTGGTATAGGAGTTCAGGGTCTTGCTGATACTTTCATACTTCTCGGCATGGCATTTGATTCACCAGAGGTAAATCAGTTTCTTGAGGCTATTTGTCGTCTCCAAAGTTAGATGTACTTTGATTTGATGGTTTACTTGGATGTGGAATGCAGGCTCAGCAGTTGAACAAGGAGATTTTTTCAACTATATATTTTCATGCCTTAAAAACTTCTTCAGATTTGGCTGCAAAGGAAGGTCCCTATGAAACATATAGTGGGAGTCCTGTGAGCAAGGTGTGTGTACACACACACACACACATATATATAGATAATTGTGAAATCATTTTCAATTTATTTTTTAGAGAAAAAGTCATGAGTGAAAAGAAAACGTACTTTGACAGAAAATTGTTATTAAGTTTCAAGTGTCTTGAATTATTTTTGTATTGCTCAGGGAATTCTTCAGCCAGACATGTGGGGTGAAACACCCTCAAAGCTTTGGGATTGGGATGCACTCAGGGATATGATATCAAAGAATGGAGTGAGAAATTCACTTCTCGTATCCCCAATGCCAACAGCATCTACCAGCCAGATTCTTGGAAACAATGAGTGTTTTGAGCCATATACTTCTAACATCTACAGTCGAAGAGTTATAAGGTTTGTGTTGTCAATTTCCCAAGTTATTGTGTCTAGTTTTATTAATGCTACATCTTGCGTTTTAACTCCTTTTTTATTTCTCAGTGGTGAATTTGTTGTGGTGAACAAGCACCTTCTTCATGACTTGACTGAGATGGGACTGTGGTCTCCTGCGGTTAAGAACAAGATCATCTTTGAGAATGGTTCAGTTCAGAAAATCCCAGAAATACCCAATGAGCTGAAACTCATATACAAGTATGAGATTTGCGTTATTTTAACCAACCCAAATGTGGTGATGATGCATTCTTATTGACGTAATTTGTATTGTTCAGAACTGTTTGGGAGATCAAGCAGAGGACACTGGTTGATATGGCTGTTGATCGTGGCTGCTACATAGATCAAAGTCAAAGCTTAAACATTCACATGGATCAACCTAACTTTGGAAAGCTTACTTCCTTGCACTTTTACGCATGGTCCAAGGTATGCAATTCTATTTTTCTCAAGTTTTGAAATCTTGATAAGATTATGAAAAAAGTTGATTGCTTTTTTTATTGTTATTGACATCTGTCTTGGTATGATATAGGGTCTGAAGACTGGAATGTACTATCTCCGATCACAAGCTGCAGCCGATGCCATCAAGTTCACTGTCGATACCTCTGCTCTTAAGGTATGAAATTGAAAAGTTCATCGTAATCTGTATTTAACTTTTTTGAAGTGTTCATGTTTGTAACAAAGATTTCTGTTGCAAATGTAGGACAATGCAAAGGTGAAGGAGGAGGAAGAGGAAGATGATGGCACCAAGATGGCACAAATGGTTTGTTCTCTGACAAACCGCGACGAGTGTTTGGCTTGTGGAAGTTAAGAAAGATCCTATATTGGAATTGTCATCATCTGAACCATAACATTTCTGTAGCTTTGTATATATCACTTTCGCTTATTAGTTATATGAGCTTCTCGGATAATGTGTTTAGTGTTATAATCTTCATAGTTGTGTCTAAATAGTAAATAGAATTGTGCACGCTAAACATATGTATCAGAACATTAGCTGTTAAACTGGTCCCTCTTCATATAGTATACGGTTGTTGATATTTATTTATATTTGAGCAGTTCTTTGTTAATTTCTGCAAATAGTTTTACAAATTTTTAGTTAATCTTGTCTATTGTATTTAGATGGATTATTTAATGCTATTTAATAATTTGATGATAGGGATAAGAAGAAATAACAATTGAATTCTAGGTTCTACATAAAATCAAATGTAATGGAGGAAGGAAGCAAGTTGTGTAGTGGATAAGGATTTGGAAGCTGTTATTGCAAGTTGATGGCGGTGCCAAAACGGTTGAGTTTGACGGCGGCAATCCATGGGCATGAATTTAGCATCTTTATTCTTTTGAGATGAAAAATTCAATATATTTACATAACCAGAATGTCAGGTTTGTTTTCGACTAATGAGTCAATTGTTGAAAAAATTGATTTAAGATTTGGATTTGAATTTGAACGAAATTCATTATTTGAGTAGATAAAAATTCATAGATTAAAATTTAATCGAAGTCCAAGTTAATTTTATAAATCTTCGCTATAACCTAATTATTTCAAAATTCACTTTAACCTAGTTATTTTAAATACGAACTCAAGGGTTTTAAAGTATTAAATTTGAAATCCTTTTATTACCCAAAGATTTTAAATACGTGAATTTTACAAATCTAAATCAAAATTTATCTATCCAAACCGCATGATTAAGTCTTTTGAAATAGTACAATGATATCATATGGCCGTATATTAATAAATGCGTTGTTTATACTTTCAAACCGTTGAAAACCAGAAAAAGAATGGGAGGATTGCATAGCTCCGGTTAGGCGTCAAAACAGGCAGACTAAATTAGGCTTTGGTCTTAATAGATTAGGCTTATTAAATAATAATTTAGTCTGAGCCTAGCCTATAGCTTGTTATAGGCTATTTTTTTTTGCATAAGCCTGGCCTGTATAAATATTTGGCCTAACCTGAAGCCTGTTAAAAAAACCTGTTAATACTTATTACAACATAACAATAAAATATAAGCTATAATATATAAAGCAACAATAAAAATAATAATAAAATGAGTTAGTTCAGTAGTTTAATAATTATATTGTGTTCAATAGGTAGTGGGTTCAACACCCACTTATTACATATCTATATTAAATATATTTTGATAACAGGCTCAGGCCGCTTGACAGGCCTAACAGGCTTTTCAAGAAATTTGAGCCTGGCCTATTAAAGAAAACAAGTTTTAATACAGGCCTGAGCCTGTATATTTTTTTAAACAGACTAGGCCAGGCCAGGCCGAATACAGGCCAGGCCATAGGCCCCTGACAGGCCGCCTGGCCTGTTTCAATCCCTAGCTCCGATAGAAGATAATTTATTATAATTTTTTTAAATTATAAAATAATTAAATACTCTCAAAAGAGTTGAGAGTATAATTCGATTTATACAATTACTAAATTATCTTTATACACAAATGATAAATTTTTAAGTATGTAATAATAACTTAAAGTAATACAAATGATAACTAGGGGTTGTAGGCAATGATAACTTAAAATGGTACAAATAATAAGTGAAGTTGTTATCGTATGCTCTAGTTATTATTTGTGTCATTATATGTCATAGTTATCATTTATGTTATTTCAAGTTATTATCATATTTCTAGTAATTTGTCATTTGTGTATAAGGGTAACTTGATAATTACACCAATTGAATTTATTACCCCTAATTTATTGGGACTATTTAATTATTTGATAATTTTATGGGATATTTTTTAATAAATTCTCTTCCATAGAAGCTTTATGTAATTCTCCCAAAAGGAATCTTGGACTTGAGTTTTTTTTTTGATAGAAATTTTTGAAAAGAGGTTAGGCTCACCCACGATCTAAGAATAGGGCGAAATCTCCCTTCATTCTAAGCGATACTAATGTCGGGTAGGGCGAGTTGTTTATTACCCTCAGGCGTAAACCTAGGTACCCAGGAACTAATATGTCTCTTCAAGTATTGCGATTAGAACTACAATAAAATAATATTTTTTAAAAATTAAATATATTTTAAATAGTTGCATATCTCGACTCCAGTTATCCTGACTTTAGTTCTGTTTCTTTATTGGTTCTTTTCGGACCGGCCTCAATCCCTTTACTAGGTCAAGCTTCTTGATTTCAAACTAACCAAACTGAAAAGTGGCTAAGAATTGCACCGGGCCGACTTTATTGGGCTGACCATTCCTTAATTAAGTTAATTTATTAGCTTAACTGCTAATTAATTAATGATTAAACAATATAACCCACATCTTCCGCTACTTTGTTTTTATAATTTGTAACAGTTATTTTTTCAGTGACAAAAGAATTTTTTTAGTGAACACAAATATATATATAATAATACTATAGGATGCACAATTTTCTCCCTTTTTTCGGTGCCGCTTTGAATATTTTTATATACTTAATTTTCATTCCTCTTATTTCTTTCATTGCCTCCGAAGGTCAATGCACTGCATTCTTGCATGAATGATATATTTTCATTTTTCAAAAAGTAATGATGTTTTTTAAAATTAATTTGGTTCTATATCGTTGACATGTTTGTCTCCTTTGACTCTCTCATTCAAAAGGAGCACCGAACTCTTGCATGCCACTGCCTATCACCGTTACAGGTAGCTTATGTGGGCTAATCAAGAATTTGAGCATCAACCACTACATATTTTTTATTCATCTGCCTAAGAGCTAGGATTTATAGATTCCAGAATTATCATATTTAATTAGAATTCCTAATGTATTTTTTTTTCATCCATAATATTGAATTTTTCAATCCTACTTAAAATAAATCAAGCTTATTCAACTAGAATTAGCCATAGTTAGTTGAAATAGATTTTCTATTATTAGATAAATCTATTAGGTCAAATTCTCTAATTATATTTGACCACGTGTACCATTCTTTTGAATGTAATAGAATTTAGATAACAATAAAAAAAAGGTTAATATCTGATAAATAAATTATATATATAATTATATTATTTGTCTCAATTTTTTCATATTAGTGAGATTTAGATAAAAATATTAAATTTATAATAAGGCAAAGTAATAGACTCTCTTTAAAAGATTTTGGTGGTTGTATTTGTACAATATTTTTCAAAATTTAAAAAATATTTTAAAAAAAAGAAAAGTCCTGAAAAATGATTCAGGCAAAAAATGAATTAAGAGAAAAACGTATGTGAACTATTGAAGGGTATTTATGAAAAGATGAACTAATTTTAAAAATACTAATTAGTTTTCTTAATTTATATAAAGAAAGTAATTTCATCATATACTATTCACTCCATATATTTTGTGCATTTTGATGCTGTTTAGTTTGTTGGATTGACGAATCTAAAATTAAGTAATTAAGGGAGAGAGTTTGATTAAGGCAGCGTTTGACATGATAATTAAACACATAATTAATTAATTAATATTAATTAATTGCAGCATCAACTTGAGAATTAATCACCGCCTCTAGTTTCAGCTCATTAATTATATTCTTCTCTTACCTGTTCTGATTCTGTTGGGGTCAATAACATCGCTTCACAACATGTCGTATGGTTCAAATTCAAATGTCAAAACCATGCAATTATTAATTAGTTGATTATTAAGCCAAAATAATTAAACCTCACAAACTCAATGGCCAAAAACTCAGCAGAAATTATTGCCCTAATCAATGGAATCAAGATCCCATCAACAATACAAACCATTGGCCGACCGATTTAGTTTGGAGGTCTTCAGAGATCAGAGGTTACCTACTTTTTCTTATAATAATATTTCTTCAGTTGTTAATAGAAAGGTTCCTTGATTCTTTTAGATAAATTAAAAAAAATAAATTAATTAATTATACTCTTTCAATCTTTAATATATAATTTAGGTTAGAGAGTTAATATTAATTTTAAATATAAGGCATATTTTTTATATTTATTAATTTTTTTGTAAATTATCCTATTCATACTTTATCGACAATAATTATATAAGAGAGTGAGGGAGAATGTTAAGAAAAATTATTATAATATTTTAGAAAAAATATGTCATATTAACTAATTTAATTAACATCCTGAATCTAATTAAATTAGTTAAATATGTTATATCTTAAGGATAGAATGAGTAACTAATATAAGAGTTAATAAATTTTTTAGATAGGTTAAGAGATATGTAATATAAATTTATCTTAGGGGTTAGATTGATCATAATTAATTATTTTATTTTTTTTTTTAATTTATATAAATTAGTGAATTAATTTTTACATAATAAGAATGATTGGAATAATATTTTAGGGAGTGAAACTCGTGTTTTGTTGTAGGAAAGGTCAACCGAGTACATTTTTTATGGTGTGGGTTTTTTACAAAAATTAATTAAAATATGAATAAAATGCGAGTGTACAACCTTGGTTAGGTAAAATACAACCATAATTGACTCGTACTCAATGCAGAATCTTCTAACGGAACAAATATTAAGAAAGAGACCTTTAAAAAAAATTATAATTTTCATAATAATTAATTATGTATTCAATATTTATTATAATAAGCATAAATATCTTGTATATTATATCTCAATTATAACATGCGGTTTATCCAATCTGCAATCTCAATGGAAAAGAATTTTCATTGGCCTTTTCTTTTAGGATATAATAACTTTAATTTTGGGTTAAAAATGTAAATATAAAAATAAATTATTTTATGTCGATTAAATATATATAATTTTTATGATTTAATGGATTAATTATAACACAATCTTATACAACTATCCGGTATCTAATGTTATTATCATATCATACAAAAAATAATATACTATACTTTTTTAGTCTGGAGATGAAAAGTACAAGTTTTGAAGGGAAAATTATGTATTCGTACAAGATTTAAAGGAGAATCATGTGAGGATAGAAAATTAAATGGCGTTTTCTTTGAAGTTGAAGGCAAGCATGGGTTGACATTTAAATTTCTAGAATTATTGGGCCAATTGAGTAAACTCTAAATAATGAGGGCTATAATTTGGGTATTTTTCATTGAATTGAAAGGAATTAAGTACACTTGATGGTTTGAAACTTTGAATTATTTTTTTTTTGGGCAGTTCCCGGTGATTTTGTGTCGTTTCAATTCAAAATAGTACTGTTTAGTTACCCTTCCTTTGTGGTATCATATTGACTTCTTCTTCTTCTTATAATTATTATCCCTTTCTCTCGTTTTACCTAAATGGTTTCTTTTGCTTTCCTTTCCTCTGTCTTTGTTGGTATTCCCTGGTTTAAAATATAATATTTAGTAAAATAATTTATTTTAATTTTAAATATATGATATTAATATATTTTGTCTCCAAAATTTATAATTTTATTTTTAAAAAAATTTTAATATTAATTATATATATTAAGAGATTTTTTATCAAGAGAATAATTTTTATTACAAATGATTAGAAGAGATGTTTTATAGGAATCAGTGCATATTTTATATAGATAATTAATTTAACTAATTTTTTAATTTTTACATATTAGTTATTCAGCTCTTAATTTTAAAATGAGAAGGAGAGTATTTCATAAGTTGGAGTTTATTTTTTATTGTTCTTCTCTACAATATATTGAATAAATATATATTTTTTATTATTGAATATTTGGCAATATTCAAATATTGTTGGATCTTAAAGGGGTCGGAACTCGGAAGTACTTCTTTGCAAGGTATTTTATTCAATGGAAAGGTATTTTTCTTATTTACATATTCAAATTTGCTGATTTTATTTTTCTTATTACTCATATACATATTTCTACCGAAAGTAATTATATTTAAAATACGATCAAATATTAAGTGAAAAATGAATATTTAAATTTTAGTTAGCTACTTTAATTTAAATTTGTCAACTTTCTTTAACAAATAAGTACCCTTTATCTGATATTAAGTAATGCTAACAAATCTGTATGTATTTAGATATTATCAAGTCCTAGATACATGCATACACCTCTTTTGACATGTTTTTTCCCATTTTATTATTGAGTTTCATTAATTTTATGCAAGCATTTGTTCTGGCAACACAAACCCTATAGATAAAAACTAATATTCCCTCTAATATTTAATATAAATTTTAATTAATTAATTTAAATAGACTAAAAGATAAAATAAATCAGTTAATTATAATAAATATGACATAACATTTATTAAATATCCATATATAATATTAGATTATATATTAACTTATAACTTAGTTAAATTAATTTAAAAAATAATAATAAATATTAAATATAAAATAAAATAAAATTTTATATTTAAAACTAAATATTACCGGTTGAAACTACAAAGATTTGGAGATCAATTTTTCCTATTTTATTTTAGTTAGTTTTTTGGTGCTGTGCATGTAAATTTCTATTAGCTTAAGGACACTGAAATAAGGTTACTGTCACTACCAATGCATTTATGAAGACCGGTACATAGTAAAATGGGAAAATAACACATTTGACCGTCACCTGTTGATTTATTCTTCTTTAAACACAGCCTTTTACCTTTATTCCCGTCACGTTTTATGCTTATATTTTTATTTTATATGAAAAAAAAACTGAATAAAATATAAAGCATTTTAAACATTTAAGTAATTTATATTTTAAGATGTGCAAAAAAGAAAAAGAAAGCAGGCAGTTTAATTCATATTTCATAAATTGAAATAAAATAGAAGCGTAGAAGGTGTGATCCCGCGTGGACGATATGACAGTTTGACTAAACAACGTTGACTTTGACCTCATTCATGTTCGACACGTCTTTTTGATTGGGCCATCCCTATCCACATGCCAACAAAAGATTGGTCAATCCTTCTAATCTTAAAAATATATTGGTCAATCCTATCCACTTGCGATCGGGTCGAATCTAGACGTAATCAGGATAAAATTCTGGTGAATTAAGTAGACAAAAAAAAAATATATATATCGTATTTTCTTTCAATAGGAAATCATGGGCATGTTTAAAAATCAAACTAAAATTTTAGAAGGGTCTTTAACTCAAATTTTAATTTAAATTTTTTTTAAAATAAATAATTATATTTGTTTATAAGTGCTTCTAGACTAAATTATGATTTAAAACTATAATTTCAGATAAACTGGTAGGAGTAATTTTTAGAATAGTAAACTATAATTTTAGATTACCCAATTATCAGTTTATTCTACACTCTCTCTTATTCCTCCTCTCTTCTCCGCCGCATAGCCTCTTCTCCGTCATTGCTCGCCTTGTCGTCGTGGGTCTTCTGTCACAGCTCACCATCGTTGTGGGTCTGTCGTTGCTCGTCTCCTTGAATGTCGTTGCTTCATCGTCATCCATTGTTGCTTCACTGTCGTCCGTCGTGGGTTGTCTGTCATTGGTGGTCTCCTTGAAGGCCGTTGGTCCGTCAATAAGAAAGGAATAAGAGAGAAGGAGATGAACAGTAGTCGTGAACAGTTGAATACTTTTTTTATCTTATATCATTTATAGTAATTTACTAATTATAAAAGTCTTTCTGGTAATAACTATCCAAACACTTATGTATTTAAAAATATTTTTTTTTTCATAAACTCTTCTTCAAAAACTCTTTTTTAAAAGCTGTCTAAAAGCCTTTTTTTCTATAAGCCTTTTTCTAAAATCATATCCAGACATACAGTATATATACATGCTTTAAATTTTAATAAATTATACATTTTCCTATATTTAAAAAATATATTATTCAGATAGTGTTAAAATTACATAAAGTTGATGCTCCAGGTAGTCTCACTATATTAAGGAGGTAAAAAAATATATATATATGCTCCATCTCACTTTTATTACCTAAATTAGTTTCATGTGGTTAGATATATAAATATAGATCTTTATTCTATTTTTAAATATATAATAATAAGTTTTCTAAATACATATTTCTTAAATGTTGTTAACATTACATGAATAACAGAAGAAAACTCAATTAAAAAAAAATGATGATTTAAAAAAAATTGTAAGGCCAACTTAAGATACCAGGTAAAGAGAAAGATATAATACCCAAGACTATTTGGGTAAAATCGGTGTAAGAAAGAATTGAGATTCGAAATTTTACTTTGTTAATTAATTAAATTTGATAATATTTAAATTTAATTTAATAACATTAAATATAATATACTTATATATATAACACAATTAATACAAAGCATTTATAAAAAAAGAAGATGAGAATTTAATGCTATTGAGTCTTGGTAAAATGTTATATATTCCGTACAAGTTAAATGAATTGGTATTGTTACAAAGTTATGAATAATACTAAGAGGGGTTAATTTTAATAGAATAAATTTTGGCCCTATTGAATTTATATAAATATAAAAAATATTTTTGAGAAGTCTACTCTTAATTATACTCGATAATATTTGAATCTGATTTATTAGTTAGATAATTATATAAAAAAATTAAATAATTATATAAAAAAAGTTATGAATAATCAATTTAGTGAATAGTATTTGTGGTCGAGAAAACTTGAAACAGAACCTCGTTCATTCACGGACCCAAATAATTCATGCTTCTGTCCTATTTAGGCAACCCATTTTGACTTGGCACCCCCCAAAAAAGGAATATTTTTTATTATTAAAAGAAAAACTGTAGAGAACGAGATATATAATATAAAAAAAAATGTAGGGTTCTCTTTCCACATCAATATATCCCCTCCATTCTGCTGTTTAACCAATTAACAAAAGAGAATGCTCCCTCCATATACTATTCTATGATTGTTTCTATGTATTTGCTTTGCTTGACTTTCTCAAACTTCAATCCAAAATTCTTCTATTTCCTTTTATATTGTGGAGTTTGAAGCCCGAAAATGGAATGGAGAAAAAGAGCAAAAGAAAATCGAAATCCAAAATTAATAAATATTTTTATATTAATTTTTTTCCTTCAAATTTGATAACAAACTTATATCCTATGATAGATGAACAAAGAATATCAAAATCTCCACGTACACTTATGGTTTAAAAAAGAGCTTCAACAAAATGTCTTTATCTTTTTGAAAAAAAATCTTAAACAAACATGTTAAATATAATATCCCAAATATTAACAGATTTAATTTACTGGTAGACAAAAATGATAATATACTTAATTAATAACCTAATTTATGTTTTCCTTTAATTTTTATACCTATCAACATTCTAAATTGAAAATTTTAAATTATGACTATAATTATAAAAAGAAAATTATCTAGAAGAAAAAGGAAAAAAATCATGATATTTTCTGAAAAAGGCAGAAGGTTTTGAAAGTTGAAAACGTATTAGAGGACATATATACTTTTATGCATATATAGGATAAAATATAATGTGTTGACCCAAACAAATGTAATATGTAATGATTTTAAAATACTTTTTCACTATTTAATACATATAATTTAGGGTAAAGGTGCATCCAGCACCCCAAACTAATTTTGGAGGAGCAATTAACACCTTAAAGTATTTAAAGGTACAATTAACACCCTGAACTAATTTTGGAGGTGCAATCAGCACCCTCAAGTATTTAAAAGTGCAATTAACACCCTAAACTAATTTTGGAGGTGCAATCAGCACCCTCAAATATTTAAATTGGTGCAATTTTACCCTTTCACTAACAAAAATACTTACTTTCATTTGATATATATCACATAAATTTTTTTTGATACATTATTGTTTAAAAGCCATATGTATAATATTATTTTAATAAATTACACTAAATTTTTTTAGGGTGCTGATTGTACCTCCAAAATTAGTTTAGGGTGTTAATTGCACCTTTAAATATTTTAAGGTGCTGGTTGCACCTCCAAAATTAGTTCAGGGTGCTGGTTGCACCTCTAAAATTAGTTCAGGGTGCTAATTGCACCTTTAAATACTTTAGGGTGTTAATTGCTCCTCTAAAATTAGTTTGGGGTGCTGAATGCACCTTTACCCTATGATTTAATTGATTAGTTAAATTTAATCATAAATATAATATATATTTTATATATTTATTAATTATTTTTAAATTATTTATATAGATACTCCCTCAATAATAATTAAGTAAGAGAAGGAGTGAAAGAGTTAAAGAAGATTATTAGATAATTTTTAATTAAAAAAATATTATATTAACTAAATTTTTAATCTAATTAAATTAATTAAATATATTTTATATTAAAGATCAAATTAATATATTAATATTAATAAAAGTAAGAGGTTTTTGGATTGTGGAATATTACACGCACACATCAGGTAACAATTATTTAGAGTTTATGGAAAACGCCAACAATAGGATCTCTAGATTGTTCCATAACATGGATGTTCAATCAATTTTGTTAACTTATTCTACTTTATAATTGTATACAGGAGAGGCTTCTTGAATTGAATAAATAGGCAACTTTTTTTTTTATTTCCCTCTTCGTCATAAAGATAAATAAATAGGGTATCTAGTATATTTAGAGTTTGTTTAGATTAACGTTGGCAAAATTGAATTTTGTTTTGACTGACTTTATAAATTAAAATTAGAATAAAAATTAATCAGTATAATATAATTTATATTTGGATAAGTTTCTATATAAAAAAAAAGATAGTTTAACAAAAAGGTTATCAAAATATAAATTAAGCCTAAAATTGATTTGGGCTCAATATATTTTTTAAGTTTACAAGTCAATTTAAAATGACTCAAACGTTATCCCAAATAAACTCTTATATTCTAATATGTTTTTGCGTGTTTGTTAGTTTTTTTTACCAAAAAAAAAGGATGAGTTGTATAAAAACTCACTTAAACTTTGAATCGGTTAAAAATAATTTTATTAACGCATTTAAATTTTATTAATAAATCACCTTAAATTTTAAATTATGTGTAGATAAGTAATGAATAAAACTATTAGTATGAGAGTTTGTATATTCAATAAAAAATATAAGAGTTTAGGGTAGTTTATTGTAAAATTTCAAATATAAAAAAAGTTATTTGTACATTATATAAAACTTTCGGGGAAATTGTATATATTTAATAAAAAGATGACGAAAATCTATTGAAAAGGAGGAATCGGCATGTCGGCTTGTCGGCTGTGAAACCTCAACGGGCTCAAAGCCGACTAGATAGTTAGTCTGATATTCAGAGAACTACCAACCGTCAATTTGGTTATATCCACAATACACCCATTACTTTTGAGTTCTGACCCTTCTCTAATTTGTCTTCTCAACTTGTTCTATTTTGTTTGTTATATGTTAATTGATTTCTCACAAATCACATTAAATGCCTACACATCTTAATTGATTAAGTCTTATTCAAAATACTCCTAATAATAATTCTCTGTATTTACAAGAGTTAAATGTGCCAAACCACATGGATAAAATGTCAACGTATCGTTAAGTTAATGAGAGTTGATATATATAATAAAGAATAAACTCATATCATATAAGGATATGAGTTCAATTTTTATTACTGTTGTGATAAATTTTTTATAAATATTCTCTAAATTCTGAGGCTATACTATAATTTTAGTAGGGAATTAATATTAAAATTATCTAAATTTTTCAATATAAAAAAAATGTCATCGCTGGTCTTCCTTCTCAATTACCGTTATTATCATTTTATCACCTATTTATGGAGTCTAAGGTGTACCATGCACATTATTTATTGCTTATTGAATATTAGAATTTCTTATAAATTTTATATTATACATATATTTTACTTTTCATGTATGAAATTTTTTCAGAATACTAATACACGAATACCTTTTGTGTTAAAAACGTATAAGGTACTATTGGACAATTAATTTTTTAAATGGGTATTTATAAGCAATTTTTTTCTTTATTAAATATATATTAAATATAATTTTATAGAAAATATTTTTTTGCTAGAGATAATTTTATAGAAAATCAAATTATTTATTCATCACAATAATGTGGTTCATTTTTTAGATTTTTCTACCGTGCATAAGATCCATATTACCTAATAACTATATATATATAAATTCCCACAAAAATGAAAACAAAATTTAGGCTAATTTGAGATCCAATATATATGTAAGACAATATTTTCTTTATGATGTTATATTTATTTTATTGAAAGAAAGAAATTATCAAGAATGGTGGATTCAATTGTAAAGGGGCTCAATGAATTCTTCTTAATTAATATTTAGGAGTTTGAATTTTATGAATGAAAAATATTACATTGATAAAGTCATTTCAATTGGACACGGAAATGTTCAAATTTAACCTAATATTATTAGATATAAGATAAACGTATTAAATTTAACCTAATATTAAGGAAGGAAAATTTTGAGGTTTAGTTCATGCAACAACGATAAGTTTCACATTTTTATCCTTTTCCTCAAAATTTGAATAATAATTTAGGTTATATTTTTTTATATATATATATATAATAAATATAAAAAAGAAAGGCAAAAGGAATTTGTTCAAACCGCCTATAGTACGATATTTAATCTAATTTTAAGATAATTTTTTATATTTAAAAAATGAGGTTCCTTCAGGCTAACGAAGCGAGAAGCTTTCTCTCCCCTTTGACACCGACTCTGTTCTTCAATTGTAGTACCCAATTTGAACCTTTCCATTTAATTCCATGAATCCTCTTTGTGTATAAGTATCAAATCTTCGTATGCGTCTGAATTTGCTCTTCCCATCATTTTCATTTTGCCGCAATAAACAGAGTCACACTCCTTCTTCTTCTTCTTCGTCTTCCTCCATTGTTTCATGTGTTTCGTAAAGGTGGCGAATCCTACACACAATTTTGTTGATGAACACAACACAAACCCTAACGTTTCTTCTTCTTCGTCGTCCCTGCCGATTCTGTTTCCGGGTATGGATAGGGACAGAGAGATGTCTGAGATGATCTCTGCTTTGACTCACGTCGTCGCCGGAGATATTCCTGGAGATTCCAGTGAGATTTCTGGCGGTGACCGTGACGGTAGAGGTGGAGGGGGCTCTGTTACATTAAACTCGCCGTCGGATTCAACGACGACACCGTCTTCATCGTGTTCTTCGTCTTACGGGGGTAATAACTCTGTTTTGAAGAGAAGCAGGGAAGATAATAATATTAGAGGCTCTTCTTCCACTGCTATCATTAAAATAGGTTGGTGCTATAATATTAATTCAAATTCTAATAATTCAGATGTTTTTTGTTATTATTTTTAATTCCCGATTGGGAGATTGATAGCTCCGTGCTTGTTTTTATACTTGGAAATTGGAAAACAAAGTTTTTCTCGAAGTGTTTGCAACAGTAAACAGATTATGCTTATAGATAGCTAGAATTATTATATGGAACACAACTCGGTTCATCTTTTAGCTTGAAAATTCCTAAACACTCATCAGAATTCAGAATATAGAAGAAAATCTTGCAACCAAGATATATAAGTGCATGTTTCTGTCAGTTCTGAGAATTCTGTAGTAATATTCTTGTTGGATTTTGTTGGGTTCTATATGTTGATAAATGCTTGCACGTTTTTATGCTTCAAAATCGAAATTTCACTAGGAAAAGAAAAGTTTTTTTTTTTAAATCCACTAGGCGTCAAAAAGCTAAAATTGTGCCGAACAAAGAACAGTATAAGCACTCGTAGTTTCAAAAACATACACACAATTATGTCATGTTTTTATCTACTATCCTTGTCATTATTAGAAAGATTTAATCTTTATTGTGTTCTTCCTAGAGGATCTTGAATGTTGATTAACTAAGAAGTTTGTGTGAATGAATGAATACATACAGTTGCAGGAGAAGGTTCAAGAGGAGAGAGAGTAGTGCAAATGGGGAATGCAGTGTATGAATATAGCTGTAATACAGAGATTGTGAGAGGCTCCGAAGAAGGAAGAAGAAAGTACAGAGGAGTGAGACAGAGGCCATGGGGCAAGTGGGCAGCTGAGATCAGAGATCCTTTTAAAGCTGCCCGTGTTTGGTTGGGCACTTTCGACACGGCCGAGTCGGCTGCCCGGGCCTACGACGAAGCTGCCCTGCGTTTCAGAGGCAACAAGGCCAAGCTCAATTTCCCCGAAAATGTCAGACTCCGGCAGGAACCTCCTCCGGTGACCACCACGACGGCCGCGGCGGCAACCCATTTGAGAGGTTCAGGTTCTACGAGTACCCTTTTGTCCATTCCGACGTCCACCGAACCGATTGTTCATACTGAAGCTCTTCACCACCCCCACCCTCTCATGAGTTATCAGCCTCAGCCGACGGCGTCCAGTGATTTTTATAACTACTCACAGTTTCCGGAGTTTCCCATGAATTTTTACGATCAAATTGTTATGTCATCTTCAATGGCTCACCATTTTCAGTCGTCGGCGTTGCCGTCCGCTTTGTCATCGTCGTCGTCATCTTCTTCTTCTATGTTTGCATCTTCTATTAGTTCTCAGCATCAGCAAGGAGGTTTGCCGTTTCCAGGTTGGGTCATACCGGAAACGGGTCAAAGTGGTTCCGAATATGTACCATCAGCATGGTCATCTTCGGGTCATAGTGCTTCTTCCTCTGTATGATCCAATTATTATTATGATTAGTCATTTAATCTCTCTATGTTTTTTCTCTCCCCATAATCATAAGAATCAATTAATTTTCACGTAGCGTTGTTTTCATTGGACGTGCAAGGGGGATTTTATAAAAGGTATGAATTTTGATAATCCCTCTCTGATATTCTCCCATTTTTAGAAGGGAAAGATTTGAACTAATCATAAGAATTAATTCATTGCTAGTGATATTGCTGGTATTGCCTAAACGCATGTTATAGGATTAAAATATAACTTATTAATCAGATCAATGAACTAATTATTTAACTAGTCTGATCAAGAGTTTTTTGAATTATAAAAACTTAATGATTATACTTTTATGATAAAAAATATATATATTTATAACTTCTCTTTTCTAACCTCATAAGAAGTCAAATTTCACATGTATTAATTCCTTAATTATTAAATAATAAAATAAATGAATCAATCTACAAACAATTTAGTATTTTTATATAATTATTTGATATTCAATATTACTAAATTAGATCATTGTTTCATCTAATTGAAATTGCATCTCCCCATTGCAATTAGCACCTTCATTAATTAGTATTGATGTTAGCTATTGTATATGAACACGTATATTTTATTTTGTGTAGGAACATATTGCTGTATCCAACTTTTACTTCATTAGCAAAAATTGTATTATCTGTATTTATTAATATAAAAGTTAGTTAACTTTTTTAAGTAGATTAAGGAAATTAAATAAATTAGTTAATTATAAATATATAAGAGCTAGATGACTAATTTAAATAAATTAAGAAATATATAATATGAATCTGTTTTAACTTTTAAAATGTTGAATTTAGTTATAATTAACTAATTTATTTGACTTTTTTAATCCATTAATTATCTCTTATATTAAATAATAATGGAGTATTAATTAATAATTGGGATGTATGTAAATATTAGCCCTGTGTTCCAACTAAACATCCACCTAGGACAGGCGGTCCCAAGCGTTATTGACCGTGATGAACATGAGGTTGAGGGTAGAGCATATATAATGATACATAAAAATAACGGAGTATTTGGCTCACTAACGGAAGCGACCAGTTCTAAGTACATGGTTACAGTTGGGGAAATGTGATTACATCGTAAAAAGGAACACTAATCAAGCAAGAGACATTCCCAAAAGAAAAACAAAGAAGCTAGAAGAAGAGACTTGGACGATAATTCTACATTGCGTTTGAGCAAAGTAACCCACAAATTGTTTTCTTGGAAGCATCTTTTTGCCTTTACACACGAAAACGAGTACGTTTTTTTTTTTTATAACGAAAACGAGTACGTAATACAACTCCAGTTAAACCGGAACTCAGATCCGTGTTCATTCATTTCCAAGCAACCGAGATGTCGTCAAAATCAGTATTGGCAAATGCCCAATGGACACGATTAATCATAATCTAATGCCACCCGTAATTTTCAATTCACAACCAAACATAAGTTTTATATGATACACCCTAAATTAAAGAAATTAATTAATATGATATAAAAATCATTTAGAAAAAAATTATAAATATAAAAAATAAATATTTTATTTAAAATCAAGATCTAACTCCCTAATTAAATAAACTAGAGAAATACTTGAGCAATACCACAAGCAGCTATTAGAACAAAACTTTTCTTTTAACCAAGATTGATTGAAGAATAATATTCAAAATACCCAACCAGAAAACGCTAAAAACAATTCATTAGATAGGTATGCTTTATCAACAACATTTCAAAATACTTGAGTAATTAAAGAGATTCATAAAATTTTGCTCAAGAACTCAAAATCAGCGCAATAAATGGCAACAATGAGTGCAAATCAACTTATCGTTAAGGGAAAAATATGCTACAAAGAAACAAGTAGATTTAACTAAGACAAAAGAATATAAATGAACAAGCACTCAATTTTCCCCCACTGCTACAAACAAGCCCGTTAAGGATCCTGCCATTAGTCAGTGGTAAAATATGTAGTAGTATACAACAATGTTACTTTCAGTAAAAAAAAAAAACATCTATCCAACTCTACCCTGAACGCCTGAGACAAAAGAAAATGATAAAAGCGACTTCGATCAAATGCTATTCCTAACCGACCCAACCAGCGGCAATTCAGATGATCATGCAACTCCAATCCAAAATAACATCTGTTATGTAACAACCTGCAATTACGGGGAACAAAGCATTATAACAAAAAAGAAACTGCTACAGAAATGAATCTGCATCATAATTCCATGAATTACACAGTTCTCTGTAAACAATGACTTGAAGGAAATTTGGAGACCTTTTTTAAGCCTTCAATACAGCCTTGTGCACCATGGTTTCTTTATGTATTTGATGGCAGCTCTTCTCCACAAGATCAAGCAATTTCTCCAAGTTTGCTGACCATGAGTTTAGAATGTCGTTGCTATCCTTAGCAGTTTGGAAACAAACTATCCCCAGAGGTCTGTCAATCTTTGCTACCAGTGCCTTGGATACAACCATATCAGAGAGATGCTTCTCCGCCTCCTGAATATTTAGGATCTAAACACATTAAAATCCATATGCCTAAAACTGAATTTGGCTATTTTTCTGTCATATTGGTCACATCACATATGCCTAAAATCCATATGCCATTTAAACTAATAATTTATCATGATAAGACTTTCAGGCACAAAAACAAAAATTATAATTATAAACCTGGATGCTGAGACACAAAAGCTCTGCAAGTCTCTTCAAAGTGATCCTCGAATAGTACTTTGACACAACAAGAACGTTCTGCCAAGGGGAAAACACCATTAATGTTTGCGTACCAAATAACGTGTGGAAAATAAGGCAAATGCCACATATCCCACAATCCCTCTAAACCCAAAAGGAAATGAGAGGCCCAAAAGCATGTACTGGTGTCAGTCAAATTACATGTTCTATAATTCTTTCCCTCAGATCTTCTGCTGCTTTGTCACCCAAGTATCCTCCAAGCAAGTTCTTCTCATTCTCAAACTCATTCTTATATGCATCCCAAAGACCAGTCCATTGGATGACCTCCATGGTGACCAGCTGTTTCAACAGCAACCTATGGCACGACATATATAAAAAATAACAGATGTAAATGACAATATATATGAAGTACTTAAAGAGAGAAGAGGGCAAGAAGATAAGCAAGGCAGACTAAGATCAGGATAACATACTTGAAGTTCTGAATTTCAGAGAGATTTTTATCTTCCAAGGTGGAATTGAGAAGGCTGGATTGCATTGGATCATGTGGGGCTAAAACTAAGTACCAACATATTTTCCTCAGGATCTATGGCAATTGGCAGTGGTCAGATCATAATAAAACTTAAGAATAGCAGATAAAGAAACCTACTAAAGAAATAAATAAATGAAGAGATACTTACTGGTATCCACTGGGCCGGATTTTCTTTGACAGATGGAATCTCATATATAGACTTATAGCAACGGCAAATCTCAAGGTAATCATTGCTATGAGAATAATACCTACATGGATAAACAGAAACCAGGATAAGACGCTTACAAATCACGAGATTAGCATGTTCAGAAAAAGGGAATACATGATATTGCATCATGGAAGCAAACAACATGATACAAATGGTGACTTCCAACACATTCAAATCGTACAAACTCACGCAAAGGCAACTAACTTAAATGGACCAGGCATTGACAACATTCATCAGAGACAAATAAATGAATGCACCATCATCCAAGTATATCATAATTTTTTAACAGTTTATATCACATATTAAGCAAATTATACTTAATACATAATAACTTCTACAACAACAATTGATTAAGAACATTCTATATAATGTATCAACTGAGATACGAATCTGAAGTCATAGAAAACTAGTTATATATATGATATCAGAGTTGTATGTGCAACTCTAGTTATTCTGGGCCTTTTCATGGTTATCTTTCATTAAGGTTTGGGTTCAAAACTTCCAAATCAAAAGCTAGACATTTGTCTGGAAGTGGAGAAATATGTATTTATTTTACCATACCCACCCCCAAACTAGTATGCAATACCGCAATGTGTCCACATTATGAGTACCACTTCAGTATCACCATACTAGTGTTTCATAGTTGCATATCACCAAGCCAAATAAAGCATAAACAAAAGGATATGTCTTCAATAAACAGTGCAAACCGTCAGAGCCAATCAGTAAATCTAAAAGGGGAGAAGAGGGGGAGAGTTGGAAGCATTTATATTCCAGTACATTGCAGCAAACTCAAACAAACAAAAGGAAGGGAGAAAAACTCGAGGAACCCAGGCATGTTTATTGCCAATATACATTGAGTCAAAACTATATTAATACACGGATGTAAAAGTCCATGCTCCATTTGCCAATGTCCTTATTCTTGGATCTCTTGAGAGCACCTTATCAAAACCCAATGGAAAAATTTTCAAAATTTTCGTGGTTTAAGCCAATAAAAAAAGCATACTCTCAAATCTTAACAAAACAGAAAAGCCAACAGGCCAGAGCCACGCGTATATTTAAATGTAGGGTATATATATATGGAATTAAAGAAACACCAAATACCCAAAGTTCAGACACAACATTAATAAGTAATGCAAACCAAGATTGAACACTATAACAGGACAACAGGTTATAGGGACGCAAATACCGAATCATTAGCTCATAATAAATCCGCTTCAATTCCAACAGTGAGGGTATATCTTCAGCTGGCTCCTCGACCACATTATCACCTTCTTTAGGTTTTTTCTTCTCCTTAGATGCATCAGCATCAAAAACTCTTGGACTAATCTTTCTAGAAAGTATTTGTGCACGAACATAATCCTGGCGATCTAGGCACAAACGAACCTACAAGTTCAATGTAAAAGATTGTCAAATCCAAAACTAAATTGCAGCAAAAAGAAATTGATGCAATAAAATTAATATCCTCATTTGCAGAGAGAAGAATGCCTCGTACTTGTTCAAGAATGAAAGCAATTTTCTCAGTTTTTGCCATGGCACCAAAAGTTTCCACCTGTAAATGTTTCTCAAACATAAGTCAACTGACAGCTAAATGCACCAATTACTCAGCCGAAAGTTAGAGGGATTCCAAAGTCATAAAATCATGAAAAAATCCACTGACCGCAACTTCTTGCATCAAATCAGCAGCTTCAGCTATCAGTCCTTGTTCTTCCTTAATCTTCGCAAGTTTCTTAATCAACCTACCTCTCTCAATCTCAACATACATCTAGCAAAAATAAAAAATACAATGCATACATCTTAAAGTATGGACCATGTTTGTACCATAGGATAATAGTTTTACAAAAAAAAAAGTGTAAACAGAAAATGCTCACCTTCCCAGCAGATACACTATTTAGAATTTTGATGAGTTCTATACGAGTATCAAGGTCTGGTGTTTGATCAATATACTGCATAGCCTGCTGGACCATTGCTGTTACAGCCTGCGTGCAAAAAAAAACGTAACCTTGTTAGTAAAGGACTATACGATTTTTCTCCAACCACTTACATGACTAGCAGACAACATCTAACTGCACAATAAAATCTTAACTTGTCCGCTGCACAAGCTTAAAAGATGCGCTGCTTGCATGTAGAACTACATGGTAGGAGAATATTGATTTAAAAGCACACCACCATCACAGTCCCACAAATGAACAAGCTTCTAGCTCACGACTCCCGCATGAAGAGACATTGAAATTGTCGATAAGTGCAAACTTTTTGTCTCGAGGATGAATATAATAGAATCCAAAGCTTTTCCTAATTGCACTAACTTGTACCTTGTTCTATTTAGTTCTCAACAAAATTCATATCAACCACCAACCCTAAGATACTAAAGACTTTGGAATAGAAAACTAGATAGAATAGCTAAATCCCTAAGCATTTCGAATCAACAACCACCAATTTTGAAGCGTACTACTAAACAAGGGCAGGCAGCGTCTAAATCCCTAGTACGAAATATACCTCTATAAAGCTATTAAATAACCCCAAAGGTTCAACCCCCATTAAAAACAAATGACCATTCAGCACTGGGAGCCAGTTAGTTACCTGCTTAAGCTGACCACGTCGTTTCGACAAGACGACAATCTGGTCATTGAGAGTTTTCCAGGCTCGTGCTTCAAAGCACAGTTGCAAAATGTCAGTGACGGCTTTCTTGGTGCCGGACACATCGCCGGCTAGTCTCATCTGCTTCTCTACATTCAACAATTGCTCTATTTTGGCGTCTAAATTTCCCGTGCTCTCCTAGAATTTCACAAAAAGGATCAGTTCCGGCCATCGAAATCACGAATTAGAGTACAAACAAAGGAAGAAGCGGTCAAGCAGCAACTCCAAAGCTATCAGTTCACAACTTCAAAGATAGGGCTTGGCGAAGAAAAAGCAACGAATCATTCAAAAAATTTAGATCTCTAGTGGCATGTATCGTTCTTGAATTTCACAGTCACATGGATGAAAAGAGTAAGTGAAAGCAGTAAAGCAGTCAAAGGAGAAACAGAACCGGAGGTGCGTACCATGGTTGTGGGCGAGAGAGATCTCCAATTCGGAAAGAAACTCAGACGCCGATGATTGAGAAATTGAGAAAGAAACGTGCTCGAGAGGAAAATGGTCACTCTTTATGAGCCTCACATTGCTATGGGCCTAGCTACGTCCGCCCAGTGGGCCTTTTCCGTTAAGTGTGTCAGAAACTTTTCCTTTTTGGAGGAGCAAAAGCAAATAAATCAAAATCTTTTCTGAGAGAGTTGAGATATATAGTAAATATCATATTTATTTTTTATAAATATATGAGTTTAATTTTTATAGTCGTTATGAGTTTTTCTTTAATAAATAATTTTATAAATTTTTTATAAATATTTTTTGAATTTTAAGGCTATGTTATAGTCTTAATAAATAACCGATACCGAATTTACTCATATTTTTTTTAACAAAAAATATTAAAATCTTTTAGAATTATAAATAAATGGTAAAATGCATTAACTTACTCTCTGTTTTATTTGAATTATAAAAGCTTCCCATCCATTTTGAAATGCGTAACCAAAGCACATAGTGGAAGAAATTTTTACTTAAGAGTTTTAAATATATAGAATTATTTTTAGATTTAATATCATTCTAAAAAATTTTAAATTATAACAAGGTTGCCTCAATTATTATCTAAATTAAATTTGATTCTTAATTAACCAAATTTATTGAGTTAAAATGTCCACATATCATCTATTTCATTTTTTTAGGTTAAAGTACAAATTTATTTCACAGGTTTTCATTTAGGCTTTGGATATTCATATCTACCTATTTTTATCTTTGCCACAAAATCTTTCTATCTCTTTGATTTTCTCCAATCATGTAATGCATCATTTTTTTTAAAAAAAATCCTTACTTATAAATATGATTTGCAAAAAATAAAATATATGACATGTAGATTTATTGGTGTAATATATTTAATTAACTAATAGTTAAACTTAGTATAAATAGCAAAAAGAATGAAGTGAATGATTTATTGATTAGTTTAACAAATTTAGTTAACTAATGTTTAAATTTAATCTAAATAAGGTTGAAGTAATATTATTATAATTTAAAAACTTTTAAGACAATATTAATTTTTTTAAAAAAATTTAAATATCCAACACTTTTAAATAAAAATTTTAAAAATAAATTTGGAGCTTAACCCTTAATCTTAAAGTAGATTCATGACCAATAGTTACTTTCTATAAAAATATAAAAATTGAATATGTAGATATTCCCTCAATTTCTTAATACAAAAGTTAGTTAAATTTTTTAAATAGATTAAAAATATCAAATAAATTAATTAATTATAATTAATATAAAAATTAATTAAATAATTTAAATAGATTAAAGATTATATAATATAAATTTATTTTAAAAAATTAAATTTAATTATTACTAATTAATTTATTTGATTTTGTTAAAAAAAGGACAATAAACTCTTATTATTTGAGGAAGAGGGAGTAGTAGAAGATTATAGTCAATTATTATTATAGATAATTTTATCTCAACGATGAATTGAATTTTGTAGATAAATTGATGAGAGCGCTTGGTTTCTTGCGGCGGGAACAAAATCAGGAATACGACCAAAAGTCACTATAAACAAATCCCTATAAACACTCTCCGACACTACCCCAAACTTCAAATTAAGCAGTACGAAGTCCGCTTGCAAAAGACACCACAGGTGTGCGATCTCCAGCGCCTTCATGTTGTTCTTTCGCTTGCAAATTTTTTCTTTTGTCGCTATCTGCTCATGAATCCATCAGAAGTTTCTTCCTCATATTAGAGGGTTGTGTTGATTGTCAATCTCCAAAATGTTCTCTATTCCACCATTCGATTTTTTCCCCTGGTCATTTTGCACCAAGTTGTGAACTGGGTCCACTTCAGCTTTATTTGTTATTTGATTATACTTGATACATAAGAAGTAAGAAATTTCGAACGAAGCTTAAAACTTTTATAGGTTCATTTCCGCTATTGTTATTCTGGAATTTGAAGACTGAATTTTGAGTGCTTGCGGCGCTAGGCTATAATCCGAGGGTTGCCATCCACTGTTTGATTTATCAATGTTTCTTCAAAGTCTGATTTTAGTACTTTTGCTATGAGTGTTTCAGTACTTAATTTTGTAATTCGTATTTGGATTCATCTATTGCACACAGTAGCTCAGCTTGCTGTCTCTGAGAGTTTAAACAAATCCAAGTTGGTCGCTTAAATGGGAATGGAACGCACTGTATATTTGGCTACTCTGAGTCGAAGTCTTTGGCATAGGTTTCGAACTTTATCTCAGATCAGTTGGCCTCTAGCCTCTGATATAAGTTTATCAGTTGCTGCCCTTGTAAGCATCGTTGGTGCAATATTGGCAGTGAGAGATGGCAAAATGGGGATACCAACTAGCTTCCCATGGCCGTTTGGTGGAGAGAATGGATCAGAGAACTCGTTCTTCGTGCCAGGGCTGCATAACTTTGGGAATAATTGTTTCCTCAATGTTGTTTTACAGGTTTGTTTCATTAAATATTCCTTTGTACTGTTTATTTGTTATCTTTGTTTTTGAAAATTTAACTTGAATGAAGTATTAGCACTAAGGAGAGACAGAAAGTCAAACATTAGCTTTCCAGTTCCTTTTTTTCCTTTCAGTGGGAAAATAATTTAAATTGAGATTTGTTGCAGGCTTTGGCCAGCTGCTCTTGCTTCCAGACTTTTCTTAAGAACTTGATCCAAGAATCTGGAATTGAGGGCTTGACAGTACGGAAGCCTCTTACATTCGCTTTGGCTAGTTTATTAGAAGGTAGTACCTTACCAAGAGAATTGCTTCAATCGCATTTCTATGTCTAGAAGTTTTGTACCTTGGATGCTTTTATTTCAGTTTGTAGCGGAGCTTAGTTCTTAGCAGCCCGTCTAATTTTTTGCCATCTTCCTCTCATCCTATTTTATTGTCTTACACTTTATATTGTATTTTATGCTTGCATCTGGGCAAAAAATTTCTATCCAAGCACAGGTTTTATACAAGGACCTGCTTTCTCACATCCCCATTTTCACTCTCTTTCTACCTACCCTACAATTTTATATGATATTCTTTGAGTAACAGAATAAATCTCTTGTAGATTTATGCCTTAAAAATGATGATTTCTAGATGTTGAAGTCCTTTGAAATTTTCTGGAGCTAAATTGCCCTTGAGCCATTGTATTTTTTAGTTGCAGTTTATGTATCAAATTTGGTAAACCATCAGGTTATAAGCATGTTGGTCAGTTGATGTAATGTCCTCTATGTGCAGAATTGAGCTTTGTAAGTGCAGAAAAGGTTATATTAAGTCCACAAAAGGTGATGCTTGCTATGTCAGATTACATTCCAAACTTTAATCTCACAAGCCAGCAGGTAGAATCAGGTTTGTTTTATGATTTGTGAACCAAATAATGTTCTAGCTCTCTGTCTCATTCATGCGTAATCCTTGCGCTTGTAGGATGCTGCTGAAGCATTTCATCATCTGTTATGCTCTCTGAGAGAAGAGTTTGGAGATTCTCATGCACCAAAAGAGCGTTCTTTAGCAGACAGTTTTGCTTCTAATCGAAGAATTCTTACCCCAATACAGAGGGTCTGCCAGACTGAGTGGGAAAGATGGCAACAGCTATTCCTTGGGCCATTTGATGGGATTCTTGGTAGCACTTTAACCTGTCAAAGCTGTTCATCCCAGGTTCGTGATGCTTTCCTGAAGGCAACCGTCGTTGTAAAGTATACATGATTTTTGGTCAATGCTTTATGGAAGTGAATGTTGGGCTTTAAAAGGACAACAAGAGCATAAAGTTGGGGTAGCCGAAATGAGGATGTTGAGATGGATGTGTGGGCATACAAGAAAAGATAAGATTCGTAATGAACAAATACGGGGAAGAGTTGGAGTGGCACCTATTGCGGAGAAAATAGTGGAGAACCGTCTTAGGTGGTTTGGACACGTACAAAGAAGGCCAAGGGATGCGCCGGTGAGGAGGGTGGATCAAATAGTATGGAGTCCGGTTAAAAGGAGTAGAGGAAGGCCAAAGAGAACGCTCAACGAGGTCATTGAGCGGGATCTCCTGGTCAATAACCTATCCAAGGATTTAGTTTTTGACAGAGCACAATGGCGTCGTATGATCCATGTAGCCGACCCCATTTAATGGGAAAAGGCTTTGTTGTTGTTGTTGTTGTTGTTGATATGCATATTATATGTTGCAATGTCCCTGCATGCTAGTTTAGAATGCCTACAACTGATGCCGTAATTAATTTTACTGCTTTACTTCTCTTGCTATTAGGATTCAAATACTTTTTGTTAGTAATAACTGGTCAACAGTTGGGCTATGTTTCAGAATATAAGTTTTATGGACTTGCGGTCAAAATTATTTGAAATTGTTGTATTTGAACCCATAACATTTAAGGTTTACATCAGTGCTAGTTGGTAGAACCTCTAGGAGGAAACAAAGGTTGTTGATTTTGATTGGCTTGGGATGAAGAGAAATGTTAAGATTGGGGTTATAAGTTGAGGAGCATGACTTGGGTGCTAGAAAACAAGAAAAGACTTAGTCTTGATCCTATTCTGATCTTTATTTTTCTGGCATTTTGTTGCTCTCTTGGTAAGATATAAAATAGTGGTGGAGAAGATAAATTGTAGGATCACAATGTTAGCATGTCAGCTTAGATTCTTGAACTGCTTTGACAAGATTTATGGCTGCATACAACTTATTAAATGACTGAAATAATTACTCTCAATTACTCCGAACATTCGGCTAAATGTAACTTTTTGAATGACTGAAATAATTACTATTAATTATTCCAAACATTCCATTTAATTTGACGACTTACTGGTCAATCTGGGTCTGTAGCATCTTTGCTAGAGATACATGGTAGCACGCTAACTAGTGATTGCATCGTCTGTTGTTGATTAGCAAGTTCTCTTTCTTATCTTTTAAATCGATTATGACTGTATCTCTGTTACAATCTGTTCTTCTTTCCTTTTATAATAATTTTTTTCCTGTCTGCAGATCTCTTTGAGTTTTGAATCTTTTGACTGTTTGCCACTTTCAACAGTGCTTACTGGTGGTTCTACCATTGTATGTCTATAAGAACTGGTATTTTATATCCTATGGTGTATTAGATACCTTACTTTAAAGATTCTTACTTTTCGTATGATGATTGGAAGTTACCGAAAGGGTACAAATACGATTAGCATTTTACGAGAATTGATAAAGTTAAAAATTCAGGAATACAAAATTCCTGTATGATGGTGGAAGCTATGCCTCCTATGACTTATTGTTCATTTGATGTTAATAGCCATTTCGTCGTACACTGGTGGATTGCCTGAAGCAGTTCATAGCTGCTGAACATGTTGAGAACTATCACTGCAGCCACTGTTGGCATAATGCTGCAATCAAGTATCTATCTTTAATGGAAGGGAATGAGGTAGTTCCTATGTAACTTAAATGAAATATATAATGACACCTTTCACCAATATATATATGCACACACACATATGTATATGTAAAGACGCCTGAGGGCTTGATAGATAGGATTTTCTTAGGGCATAATGCTGCTATATGATTAAAAATAACCGTTCATATGTGTTTTTTTGGCCTTTGTTACCCAGACGGAAATTGACAAGCTCAATAGATGTTCTAAAGAAGAATTCTGCAGCTGCCGAATGCTTAGCAATCTTGAAAAGCTACCTTGGTCAAATAGGTTTTCCCATACTCTGAAGCAACTAAGTATCGCTCGGTGTCCAAGGGTATGCATACTTGATCTTCTTTCTGCGTCCTATTAGATATTTGAGTCACTGCTGGAGTCAACCAGGCATCTTATTAGTTCATGCAAGACTAGATCAAAATTTGATGTTCCTCTTGAGATGTGACAATTCAATACATCATCTAGCATAAAGCTCATTATCAATTGAACCCCAATGCTCATGACGTCACTACAGTGAGATTCATGAACTCATGATTTGAACGGGAATTGCATTGGAGTTCTTGATTCTTGGTTCTTTGGAAAGGCTTCTTATTGTTTATGATGAGATTTTTGTCCCTCCATATGCCAATAACCATGCACGTAAAATTGAATTTGTCTTTAGTGGTCTTCTCCCTGATGTTCAATATGGATATTTGGTATATAAACTATCAGTTTGATGGGTACCCTACCCCAAAAGCTAGCTTTTGAGATGTGAAAACCTACCCACTTATATACCTCATTAAGCATCCTATCCTACCCAATGTGGGATTTAGTATCACATACTACCAAATCTCCATCACAATTAGTTTGTACTTTTGTAGCTCAATATCTGAGCGACTGATATTTCTGATTATATGATTGCAGATTCTATGCATCCAATTGAAAAGAGTTTCTATGAACGTTTTTGGAGAACCAGACAAATTGCAGGTACATTGATCTTTGACATTGGATTTTAATACACAAAGGCTTCATTTTTCTTTTTCTTTTGCCCTTCCACTTAATGCATACCCAATAACCTGAAACTCATTTAGTTTGAAGAGAGTGGTCATAAATTTGACTGCCATATTAGTTATATTAAACTTTTACCAGAACAGGAATAGAAGGATATAATATAGGGTGTTCTTTGAATCTTACGTAATGATATTTTATCTTGATGGTGGAAATGGATCTTCAGGGCCATATTTCTTTTCCATTGATTTTGGATTTGTTCCCATTCACAACAAGCAAGCTAGGAATAAAGATAAAAGAGGTAGATTCACAAACACTGCCAACTACCCTGCAAACTAATAGAAGTAATCCCATGTCAAGTATGTTGAAGTTAAATGACATTTATGGATCAACAAGAGGGCATACAAATTCAGCGAATTGCGTAGATAAGGGATTTGTCTCCCCTGAGAATGGACAGACGCTTCTTGGTGACATTCATAGAAACACACATACTCGGTTCAGTGATGAGGTTGGTCCTATGGTGTCAAACTTTGATTTAATGCACTTTGCAATGAAATGAATCATGAAATCCTATATATTTAATCTTTTATCATCATGTTTTGCTGGGTGCAGGTGGTTGTGTCTAATGATTCAGTTTCTGAAGAAACATGTTTTTACCAACTCGTTTCTGTTGTGGAACACTATGGAAAAGCCGGTAGTGGGCATTATACTGTTTATCGACGAGCAAGAATGGAATCATCAAATTCTTCTGATGATCAGTTCAATCAGGATCAGACTCCTCCAACACAGTGGTTTTGCGTTTCAGATTCTGAAGTCCATTCTATTTCAGAAGAAAATGTTCTTTCTGCAGAAGCCAGCTTGCTTTTCTATGAGAAAATTACAGAGAACTGAAAAGGGATATATAATCAATATAACTTTATAAGGAAGAGTGGGTCTCATTTCATCCTAGCGACTGGCCCAGAATAAGCAATTTGATTGCTTGACAATAAGTGCTTTTGCGCTTTACGAGATAAAACTTCTTTCACATATTTACCTCATACAGTGCAAAATCACTTTTACACGGTTAATCCAAGTGGGCAAAGATGGCAAAAGTGGATTGAAGGTGCTCGTCATGAATGATGCAATAACTCAGAAGAACTGGACCAGTCAATACAATAGTTACTGCAATGAAGAATCCAGCTCTTGGGAGACAAACTCTAACTTGGGCCTTTATGCACATGCCCCAAAACAAACAGAGAAATCATCAAAATTTGTGTGAGTAGGATCCCAACACTTACAACATTCATTTTAGTGATTTTTCATTTGGTTTACGCATTGCTTGTACTTCAGAAATTTTCCTTATGGGGGAAGATGGTTTTTGGCAAATTTGAAGTGATTACTATACCTGTGAGAAACCCTTGTTCATTGTATCAAAAAAAAGAAACCCTTGTTCATTGTGGAGCCACAAAATCCAAGTGATACTTTTTTTTTAATCCCCATATTGTATCATTACTATGAATTAGGACTTAATTTGCTGGTGGTATATATAGAATAAAATCAGTGCCATTTTATCATATTTTGTACGAATTTCAGACTACGCTTCAGAAGAACTATTAACGACTGCTCTTTACTTCACATGAGAAAACTGGCTGATTTCTTTTCATCAGTTTTTATAAAAAAAGTTTAATGGTGATTTTAGCATCCAAAATGAAAAAATTCAAACAAAAATAGAAGATCCCATGAAAAGCTTTGAATAATGAAAAGAAAAAAAAACACCAGTGTTAAAGACCCATATTTTTCCAGACATCAAGGTATTTTAGATGTTTTTTTTTTTTTTAGTTTTAATCAGTTAAACTTGATCTTCGAGTTCATTTATGTTCCCCCTTACTTTGATCATCAAGTTGTTGCTTCATGTAACTTTTATTTTTTTGTTGAGAAAAATCCCTTTGGTTGGTAGAACTGCTACAAAAATAATAGATCCCATATGAAAACATTTGGATGATTCATCAGGAAAATGACTTGGGCAATTTTATTGGCAACAAGAAGCCGTTTTTCAGATATCAATTTCGTTTATATGAAACTTGTTAAAGTTATATCGCTGCTTATTTCCAGTTACATGCATCGCTCTCACGTAAACATGACAGATTGGGAAGTATATATATATATATATATATATAATACATATAGTAAAATGAATTAGTAATATATAAACCAAAACTTTATATAACAGGCAAGCTAGTACAATTACTAAATTATAGTATTTTACAGACCGGGGAAAATCTGAAAGCTAGATCAGACTAGCTAATTAATTATATTATTATTGTCATAAACTAGCTAGCACTGTATATATATATATATATATATATCAGTTGTGAATTGGAGGCTTCTTTGAGGCTGGTGTATAATCCATTGAAAACACTTCATGACCCTCTGATTTATTAGCATCATTGTTCACTTTTGGCTTAAATAATGTTTGATCATGATCATCACGTCCCTTCTCTCCGTGACCAGCATTATCGCTTCTCTCTTTCAATGTTCGTGCTACACAGGAAAAAAGAAAAGAAAATCAATATCTAATTAACACTAAGAAATAACAATATATATCATATTATATAAGCATGCAATAATAATAATAATAATAATAATAATATTTTTGAGTATAATTAAGTACCTGCAGCTTGGAAGGAGATGAAGCAAAGGATGAAGAAAACCACAATCAGAAGGCGTTTGTTTACTAAACAAGCCATGATCTTGATCTTTAAATATATATTGAAGTTCTTGAGTTGGTGATGATATGTGTGTATGATGATGATCTGATGAATATGCTTAAGGCTAGTTCATTGGAGTGGCTTATATATAGGAGAAGAATAGGTCCTATTTTCCATCAAGATTATTGAATTTGTAGGTTTCATAGTATAATATTACATGAACAGTATATGGCCTACGAGTGTCCCCATGTCTGTTTATGTCTGCTTTGAAACAGACGGCAACCTGTGCTTTTCAGCGATTAATTGCATTTAATCTTCAAATTTTTGGAATATTTAGATCGTTTTTTAAATCTTTTAAATTTGTTTAGATAACTCATTGTTGTTATATCTACAATTATATTTAATAATATAAAATTTTAAAAATCATTGTTCAACTACTTAAAAAGAAATAAATAAGATTCATAATGAATATATACGTAGAAGAGTTATAGTGGGATCTAATAAAGAGGAAATGGTAGAAAATCATTTCAGGTGATTCAAGCATATACAAAAAAGACTATTAGATGTGCCGATAAGGAGGATAAACGATCAAGCAATATGAATCCTTTGAAAATAAGTAAAAAAAATACTGAAGAGAACATTCAATAAAATTATTCAGCGTAACTTTTTGATTAATAATCATTTGTAGATTTGGTTTTGATAAAACATAATGATGTCTTACAATTTATATAACCAACCCTATTTAATAAGATAAAATTTATTATTGTTGTATTTTCTATATACTTAATGGGATTGTCTACACACTAAAAAAATGAAGATAGAGAGATAGGGAGAGAGAGAATTATATAAGTATAGATTTAAAACAATATTAAACTAGAACAAGAATATTTTTCTTTACATATATCAATAAAACTATTGGTAAAATCTATAAAATAACTAACTATATAATTTGAGTCGTATCCAAGGACACTGTCTTTTATAGATACTCCACAACCCCTTAATAAATTAGTCAACAACTATATGTTTTAATCATTCGTCAACGATCTATTTTATATACTGTAGAAGGATATCATACGTGTTTTTTAAACATATATCCTTTAAATTTAATAGTTATGTTAGAAATATGTTTCTTTCTTTGACATACATTTTTCACAATATTTACAATATTTTGAACAAAAATAACTATTAATATGTATCCATAAACTCATGAAATCCAAATTTATATACGTAACATTTTATTAATTTCCCAACCGTTATTCAACTACTGCACTTATCATCCTTTTGGCTAAATAATACAATGAATTAATGTTTAAAAAGCATATTAAAGTATACGTGGATTTGAGTTATATATTCTAAGATCACGAAAATATCTGGATATATTCAGAAAAACGAAGCTTATTATATATTTAACTCTTGTGTTTAACTGCATGATGACTTCATGATTGTAAAATATCTAACTAATTTGAATACAGATATGCATGATCACACTCTAATATTTATTAATTTGATTTCTCAAACTTAATTTATTTAGTTATATCTCTAATATTTGAAGAATAACATAGTCCCATACTGCCACGTACGCTTTGGTCCCGAAGTAAACATCGAAAATGGTATGTTTGTGTATATACGAAAGTCTCTTCGATCAGATGATATAACGAATCCTTCAGAAAATTTAGACTATTTATTCATATGAAAATCATCATAGATATGTATATATATAGATATAGGGTTTTGTCAACATTAAATACATGCACCTTGACGAAAAGCCATCGCCAAACATGTCAAATTATATGTGTATGTTTCAAAGGGAGGCATGATTTGACAAGTTTGACAAAGTCTGTACATATAATTTCGGAGCAAGTAGCAATTAATCATTCAAAGGAGTGGATCGAAATATTGTTGTTTTCTCTTACAAATTCCGTTCTAATTCGGTAAAAAATTGACTTATAACTTACAAGATTATAAATTTATAACTCATAAGATCGGAAGGTCAAAACTTACTTTTGATATAAAGATTTTATTGATAAGTGATATGTAAGTATCTCATTACTCTTTAAACATAAAGGCATATTTTGATCTTAGCAAGTCTCTAGGATTCAATTCATATAAACTTTTGTATATAAAAAATTGAGAGAATGAGATTAGGTGGGTTAATTACGAGAATTAGTTAGTGATAAAGGGAGGTGGATTAATTGATGGAATGAATGGGAGGAGAAAAGGCCGACAAAGGAGAGAGGGAAAATCATTATCAGATAAGAGAATGGGAAGTTTTTGGATGAGAGTAAAGACAACATAGACCATGAATTCTATGATTCACATGGGATCTTGTTCTTGGTAGGGCTGTCTTGTCCCTTGCATATTCAGCACAAACCAAACACGACTTAACGCCTCATTAATTAAATTGGCTCTATCAGAAGGAACCAACTCCAAGTGATGACTTGATGAGCCCTCCAAATGATGTGGCCAAACTATTGCCAGAAAATTCACAAATAGTTATCCCATCAGGCAGTGTTGACTAATTGAATCTTTTTTTTTTCTTTTTAATTATAATTAAGTAAGAGTTGGACTACTCAATAAAAGCAATAAGAGTTTATCCCAACCATTCATTTGTAACTCATAGGATCATTGATCTTATAAGTTGCAAATGGACGATTGGCATGTGGACGTTACACTTGCCACCTCTTATTGAATCTGCCTCTTAATTACTAAATCCAATTTTTATCTTTGGGTTTAAGGGCATTTTTGTCCTTCAACTATTTCACTTACATATTGACTCCGATGAATAATTTAGTCATAATTGAGAAGTAAAATTACTCCAATGAATAATTTAGGATATCCAATATTCATCACAAAATAATTTAGAGGTAAAAATATTCTTTAACCATTTAATTAATTTTTAATAAAAATAATATATATTCTCTTAATTTTTCTTTTCCCTCTATTTTCTTCAATAATCTAATAATTTTTCCAATCAGAATTAAGCAAAAGGTGAAGGTGGAGTCAATAAAAGATGACAAAAGTATTTTCCAAACCATCCGTTTAATTACAACTCATAGAACTATTCACATTATTCAAATCTCACTTTCCCTCAGTCTTGCTTTGTTTTCCCAGCCTCTATTTAATTAGCAATTTGTGCTTTATTTAATTATTTCTATTTTACTTTTCTTTAGCTTTTTTGATTTTCAATTAAAAAGGGTACAATTTAACCTAGCCTTGCTCCATCTCGTCTATTCTTCTTTTAGGCTAAGCTTTCATTAATTGAGTTGAGCCGTTAGACTCAGCTTAAAAATCTATAGCTCAAGCTGGCAGCTAGGATATGGACCACGAGTTTACTCAAACACAACTCGGGTCATTTAATATAGGATCAATTATATGCGTTAGGAACACCTAGATAAATTCAAAGTAGGGAAAAGTAGAATAAATAATCTATAGTAAATGATATTTATTGGAAATGGTCCTTACTAAATTGTCCTTATTAAAACTTCCCTATACTTTCTCTCACATTTTATTTTTAAAACTAATATGAAATTTTAAATTATAATAAATTAAGCAAAATTTATCTCAATGTTAAAAATTTACGTAGATATCAATTAAAAAATAACACAATCATTACTCAATTTTATTAAAATTATAATTTTATTTTTAAAGTTGACACAAACTTTAATTGAAAATAAAAATTACACAACTTTAAAAAAATTGAATTATTTTATAATTTATTGTATATGTTAAATAAATTTTATACATATCTAAAAAGTTAAACCATAAATTATAAATAATATGACTCATTTTTCGCAACCTCATGATATCCACATTAATTTGTTCATAATTTAACATGTTATAAATTTTAAATTGATATTGAGATCATATCAATTTTTTATTGATATATTATGATGTTATAAATGTATTTAGTTTTTTATTCTGGTGAATAGAGTTTATAGATAGATAAATATTTATGTTAATAATTAAATAATATATCAAAGATATGGTTATGTGGATGTTAGTACTGGAAAATAAAAGTTGGGAAAAAAATATCGAATTTTGGTGAAAATAAAATTCATATTAGTTTTAAAATAAAATGTGGGAGATAATGTAGGAGGTTTAAAAATTCATTTTTAGTTTTAAAAATAAAATGTGGGAGAAAATATAGGGAGTTTGGTAATGGGCAATTTAGTAATTGTAAATTTTTATTCTGGTATTTGGTCCTTCTAAATAATTATAATTTTTATGGTCATTCCCAATAAATATCATTTACCTATAGGTCCTTTATTCTAATTCTCCCTTGAAATTAAATATGAATCCTTAGAAATTTAGAACTGAATTTTGGCAGCTTTATAGAAAAATATTTATTTTTAATTATGTTATATCATTATTTTTATTATTACTGATGATGAACAGCTTCTACTTCATTCACCAACTAAAATCAAAAGGTATAATATCTATTTTATATTATTTTTTATTAAGAGGCACAAAATATCAAGATAAAAAGTATAAAATATATTTTTAATAAATTTGTAAAATTATATTTCCACTCTATCATCTTTTGTTTTTAATTTACTCGTATAAACCAAATGAGCCCTAACTTCACAGCATCCATCCAGACCTAAAATTCCATGCCCCGATAAACATGACTTGGTATGTTTATTTTCTTTTGGACAACATGGGATTTTTCTTTTAAACTCACGCGTTTCAACAGAAATTACACAGCATGATATGATATACTTACAATAAAATTATACAGAAACAGAAACAAGAATGTCAAAAGTAAAGGAAGAAGTGAGGTTCAATGCCACCATATCTAACATTTGTGATGATGTGCAACCAATAAATCTCACTCTGTCATATTTGTCTTATAATTGCATGCCTCTTTCAGCCTTATGTCTGTATAATCCTATTATGGACAATGCCAGCACAACATACAATTGTGATGCAAGATGTAGATATAAATATATATATACATACATGCTTTTCAACTCTCCTTTATTTAATCTTGGATTCTCATTAGGTTTAATTAGCTCTCCTCCATGTTTTGAATTGCAGGAGCATTATATATATATATGTATGTATGTATATATATATATATATAAGGGAAATATTCAAGCAAATATGAAGCAATATGCTTTTGGTGATACATCCCCAGCTTGCCAAAAAAGCATCTCATCTTGTGATTTTGCATAACTTTTCCGGTAGATCTTCTCATTTCTCAATATTATATATATGGCCCTCTCTCGCAACTTCAAAAATACCGATTACATCAATAAAACTCAGTTGAGTTCTTCCTATATATATATATATAGCTATCTCTCTCTCTCTGAACTCAATAATAGAAAACACTTTAATTTACAATAAACAAGTGTACAAAATGGAATCTGAAGTGAGTGATTTAATTATGAATGGGAGGATTCTTTTTGGCAGGAGTGTAGTCCATTGCCATGAAGTCATCATCCTTATTATTATTATCTGCTTTCTCTCCAGCTTTGCTCTTCTTAAACATATTACTCTTGTCCCCTTTCTCATGTTCTGCTCCATTCTTATTCCCACTACTCTCTCGCAAACTTCGACCTGCAACGAATCAACATCAATATCAAATATACATATATAGATAAAGCAGCTCTTTTTACAGCTCTCTCTCTCTCTATATATATATATTTATATATCTGGTATTTGAATACCAATCTTAAGCATTGTTTAAGAACGAAATCTTAAAATGCATCATGTTTGTAACTGAAAAGAGAGAGTAGCTTGAAGTTAGCAGAGCAGAGATTTAGGGTTACCATGGGCTGTAAGAGAGATGAAGCAAAGCAACAGGAAAACTATAAGAAGCAGACGCTTGCAGCTGGTTGACTTAGCCATGAATATATATACTGAGCTCTTTGGTTTATATAACTGAAACTGAGAACTAAAGCTTTGTAGATAGATAGATATAGATATATAGATAAGTGGTAGATTGGCCTCTTTTTATAGGCTGAATCGAGAGAGTAGTTACCAGTATTATGGGATGACAAAACAACAAAAGGAGAGAGAGAGAAAAATAGTTGCAAAATTAAGGTTTCAAATCAGTGTCTCCTTTGAAAATGACAACACTTGCATTTGCTCCGAAAACGGGGTCCTAATTACCTTGCAAACATGAAACCCTCCATCTTTTCCATTTCTCATCATGTTTCCTCCTCCTCCCAAAAATTATACTTAGATGCTTCCGGATACAACATATATAATAAAATATAATTATTTTGACTGTAAATAAAATAATAACAGTACACTCGCTCGTATATTCTTAAAAGGAAAAGAGGAAATTTTCTATAAAACCAGCAATGGTTTATAGCAATAAATGTTGAGATTTAAAAGAATAACAAGAGTTAGTTGAGATGGGAATATTGATCCAGAAAATGTGTGATAATACAAGAAAGAAAAAGAATCACAATGAACATATATGAGAAAAAGTTTAAGTGATGTCTATTAAAAAGAAAATAATAAAAAATCGACTACCATAGAGTTAGTATAGTAATATAAAATCTTATTAGATCCTTCTAGATCTTGAGTTCAGGCCACACAAAAAATACTTGTGTTGGAAGAAGTAGCTACAAATCCTAAAATTAGATTAGTCAGTTATTCGGATAACTAATAATAAGATTCATAAAAAAGGGATTGATGAAAATGTATGAGTAGGGGAATATCTAAGAAAATAGTCAATAAAGTGATTAATTATACCAGCTATATATAATTTCTGGTCATTTTTTCACTTCTTTTTTGTTGTTGTTTCTTTTTTGCCTATAAGTATGAAAAAGGGTTCGATGAATTTGCAGGTTCAAACAAAGAAGAATAGGTAAAATGGAACAAGATACATAAATGTACTGACCGCCTGACTCGGATATGGATGCTACATAGACCCACAGACAATTTATGACACATCTCTTTCCTTCATTTAATGTTGTTCAGTGAAGACACAGTTTTCCCAGTACAAGACGATAATATAACATTTGCAAATGTTCCTTCACCTAGTATATTTATACATACACACGCTCCTATAATTCCAGCTTCTTACTTCTATATATATATACACACCCAAGAAACAATATTGGCTTTTAAGAGCTAATATATAAATAACTGCTGTTGGATTTTTGTCTAGAGGGGCCAAGCAAATACCATTAACCTTCCATTACAAGTAAGATCGAAACCTATAATATCTCATTTAGATGATGAAATTTTTCATATCATTAAACTATAAAGTCATTCCTAAATCAACTCAACTTGAATATTGAAACACCAACTTCTTGCTAATCTCATTCAAGTTGTGAAATTTTGAAAGTTAACAACACGCACACACAGGGACATGTGGTGAAACAGTGCTCTCTCTCTCTCTCTCTCACACGCACACACACTCACACACACACACACAATCTAGGAAGATCAATCGGGCAAATGGGGAAGTGGTGTGAAACTAGTGTACAGCTTCCCAGTTCAAAAGCTGAACCTTTATCTGACAAACTTCACAATATATATATAGAAAGTAGGAATATACATATATATAAGAAATGATCTTGTAGATATATATTTAATTAAGCAAGACAGGAGATGATGCATTAATTTATTAAGACATCGATAGATAGATAAGCCGACATTGATGTGGGGCTTGAATCATTATGAATTTTCAGAGATAAGGCGATTTACAATGTATTCATTCAGTATGGAAAAATCACATGGGAGAGGGGTTTTAATTTGCTGCTCATAATCTCACTGTGGGGTTACTTTGTCTCTTGATTTTCTCATAGACTAATTAAACACAAATTACAATAATAATGTTCAAGATAGGAATTAATAAGGGGGCCTCTCTGTGATCTCTGATGGAAAAGAAAGATTAAGAATAAATTATTTAACTAATTAAAAACGACATACACCTAGGCGATTTATAGGAAACACAGTCACTGTTTATGATATATAAGTATTTTGAAAAAGGCTTCTCTAATTTCCATACATTTAACAACAATGAACCAGAAGATGAGAATTGACAATCATTAATCACGCCTTGTTTGACGTATTGACACTTCTTTTTTGTACACTTTGACACCTGAATTTATTATATTAATATAATTTATAATTAATCATTCCGCCTACTTAATATTTACCTAACCCTATCAGCCTCAATAGATTTTGTATAATTTTTTAAGCTCGACGTAGCCCCATAATATTATACTATATGAGTAAATGAATGCATTGAGCAAGAAGGTATTACATTCGGTCAAAGTTGATCTAGTTGATAAATATCGGTTTCATATTTTATAAGAGTGTGAGTTAACTTATAATTTGTAAGTATTTTTATATACACCCTTTAACATGTATTATTTATCTTAATCGGTTGATTATAATGAACTTGAGAAACCTGCTTGCTATAACTTTATATATATATATATATATATATATATATATATAATTGAAGAAAGAAGCACTAAAAGGCTATAAACAAAGTGGAAATTATGAGATTGGACGCTAAATGACTGAATTTGAATAATCCAAATATTTATATACATTAGGCATTATAGGTAGCACTAAGAAATTAATTATGAGTTGATATGCATGGAGGCCTTTTGGAAAACGGGGGATCAAGTCAAGTGGGATGGTACAGAGGTGGCCGGCGGTGGGGCCCATTGGCTCGGCGGTTCAGACCCATGAGGGGAAGTTTTTTTTTTGTTTGGGGGATGGGAGGGGGACCCGGTTCATGGAGATGGCAGAGTTATAGAGACAGCTCAATGGACAAAGCAAACTTTGTGAATGAAGTTTCATAACTCACTCAAGGTTTTTACCCCCAGACCCCCACTCATCAGCTTTTGCCTTGTTTGGTTTCTATCTCTCTCAGATCCTATATTTGATTTACTTGCCACGCATTGAGAGAGATTACACATATAGCAATATATACTCCCATTTTTTTTCCTAAAATACATGTATCCTCGTAGATAATTTTAATATAAATATTGTCATATACTAAATATAAACACATGTTTTCACACAACGTGAAAAAAATAAAAAAAATATACAAAAATCTTTTGTTTAAAAATTTTAAGATTAATATAATCTTTAGTCCCCCATGTTTCTTCTCATTTTAACGTTATTTTTTTAAATTTTAAATTATATATTTTGATCATTTAAGTTTATTTTTATCTAAAATATTAACCCCTATAATTTAATAAAGTTTTGCTCATTCAAATACTAAAATCCATAATTTAAAATTTGAATGATTAAAATTAAAATTCGCACAAAAACTAAATATTATATTAACGTATAAATTTATTGACAAAATGATCTAACTTAGAGTTCTGATATATTCTATGAGAATATTTAGAGTATCCGGACTTTTGTATTCTTTTATCAATAAATTTTTTAAATAGTACATCCTCAATTCTTTTTTATAAAAAATATTTTAATATAATATATTCTTATTTATATGAGACATTTAGATGTTATTTCAAATTATTTTGTTATTTTTTTATTTTATCTCTATTTAATTACTCATGTTACTTATATTTAATTTTTATTTTTGACTTAACTTTCTCTCTAAATCACACATTATCTCTCTTTTAGATATATAATAGTATTTTAAGAAAAAATTATAATTTTTATATATTAATTATCTCTGACTATTTTTAACTAATTTTTTTATCCACAATATTTAATTAATTGTGTTTTATAAAAGGGAAAAGAGGGAGTAATTTTTTACCCATTTTTTCAAAACAAAAAGGCAAAGCGTTGGGGGTGATTAACAAATTTATGGATTTTTTGATGGGGCGAAGAAATTAAAACTCAAATCAAAACCCAAACAAAGGGAACCCCCGACGCAAAGCAACAAGGAGTATAGTCGAGAATGTGACCATGTCTCTTGGATCCGGGTTTCCGGGTGGGGTCCCTTCGTCTTATCCTGCCACGTGTCCCACCGACACATATGGATCCATGTTTTTTGTCTTATTCGGAGCTTCCGTCGAGTCACGTGCTTCCTGCCCTGTTTGGGTTCCGGAATTGCGCGTGGCTTGACTTGATCAGCCGCGTAAGCACGCTTTGTTTCGCATTTCAATTCCACTCAATTAATTAATACGCGTAACCCAGCAATCAACCTCATAACCTCCTCACAACGCACAAGCTACTAACAAAGTGGTAACACTCCCTCCACTTATATAGGGCGTCTTCTAAAAAAATTATTCATCCATGATATAAATCAAATCACTTAGAGAGTTATTATTAATTACTTCCACAATATTTGATATATGATATATTTAATTAATTTAATTATATTAAATAAATTAATTAAATTATTTAATATAATATATTTTTTTAAATTATCATAATTATCTTTTTTAATTTTTTTCTTATTTAATTATTATTGAAAGAATATCAATATAATCAATTTAGGCAGAAATTAATAAATATAAAAAATATATCTTATATTTAGAATTAAAATTAATTTTTAAATTATATTATATATTAAGAAACGAAGGAATATTATTATTTTTTTAATTTTATCACTTCTTTGATTATGAAGAGTGAAAAGAAATGCAAATTAACGAGTAAATTTGATTTTTTTTTTTTTATAATTTAGATCATATTTGATGAGTTAATTACTCTTTTCTTGATCCCACTAATGTGAGTGAAAATTATTTATATTTTTTATCGGAAATAGTTATTGTCTCTAAATAGAAGACTCCCATGGGAGACAGAGAATCTCTTCTCCCGAATGAGAGAAACAACCTCTCGTGCATGAGATATGAAGGTGTTGGCTTTGGCACGTACTTGTGTGTTACCTCAAAAAATGGACATAGATAAAGCGAATGACAGAGCAAAGATGATTCTCAAAACAACTAAAACAATGGATTGGTTGAATAATTTTGATGGGCCTGGAGGTTCTGTTTTATGATTAATCTATAACATGGCCAATTAAGATTTAAATTATTATAAAAGAGATATTTATATTTAATACTCAATAATATTTAAATAAAATTATCTCCAATAAAAATATACTTATGTTTAATAAAAAAAATGGAATCTCTCCTATCCTTAATGTTTGAGTCAGGTGATTGATTTGTAAAAATTAAGAGAATTAGTTAAATTAATTATTTATAAAAAGATGTATATTAATTTTCTTAAAATATATTTTTTTAATCATTTTTATTAGAACTATCTTTAACATAAACCATTTAATATGTGCAATAGGATAGTTTAGAAGAAAAATTATAAATTTAGAATATAAAATAGATTAATTTCTTATATTTAATATTAAAATATACTTATAACTAGTTCATATATTTAAAATCAGAGAAAATATTTCTAAAATATGTATTATATTAAGGATTAAAGAAGTATATTTTTTTTGTTGCTCACCCGGTTTACCAGAACTTTGTCCCAACTACATCTGGGTCGAATTCGGATATAATCGCGACAAAGCTTCAGTGTATATAACATAGAAAAGAGATATACGCTACACTTATACAAGTGGGCCATCTAAATTTCACCCAATGGGGCTTTCATGTGGCAGTAGTCTGGGCCTTGAAAATTTTCAGGCCCATAGCCCTTTAAATTTACTGAGTCCCAATGACTAAATTTTTTGGGCCCAGACCATAATGACTAAATGGATCTGGATATTTGAACATAATGACTGAAAGTCTGAAACAGTATGAGAGTGAGCGAACCAAACAGAATGACTGAACAAAGCTTAATTGATAAATAATTAAATCTTTTAAATATGATATCTTAAATTTAAATTAAATTCTACTTATAGAAAAAACCTTAACTTCTGTTAGGAGAGTCATCTCAGGAATCTCTATACCCGTAATGAAATCAGCGTGACTGTGTTTCCACTAATAATCCCTGATTCAAGTTCAACTGCCTACTGCCCTATTAATTGGAACATCTTGTTGCGGTATACAAACAAATTTTCCCGTTGACGATCCCGCGCATTTTTCGAAGGAGCAACTCACCAGGCTCTGGCGCATTACCAGTGCCCTACACTGCGACTTCCGGCAACAACAGAATGTCTGAGCCGATCATTCTGTCCGACGGAGAAGACAGCTACTGTGACGTCTCAACGCCTTTCACAAGGCATTCCAAGAAACGCCGTACTGATTCCGATCCAAATCGGATCATTCTCGTCCTCGACGATGACCCGACCCCGCAGAAGCCTGGTTCTCCATCCCCACCTTCTTTCGTTCCCGAAACTCCTTTTTCCGCTCCGTCCAATTCCGACGTCTCAATTGTCAAATGCACAAGAGCTTCATCTGATGCCGATCCCCGTACTAGGGCTTCAACTTCCGAACCTGACATCACAGGTCTGTTAATTTGCTTTCCTTTTTGGTAATAAGGTGATGCTTGAGTAACCTATATATCTCTTCGTGTATTTTGGATATGTTGCGTCATTTTCCTTCTTTGTGTGTTATGAAGTGGATGCAGATTGCTCGTGCAACTGCAGGAATGCTTTGAGTGTGGTGTCTGTTTGCTGAATTTGGTCTACTTTCGTTTCTTGTTGAAAGTATTTTTTTGTAATCTGAGTTATTGCTGGACTATTTTAATTTAGTGCACTTCGAAGGGACATTGAACTTCGTTTTCTTTGCTTTACTGTTTAGAAAGGGAATGTAATGCACTTTGCGTATTTACTTAGCTGCTTTTTCCCCTGGTTACCTCTATCTTTACGTGCAAATTATCAGCACGCTCAGAATTTGTACCCCTTCTGAGTTACTTATTGTTGTAAACTTAAATATAGGGCTGCATGTACTAGTTTGTTTCAATAATTAGATATGATGAAGTACGTTCTGGCTTCCATCAGGTCTCGGTTCTATAGTGGAATCTGCTACGGCGAGACTATTGTTTCTTTTCAGTTTAGTTTGATTTTTATCTCTGCTGTTTTATCAATATGAATTCATTTTGACTTTGAGTTTACTCCTCTTCTCTAGAACATCTAGTTGATAGTATGTTTATTGTCTGTTTATTATCCAGGAATTAGCAAGTTGACATGTTTGGAATCTGACAATGAGTTGGAAAATTCTGGAATGGACAAAGGGAATGAGGTCAAAACCAGGGATTCATGGTTAGATTTTTCAGGAGATTCAAGATGGACTTCAGAGTTTATTGGTTCCAGAAGTTCTCCTGGTATATGCTTTTGGACTACTTGCACCTTCTCCTCATCATATGAAATGGTTTGTTTATTTGTTTATGTAATCATAAAATTGCAGAGATACATGCATTATCTGCCAATGCTACTTTAACTGAAACGTCTGGGGACAACCCTCGTAATCCAACATCTTCACCAATGGATAGTAATCTGGTAATTTTTTTTGTCTCCTTCATCGATTTTTTTTGGGATTTTTATATATATATCATATAATCTTATTCTTTATGCATGTTCTGTCTCTGTTATTAACCTGAAACGGGGGCTTGGCTATGGTTTTGAGCTTCATGTGTTCAACATTATGCATAGGGGATTATCTCATGATGTGTTATCAGGTACATGACCATCCTGGTAAGGAAAATATTAGTGTGGACATGGAGCAGGAAGAGAATATTGAAAAAGTGAAAAGAACCAAAATTTCTGAAAAGAACACAAGCAAGCCAATGGGGAAAACAAAGATAACAAAAGAAGAAAGAGCTCGTCTAATGGAGGAGAAGAAACTACAGAAAGATGTACGTTTGAACTTATAGTATTGGTTAATGTTCATATCATCCAATGCATGACGGCTCATGGATATTCGTTGTACAGCAAGAGAAGTTGAGAAAAGCAGCTCTAAAGGCTGAAGAGGAAGAGTTGAAAAAAATTGAGAAAGAAAAGCAAAAATGGGAAAAGGGGAAGTTTGCACTAAAATCTATTGTGGCTGAAATTGATGCTAAAGTAGTTGAATCAGGTTCAATTGGAGGTATGCCCCTCATCCTTTCTACAAAGTATGTACAATTCATAAAAGAAGTCATGTTTGTGTCTAGTATATGTTGAACACTTCAATAAAAATAACGCAGCACTTCAAAAAGCACTAGGGCACCTGTGTCAGAAGTGACCATATTTGGATATTAAAAGTTCCACATTGACTAATTGAGGAATGAATAAAAAATATATAACCTTTAAGGCAAGTCGTATCAAATGGCTTAAGCAATTTTGATAGAAAGACAAGTCTATTATATAATTAATTCTCCAAAGACTAGTCGACCATTCTTTGTCTTTATTGAAAACTAAGTGCTAGTTTTTGGTAAGGTTTGTTCTCTCCCACATATTTCCAACTAAAACTGCAACTACAGATTAAATAAAAAATAAAACATAAAATAATAGTTTAGTTATCTGGAACAGCATTTTGCCTTGGTCATTTCTGTCTCCTAGAGTAAGTCTTCAGTGTTGGATTGCTATCAATACTGCCCCTTTGGAAACAAGACTTGTCCTCAAGTAGAAAAGATGGGAATTGGGCACAGAGGAGATCATAATCTTCCTAGGTGGAATCTTCTAAAGGACGGGCCTCCCATTGTATTAGCAATTCTAAACCTCCGTCTGTAGTCCAGCGATGTCACAGAATGCGCTGAGGAGTGAGTAGCAACTCGAGATCAGAAGAAAGGGGTAGTGTGCTGGTTGTCCATCCTGTGACTGTCCTATTGCCGGCTTGAGCAGAGAAACGTGGAAGACTGGGTCAATCTTAGCCTCCGGTGGTAATTCAAGTTCATAAGAGACCTGACCAATTTTTCTGATCACCCGATAAGGTCCAAAAAAATGGGGAGAGAGTTTGTCAAATTTTCTTTTAGCCAATGACTTTTGGCGGTAGGGTTGCAGCCTTAGCTAGACCAAATCTCCCAAAGAAAACTACAAGTCCCTTCTCTTTTGGTTTGCCTGGAGTTTCATCCTGTCTTGGGCTTTCAGCAAGTTTTGATGTAAGAGCTTTAACATTGCATCACGTAACTCCAATTGTTCCTCCAACTCCACTACCCTAGTTTCCCCCTTGACATAGGGGACTAAAGGAGGGGGTCTCGACCATAGACTAGTTTGAAGGGGGTAGTGTTTGCCGCCACATGGAAACTGGTATTAAAAGAGTACTCGGCCCAGCAAAGGAATTGACTCCACCTTTTCGGTTGGTCATGGGTGAAACAGCGGAGATAAGTCTCGAAACAACGATTAACCACTTCAGTTTGCCCATCTAATTGTGGGTGATAGGTCATGCTCATTTTCAGGCGTGCTTAAGGTAATAATAGAAGTTCCTCTGCCATAGGAAAAACTAGATGGTAAAAATCAGCATATTGGGGTCTTCTAGATAACGCTTCAGCCGTTGAGTTGGTCTTTCCTGATTTGTAGGAGATCGTGAAGTCAAAAGGGAGTAATTTGACCAGTAGGCATTGCTGGGATGGAGTTTTAGTTTGCTGATCAAGCAAGAACTGTAGGCTATGATGATCAGTTTGTACAAAGAAATGGGGTCCTAGCAAGTAATGTCGCCATATTTTTGTAGAGAGAGTACCAGGGCAAGTAGTTCCCGATCATAAACAGACTTGTATCTATTAGAAAATAAGCAATCGAGTGTCCTTCTTGCATGAGAACAGCACCTACACCTTCCATTGAAGCATCACATTCCACTGTGAATGGGATTTGAAAATTTGGTAGATGTAGGACAAGTGTGGTCATTAGTGCAATCTTCATCTTGTCAAACGCCTCTTGAGCTCTTTCCGACCACACGAAGGCATTCTTTTTTGTTAAGTCAGTCAGTGGGCGAGCAATGATGCCATAGTTCTTTACAAATCTCCTATAGTAGCATGTAAGACCCAAGAACCCTCTCAAGTCCTTTACTGAGGTTGGTGTGGGCCAATGAGCAACATCATGAATCTTCTCATGCATGACTTCTAACCCCTGGGCAGTTACAATATGTCCTAAGTAATGTCCTAGGTAATTGATGCGTGTCTGGCCAAAAGCACATTTCTTTGCATTAACATAGAAAGAGTGCTGTTGTAGGGTTTGGAAAACAACACGAAGATGTTTGATGTGTTGATAGGCATCAGTACTGTAAATAAGGATGTCATCAAAGAATACAAGCACAAATTTTCATAAATAAGGCCGGAATAATTCATTCATAGCTGATTGGAAAGTGGCTGGTGTATTTGTAAGGCCAAAAGGCTTCACTACAAACTCCTAATGGCCTAAATGAGTTCTAAATGCAGTTTGGTGCACATCTGATGGCTGAACCCAAATTTGATGATAACCCGAACGCAAATCCAGTTTTGAAAAATATACTACCCCATGCAATTCATCTAATAATTCATCAATGTTGGGGTTTAGGAACTTATCTGGAATGGTGATTTTGTTGAGACGACGATAGTCGATACATAGCACTGGGCTTGCAAAAGGACTAAAACTGGGACGAATGAATCCCCTTCCTAGTAATTCTGTAATCTGAGATTCAATTTCATCCTTCTAATAGTGAGGGTACTGGTAAGGCCTGAGATTTGGGGGAATGGAGTATGGTAGTAACGGGATGGCGTGATAGAGTCCACGGTGAGAGGGCAAAGTATGTGGTTATGTGAAAATCTCCTGGAACTGTTGACAGATGGCTTCCACGTGTTCTGCCATGGTTCTCCTTGGAAAAATTTTTGTATCACATTGCATGCTTTAGAGTTGGATGGGTGCACTGGGTTGTGGGCTGATCCCCTGAATCTTGTACTTTATACCATTTACCCAGAAGATCATAAACATCTCATTCCAGTTGGCTGGCATTGTATTTAAGGATGCTAACCATTTGATTCCCAGCACCAGATCTCTACTTTTCAGAGGGAACGGAAAGAATTGCTGTTTAATCACTAGGTCGAAAATTTGGAACTCGACCTGATCACATACAAGACTGCACTTCACAGTTCTTCAGTCCCCTATTTGGACCCCGAAAGGCGGCGTGGCTTGTGTTGGCAGATGAAGTCTGTGGACAATATCCTCTGAGATGAAGTTATGAGTTGAACCACTATCAACCAATATAACCACTGGATGATCTAGAATTTTCCCTTCCAATCTCATCGTTAACGCTGAGGTTCTGCCAGAATTGCATTGAAAGAAATCTCTATAGTGTGATCCCCTACAATGTCTTCCTCCATGACTGGCTCGATATTTTCTAGTAAGGCGCTATCTCCGTCGACTTCTAGCAGAGCAAGGGACGATGTACTACAGCGGTGGCCTGGCCAGAAAGGAGCCCCACACCTGAAACAAAGTCCTTTGTCCCGCTGTTGTTGCCTGGTAGCGTCCCAGCTGTACTGCCTTGACAGACCCATTGCTGTTGGATGAGTGAAAGCGGGAGTTGAAGCCGACGAACTGGCAACTGAGGGTGCTCTATTCTGGGACAACACTGGGCCAGTTGGACTGTATGTGTTGGACCGGGTTGGGCCCATGAAGAAAGCAATTTTGGATCCTCGACCCGATCCAAGTGATTTCTCCAACTCTAAAGCGAGGCTAGACGCTCGATATACAGTTCACAACTTGTGCAATCGGACTTCCATCCTCAGTTCTTCCTTCAGGCCGTTCAAGAACACCCCTAGGAGACAATGGTCTAGCCAATTTACCACACGAGCAACCCTTCGAGCCCACTCTTGTCTATACTCCGCCATACTCCACTCCCTGACTGTTTGATGGTACAGAGGTGCTCATCGGGGTTCAGAAATTCAGGTGGCCCGTAATGTTCATTTAGGATCTTGACCAATTCATCCCAGTACAACAAGGTCCTCTCCGAGTTAATCCATGAAAATAGGTCAAGTGCATTGCCTTCAAGGTACATCGCGGCAATTTCTACTTTATCGTCCTCCAGTGTCTGGTAATAGTGGAAGAACTTCTCGGACTACAGCACCCAACCATGCGGGTCACTACCACTGAATCTAGGAAATTCAATTTTTGCATAGGGGCGCCTATTTCGCTGGTATGTGTCTCCTTCCTCTTCGAATTCATCTTCCTAGTGTTTCACATGCTTCTTTCCTGACTGTCGTTTTGTCTGCACCTCCAGAGACGCAACCTTGTCCCTTAACTCTTCTAACATGTCGAGCTTGGCTGCAATGGGTCTTCAGCAGGAATTCTCGTGCTCCTTGGGTTAACGTGGTGGTTAGGGTTGCTGGCAGCAGAGGAGTGTGTCTTGACCATCCTAGCTCTGAGGCCAAATTTGATAAGGTTTGTTCTCTCCTATCAATTCTCTCCACAAGAATCTGGCGGAAAAAATAAGATAGAAGCCAAGAGAATCTCATGTTTCACTCTGTATATTCTGTGTTCATTCCCACGGGCCACTGGCCATTTTATAATAACTTACAGATTATATTTTTGGTATTTTCTGAAAATGCATAAGTGGCTGAAAAATAGGAAACTGCTACTAGACGTGCCTAATGCTTCTAGTCATGGGTATCCCACTTATTTCCAACTAAAACTGCAATTGCAGATTAAATAAAAAATAAAGCATAAAATAATAGTTTAGTTATCTGGAACAGCATTTTGCCTTGGTCGTTTCTGTCTCCTAGAGTAAGTCTTCAGTGTTGGACTGCTATCAATTTTTCACTTGATTTCTTTCATATGGTTGTTTTCTTAGAAGACACTCCTATTCTCTTCAGGGCATTTACTTACTAGGTTTGCTGAGAAAGGTTTTATGTACCGTATAACTTCAAATCTAATCGAGAGGTCAATTTTGTGGTCTGTGGAAGTTCCAGAACATATTTCACAGGTGAGAAATGCTTGTGGTTCATTTATGTGCAATGGGCACCTACACAAAGTATTTCTCTGACTCGATCATTTCTGCAAGTATTTTACATTTACGGATATTTTCATTTATTAATTGCAGCTTTTGACTGAAAGAATAAAGATTCCGTATGTCTTACTTGTTCATGAGGCAGAAAAATTCTGCGACCTAGTCACCAATGAATCTCTTTTGGATCATCTTTCTAGGGTTCAAAGTCTTTATCCCACTTATACAGTTTGTTACCTCACGAACAGGTTAATGGCTTACATTAATAAAAGGTAGGTAAGATCTGAAGACTTCCCTAGAAATTTAATATGCTCAAATTTGATCAGACATTTGTGGCTTTGTAAATCGGGTTATCTTGTGCTAATGGTTTCTGGCAATCCTACTGATTTATGGGTAGTATATTAGTTGTCTTTTTTTTTTTTTTTGCGTTGTTATTTTTTTCAGTCAGGACAGTGATTTTATGATATATTAGGGAACAAGAAAAATACAAGAACCCGGAACATAATAGTTGTTGGAAGCGTCCACCTGTTGAGGAGGTTAAATCACTTACATATTTAACATTATCGGGAATGTATATCTTTATAATCTTTTAGTCTGTTAAAAAATGGCTTTATTTTACTTTGTGAATTGTATTGTAGGTGCTGGCAAAGTTAACAACTCATTTCGCTAGAGTACATTCTAGGCATTGTGTAGATGAAGCTGAACTGGCTGAACATGTTGTTGGATTGACATGCAGCCTGGCATCTTGCCAATTTAGGTACTTGTAGCTTTTATTTTGGTATTTAATTTGAATTTTGTCAATGCTTGTAAGAAAATACACTTTCTTTATGCAAAACTAGAAGATAGCATGAATGAGAACATATCTATTTCATACAAAATTAATCCATAGGATCCCCCTCCCCCACCATCCAAAAAAAAAAACAAAGAAAGAAAAAATAAAGGATGGACATTTGATTTGTCTCTTTCAATGATTATTGAAGCAATTGTTATTTGTTTTTCTTATGACCTCTTTTGACATGAGTATCTCTAATGACTAGTCTATTACATAACTGTAAAGTAAATTATACTTTGTGGGTGAATCAATTGAGTGGCTATTAAGCGATTACACACACTTACAAATTATTGGACAAAGCATGGATCACACTACATCAATGTGTTCTATCAACAGCCTACTCTTCAGATATGTTATTCACCAAAAGGTTATGTTCGATAATTTTATCTGTTTGGGAAGTAAGAAGCCCCCTTGACATAGAGTGTTCTTCTTGGTCTCTCTCTACCTCTCTTCAAATGATTAAAAACTATATGTTCAATCCTCCTCATGGGCGCCTTCCTTGGCTTTCTTTATACATGTTCAAACTACTTTGAATGATTTCCCACCAACTTCTCCTTAATAGATGCCTTGCCAATTCTTCCTCATATAAAGTCATTACAAATCTCATTTTTTTCTTGTATAATCATACATCCATCTTAATAGGTTCATCTCTGCTTCCCCAATTTTTGTTCTTGTTGACCCTTTAATACCCCGCATTCACTCCCACATAGTAAGGCCGGTCTTATGGCGATACAGTAAAACTTCCCTTTAAGCTTGTTAGCTACATTTCACTTATACTGTAATTTCGAAATTTTTGCACTGAATTGTTCTTTATTAACCACTCCTAAACCAGTTTACTCTATCTACTTTTCGTTGTAACTTTTGTACACGGCTATACAATTACCTGCCCAACAGGATTTACAAGGAGAGGATTTAGCTACTTTCTGGTGGGACTGTAGGTAAAGATTATTTAAGACTTGTACTAATAATTGTAAATTGTAACTATTAGAAGATATGGTAGTTATATTTGTTAGTAGTAGTTATGGGGGGATAATAATTGCCGTTAGCGTGGGAAGTCAGAACCTATATAAGAGGGTTAATTGTAACCAGATCGTATGCTTAAGGAATAATTCTGAGTACTATTCAGATCTCTCTCCCCCTCCTCTTCATTCCCCTTTCTATCCATCACAATTCATACATGATTTTAACACTATGAATATGTTTTAGATCAGCTGTTCCCCTATATGGTTTATTTCATTTGAATCTACAGCTGTTTGTGCATTTAAACTGCAGAAAGAAGTTGACTCGATTGTCTGTAAAGGCAAATGGGTCTCTTATCCCAAAAGACTCTCTTGGCCGCAATTTAATCAAGAAAAATGTGTGGTGAGTATGAAATAAACCCTGGTTAATTTTTTTTTTGTTTTCTTTTGACTTGTTAATTTTCCCATTGACACATTTGAAAATTGAACATAATCTTCCTCATATTGGCTTCTCAATGAGCGGGTTAAAAACTTTGGTTGCCATCCCTAAGGTTCAGCCACGATTTGCTATTGCTATTTGGAAGAAATACCCGACCATGAAGTCTCTGTTGAGTGTTTATATGGATTCAAATAAATCGGTATGTGTTACTATAGCCTTTGTCCACTTTGGCATATTGACCTCTGTTTCATGATAGAATTTGTGCATCTTTTATATGATCATGGCATGGGCAGGAGCATGAAAAGGAATTTCTGCTCAAAGACTTGAGAACAGAAGGTTTAACTGGTGGGGACAGAAGGCTAAGTGAAGTTTGTTCGAAGAGAGTATATAGGATTCTAATGGCAGAAAGGGGAAGCATTAGGACTGACGATGTCGAAGATGGCGCCGGTTTCTTTGCACGTCATTCATCTTAACAGCTTCACAATTGTATGTAAATCGCTTTTTGAAATTTGAACCCTTAGAATATAGGGTTAAGTTGCATCCGACCCTCGTTTTTTCAGTATGTCAGCCACCCTAAAGTAAAATATTTTATGTTGCAATTTTGCCTTTAGAGTAGAATTTTTCCACGAGTAATTTTAACCTCCCTAAAATATTTTTTTAATAGCATTTAACATTCTAAAATAATGTTTTGGTATAATTTTATTCTTAAAATATTTTCTGAGTTAATTTTTTATCACTTTTTATCATATTTTCAGTACTTATCTTCCATATTTTTAGTATTCATCTTTAAAATAATTAGTCTTTCATATTTTTAATACTCATCTTAAATATTTTTTACTGAAAAAATTGGAAAATTGATTATTTTGAAAATGCATATTAAAGATATGGAAGATGAGTAGTGAGAACAAAAAGTGAAAAAAAAAATACTTTAAAAACAAAATTTTACCAAAAATTTACTTTAGGTGTTGAGTGCTATTTAAAAAAAGTATTTTATGGAGCTAGATATACATTCACTTAATGGAATTTTTGAAGAGTGAATGGTAAAGTTAAATTGCTTTTGGAAAAATACTTTACAAGCAAAATTGCTCCTGAAAAATTATTTTAAGAGTAAAATTATACCACAAAATATTTTGAAGTATTAAATGGGGCTTAATCCTATAGTGTATTGTATCATTTCCAAATTGCATAATCATATTTACCAACCAAAATATAAAAGTAGAACATTTGGGGAAAAAATAAAAGTAAGAGAAGTTAGCTTCTTAGTAGCGATGATTCACCAAATTGATTGTAGCATCCGGAGGATTAGTAATTTTGAGCCACTCAAATCATTTACATTCAAAAAAGTGTTCATGTACCTTTTGCATTCGGAGAATTAATGAAAAATATAAAATAAAAATTTTATATGATATTCATACTCCCTTCCTATTTTTTTCTTAAAATATATAATATATATACACACGTATAAAAGATATTTTTGTATTGGCTTATCAAATTTGATGCATTAGAAAAAGCTTACAGAAGATGAAAAAAGATACCCCAAGCCTCGTTTTGGTGATATATAAAATTTAATTGAAAAGTTGATCTTAATTTTAAATATAATAAATATTTTTTATATTTATATACTTTTTTTTAAATTACTTATATCCATACCCCTCAACAATAATTAAGTGAGAGGTAAGGAGGGGTTAAAGAAAATTATTATAATATTTAAAAAATATTTTTATATTAACTAATCTAACTAATTTATTTAATTTAATTAAATAAATTTTATATTAAGCATTGAGGAGGATTTGTTTTTAAAGATTAGTCTCTCCCCATGACTGTATTGAAAGCACCGTCATGGCTGTCAAAGCTTTGCCACCGAAGCCAAAGCCATGTTAAGGATACCCATGGCTCTAAATCTAAGAGCTAACACCATGAGCTTTCCCTAAATAATTGATTCTCTTAAAATTTTTATTATATATAAGACCATGGGCTTTCACCAAATTATACTTTTATATTTTGTAAATTAAGAATGCAAAATATACATTAACAGAATCAATTTTATTGTAAATGACTTTTTCATTATACACAAACCTAAGTACATGATATTTGTAAGTTTTAAAAAAATAATTGCAAATATGTTATAAGCAAATTAAGAAACTACTTGTGAATGGTTCCTTCTCCTCCTCCTCTTCTTCACAAAAGAATGAAGGGGGAGAAACATGCACTTAAACAACTAGGTCTCAGACTTCTTTTGATTCAGAAAAAATATATAAATATATGCTAATAATTAATAAACTATATTAGTTATGCGTACAAGCTATGAGGAGTCTGAGGAGTTACCAGGCAAGTAATCCGCTCTTGACCAGCACAAATAGAGTCCGAGATATGAACGGATTCTTGTTATGACTAGTTTGGATAAGCTTATCAGAACGTCGCTGTTTGAGAGAAGATGAGAGAAACAGAACGCCAAAGGTTGAAGATCGTGTAAAGTTGTTACTGATCAGACTTGGAAATCTGCCCTTAGCATCACTGCTTCAAACCTTTCTGAAAGAAGATGTCAGACGAAAACAACAGTAACAATTTTTTCCTCCTATATTTCGAGGATTCATACAATTTTCACTTTTGCATAGCAGATATGAACCACTCATGAAACTACGGTATAATTTTCTAACAGATTCTAGCTGTGGAATACAAGAAAACGAAACATTATCAGCATTTGGCTCCTTAAAATGAGTTGGAAGAAACAAACATTCACACTGCAAGCCTTTCAACTCACATTCTATACATCTTTTTCCTGGGCAAGAGAATTTTAAAGAGGAAATGCATGACATGTTTCTTCAGCATCCAGTATATCTTGAAACCTGAGGGCAACAATTTGAACAATAAATAAAAGCATCCACTATATCAGGTATTATAAAGGCATCCACATGATTTTGTCACTAAAATTGCCGACCTTGCCCCATAAGAAAGCTTCAGACAGGATCACAAAAGAGGCTCCTAATTCTTATAATTGGTTAGACTATCAAACAAAAGCAATGATGCTTGTCCTTGATTCATTATCCTAGTCAGAATAAACCATGTGGTGAAACATATCTGTTTTGGCCAAAAAAGAAACATATCGGTGATGGAATGTGCAGGTGAAGAAGCAGATCCTAAGTTGAGGGCCCATGAAGTTATATAAAGTTTATTTCATTTGGTAAAACTTATTGAAATTTCTCTTTTTTCTTTCTTAGTTTATACATCTCTCACTTTACATCCAATTTTAGAGGAATCATTCATGTGCTGGAATTGTGCTGCATAGAAAGCTATCTACATTGCGACTTCTAAAGTAAAAGTTTCTCTTATAAGACATAAGAATACCACCAAAAGATCACTCACATCATAAAACGAAAGATAGACATGTTCTACAAGACGTATTCACAACATTAAAAGAAATGTACATGCTACGTGCGCCTATGAGCTACAAAATCAGTACAGCAATTAAACACACTCAAACTGAAAATGGAGAATGTTCCATATGCAACTTCTTTACTTTTCGTAGTTAACTTGAATAATTGAACATATCGGACATCTTAGTGATATACCAAATATCAACTAAATGACATAATTAATCCCAAAGTAACACAGATCCATCCATAAAGTTCCTGAAATACTGACCATTATTCAGCGAAATCAAATATAGCACTGTCACTTTATTCGTCCAATTATCAAAAACCAGTTACACAGACAGACTGTAGAGATCAGAAGCCCAATCATGATTTCTTTATCAAAAGGATTTCAATCATAACTAAACAAGTTCAACAAAAACAGCTCCTCTGAAATCCAAAACCTAGATCTGATTATATAAAATCTGATTACCAATAATATGAAACCCGATAATTGAGAAAATCAGGGAACATGATTTGAAGAAAGCACAAGAAAAGGGAACGGGAATGCTATTAACTCAAGCAAGTCATGCGAGATTGAGTCTCGTAAATTAAATCAAACGGTTTCATCGAAGTTACCTACCGATCACTGATAATCTGCTGGCAAAAACTAAATCAAATTTACCGAAGAAGCGACGAGGCGAAACGGTGGTGATGCATAAACCTGAAGTTAGCTGGCTGGATCTTCTAGAAGCAGAGGAATGATTGAAAAACGAAGGCTGAGTCGATGTGAGAGAGAGGGGAGAAGAAGAAGAGGTCGCCGACTCCGAGTGGGAAAATTGAACGTTGAAAGTTCGAACGAGTGGGGAAAAAATGGCGGCAAATAACTAGTCGCGTGACAATTTGTGTGGGCTCCACAGAAGCGCGTGATTGTCGGTAATTAGGTATCAGGTTAGGCTCGTTCCACGTTGATATTCTTCATTAAGTTACAAAACCATATAAATTACGTTCAGGCACGAAATCAGATACTTGGATTTTTTTTAACTATTATAAGTTTGCTCTCATCCAATATACTGAAAAACTACCCCATCCTTTCCTATAGTACCCAATTTTCTCTTTTTTTACATATTCGTTTCGAAATTCTAAGAAGCTTTATGAAAAAAATTAAATGATTTTTCAACATTAGTTCATTTAATTATGGGTACATTTTAGGAAGAAGAAAAAAATATATATATAAAATTTTCCAGGTATTATGATAAAGCTTTATACTCCTTTAGCTCTAAATATAGTTGATTGTTAACTACTCACCCAACATTTAATATATAATTTAATTGGATAGTTGACGTTGATCTTAAATATAAAATTTATTTTTTATTTTTATTAATTTTTTAATTATTTCTATTGATATTTTTTCAATAATAATTAAATAAATAATAATTAAAAAATATAGTTATATTATGAGAATATCAAGTTTTTGCCTTTTGCTTTCTTCTGCCACTAGCTTCAATCTATGGTTGCTTGAAGATTCAAAAATCGTATTATTAAATTACATATTGTGCGTTTTTATATGAAATAATAATGACTTTTTTTTTGTATTTTGACCAAACAATGAAAACTAAAGATACCCACATCTTTGTGCAGAATCAGTGGGGAATTTCAGGTTTTGAATGTTCAATGCCTTTACGCTTACTACTTGTCTAATGCAAGCCACTAGCACTAATAACGAGATAGAGATTAAATAGATCATCAAGATTATTTAAACTCTTCAACGATTTATTTATCTGTTTTGCAAAGTGAGTAGGGTTGTTTGATACTAGAAATTTAAAGAAAAAAAATTCAAGTTAAATTTAAAACAATTAAAGAAGTAGGGTTATAAATTTTTAATTAATTTTTTTACTCTTTTATCTTACGTCTTTTTATTAAAATTTTATAACCCTATTTTTTTAATTTTTTAAAACCCTGCTTACAAAAATTTTCCCTCCTTTCTCCTTCACTCCAAATCCCTCTCATTAGTAAAATGGATAAAAACTACCTAAGTGATGGTTCAAGACTTAAAATATGTCCATATTTAATTTAGTGTATATTTATATCTTAAATAAAATTATTTTTAATAAAAAGATATTTAACTGTTTCTAACTGTTCAAAATTAGATTCGGAGCGAATAGGTTACAACAAAAAAGAAAATAAAATGAATTGAAAATATCATATTAAACAAAGTCACAATAGCATGGACGATCCTAATCATCTTCGTTGGTATTATTAATGAGTAGTAATAAACAAGATGAGAATCTCTTTACTTGTAACGGGCAACATCTTTGTATTTGTCTTTTAGCTTAAATATACAAAATTCTTAAACTTTGTGTTAATTATATATAATATTTTTAATTTTTAAAAATTTAAATTAAATACTGTAATATTTTATATTTTAATTAACAAGTCATCGCGATTAAAATTATTATTAAAGTTAATAATTTTTATCATATTATAATTTTTATATTTTTTATTTTATACCTTATTATTTACAAAATAATACTTGACAATTCACATATAACTTTAAGTAATTTATATTTTTTATTTAAATATAGTTAAATAAATATTTTAAATATATTTTAAGTATTTTATATTTTTTAAATATTTAAAAATTATTTTAAATTATATATCAAGTGTTATTTAAATATTTTATTTTAAGTGTTTTAAAAAATTTTAAATTATATGTCAAGTGCCAAACGTTATTTTTTAAATAAAATAATATATAATAAAAATATATAAAAATTATAGCATGATAAAAACTGTTAATTTTAATAGTAATTTTAATTGTAAGATTTTGATAATCAAAATATAAAATATTATAATTTTTAATTTAAAATTTAAAAAATATAGAGGTTATATACAACGGATTTAAAGTTTACGAGGATTTTACGTATTTTAGCCTTATTTATTTATTGGTATTGTTAATTAGTATTAATTCTTTTGAGTTGGATTTAAAAATAAAATAGAAAAATGGAGTTCAAAAATTTTAATTAATTTTTTCGTACTCTTTTATCTTTTATCTGCTCTTTATTAAAAAATATTCCCTCTAAATCACTCGTATCTAACTTACCTATACCTTTTTATCACAATAAAAAAAAAAAGAAAGAAAATTAAGCAAGGGGAAGCTTTCAAAGTTTGAAGAACTAATGATCTAGCCAGCAATAACATGACATGTTTAAAGCCAATGTAATTGAAAAAAACAACACTACTACAGATCCAAAACTAAGCATTCACATGTACCGTTCGCTTCAAGATGAGAAATATATATACTTTCCTTGCTATCCCTACAATTAGGTTACTTCCATGTGCCTTAAAGTAAGTATACGTATATTTGACAAAAGGCTAATTAATTAATTATACTCAAACCAAATTTGAGTTTCAATCATAAGCACAAAACAAAACCTTCTCTGGCTAGTCAATCATAAGCACAATATCTCATATCCCTTATATCCTTAAAGTTAAAGGGGTAAGTTATAAGTGAGATTGAATATATTAAATTTACATAAAAAAATTTATGACATTAAACTACAAAAATTATTGACATTACGAAGAGCTTTGTATATATAGTGTGTATCTGGATACAATCTAAATTAAGGTGTTAAAAGAGTTTTGTATTTAAATTTTAATTTAATTTTTTTTTAAAATAAATAGTCATATTTATCCAAAATAATTTATGAATCAAACCATGGTTTTGAATAAACTCCTAGGAATAACTTTTAAGATAGTAAAAGAGCTTATAGACTGCCAATTACTATTTTACTCCTATATTTTCTCACTCTTTCTCCTCTCTCCTCTCTTCCGTCGCGTGATCTTCTTCTCCATGCCGTCACAGCTGGTTTGCTCTATGTAGTCACAGTTGGTCTTCTCCGTCGCTATTGTCACCTGGCTTCACCATCACCGTCATCACTAGTGTTTGCTACAAGTTCTCTATCATCTTCTCCTTTGACTTATGGATCCGTGTCGTCTTCTCCTTCTCCATGGATATGTGTTGTCGTTGAGTTGTGCAACTGAAAAGATGAGATGAGAGAGATCTAACGTACTGGAAGAGAGAAGATGAACAGTATCATCTATTTTATTTTTTTATCTTATATATTATTTATAATTTATCAATCACAAAAATTATTATGATAATATCTATCTAAATATTTATTTATCTACAATCATTTTTTTATGAGCTCTTATCTAAAAGATATTTTTTAAAAGTGTCTAAAAGCTTTTTTTTTTCTTCTAAAAAGCTATTCAAACATGTCCATACGCACTTCATGAAAGATTCATAAATATTTTAGCATTCTAACTATAAAGATTAATAGATTGTAATGGATTGTGTCGAGAAATATTATAAAAATAGAAATATTTTATCAAATAATAAGAAAGACATATTGTTCTTTGCTTGTAAATTGAATGTGATAGATTTTATATTTCATTGACACTTTAAGACTGTCAGATTTCTTTTTTAAAATATTGGCCGAATCAGATTCGGTATATTTCTGAACTAATACAGAGGCAAAGTCAATTTATTATTGACGGCATATAGTTTTCCCAAGAGCTACCCATCTTTGTCTTAGCATCCAAATTTTAAAACCCAACAAAATAATAATAATTCCCAGATTGACACGTTATAACTTAATTTATTTCCTCAAAAATTCATTATTAATTACAAGAAAAACTCACTTAAACTACTTAGTACACTTGAGAAATTAAAAAGAAAGTTTTTCTTTTCGGTAATAAAGAGCACATGGACAAGAAGGAAAATCAGAAAATGACCTAATATTGACTATTTAAGGCTTCAATGGAGAAAGAAAGGGACCCTAATAAATCACATTTTAAAGCCTTTAGCAAGTTGAGTTTTCATTATTCCAGATAGACAATCATTTTTCTCAGACTTCATGAGAGTAATTAAATAATAACATCAAAATGTCCATTAAATTTAATGGATCAGCGGCTTAATAATTATTAGGAAAACTTGCATTAAAAATTTTTAAATTATATATAAATCATCTCAAGAACAAAAAATTACTTAAAAATTAAGAGTTCAGTATAAATCTTTACCTAAGTTATAATCTTAAACAATTATTATAGAAAAATATCCAATTTTTTAATACTCGTATGTTCTCAAAATTTGATTGTAAAGTTACTTTCAAGAATAATTATAATTGATGTAACGTGAATTTCTAATTATTATTATTTCTATAAAAGTTGTCTACTTTTTAATTTGATGGTCCAAAATAAGTATTTTTACTTAATCCGTCAATAATCTTTATACTTGTTAAAGTTATAGAAGTAATTTTTTATTTAGTCTTATAATCTTATTAAAAGGCAAAAATAATGTATATATGTATATATTTCTATACTGGTGGCCATTATGCTTCACCTCTATGCCTATTCCATCATTAATATGTTTATTTTATTTTTCCTCTCTCCACTTTCTCATTGTCTCAATACGAATTTGTAATTTCTTATATATTCCTCTGGTCATATTTATAGGGCACAAAAATATTTATTTTAGTCCTATTTATAAGGAAGAAAGAGAAAATTTTTATATAAATATAAATTTTTACCCTTTATTTATAATATATATTAAATAAGAATAAAATTAAAAAATTATTAAATTTTATGATATAGTTAATGAGGTTTAAGATTTTTATTGATCTGTCTGAAATATGCTAAAAATAACTTATAAATTAGCAAAATTTTATTTAGATAAACATATTCACAGGTCAAAAGCTGTATATCATGCTATGAAAAAAAGTAAAATTATAAAGGGGAGTGACAATTGAATGTGAACACATCAATTTACTTATAACTAGATTCTTGACAAAAAAAAATCTTAAAATGAATTAAAATATAAATGTAGACCATTACAAATTCGGAAAATTTAATTGTAAATGAGATTTTTTTTTTTAAATATAACTCAATTTTCAGCTATAATTTTATTTTTAACCGTTTGAATCTATATTTAAAAATTCATTTTTCTAAATTTTTGAGATCTAATTGTCATTAAATTTATATTTTGGGACCTAAGCATCATTCTCCAAAAATGCTAAAGGAATATATATATATATATATATATATATATATACACACACATATTAATTATGAGAGCAGATATTTTTTAAGAAAATAATATATTGATTTATAATCTGCTTTTCAGTTGGATAAAAAGAAAGAAAGAAAAATAAAAATAAAACATGGAATGTTTAATTTAGTTGTGTAACATTGACTATTCGTCGTGACATTCCGTATACTGAGTGTGGTGTGTTTAATTTTCTGCTTTCTTCCCTAACCCAACGCGACGCCCACACCTTCCTTCGTACTTCTCTTGCCATCTCTGAATCTGGACGCCTTATATAAGCCTCCACTTCTTCCCCGTTATAAATCCAACGGCCATTCCCTCAATCGATCTCCACAATAATCAAACTTCGAAATCCTTTTAGCTGGAGATCCTCTCTCTAAGAAATCTCCCGCTTCTCTCTTCTCTGTTACTGCTTACCTCCTTCCTCTTCGATTTCTGCTTCCTCCATTGCTTTCACGTCACTGTCTGCCTTATCTCCGAGAGGTACTTGATTCCTGGCTTCACGAGCTTTGTTCTTCGATTCAACGTGTTTTTCTTGTGATCTCGTCGTATTTAGCAAGTTTTTATGTGTTTTGAGGATTTTGTTTTTTGATGGTGTGATGCTTCCGGATTTCTTGGTTGTGGTTTATGGATCCGTGTTAGAATTCAGTTTGGGAGTTGCTTTTTCCATAAGTCATTCCCGAGCTGAGAATCACGACAATTTGATGGTTTTGAGCTCTCACCTTTCAAATCTACTGTTGTTCTTAACTATACATAGGATTACTGGATCTGATGGGGATCGTGCTGTTCCGCTTTGATTTCATGGCTTCTCTTTTACTTTTTCATTTTTAATTAACTTTAAACTAGTAAGATTCAGCTATTGTTAGGATGCTCTATTTGAACTACATATTGCAGTGAATGATAATTCAGTATCAAATGGTCATGACCTGGTGCTTGTGGCCTCGTACTATTTCTCTCCATCTCCCCCTCTCTTGATCCAAAAGAATGGAACGTGTAGCTTATTGTAATAATGCCTGAGTCAATTTTTTTGGTGCCAATAATTAGCGTATTGTTTCGTCTAACCTCTGGATGGAGATAGCAGTCAGGGATGGCGGATCAGATTTCATATACTTCTCGTACTCTTTTTTTTCCGTTTTTTCTTTTAACGTTCCAGCCTCCTTGAATGAGACAAAAACACACATGATCCATTGGGTCGTTGTAGTTTATTTGCCTCAAACTACGCTTTAATTTTGTACAGGACTTATTGCTTAATTTTACATTTTCTTAACTAATATTTAAATTTAGACATGGCTATTTTGCAGCGGATCGGTGAGAGAATATTACTATTTGAATTATCAGCTCTAATATGTTCTTGTCCATACAGATAAGACCATCGGAATTAAAGCTTGGGGATTAACCTTGCATGAAGACAGACGAGTGAAGAATTCACATTACATATTAGAATCTCTAGTCCATGATGTCTTCTGCAAGCAAGGGCGAAAGGAAGGCTGCCCTTGATGCAGCGTCATGGTTGTTCAATGTGGTCACATCTGTAGGAATAATCATGGTGAATAAAGCCTTGATGGCTAAATATGGTTTTACTTTTGGTATGTTCCTGTCTTAACTCTTTCCATTTTTAATTCCACTTTTGAATCTTTGATGGCTAAATATGGTTTTACTTTTGGTATGTTCCTGTCTTAACTCTTTCCATTTTTAATTCCACTTTTGAATCGTTGATGGAACATGGCCGCACTTACATGTTGCATGATTCTTATCAATGTGTTTTATGGATAAAATATCAATTCTATGCTTCTTTCTGGAATAATACCATATAATAGGCAATGCTGGTTTTGAGTTTGAATTTCACCTTTGTCTTAGCAATTAACCTCTTTAATATGGTTAAGCTTTAGGCTCCCAGACTTGCTTGACACTTGTGAGTGACATGCTGTTGTGCTATTTCCTAACCATGCAAACCACTTAAATGGAATTAGGAATGTGATGCAGCATGGAAATGGACATAGAAGTAGAGAGATCATGAAAGATGGATGGCAAACTATGCTTAGACTTTAGAGAGCTTATTCCTCAATTTGATTTCACCCTTTCTGTGCAATGAAATTACTGCTTCAAGTTAAAATGAATTGATGTGTCTAGCCTTGAATCCCTGTGTCCAATGCAATTCTTTTTTCTCAATAATCTAGAATAAGCATGCAATATTTCTTAATGGTAGTTGAACTGAGGACAATATATGAATAATGCTAGTAAACAACAATGCTGCTTATGTGAAAGAGAGAAACCAGCGTAAAGCTGAACCAAACGTTAATGGTTTATGCTTTCAGTTTTCACATTGATGTGCACTGCTGAGAAATCTGTGTTTATCATATTTTGTGTGGCTTGTGGACAAAGAATAAGTAAAGTTTATATAAAATTTTGTTTGATGTGAGATCCATGTAAAAGTTTTTACTGGGAAATCCATACTAAAGCAATGATTCATTTGTATGGTTTTGCTTTTAGAGATTGCGAAGGACAAAAATATCACACACACATATAAAACAAGAACAAGAGGCATAAATTGCAGCAAGAAAAGAGATTGATGATTAAAAAAAATCTCTTCTTTGAAGTGTGAATCATGCAACTGATGAATGACAACAAATTGATTATAAGTTCTTGACTTCAGCACCATTCCTAATGTATAACATTTTATGCAATGCTATTTTGCAGCTACTACATTAACTGGCCTGCATTTTGCCATGACAACTTTGTTGACGACCTTTCTTAAGTGGCTGGGATATATCCAGACCTCTAGTCTTCCATTACCCGATCTTATCAAATTCGTTTTATTTGCAAATTTCTCCATTGTTGGAATGAATGTGAGTTTGATGTGGAACTCAGTTGGATTCTATCAGGTAACTTGGTTGAACTATAAGTTTTTGTACTCTAACAGATCTCAGAAGTTAAAATATTTATTGCCTTTTGATTGAAATGTTCAGATCGCTAAGTTGAGTATGATTCCAGTATCTTGTTTTCTGGAAGTTGTCTTGGACAATGTGCGGTATTCAAGGGACACAAAGCTTAGCATTATGTTGGTTCTCCTTGGTGTTGCTGTTTGTACAGTCACTGATGTAAGCGTCAATGCTAAGGGGTTTATAGCCGCTGTAGTGGCAGTTTGGAGCACCGCACTGCAGCAGTATGTAAGTAACACTTAATTGATCCAAGAATCATACTAGACAGATGTATTGGATCAAAATGAATTCTTGTTTATAGAGTTGGCGAATGCAAAATTATTGGTTCGTGTGGATCTTTGACATGCATGTTCATAACCATATTTTGAAACTTAAATTAGAATTTATTTAGTATATTATTGATTTAAAACTGAAGAAATTGAAAGCATGAACCATTTTATCCTTTTAAATAAGGGAAACCACATATAACCCCTTAAACTATAACTTATTTTTAACATTGATACGCGAATGTTAAAATGTAACAGTTAGCCCACTAAACTATTGCAAATAGTAAAAACGTCATTTATTAGTTAGAACTAGATTTTAAATACCTCAATCATCACCCAATGCTTCATTTCTTCATCATTCTCAAATTCCCCACTACACTGAAAGTATAACCTGACAATTGCTTTTAAAAACAAGTTCTAATTAATGTGCATTTATATTTTTTAGTGATTATTCAGGGAAGTAAAGTTTTACATTTTAAAATTTGTATACCAAAGTTGTAACCAAGTTTAAAAGATCTATACCAATTTTCTTCTTCAACACATGGGTTTTGACTAGAAAGGGCTCCCAGATGCAATTTCTATGTAGCCTGTAGCTCATTGCACGAGTAACTTCATCATTCATTTGTTATCATCATCTAGATTGCATGAAGCTGACATTTTACATTATGTTCTTTTGCAGTATGTACATTTTCTTCAGAGGAAGTATTCTCTTGGATCGTTTAACTTGTTGGGCCATACTGCCCCAGCACAAGCAGCAAGTCTGCTGTTAACAGGTCCCTTTGTGGACTACTGGTTGACAAATAAACGAGTTGATGCTTTCAACTTTGGTCTGGCATCCACTGTAAGTTTTCCTCGCTTTTCCTTTTTCGTTAACATTGTTATATGGGGTTAATAAAAATGTGCCTAATCCATTTAGATTTGTATACCCTGAATTATTTTCTATGAAGTTTCATACAAGTTTTCTTTGTTTTCACTGCTATTTTGTTAGCTATAAACACTTTCACAACCAATTCCTTTGTACTTTTGGCCCCGTCTTTTGAAGCATCATTTGAAGTTTTATGTCTTTGTCCCCTGATGTTTGAACTGTTCGGGTGTCTGCAGTTCTTCATCATTCTATCGTGCTGTATCGCAGTAGGGACAAACCTGAGCCAGTTCATCTGCATCGGCCGATTCACGGCCGTGACATTCCAAGTCCTTGGCCACATGAAAACCATTCTGGTCCTCATCTTGGGGTTCCTTCTGTTTGGTAAGGAGGGTCTGAATCTTCAAGTAGTTCTAGGCATGATCGTTGCAATACTGGGAATGGTCTGGTATGGCAATGCTTCTTCTAAGCCTGGAGGCAAGGAACGTCGTAGCTTATCAATTCCCACCACCAAATCAGCAGATTATAGTGCAGTACCTGTTTCATCTGAATCCGATGAAAAGGTATAATAGTTTATCAGCTAGCAACAGGTCAAAGACAAGGGGATTCAACTTTGGATCAGCTGATTCAGTTTCATAGGAGTCCCTCCATTATTATTTATTTATAGATACTAAATCTAATTTTATTTGTTGTATTTTTTTTTCCTAAATGTGTTGCTGAGTCGAGTGACGTATCTATAGTGTGCAACTCTCTGTGAAAGAATGAAGGAAAAGAGAAATGAGTAGCCTCCATTATCTTCCATTCTTTTTCCTGCACCAAAATATGTTACACCAGTTTTTTCCTTTTTAATAAAAGTTTTCCTTTATTCAAATTTCAAACAGGTTTCTTCAAACAACTTCCGCTCAAGGTGGGGTCAAAAGACGACTTTGTATCTAAAAAAAACAAGGCCACATGGACATCATGGAAAGATCTGCCTTTTTTAAACTCATCAAAGCCCATTCCAAAATATGGATCCGGCATTGGAAGCTGTGGCCCCGTTCCTTTCATCTTGGGCTGAATGATTTTTTTTTTAACAAACACACCACCAGCTGTTATAAAAAACAGTGATTTAAATCAACCAGAATTTGTATAGATAGTAAAGAATGTGTTCATATTCTATAAGAATGTGAGTTCGATTCTTACTATCATCGTGAGGATTCTTTTAATAAATAATCTCGTAAATTTCTTATAAATATTCTATAAAGTGTCGAATTTACCTAAATTTAAAAAAAAAAAAGTTAATATCAACTTTAGTCTTACCCCTTGGCTTCATTTTAATTTTAATTTTTTAAATTTAAAATTAACAGTTTTGATTGATCTCTTCAATTTAGTCTGTTACAAACTGTTAGTCCTTAGACAAAGACTTGTAGTTAGGTTAACAGTATTAAATATGATGATGTGGCACTAACAGTTAATTATGCCATATTATGGCATGCTGACCGGCAAGCTGCCGTAGAGAAAAACTTTTGTGTTATGACCTGGGCATGTGAATTTTTTTAAAAAGAAAGAAACATAACTTAAAAACATGAGAGGACAGAACGCCCCTGGGTTGCGCCGGCGAAGTGTGAGCTCGCCATCACCACAGCAATCCAACTTTCCGGCGATAAACGAAAGCGATTGAGATTCGAACAATCCAGAGTCGCGCCGCATGGAGAGAGCGCAAGAAATCCAGAGAGAGTAAGATTCAAGAAATCAAGAGTATCTCCGAATTTCCACTGGTTCTGTAATATTTTGTTCCGAATCAGATTTTTGTGATTCTTAAGGTGAGAATCGCTGAAATTATTATACTGGTGTTGTTTTCCTCATTAGTACATTGAGTTTCTCATAAAGTGTTTGTGCTTTGAGGCTCCTTTGTGATGTTCAGAGAAAACTCAGGAAGGAAAAGGAGCCTCTTAGAATAGTTTTAATGATTTTCTTTTCTTAGATTAGTTTTAATGAGACAATGATAAAAACCAAAAGGACTTGAAGTTTCATTCACCCCATGGCTAGAAAAAGATAAGTTTGATAGAGCCAAACTCAAAACCGTGAAGGACCAGTAGCAAAAAAATAAACTGGAGATATATCAAAACTCAGAAAAAGAAGCAAAATTCCGGAAGAGGATTGAAAAACTGGAGATTAGACGCGGGAGCAGAAAAACTATGGGAAAGATTGCAAGTAGGGTTAGAGAGGCTGCCGTCTCTTTTTGAAATTCTGTGCGGATACTGGTTATGCAGTTCTCTCCCTTCAGCGTTAAATGGAAAACCACGACGTTTTGGGTCTGATGTGGCAAGCCGCAAGCACAATGGAATTCCTAATTTGCGGCGGGACTGCAGATTCGACCAAGGGTCGCCGTATTTTTCTTTCTCCCCTTTTTAAGAAAAAATAATAATTTGTTTTTTCTTTTTATTATGAAGAACAGGACAAGAAACAAGAAGGTTCTTCTCCTCCATAGCAGATCTGAAGTCGAAGTGCCGTCCACCTTCGCCGTCGCAGGTCTGAAGAGGGAGAAGGAGAAGACAAAGAATGTAGTCATCCTCCGTGAAGATCAACAAGTCGCCGTGGTGAACTTCTCGATGTCCATCTTCCGTCGTTATCACGAGTATGAACGAGCACGGCCCTCGTCTGACCCTCACCTGACCTCTCAGACCTTCGCCGGATCTCCCCAAACGTTTCCAAATGCCGTCTGAACCTCTCCATTTACGATGCGTTTTAAGCTTCTGATTCTTTTTTTTTTTTATTTCACCACTTACCTAGACATACTTCTATTTCCACATCAGCTTGCTCAATCTCACGCCACATCAGCATCATTGACGGTATTAAGTGCTACATGATCATATTCAACACCTTTAACACAACTTCACGTCCTTTTTAAAGTATAGGAACTATCTACAGAGTAAACTCCTTAGAGATGAAAACCTCATGTTTCAAATTTCATATATTAAAATTAACATAAAAACAAAATATAAGGACTAAAGTCGATATTGACCTAAAAAAAATTTAACTAACGGGTGCTAAATTTAATATAAAAGGTTAATTTCTCATAATATGATAAATTAAAGTTAAAATATTTATTAAAAGGAGTGTCTATATTTAATAATTATTAATACCTTAAATATAACTATCTTTAATAAAAAGATATATGTATATAATAAAAAAAATTTACTATAGATTGGGTTAAATAGAAAAAAAAATCTATATTTAATATTTAATATTAAAATTATCGCTAAGAGAAAGATATTTTTGCATTGGGGACAAAGCCAAAAAGGCACACAGAGGAGAAAACAGATTCACACAAGACAAATCTCCTTCTTGCCTACGTTGAGCTGGGGTAGAATACGAGCCACCTGGGAATGAAGAATCAGACAAACCATTTGGGCTGATAAAGTGTAAGCTGTAAGCCGGGCTAAACAACTATGCTTGTAAGATTATACCAAAAAAAAAACTATGCTTGTAAGAGTTTCTCTACCTTACAACACTTAATTTTTTTTTAAAACTTTTGTAACAAAAAAAAAACACCAAATACCTTACCCGCATCAACATGTTACATCATATCATAATCGTAATCATATTATAGCTAAGTGCGCGTCGCGGATCGGATCTATATGTAGTTTGAGTAAAATTTTGATAAATCGGATGGATAATAAAAAAAAATATATATTATATTCTCAAAGACATATGACAACGTTTCTTTTGAGGTCCAAAACCTGTCTCCATTTGCCTAACACTGCCGAAACCAATCTCTTCCAACCGCTTCCCCTTTTTATGCCCACTTTGAGATATATATATGTGTGTGTGTGTGTTAATTTAATATATTATTTTAAAAAATATTGAATATTTATTTTGAATCTTAAAAAATTTGTTGGTAAAAAAAACTAATATATTTTCATACACAAAAAATACTACTAGTACTCTAAACATTCCATATATAGAAAATATTAACAATCAAATTTATGTTATTATATCTAATAAAAAATTTAAATGGAGATTTTTTATCCATATTTTTGTTATATTTGGACCATGAACAGGCAATTACAAGAAGTTGCAATAGGAGTAGCTACAGTGGAAGTAAATGAGTAAAGAAAGGGTTAGGTGAAGTTGAAGGTAACGTAATGAGGTGAATAATGGAAGTGGCTTTTCCTTCGTGGGAGTTTGTGGCCAAGATTTCCGCTCAATTTATCAAAATTTTACCTTAACTACATCTAGATCTGACTCGTGTCGGTGAGACTTTCAATAAAATTTTTTTACATATATTAAAACTCGAATTCGATATTTCATTTAAATGATATCGAGTTATTTACTACTCGAATTAACTCTATTGGTATTTACGGCGAAGATTCAGTCCGTGCGTGATGGTCCCAACAACAAGCATATGCGTATTTAAGCTCAACACTCACTACACTTAAAGCCACACACACCAGAAACCTCAAGTTTCATATTCTCTCTCACACACACAGTGAAAATTAGGTTTGTTTTCTTTGACATTTAAGGCCTCGCTCTTCTGCTGCAGCACGCCAGCCCCTGGTTGATTCTTTTGCGCCCATCTCTCACGTCAACTACGTACGTAGATGCAAATATATCGTACTAACCAACAAAAGTATATGCCAATATAAAGAATAGGCTCTTATACGTGACTTCAATTCCGGTTAGTATTATAAAGAGGAGGTGATCTCATACAATTTTTATAATTTTTTTTAAAATTTTAAGATTATACTTTAATTTTAGCGAGAGATTGAAATTGAATCTACCTAAATTTTTTTATATAAAAAAAACTAACAAAAATATATTAAGTTAATAAATATTTAATTTATAACTTATAAAATCGTTAGTTTAAATTGTGTAATCGATGCAATAATTTTATTAGTAGATAATATATAAATATTTTTTAAATTTAGAGATATACTTTAATTAGAATGAGCCATTGGGATCTCATTAAAAAAAATTTACCAAAAAAAAAAATATGTTGTGATCATATAGATCTAGTTATATAATTTCATAAATTAACATTCTTAGTCATATATGGCATGATTATTTTGCGTGTTACACAAGTGCGTTACTCATTGCCATGACAAATCAATCTGATAATCTACAAGCGTGGATACACTAACGTAACAAATTATAATTAGAGAAACTTAATTTTTTTATACAAAAAATAATCTTTGAATGTTTATAGTTTTAACTCATATAGTTTTAACTTATTAAAATTTTGATCCTTAGACTTCATAAAACATAATTTTTAAAAAAATATATATACAAATTATTATTTTAAATAATTAAAAAAATAGAAACTAATTAAATTACGTCAAATCAAAATTCGCAGTCACAATCAAGTTAATACATTTGTTTGTTATTTAACTTTTTATCTCATTCTTGTAATAAAAAAATGTTCAAGTTAGCCCTTGTTAAAATGTCTTCGTGTCTGTTAAATTTCATTGACATGATTAATATATATTGTCTCGATATTTTGAAAATGTATTATTCACAGAAATAAAAAAATGAATGATAAATTATAATAATCTCATATAGATCATATACGACAAAATATACATAAAAATAAAATATATTATTTTTCAAAACATAAATGTGGATCAATAAATCAAACATAATGACCTAATCATGACTTGAGTTTGTCCTTGCATATTAAATTTAGCACATAGGGCTGTCTACAATGGTAAGGATTTCAATTGAACTGAGATTTCTAAAAGATTCTGAGGCATAAAAAAAGGTTTGAAAATTTAGATAAAAAAATTCAGATAATTCGGCTTTTGATTTTTTTTGTTTCCCAAAAGTTAGTTAGGTTTGAATACAGCAGCTATGGGTCCCACTTTATTGAATTCAATCTTTTCTCCAAGAATAACAAAGCCTCCTACGCCTCCCCTAACTTTTCGGTGGTAAAATAGAAAATTAGAAATTATATATATTATTACTCTATTAATTTATAATTTATATTTAATATAAAAACTTTGACAAAAAAAAACTTTAAGTCACTTATTGTAGTTAACTTCTAGTAGAAGTGAATTTAAATGGCCTCATATTTTAAATAAATTAGATTTTGAATAATTCAGGTAAAAAAAATTATTGGTCACATACTTTGCACGGAGTGGCATTTTATGATTTGGCTCGATACCAAATAATCTGATAAAATCAATGAAAAAAATATAACGGAAAATAATTTCATTTATTAAAATATTTTCATCGAAAATTCAATGTTTATAAAAAGGATGCAACAAATAAAAAATATAATATATAAACGAGCCGAGAGCCAGGTGGACCATTTTATTTTCTATAGGCTAATCTAGTCTGATGGGGCCTAATATACTTAACCCCAACCATTTTTACTAAATTGTCCCCTAAAATTGAACACCTTAATAATTACTCTCTCTCCTGTTGAAGTTTATAGATTTGTATTGACAAAAGCTCTTTTTAACACACACAATTAATAGAAATGCCTTAAAATATTTATAAATTTAATAAATAAAATAAACTAAATATTATATTTAAAATTAAAATAAATTTTAATTAATTATTATATTTAAGATCGGATTAAATAGGAGTTGAAAAAGGGAGGGTTATTCTCAGAGGATCACAGCGTTCGTGCGCGTGGCACTGATATTATGCTTTTGGTTATTTGAGGCAAAGAAAGACCAAAAAGAGGGTGAGACCCACCAAGGCTTCTTCTTTTTTTCCCCTTCTCTTTGCTTTATTTCACAACTCTCGTCAAACCAAAATACCATAATCAAACATCTTTCATTGACTCTTTCATCTAAATTACCCACACATGCACGCCCTCCCTTGTTCCCCCTCATATTGTGCGTGTGTGTATACATATAAATATATATATAAATTAATTTTTTAATTATTAAATCTTTAACTCATTTATAACTTAATTTATCAAATTATGACTCAGTATGATTTAATTTTTTAATTTTTGACTAGAAAGCTAATAAATTTTAGAAGTAAAAGGAGAGGATAACAGTTAAATATTAAAAGGTAAATGTGTATATAATATTTTAAATTAATTTTAGAGGTGTAATTAACACCCTAAAATATCTAAATTGTTATAATTTTGCCCTTTCGCTAAAAAAATATAATTTTTTATTTAATACATGTCACATAAAATTTTTATTTTGACATATTATTGTTTAAAATGTCACATATATAATACTATTTTAATAAATTATACTAAATAAATTATATAATTTTTTAATATTTACATATAAATTATATATAATATCAATTTTAGAATTTATTTAGTATTATTTTTTAAATAATATGACACATTTCACTTTTTAAATAATTGTTAGAAAGTTGAATTAGTTAGGTAGTTAGTGTTAATCACTAATATCTAGATGACCCTAAAACTCTATATAAAGGGCTCTAGTATATAGGTTTGTGTGTGAGATTATGTAATCTTCACCATAGTGAAGGAGAGGGTAACTTGGGTCTCTCCTCAAAGTCCCCAAGTGGGGTTGGTTTATCTCCCTCAAGTGAGGGTAGATTAGTGTGTAAACCCAAGTGGGTTACCATGATTGTATGAGCATGTAGCTCATGAATAATACATATGATTCTTCATCTTTCTTCTCCTTATTTCTCTCTAATAAAGTTAACATGGTATCAAAGCAGTCATTCTTGGGACAGAAATATTGAAGCCTTGAGTCGATGTCTTTTCAATACTTCTTTCATTTTTTTTTAAGAAGACTCGGCAGCATCATTCTTGAAATCTTTCAATAGAAATGTTCTTAAATGGATTCTTTGTGTATAGTTCGCTTTCTTTCTATTCGGTTCACAATATGCAGATCTTTGTGAAAACCTTGACCGGCAAGACAATCACCCTCAAGGTGGAAAGCTCGGATACTATAGACAACGTGAAGGCGAAGATCCAAGATAAGGAAGGTTTCCCCCAGACCAGCAGAGGCTCATCTTTGCTGATCTTTGTCAAAACCTTGACGGACTTCATGAAGAAAGTAGCAAAGCTTGATCTTGATCTGACTGTGGAAGAGAGGAACCTCCTCTCAGTAGGATATAAAAATGTCATTGGTTCATGACGAGCCTCATGGCGCATCATGTCTTCAATTGAACAGAAGGAAGAGTCTAAGGGAAACGAGCAAAAATGTTAAACTGATCAAGAGTTATCGCCAAATGGTTGAGGAGGAACTATTCAAGATTTGTAGTGACATGTTTACAATCATTGATGAGCATCTGGTTTCCTCTGCCGCATCAGGAGAAGCCACTGTTTTCTACTACAAGATGAAGGGTGATTATTATCGGTATCTTGATGAGTTCAAGACTGACCAAGAAAAGAAAGATGCAGCTGATCAGTCAATGAAAGCATATGAGGCTGCCTCAGACACTGCAAACAAAGATCTTCGATCAACACACCCAATCCGTCTCAGACTTGCACTCAACTTCTCTGTCTTCCATTATGAGATCATGAATTCTCCTGGAAGGGCCTGTCAATTGGCCAAGCAAGCCTTTGATGAGGCAATTGCGGATTTAGACAGCCTGAGTGAAGAGTCATACAAAGACAACACTTTGATCATGCAGTTGTTGAGAGACAACCTGACTCTTTGGACCTTTGATTTGCCTGAGGATGGAGGTGAAGATAGCAGCAAACCTGAAGAGTCCAAACCTGCTAAACCTAAGAAAGGTAACCGATGGAATCAATCAGGAAATTTTGGTGCCACTAAGGAAAGTGTTGGAATTGCCAGAAGTTTATATTGGCGCAGATCAATGGGGCTCAATCCCATACTATAGGGTGGCTTCAGTGGCCATGAAATTCTACACAGAGAAATTCATGAAACACGACGAAGAAAGATTCAGCAACTACTTCTCAGATGTGAAATCAGGTCTGTGAGTAGGCCGTAAGTTCGCTGGCAATAGCAGTATAGGGGGTTGACTTTCGGCAGAAACTGGCACAGTAAGACCTGGCGATGATGTTGATGAAACCTGAACCACTTCAACATCCTATGGGAGGCTTGCACAGAACTAGATGAAGAAGTTATTGTTGGTCCAGACTGCAATAATTGACCTGGTGTTACCAGAGAAGGGGTTGTTGCTTCTGTACGAACGGAACTTGTTGTCCCAACATTGGCAGGTGTCAATTGGGATACAGTTTGGTATGGCAAGCTTGAACTTGAAACTACCATAGGTTTGTTGGAGATTGGTGGCACTATAGCATTTACATCTGGACTGGAAGCGACCAAAGGAGTCAATGATTGTAAGTTAGCCGCGAGTGTACCTGCGACAAGTGAAATAACAGGTGCCTTGTTTGGCACTGCTTCCCCATCAGATCATAACACTGTTATTAGATTATGAATCTGATGATGAAAAGGAAAAGGTGGCGTCAGTGGCAGAGCTTCAGTGGAATAGAATGGTGGATGACTTACTCAAGAAAGGTAAACTGAGAAACAGCTTGGCGATGTGTGATGTTTCAGGAAGCTTCTAGAGGTATTTAAAGAGAAGTAGACATTCAAGGACTGCAACAAGATCATGGTTGAAGAAGAAGAAAAATAGAGCAATGTTCAATGTTCAGTTTGTAAAATGAAAATGGTTTGGTTTAATTCACCTTATTCCTTTGTGTTGTGTTGGCAAGTTGAACACCTAGAGTTAAGGGGTGTCAACTTGAGCGGGGGTGTTAGAAAGTTGAATTAGTTAGGTGGTTAGTGTTAATCACTAATATCTAGATGACCCTAAAACTCTATATAAAGGGCTCTAGTATATAGGTTTGTGTGTGAGATTATATAATCTTCACCATAGTGAAGGAGAGGGTAACTTGGGTCTCTCCTCAAAGTCCCCAAGTGGGGTTGGTTTATCTCCCTCAAGTGAGGGTAGATTAGTGTGTAAACCCAAGTGGGTTACCATGATTGTATGAGCATGTAGCTCATGAATAATACATATGATTCTTCATCTTTCTTCTCCTTATTTCTTTCTAATAAAGTTAACAATAATAATATGTTAAAATAAAAATACTAAATGAGATAGATCGGACATATCTATGTTAGTGAAAAGGTAAAATTGTACAAATTTAAATATTTTATAGTGTTGATTGTACTTTCAAAATTAGTTTAAGATATTAATTATACTCTTAAATATTTTACGGTGCTAATTACTTATCTAAAATTAGTTTAAAGTTTTACATGTACATTTACCCAATATTAAAAGAGATAATTAATGACATTTAGATTTTCTGATAATTTTTTTTTCTAAAATTGAGATACATATGGTAATTCAAATGATTATAAATAAAATATTTAAACTTAAAATATAACTCTCAATTTATAATTAAAATTATGTTTATAACTGTTTGAATATGGGAGAGTACTTATGAAAACTTAACTGCTATTAAGGGTTAACTCCTTCGTGTGGGGTTAAATGTCATAAAGGCGGGTGTTTGCTTCGGAACTTAATGAACCAAAAGGTGGGTCCCGCGTCATTAGAATGAAGTAGGGCCCATAGAGGCTTAAATAATTTGTTGCACGTGTGGTGTCCTCTCATTCACTATCCTAATTGCTTGTCATCCAATTCTACTAATTTCAACCTACCTCTCTTCCCTCACCTCTTATTTGCTCTCCAACATTTACCACAAAATAATAATAATATATACTCCCCTTATTATTAAGCACCGAACTAAAAAATTATTTGGTCCTTTTTATAAAATACCTACTAATTTTACTGTACATTAAATATTTTTCCTTCTCCACATGCCTATATTTAATTAGGGCAGTGTGTAAGAGAATATAAATTAATATGATGTTAAATTTTAGAAAAAATTATATTTAAATCTCATATAATAAATATAATTATAGATAAGTCACAAATAATAATCAAATGGCTGTAAAGTTCTATGAAATTTGTGATTAATTTTTTGGAAATTATGAAACGAGAAAATTACCTTTAAAAAAATTATCAATTATTATTTTTTGTCCTATAATTATTATTCCTTCATCCGATAGTTATTATTTTTCTTACTTAAGCTATTATTTTAATTTTTTTACTTGAGTTATTATTTTTAAAAAAATTATATTTAAGTCCCGTATAAGAAATTTAATTATAAGAATTTTCTGAGAAACTATCAAATTACTATAAAATCTCACAAGAATTAAGATTAATTTTTTTAAATTATAAAATGACAGAAACATCCTTTAAAAAATATTCCAGTTGTTATTTTTTTCCTAATTGTTATTCCTTCTCACTAGAGTTATCATTTACATTACTTGATTTGCTATTTTTTTTATTGTTTGAGTTATATTTTTTTCTATAGAGTTGTTATTCATATTGCTTGAAGCAGTTTCGTCAATTGTAATTCATATTGTCATTCATTTCGCAATTAAAAAATAATAATTATAAGTCCCATGGGACTTTTACAATAATTTAATAATTTTTTAAGACTATTTTATAATTAGATTCTTTGTATGTGATTTGAATATAATTTTTTTATTTTTTTTATAGAGTTATCATTTATATTGCTCGAGTGATTTTATCGTGATAGTTTCATTATTTTATAATTTAAAAAAAATAATTATGTATCCTATGAGATTTCATTATTTTTTAGAATTTATCTTTTTGTATGAGATTTAAATATAATTTTTTTTTAAATTTTATTATAGCCAATAAAAAATATTAAAAATAACTTAAATTTTATGATAAATTTAATATTTTTAAAATTTTTGATTGGTATGTATAAATTAGTCGGAAGTGAGATGGAGTTGTATATATATATATATATAAACTCACTGTAAGCCCGTGGGGTGACGGAGCTACAGTGACAGCGACAGTGCGAAGGGGTCGATGGCGGTGGATACACACTCCGTCTTATTGGGCCACGTCATCGCTCAGGACACCAGCACGCGTTCATAGCAGCTTCAGGTCCCTCTTCTATTTATTCGTTGTCTTCATTATTACTAGATCTTTCCCTCCTTTTTCCACGTGTGCATTTTTAAAAATATACAACGACATTAGAATAAGTCTTGCCTTATTAGAGATGAGATTGATTAAATTAATGACACCCCGTTGTGTCTAATCACAATTTACAACCATGATTTGAAATCTATTAAAAATATAAGCCAAAAAACATCAAAATTCAAAATACGCCTACCATTAAGTCTAAGTCAGGGTGTGATAACCTAGATGATTCAAGGCATAGAGTACATATATTATTAAATTTTAAATTATCTTATAATAATATAGAAGGTATCACATTTTTTAATAATTATCAATAATATAATAATTTATTATTTTATATTTTATATCCATTCTATTATTAGTGATGCCTGATAAAAAAGATAAAACTCTTATAAAAAAAACTTAAGCGCGTTTAAATTTTATTTATTAAAAATATTATTATGATTTAAGAATCATATGCATATTTTATTTTATTATTAATTAACGCGTTATTCACCATTTCTTTTTCATTTTCTGCCTCACTTTTTTACATGAGATTTCTTTCAAAAACCTTAAGGAGAACTTTGGCTCCATTCTCATTTTTCAGTGCCACCGTCGATCTCTCGGTCCCACGCAGTAATAATCTTGAATGGGCCGCGCCCAGAAAAAACAAAACAAGAATAACGAGAGAGCGAAAAAGACTCTAAAAACTATAATTATAATATTTTTTTAATATTTACCACATTTTATTATTTATTCAGATCTTGAAAAGTGTGCCGACCTGTTTTAAGGAAAAAATAAACATACATTTAATAAAATATAATAGTTCATAACAAATAAAAGAGTGTATTATAACACTCTAATTTTTATTATAAGTCATTTATAAAAAAATAATTTTAAATATAAGTTATATGTAAAATTATTAATTATTAATTTTAATTTTATCTCTATTTAATTTTCATTAAAAATAAAGAAAAATAAGAGGAAAGTGAGTGATTTATAAATTTATAATAGAAAGAAAATTTTAATAAAGAAAATAAATTTAAAAATTATTATCATATATAATACATTTGTTGTTATTGTGCATGTTTGGTTAAAAAAAACTATAGTTTTATAAGAATTTTTAGCCCAAACATTAATTTTAAAAAAATTTAAAATAAATAATTATATTTGTCTAAAAGGACTTTTGGATCAAATTATAGTTTAAAATTATGATTTTAAATAAGCTCCTGAAAATAGTTTCTGAAATAGGAAACATGCTTCTAAACTACCCAATTACTATTTCATTTATACTTTTTCTAACACTCTCTCCTATTATCTCTCGTATGCTGACAATAATCACTCATCATCTTATTATTACTGTCGTCGCTCACTCACGCGGCATTGCAGTCTTTAGCGACAAGAGGTGGAGATATGTCGGCTTCTCGTGACTGTGGAGGTGTCGATGATGCGATGGAGGTGGAGGTGATTGGAGGGGTCGTCATCAGTGTTGCTGTGAGAGCACAGTGGTCATCGGCTAACTCTAGAGGGTTGGCATGGGTAAAACTGATGATAATGATGAATAGTAATAGTAAAGGAAGGAGGTTAACAATAGGGGTGATGGAGATGCTAGAGTAGACAAAAAATAAGGAAGAGGGGGGAAAACTAAACAATACATTAAATTATGATAGTTTTATGTTAAGGACCTAAAAGTTTGTAACAAATAAATGAGATTTAATATGATATATTATTCCTTCCTCCCTTAAACACAAGGGTTAATTAATTGATGTGGTTTAACCTTAAATATTACTACTTAAACTTATTTGTACCCTCTCATTTATTTATTTTTACTTACGTTACCCTTATTCGTTTAAAAAAAGTTTACTCTCTTCATCTTCTACATTTAATACATTCATCAAAATAACATTTTTACATTATGATAATAAATAATCAATTTTATTAATCTCTACAAATTAGTTTGGCAAAATTTTATATTTACTATTAGATGAAGTATGTCTTTCAATTTTAAATATATGAGTTTATTTATTAATTTATATAAATTAATAAAATTGCGTAAGCTGATTATTTATAAAATATATGTGTGCACACGAAATTATAAAAAGAATTTTGGTTGCATTTGTATGATTCTATTTATAAGTATGACATATATGCATTTATTAATTTTTTATACCCATAATTATTAAATAGATAATCTACCAGATATTTATCGAGAACATTTCTAAAAATAAATTTAGTTATGGGTGTCCTCCAACTATTTTGAATTTGGAACCAATCTTTTTAACATTTAGCTTGCAAAATATTTTTATATTTCTTAACAAATATATTTATTGACATCCAAATTTATATTTTTTTTTACGAGGATAAGACTACTACTACTGAAATAACAATTTGCTGATATTAAATTTATAACCTACCATTCATTCATTGAGAATATTACTAAAAATAAATTTACATTTTTATCATGTTTATAATTTTTAACTAGTTTTAATCAAACTTTTTACTCTAGTAAATTATTTATTTATTTTTTTAATGAAAATTGGAAAAATATTATAAAAATATATTTTTGAAGTATTGAATGTAATTTATTTAGAGATAGATATTGAAAATAATATAATTTATTTATCTCTAGCCTTTCTCACATATAGTTATATATATATTCATCTTGTCTTTAGGATAATACCTAATTAATGTTTTTAGATAATAAAATTATATAATATATTTTTTAATATATCTAAATTAATTAATTAATTTATTTAATTATATTAATTATTTAAAAAAGTTAATTAATATAAAAATTATAAAGAGTGTTTGAAGAGATATAGTGACAGACTGACAGTCGCGTCAGCCTCTCTGCATGACACATGAGTGAAGTTCATTATTAGATTTGTTCACCGTACATTTTGGGCTTTTGCAAGAAATTATTTACTGCGACACGTGGCCTACGTTTTATTGGCAGATAAATGGAGTAAATAGTAGAGCGTAAATGTACAAATTAACGGTTCTTTATTTTTTATTTATATTTTTAATTTTTTTGTTGTCCCACGGGAGAAATTAACGGTTAGGCAAGGTAAGCAGAAATGCAGAATAATTGAATACGAATGGGAGCCACACAAACAAAAACCCTCTTGGATACGGCAAGGGAAGTAACGAATTGAATTTTTTAATTTAAAAATTAGACTAATATATATATTTAATCCTCTAAAAATTTTAATTTAATCTATTAAATTTGTAGAATATATTTTCAATCTTTTATATTAATATAGTTAGTTTCATTTATAAAAAATATTAATTTAATAAATTTATACGATGACTTTATAATTAAATATTAATATATTAATCTTAAATTTAATTGTGGAGTTTCTATTTAAATTTACCGAGTAATTATTCTTTGTTAATAAAACTAATAATGTTAATATTAAATGATTAAAATTATAATTTTATAAATTTAAATAACTAAATTAAAACTTAACTTAAAAAATGAATTAAAACTGAGAAATAATGTAATAAGGAGAAATTTTGGGACTGAGGTACATTAGGAGTGAGTGAAGGCAATAATTGAAAAACCTGGGGAGGGTGACAGATATGAAAGTGTGGCGGCCACATCCACTATCTAACAGAAGTTTTTAACACTGTTAGTCTCCATTTAACGATGGAAATTTGAAAAAGAAAAAATATTTAGGGACTTGATTGAAGATTGAGAAAAACTATAAGGACTCTCAGATCAATTTTGCCTAATAATAATGGAAGAAATAAGCTTTTGAGCGGATAATGAGGGAAAAAGTAAAACAAAAAAACTGTAAAATCTGATTACTGTTAGTACGTATATGCCTTCTTTTTCTCATTACTTGCCGCTTCACCCTGCCGCTGCCACCCTGTCTTCAGTTTCATATTCACACTCCCAGATTCTTATATTCACCCCACACCCCCAATAAACAAAATTCTTATTTTTTTTATTTATTTGTAGAATAATGTATTCTTATTTAAATATTATTTTTTAGAATTATATATAAATATTTTTATATTACTTTTATTAAATTATGCTATTATTTTAATTATAATTAGTTTGTTCTGGGGGAACCATTAAATTTTTAACTATTGAATTCACTAGTTTAATGATTGATGATGGGATATCATGATCTTTTCCATTAGAACTGGCGGTAACACGGGTAGGTTTCAGTTTTCATTTTTGGAGCGAGTCAAGAGATCGAGAGAAAGAAGAATAATCAATATTCTAAAAGTATTTTTAACAAAAATATAAAAAGAAAAATTGTTAAAAATTTATCTGTTGTAAAATTTAGTCCTCAATTGTTTCTATTTTATTTAAGGAGGTATAACTCTCTCTTAGCTGTATGAAATATATATCTTCAGTTTGGTTTTTTTAGATGATAATAAGTTTTATAATAGAAATTCTTTAATTTTATTAAAAGAAAAATAACCTTTAGAATAACAAAAGAGGCTGTAAATTAGTTAAAGTAAAATCTGAATGAAATGAAGTTTAATAAAAAAGATAAAAAAATTAGAGCGACGCACATAGCATGTGAGCAACAGCTGTGTCTTCTCTTGGACTTGATAAATACCCTTGTTCCCTTCCTTCTTACGGCTTTTGACTCTCTCCCCCATTCTCTCTCTTCCTCTCTGAACTGAACCAGAGCTCCCCCTCTAATGGCAGACCTCATAACATAAGAAAGCCACCCAATCTATCTTCTTCTCTCCAACCCTCAGCGACGATGAAACCCAAGTCCCCCACTACCTATCGCTTCTCTTTCTTCATATTCTTCTCCCTGGCCGCTCTTTCTCCCCAATCTGCAGCTTCATCCTCTGCTTTTTCTGCTTTCTTAGATTCCCCGCAACAATTGATCAACTTCAAGTCTTCTCTCCCAGACCAATCCCTGCTCAGAGATTGGCTTCCAAACCAAAGCCCGTGTTCTTTCACTGGGATTTCCTGCAAGCAAACCGGGGTCTATTCCATAGACCTCAGCTTCATCCCCTTGACCACAAACTTCAGTGTTGTCTCTGCCAATCTTCTCTCACTCAACCACCTGGAAGTTCTTAACCTCAAGCGCACCAATCTCACTGGTAGCATTTCACATGCCTTGTTCAAGTGTGGTGCCTCATTGAGCAGTATAGATCTATCTCTGAACAGTTTGTCTGGTTCTGTCTCGGACATATCCTATCTCGGCTCCTGTTCAAGTCTGAAATCTCTCAACCTTTCGAATAATGCTTTTGAGTTTTCAGGGAAAGATTCCACCGGTTTGAGACTCAATCTTCAAGTCCTGGATATCTCTCTGAATAGTGGTATTTCTGGTCCAATTGTTCTCCCTTGGATCTTATCTGCAGGTTGCGACGATATGCAAGTGTTGGCTCTGAGAGGAAACAAAATCACCGGAGAAATTAATTTCTCTAACTGCCACAAATTGCAGCATTTGGACCTTTCTGCTAATAATTTCTCGGTCGCTATTCCTTCGTTCGGTGAATGTTCGGCGTTAGAGTACCTTGACATCTCCTCTAACAAGTATTTCGGCGACATTGGCCTCGCTCTCTCTTCCTGCAAGAAGCTCAGCCACCTCAACGTTTCACACAACGAGTTCTCCGGTCCGGTTCCGTCACTTCCTGTGGACTCTCTGCAGTTCCTTTATCTCGCCGGCAACAACTTCCATGGTCAGATTCCGGAACGACTGGTGGATTTGTGCACCACTCTCGTCGAGCTCGATCTTTCCGTGAACTCCCTCTCCAGTACGATTCCGCTCGGTTTTAGCGCCTGTTCTTCGCTGGAATTGTTTGATATATCTAAAAACAAATTTTCCGGTGAGTTACCGATTGAAATTTTCGTTGAGATGATCAGCTTGAAGAAGCTAGTTCTTTCATTCAACGATTTCGCTGGTAATCTGCCGGATAATCTGTCGAAGCTCACAAGCTTGGAATCGTTGGATTTGAGTTCCAATAATTTCTCAGGTTCAATACCTGGAGGGCTATGTGAAGATCCTAGGAACAATTTGAAAGAACTATTTCTGCAGAATAATGGGCTCACGGGTTTCATTCCACCAACACTCAGCAACTGTTCTCAGCTTGTTTCATTGGATTTAAGTGTCAACTTCCTGAAGGGGACTATCCCTTCAAGCTTTGGGTCTCTTTCGAAGCTCCGTGATTTGATTATCTGGCTAAATAAGCTTGAAGGCGAAATACCACAAGAGCTCATGTACATTAAGACCCTTGAGAATTTGCTTTTGGACTTCAATGAGCTCACAGGTAACATTCCTTCTGGTTTAAGAAACTGCACAAACTTGAATTGGATCTCCTTGTGTAATAACAGATTGAGCGGGGAGATTCCTGCTTGGATTGGCCAACTTTTCAATCTTGCAATCCTGAAACTCAGCAATAACTCGTTCTCCGGGAGGATTCCGCCGGAACTTGGTGATTGTCGCAGTTTGATATGGTTGGATCTGAATACAAATTCCCTAAATGGGTCAATTCCTCCTGAATTGTTCAAGCAATCTGGCAAAATCTCTCTGGATTTCATTCGTGGGAAAACTTACGTCTATATCAAGAATGATGGCAGTGAGGCATGCCATGGAGCTGGGAATTTACTGGAGTTTGCCGGTATCAGTCGGGGGCAGTTGAACAGAATTTCTACAAGGAATCCCTGTAACTTCACTAGAGTTTATAGTGGTAATCTCCAACCTACGTTTAGTAATAATGGTTCTATGATTTTTTTGGATCTTTCATACAATATGTTGTCGGGTAGTATACCGAAAGAGATTGGGAGCTTGTACTATGTAGACATTCTGAATTTGGGTCACAACAACCTATCTGGAAATATTCCAGAAGAGCTTGGGAAGGCAATAAAACTGGACATACTTGATCTCTCATGGAATAGGCTTGAAGGACAGATTCCACTGTCCTTGACCGGCCTTTCGATGCTCTCTGAAATTGATCTGTCAAACAACTTCCTAACAGGAGTGATTCCTGACTCTGCTCAATTTGTAACCTTTTCTCCCAACAGTTTCTTGAATAATTCTGGTCTCTGCGGATACCCTCTTACTCAATGTGGGTCACAGAAAGGATTAAGTTCAGATGCTCAACATCAGAAATCTCGCCGGAGGCAAGCATATCTTGCAGGTAGTTTGGCTATGGGATTGTTGTTCTCCCTCTTCTGCATCTTTGGTGTAATTATAATTGCCTTCGAGACCAGAAAGAGGAGGAAGAAGAAGGAAGCTACACTAGATGCCTACATGGAGAGCAATTCTCACTCAGGTACAGGCAACAATACGAGCTGGAAGCTTACGAGTGCCCGCGAAGCGCTTAGCATAAACCTTTCGGCATTCGAGAAGCCCATCCAGAAACTTACCTTTGCAGATCTCCTCGAAGCTACCAACGGCTTTCACGATGACAGTCTTATTGGTTCTGGTGGTTTTGGTGATGTCTACAAGGCTCAACTGAAGGATGGAAGTGTTGTGGCTATCAAGAAACTGATACATATCAGTGGTCAAGGTGACAGGGAATTCACAGCTGAAATGGAAACCATTGGGAAAATCAAGCATCGCAACCTAGTTCCCCTTCTGGGTTTCTGCAAGGTTGGAGAAGAAAGGCTCCTGGTTTATGAATTCATGAAATACGGAAGTCTAGAAGACGTCTTGCATGACCGGAAGAAAGCCGGGGTCAAGCTGAACTGGGCTGTAAGAAGGAAAATCGCTATCGGGGCTGCTCGGGGATTGGCTTTTCTTCACCACAATTGCATCCCACACATCATTCATAGAGACATGAAGTCCAGTAATGTATTGCTTGATGAGAATTTGGAATCCAGAGTCTCTGATTTTGGAATGGCTAGGCTTATGAGTGCTGTGGATACACATTTAAGTGTCAGCACACTAGCAGGCACACCTGGCTATGTTCCTCCTGAATATTATCAGAGCTTTAGATGCTCCACTAAAGGTGATGTATATAGTTATGGTGTAGTTTTACTGGAGCTGCTAACCGGGAGACGCCCAACGGATTCGGCGGATTTTGGCGATAATAATCTCGTGGGATGGGTTAAACAACATGTCAAACTGAAAGGGAATGAAGTTTTTGATCCAGAGCTCTTGAAAGAGGATCCTAGTCTTGAGATTGAGCTTCAACAACACTTGAAAGTTGCTTGTGCTTGTTTAGACGATCGACCATGGCGGCGTCCCACGATGATTCAAGTCATGGCAATGTTCAAGGAAATCCAAGCTGGGTCTGGCATTGATTCTCAATCCACCATAGACACTGAAGATACATGCTTTGATTCAGTTGAAATGGTAGATATGAGCATAAAAGAAGCCCCTGAAGTAAACAAGCCATAAGCAAAAAACAAAGTAAAAGCTAGGATTCAATCAAAGAAGAGGAGGAGGAGATGATTTCATCATCTTCCCAAAAAAATTTTCCTTCTTCTTTGCAACTCTTAATTATTTTCTCAACAACGAAGGAAGCGGATAAAAGGGAAAATTTGCTGTGCCTCTAGTATCTCTACCGTTGGATGTATGTAATCTTTGTTATTTCATACTTTTAAAGTTGTTTTAACTTGTGATAAATTTGTATATAAACAGCTTCAGTCAAGTTCAGTGGTTGTTACCATTTTGTTTCTTGAAAAAGTTGAGATGATCCTGAAAAGGGGTTGTTGCGTTTAGCGACCCCATTGATGGTGACTAAGTGAATAGCCTTTTGCCTTTTGGTTATCGCTTCTGGCTGTTTTATTTTTGTCTCGCTCTTCTTTTCTTTTCTTTTTGGTTAATTGGGAAATGCAAAATTTTAGGTAGAAAAAAAAAAAAAGCAGGGCGCCCTGAAGATATTTGTTCGTTTTCGCCATTTGAGTCTTTGAATCTGTTACAGGACCGAGGGCAGTAGGAATCTCAAGTGTGCACGCTTCTTGGATCGATTCCAAAATTAAATGCTTGAGAAATCTGACTTTGCCATATGGGAGAGAGAGAAAAACAAGAAGATGGCTTAACATGGTTTAAATTCGAATTGTTAAATTATACAAAAACTTGTTCAACTTTAGATGAGTTGCATATAATTTTATGATATTTTAACGTTTGAAACCCCCCAATCTTTTTATTCTTTTATCATGAATTTCTGGTCGTTAAGTTATCGTTATTTTATTTTATATTAATAATTTTATAAAATATTTTTAGTTAAGTTCTATATAAATTGGGCTTTAAATTTAGATATGTAATGTCATATATTTTTTTAAAATAATAATAATATATTTATAAATTGGAGAAGAGATTGTATATTGAGAATAATAGATTTGGGACAAAAAATAGTGAGGGCCACAGGGGAATATAATGAAGCATCTTGAAATTGATTGAAATCAGAGAGCCACAATTACATGTGGGATTAATGATTTCATGAAGGATGAAGAATCTTCTTCTTCTTAGTGTGTGTTTGGCATGTAGGTTAGGGAATCGATTTTTCCTTCAAACCATGATTTTTCCATTTTTCAGCCAAACACTCTTTTTTGTTAAAAATCACTTTTGCATATCAAACCATGGTTTTATAAAATAAAACCATGGTTTGAAGAATCTGAACCCATTGAGCGTTTTTAAGAAAAAAGCTGTGAGAATTGTGCCTTTTTACTTTCCTCTCCTTCTTCCGCTTTTCCTTCTCTCTGTACTCCACTTGGGGAAATTTTTTTTTATATATTATACGAAGCTCCCACCGCTGGTTCCCATGGGAAAATTTTTTCATATATTAATTTATTATATAAAATTTTAAATTATCTACAAAAATTTTATATTAAAAAATTTTATTTAAGTGAGAAAAAATTAAAATTAAGGTAAGTATTATAAATTTTTATCTTCCTCAAATACATATATATATGTATTATTTTTTTTTCTTTCTCTTCTCTCTTCTCTCTACACTCTCTTCTCTCTCCTCTTTTTTTTTCTATCATCTTTTCTCTCTCTTACTTTTAATCAAATCATACCCTTTTTAGTAATTTACTAATATAAAAAGCGATTCTGCTACTAATCATCCAAACATCTCTATTCCCAAAATCTATTCTTCCTAAAATCTATTATTCTCAAAATCTATTCTCCAAAATCTATTTTTCCCAAAATCTATTCTCCAAAAATTAATCCAAACACACCCTTAAACTGTCAAGTCATTTCTTGTTCCTGATCCATAAAAAGAGGGAGCAAATCAATGGCATTTTGTCCCTTTTCCATCCCACGTCGTCGTGCTTTGCACGTGACCTCCTCCCCCATCCGCCAAATTACTCCTCCTTTTTATATTTTAAAAACTTAATATTGAACGAGCAACGTGCCACCTAGTAAAAGCCATCTACTCATAGCCCTGGCTTTTCTTTTTCTTTTTCTTTTTTAACAATTTTGTAAAAAAATATACCCTCTCATTCTTATTTATAAATTATTATAAATTACTGTCTAACAATTTCATTAGAATTATTAAGTATGAGTGATTAAATCATTAAATTTATTTAACAATAAAATAAAATTTTAATTTTATCAATATTTATATAAAAAAATTGATTTGTATTATATTCTATCTTATAATTAATAATTTCAAATAATGATGATATTGAGACAAAAAAAATTAATTATTATTCCATTAAGTAACTTATAATAAATATAATTCATCTATTATAAAATATATTTTTTAATCCTTAACATAAAATTTATTTAATTAATTTAATTAGACTAAATAATTAATTAAATAAGTTACTATTTCATACTTTAATTTGTTTAAAATATACTAAGTATCTTCTTTAAATCTCTCTTTTTTTTTTTATTTGATTATTATTTAAGTAATATTGATAGGGATAGTTTGGGGAGAAATTAATAAATATGATAAATATATCTTATATTTATGATTAATATCAATTTTTTAATTAAATTTTATATTAAAAATTAGAATAATATTTTATAATAAGAAGGGAGAGTAAATTGCCAATGGCTAGCTTTATAGCCAAGTGGTCGTGAGAGTCTTTGCTTGAGTTCACACGTGTCCTTAATGGCTATTTATCTAATTAAACAAATTATTTAGTAATGGGGAAATTAAGTTTTGCTTGAATGAGGGGACTTTTTCCTAATTTTGTTCTAATGACCGTGGCTACAGTCATCAAATGTGAGAAAGTACGTACATACGGTCCTTGTAATTATTTGACGAAATAATCCCCAATTATTTTTTTTCGAATTATTATTTGTAGCCTTAATGAATTGTTATCGTGTGGTTGTGAAAGTACGTACATACGGTCCTTGTAATTATTTAATTATAATCTCTTACGATGCATGTCTCCTCCCCAATTTTGTCCCGTGTACTTACTTCCCCTCTTTCCCTTCTTCATTTTTGCGGCAAACACGGAATCTGTGAGAACGAAAATTAGGCTCAAGTTTCCGCTTTTCTTTTCTTTTTTTCTTTTTTTAAGTCCAATATAAAATAATACGAAATTCCGGAATTTCCGAATGATTTAGTTTGTGATCATTTCCATGGTATTAAAATCCAACACACTTCCACCAACTGGGGAATCAATTCACTAATGACTCCACTTAAGAGTTTTAGACTAGTTAATCATATTGAATTTTATTTTTTTTATCTTTTTCTTATTTTATGTTTTATCCCCTCGCGAAACTTAAAAAAAAATTAGCAATATATCGTATTCATATTTAATAACTTTACTTTATTAAATTATATATAATTTATATATGAATATTCTATTAAATTATAGGTGAATGAATACATTTTTATTTAAATATAACTTTTTAAAGTTATATATAATTTTTTTATATCGATTAAAATTATAACATTTTAATCATGATTAAATTAAGTTAAATAATTACCTTGATTATAACTTGTTTTAATTTAGTACTATCTTGTTATTAGTTTTTTTTATTAATATAGAGTTAATCTAATAGTATAATATTCTATTAATTTTTTTTAAATTTTAAATTTAATTTTTAAAAGAGATAAGTATGTTAAAAATATAATTATAAAATTTAAAATTATATATTTATTAATAATTTTTTTTTAAAACATAAGAGGAAAAAGTTAATGGGTTAGGTTTTGATATTTATTAATAGTTTTTTTTTTAACGTAAGAGGGGAAAAGTTAATGGGTTTGGTAAGGGGTTTAGAAAATTGAACATTGTGATTTGATTGAAGGAATATGGAATATGATAAAGATTGGTTGAATTGAAAATGTGAGAGGAATATACAAAAATAGTGGATGAGGCGCGTGAGGGGATCGTTTGACCCACATTTGTAGCCTCATAGGACCTTGTTGTTGGCTGCTTCACTGAATTGTGAAAATGAAATGCCCCAACGGTAAACAAGCGGGTCGTGGCTCTCGCATTTTAAGGCCTACCCATCACAATGACACGTGGGGTTGGCCCCACCTTGTTATGTCAAATATCAAACATAGTTATGGATTCATGGGCATTCATTATTTCTAATGGAAGAGGCACATCCTTGAAACCCGGTTTTTAAATTCAAACACTTGCTTTTTTTTCAAAAAGTATTCCAACATTAATTAAAAATTATAGTTTGTGTGTGGAAAATAATTATTTTTTTAAAATTCAAAATTATTACTTTATTATCAACTATTCTTTTCCATAATCGTTTTTATTATTTTTCACTATAAACTATTCATTTTGTTTAAAACTAAAAATTTTAGTATAACGATATAATATACCTCTAACAATTTTATTAAAATTAATATAAGGTTGTTAAACTATTAATTCTATTTAAAAGTATTTTTTCTCAAAATTTAGTTATATTAATGAAAATTGCACCAGATTTTAAAAATTGACAATTTTAAAAAATATAGAATCAGTATCTCATTTGACGACTTATAATAAATGCAATCCAATTATTTTAAGAAGTACTATCTTCCTCCTACACTATTTATTTAAATTTATACTGTCAAGTTTTTTCGTCAAAAAATAGATGCCATGTTTTAAATTTTGAGATATAATTATTATCTATAATGGAAATTATTAAATAGAGGTTGCCAATATTTAAAATACTATATCATTAAAAAAACGTAAAACAGAATTTTTATTTCTACTTATTGTATCTGTGTTTTTACGTGGATAAATAAATAGGGAAAAATAATTGATATATATATTATTACTCTATATACTAATAAAAAAAAAGATAAATATAAACGGAAAGGGGGCAAGTGGGGCATATGAATTTAATTGAAGGGCATTCTCTCTCTCATCGACCCACGTGCGCCCCTTCGTGGGCCCCACCGTTCGTATGGATAAAACGTCCCCATAGCACATACAAACAAAAAGTGACGGCCCTGATCTCCCCATTCTCTTTACTTCTTTTGTTTTCCTCACAGCATCCCATTTCTATTTTCTATTTTCTATTATTATTATTATTATTATTATTATTATTATTATTATTATTATTATTATTATTTCCTATCCCTTCCGTTTCTGGCGCCACAAATTATTTCCCACTTTCCACGCGCTGGGAAAAAAATATATATATTATTACTCCTATCAAACAATTAATTTCTTAGGGAGAAAAACTGCGCATCTCATTTTTGGCCCAAAAATACTCTTTTTTTTTTTTGCTGGGGACAAAAATATAAATATATTCCCTATCTTTACTATAAAATATTTTTTTAAAAAAAATGACTATTCATCGTTATAAATCACTAAGATATTAATTATTTTTCATGATTTAATTTATGATTTTAAATATGTATAGATGTAAAAACAATTCATTTTAAAATAAATTTAATGATTGAAATACCTCTCATTAGTTCTATTGAATATGGTTGAAGGTGATTTATACTAAGAATATGATGAATTTATATATTTACTTATTTTTTTATAATAATAAAAAATTTAAGTGAGTTAGATTTTAAGAATTTATTACAGTTAAAAAATATTTATATATATTTATAAATTATTTATTAATAAAGTTTTTATATCAAAAATATAATTTAAATCTGCGAATTTATATGTTAGTCAATTTTTTATTAATTAGATTAATTTTGTTAGCTTCGCTTATTTAATTTATTGCGACTCGTTTTTGTTTCTGTTTCTTTTTCTAGGGACCCGCATGCTCACGGCTTGAATAATATAATTATGACAGTAATTTGGTTCGAATTACTTCGGTAGGTCTTGAAAGTCAAATTACAGAAACATTTTGGTTTGAGAAAAAAAAATTGGGGATTTAAAAATATTAAGTGAAATTATTAAAGAGTGAATACACACACACACACACAAAGCACAAGTTGGAAGAAGGAAGTGGTTTGGTTGGTGAGTAGTATTGAGTAATGGGAAAGGGAAGAAGACGTAAGGCAGAGCACATAACAATTATTTTTAATTATGTGGATTAAAAAAATAATGAAAATATCAGAATTTCAGATTTAGGGTTCCTCATTCACCGGACAGCCTTCTCCTTAAAACCCTTCCTTTGTCTTCCAAAAGCACGACGCTCTTCCTTGTTCAGATTCAAATCTCTGGCCCTTCCTAAACGCGTCCCATTCAATTCAATTTATTAAATAAATCAAAAGCCCTTCTTCTTAGCTACTCCCAATAATTGAATCCCTCAAAATAATTAAAAAGAAAAGCAACCATTTGCTAATTTAATCCCAATAAACTTAAAAAGAAGATACTAATACGAATATGGTATACACATTGACAAGAAAATACCTTGAAATCAGTGTTTGAACGTGCGGGTCACGAGGGACCACGTGGGACTACCCGTAAGAACCGATATGTTGGTTCAACGAAGCTCCATATTAATATATTTAGCAAAAATTGCTGAAAATACCTCATTACAAAAATTATTTTTTAAAAGTACCCAATTTTTTTGGAGAGATTAGCTTTTTTTCTTCCGGTACAATATATCCTTAACTATATATAAATATCTAAATTATACAATGCTAAAAAATTATATTTCAAATTTTAAATAAATTTTAAAAACATTTGGGCAATAAGTTTTTTAACAGACAAATTTTCAGTAATTTTTCTATATAGTTATAATAATAAAAAAGGGACAGTACGCCCTAATTTTGCTAGTCTTAAGGTTGTTTGCCCATAAAATCGAGGTGGATCCAGCTTTTTAAGTGTGTATTTTAGTGATGAATTGAAGGAGCATCCATCCATGCGTACTTTTTTTTTTTAAGTTTAAGGGCCTTATATTAGGATAATGTTGGATAGATTAGGGTGTCACGTGCCTGGCTTATCCTAAACACATTTGTTTAATCCTAAAGTTTGTCTTTGATTGAGAAAGCTTTCATCTTAATTAGTATTTTAATTTAGGGGCTTCGGTCAATGAGATGAGAATGAGCTCTTCAAGGAAAGGCTTTTTGTTTAAGGAATCCGAGTTGATATTTAATTAACTATTATTAATTTAAGTGTGCGGGCACTTCTCGAAAAGAAGGTTGGATTGCTATGGCATATACCTTATGGTACCTTCACTCAGTACACCTTGTCTTTTACTACAAATTTTTTCATTCATATTTAGTTTTAATAGTCTTAATTCATAAATAATACTCCTTCATTACTTAATATATAATTTATTTAATTATATTAATAAAATTAGTTAAATTAATTAATATGTATTTTTTTTAAATATCATAATCATATTCTATAACTCTTTCCCATATTCTCTCAATCTTTTACCTAATTATTATTGAGACAGTATTAATAGAGATAATTTAGAAAAAAAATAATAAATATAAGATATATATCTTATATTTAGGATAAATAATAACTCCTAAACTAGATCCTATATTAAGGATCAGATAAATATAATTTATTTTTATTTTCTATCTTTTTTATACCCTATCAGGTTGTCAAAAATAATTTCTTTAACTAATAGGGTTAGATATAGTGAAAATGTGACGAGTTAGAGTTTAAATAGTTGCAGGAGAATTATAAATGTAATGCATTGATTTGGAATAGCACTTCAGGCCCAAACATAAGAAGAAAGAGCACTGTGTGAGATAAAAAATATATTGGTCCGAGTGGTAAGTAGCTCGGTATCGCTTAAGCGAGGTCTCGAGTTCGAGTCTTAGCGTACGCAAAAAATCTCCGTTGGGAGACTCATCTACCATAGCCAGGTGCGCGACGCAGGTCGAATCCAGATATAGTCGAGGCAAAACTCCTGTGAACCGGGTGGGCAACAAAAAAATTAAATTTTTATTATCAAAATATTATTAAAATCAAGTTATAGTTATAAGGCCAACAATGGATCGTTCGGCCCCGTTACATCTCAAGGGATTGTGGGGTCATCAAGCCGTTTATATAAACTATTGGGCTTCAAAAGGAAGATCAGTGGCCGAGGCTGAAAATATGATTTATTTGTTAAGAGACTAGGTTGGGTCTTTAGCATAATGGGCTCATCTTTTTAACCAATAAGATATGGCCCATATACAAACTAGTTTTTATATTTATATTTGTTATTTTATTTTATATTATGTATTCGGTGTTTTTGTATGATGAAATAATATATTTAGTAATTTTTTATTTTTTAGTTTTTAATATTTTATACTATATCTTATATTTTTACTGTATTATTTACTTTATATGTTTTTTAATGAAAGCATTCATTTTTTTTAGTTTATTTATTTATATAGAACTGTTAGATATTTTTAATTATCAAATTTATTTCTGAATGCTAAAAGTTGGTTTAGGACATGTGAATTTTAAATTTATTTACTTTTGAATATAAAATAAAAATTAAGAGAATTTTTCTATTTAGTAGCCAATTGCTCAGTAACTGCAAGTTGTTCAAAAACCAAAAGTAACTTTTAAAAATTAAGAGAAAATTATAGCTTTTTGATCTAAAATTAATCAAAATAATTTGGATTTATTTATAGAAATGAGGAATGTCTGAATGAGGTTCATTATATTGCTAATGAATAGCAATATACATTAGAGTTTTTTGTATGATATATATATATAAATGAAAACTAAATTTTAGGTCGATTTGGCAGTGGTCCCCCACTAAGGCCAGGGTATAGCCACATGACTTAGAGAGCGCTTATAGAGGACTTACAAAATCGCTTACTAAAGGAATTCTCACAACAACAGTAAGAATCAAACTCACATCTTTATAGAATATAAGTTTAATCGTTCCTATGTGCTATTTCTCTAGTTGGCAAGTTTGTGAACATTGAATAAAAAATGAAGTCTTTTCACCTTGATGAGGAGCCCAGTTGCCATACAATGAAATAAGTTTGTATGATATATATACATACATTAGAGTTTTTGGATGATATATATATATATATATATGAAAACCAATTTTTTCTCCATATATATGTATATAAGTTTGTGGACATTTTTTTTATACAAGAAAAATTTAGATAGGTTCGGTACTAGTCCCCCATTAAAGTTAAGGTATAATCCTAAGGTTCAGAGAGCACTTATAAAGGATTTACGATATTGCCTACAACAGGAGCTCTTATAACAACCGTGGGAATCGAACTCGCGTCTTTGTGAGATGTAACCCCGTTTTTAACCATATATGCTAACTCTTATCGGCAAGTTTGTGAACATTGAATAAAGAATGAAGTCTTTCACCTTGACGAGGAGCCCAATTGCCATACAATGAAATAATAAAACCCTAAAGATTAACACATAAGCTAATGACCCTTGTATCAATTTAGTTTCTTCTTTGAAACTTAGTTAATCCAATATGTTAAAGTTATAGCTAACTCACACAACTAATTCTAAGATTTTAGTAACATTGAGAAGATGATTTGGGAATTTTGAGAAAAATAATAATAGCTAAGAAAATGTATTGATGTGATCTTTAAAAAAAAATCAAATTTTTGGAATATTTGATTATAATTATGATACTTTTTGACTAGGTTGAGAAAAATTCAAATTAGAATGAGAGAAGAGGGACAAAGATTCAGGGTAATGAATGTAGGACACTTCACTGTTTGAGATTCGTTTGATGTAACCTCTTTTGATGCTTTCACCTACTCATTCATTATCCGCTTCCATGTTCCACAACTCGCATTTTAACTCAACTACCTCCCTACGTACTCTAAACCTACTAGCAAATGTTTTGAATTTGAATAAGCTTCTTCTTGTGTTACAAAAACAAGAAAACCAGAAAAATATTTGATTAATTTTCTCTGTTTTTATCTGATTTCTCTGGCGAGAAAAATATTTTAGGTGGGGATTCTGCAAAATCGTCATGTCTTCACTTTGATTTTGAACTTCCTTAACTAAGTAGTTAAGGCATTGAATAGTCTCACGTAATGCATATCTGACTTTAGGCTATATTTATATAGAGAAAAATGTGATGGGAAAATTAAATAGGGGAGGGAATACTAAAACTTTATTTTTCCTAAAAAGGGTAAAAAAAATTATTATTTTTAAAAAATTTCTCTCATAATATTATTTTCTTTTTAATTTTTTTTATCTAAATATAGGGTAAACCAGTCAAGAGAGCGAGGAGTTGGGCGGGAGTGGGTGGACAACACTCTAGTAGCGAATTTTTAATGCACTGTATATTTGGTACTTCAACTCAAGATTGTTAATTGAGTTAATTATAATTAAGAATTAGTCTGGTGTTATTTACAACAGGTCATTCTAAATATATTTTATATAGATTAATAAAAATTTAAATTTATTAGTTATGTTTTAAAATTCAATAACTTTTTAATTTTACCTCTATTTAATATTACCCCTTGTGAGAATAATATCATCACAATAATAAATAAATAATAAAATTATATATTCATATAAAAAAATTGATGATATAGCTGATAGATAGGATTAAAAAACTCCTTATCTCCCCTATAAAGAGGAGAAGAGGAGTATAGCAACTAATGTAACAGTGGGCAAACTCACTTGTATGTTCTACAATAATACTATTAAAGCATTGGTGGGAGCACTTGCAAAAACAGATGTACAGTGTTATAAGTTAGGCAACCCCACCATCCCCTAGTAGCAAAGTGAGGAAACTTAAATTATTTGGTGCTTTACGGTATAAAAAATGAACGGAGTTAAATAATTTTGCGAGAAAAAATTATTGGTTTGTCAATAGTTTTAAAAAACATAATTAAAAAAAAAGAGATAAGAAGAGATTTTTTATGAAAACACTATAAATACTCCCCCATTGCCCGATATAAGCAACGTAACGACCTTACTTGAACAGATCTGTTCTATATGATCATATTTTTGTGTCCTTGAGTTTTAAGGAGACAAGAACCAAATCTTAGTTGGTGATTTTTGACCAGATGATCAGAGTGTGATTATTGGCTGGTTGATTGGTCAACCTTACTGCACAGGATTGTTCCCAGGTAGTTCTACTATGTGGGATGGTTACCTGGTTGTTTGACGAGCCCCCAAATATAAGCAACGTATTATTAAGAATCGTTTTTGTGGCTGATGATTTTGTTTTTAATTTTTGCCCTCAATAATTGGAATAATATTAGTAGGGTAATAATTATTTTAAAAAATATAGGGTAAAGTAGTATACAACACCTCAACCTTATGTCCCAGCAGCATTCAACATCTAAATTTTATTTTTTCTAGTACTTCTAGCACTATAAATTATAACAGGCGTTTGATGTAGCTAAAAAATAATATTAAGACGAGTTTGATACATTCATTTAAAAAATAACATTACGAGACTGGATGTTACTCTTTACCCAATAATATAATTACTCCCAGTCTCCCATTCCTATATCTGTTAGGGGTATTTTGAATTTTGATAAATAATATATTAAATATTCATAAAAATGTGTGATATTGCTTATATTATTAGTTATAACAAAAGTGCTGATATTGTGACTAAAGTTTCTATAATCCATTGTGATTAATTTTATTTATTATCTTGACTTAAAATATATCATATCTCCCTCATATTTATAATACATATTCTAGAAAAAAATTTATTAGCCAATTCAATATTTTTGTATTTTAGAAGGTCCATATATATATAATCTTTTAATTTCATTTTTATATATAAAGACAAGATAATCATTGCAAACTCTCTTTTTTCACAAGGGAATTTCTCACTTTTTGTCTAGTTTTTCAAGTTGTGAATAACTAATATTTTTATTAGATTCAACTATCGCTGGTTAAACTTATTGTTAATTCCTTTCTTATCTTTTTCTAGTAGGAGACAGTTAATAAGACCATTAACAACTTGATTACATGAAATAGGAAATGAGACAATTCATATCCCTCTTTATTCATAAAAGAAACTACGTATGATAAGTGAAATTAATTATGAGATGTGTGTGTACCATAATTGTCATTATTAACGGAAGAGTGATGAGAAAATAAATGAGAATATATAAATTAAAAAAGATTTGGAGAATTTGACAAAATATAATTAATTTCAGAATTCAAACTTTTCATACACATAACTGCCATTCATTCATGTTCACTTGTCTGATCTACCTCTCCATTTTCATCATCTCCACAAAGCACACCCACCAAGCTAATATGATCTGGTGTCTATATAATGAAGATCAATAATAATCATTATATATATGTATACAAAGCTCGTGTGGGTAAGGTGTCATATATACATAGCTACCACAAAAAACTGGTAAGCTGAGAAGAATGAGTGTGAGAATCTTCAGGATCGTTGGAAGGTGAATGAGCATGCCTCCCTTCGTACGTTGTTATCACCATCCTCGGATCCTCTGCTAGCCTCTCTACCCTCTTCTTCACCCTACAGTTGTCTTGTGTGCACCGATAGTAGCTCCTACGACGTCGTATTGATATTCACATTCACAACAACATCGTCAATCATTCATTCAGTAACTACATAACACACATGTACACGGAAAACTTGGCAGACATTTATACACACACACACAGCCTTGTTTAGTTGCTTTTATATGTAGCTGATCGTGCTGAGATCTTCAAACGTCTAATGATTTCAAACACATCACACGAGATTCAAGAGGAAAGACTGAATGATATGGCATGTTCGTAATCATTTTCAAGGGCACGAAATTTTATAAAGTGCAGTTTCTGTCTGCCCCAGTAGTGTGAAAATTACTACTAGATTTTATTGCTTTATTGCTGTTCATCAATTGTTCATCTCAAATTGCTTATACTGTAACATATATATATACATATATGTTGGAATTGGGCTATGATATAGCTTGGTGGATTAAGCCTAGGTCTATATAAGCTGATGCTTAAATGACAATAACAAAAAATTTAGGATATTATATGTAATTCTCTCCTTTTGTTTAAATTTTTTGTGGGAGCAGTTGAGGAGACGTGGATTGAAAGGAGAAAAATATGGAATGGCATACGAGAGTATTTGGGTGAGCATGCCTCCTTGAGTTTTGAAGAGCAAACAGAACATTTTCTCTCTATATATTTTTCTCTCCCTTTCTCTTTTATTCTCTATGTATTTGTTATATTTGAATATCCAAATCTACTACGGTGACAAGATTTTCGTGTGAGTGCTAAAAAAATTAGTCCATATCTTATGTATATCCGAATCTTTATATATATATATATATATATATATATGTATGTATATGTGTGTGTGTGTGTGAATGAGACTGGTAATTTATTAAGGCAACATTGTCAGACTTTTATCTCTTCCCTTCAAACGAGGCCAAGCAAAAAGGCCTTTCAACCTTTTGAAAACCCTTCTTGTTACTTTGTAAGAGATTCTATAGAGTTTGCTTTGCCAGGGTATTTGGTTTAGCTTAAAAAAAAGTGTTTTAACATTTTATGAGACAAGACTCTTTTCATATATTTCTCTTGTACAGAACAAGATCGTTTAAAATAAGCTAATCTAAATAAGAACTAAATACTTATTCCAAGTAAGGGTAATTGCTCTTTCCCATATTGCTCAATAAATTAAAATTTTGCAGAAGCAGGGACTAGAAAAGCAAAACACAATCATGATGAACCTAATGAAAGATGGGACGAGAGAGACAGAAAACATGCAGAGAAAATGTGTGTTGGGATACAACCCACCATAGCTATATAATCAAGTAAATATACACACAAACACAAACACGTGCTTTAATTTTAACCATTATACTTTTCGTTGATGCGCAATGTACTTATAATCAAATGAAAAGTAATTAAGAGAAAATTTTCAAGTGCAAAGGAGAAATAAAGGAAATGAACATATATATATATATATACCTGGGAAGATGAGTGTTCTTGACGACTTTTTGGCCGTACTTCCTCCACTTATAGCCATCGTCCAAGACATCGACATCGCTGAGTGTCTTGAAGCAAAACCTGGGTTCTCTCACCTTCCTTCTTCCCTTCATTGATCTCTTCATCTTCATCGCTGAAACCCCAAGTAGTTCGTGATGATGATGATGATGAACTTCTCCTTCACTTGATCTCTTACACTCACTCTCTCCTGGTCCCCATGCCCTACATACATATATATATATATATCACATGTACCCACAAATCAATCCTCTCTTTAGCTATATATATGAAGATTTAACAAAACTTTATTATTAAATTTTATGGTCTCACTGAAAAAATAGATATCTAGGGTTAATTATACGTACGGAGGGGAGAGGGGGAGAGAGAGAGAAGGGATCTTACCTTGGATTAATTAGAGTGGATCTATGGAGGGAAAGGAGTTGAGTGATGTCTTCTCTGATTGGCTTATGATAAGGTGTGAAAGAGATATGGGTTTCAGGCGTTAGATTTGGAGTTGCAGAAGAAACTACTTCAGATATTGCAAGTGATGAAGGAGCTGAAGCAGATAAGTCGCTGAAGGATTTCAAAGCTGGTAATTGATGACCCATAGAAGAAGCTGGAAAATTATTGAAGCCCAGGTTAATAGGGAAAGAAGAAAGCAGCCCCATCTGATCCTGCTGATGATGATAAAACAAGCTCTGGTTCATAATCGCCTGAGACGACGTCGTTGACATTGAATCCATCGATCCCTTCTCTCACGAGGTTAAAGAAGAAGATGATGATCTTCTAGCTAGGTAGGGCAAGAGGCTCTAACTCTTGGATATATATTACAGACCACAAACGGAAAGTATAATAAACTTATAACGTCGTGAAAGCACTTTACCTTTTATTGCTTTGTGTTTGTGAGAGAATGGAAGCTCTCAATTGGCTCGTCTTGTTATATATATAATAGACATGTGATGAAGGGGTGGTGGTGGGTAAGGGGTAGGAGAAAGAGACGAGTGGATGAACTAATTATTAATTAATTCAAGTTACTTCAAAAAAAGTATATATATCTCTTTTTGTGTTCATTCAATTTTAATTCGTTAACTTAATGAATGACAGAATTTTTCTTATTATGACTTTTGAAATTTTCAACCAAGCTGGCGGTTTGGACATATGGGAGTGATGGATATACATGTGCTGCAAAAAGCTTGAAAATTCCATGTCCTTCGTGGTCAGTGGAAGTTTACTGTAGCTTATAGGTCAACAGTACCCGACAAATAGAGAGAGAGACAGGTGTTACGGATTTGCCCTTAGAGTTATGTGAAATTTCCATGCAGCTAAGAGGGTCTTGGTTACTGTACAAATGATTATTGAAATGGGCAAAAGCGAGACCTGTTGAGTGCTTAATAATAGAAACGGATCTCTCTCTCTCTCTCTATATATATATATATATCATATATAATTAGTGAGAGTTATGATTCAATTCCCTGACCTTGTTCACCACAAGATCTTCTTTAAAAAGCTCAAAAGAAAGAGAGCGGGGTGAGAAATATATATACACACACATATTTGTAAATATATGATATATATATATATATATCACTTTCTAGGGTTTCTTTTTCTCTTTTGAGTCGTTTAATATAAAGAGGTGATCTCTCTCTGGACACCATGATATGAGAAAGATTTAGTTAGGAGACTTTAATTTGAAGAGCCCGAATTTTGAGAAATTAATATAATGGAGACTTTAATTTTATACCCATTTCCATTATTGGTTCGATACCGTGGTTGTTAAAGTATTAATATATATGAAAAAATAATAGTTTAGTTGTTATTCTTTAACCCTAGTCCAACGGTAGAATTTTTCTACCAACAACAGAAGTTGGTTTCAATGAAATTAAGGGCCCGGATAAGAGTTTGGAAAAAGGCTTATGAAAAAAAAGAATTTTTTGACAGTTTTTAAAAAATGGCTTATAAAAAAAAATGATTTTAAAAAAATGAGTGTTTAAATAATTATTAGTAGAAGAATTTTGTGATTGGTAAATTATTAAAAAAGATATGATTTTATTAAAAGTATGAGAGAGGAGGGAGGGTAGAGATGAGAGATGAGAGAGGGTGGAGAAGAGAGATGAGAGAGGAGAGATAATGGAAAAGAGAGGGGAGAGGAGAGAGAGTGTAAAAAAAGTAAGGGTAAAATAGTAATTAGATAGTTCATAAGTTCTTGTATTATTCTAAAAGCTAATCTGAGTAGCTTATTCAAAACTTTAATTTTAAACTATAGTTTGCTTTAAAAGCCCCTTTGAATAATTATGGCTTTTGTTTTAAATTTTTTTAAAACTAAAATTTGAGTCAAAAGCCCTTTTAAAACTGTGGTTTGAGGGTTTCTTAAACACACACTAAAATATTTTAACTATTTAAGAATATAAAATTTTAAGCTCAAATACATGTGAATATAAAATATATTTTTAGGAGGGTTATTTCTAATTAAATTAAAAATACTGAAATATGATATATTTAGATGGATAATCACATCAAAAATAGGGAAATTTTCTATTTATTATTAATTTTTCTCCAAGCATCATCTTATTATTGTAGATAAACAACTCATTTCTTAAAGGCATGAATTAAAAGCTGCATGATGGTATTGATTGGCAATATTTGTCTTATATCTTAGCAAATGAGTAATAACAGTGTAATTTTAATTTTAAATTAAAGATGAAAGAATGATAATGACAGAATCTTAGGGGGCAGATCTGAGCATCGGCGGTGAAGATCGATATGATTATGATGAGGGGAAAGAGGCCCAATTGACTTTTTTGCAGCTCAAAAGCTAATCGCCTTTTCTCTATAAATCTCTTTTTAACTTTCTTTTATTAAATCTCTACATCCCCCATCTAACCCCACTTCACCCACCTTTTCTCTCAAATTCCCAAACCACCTTCTTTTATATATGTGTGTGTGTGTAGTATAATTCCCAAACCACCTTTTCTCTTATATATGGTATAATTCTAAGGGTGTGTTTGGATTAGCTTTTGGAGAATATATTCTAGAAAGAATAGATTATGGAGAATAGATTTTGGGTAGAATAGATTTTGTGAATAATAGATTTTGGGAATAAAGATATTTGGATGATTAGTAGTAGAATTACTTTTTATATTGGTAAATTACTAAAAAGGGTATGATATGATTAAAAGTAAGAGAGATGAAAGATGATAGAGAAGAAAGGGGAGAGAGAAGAGAGTGTAGAGAGGAGAGAGAAAAAGAGAGATAAGAGAAGAGAGAGGAGAGATAATAAAGAAAAGAGAGGAGATAGGGTGTAAGAAAAAGTAAGGGTATAATAGTAATTGGATAATCCAAAACCTAGGTTTCAAAGAAAAAGCTATTTTCAGTAGCTTATTCAAAACCTAGGTTTCAAACCGAGGTTTTGTCCAAAATTAATTTTCAACAAAAATTATTATTTGTGTAAAAATTTTCCAAACCGAGGTTTTGCCCCAGAATCCATTTTCAAACGTGGACCCAAACAGGCACTAACTTTATCCTGAAAATGTTCTCTATAAGCTCTAAATATTTAGAAATTTTTATTAGATCATTATTATCCTACAAATATTAAAAAAAATACCAATCACCCATTGCTGTTAAATATATTAATGATTAATATCAATTTTTAATAAATAAGATTAGTTTTCTAATGGTTAGGGAGATTTTTATTTTTTTTAATACTTCTAATGTAATATTGATAATTTATTTTAAGTATCCAAAATTCTAACGCGAAAATTTTCGTGACAAAATATCTACAAAAAATGTATTCTAAAATTTTTAGGATAAAATTAGATAAATATATATATATATATATGTATGTATATCATCGGTTACTATTGACTTAATTCTGACAATTGTGCCTTAACTTTATCTTCATTTGTTATGTCCAAATTAAATATTTTGTGGACCAACCTCGCCATGATGATCCAACTAAACCTTGTTACTGTCTCTGGGAATTACCATAATTCTCAATAATTACAATGTGTTGCTTTGTACTTTTATCATCGCCTTCTTTGTTAAACTGAGATGATCGGATCAGATTAAAATAAATTAATGATGAACTTGAATTGTTTCATTTGCAGAAATTAATGAATGAATTCAAAAGTTGCTAGTGAGTAAGAGTTACTGTATAATTAATGTTTGATTTATTTATGAAATCCGTGAAAAATTATAATGTAGTTATTACTCAATCTTAATGTAATACTGAGTTATTCTTGAATATTAGATTTTTCGCTTAAACCTAGGTATCTTTCTTGAATCATTAATTGGCTTGACGACCAATATAATGCTATAAAAAATTAATCCAATATGATCGAATGTTATATTAAGAGCAGAGCAATTAATATACATTGCCAACTATTTCAAAATAAAGATACTGGGAAAAATATCAAATTTTATATTCACACATTGAACTGCAATTTCTCCTTTTTTTTTTAAAAAATGATAAAAAAAATCTTGATGTCATCAGGTGGTATTATTTCCTGTAAGTATGAAATTTATATATCCTTGAGTTTCTTTGTTGGGTGCCAAAATACATATAAGTATATGTTGAGTGTAATAGCTAATATCTGCCTCACTATGTTTTCCTGTCAACCGACGGATGTATAAGAATGTTACTTTGTTAATAACAGTAGTTATAATTAATTAATTATAAAACGACAAGGTCATAATTAACGACAAAGTGATTAAGATGTAAGCATTTGATCATAAACCCTACATTTACATGCATGCTGTAACTTTTGGCCACACACGCTGTCACACAGCACAATTTACATATTACCTTTAGATATAAGAGTTAATAGAAAAATTTTATTTAGATATAAATGTAAAATTTCAGTTATTTTTTTATAAATTTATATTTTTTTTAAACTCTTATTATTAATTGTATAAATTAAAAAAAAATCATTACAAGAATAGTTTCCTATGTAAATAATTAAAAATAATACTTTAAAAAATCGACATACATTGTTTTTTTTATAAGAGCAACAATTTAGCTCATTTTTTAATATATATATTTTCTCCTATCTTTAATATGAGATGTAGTTGACTAATTTGAGTAAATTAAAGAAATAAAATAAATCAGTTAATTATAATAAATATGACATGATCTCTCTAATGTTTAAGATATAACATATGATTATATATCGATTTATAAGTTAATTAATTAAATTGGTTTAAAAAAATTATAAATATTATATATAAAATAAATTAATATCTTATATTTAAAACTAAATATAATATCTCTAACTAGTTCTTATGTTACAAGTTATTTAGCTCATATTTAGGACAAAAGTACTAATTACATAAGTTTTTTCTTTTATATGTGTGTGTATATATGTGTGTGTGTGTGTATATATATATATATATATCACCGAACATGTATTGATAATGGTAATATCAAAAGTACCTTTAGGGAGATATCGATTAACTAAAAGAGTCATATAAATGTGTGATGATCTAAGTTATTGACAAAGCATGTTGCCATTTAAAAATTAATTGAAAAGCCAAGCTTCGCTGTATATATAGTTGTATATAGCTAGAATTATAAAGTTAATATTAATATAGAATTAATTTAATAGTATAAAATTTTATTTAATTTTTTTAAGTCTTGAGTATGACTTTTAGAGAAAATATCTATATTAAAAAAAGTAACTATATATCCTAAAACTAAGATACATGGCAATATAATTCAGTTAATATTATGAAAAAAGGAATCCAAGATTAATATATATCTTGATTTACAAAAAATATTAAAAAATTGCTAAATTTTTTGCAAAGAATATACAGAGAAACATATCACATGAATGAAATCACTGCTTATGAGGCATAGTTAAGGGGAAGGAAAAGAAAAATTATACTCCCACGTCTTTAATATAATATATATTTAATTAATCTAATTAGATTAATAAAATTAATTAAACTAATTAATATAATATATCTTTTTTAAAATATTCTAACTATATCCTTTAATTATTCTGCCTCCTTATTCTTTTACTTGATTATTGTTGAGAAAGTATCAATATAATTAATTTTAAAAAAATAGATAAATATAGAAAATAAATATTATATTTAGGATTAATATCAACTTTCAAATTATGTCATATATTAAAAATTAGAAGAATACTAAAGATTTAATTACTTCTTTATGTTTGGATTGGAAATCTTAAAAACACTGGTAGAAAATAGGCTTTCTAAATCGGTTGAAAATATACTTCTACACCGGACTTTGATCCGGTGTAGAAATAGCCCGTGTAAAAAGTTTAATATTCTACACCGGTTGTATATGACCTGTGTAAACAATCAGCTCTTTTAAATTTGTTATTCCATACAACAGGTTTAAAAAGTAATTTCAAAATAAAAAAAATCCAGAATAAAAAAATTTTATGTCCAAAATTATTTTATTATTCGTCACAAATCTGAAGGAAGAGGAGAGTGATAAAGAAGAATAGGTACCTGTAAAATGCAAGCAGAGAACAAAAAAGAGGAAAAAAAGAAAAAGCCAGACAACCCAGAAACGAAAGAAATAAAAACTCAGATATATGCATAGAAATGAAAACCTATAAACGTCGTCACATAATTGAAGGTATCACAAAAATATCGTCACAATTCCTTTTGGTTATCTGTTCAAAAGCAAACAAAAATATATTTAAATAGAACCCAGAAATGAGTGAGACAAAAACCCAAATATATACACAGAAACGAAAATCTAGAAACGTCGTTACCTAATTGAAGATATCACAGAAACATCGTCACAAATCCTCCTACTTACCCAGTTAAAAGTAAACATAAATATATTTAAACAAAATCGAGAAAGAAATGAACAAGAAAATAGACACCCACCATCGCAGATCTAGGTCTTCTTCTTTGGCGAGCTTTAGAGGCTACAACGACTGACTTCAACAATAGAGAACGACAATCACATGTATGGGTCATAGCATATCTAGGTCTTCTTCTTCGACGAGCTTTAGGACGGTGTGTTACGAATGTGGAGCTTCCTGTCACCATGTGTTCTCTCTTGTCTAATTTTATCCATGGACGATGATATGATTTGTGAAGATAGAGAATCGTAAAAAATAACGCTTTTTGTTAGATTTTTAATAGCAAAGACATTCTACACGGATGTAATTCTATCAGCTGTAGATAAGACTGATTTAAAAATATGTTTTTTAAAGCCCCATTTTTAAATCGGTCACTACGGAACCGATTTAAAAAAAATGACCTGTGACATTTTTGTAAATAGGATGAAATATTTACACCGGTCATGACTTTTTACACCGGTAATGTGTATAACCAGTGTAAATATTTTATCTTATTTATAAAAATACCACCGGTCATAACTTTTTACACCGGTCATGTTTACAACCGGTGTAAATATTTTATTTTATTTACAAAAATACCACTGGTCATTTTTTTAAACCGTTTTCGTAGTGACTGGTTTAAAAATGGGGCTTTAAAAAGCCTATTTTCTACTAGTGAAAAAATAATTATTTTGAAGGATTAAATATAATTAAGTTCTCTACAAATTTATTACCACATCTTATCCTTAATGTAAGAGCTAGTTAGAGGGTTAGACTTAGTCATAAATATAATACTTTAATTTATTTTATATATAATATTTGATATTTTTTTAAACTAATTTATCTAACATATAAGTTGATATATAATTTAATGTTATACATGAATAATTTAAGAATATATCATATCTCATTAGTTATAACTAACTTATTTATTTAACTTTTTTAATTTATATAAATTAGTTAACTAAATCTTATATTAACGACAAGAAGGAGTATTATATTTTTAACAATAATTATCATATTTTATAATAATACAATGATTTTTTTAATAAAATATGATTATAACTCTTAAATTGTTAATATAAATTTACAAAATTTAGATTCATGAATATGATTTTCATGTGAAATGGTTTTTGCTGGCGTTAGGCTGACGTGGCGATGATGTGAGCTGAGTACATATATAATGTAATGAGGGGGAATAATATATGGCACCAATATGTATAGCAAAAACCCATGGTTATTATTAATTATTTAAATATCAAATTATTATACTTTATTTTATTAATTTATTATTCTTTTTTTTTATGGCGGAAGTAAAAGTGAGAAAGGCAATGCGGTGGCAAGCGACATCATTTCAATTTGTCCCTGCTTATGCTCTCTCATTATGCCCTTCAGATTATTTCCTGTTCATCACACTCCCTTTTCTCTTTTTACTTTTTGTTTAAAAAATTATTTATTATTATGTTTTATAAAAATATTTAAAAAGAGAATAAACTCACCTCCAATTTAAAGGTAAAACGAAGTCTTTTTTTTTTCTAAATAATACTAATATTAGGTAAGGCAAGTCTTCTATTACTCTTAAATATAAATTTAGATACTCAAAAGTTATAAAATTTCTCTAAATATTATAACTAAAATTATAATAAAATTATTTATTATTATTTTGTTCGCCAAAGTTGCTCTCTCTTCTTAGCCCAAATTAATATTACTAGTAATAAAGATAAGTCTCATCAACCAATCATTTTAATCGTTTCTAAATGATTGTATTTGAAATATATAGGGCCATCATTATTTGACTTTCAACTCCATAATAATCATAATTTTCATTGACAGAAAATAATATATATATACACACACACGGTGCCATTTACAAATTATACAATAATTTCGCATAATCTTTATTATTTAATTATATTACTTTTCCCCAGCTGTCGAAACAGAGCTTAAAGCCACACTTAAAACATTTCTATTGACTTTAATTAACTTTTTCTTACAAGAAGATTGCTTTTACTGTAGGGAAATTGGTCCTTTCACGAATATAAAGCATATTTTGTTTCACTTTATATATCACGAGAAAAAAAAGCACATATTTAGTTGTACAAATCATAACTTTAATTTATTAATTAATTTTAATTTAAATAACTAATATGTTTCAAAACTAAAAACAGCTAAACTTGTCAACTTTTTACGTAGTACCCATTTTTTTTAAAAAAATAATTTACTCATTTTCTGTATATTTTCACAATCAATGTTATTTCCATGCTAAGATCTCATTTGTCTTGCATGTCGACACCACGCACAATTTAGGAGATTAATAAAAAGTCAGCATGCATAATATTAAAAGCAAAATAGTTGGACTTAACTTTAAAATATCAAAATTTAAAAATATTAAAACCATTTACAAGTGATTCGAATCAATCTGGTCAATATATTTACATATGTAAAATTTATAAGAAGCTAAACTATTCATAAATCATATATATAAATAAATATATATATTGTATAGCAATGATATATAGGATCCGGATATATAGTTTTGGCAAATTTTAATATTAGCATACATCTATAATAATGTTTTTTGATATGGACAAAGTACACGTTTTAGAAGTTATGTACAAGTTATGTATGACTCTCATTATAGAAAACGTGTCTAGATTTTGCAATAAGAAGTATGATTGATATTTGCTAGGGCTTTCTCCGGGACACAACAGGCTGTCATTTCAAGTATTATTTAAAAATATTATAAGAATAGTACATCACATGAAAATATTTGTTAAAATTAATAAAAATATAAGGTAAATTAGCATCTAACTTGGTATTATTTTCTTCATATATCCAATACCTCTTGATGTTACTTTTAGTTATATATAGTATTTTAATTTTATTTATAATATATCTAACACCTTAAATTATAAATAAGATTATGAAAATAAAAATATTAAAAAAATAACATTTTAAGTTGTTGGATATATTATATTAAAGAAATTTTTAGTAAGAATAATTTAAAATATATATTATTAAATAAAATATTTTAAAAATTTTAATATATAATTATTAATTAATTTTTTTAATATATCTAAATTAATTAAATATATTTTATATTAAAAATTGGAGGAAGGACTTGTTAAATGTGAGTGCAGCGGAGAATACACACTAGAGGGAAACAATAAGCGATGTAGAGGGTGCGCGGGCCGCGTAATTGGAGTACAGAGACATCATGTGGCAGCGGTACACTTTAAAGCAGCAGAAGAAGGGAATGATAATGTGTTGAATGAGAACAATGGAGAGCGGCATATGGTGTGGGCCGTTAAGGATTATTACTTACAGAGTTACAGACTGTCACCCGGCCCTTTCCCTCACATTTCTGTACCCCATAACATAACCCCCTCCCTCTAGTATTTAATATTTCATCACATTTTAAATATAAAATTTAAATAATTATTTCTCTAACTTTTAATATAAAAGATATATTTAATTAATTTAATTAAAATAAATAAATTAATTAAATTAGTTAATATAATATATATTTTTAAAATATTATAATCATATTTTTTAATTATCTCCCTCATTTTTTTATTTGATTATTATGGAATGCGGGAGTATCAATAAAAAATAATAGTGTGTCTTATATTTATGATTAAAATTAATTTTTTAATTATATGGACTATAGAAATAATTTAAAAATATTAAAATAAATTAATTAAATTAGTTATTTATAAAAATTATATATATTAATTTTTTTAAAGTTCCGATAATATATTTAATTAATAGAGAGAGTTTATAAAAATAATTATAAAATTTGAACGGTTAATTGAGGATTAAAACAAATATGTAATTCAATACTCTGTTTTTTCCCCTTGATCTTTTACCCTTCGAGGATATATAGGCTAAATTTCATTACAAGAAAAATATATTGATACTGTGGGTTTACGATAAAATTATTAATATTTGTAGGCTGAAAATTGCTATTTTTTAATTTTTTTCTATTAAAATTTGTGGACCAATTAAAGCTGTTTATATAAACTGTGATATGTACCTCTAGGGACGTACTTATATGCTAATCGAAAATTATATAACACGAACCCTTGTTCATCCCCCTTCAGCCATTCTTATATATGGATCGTGTGTCATCATATACTTTAGGGTCAAAGGGGTAAATTTACTCTAAAAATTTTTTATTCAAGAATAATATTACCTTATAAATTTTATTAAGTTTAAAATTGTCTAATAAATATTAAAATTGAGTAATATTACTTTTTACTGTTAAAATATTGTCAGTCGTTTTTTAAAAAGATATGGGCAATTTTATTATGTTTTAAAATTTTTGAAATAAAATTAAATTTAAAAAAAAATTGGGGCAACATTATTTATGAATAAAAATTTACAGGATAAATTTACACTTTTAACTGTATAGTTTATGAACATATAGTAACCATGATCACTTTGATTTTTTTAGCTAAATATATATATATTTATATTAAAAATAACTTTATTCAAAATATTATTAAATATTAAATATAATAATATCGTGATCACTTAATTTAAACTCCTTAGTGTTTTACCCTTCACAGAAACTGTCAGCCTAAAAATTGACATCTTTGAAACCGGGCTTTCTAGTACGCTTTCACTTTCAATTATTTATATATATACACGTCAAAATGATGAAATTTTCTTAATCACATGGTTCTAGTCACTTTAACATATTGTAGAATATGAGATCATTCTTATTTGTATGTCCTAAAAAAAGTCCTTTCTATTATTGCTTCAGTTTGCCATTACAAGTTAAACCTTTTAATTACAAAGTTAACGGGTAGCCCTTCAATTCATTATTATTCATTTTCATCGTATATAAATGCGTGTGTTTGTTTGATGCAAAAGCTCAACTGGTTTGGTGGATGGTAGTTGAAGGCATATTTGGAACTTTAATTTGTTAAACGGTCACATACCCATTGTTGGCTTTATCTTATGGTTATAGCTTCAAACCCAAGTCACTTCAGAGTTATACATACAGTGTATGTTTAAAAAAAAACCTAAATCATAATTTTAAAAGGGTTTATGGATCAAACCTTAGTCTGAAAAAAAATTAAAACAAGCATCTATATTTGTCTAAAAAGATTTTTGGATCAAACCATAATTTAAAACTAAAGTTTTAAATAAGTTACTGAGACTAGCTTATAGAACAATAAAAGGACTTATGAACTACCCAATTACTATTTTACCCTTATTTTTTCTTATACAGTCTTTCTTATTTCTTCTCGCTTTTCCACCTTCTCTCATCTCTCTTTTCCACTTTCTCTCCTCTCTCATTTCTCCTCTATATTCTCCACCCTCTCTCCTCTCATATTTTTAATAAAATTATATCATTTTTGGTAATTTATCAATCACAAAATTCCTCCTATTAATAATTATATTATATCATTTCTGATAATTTATCCAAAAACTTTTTTTTAATTTTTTTTTTTAAAATCTATCTAAATAGGTGTATACTAACAAGTCAATGGTAGGCTTCAACTAACATTCAAACATTGATTTGCCCGTCAAAAAATATAAAATATTATTTAAATATTTTTATTTATATTATATTTCATGACACATACATTGCTTATTATATTTTAATAAAAATAATAGATAATAAATTATAATAATGATAAAGACATAGTAAGTATTATATGTTCATTCTTTTTTTTAATGTTGTGAGAAATTACCCTAGTTAATTTTTTTGTGCAAAGTGTCAGATCTATCTTTTGCTTTTTATATTTTTTTTCAGAATCCAACGGTAGACATAATTTTTTGTATGAAATAGGAAGTAGGAAAAACAATGAAAAGACAATCCCAAGTAGTCATAAATGGGCCTCAAGCATCACCTGTGTATCTATCGGGCCTAAGGCCCAAATCAGAGAATTGTGGGCCCAATTAAATGTAAAATCAATACTTCAACATCCACTATTGGATTTTGGCCCAAAAAAAATCCACATCATGGATGTAATTCATATACAGACGATAAGACTTAAAGTTACGATTTATATCAGGAGAGACCAACCAAATTGTTGATGCTCTTGCTAGAACTTTCAAGATCCGCTATTCATGATATGTGTCCTACATAGTTGCAATTTTTAGTAGCTTCTGAACATTTAAAATTAAATTCCTCGTTAGTTTAATTCATTTTCTTTTTTGGGCGTTAGCCCTCTCTTATATATGTTAAAAATTAATATCAATTGTGGCAAAAAAATTTAAAACAAATTACACTATTTAAAAATTATAAATATTATGATTTATTTATCAATTTTTACGTGAACTAAACATTATACTATATATGTAAAGTAAAGCTATATTTTCCGGCCCTCAATTCCGTTTTAATGGCTAATTTATTCTCAGTCCCCATAAATTGTGAAAATGTCCCTAATTAACTTATGTTGACCATATAATATTGGCTCAAGCTATAAGGTCAGGTGTAGATGTAGGTTTATGTTTACTATTTTAACAGGAAGCTCTCGCAACTTTTCTTTATCATTTATTATATTCAAATCAGTTATTTACCATCGGTAAATATTGATTCAGTTAATAAAAAATTAATTTATAATTTATAAGATTATGAATTTAAATTTTATTATTAATATAATTTTTTTTATAAATAAACGATATGTAAATATTTTTATAAATATTTTTAATAAATATAGTGGCGACATAATATCAGCGATCTATTATATGTTTGGGCTCTAGATCTTAGTTAGGTTCATGTTGTGAGCCAACTTATATCTAAGTCCCTCATTTTAGTTTAACTTTTTATTACTTTGGTATGTTTGGTTTGCATCGTTTCCTCTATGTTGGACTTTACGTATCATGGATCTGTCTTGTGATCTTCTAAAAACTTTATATCTTTATGTATTTTCAGTTTAATTTTTTTTAAAATAAATAATTATATTTGTCTAAATTTTTTTTTGGATAAAACTATAGTTTAAAACTAAGATTTTAGATAAGTTACTAAAATTAGTTTATAAAATAGTAAAAAAATTTATCGATTACCCAATTACTATTTTACCATGATTTTTTCTTACACTATCTCTCTTCTCTCTTCTCTATTTTCTTTCTTCTCTACCTTCTCTCATCTCTCTTCTCTACCTTATTTCATCTCTCATATTTTTAATAAAATCATACCATTTTTAGTAATTTTATACTTACAAAAATCCTTCTGACAATCACTATCTAAACATTTATTTATCCAGAATCACTTTTTTTTTATAAGTTATTATCTAAAAACTATCTAAAAATTCTTTTTTTATAAACCCATTTTTAAATTCTTATCTAAATATGCTCATATTTTAAATAAATAAAATTATCTTTTTATAAAAAAAACACCTGTAGCCCTTTTTAATCTAATCAATAACTCAATTTATATTATAAAACAATTGCCAGATTGAAAGCGGTCTTATCTAAAGACATATAGTTCCTCTGACATTCAACTCTTGTTGCATTCTCATCGTCGACTTACTACTGCTGTTTAGAAAACTTCTAAATTAAAATTTAAAAAAAAAATTAATTTAAACTTTAGTTTAAATTTTTTTTAAAACAAACAGTTATATTTATTCAAAAGAGTTTCTGGACAAAATCATAATTTAAAATCAAAATTTTGGATAAACTATTGAGACTAGCTTATAGAACAATAAATGAACTTATGGACTACCCGCTTACTAGTTTACTCTTATTTTTTCTTACACTCTCTTCTCTTATCTTCTCTCTCTTCTAGTTCTTCTCAGTATCTTCCTGTTCGTGCTGCTTCTTACCGTCCGTTGAGACGCCGACAATGGAAGAAGAAGAAGGAGTGGAGCGAGAAGACTTGGACGATGTCAAGTAGATCTGGAATGTGTGCTTCTACTAATGTCATCGTTGAAGGTCGCTGCTTCACATGAGGGAGGATGGAAGAAGAGGAAGAACATGTACAGAAGATTCACGGTGGGATAGAAGAAGAGAGGAAGAAAGAGAGAAGAAAGATGAACAGTACGAGTAAATCGTGCAGGCTTTTTTTTTATCTCATACCCTTTTTAGTAATTTACTAATCATACAAAATTTTCTGGTAATAACTATCCGAACACTTATTTATTAAGAATAATTTTTTTTCATAAGCCATTCTCCAAAAGCTTTTTTTTTAAAAACTGTTTAAAAATACTTTTTTTTTTATAATTTTTTTTAAAGTCTATCTAAATAGGTTTTTAATTACAATTCTGTTTTCTTTTTTTAGGTAATATGATATACTTGCTGGTGACCTTGTGTACACTAAAATATGGCCATTTTAACGTATAGCCCATACATCATACAAAATGAAAAAAGGGCATGCTCAATTCATTAAAAAAAAAACGATTTATGGTGGCAAAAAAGTAATAATACGATTTATTAATATTTTTATATTATAATATTACTCCATCGGAATAGATGTGTTTATTATAGGATTTGGCGAGGTTTATCCCCTGTAATCTAGTGATATTTATGATAAGATGCATGCTTTTTTTTTCAATTTTTCTTTGTAATGGAAGTGTTCGGCTGGCAATATTAGTGGGCCATGACCACTTAAATTTTAGCAGGCCCAGGTTAATTAATTTTACAAGGACTGGATAATCTTTATAAAGACCAATTTATTTAGTAGGCTCAAATTAAATTTAGGCCCATCGTTTTATATCAACTAGATTTATATTTAGCGGTTCGGTATCGCTTAAGCAAGGTCTCGAGTTTGAGCCTTGGCGTACGCAGAAAATTCCCAGTGCGCGACGCTGGTCGGATCCGGATGTAGTCGGGATAAAGCTCCGATGAATCGGGTGGGCAACAAAAAACAAACAAACTAGATCTATATTTTGTTTTTGGGACCAAAAAAAAATTAGATCTATTTTTTCAATCAAAGTTTGCCATGTATAGTCAATATTAATATTAATGACACAGATATTAAGTAACGGGTTTATATCTTATAAAGGTACGGATTCGATTTTTATTGTCGTTATGAGAGTTTATTTAGTAGGCGATCTCGTAAGTCCTCTATAAACACTATCTGAGCCCTGATCTTAATGAGAAATTGATGTTCAACCTACCTAAACTTTTTTATAACAAAAAAAAAATTTCCCATGTATACTATTTTGTTATATTTCATCATAAAATAATATTAATGAATTCAGCTATTCATAATACTAATTAACTTTTTTTTAAACTATTAGGCCTCAATATAATTATACCTAAATTTAAGTCTTTAAAATGAAAAAAAAAAGAATCCTTAGATAAATTTTGGCTACCTTTTAATAATAAAATTTTAATGAAGTTTTTTTAATAATTTTTATATAATTTTTTCGAAGCTTATCATATAAAAAACTTTTATCTCTCTTAACAAATATCCTCTTTACAATTTAGGGCCTATTTGGTTTGAGGCAAAATCATAGTTTTAGAAATTTTTTTAGGCAAAATTTTAGTTTAATTTTTTTTTAAAACAAACAGTTATATTTATCCATAAGTATTTTTAGGTTAAACTATAGTTTAAAATAATGGTTTTGAATAAACTACTGGAACTAGCTTTTGGAACAATAAAAAAGCTTATGGACCATCTAATTACTATTTTATTTTTATTTTTTCTTACACCCTCTCTCCTCTCTACCCTCTCTCTTCTCTTTTTTCTACTATCTCTCCTCTCTTCTCTTTTTAATAAAATTATATCCTTTTTAGTAATTTATTAATACAAAAAATTATTTTAAAAATAACTATCCAAACACTTATTTATTCAATTTTTTTTTATAAATTATTCTTTAAAAGTCTTTTTAAATTTTTTTTTTACAAATTTTTTTTTAAAAATTTATACAAACACACACTTCAAATTATGTTATCCTTCTCACAATATGAAACCGCTAGCCCTTACTTTATCGACTAATTTTATCGGTAGTAGAAACCAGAAAACCTAACGCTAATTTACCAATTGCCGTCAAAAAAAAAAAAACCAAAAAACCTTGCTAAATTACCCATTGGTGGATGTCGATAGGAGATGCAATGCAACAACGTGATTGGAGGATTAACCGCAGCGGCGAGAAGGGTCTTCAAGGAATTGTTTGAAAGCAACACATCAACCCCAACCAACAAAAAAGATCTGGAGCAGAGCTAGATCAAACAGTGGAGACTGAGAATTAATTGAGGAATTGACCATTAAGCCCCTTCGTCGCGTTCCCGGCAATTTGGCTCTCTTTCTCAGTCTCTCTGAACCTCAATAGCTCCGGTGTCCGTCCGTATAAAATTACTCTCGGCCTCACCGGAAAGCTCTACGCTTCATCTAGGAGACTTCGGGACTGTGTAAATAGAGAAATTAGAGTGAGAAAGAAAAGCGCGCGTCATTTTTGAAGATACGATGATTCTAATCTGTTAAATATTCGCGTTCTTCAGGTTTTAAATCGAATTTCACTGGACGCAGCAATTCTTTATTATTATCTAATTCATTTCCAGTGATTGCGATGCTCCTCAATTATGTTTTTTTATTTCAGTTTTGGTATGTTGTCTTGTAAGCTCCTGATGATTCTGCAATTGTTGAATCCTGATTGGTTTCATTGTTCGTGATAGTTTTTTATATTCTGTGTAACTGGTGATTGTTTTGTTTGTTTGTAAAATGGAGAAAATGAAAGGACAACAGGCTTCGCTTGTAGCTGTTATAGTTGTGTTGCAGAGAGTAACACAGGGAAGCCTTATCGCTTATAGACTCATGCCTAGTTTCTATGCACTTTCGCTTCATATACGAAATATATTAATTGGCAACTTCTTCTTTTGTACTCTTATTGATTTTTTTTATCAATCTTCTGCTGTTGCACTTCTGCGTGGTCTGAGTGCTTTAGGAATCGAATTTGCTCAATAATGCGAACAATGTTCGAATTTCTTAATCATTTTTGTTATGGTTTCTCTTTTTATTATTGATTATGCGCTCTGGTTGACTCAGACGAGCAGAATGGAGTTGTCCATGGGCAGAGAGGATCCTGCTATACTTCAATTGCACAAATGGGGTTCCTCTGCAGCCCAACTCAACCTTTCAGACTTTCATGAAGCATTTCTTTCTCCTACAAGACAGATCCTGCTTTTGCTTTCATATCAGCATGAAGCTCTTTTGCTTCCTTTGATTACTGGTGATTATGGCTCTCCTTCTCATAATTATAGTTTGGCCAAATATAAATGGCTGGATATTGGTGTTTGTGTGAAGTGTCGATGCAGGTTTCTACAATCTGTTATAATAATCTGCTCTGATATATGCATATATTTTGTGCTCTTTCAGGGGACTCTCATGGCAGTGATTCAAAAAGCAGCCATGATCATTATAGTAATCACAGTCCGGGTTTATCAACTAATTTCTCACAGGAGTTAACAAGGCCCAATACGTCAGGTTTGGTGAATGATCAGTCTTGTACTTCAGGATCAGAAATTCAGTTTGACTCTGTTCCTGCTGAAACTGAATGTTCAAGATCTGATAGTTACCCTTTCATTAGTGATGTGAAATCATTTGCCTGGGGTTTGTGTGGGGAAAGCTATGATCAGCACTGTGATGCCTCATTTAGAGAACTTTTATTTGTGTCTGGAAGATGTGGGGTGACAGTCCATGCTTTTTCTAAACTGAATAAATCTAGAGCCATGGTTCAGGCTGCATTAGAGGGTCACTTTGGGCAAGGAAGATGGGTGGAATGGGGGCCTTCGTGTTTATTGACTCAAAACATGAAAGTGGATGAGTCTTGCAGCCTTAGTCATGAATTCTCTCCAGCTCAGGATGTAGATGGGACTGGTAGAGATAGTGAAATGCCTCATAATCATTGTGAAATTGTTGGGGATGATAATGTAGGCTCTACTACTAAAAAATGGCTAAAATCGTTCCTCATTGGAGTTAAAACTATCGCATGTGAGGGTACAGCCTGGACTAAGTTCCCAGAGAGTACTGAATTTCCTTCCTCTGCAGAAGTGATTTCATTCAACATATTTGATGTCAATCAACCTTGGGACTTTTGTTATAAAGAAAAACATGTCCAAGATACTGATAATTCATTAGAAGATAAGTCTGATCATCAAAGCTTGCATTTGTGTGGAGCAGATACTGCATCTGAAGTTTTGTCAAGTTTATTTGGTGTTGAGATAGACAGGTGCTGCAAATGCCTGAATGTGTTCTCTAGTGCATCATATCACTTTGTAGGATTTTTTTTTACATTAACAGATTCGATGTCTGTTAATACTGGTGACGCAAATAAAAGAGAAAAGAGCAGACATTGGCTTCTTGTTGCGAGTCTAGACAGTAGGGGTATCCATTGGGTTTCATTGGTGAAGCTTGATGAAAGAATAAATATAGACCTGGCTATTGAGTGGACGGATTTCCAGTTTTCTGACAATCTACTTGTTTGTCTTAACTCTTCTGGCTTGATTGTTCTTTATGATGCAATGTCCGGTGAGTTAGTGACACATTTAAATGTTGCAAAGGCTTGTGGACTTGACCCTCATTCTGATTTGCGAGGGCTAGAAAAGTTTCCCTTAACAAGTGATGTAGAAGTTAAGCAAGTGTCTGATGTTAAGGTTAAATTGTCCGATCCACATAGTGATCCTTCTAGAAGATCATTTAAAAGGTTAGTTGTTGCTTCGCATACCTCCCTTTTAGCTGTGGTTGATGAAAATGGGGTGATCTATGTGATACGCATAGGTGATTATGTGCCAAAAACGAATTCTTCATATGAGAAGTTGCTTCCATATTGTCAGCAATTCGGACGGGGAATTTTGCTTAATTGGGGAGTATGTGGCTCTGATATAGGTCACCAAATGGAAAACTCTAATTTCTCAAGCTATTGTCATGCCAATAAAGCTGTTGGTAATTTGTTCCAAAACATTGATGACTCCACCTTTCAAGGAATGGGGGGCTTATATGACTCGTATTCAAGTGGCTTTTCTGCTGGTTCTAAAGCATCTGATGATTGCAAACATTGTGCTTCTAAAGTGGAGTCACATAATATGAGAAAGATTTTCCTTCCAAATTTCAAATCCAGTAAGGATTATTCTATTTGTTTTTCTCCTTTGGGAATTACTTGTCTATCTAAAAAGCAGAATGTGAAGAATAGAAAATCTCCTCAGCTTGTTCATTTTAACTTGCTAGTGAAATCAGCTATTTATGATGACAACTACTTAAATAGTGGAAGTGATTTGTACCAACTCAGTGGAAATGAAGAGATAGTTATTGGAGAAGCACTTGGTTGCGCATTCCAAGGTTGTTTTTATATTGTTAAAGAAGATGGTCTATTTGTGTATCTTCCATCCCTTTCATTGTCATCGAATTTCCTTTCTGTTGAAGACATCGGTTATCATCAATCAAACAAGAATGCACGGATTTCATGTCCAGTAAAAGCCAATGTGGAAATGAATGAACCCATAGTAAGGTCAACTCCTTGGAAAATTGAAATTTTGGACAGAGTTCTTCTGTATGAAACCACTGAAGAGGCAGATCGATTGTGTTTGGAAAATGGTGAGGGTTACCAAGATGTAGTATCATTTAAAAGCTACCAATGTGCAATTTCACATAATAATCTTTATATCATCACTTGCCTATTCTGGGATACGATAGTTCGTTTCACTTGTTTCTATGTTTTTGATAACATCACTTGCCTTAATTGTTGCTTTTAACCTTATTTCTTTATCATTAACAAATTCCCTCTTTGTATGACAAAAAATCTTCTTTCTTAAGTGCTCCAAAATTTTCTTTTTGTCAGCTGTGTTTGCTACCTGTTCTTTTCCTGCCAAAAGCTTTTATCAATATCTCAACTTGATTTTTGGTCTGTTAGGAAGTCATAGAGCCAGGTGAATTAGTGGGATGTAACATGTATAATTTGTCAGCATTCTCACTTGGACCATTGCTATTCCTTTTCCTGAATTGCAGCTTTTAGTTGTTGTTAATTTATGTTGTCATCATGATGGAAATATGCATGGGTTTTCCATCTAGTTTTGAAGTCATATGATTCTTCTAGATGTGGAATGGAATGATTACCATGCTATTTTTGGATTTCTTAATATCATATTTGAGGTGCAAACTTGATTTATTTAATGCTTTGGTCAGGATTGGACTTAAAAATTGCTCGTATCCGTCAATTGCAAATAGCATTGGACTACTTGAAATTTGATGAAATAGAAAGGTAAGCTCAAATTTAGCTGTTGCATGCTTGATTTATATTTCATGCTTAATGAAATGACAGTCTTTTAGTTGAATGAATCTTGTACTGACGTTTGAGGGGTGTTGCTCATGGTATCCTGAGGAGAATATGTCCGAGAAGTTTGTTTTGTATCCTTACGAGGAGATATATCTACTTAATATTTTGTCATTACTTAAAGGAAAACCCATACTCATGGCAAGACTTATCTTCTAATACTGAATAGTTGTGTTGATTTTATTTGAGATTATTATACATTGATGAAAGCAGGGTGTCTTGTTTGTTTGTTGTGTGTATTGATTCTTGAGGATTTGTGCAGATTTACAATTGTCTTAGATGGATTACATTGGTTAATTGCTAGCTTTATATGAGATGGATTATGTTAAGGTTTTTCTAAGTAGTATTTAGGTTTCTATGGCAAATATTATCTAATGAAATTCACTTTCCAGTTTTATTGTTTAACAGATCTTTGGAAATGCTTGCGGATGTGAATATCGCAGATGAAGGTATTGTGAGGTTGCTTTTTGCAGCTGTTCATCTTATGCTTAACAAAAGTGGCAATGATAGTGGAACTTCTACTGCTTCAAGGTAGACCTATTCTTTCATTCTGTCTCTTCGTTGTATTTTGAGTTCTTGAGCATTTTGAAAGAAAATGATAAACATGTTATATACTACTTGGGGAAAAACATGCATGCACAAACATATGTGCCTACTACACACACGTATAAAGGGGAAGAGGATATTTGATTTGAATGCTCAAAATATTTGCTTCTATCACACTTTTCTGGAGTAGAAGAGGCTTGTACTACTAAGATTTAGCTTCTGGCTTGCTTATTTGGCTAGCTATATTATTATTTATTTATTTTACTTTTGAAGAACATAGATATTTTTCCACAGAGTACTTTTCTGTACAAGAATTTAGTAGATAGTTGTTCTTATTTTGGAATCTACAACGGGAAGAACTATTGCAATTAATATACTACTTCAATGATCAATAAAAACAGTAGTTAAGTACATGTAAGTGGAATGAATAACGCTCCTGATTGTGCATTTATGGCAGCTGTAGTACTTTGTGAATCTATTTATTTATTCTTTTTCTTCATCATGAAAATTAACTACTTCAAATTCCTTAAAGAGGAACGTAACGTTAAAATCGCTGATGTTTTATTACAATTGGGTAATTTAAAACTGTTTCTTCAATACCCCAAGCAATTTCTTGAGTTTGAATCTTGATGGAAGAAACCTTATACATGGGAGTTGGGGAAAAAGGGGTAGTTTGGGTAATTAGTATAATAGGTCTATAAATAGGGACACATATTGGGTGTTGAAGTGAATACATATTTTTACCCTTTTTATCTCTTCTCTGCCTTTTTACCTTTATCAAAGGTATCAGAGCCTCCTATCCAGCCAATGGCACTGCCGGAGACTTGATTCACTGATCGTTTAACTGATTTGGAAAATCGTATGGACTAGACCAATCGGGATCTCTGTGCTTGTTTGGACTAGAACAATCGGGATCTCAAGGACCTCAAGTGTACTTTCTCCCTTCTTGAGGATTGCTTACGGGTAATGGATGCCAAGCTATCTTTGCTAACCAAGGAAGAATGGGGTGAGATTTCGAATCCCACCATCATTGTTGCTGAAGGTGAGATTTTGAAATCCGCCATTGGTGTTGCTGAAGAGGCGAGGACTACACTCGTAGAAGTAGAAGATGTGGCTGATTTGAAGGTGAACAAAAATGATTTAAACAAGAAAGAGTCATCTAACAATGATGAGGTAGCTGCGGATGCGAATCGAATCGTTGAGGCCGTAGCTGAAGAAGGAACACGTGGACATGGCTTGGAGGAGATGAAACCATCCTTGAAGCTGATTCTGCTCACTGACTAGGAGTTTCGAGAGCAATCAATGTTTCTACGCTACTTAACACGGAATCTTGTCACCATCCCAGCCCTCTTCTCTGTTCATAAGACTTCGCAGACGTCTACGGCCTTAGCAACTTCACAGATCCTCCCTCTATTTGTTGCTGATCGGACTCATAATTCTGGAGCATCTAGGGTTTCTTTGATCTTGGGCCCTGTTCAACTCACTCCTGGAGTCACTTGGGGAGAAACCTAGTCCGCAAAATCATACTCTGTTCAAGTCACAAGCCAGTGACCCTCCTTCAATGTTTGCTGCGAACACTTCTCTGCTTGCGTTTTCTATGTTCGCTGCGTCTTCACCGTCTCCTACGTTTCTTGCCCCGTTAGGTGCATCTCTTAGCACCTACTACTTCGACTCTGTTTCTAATATTCTTCATGAGCACATCTTCTTTGGGTACTTTACCTTGGTTTATTTGTGGCAAGTTGTCTTTGGTACCGAGATAGAAACCTTCAGTCTAGATCGTTGCATTATTGTCTTGTCTAATTCGATCAACACAAATTCCATGACGATTGCAAAGGTTTTTTGGGGAGGAATGGAGATATATGGAAGAGATGTTGAAGGACTTGGCTCATGTTTTGGGTCTTTACTATCAATGCTTATAACACCTTCTTTGGCCATATGCGTCAGTATGCTCGAAGATCTTCACCAAGTGGGGTAAGATTTTATGTCGATTAAGCCCAAGAAACTCATTCGACAATTCAATTTTGCCCCTTTTGCGGATGTCGTGGATGTCAATATCATGTGCTATGAGAGTTCTTGGGACGAACACAAGAAGATAGTTCAGAGGCCGCTCGGATTTTCCTATTTAGTGGCTTATGAGTCGGGGGTTTTTGTTGAGGATTTGGGTTATATTGCTGGTTATTTGATTGAGTACTCTTATGCTGCTAGGATGTTCTACTTCTTTGAATCTCGCAACAGCAACCAGAACCCTTTTATGCTTTGGGGGATGGGAGGACCTGGGTGTAGCAGCGAGTTGACAATGTCTTATGAAAATGACCCTTTCAAACTTGCTAACATGTTCCTTTCATGGGTTGACTATGGGTGGGATCAGGTTCCTCATCTTTTGTATGGGGACCAACTTAATGGGATGGTTTTAGTTATAACCCTGCTAATGACTTTGACACTTGGTATAATGAAGTGGGAGTTGGCAATGACCTCTATGACTTCATGCAAGCCTTCTTTGCTGAGTATCATATCCCTGTACTTACAGCTCAACTCCATAAGGGAAACAAAGCTAAAGAAGGAAGCCATATAAATATGAAAGATTACTGCGGTGTGCTTGGGATTTTGTTTCCTATTTCTTTTGTCTTCTACTTGTTTTTTCTGTTGAACGAGGAACTGAAGGCAAAGTTTGTTGGAGCTTTGCAAGTAGTCATGGGTTTCGGCTTTTTGTTGGGATTTCTTGAATCTTTCCCACCTGTATCTGCTTCACTTAACAGCAAGCAGGCCTTCCTATCAAGAATGGGCTTCCCAATAGCATTTTTGTGCCTTTCTATTTGGATGGGCTTCGGGCTTCTCAAACTTCCATTCTTGCAGATTTAGCAATGGGTGCTATATGGGCTTACATGGAGTGTGATAATGGATCTCAACACTGAAGGAACATTGCAACAAACTGGGGTTTTGATGTCCATTACTTTCACTTTCAATTTTTTTTCTGATTTTGTACTGATCCTTGAGGACAAGGATCTCTTGTTGGGGGGAGTATATTGATACATGGGAGTTGGGGAAAAAGGGGTAGTTTGGGTAATTAGTATAATAGGTCTATAAATAAGGACACCAGGATGTATTGGGTGTTGAAGTGAATACATATTTTTACCGTTTTTATCTCTTCTTTGCCTTTTTACCTTTATCAAAACCATATTGTGAGAGCTTACCCCCCAGTCAGGGATTGACTTGGCTCAGATTTGGATTAATGGGTAAGGTGGGATATTGGATGGCTTGTCACAAAAAAAAAACGGTTAGATCAAGTGACTTTGTTTTTATGCTGGCATAGATGAGCATACTAAAGTTAGAAAATCTTATACTCCTCTGATCCTAAATATAACACCTAATTTGTAGTGCAAATTGCATTACAAACTAAGTTTTATATTTAGGACCGTAGGAGTAATATTCCATCCAATGGTTAACCAAGCTCACTTTTGAGTATGTTTGTAGTGTTGTTGATTGAGTCCCTTTATAAATAAAATGGCCCCCAGTTATTTTACTTCAAAATGGGAATTTTTACTTGTCAATTTTAATTTTATTATTGCTTCTATATGTAAACATTCCATGTGAGCATCATTGGATCATATCATATATGTCCTGCTTGAACACTGGATGTTTTCAATGTTTAAGGCAAGCATTCATCTCTTTTTATGAACGATGTTGTGTAGTTGTGTTTATTTGTTAAATGAACTTTTAAAGATAATAGAGGTGATTCATTTATTAAGGGGGTTAATGCAAAGGTACCGGACCAAAAGAAGAGACTTGCATATGGTCTTCATTGACTTAGAAAAAGCGTATGATCGAGTGCCAAGGGAGGTGCTTTGGAAAGCTTTGGAAAAGAAAGGTGTGTGCATGGCATATATCAAGGCAATAAAAGATATGTATGAGGGGGTAACAACTACTGTAAGAACGTTTGGGGGCGAAACAAAGGGTTTTCCTATAAGGATTGGTCTACATCAGGGATCATCCTTGAGTCCTTATTTATTTAATCTAGTAGTGGATGTGCTAACTAAGCCTATTCAAGAAGAAATCCTTAAGTGCATGCTTTCTGCGGACGATATAGTTCTTGTGGCGGAGTCAAGAGAAGAGATTAATTTTAAACTTGAGTTATAGAGAAGTACTTTAGAGCCGAAGGGTTTTTGTCTGAGTAGAAGTAAGACTGAATATATGCATTGTATTTTTGATAAGAGTGAAGTTAGAAGTAACTTGGAGGTCAGATTGGGAGATCAAGTTATTCCACAAATAGATAAGTTCAAATATTTGGGATCAATTATACAGAAGGATGGTGAAATTTTGGAGGATGTTAATCATAGAATTTAGTCTGGGTGGTTTAAATGGAGAAAGGCTACTGGGGTTATATGTGATCGGAAAGTACCAGATAAAGTAAAAGGAAAGTTTTATCGTACTGCTATAAGACCAGCGATATTTTATGGAAGTGAATGTTGGGCTTTAAAAGGATAGCAAGAGCATAAAGTTGGGGTAGCTGAGATGAGGATGTTGAGATGGATGTGTGGGCATACAAGAAAAGATAAGATTCGTAATTAACAAATACGGGGAAGAGTTGGAGTGGCACCTATTGAGGAGAAAATGGTAGAGAACCGTCTTAGGTGGTTTGGACACGTGCAAAGAAGGCCAAGGGATGCGCCGGTGAGGAGGGTGGATCAAACAGTATGGAGTCCGGTTAAAAGAAGTAGAGGAAGGCCAAAGAAAACGCTCAACGAGGTCATTGAGCGGGATCTCCTGGTCAATAACCTATCCAAGGATTTAGTTTTTGATCGAGCACAATGGCGTCGTATGATCTATGTAGCCGACCCCATTTAATGGGATAAGGCTTGTTGTTGTTGTTGTTAAACTTTTAAAGATAATAATCTCTAGCATACATTTGTTTCAATTCCAAATATTTATAAACTGATTCAATTGGTTGATAATATGTTTGTAACTGGTGTCTACTGTCTACTCATGTACCTAGCTATTCAACTCATGCATGTCAAAAGAGGAAATTAAAACTTCTATATAAGGTCCTCAGTGATTTGCGCAACATTTATGATTTTTGGTGATGAGACTATAAAAGCTTGCTTTTTACTCGACCATGTAAATGGTTCTTTTGTTCTATTGGATCCCTTGTGCCTTTCTCTTATGTCAGCAACAATAATCATGAAAGAGAGAAGAAAAATCATTCCTTATGACAAAAGCTATGAATAGCATGCTTAATCATTTTTTCCCGTTAGACTCTAGATTATTATAAGATATTTATGTGTTATTATCTTTAGGCTGCTTGCATTGGCTTCTTGCTTTGCAACCAAGATGCTGCGTAAATATGGGTTGCTGCAACACAAGAGAGATTCATTCATGATGGAGGGGTTTAATCAGACTGGATTACTTTCTCTTCCCCCAATTGAACCAGATAATCTACAGACTGAAGTGGATTTTGCTCCAAAACTTCGTGAGATGGCTCATTTCTTGGAGATAATCCGAAATCTGCAATGTAGACTTAGGTCAAAATTTCAAAGGGCCAATCAAGGATTGGTATGATGCCCCACAGTTCTGCTTATTATATTAGTACTTGGCTTGTTTGCATTGTTTGTCATCGTGTTTCTTGAATCCTTACTAACAGTTATTGCTAAAACAGGTTGATAGTGGGGACAAAATAAGTGCAGACATGTTGCAGGAGGAATCTCCACTTTTGTTTCTTCCATCAGGTTCAATGACATTGGATTTGTTGAACCAACATGGACATTCTTTTCAATCAGGCGGTGATGATGCTGAGAATCTTGCTTTGATGCCCATGGATTTTAAGTTAAATATGGTCATGGAAGAATTTAGCGAAGCATTTCCTTTTGGTCCTTTACAAGGAATCACTGAAAAGAAGATTTTGCCTGTGGAAAATCCACAAGATATGATGGCTCGTTGGAAGACTGATAATTTAGACCTTAAAACTGTGGTTAAAGATGCTTTACTCTCTGGTCGTCTTCCTTTAGCAGTTCTTCAATTGCATCTTCATCATTCAGAAGATTCGGTCACTGACAAAGATCCTCATGATACTTTTACTGAAGTTCGTGAAATTGGCAGAGCTATTGCTTATGAATTATTTTTGAAGGTAATGTACTATACCTACTGGCTTATTTGTCACATTAAAATAAAAATGACTTATTTAGGAAATGGTTTTCTTCAAAATACAATCATATGATAAAACAGGGTGAAATTGAACTTGCTGTTGCAACACTTCAAAGACTTGGAGAGAACATTGAATCCTGTCTCAAGCAACTGTTGTTTGGCACAGTAAGTAGATCTCTTCGAGCACAGGTTGCTGAGGAAATGAAAAGATATGGTTATTTGGGACCATATGAGTGGAAGATTTTAGAAGAGATGTCACTCATTGAGGTATGTTGAATTCAGTTGTCTTGTTTTGTGGTCAAATATGGTGTAGTTTAAGATCTTTCCAGAGGAATTTTCATGAGCTAAGACTTGTATGCTTGTTTCTTTTTTCATATGTCCGAGAAGAGTCTCTATCCCAGCAGTAGCTTCTGGAAAACATATCATTGCCGGCTGAATGAAACCATTGTTCCATCAAACTCTATTTCGCCAGTAGAAAATATAGGATTCCTCTTGCATGGATGTGACAATTTTATAATTGAGTGTGGTGAGATTGATGGAATTGTCTCGGATTCATGGATAAATATGAGTGAAACTTCCTCAACTCTGGAAGTTGATGAAGATGATGCTTATGTTGGGTATTGGGCTGCTGCTGCTGTCTGGTTTGATGCCTGGGATAATAAAACTGTTGATCGTGTAAGTTGTTTCTCCCTCTTTCTTTCCTCCTTTGTGTGTATGAGTGTTTGTGTCAATGATATGGAACTCGATCTAGACCCACCGGTTCAATTGGGAACCAATGGTATTTATAATTTTTTTTTCAAACAATATCTTTTAGTTTAGTTGTAATTTTCCTCAACGTACTTGGTGATCATATGTCTATCTCATAAACAAAGGAACAAGGATTTTAGAACACCTAAAATTAACAAAATCAAATTGTACTTCTCAATAATATTAAAATATATTAATTTAATTGTCTATGAACTCTCACTAGTACCACCACTTTCTTCATTTATTTCTTTCAATTTTAAATGACGAGAGAATATGCATAAAACCCACCTTACACAGTACAAGTTCGTTTTTTTTGGATGAATTTTAATGTACAAGTTCTACTGGATGTGCAGGGAGCAACATTCTTATGCCGTTTTAGAAATTTGCATTTGATATGCTTTCTTAATGTAGAAGTCCTCTGATTTCTATTTGTTTCTTGATATTTGATCGCTCTACTTGTATCTGTATACGATTTCTTCGTGGATGGTCAAGCTTTTCTTATTTGAACAAATAAGTTTTTTTTTTTACTTGAATTAGATAACTATTGAGTGCATTGTATCTCTTTCTAAAGACATGTCTTATTTTATATTTTCTGAAAAGTATGAGCAATCCACTACTGTTATCCATATATCTTTTTTGCAGATGATATTGGGCCAATCTTTTTCTTCAGACATTTCTTTGTTGTGGGAATCACAGCTTGAATACCATGCCTGCCGCAATAATTGGAAGGAAGTCTCTAGATTGCTGGACCTGATGCCTGCATCTGTTCTATCTGCTGGGAGCCTTCAACTCAATTTGGATGCTTTACATCCTACCTCATCTTTAGGATTCAATATGAAGCCTTCTAACTATGGAAGTTTCTTATTCTCTCTTGAAGAATTGGATTCTGTATGCATGGAAGTTTCAGATGTCCAAATATATAAATTTCCACCCAATATCTGTTCTGCGTGGTTGAGGATGTTCATGCAGGAGAAGCTTGCTAAAAGATTTATCTTTCTGAAGGAACATTGGGAAGGAACAATGGAGATGGTATCTCTTTTGGCTCGTTCAGGCTTCATATCTGGCAGAGATAAGAGGACCTTGGAGGATGATTGTTTGAAAACTTCATCGGATAAAGATGGAACACTACAGTCTTTGCATAAAGTGATTGTACATCATTGTGCACAATATACCTTGCCAAATCTTCTGGATCTTTACCTTGACCAACATGGTTTGGTCCTGGATAATGATTCACTTCGTTCAATTCAGGAATCTGCAGTAAGTTTCTGTTCGTTGAAACTTATTGTTCTTTATTTAATATATTAGGATTAGGATCATTTGTACTCGGTCTTTATATATCCCAATCATTCTTCTATTAACTTTTGATATACTGAAGCTGATTCTCTTCTTTTGAATCTTTTGGGATTTTTTTGGGCAAAAGTGCATTGCTGGTCATACACAAGGTTTCATTTTGGTCCCTTAATTTTATAAAGTGCCGTTTTAGTCCTTTAACCCTAATGCTAGAAAAAAAATTGCTGACATTGAAATTTTAAATGTTGACAAAACATTCTCAAATGCTGACATATTAAGTTTAATTTTAAAAAATAATAATGATTGACACAAAAGATCATCATTTGAGACTAATGGTATTAGGGTTAGAGCACTGAATATATTTTATAAAATTAATGGATCAAACTAAAACCTTGTAAAGTTAGAAGATCAAAGGTGCACGTTTTCCTTTTTTTTTTTAAAAAAATTATTTTGTCCATGACAATAGTTATGTAAGTAAGCAAACAATTGGAGTTAACCTTAGTTTACACCATAAACTTCGCACTAAATATTTAAACTGAGGAATAAAGGGTTTTTTTAATAAAATTCTGCTGGTTTATGATGCTTTGATGCTCTAGCATTGCTGCAATATCCCTTTTTCCCTTTGTTATTGTTTGTTACGATTTAAGGTCTTCACATCTTTATATGTAAAATTTAGCATTACATTGAATAGAAAGTAGTTTTGGCATCTGTTAGATCTTGGGATTTGAAATAATTGTGAGAGTTCCTGTGCTGATCTGGTATCATTTAGGGACAACATGATCTGGAGAAAATTTCCAAATGTGGCGTAATCTTAATTAAATAATAGATCCTCTCAATTTATTCCAGAGTTGGTGCAACTGTCTGATACTCCTTCCTTTCTTAGATTTCTGAAGGTTGGGCATATAATGCCTAGATTTGTTGCCTTTTATTCATATTTTTGAGCTGGGACTGCTTGCTACTATATTGTATTGCTCCATTCAATTTATTTATCTGTGCATTCTCCTTGCACTTTGTACAACTGAGCTATACATTTGATGAATGAAAATAATTATTATTTTTTTAATTATCAATGTCTTCTTTGCGGGAAGTCATTCTCCAATTAAAGTTGTATTCTGAGATATTTGTCAGATGGTAACTCTGAAATTTTTAGATATTTGCTTATAGGTCCAGAATGAATTATTGTAATTGAATAAATTCAAACTAAATCTTAGATATTTGAGTATATAGGTGCTAAGTTTTGCAGAGATTTGTTTGTTGTGATGAAATTTCTTCGTCTGTGCTTATGTCTGTTGTTTGCTTATTTTATAATATTGCATTTTGACAGGCTGACTGTCAATGGGCAAGATGGCTACTCTTATCTAGGGTTAAGGGACATGAATATGAGGCCTCACTTGCCAATGCACGTGAAATAATGTCTCATTCTGTTCCTAGAAGTGACCTCAGTGTTCTGGAGTTAGATGAAATAATTCGCACTGTTGATGACATTGCTGAAGGAGGGGGAGAAATGGCAGCTCTGGCAACCCTGATGCATGCCGCTGTTCCAATTCAAAGTTGCTTGAATAGTGGTGGTGTAAATAGGCATAGTAATTCCTCAGCCCAGTGCACCTTGGAGAATCTTAAGCCAACGCTTCAGCGGTTTCCCACATTGTGGCGTACACTAATAGGAGCATGTCTTGGAGAAGACACAATGAGTTCTTTGGTCCCTAAAGCAAAGATGGGTTAGCAATTAGCCTTGATTATTGGTTGGACTACTTTACCTAACCTTTTTGCATCATATTTTTTCTAATGAATAACTCAATTTGCAATTTGGCTATGTAGCTTTACCGAACTATCTAAGCTGGCGTGATGAAAGTTTCTTCTCTACTGGACGAGATACTTCCCTAATGCAGATGCTTCCGTGCTGGTTTCCTAAGGCTGTGCGAAGATTGATACAACTTTATGTCCAGGTTTGCTTTGTTTTCATTTTCTATTTCTGTTTCTTTGAGTGTCTTTCTCCATATATTTAAATACACGCAGTTATATATTTATGCTCCCTAGCTGCTGCTTTATTTTGACTCACCATGTGATATTTGAACACTTAGCTATTATCTAGTTTGTGTGCTATTTCCGTATACTCAGCATACACATGATAGCACTGATGAACACTGTCTCTATGCACACACGCATTCCAAGTCATGTAATTTTCATGATGTTACAGGGTCCTCTGGGTTGCCAATCATTTTCAGGATTTCCCCCTGGGGAGACCGTGTTAAATAGAGACATTGATTTATTTATAAATGGTGATGTGCATACTGAGATAAGTGCCATCTCCTGGGAAGCAACTATCCATAGACACATTGAAGAAGAACTATATGATTCTGTATTCGAGGTATGGAAATTAATTTGATTCCTTCTTCTTTTATGTTTTATTTCTAGAGAGGGATTTCTTTCCGGTTGTTCTCCAATGGCTAAAAGAACCTATATATTGGGGCAAGAAGGCACCTACTCTTACCCTAAAAATATACCATATGCAGTTTTGAAAAATAAGTAAACAGATAGACACAATACAAAAGGCAACTAAGTGTTGAAGTCTAGCTAGTCAAAAAAAGAAACAAATAGAAAAAATAATGTGCCAAGCAGAAAAGACCAGTCTGAAACTTGAAGGTGAAAAAATGCTGAACACTGACAATTTTAATAATGAATTCTCATATATATATTTTATTCTTTCAAAGGAAAGTGGTAAGGGGATGTTTTATTGTCTTTTACCTGGTCAGATGTATAATTGCAATATTAGTGAAATTATTGTTGCAATCTAATTTCTTTTCTGGATTAAAAATATTATGAGGTCAGAGGATTTGGTAGGAGTAATGAGCGCAAAACATTATGGCATTGAACTGTTTATGCTGTACTCTGGTGTATATAGTTTGAATGAGCTACTTACATTTTTTAAGGCGTTGTGCTTCCCCTTGATCTATTATGGGATAGAACTATCTTTATGGCCTGTTTGATATTGTTTTTCTGGGGCGTTTTTATGGATGTATCCTTGTTACATAGGCAGGGATTTTTTATCCCTCCCCAATGTTCTTGGGAGGATATTTTATTCTCCTCTAGTAGATCTAGCATACGCTTGTTCTTATTCTTCTTCTTCTTTTTTTCTTTTGGCTCTTTGGTGTTTGTATTATTCTCTCTTTTTGTGCATCCTGTTTCTTTCTAACATGCATTATCTTTTATTCGTCGTCAAAACTTTCAGGAAACAGGGCTTCGGCTTGAGCACCATTTGCATCGTGGACGTGCGTTGGCAGCTTTCAACGAAATTCTTATCAATAGAGTTCAACAATTAAAGTCAGCAGGGGGAGCCAGTGCTTCAACGAATGGGCAAACAAACATTCAATCTGATGTTCAGACGCTTCTTTCACCACTATCTCAGAGTGAAGAGAATCTCCTTTTGCCGGTGGGGACTGTTATTTTTTATATGCATATGAAATGAGAAATTAAAGATGAACTTGAAACAAAGAAATGCGCTAAGAGGATGTATAACAATTTTATATGGAAGATTTAAAAATTTTGTGGTTGAATTTTCAGATTTTGCCCCTTGCCGTTATGCGTTTTGAGGATTCTATGCTGGTTGCTTCATGTGCTTTTCTTCTGGAGCTGTGTGGTTTGTCTGCTAGTATGTTGCATGTTGACATTGCTGCACTTAAAAGGATTTCTTCTTTCTACAAGTCAAGTGAACATAATGACAATCTCAGACACTTATCACCTAAGGGTTCTGTTTTCCATGCGATATCCCATGAAGGTGATGTAACAAAATCTCTTGCCCGAGCTCTAGCTGATGAATATTTGCATAAGGATTCTCTTGGAATTTCTAATAAGGCTGGGGGTCCAAGTAAACGACCTTCTCGAGCCCTTATGCTTGTTCTACACCATTTGGAAAAGGCAAGCATTCCAAGAGTGGTTGATGGAGATACCTGTGGGTCTTGGCTTTTGAGCGGCAATGGTGATGGATTTGAGTTAAGGTCTCAACAGAAGTCTGCTTGTCAGCACTGGGGTTTGGTTTCAAATTTTTGTAGGATGCATCTGCTTCCATTAAGTACAAAGTATCTTGCGATGCTAGCTAGAGATAATGACTGGGTATGCTTTTTCTTCTCTTGTATTCTAGAAAATGTTTATTGGTAGCACAAGTTCTAACTGTTTGTTGTGCGTTGCTTCTATCAGATTGGATTCTTGTCTGAAGCTCAGATTGGGGGATATTCATATGACGCAGTATTCCAAGTGGTGAGTTTTGTTTAATGGTCTAATTTTTTTGCAATGTGAGAGCTGTGTAAATCATTTGTAATGGAAATTACTCCACTTTTTGTTGCATATGTCAGGCATCAAAAGAATTTAGTGATCCACGCCTCAGACTTCATATGTTGACAGTTTTGAGAGGAATGCAGTTAAAGAAAAAGGCAAGTTCTTCATTCTCAGATACTCTGGAGACAGGCTGTGAGACCACCTTTCCTGATGAAAACATGTGTGTTCCTGTGGAACTCTTCCGATTACTAGCAGAGTGTGAAAAGCAAAAAAGTTCTGGAGAGTTTCTCTTGATGAAAGCAAAAGAACTCTGCTGGTCTATATTGGCAATGATTGCTTCATGCTTCCCTGATGTCTCTCCATTGTCATGCCTGACTGTTTGGTTGGAAATTACTGCAGCAAGGTGACTAGAACTCTATGTGAATGATGTTTTAGTGATAGATTTCTGGTTAAGATTTTGATCTTCTGAAGTATTAAGCACTGGGTTGTTTATATAATATACTCACACACAGATATGATACTTTGTAGAGATTTGAAGGATTGAAAGTAGAAGGAAAAAGTCTCAAAATATTATTAATCTTTGAATGAATGAGAATCCAAATAAACTTTTATATAGGCAAAAATATAAGCTAATAGGCTAAACTTAGAATCTATCATAATTCTAACATCTCAGATTTATTCTTCTAAAATATGATAATTTAATATTCAAATATAATCCTAAATAATATCCAAACTTAATTTTTAGATAATTAATTAAATAACTAACAAAATATAATATTAATTAATTCTAAACTAGTGCATCTCAACACTACCCTCACTTGAATATTTGTGTTTCTCAACATACTTCAATCATTAACACTCACTAGTTGGCTTGTATTTTCTTCTTATTTTGTGGATAGAGAAACGTCTTCTATCAAGGTGAACGATATTGCTTCTCAGATTGCAGATAATGTTGGGGCTGCTGTAGATGCTACTAATGGCCTGCCAGCAGGGGATAGAATGCTTACATTTCACTATAACAGGCGGAGTGCTAAACGTCGACAGTTAATAGCACCTACTTCGCTAAATTACTCAGCTTCTGCAATTTCTAACATCTCAAGTACTTCTATGGGTGAAAAAATATTTGCTCCCCAAGGCACATCAAGTGAGAATAAGAAAAAAGTGGAAGATTCTGTATCCACCAATGTTCCAAGTGATTCCAATGAAGGTCCTGCATCTCTTTCTAAGATGGTTGCGGTGCTTTGTGAACAACAGTTATTTTTACCTTTGCTAAGGGCATTTGAGACGTTCCTTCCATCATGTCCCCTGTTGCCATTCATTCGTGCCCTTCAGGTATGTTGGCTGAATTGAAATCCATCTTTTTCATCTACTTATGTATACATCAGGCTGGTGGCGCTGCTTTCTTTTTACAGCTATCATTGAGAACAAGATGTCATTATTCATGAGCTAACAGACAGTAGTTGCTAAATGCTGTCAAAATGATTTGTGTATTGTAGATCCTGCATCTGTTTATTGTGTTGGAAATGGTATTTTTCTACATATAATTATTAGAAACTAGGAAGAATAAGCTGCACTGTTTGCAATGTAGCATGCTATAGGTTTATATATATAGGATATAGAAATTTGCCTTCGTTGCTCTTACTGACTTTGTGCCTTCTGGGATTTTTATGGCAAATTTATTGCCATAATTCATTGTTTATTTTCTAATTTTATGTGATTGTAGTGGCTAACTTGTTACCACAGTCCCTATAAATAGCCTTCAGTTTCATTCAAATAAGTACACCCATTCTAAGCTTTTATTATTTTCTAAAATTCTACATGGTATTGAAGCTTTTGGCTTGTATCCTCTGTTTAACCCAAGTCAAGAAGGAATAAGCCTCACATGAAGTTACTGCATTGACCATCAAAATCATTTCTTCTCCAATGCTTGGAAGCAAGTCTTCCTATTTTAGTGCCATGGAGAACATGAAGGGAGTCAAGTGCCCCTTCAATGTGTCCAGGAGGTTCTGGTCGGCAAACACTCATATTTGCCCACCGTCCTTTTCCACACTGCCTTCTGTAGCTATCCTGCACGTGAGGAGCTGGCACGTGACATGCCATCTTCCAATAAATATTATCATCTTGATCAAGTTTCTTGGCATTGTTCAATTTGATTTTAGCTTCAATTTCAATAATATTGAGCTCATGTGGAAGTGTATGTTTTTTTCAGGCATTTTCCCAAATGCGCCTATCTGAAGCTTCAGCACATTTGGGCTCCTTCTCTCTCAGGATTAAGGAAGATCCGACATACTTACAGGCTAATGTAGGTAGAGAAGGGCAAATTGGGACGTCATGGATCAGTTCTACTGCTTCAAAGGCGGCTGATGCTGTTCTTTCAACTTGCCCCTCTTCTTACGAAAAAAGATGCTTACTGCAACTTCTTGCTGCTACTGACTTTGGGGATGGTGGATATGCATCGGCATACTATAGAAAATGCTATTGGAAAATTAATTTAGCAGAGCCTTAACTTTGTAAGAATGGTGAGCTGCAATTAGGAAATGAAACTTCAGACGATGCTTCCCTCTTGTATGATCTAGAAAAGAATAGGCACTGGGAGCAGGCAAGGAACTGGGCCAGACAATTGGAGGCCAGTGGTGGACAATTAAAATCTGCTATGAATCATGTCACCGAATCCCAGGTAGCAAGTAAAGCTGTCAGCCTGTTTTTGATAGAGAAGATTCTTTTGATTTTAGCTTCAATTGAGGCAAAATCTTGAACTCAAATTCAAAGCCATAATGAGTGAACTTCTTTAGATTCATGCCAATATTATTTAGTTGTTCCCTTAATTTTTGTAGCTGATATGACATCAGATGTGTGATCTAGCTGCTTTGCATAAATTTTCTACAGATCGGGCATCTTGATCTGTCTAGTTTCATCTACCTTAACCTAATTTACAATGGTGGGCATGGATAACATTGTTGCATTTTAATACAGACACCTCAGGAGGGATTTTGGAGATTGCAAATCTTTGAAAGGATGTGCTATGTATTTCTTAAATGTTTAGACACTACTTTTCACGATCTGATTCTTTATTAATCAGAATTGTGGGATTCCTAATGATCATATGAAATGATTTTCTCTGCGTTTCCTACAAACTTTCTGTTGAAGAGATTGGTAGAAATAAATCTTAATATTGTAATTTTCAATGCTATAAGCTCCCTGATAATGACCTGATTGACTCTTTAATGCTTACTTTGTTATCATAAAAAATTTAGAAGACGAAATTGCTTGACAGACTTTAGCTTAATTTAGTGCTACGGTCATTCAAATGTGAATTTGGCACACTTCAACATTTCATTTGATCAGGTTTATTGTATTGAACTGGAGATTCCTTGTTTTGAATTTATTATTTTTACAGGGACTTGGGAAGTCTCCAAAAGTTTAGAATTTTAGTTTTATTAGCCTTTACTGTAAATCTAAAATCTGGTCTAGAAACAAATGGTTGAATTTATTCTCCAGCATTTCATGTGATTGCATGTTCTTGTACTCTGACATCTTGTAATAATATCAGTAATAGTATTCTGAACACATCTGATAAACATTTTCTTCTTTTCTTTTAAATGTTAGGCTGAATCTATGGTAACTGAATGGAAGGAATTCCTTTGGGATGTGCCAGAGGAGAGAGCCGCTCTGTGGGCCCACTGCCACACACTATTCATCAGATATTCCTTCCCTGCTCTTCAAGTGCGTTTGGTCTATAGTGGGGCTTATGTTCTACGAATTACATATGTTACTTTGCTTTATTGTAAGTTGATCTCTTTCTCTATGATGGCAGGCTGGGTTATTTTTCCTTAAACATGCAGAAGCTGTTGAGAGAGATGTTCCAGCGTGGGAGCTTCATGAACTTTTTTTGCTTTCTCTGCAATGGCTTAGTGGCATGATGAGCCTATCTAACCCGTATGGAACATGTCCTGAATTATTTGTTTAATCTTTTGAGAAAACATCTTTACTTATCTCTATTGTTAAAATTTTCAGAGTCTGTCCATTGCACCTTCTGCGTGAAATTGAGACGAAAGTATGGCTCTTAGCAGTCGAGTCAGAGACTCAGATGAAGAGTGAAGGAGACTTCGCCATTTCCGCCAGGGACACTGTTAACAAGAATGATACCAATATTATTGACCGAACTGCAAGTATAATTGCAAAGATGGACAATCATATTAATACAACGAAGAATAGAACTGTAGAAAAATACGAGTCCAAAGAAAATAACCAAGTTTCTTACAAGAATCAAACAGTTGATGCTGGGTTTTCAACTGCTTTTACTGGAAATACAAAGTCAAAAAGAAGGGCCAAAGGATACTTGTCATCAAGACGCCAACCTCTGGAATCAGTGGATAAATCAGCAGATACTGATGATGGCTCTGGTTCTTTGAGTTTTAAAAATGAGTTGCAGTTGCAAGAAGAAAACTTAAAGGTGGAAATCTCTGTTTCTAGATGGGAGGAAAGGGTTGGAGCAGCAGAGCTAGAAAGGGCTGTGCTTTCTTTGTTGGAATTTGGGCAAATAACCGCTGCCAAGCAACTGCAGTATAAGCTGTCTCCAGGACAAATACCATCTGAACTCAGACTTGTTGATGCAGCCTTGAAGCTTGCCGCTATCTCAACTCCTCCTTGCAATGTATCCATGTCAATGCTTGATGAAGAAGTGCTTTCTGTTTTGCAGTCATATGATTTACTGAGAGACCAGCATAATGTTGATCCACTGCAGGTTACCTACCATATTCCTAGTTTCTCTATATTGTGGTATATGATAGGATGTTAGTAGTTGTGTTTTGTTTCTTTATCATTGATAAGATCTGTGTTTGAATGCAATTTTATGAATATCTGATGTTAGATATTGGAGATGTTGGTGGCCATTTTTCCTGAAGGAAGTGGACAAGGGCTATGTAAGAGAATAATAGCAGTTATAAAAGCTGCAAACAAGTTGGGCGTCTTGTTTTTTGAGGCATTCAACAAGCAACCAATTGAACTACTACAGCTGCTTTCTCTTAAAGCACAAGAGTCCTTTGAGGAGGCAAACCTCCTGGTCCAGACTCATTTAATGCCAGCAGCAAGTATTGCTCAAATACTGGCAGAATCTTTCCTAAAGGTTTATTTCTTCTTCTTTCTTTGTTTTTTTTTATATTCCCTAGTATTATTTTCACTGGTATGGCATGGTAAATGTTTTATGTCGTTTCATGGATGGGTTTGTTATGGGTCGCTTACATACTGAGTTGAGAAGCTTAATTGGCTGATGAAGTTATCTGATTTGTTACTTGGTGTCTTTAGGACACTTATTTCTTACTTGACATGTTGGTTTTACTAATGCTGTGTGTTAGGCAGGGGCATTTCTCCACAAATTTGTGAAGCTGATCATGGTTCATTTTACCATAACTAACATTTGTTTTCTGATGATGTGTTTTATATACGTTGTCCAGGGGTTGCTGGCCGCCCATCGTGGAGGCTATATGGATTCCCAAAAGGAGGAGGAAGGGCCGGCTCCCCTACTGTGGAGGTTTTCGGATTTCTTGAAGTGGGCTGAACTATGCCCCTCTGAACCTGAAATTGGGCATGCTTTAATGCGCTTGGTGATTACTGGACAGGAAATTCCCCATGCCTGTGAGGTAGTATATCAACAGTTGTTAGTTAGACATGTTTATCCTCATGCTCTGCACTTTTTTTTTTCTGTATCATGCACTGCACATTTATATGTAGGCATACGTGCACACAGTGAAAGCATTGGTTTTGTTGTGATTTGTGATTGTGAGAGGGGTAATTGATCAAATGGCCACTAAGTAGTCACATAACTTGTTTTTTTCACTTATCTCACTTTGTTATGCCCCTTATACGTATAATCCAAACGTTAAAACTTCCAACTTTAGGTTGATTTAATGCAAATGTATGTAATCAGTTACCAGACCCTTCTTTTGCACTGCTGTGGTTTTCATTTCTGTCTGTTTAACTATCTTTGTAAAGGTGTAACTATTTGAGACATTCATCGTTGTGATTTTGCCAGACTCAATCTCCTTGTTTTGTGGCTAAAGATGTTTTTCTTCCTTGAAAATGGCATTACAGGTTGAGCTTCTTATTCTGTCTCACCACTTCTACAAATCACCCGCTTGCCTCGATGGAGTTGATGTTCTTGTATCACTTGCTGCAACTAGGGTTGACTCTTATGTGTCGGAGGGTGATTTTCCGTGTTTGGCTCGCCTAATAACAGGAGTTGGAAACTTTTATGCTCTTAATTTTATTCTCGGTATTCTTATAGAAAATGGTCAATTGGATCTTCTTCTTCAGAAGTATTCTGCCGCTGCAGCCACAAATACGGTCACCGCTGAGGCTATCAGCAGATTTAGAATGGCTGTTCTTACATCTCTGAAGCATTTCAACCCTAATGACCTTGATGCATTTGCTATGGTATGTTTATTATTTGTCACTTCTAGTGTTAAACTATTGGCAAGTTTGTCTATAGTAGCCTGTGGAGAATTATATAGATAGAATAGTGCTTCTGGGATGGAATTTATTTTCTATGGGACAAGAACTTTGATCATTCCAAAAATAAACCTCTTTATTTCAAAAGTAGATAAATTTCCTTCGAGGTTTTGGCTATTAGCTCAGAAAGTTGTTCTTTTCTATCCTCTTGTTGCTGTTTCTCTGTTCCTTCAGTTAGTGATGCTTACATCTAGAATTTTGGGCCAATCTCTGGGATGGTTATATTAACATGTGGTATTTTCTATTTGTCATTTTTTTACGTTCTTCACAGGTGTACAACCATTTTGACATGAAGCATGAGACCGCCGCTATTTTAGAGTCACGTGCAGAGCAATCGTGTCAACAATGGTTCCATCGTTATGACAAGGACCAGAATGGAGACTTACTGGATGCCATGCGATATTTCATTGAAGCTGCTGAAGTTCACTCTTCCATCGATGCTGGCAATAAAACGCGCAGGGCTTGTGCTCAGGCTTCCCTCCTGTCTCTTCAAATGCGAATGCCTGATTTTCAGTGGGTTTATCTGTCAGAAACGAATGCTAGAAGAGCATTGGTGGAGCAATCTCAATTTCAGGAGGCTTTAATTGTAGCCGAAGCTTATGGCCTTAACCAGCCGGGCGAGTGGGCATTGGTACTCTGGAACCAGATGCTCAAACCTGAAGTAATGGAAGAGTTTGTCGCCGAATTTGTCGCGGTTTTACCTCTTCCACCTTCAATGCTAATTGATTTAGCTAGATTCTATAGAGCTGAAGTGGCTGCCAGAGGGGACCAATCTCAATTCTCAGTTTGGCTCACAGGAGGAGGGTTGCCTGCTGATTGGGCCAAGTATTTAGGAAGATCATTCCGTTGCTTATTGAAGCGGACGAGGGATTTGAGGTTACGGGTTCAGTTGAGTACAGTGGCAACTGGATTTGGGGATGTCATTAATGCATGCATGAAGAAAATGGATAAGATACCTGACAATGCAGCGCCATTAGTTCTGAGGAAAGGTCATGGTGGAGCTTACCTTCCTTTAATGTGAGAGTTTCTACCATAAATTATGGCAGCTACTATGCTTTATCATGAGGGTCAACTTCATCGAACTTGAAAGCGGTTCCTGACTTTGACCTGCCGGCGTGAAGAGCTGAAAGAGATTTGTTATTGCAAGTCACAGCGATGGGTTCCGATAGTTGTTCGGTTAGTTCATTGTTGATAATTTGGGAAGTTGTGAGTTTTTGTACAAGCAAAATCTTCACTGGGTCAACTATATAAGCTCATTTTAGTTTTGGTTGATTTCTTGAGCTTTCTTTCTTTCTCCGTTTTTTATGGGTTGGGGGAGGGAGGTTTTACAAGATGAGTTTCTTCTTTTCTTTTCTTTTTTTTTTTATTTTGATTGCTGTCAGTTTTTGGAGGCTAGGAGAATCACGAATGTCCCATTATTTCTTCCCCTTTTTTTTCTCCTCGGAGATGTAGTGGTTCCTGTACATTAAATGATTCAATTTGTACTGTGTTATATATAATGCGTAACGGTTTTGGCTTGTTCTCATTGGTCACCCATGTATATCCGCACTATTTCCTTCCTTACTTGTGTCTATATCACTGTTTTTAACATTCTTAGCTGTTCAAGATAGTAGTTCAAAATTTATATATTATGGTCGAATAAGTAAAATATTAATATATTGAACCCAAATGTAAACCATTTGTATTCATTCATAATTACTTGTTGAATTTGAAAAAGACCACAAAAATAAGTCATTTTCATAGTATTCATTAAATAAATATATAGTTATTAATAATTATGTACAAGAATAATGTACATATAATGTTAAAAATTATCCCAAAAACTAGGCATGCGCTCTTGTAAGTTTCCAAATAAGACAAGAGTTAAACGAGAGAGAAAATAAAAAGGGCAGAGAATTATTGTCCTTGTTGCTTTTATTGTTGATTTAAAAGTTCACATAGGTGTTGCTATTATAGATAAAGGATACATGGATTAATACCATACCAAAAATATTTCTAGTTAATTAATTTAAGACAGATAAAAAATATAAATAAATTAGTTAATTATAATTAAATTCAATCTTTCAAGACGAATTTATATATATACTCATTAATTTATTCAAATTAGTTAATTAACTATTATATTAATTATAATTTATTAATTTATTTAAATTAATCAATTAATTCTTATATTAAAAATTTATTTATCTATTTTAATTTAAGTCGCTATTTTAAAAAATGATGTCAATAACTTTTTCAATTTTTTTCTTCTAACCACTCTACAAAACTAATAATTTATTAATTCCTAATTTCTCAAAATCTATTATACAAACGTTAGTTGTATAATTATTTTTTTCATTTTATATAATTAATCTTTTTATAAAAGAAATAGGTAGATTAATAACATGCTGAATCTCCTACGTTATGGCAAACAAAATACCATTTCCTCATCATTATTCTTATGGTGCTATTTCACTATAAATACCCTGCTCATACTTCTCTCACTTGACTCTCTCTCTCTCTCTCTCTCTCTATACCTATCCGAAATGAATAATAAACACAATTACAAAATCTAGCTACTATTAATTAAATTGATCTCAAGCCAATGCGAGGAACATCAATAAGAAGCAAACAAAAACTCCTCCCAAATACTTCACAGTTTGAAGCGTCACTCCATCACTCACTATTTCTAAAGGGAACCAACAAGTCCCTTTTGAAGGATCTTGTTTCACAATAGTGGCCATTCCATTGAAATCACAAGCTGCAACGTCCTGATCTCTGGCTTGAAAAAACTGATTAAATGCATACGAAGCTCGCCCTGGCAAATCCAATTGCGAACACGAACAATTAGCCCCTAAACTCGTACAATCTGCATTTGCACAAGCATATCCCAATGTACTTGCCAATTCATTCGGGTCCTTCACGTTGCTCTTTATCACACACCATTGTCGTTCTTGATACTCCACCCCTTTTGCTCCTACAGGCCATTTATCTTCCCCTTTGCCGGAAAAATCTATACGAAACTTTGGTCTCCCGTCGAATCGGAAAATTCCCCAGTGACGTTCGAAGCTTCCTGGCGCTATACTCTTCAAATCTTCATCAAACAGAGAGAATAAGTACATCTCTATCGGCCCAGGATGAAGTGGGGTTCCTTGTTTATTCGCCATCTTCTTCATAAGCCCTTTGTAAAATCTCTGTGCGTTGCTAGGTCTTCCGTTACCACTTGGATCACCATCTGTTGGCCATCCGACTTCGCCTACTTGGATGCTTAAATTTGGAAACCCTAATTTTTTCAGAGCGTAAATCAGAGTGTCGAAGTTCGCGTCGAAGACGTTGGTGTATTCCACGTTGTTGTCGCTGATTGGTTCGGCGTTGTCGTCGAAGTATGCGAAGTTCTGAGGGAAGCCTTCGACTAGGTAGAGACTAAGGAAAGGGTAAATGTTGACCATGAACGGTGATTTGTTGTCGTTGAGGAAACTAGCTATCTGTTTCATCTCATCGTAGATGTCGTCGCGGAATTTTCCGTCCGACGGCTTGTTGGAAGAAGACTCGTAAACGTCGGCGTTCATGGGTGTAGTTACCTTCACTGTATCTCCATGACCAGCCTTCTCTAGAGCGTTCTGAATATTCACCATTGCTGGGTATGTCACCTGTACGTAGCTTCCATTGTAACTTGTGAGGAATGCTTCATTTCCAACCGCTACGTACCTGAAATGAGAAGAAAAATTCTAAATTAAACGTATTTTTATATTGGCAAAATCTAAATTTGAATCGTTAATTAAAAAGAAAATCAGCCTCTTAATTTTATAAAATATCCTTTTATCCTTTAATTTTAATACCCTTAAAAAATATTAATATTAAAACTTTAGATATAAATAAAATATTTATATTAAGTTTAACTTTAAAAAAACAATAGATATTAAAAAAAATTATTTAAGATTAAGGGTTAGGTAGGGGTAGGAAAGCGGGCTAACCCGCCGGATACGGGTTAGCCCACCGCGAGTTGGATTAGAGGCGGGCCTCTTTTAAGAGGCCTGCCTCTTGGTGGGTTGGTATTATACCAACCCGCGCTCGCCATGGTAGGTTGGCGGGCCATCTTTTTTTCTTTTTTAATTTTTTATATATATATGCCAACTTTTATTTTAAAAAAAAAATCATATGTGTCAATATTAATTATATTCGAATCATGTCTAAAGTTGTTAAAATATTTATTTAATCAACTTTTTCACAATCCATAGATAAATCTATCACAAATATAATAATAATAAAATGAAATGAATATATATATATATAAAAATGACTCAATGAGATAAAGTTAATATAAATTAAGTGTAATATCCCTTATTTTTTGTAAATCTATCATTTATTTGGCTAAATTAAGTGCAATATGGATAATAAAAAATAAAGTAAAAAAAAAACGGGCTAACCCTCCAACCCGGCGGGTCAAAAAGACCCACACCAAAATATGTTGCAAAAATTGTAACCCAACCAGCTATTTTTTGACGGGTTGACGAGTTGAGCCCGTGAGCCCAACCCAAATTATCAGCCCTAAGGTTAGGGATAGAGAACTGAAAATAATACTTTTAAAAATCAAAGGATTACAGTGAAAGAGGATGTAGTTCTGCCTATATATCTTTCTTAGTTTTTTAGCCATACTATCGTTAGTCCCAAATGAATTTTTTTTGGTAATAATTATTGTTTATTTGAAAACTAAACTTAATATATCATGATAATGTTTTATCAACATCTAAAACTTTAATGTTAGTTTTTTTTTGTTTACAACATTAGGGTTAAAAGATTAAAAAGATATTTTATAAAATTAAGGGAACAAAATAAAATCTTCTACTATAAAATTAAAAGAGATTTTATCAATTTTTTTATATAACTATTTAATTGAATTAGACTTGACATTTAAGTAATGTCAAATTTAATTAAAAATAATTTTTACGTTCAGACGAATTTAAACTCAAAATTTGATTTATAAACGGCTAAAATCAAATATATAGTTCACTTTATCAATTTTTACCTATTGTAGTTAGAGGGTGATATATAGATTATGTGGTAACATTTTAGATCAATAAACAACATGTGTGCTCATATGAAATCATTGAAATGTGTGTTAAGAAAATAATAATGCATACTTGATGTTGACCCCGTCATCATGAAGATGCTTGGTGACATTTTCCTTGACCCAGTGTTCAGCATCTTTCCTACTATGAGCCATTTTTTGCAGCTGATCATTGGGAATTCCCACAACCACCTCAATATCAGTCCCAGAAAATGCACTCACAGTCCATGAATCTGCATCAAACAGCTTCACCTTCTTGATCCCATTATCCTTCAACATCTGAACCACAATTCCTGGATCCAATGGATGAGAAGCCAAAGCTCCCCAATTCACACCCATGCTTGATGATTCTCCACATTGGCAATTTTGTGCCAATATAATAATCACAATAATTACCAGAAAACACAAGCTACGCATCAAGAACAGAGTATGGTTAATTAGTTTAATTAGTTAGTTTAATGTTATTATGTGGGCTCTGTGTTTTTGGTGATATATGTGTGTGAGTAGGCAACATCGGAGAGAATTGTGGGTTTTTGGACGCGTCTTGAGTTTAATTAGGTTTTAGTTACAAAACTGCGTCTTAATAAGGCATATAGGACTAGTGTGAGGAGCGTTAATTCATTTCCTAACAATAGTTTGTGGACCTTTTAACATTAAAAATAGTTGTTAACTTTAATTTGACGAGTGTGGCAATAGCGGCGTTTTCCCCGCAATCCCAAACTATTTGGAGATAGTCACAAATCTTATATTTTTTTATAAATAATTAATTTAATTAATTTTTATAAATTAATTATTTAATTCTTATATTAAAAATTTGAGAAATATCCCCAAAAGTCTCACCCAGCAGGTATATAAATTCGTCTAATTCAACTCATGGAACATATGGTTATTGGTTAAGGATAAAAGCAACGTGAAATTTGCCATTGAACCGCTAATAACTTGAGTTGACCAAAATGGTTGCAAGTTGTAACACACTTAAACCTACATTCCATTTGTCAATGGAAATACTAATAATTAAATTATTTATATATTATTTAAAATTTAAGAGTTTTAATCTGAAAATAATTTGAGAAAACATAGGAAAATTTTGAGTTTGTTTTTTCCCATCAAATGATTGAGATTAGTAATTCGTCACAATTTCAGAAATCAGAAAATAAAATTAGGAAGTGGATTTTTGTTGATCGATCTTCTTGACATGTTGTCATTATGCCTTTCATTCTTTGTTTACAATGGAAGATTTTTTTTGTTCAATGTAAGGATATGTATTATTCAGAAAATCAGAAACCAATTTAATATATAATTATCCCTGCGATGAAAATTGAAATTCATCTCAATCCAACTCATAAACCCTAAACCCTGGAATAAAACCCAGCTCCCGAGTCAGGCGCGTTCTTTACAACTTGCTGGTTGCTTTCTTCAGTGTCTGCTTCGCTTCTTACTCTCCCGCCGTCTGCTCCACCGTCCGTTGCAGCGTTGCTCTCAGGTTCGGATAGTGCTCTTTCTGTCTTCCTCCGTCAGTTGCTCTTTCTCCCTCCATTTGATTTGCTTTCTGTTATCTCTTTCTCTCGTCCTCCTATTTCCACTGTCAGCGTCATAGCATCGTGTGATATGTTTTGCTTTCTCTTGTCCTCCCTCTTCCACAGTTGCTCTGACTTTTGCTGAATTTTATTACTTCGAAATAAATGGATTTTTTTTTCAAAAAAAAAAAAAAATTCAGTGGCAATGCGGTATATTGGCCTGTATCTTAATTACTTTTAGTGGCCAACGGAGTCTTCTTTTATTCAATTCCCCACTACCTTTTATGCTGTTAACTGTTCTGATGGTATTAGTATTTAATGTTTTGCGGATAATTAAGAACGGATGGATTTGAAATGGAGGAGTTGAAAGTTGACGGATTAATTTGCTTGTGAGGTGCTAACACACATAACTTTATCGCATAGCAGAGAATGAGGAAGAAAGTAGACGAAAGAATCAGGACTCTCATTGAAAATGGTGTCAAAACAAGGCATCGTTCCATGTTTGTCATCGTCGGTGACAAGTCTCGGGACCAGGTCTCTTCCTCTCTGACGTACTATTTTTAACATGGACAATATCATTTACTGACACGGAAAAACATGATAATTTATTTTGTTTTCTTTTCCCCCCCAATAATTGGCTCCTAAGAATCAGACTGAAGTAGTAAAACTTTATTTAAATTGAAGAAAACGAGTATTAACACAATGTGAGTTTTTAAAGTTGCCTACACCTTGTGCAGATTGTAAATCTCCATTACATACTTAGCAAGGCCCAAATTAAATCCAGGCCTACTGTTTTGTGGTGTTATAAGGACAAACTTGAGCTTAGCAGGTTCATTTTATAATTATCCCCGGGTCATTGCTGTATTATTTTATTTTGATGATTCTTGAAAAGAACTTGCAGTAACTTGATTAAGATGATTATGAATGTAGCCACAAGAAGAAACGTGCAAAGCAGATCAAAAAGTTGATGCAGAGGGGTCTATTGGATCCTGAGAAAGTTGATCCGTTTTCACTGTTTGTAGAAAGTGGTGGATTAACTTATTGTTTATATAAGGATTCAGAAAGAATTCTTGGTAACACCTTTGGGATGTGTATACTTCAGGTAACTTACTCTCTTGTTCTATGATAGTTATTTTTCTTTTTCCCTCCTCTGTATCAAAACAATTTTACCATTTTCTTTCCTTACAGGATTTTGAGGCTTTGACACCTAATCTCGTTGCAAGAACAATAGAGACAGTGGAGGGAGGTGGGTTGATTGTGTTGCTACTTCGTTCCCTATCCTCTTTAACCAGCTTGTACACCATGGTGATGGTATGATTATATATTCATCATGAGTATTACTTTTCACCAGTTTTTAAAATTTCATACCTGTGGCTGGTTATAGAATCTTCTCTTATTATTTATTTATTTTTGACATTTGGCCTACGAGTACCTATAAGCAGGAATTTGATTCCATGAGATTTCCCCTTCTTTTCTTCATATCATGAAGTTTGTAAGATCAACATTACAATGATGTATTCGTAGGCTTACTGTCTTGAGATGCCTTTCGCCATTGACTATGGCGCATGCATCAAATATTAGACTTTTCTCTAATATTTATGTTGATGCACTAATGTCCTGTTCATGTTCCTTTGGAAATGGTTCGTTGCCCTTATCCTCTGATGCTCTATTCCCCTTCTTGAAAACAAGCAAGTTATCAATATTATTTGTTTTGACGTGCACTTTTATTAGAAGACTATTACTTATCTTACTATTCTTATGTTTAAAGTCCTCTTGAGAGCAACTTGCATGCTGTTTACTAATTGTAGGATGTTCATGATCGATTTCGAACTGAATCCCACACTGAGGCTGCTGGGCGCTTTAATGAACGCTTCTTACTGTCACTTGCTTCATGCAAGGCATGTGTGGTCATGGATGATGAACTGAACATATTACCAATTTCATCCCACATGAAGTCTGTTACACCTGTTCCTTCTAAGGAGGTAAACGCATTGCATTCTTTTCCCTTTTCCTTTCTCTTGGAGTTGGGGTGGATGGCCAGGGTTATTGCAGTTGATGTTGTGCTGACGTGTATCAGTGTATGTATTCGGAAAGGCCTTTCTGTTATTTTTATCTTTAAGTTATTAAGAGGCACAAAAGATATACATTATAAAATAGTTTTCCTCCTTTGTTGTAGGTTAGATTCTTAGTTAAATATATGATTATCTTGGTTAGTCTTTTAAAAATCTATGATGTGAATAATTCTCTTTCCTCCTCAAGTGTATAATGGGAAGATGTTCCTTTTTGTTGTGCTTTCTACAATATATGATGACTGTGGATGCTAAGATATGGATGCAGGCTAATTTTCACTCTTGGTCTTCCATTGTTATACATATGAAGAATGGGAACAGAACATTAGAAGAGATATTAGTAATTATATGTAAATTAGGGATTGAGGATGAACATTGGAATCTTTAATTATTTAATTGGTTCTATTTTGAGCTGAATTATCTTTTTGTTAGACTTCAATTGTCCTTTTGTTAAGCTTATTTGATCCTTTTACTAATATTTTTATTTTGAATTAACTTTTCCTCTGGGCTCTATATAAAGCCATCAATGATTATGGTTTAGAAGGGACTACAGATTCTCTTGGCTTTCTAGCCTCCTGTCCTTCCCTTTTTCTTCATCTCCCTACTTGTACTTCTCACCCTTTTTTCTGTTATTTGCCTCTGGTTCTAAATTATATACCCAAACTCTCATTGTTAGTCTTAGATGCATTTTTAGGGGGTGTTTGGATCCCACATCCAACACCCCCAGAAGTCCTTTTAGAAAGTAAGTTCTCTACAAGCTTGTTTGGGTGGAAAAACTTCTTTCTTTTTTAAAGCCCATCCACAAAATCTAAAAGGCATGGAAAATTCAGTTTGAAAAATGCAAGTAGAAGCTACTTTTACCGTTTTAAAAGTCAGTTTGGCAAATGCACTTTTACCATTTGGAAACCAAAAACACTTATTCATGGACCTACCTATTGTTATATTTCTGTAACTATTTTCAGTACAGCTTTGGACATATATGATTTTATTTGCTTTTGAACTAATTAATTTTTCATCTTGATTTTTGAAGAAATGCCAATCTGATTGAATTGTTTATTCAACATGTTATCAAAAATTGTCATCCAGAGATGTATTGGGTTTTGTTTCTTCTCCCTTCCCTTTTTGTGTGGCCAAGGATGTGAAGCTGGTGGTAGATACTTCTTATTTGTTTGTTTAAGTTTTAACAATTCTCTGTGTCTTATGTTGTAGGACTCTGAGGGACTCTCAGAATCAGAACAGGACCTGAAAAACCTGAAAGAACAACTAAATGAAGATTTCCCAGTTGGTCCATTGATTAAGAAGTGTTGCACACTGGATCAGGTAGGATTTTGTATCCCGCAGATTTGATTTTCTACTGTGGTTGATCAATTTGAGTCCTCTATGCAGTAGATGTGCATGGCTGAGTTTTTTTTTCCCTTTTGGTTTTTAAATGATTTCTGGTTAACTGAATAGGGAAAATCAGTCATCACATTTCTGGATGCAATTTTAGATAAGACGCTTCGTAGTACTGTTGCCTTGTTGGCTGCTCGTGGCCGTGGGAAATCAGCCGCCCTTGGTTTATCAATTGCTGGAGCTATTGCTGTGGGGTAATGTGCTTTATATACTTTCAGATATGCAAATATATATATCCATTTAAGATATATCTGATAGCTCTGCTAATCATGTTTGAATCTCATATCAAAATTATCAAATGATGTTTTGAGGGAATCTCTGTGATTTGCAGAGATAAGCCAGCTTTTATGGCTTGAATCTCTTATGCTATCTATTCTGTCTTCCCCCCTTTTTTTAATTTTTATTTGGAGGACATCTCATCCTTCCCCATAATTGTATTTCTTCCTCTTCTCTGTAATAATATTTCTTATTTGATTGTGTATATTTTTCTGTGCAGTTATTCAAATATCTTTGTGACTGCACCCAGCCCTGAGAACTTGAAAACCTTGTTTGAATTTGTTTGCAAAGGTTTTCAAGCACTTGAATATAAGGTACACGTTCTCTCCCATCATTGACAGTTTTTTTCATTATTGCTTCATTACAAGATACTTTTAGTTGCAAATGTTGGATGGTGAACTGGGCAGGACTTGTTGGTAATGCTTTTGCTAATTTCTTTAAGCATATGGTTTATTCAGTTGAAAAATCATGGCTTAGAGCCAGTTTGTAGTTTAGCTTCCGTTACTTTTTCCCTCTCTTTTTTGGGGGAAAATGTGATTAGCAGAGACATCTCATATAAACCTATTATATTCCATGTCATACATGAGGATCAAATTTAAAGATTGTGCTTGATAGTCACATCCTGGTGTATCTAGTGTCATATTTTGCTATGCTAATGTCCCATGTCTTCAGTGAATAAATCTACAAAATTAATCTCATCTTATTGGTGTTTTCTGTACTTTTATCTTCATAGTTAATCAGATACTGACCGAAGATTTTGTTCATTTTTTAATTAAGTCTACATGAAGTCTTCTTTCACTTCATATTCGTGAAGGCTATTTATAATTTTTGAATTGATTCTCTAAAGTTGTTGCTTGGCCTTGTATCTTTGCTATATATGTTGGCCTTGTCTCTCTCATTCCCTCTTGCACTCCTCTATTTTCTGTATATATCCATCTGTTGTACTCTTCAAATTTCCACACCATTTTCATTCTGTTCTCTGTTTGTGTATAGAGTGGAGTATATTGTAAGTACTACTTATTATGTAAACAGGAACATCTTGATTATGATGTGGTGAAAAGTACAAATCCTGAGTTCAAGAAAGCTACGGTAAGGATCAATATTTACAAGCAGCATAGACAAACAATCCAGGTAAACTCATTTCTAACATTTCTGTATGAATAAATGAAAATTAGAAAGCCTTTGATGTGTTAAATAAGAAACTTACTGTTCTAGTGAGTGTACTTGAAAAATTATGTCCTTCCTAATTTCTTGCAGTACATACTTCCACATGAGCATGCAAAGCTTTCTCAAGTTGAACTGTTGGTTGTTGATGAAGCAGCTGCTATTCCACTGCCTGTTGTGAAGTCTTTGCTTGGTCCATATTTGGTCTTCCTGTCATCTACTGTGAATGGGTATTTCTTTGCTCAATTCTTAAAGCAGCAAACGAAGATCTTTGTCATTTTTTCTTATTTTTTTAAAAATCAAGTTTGATGTGTCTCAACAGTTTTATAGTTGGCTCTTGATGTGGTTTAATTACTGAAAAGCCTTTTCTTTAAACCCATGGAAAGTTATGAAGGTACAGGACGCTCATTATCGCTAAAACTTCTGCAGCAATTGGAAGAGCAAAATCATGCGTCATCTAAGAATGCAGAAGGCACTGCTTCTGGTACTTATGCTCCTGGCTTTTTAGAAGTCAATTTACATAAGCAATATGCATGTCATGTACTGTTCAAGATGGAAAGACAATCAAAGTGGATTATAGCACTAATGATTTTTGGATTTTAACGATTCAGTTTATCATAGTATGCAGTTCTTTGAGGTCCCTGTGTTTAGCAAAATCATGCGTCATCTAGGGATGCTTTCAGTTGATCACGTGCTTGTTCTAATAATGTTTCAGGTCGTCTGTTTAAGAAGATAGAACTGAGTGAATCAATCAGATATGCTTCTGGGGATCCAGTTGAAAGTTGGCTCAATGCTTTACTTTGCTTAGATGTTGCAAATGCCATCCCTAATCTTAGCAGGTTGTCCCAAGCTTTTCCCCCCATGGCGCCTTTGTAAAAAGATACTTTTATTTTTTGGAAAAAAGTTAATCTCTCTTTTTGTTTTTTATTCCTGTATTCAGGTTACCTTCTCCCAGTGAGTGTGACCTATACTATGTCAACCGAGATACCCTATTCTCCTATCATAAAGATAGTGAATTGTTTCTGCAGGTAAAGCCATATCATTGATGTCTATAAGCTTATTACTTATATGTTGAAAAGTGTTTGCATCTTGCAGCGAATGATGGCCTTATATGTTGCCTCTCATTACAAGAATTCTCCAAACGATCTGCAACTGATGGCTGATGCTCCAGCTCACCACTTATTTGTTCTTCTTGGTATACTTGGTTTTGGTTCAAGTTATTCTTTCTTGGTCTATTATTGGTAGGATTGAAAACTGGCGTCTGTAAAATAGAGGGGTAGAAGATGGACATTCATTTCACCATAGTTCATGGGGACACTCGCGTTTTCCACTTTCCCAACTTTACTCCTAACTATCATTGCTTTAGTTTCTCTGTTTAGATATGCATGACTTGTGCATTTGTGCTGGAATTCTAATGGATTTGTATTACAGGTCCTGTTGATGAGTCCAAGAATCAACTTCCTGATATCTTGTGCGTCATCCAGGTTTGCATCTTTGGCTCTCCTAGCTTGGTTTTCTGTCTCTATTCTGATAGAATCTAATTTATTCAATCTACGTTCTTCTTTTTGGTTCTTTTCATATGTTGGTTCTGAGACCGTTGCCTGAAGTTTCATTTTTTAGAAGAAATTTAATTAGGCGGAGGAATAAAGAAGGGGATAAGGTAATCTTGATAGTGAGAAATAATAGGAACATTAATATATAATAGATCTCCTATCTCTTTTCATATCTACTTAGGCGATCACTTGAAAAGAATAGATTGCAAAAACCTTAAAATAGGGCACAAACACTATCTTGTTCCTCATGAAATCCATTCCGATCGTTTCACTTTAAGTCCATTCTTGTTCTTGCTCTAATCTCTGAACTTGATGAGAAGAAGCTACTCCAAATTACTGGGACAGACCAAAGTCCAAGGTTTACCAGGCATAAAGATGCAATCATCCAGAGTTTTCTACCTTAAGTTTTTTGCTAACAAGTTTTTACTGTTAGTTTTATCCATTACCTTATTATGCTGGCAGAAAATTAATGCGGCTTTAGGCTTTTATTGTAGCAGGACAAACTAGGAAGCAATAACCATTACATGACATTTGATTTCTATGTGATGCTGGATTACTGATACATTAATTACGTGAGGACTATAATAATTTATCAATTATTTAAAATGCTAGAAGCGGTTGATTCATCCTTGGCAAAAGCTGTTGTTTGGGTGTTTATCAATTATCTAGACAAGATTTGTGAAACTGCTGTATTCTTATGATTCGCATGCTATGTGTTTGCACTTTATCTTTCCTCACAAAACTGATAATTGCATGACCTTATACAGTACGCAAGTGGCGTAAGCATGTGAAATTTCCTTTGGTTGTTATAGTTTTACTTGGTGTTAACTTTATGTCCATGATCGGTTGTCTTTTATGCTTATGCTTATTATCCTTTTTCCCGTTAAGTGATCTTTCCCTTTTGTGACTTCCCACATTATGTCATTTTCATTTACAGGTCTGCCTTGAGGGGCAGATATCTCGCCTGTCAGCAATTAAAAGTTTGAGTGATGGTCATCAGCCTTTTGGAGACCAAATACCTTGGAAATTCTGTGAGCAATTTCGAGACACAGTTTTTCCCTCACTTTCTGGGGCTCGCATTGTACGCATTGCTGCCCACCCAAGTGCCATGAGGGTAATTTTTTGTATTATGGCAATCTGGCTAATTGTTCTGTTTAACCAATTCTTCCCACGTACTTTAGCCTTATCCAGTAACTCTTCACATTTTCATTCATTGAAGCTTGGATATGGTTCACAAGCAGTCGAGCTTTTAATACGGTGAGGTCATGGTTGATTCTTTGCTTCCATTGCAGTAGGATCCTCCAGTTCATTGATAGTTGCAACACATTCTATTTATAAGTATGAAGTAGAATCAAAGCACTATTAACATGTAGTATTGTCTGCAGTTATTATGAAGGACAACTTACTCCCATCTCTGAGATGGATGTTGAAGGTGTAGTGGAGGCTCCCCGAGTTAGAGTTACAGAAGCTGCAGAGAAGGTCTGTTACAATAGTTGTTTTCTGAATAGGTTTGGATAATTTGATATATTTCTCCTGAATTAAATATAAAGCTCACTTATGTGTTTATATCATATGTAATTCGATGATCAACCTTTTATATCTTAAAACTACATGTTTTTTCATTACTAATTTTGCTTTTCCTGATACTAATATGATTACAGGTTTCTCTGCTTGAAGAAAATATAAGACCTAGAACAGATCTTCCACATCTACTTGTACATCTACGTGAAAGACGCCCAGAGAAGCTCCATTACATTGGTGTCTCCTTTGGGCTAACTTTAGACCTTTTTCGCTTTTGGAGGAAGCACAAGTTTGCTCCTTTCTACATCGGCCAGATTCCAGTTAAGTTTAATTTATACATTTCTTCTTCAGCAGTGGACTATGGTACTACATATGTATTCTTAAACTGACTGTTATATTTGTTTTCCCAACTGAATAGAATACTGTCACTGGTGAGCATTCATGTATGATCCTGAAACCTTTGAACAATGATGAAATTGAAGCTGATGGGTCAGATCAATGGGGCTTTTTTGGTCCATTTTACCAAGGTGGATCCATTTTGCTTTGATATTATGATGTATTCAATATTTATGATGCATTCTGTTTTTACTGATGATTCACTTACTTTGTAGATTTTAGACAAAGATTTACTATACTTCTTGCTTCCACTTTCCGTGGATTGGAATACAAGCTTGCTATGAGGTTAGAATTTACATATTTGATTATTCAATGCTCGCTCTTCTCAAACATGGACGTTGATGTTTTATAGTTCCTGAACTGTAGCATCCTGGTACAATTTTTAAAGCATGTTCTGTCAGATTTATTAATGTACAAGATCTTTTTTCCACTTTCTTGGCTAACATTACGTTGCCTTTTTTTATAGTATTATATATTGTGTGAAGAAAGGAAATGGTCTTTTTTGGTATTTGATTTTTATGAACTGGTATTTGATAATTTTGATTTTTTAAAGAGGTACAATTTGGATATTATTTTGTTTAACCTGGGTTTTGGCTTATTACTGGTAGCCTGAGTTTAGTTTCCTGATATCAAACTTTGAAATTGTTCCCCAGTTCAATGTTTGTTTGGTTGTTTTCCCTTCTAGAGTTATTTTTCTCATGGAAGTGATAATTTTCCAGCGTCTTAGATCCAAAAATCAATTTCATGGAGTTAGAAACTGCCAAAATCTCTGGCAAATCTTTGGGGCCAGTTAGAGAATATTTATCACCACATGATATGAAGCGTCTAGAGGCCTATGTTGACAATCTTTCTGACTTTCATCTGGTAAGATCTCCAATTTTAGATGCAATCATAATTGAAATCGCTTAATAATTTCTTGACATTAGCACATACCTACACGTGCATACAAGCGTGTGGTCAACTATAATTTAATTTAGCGTGGTTATTCATATAGTTGTTTACTAAAGGAAAAAGCTTTCATTTCAACGACTTGTCTGATTAGGTAAATTTGGTCACAGATCAGGCCTGTTAAATGATTTTTTCCCACTTGATTTTGCATCACGTGCTTCAGTATGTAAAAATTGTATTGGAAAAATTAGGGGGGGAAATTCCAGTTGAAAGTCTTGAACCGATTCACAGTGGAAACCTCTATTAACGCAAATGTAATGCACCCATAAAATATTGAAGTTTTGATATGACTCTCAATCTAATGTCCTTGTTATGCCATAAATCTGAATATCCGATTATGTTATGTGATATGAAATGGCTCCAAGTGTGACCTCGTCTTTCTCTTGCAGATCTTAGATCTTGTTCCTATCCTTGCATATCTCTACTTCCAAGAAAAGCTTCCGGTCACATTGTCTTACGTTCAGGCTTCTGTGTTACTCTGCATGGGTCTGCAGAATCAGAATATTTCATACATTGAGGTGTGTTTCTCAACCTACTAACTAATTCCTGAATCCTACTGATATGATCTAGAAGAGTTTTAGATTTTCCCTATGAAGTTTTGGTCAATTACCATGACTTATAGCTGTATGGTTGAAGTAAATGAGTTACTCTGTAACTCATTGCTTGATTTGGTCATTGTTAGAAATCCTTAGTCTCGAATGATATTAAAGTATTTTCATCTTCTAATCTAACATTTGAAGATAAAATGATGTTCTCTTACAGGGGCAAACGAAGTTGGAAAGACAACAAATATTGTCTCTCTTCATAAAGGTTATGAAGAAGTTCTACAAACATCTACACAGCCTTGAATCCAAGGAGATCGAGTCAACCTTGCCACGACTGAAAGAAGTAAGTTAATTGATTGCGGCATAACTATATTATTTGATAGAGCATAATAGTATCACGTGATCTATATAGCCAACCTCATTTAATAGAATAAGGCTTATTGTTGTTGTTGGTATAACTATATCATGACTTTTATCAACTGAAAAAAAACTACGGCATGACTTTACTTGGTATGATGCCTTTCGCTAGCACTGGTGGCAAGGTTTTGGTGATTGACCTCCTTCCCTGCATTTGTACTCATTTCCATTTGTGACCATGTGCATTTGTATTTGTACTCATCTTGCACCTCTGTTTTACGAAAGATGTTTTATCCTTGCCCTTAGATTGTCATGGAACCCCATAGCATTTCTGTTGACGAAGATCTCAACAATGCAGCTAAACAAGTTGAGGTATATTCCTTCACACCTTTTTTTGCCAGTTCAAGATTTTTTTTAATTAAAAGGTCAAGGCAATAACGGCTGAGGTTATAAGTGGAATCAAACCCATAACCTCTCACTCATCACGAGCTTTCATGCTATTAGACCACAAAGCCATTGACTCCCAATCTGAGATTTTAACACCCATCCTTGTTTACTTTTATAGGAGGACATGAAGTCAAAATCAGAAGGACTCTTCACTCCGGAATCACTCCAACGTTATGCTATTGCAGACGGGGAAGCTGATTTTGAGAATGTTTTGCAAAACAATGATGGAAAAATACCCACAGGTGGTCTAATTAGTGTAAAATCCAGCAGGAGTGACATAAAGCCTGGAAAGGAAAAGGGGAGCCATAAGAGTGACAAGAAGCGGAGTAAAGATAGACATGATAAATCCAGCAAAAGGAAAAGAACTTGAATATGATTACAGGATTTGTCAATGGCATCATGGAGCACTGAAAATTTTGATCCAAAATACAGAGCACTGATTAATGTTGGATACTTTTCCAGCAAGAACGGAGGAGAATGATACCAGGAGGCATCATCATCATATAAGGGACTGGATTTGCCTGTTTTGGTCTTCAGGGCGGAGTGGAATCATTTTTCTCTTCAAGAGCTGATGTGTTCTTTGTCTTTTTGTTCGTTGTATTGGGAAATTGATCGATCATAAGGCGTAATTAGTATTAACAACAATGCGACCGTAGAGGATAAATATCCAAATTTTGATTTTTTTTTCCAAATAGTATTGTATTTCTTTTATTACTAAGGACAAGTATTGTAGCTTTACCCGCTGTAAAATACAGCCCCAAATTCCTAGCGTCTCCGTTTAATTATTTTTTTGGTGTATTGCACCCAATATCCTAGGCCATGCTCATGTCAAGGAGGAACTCAACAGGTCTAGACTAATTCGAGGTATGATATGAACCATTAAAATTGATACCCCTTAACTTTTAGGGTGACATGTACTCGTGTCTCAAATTCGAGACCCGGGGTTAAACTAAAACTGTTTAGCCAGTTGATCTAGTTGATCTCTGCTTGATATAAGCCTTTTATTTGAGCCGCTCGTTCTAAGATCTACATGATTCGGATAATGGCTTCGCTAATTAGAAGATTATAACTAATTACATAACTCATAGGGAAGACAAGGAACATATTGCATCAACTTCACCTCATGAACACAAAAACCCAAAGATATATATAAGAGCGAACAACCAAACAAGAATACCTATCAATCAAACGAAAGTTTCAACGAAATTATATATACTATACAGGAACCGAATTCGGATCTCTAATTGAGATTTCAGAATGTAAACTTGAACCCTCTGGAATTCCCAAGGGAGGATTTTTGCATGAACAATTGTTAACATTAAAAAGCTCCCACTCTTTAATTCCACATTTTTCTAATGCAACAACTATTCTTTCCCTCTCTGCCGTGTCATGTGGATATGCACCATCTGGACTAACAAGAACTGCCCCAGTATAAGATTGCCCTGCAACTCGAGCAGCCCCATGATAATGGAACAAGCCCCAACTAAGATCATCAGCTACATCCACAATTGTCCAAAACTCATTTGACACAACTCCATTATCCAATACACTGAAATAGAATGTCCCAGGTTTCTTACCTCTTTTTACCCTATATTTTCGCTGTCTCCAAACCAACTCACCCTCTAATGTTTTCACCTGGAAAACTGGTTCATACCAGAATGATCCTTTTGCCTTTCCCCTGTAGAATAGCTGGTATTGACATGGGAATTGATCATATGCAGGGTTTTGCCCTGCTATAACACGCCAACTCCATTCCAAATTCCCCAACCAACCAACAAATAGATCCTCAGCCATGTCATGACTTAAGTTCTTACCTCCAAATTCGACCATTGGAGGTACATGGGGCTTATCAGGGATTTTTGCATCCAGCTCTAGACAGTTGTTTTCTTGTAAAACACAGTGAAAATGCCTCTAGATTGGGACTTTCGTATGAAGCAATACAGCGGTAGTTACATACTTGGTCTACAGGACTGCATTTGTTTAAGCATTGAAGAGCTTTTCTACAATTGGAATCCAACAAGCAATTAAGTATCTCCCGACCACAATTCTTTACCATGCAGTTCAAAGTAGAAAAACCCTTTGATCTCAAGTTCTGCAATATCGGAACCGGCTTTATATAAGCATTGATGATTACCAACAAACAGAACCTTATATCATCAGAATTATGTCTATTCTATGCTTCAGATCCAGTATGCACCACCACTCTAGATGACTCCTGTTTTATCTAATTGAGAATTTCCAACCATTTTGCCAAATACACTTCCTTTCACTTCATTATGAATATAACAGCCTCCTAATTTGTTCTCTATATCTGGTGAAGAGTCGAAGCATATCACTTTTTTTATATCTTTGCTATTGATCTTAATCCACTGAATTGACTCTTCATTTGTAATAGAAACAATCACCAATATATCGGTTTGAAGTAATTCCTTCTTGAGTCTCATGGTCAGATCTCCATTAGAATTAGATCGAATGCTTTCATCGGTAAATACAAGAAGTTCATACCCTTCGTCAACCCATTTTAGTCTTTTTGCCTGCTATCAGAAAAAAAAGGTCAGTTAGTGGTCCTCCTGATCCGACCTAACAAAATTAATCCAACTATTCATATAACAAGAATACTTCTATAAATATACTACATGCGCTGCAAACTTATCCGTGAGGGAAATAAAATATTTCATTCATTAAGACCTGAAATACATTATAGCTGAAGGCAAGACCATCAGTTATTTTTTCTTTCTTTTTTCCTATTCAACAGCTTCTCCATTGTAGATATGAACTTATTTGTCAGGAAATTATTGATCAATATGTACGCTCATATTGGAACAGAGTAATGCTTTTTGCAATTTGAACATTTTAGTATCAGTCAATTTGCCACACATAAGCAAAACAAATATCATGCATTCAGGTGAACAAAAGCAACAAAAGAAGACGAATAAGAGTAAAAGAATTTCAGCTACATAACAGTGTGAAGCATGACTTCTTCCCAGGATGCGGAATTCAGAGGACTCACAGCTGTTAACTTTATTAGAGAGAAATAATGAGAAGAAAGATAAATAATCATATGTATTATTGAGAGCAACATGCTCATGCAATTATGGTAACCCACTTGGGTTTACACACTAATCTACCCTCACTTGAGGGAGATGAACTAATCCCATAACCTATGAGATTTTATGGAGAGAGACCCAAGTTATCCTCTCTCTCATTATGGTGAGGATCCTACTATCCCACACACAAACCTATATACTAGAGCCCTTTATATAGAACTTTAGGGTCATCTAGACACTAGTGATTAACACTAATCACCTAACTAATTTAACCTTCTAACACCCCCGCTCAAGTTGACACCCCTTAACTCTAGGTGTTCAACTTGCCAACACAACACACAAGGGAGTAAGGTGAATTAAATCAAACAAATCTCATTTTACAAAATACAATATGAAAATTTCTTCAAAAACTTTCTATCTTCAACAGATATTTTGTGACCAGTTTATTCTCTCAAACCTGAAAGAGTTTCTTCAACATTAAAATGGTTCTCTTCATCACATTTCCATGCATCAGACAATCTCTATCCCATTTTTTCAGCGCGTCCCAATTATCAAGACATCCTTCCAACAAGACCGGCTTATTAGGCTCCTCAAAATTCTTGACGAATTCTTCAACCGAAATGCCCCTTTTCCGAACTATATTATCTCTTACCAGCCATTTTGGTTTCATTTCTAGATTAGCACAGAGTCAACTTTGAAAGAGATAATCAGAATAAAAGTCTCTCACTTTAAAATTCTGAATGGCAATATTTGATACATCAAATGAAGGGTGGTGATCACCAATATAAGTAGATTTCCAAGACCCATTGTACCGAAAGCCACCATTGAGATTTTCCAATACAAGATTCCTCCAAATGGGTTCATGATTGGTGAAAACATAAAACGATTTACTAACAGTAGCTAAAATCCCCAAATCTTTACCACTCAACAACCCCAGAATTTCAAGAACAAGCTCGTCTGTCAGAGTGTGCAGATTACCTAAACCTGTAGCTCTGCAGTTGATAGAACGTGGGTTGAAATAAAGATTTCCCAAAGGTTGAACCCAACAAGTGTGCGATGGAGCATAGGTTTTGAGCCTGAAACCTTCTTGACTATCTCCTATCACTTCATCTCGGTCTAGCAATTCATTCTCATGGGAAATGCACCTTTGCTTATGGAAAGCGAATTGGCTTTTGAGTTTGCGCTTGTTTCTGTTCTTTTTCTTGATCCTTCTTGTACGGGACAATAAGCCATTTAAGCTAAGTATTGCGGGAGTTGAGGAAACCTTGCAAGTTCTTGGATGATTCTTGATCTTGAGCACTCCATTCTTCATCATAGCTTTTGATACCATGTTAACTTTATTAGAGAGAAATAATGAGAAGAAAGATGAAGAATCATATGTATTATTGAGAGCAACATACTCATGCAATTATGCTAACCCACTTGAATTTACACACTAATCTACCCTCACTTGAGGGAGATAAACTAATCCCATAACCTATGAGATTTTGTGGAGAGAGACCCAAGTTATCCTCTCTCTCATTATGGTGAGGATCTTACTATCCCACACACAAACCTATATACTAGAGCCCTTTATATAGAACTTTAGGGTCATCTAGACACTAGTGATTAACACTAATCACCTAACTAATTCAACCTTCTAACAACAGCTCCTTCACCCACCACAGAAACCATCTTCACCGGCGGTTCAGGAGGAGGCTCAGCCGTCACCGCCTGATTCGCCGGTGAAACCGCCAGTAAGGCTGGAGAGAGACGAGGATGGGCGTATCGAACGAGTGTAGGCGGATAAACATAAAATGAGCGAGAAAATTTTGAGGCTCCATGGGGAGAAGGAAGAGGGAAAGAGATTAAGGAGAAGCTAGAAGCATGGTTTTGAGGGAAACCGAAGCCATGAAAGGGCTCGAGAAGTCGTGGAACTCCGGAGACATGAAAACAGCGCCTTCTTCAACTGTTCGATAATTGGCGATGCTATTGGAGAAGAGCCTTTACACACACACACACACATATATATATATATACTTACTTCCCCTTATTCATAAATAAGTAGCAGCTCTTTTGCCCGAGTTTCCTCACTTCTCCTCCTTTTTTTTTTTTTTTATAAGAACTTCTCCTTTTGAATTGGAACATACCATTACCAAAATGAGGATAGGCTTTAAGGCTTAAGATTAATATAAACAATTCGATAAATTTGTGTGTATATAACTTTTTTAGATTTTAACTTCTGTGTATATAACTTTTAAATTCTAATTCATGAGCAAATAATTTTAATAAATGTCACTTGTTGATAAAATAATATATTGTCTCATCTCCTAAATATAGGAACGCTGTTTATTTTTATCTTAAATATAAAATCTCAATTTATTTTATTTTTAAAATTTATATTATTTTTTTATCAAAATATCCTTAGCACATAACAAGGGAGTTTCTAAAGAGATAGTTCAAACTTCCAATGCACATCATAAAAAAGAATATTTTAAGGACATACAATTTTATAAATAACTAACTTATTATCAATAAAAAATCATCTATACAAATTTAGAAGTTGAATATTCGTTGTCAAATTTGACAAACAAAAGTATAATGTAGGCATGATAAAAAAAAATCATTAGACTTACAGCAATTTAACTTAATTTATATATCTTATATATTAATTTTCTATATCAATTAATCTTTCAAAGTTTTATTAGAATAAATTTATTTTATACAATTGAAGGGAAAAACTATTTCGTCTGATAACTTCTAAGAAATGGAAAAAAAATTGAAAAAGACCACCATAGAAGGAAATTGCAAACTAATGCTACAAATACCTTCATATAATTTTATTAATGGTAAAGCAAAAATTCCATAAAACTTCTAATTAATATCAGTATTATTCTCAATAGTAGGACTGAAACAATGCCTAACCCCTATACCTGAAAATATGCGGCACATGAATTTTGATTAAAAAGTTGGGATTACAGAAAAAGGTAAATAATACCGCATATGAATTGTTCTCAGATATGTTACAATTCAGGGTTTTAGTTTAGATATGAAGAGATGAAGCCAAAGAAGACATATACCTAACAAGACCGCTTGAATTCGCTCATAAAACTTGAACCATACCAAAATCCAAAGCATGTTGCAGTTAAAGGCAAGGATCTTCTAAAATACTTCAAAAGATCCAAATTTGTCGCTAAAATGTGATCTATACATCATAAAAGTGACTGAAATGCTCAATTTTTCAAGCTTCTACCCCATTGCATTGAGGGATAGCAACAAGAAGACTTCTCTCACTCGGTATGGCATGGATCACATAATATTATTGACCACCAAAATTCAACAGAGTGAATTCATGACCGAGACAGAACAGAAGGATGTTGGCGTCTACTTCCTGTGAGAATATTGAGCTTCAAATTCCCTCTGAAACTGTTCTCTACATGTTCCTTTAGCTGTTAAGGCAATATCATCAAGAAATCCTCTCTGTGGAAACTCCTCAGGCACTAGCGCTTGATATATCTCAAACTGTTGTGCTGCTTCCTCCTTTTTATCTAGAAGACTGTATATAATGCCTTGCCACAATTTTTCATCTATTTGATCATCACCACAGCATAAATTCTTGTCACTTATGTTTTGATCGCGCTAAACTCTATAACCAGAAAAGGTAAACATTCCCCCGTTAATCACATAATGTCATTCTACATAAGTGTTTGTTATAAGAACCAAATTCAAACTACAAGATTAAGTTATTAGGTGCAGGAATCGGATAGATTTCATATTTAACACAACTCAATGCAAGAGCCCTTAAGACATGAAACATCAAAAGACACAACTCCGCTCTCACTTTATGCAGAGATCTAATATAATTATGAAAATTTGGCAAGTAAGAATCAGCCTTGACTGTCAAGTCAAAAGCTTAAACATTATGTCAAGAACTGATCTGCCCGAGATCCTAAGCTATTAGATTTAGTCAGGAGTAATTTTTCCTTTCATGGTTCAAATGGTTTAACAAATGTAGCAAAAGCTAAAAGGTGTACTCTAACCACTGGGATAAGAAAATCAACCAGTAGATACTGAAAAAGAATGTAAAAAACAAATCTTTATGGTTCAATGCATAATGAACTGACTTAAACCATGAAGCCCCAAGAATCATTCTTATCCAAGAAGCATGTCAACTACAATTCACAAAAAATCGATTTTGATTGACAGTCCTTACTGGCCATATAAAATTAAAAATTCAGATCGATGAATTAATCCTATGAAACTCAAGCCTTCACCGAGATCTTTCTCTAGCTTGTATCCTTGTAAGTCTACATCTTCTACATGGTATAAAATCCAGTAGGATTACAATTTCTTTCCAAGCAAAATCCAATTAAGAAAAAGAAAAGCCTCTTCCCACCAGTGAAAAAAAAATGCTTGAGATTTGAAATACATTTTAACTATTAAAAAAAACAAAAGAAATACATTTCAATACTCATAGTTTGAACAACTAAACCCAGAAGGTAAATGGAGCTAAATACTACCAGATGAATGTATAGTCAGCTAGTCATTAGCAATTGCTTACACAGGCTAAACAGACTAATTAGCCCATAGAATGCCTACCCATCACAGCTATAATTAGACAAATAGATAACATGATTAAACTGGTTTCAGTTTGAACACAAGATAAGGAGTTTAAAATCTTAGGCATGACATTGTTATCCTCTCATAGGCTTTTCATTTGGACTGGAAAAGAATTGGACTGCTAACCAGTAAACTGGACATAAAGATGAATTATATGAACACAATTGTTTTTAGTTTAATATTTTTTGTATATGCTCTTGAATAATCCATACAAATTCCTTCCACATTTGAACCAGATCAACTGATAAAAAAACAGAAAGACAACATGCATGCCGAGACAAACTCACCTGGCAAAGATAAGGCCTGAAATCCCGAGGATCTTCATCAACCAATTCTTGAAACCATTTTAAACCCTCCTCCAAATCCCCCTGCAAAGCATACAAATGGTATTTTTATTAAACCATTACTCTAAAAGACAGTTAAAGTTTGTACATGATTGTAATTTGGTACCAAGAGTAGAGATTTATTGCCTAATCTTGAACATAATCAAAACAGCCCCACCACCAGCTGAGGACTTAAAAAACCAAGTAACTGCTATAAATAAAAGTGCACCTTTGCAACATGCATTTGTGCTATTAAGATTCTTATATTTCTCTCTTCTGTAACTCTTTTTTCTTGGTATGCTAATTCTAAAGCCTCATTCAGCATTTCAAATACCGCCGGACCTTCATGTTTTTTGTGCATCACAATAGCCAGTCCCTGTGAAACATAACAAGGACCACTTGACTTAACCATAACAAGACAGCATAACAGACCGATTGAGAAGCATGTTGTAATCAAGTATGAAGATACGAGATATAAATATGAAAAAATGCCATCCAAGAACTTCTAACCATCCAGCATCAAAATATATTATCACTGAACTGCAAGTCTGCATGAACTGATAGCCTTTGTGCTATACTGGTTGAAGATCAGTCATCTACAAGGAGAAGAAAGACGCAGGTGCTCTCTTCATAATAAGTAAGAGGAATACAATCATCCTTTCAAAATCGAGATATGACTATATTTCCAAAATCTTGTCAATTCCATTATGTTCAAAGATATGTATCAATGTCAGCATATAAATGACTGGCAAAAACGAAAATTTTCTACCTTTCAACTTAGAAAACAGTGTAGAAAAATTTCAATGATATTCAAAAGAGGGTGACAGATCTTACATGCAGAGCTCTGATCAAGAGAAGCCTCTGCTCCAAGATTTCCTTGAACAATCTCTTAGCCGTACTCAATTGCCCCATTGTCTCATAACAAAGTGCTAGCAAAAGCCGCCACTCAACTTCGTTTGTTTCTGCATCAATCAAACTCTCCACGTACTTCACAGCCTCTTTCGACTTCCCTATCCTTATTTTCTTAAACAAAATCACCTTCAGAGCCTTAACATTTCGCGGGTCCTTCTCCAGAATCTTCTCGTACATTTCATCGTCCTCGCTTTTCTCTTTCAAGGCGTCACTACCCTCCTCCAAAGCTGCGCCTGAAGTGACAGAGGGTAGTGCTAAAGCTACTCTTCTGTTAAAGCACCCGAGTAAAATAAACGACCCAACAAGGAAAAACACAATCTTCTCCGACAAAAGTTTGAATACGCTTGTTCGAATCAAAAGAAGAAAAGTAGTAGTAGAGCAAGTTGAAGAGGGCGTACAAGGATTATAGGAACGATCCAACTCTGAGCGAAGGGGAGAGGATTGGAAGGAGCTCCGAAATAGGAGAGGTTGAATTGAAGTTAGTGTGGGTTTGGTGGGCCGGTTTATCAATCGCTGTCCGAATGAATATAGGAGACAGTTGGAATTGAAGAGGAATTTAGAATCGAGAAGTTCTGCATTGAAGAGAGAGAAAGTGGCGATTGAGTACATGTTGCAAACAAAGAACAGAGCTAGAAAATTAGCTGAGTGAGGCTGAGAAAACCTGGGTTCAGGGTTTAAGAAATTATAAAAATTAAGAGCGTCAAACTACAATTTTGTCGTTATTCATTTAAAGTACTTCCTTCCCGCACGTTTCTCTCAGCACCATTCTACAGGGCATTCTACTTTTCATGACCTCTCTTCACCTTCACCAAGCATCCCAAGCCGGATGTAGATCCTGGCTTCTCCTTTCTCATCAAAAATAAATAAATAAATATTTTTAAAAAAAAAAGTGTACTTTTTTTAAGACTTTTTTTTAAAAATCGTGTTTTAAAAAACAAAGTTTTTTTCTCTCCGCTGCCCAAACTGCCAAAAAAACATTTAAGAAGATTTTTTTTAAAAAAGTCTTTCTATTTTTTTTTATTTTCTATTTTTTTTTTTAAGTTTGGAGGCAAAGATGAAGAAAGCCGTGATTATGAGAGATGAGGAGAAAGAAGCCAGATGAGAGGATATGCATCCCAAGGGTGAAGGTGAAGAGAGGTCATAAAGAGTAGGGCGACCAACTGAGCATGATAAAATTATATTTAGTAGAAAAAAATAATTCACCAGTCCCTATAATTGAGTCATTTGGCCCTTTTGACCAATTTTCTAAGATTCATTGACAGCTAAATTGATGACTCTTTTGCAGTGGAGATGACTATGGGGGAATGCAACTTTAAATTCTTAGGATTCACCACATGAATAGAGAATATATTTCAAAAGAAATGGTGAAAAATATTTTTTTTTAAATAATGCTCATTCTAAATTATAAGCTAGATAATTAATTTGAAAAGATTAAAAAATAAAGAGAGGCAAAATGCAAAACTCACAAGTTTCCAAGGGTTTGGTACTGTATGCATATCTGTAGCCGCACATTAGAGTGGGAAATCAAATCATTGGGCCAAATATCAAAAAAGAAAAACTTTTGGCCATATATCATCGCATTTACTTTCTTCCAAAAAAAATTAAGATAAGATACCTAACTGAAAAGAATGTGTATACAATGGGCTTGATTAATCCTCCGTTTCCGAGAAAATAAGACTTTAAAGTTGCTGACAAACCCTCACTTAAGCCAATCGAAGGCAATTGAACAGCGATTAAAAGAAATTACTTGACGCTGAATGAAATAGGAAGGTCGCCCTAGTCATGGAACGAAGGACTTAATGAAGCTTTATACAGAGTACATGGGCTCAAATCCAGTCTCCACAAAGTAGGGAACGAAAAAATGCCATAAAACTGAAGGGGAAAATTTCAAGGTTGATAACTCCAATTTCCAGTCTTAAACACCGGCAAGTTGAAATATTAAAGATGCACAGATGTTAAATAACTCTTCAACAGCCCTTAATTGTTGCACTTCTAAATTGGTGTCTACTTATTGAAGAAACGCGAAAGCATTCATCATAATCCAAGTTATTGAAGGACACAGAGGCCTTAGAGGAAGTTTCTGATGTCCAAGTTTTTTACTTCAACCGCTTCCTCATCCTTGAATTCCTCCCTGGAATGACAACATAAGTTAAAAATGAGTCTGAGATGGTTAAACAAGAATCATATTGCAAGTCCCTCAGTTTCTCCAATAACTCAAGTGACCACTGCCATATTTGAAATGTTCCAAATTCTTATATCACTGAACCAACTAAGCCCAGCGAAGGGCTCGTTCTATTATGCCACCTCCAATCATAAAGATTAGGCAGAAAATAAGACCATACATGTGATCGGAGCCACCAAACATCAAGGGAAAAAATAATGTGAAATTTGTCATGAGCATTAGCATGAGTATTACCTCTTCTGTTGAGTCTCCATTGTCTCTAGAGCATCTTTCTTCAGCTCCTGTAGTTGTGCTTTGGCAACATTGAGTTCTAGCTGCTCCTCATGCTTTGGAAGATCTTCCTTCCGAACACCAATTCTATGATCCCCATCCCCCAAATTAGGGGTCAGGAAAAAAACAGAATAATGTAAGAAAAGTAGCTAAACCTAGCGAATCAATCATAACTAGTTAAATAGTATTTGAACTAACCTAAAGAATCAGCTACCCAAAAATCCAGACCAAATGGACGATACATCAAAATAGAACTTCACAGAACAATGTAATATAAATTTTCATGAGTTAGATTAAGTAGATAGAGACATCTTCCTTCTCATCAAAGAATCTAGATGTCACTTCAATCACTAGTCCAAAGTATCAAAATGACCTATAGGGGTCTCGCTCACTTTTTATTAATCTTCTCAAACTCAGCCATGAGAAGACCCATTCCTTTCTTATCATCCCTCATCAGAGGTTTCTTCAATTCCTTTTCAACTTTGTCCAATGCTTCCATCATCATGGCCTCTGCACCAATATCATCCTTAACACCGCTCCTGCAAAAGAATATTAACATGAATACATTGATATAATGTAATGAATATTCCACAAAACCGTGAAGCAAAAGACCTTGCTTCTCATTTCCTTGTGCCTGAATATATATAAATATAAATTCACGGGTGCCCAAAGTCAAAAGTAGATATCAATTCCAGAAAATAGCCAAATTTTAAGACTGTAGATTTTCTGGAGGAAAGTAAACATTCGAATTAAGCAAGTTTAAGAAACAGAGGATTTAGATTAAATGCGTTGTTTGCCAATTCAAAAGGGCATGTTGAACAGGGTAAAACCATTTGCATACCACAAAAATCATACTCATTTTGGTGGTCAGGGAGAAAAAGAAACCAAATTATGTAGCAAAAAAGCACAACTAAGTTAGAGAATGGAAATGGTTGAGAAGAATAGACCATCACATACTTAATTCTTATTTCCTTCAAAGTCAAAAGATAAGTCCGAGCATCAGGAATATCTTGTGTTTCGATTTGAATTGTGTGTCTGATACGTTGAGCTTCAGAAAATATGTTTAACCTGCACCATAAACAAGAGATTATAACCATGAATTAATTATAACAAAGAAAAAGACAACAAATTTTACAAGATTACAGGAAGAGCATATAAAAACAAGATTCAAACAAGAACATTAAGGTAAAGCAGAAGCTCACTTCTCTCTAATTGTCTTCATGATCTTTGCATATCCAGAAACTGCAGCTGGATCATCTGGATCAATAGTGATCTTCTCTTTCCTTAATATTCCAATTGCTGCTTCAAATTTTGTCTTCACCTCCGAAAAGGCATTCTTCAGCATCTCTTTTACATTCAATTAGAAGTACAATATCAGAAAATGACATCCCAAAAAATTCCATTAAACTTCAAACTCAGATTGCATAACTTTTTTTTATCTAAAGTGAACTCAAATTGCACCTGTGCACAATTGAAGGATAACTAAAACTACTGGATCAAATAGAGAAGCAGATAATATGATTACAGTCAGATTAAATTCAACAAGTTTTATTATTTATGCTACCGAAAATGGAGCCAGTCAGAGATCCATACTAGCACCAGCATATGCTTGGATGCTGATCCCATGATTGACTTCCTAGGGATGAATTAAAATTTATAACGAGTGGATAGATAAGACAAGTATACTCAAGATTACTCACGATCTCCCTTTAAGGCAGGAGGACTGGATTCTTTGGCAAAGTGACGGACTGAAATGGCATGCTCCTTTTGTATAAGTATTTGACTGGCATAAACCTATAAGAAGAGAAGAAAAATGGACCCATTACAAAAAAAAATCAGCAGCAAGATTGCCATAATTATTGTCAAAAGGTATCGGATTAAAACAAATGAAAGCAAAAAGTATTTCTTTTTCATAACTAGTTATAAGAAATTTTAAGTTGAACACATACCCTAGTCATACCATTTTCTTTCATTTGCACATATTCCATTTTCTTTAAAAAGCGGGAGGAGCACTTGATCACTTACAAGAGTGGGGTTCACAGGTCACAGATTGATTTCTTTTTGGTAAGGAGTTATGACAGAAGACTTTGTACAAATTGTAAAGTGATTCCAGGGGACGGAGTGACTACCCAGCATAGGTTAATGGCCCTTGACGTACGTATTAAGTGCAGCAAGGAGAAGCGCCAACATGCTTTAAACACAAGAGTTAAGTGGTGGCAGTTAAAGGGGGAGAAGAGGGAAACTTTTAAAAGAACTATGTTAAATGAAGGGGTTTGGGAGGTGCAGGAAAATGCTAACATCATGTGGAAGGAAATGGCTGAAAAAGTCCAAACAGTTGCTAAAGTAATTTTGGGAGAATCTAAAGGTTTTGGTCGACGAGATAAGGAGACTTGGTGGTGGAACGAGGACGTGCAAGATAAAGTTAAGAACAAGAGAGACTGTTTCAAGGCTATACACTTATGTGATAATACTGAAAATTGGGATAAATATCGTTTAGCTAAGAAGGAAACGAAGAAGGCGGTGAGTGCGGCTCGTTCTAGAGCTTTTGAGGAATTTTATAAGGAATTAGGGACAAAGTCGGGAGAACGAAAGATTTATAAGATTGCAAGAGACAGGGAAAGGAAATCGAGGGATTTGGATCAAGTACGATGTATTAAGGATGAAGAAGGCAAGGTCTTGGTTGCAGATGGTGATATTAAAGAACGGTGGGAGACCTATTTTTACAAATTGTTTAATGACGAGGGAGGAGGGTCGAGTTATGAGATAGGAGATTTATCACGAGAAGTTGAACCAAATTTGGCATTTTACCGTAGGATCCGTGTTGGCGAGGTTAAAGAGGCGCTTAAGAAAATGGAAAATAGTAAAGCGGTTGGACCTGACGGTATTCCTATTGAAGTTTGGAAGTGTTTAGGCGAAACGGGGGTGGTGTGGCTTGCTAAACTATTTAATGTGATCTTAAATTCTAAGAAAATGCCCGATGATTGGAGGAAAAGTACTTTAGTTCCTATTTATAAAAATAAAGGAGATATTCAAAATTGTGCAAATTATAGAGGGATAAAGCTTATGAGTCACACTATGAAGTTATGGGAAAAGGTAATTGAACACAGGTTGAGATTAGAGACTGATATTACGGAGAATCAGTGTGGTTTCATGCCAGGTAGGTCTACAATGGAGGAGATTTATTTATTAAGGGGGTTAATGGAAAGGTACCGGACCAAAAGAAGAGATTTGCATTTGGTCTTCATTGACTTAGAAAAAGCATATGATCGAGTGCCAAGGGAGGTGCTTTGGAGAGCTTTAGAAAAGAAAGGTGTGCGCATGGCATATATCAAAGCAATAAAAGATATGTATGAAGGGGTAACTACTACTGTAAGAACGTCTGGGGGCGAAACAAAGGATTTTCCCATAAAGATTGGTCTACATCAGGGATCATCATTGAGTCCTTATTTATTTAATCTGGTAGTGGATGTTCTAACTAAGCCTATTCAAGATGAAATCCCTAAGTGCATGCTTTTTGCGGATGATATAGTTCTTATGGCGGAGTCAAGAGAAGAGATTAATTTTAAACTTGAGTTATGGAGAAGTACTTTAGAGTCGAAGGGTTTTCGTCTGAGTAGAAGTAAGACTGAATACATGCATTGTAATTTTTCTAAGAGGCAAGTTAGAAGTAACTTGGAGGTCAGATTAGGAGATCAAGTTATTCCACAAATAGATAAGTTCAAATATTTGGGATCTATTATACAGAAAGATGGTGAAATTTTGGAGGATGTTAATCATAGAATCCAGGCTGGGTGGTTTAAATGGAGAAAGACTACTAGGGTTATATGTGATCGGAAAATACCAGATAAAGTAAAAGGAAAGTTTTATCGTACTGCTATAAGACCAGCAATGCTTTATGGAAGTGAATGTTGGGCTTTAAAAGGACAGCAAGAGCATAAAATTGGGGTAGCCGAAATGAGGATGTTGAGATGGATGTGTGGGCATACAAGAAAAGATAAGATTCGCAATGAACAAATACGGGGAAGAGTTGGAGTGGCACCTATTGAGGAGAAAATAGTGGAGAACCGTCTTAGGTGGTTTGGACACGTACAAAGAAGGCCAAGGGATGCGCCGGTGAGGAGGGTGGATCAAACGGATTGGAGTCCGGTTAAAAGGAGTCGAGGAAGGCCAAAGAAAACGCTTAACGAGGTCATTGAGCGGGATCTCCGGGTCAATAACCTATCTAAGGATTTAGTTTTTGACAGAGCACAATGGCGTCGTATGATCCATGTAGCCGACCCCATTTAATGGGAAAAGGCTTTGTTGTTGTTGTTGTTGTTGTTGTTGTTGTTGTTGCACATATTCTATTCAATAAGATTTGTTCCAAAACTTTTTGGGTTTTGAGAAATTGACTTAATGTATTCAAACAATGATGATGATGATGATCAGGAATCAAAAGGTCACTATGTTATAAGCTTCTTCGAGCTCCACCCAAGCACGCCATTTAAATGTCATAATCAATAGAATCAAGAAAAATTGGCCAATGCCCTCCCAGAATAAAGGCCTTGAAATGTCCAAACAAAGAATTATTCTTAACCATCCCAAAAGCTAGTCAATACCTAGAGAGAGCCCTCGCCGTTTACCATTTTTTCAGTGATCGATTAGAGCTTCACATGCTCTTAGACTGTCATTAACTACTTTTTTCCGGTCACCATTTTATCATGACATCGATCGTCATTTTGCATTCCAGAAATACCCTCCCTAATTATTCTACACAACCGCTTTACCCTTACTCCATTCAGCTAAATCCAGAACCCCATAGCTATGCCGATCCCAACAACCAATCAATCAGGATTGGAAGTTTATTGAACATAAGATACAGAATATTGAACGAATCATTTAATAAGAAAAATAATCCCTTTCTGACAGCAATTTCTTTTATTATTTTTTCGACGAGAATGACTTGAAAATGTAAAGCGAAATTAAGATCGAAAGTAATTCAGACAAGAAATAGGATAAACGCTCACCAGTTTGGATTTGTTAACAAGACGAGAAGCGAGAGCCATGGTCAGAGCTCAGTGTTTCTTCGGATTCTGTTGGCTTTAGGGCTTCTTGTAACCAGGTTTGAGAAGACGAGCCTCTTAGGGTGTGTTTGGATTAGCTTTTGGAGAATAGATTATGGGAAGAATAGATTCTGGAGAATAGATTTTGGGTAGAATAGATTTTGGGAAGAATAGATTTTGGGAATAAAGATGTTTGGATGATTAGTAGTAGAATCACTTTTTATATTGGTAAATTACTAAAAAGGGTATGATATGATTAAAAGTAAGAGAGATGAAAGATGATAGAGAAGAAAGAGGAGAGAGAAGAGAGTGTAGAGAGGAGAGAGGAGAGAGAAAAAGAGAGAGAAGAGAGGAGAGAAGAGAGAGAAAAAGAGAGATAAGAGAAGAGAGAGGAGAGATAATAGAGAGGAGAGAGGAGAGAGGGTGTAAAAAAAGTAAGGGTATAATAGTAATTGGATAATCCAAAACCTAGGTTTCAAAGAAAAATCTATTTTCAGTAGCTTATTCAAAACCTAGGTTTCAAACCGAGGTTTTGTTCAAAATCAATTCTCAACAAAAATTGCCGTTTGTGTGAAAATTTTCCAAACCGAGGTTTTGCCCCATAATTGATTCTCAAACCATGGTGCCAAACAGGCACTTATTCTCTTAACCTGCTATGAAGCGCTTGCTAGTTACCACATGGAACAGCGGTTCCCGGACGAGTAGGTCCGCGTTAGATTTGAGCCGTTCGATGTGATGCGACGATGCGATGCAAGTTCTTTAAAATCTACGGCTGGCATTTTGAGGAACTTATCTTTAATTTCTCCTACTCCTTCTATTTTCTATGATATTATATTAACTTATGGGAAAATAGTATTCAAGGATCCTCCAACAGTTATATAATAATTAAAAATCTTAAATTTTTCAAATAAAAAAATTCTAATTTTTCATTGGAATTAAATTTTTTGAGTTAATTTGTTTAATACACATCTTTCATATTTTCAATACTTGTCTTTTATATTTTTAATATTTAGCTTTTAATTTTTTAATAATCATTTTAAATATGTTCAATAGACATTTTTCCATGTTTTTAATTTTAAAGACGATCAAAAATAATTTTTGAAAACATGAAAGATTAGTGTTCAAAAAATTTAACTTAGGGAAATTTTAGTTACGATCAAATACCATGGTGCTTTTTTTAAATTTTAATTTTTCAAAATCATTAACATTAATAGACTTATTATATCTTATCCTAAAAATTCACATTAAAAAATTTTGTAATCTTTTTCTCATATTATTCTTATGTATATCTTGTTGAGTGTTTTTTTTTTCCACAAGGTTCATCGGAGCTTTACCCCGACTACATCCGGATCTGACCCGTATCGCGCACTTGGCTATGGTGGGTGAGTCTCCCAACGGGAATTTTCTGCATAAACTAAGGCTTAAACTTAAGACCTCGCTTAAACGATACTGAATCATTTACTATTCGGATTAACCCTAGTTTGTCTTGTTAAGTGTTTTTTTTTTTGGTTACCCACCCGGTTCACCGGAGCTTTGCCCCGACTACATCCGGATCCGACCCGCGTCGCGCACCTGGCTATGGTGGGTGAGTCTCCCAACGGGGATTTTCTGCATTCGCCAAGGCTCGAACTCGAGACCTCGCTTAAGCGATACCGAGCCGCTTACCACTCGGACCAACCCCCGTTGGTGTCTTGTTAAGTGTTTTAATTCAATACAACATGCCAAGAACCTTTGGGCTAGTGACATTCAGAGAGAGGTCATAGGTTTAAACCTGTGTAGTGTGGTTGAACTTTGGGTGTGCGCGCTAATTAACGTTTAAGTATTATAAAAAAATTCAATACAACGTTTTCACTTCTTCTTCTACAAATGTTATCACTTATTTTAAAATTATATAACCATTTAATGCATCTATTAATTTATTATAAAACACAAGTTTGGAACTTTAAATAAAAAATTGCATTTATTATGCTTAAGAAAAATGACAGATTTGTTTTCTATTTATTGCATTATCGATTGGAAAAAAATAATCAACATACCCAACATTTAAAATTGACTTCTTTTTTTTAAACTAGAAAACAATACTATATATATACACACACATCCCAAAAGCAAAAAGCAATGAGCTAATCACCTCTAGGCTCTAATCATCCACCACCACCTCCTCCCTAGAAGGGTTGACTGAAGATACAAAAGTCAACCTAATAGAAAAAATGGGCACACACCTATTTCTATTTATTGCATTCTCTATAGGAAAAAAATAATCAACATACTCAACATTTAAAATTGACTTCTTTTTTTTAAACTACAAAACAATACTATATATATACACACACATCCCGAAAGCAAAAAGCAATGAGCTAATCACCTCTAGGCTCTAATCATCCACCACCACCTCCTCCCTAGAAGGGTTGACTGAAGATACAAAAGTCAACCTAATAGAAAAAATGGGCACACCTATAGCTTCTCTATACAAGAAGTTGATGGATATATTCCGGCCCCCATTCCAAAGCTTCATAGCCTGATCAATTAAGCCTTGATAAGGATCATTTGCACTTTCTTGCCTTGTAACTAGGTTGAAACAAGTGTGTCGAATCTTTCTCTATCGAAATTTGAAAGTCACAAATCCTTCAACAAAAGAGAAGAGTAAACAGCGGACATTGGTATTGTTAGGGGAAATGCTCATGCTTGAGCATTGAACTTTATATGTGATAGATGGAACTATATAAGCATGAAAATAACAGAAACATATTTAGAAATTTCTTCTTGACACTTCATCCAAAAGAAATTCCATTTATTAAGGTTATTATACAATCTAAGTATAGCTAAATCAATCACTATCGTTTAATGTCTGTGTTTGTGATTTTACATTTCTGCAGCAAAAGATTTACCACATCCACAGGTTTGAGTAGCATTAGGATTCTTAAAAGAGAAGCCTCCCCCAATAAGAGCATCGCTGTAATCCAATTGCATGCCATACACGAAGAGTAGGCTCTTGGGATCACAAACTGCAAAAAACAGATGAAGTTGAGGAACATTTACAAAAATAAATACTGCTTCAAGCAATAAATGAACTAATAAAACCAAACTCTAGACAAGCAAATCCCACAATATAGTTTCCATTGAAATTTGAATGGAAAATTATCTAAGCAGTGAATCTGAAGAGTCACCGTCGCTACGGGCCTTGTATATCCTGAATCCTCAGTTTCATTTCACCAAAATTTCTTCAATCACGGGCAAATGAGTATTATTATCAACGAATTTCTTGGAATATTATATATATGTATACAGTGAGACAATCTGCATGAGTGGTTGCAATCTAGATTCTAGACTGCAGACCCAATGTAGGATACAAACTAGTGAAATTAATGTGAATAATAATGAAGTTCCCAACTTGATAATTAGCATGTATTCACGGTCTCGCACAATATTTTGCTTCAGTGCACTGTAAAGCAAGATGCAGCTGACTCCTTGAGAGGAAGTCAGTATCAAGTAACCCTTCCTTTATTATCACAAGCAGTAAGCTAATCATTGAAAGTGATGCAAGAGCAGTTTCAAACGTTGCTATTCTAATTCTATAACAGCTATTAAAAAATTCAGCAAAGAAAGCTTAAATAAAGAAGATCATATAGATGTCTAAGATTCTAGTGCGGTCTCAGACTTTGAATTCCATTCGTAAAGTGAACAATGAACCAGCTTCGAGCAAGCAGTGACAACAAATTGACTAGCATTTCCTATATTACTTTTCCTAGTTATACCTGAATCTGGGACAATTGAATACAGAAAAAAAAAAAAAAAAAACAGTCAGCCACACATTTTCACACTTTCAAACTTAGCTCTAAGGTAAAACAAGAATTGGAACAGGAAGACAAGCTTATGTTGAAGTCAAAATTATAATTGTGAAGATATATCTTTGATGGATTATAAATAAGGAAGGAAGAAGGTAAATTTTTATGCTACTAGAAATCTGAATCCTGGAAAATCAGTTAATTTCTCAAAGAGTAAATGTTTCGTTCCAAATGTAGAAGCGCTGGCACTCCAAAAGAAGCAATTTAATAACAACCTATGCCAATGCCAATAAACTACAAGAACAAAAATGTAAGTCATACCAATTACGAAACCATGGTATTCAATAATGGAGTCATCCGCTCTTGTGTTAGCCTTGTCCTCAAAATCCATTGTGTATGACATGCCAGAGCAACCACCTTGTTTAACACCAATCCTTAAACATAAATCTTGGTTGCGCTCAGACCTCATCTTGTTCAAGTGCTTCAGTGCATTATCCGTAAGGGAAATCGCAGGTGCCAACCCTTCAGGTGTTGGTGCAGCTGTTAGATTTAAGGAGAAAAGACAGTTATTGGCCTAAAGGTCAAGTGGAAATAAAGCAATGACAAATGTTATTCTGAAACTATTGAATTCAACTCCAAGAATATGCACAAAAAAACTGAGAAAACTAGCCTGTGTGTATAGGATATTCCACATTTTGGCAAGTAAACCAAACAGTAAGACTATTACATTGCTTCTAAAGAAAAGCCACGAAAGAAAAGGTGACTACAAACTTGCACTGCAAAAGCACTTCATGTTTTCCAAATTGAGTGTAAATTAGAATTTGTTATAGTATGACAGGGCCAGATCTGTATTAAAGTGAAAATATTGACAACGTGTATCAAGACCTACTGAATGGTTTGATACATTGTTAACTTTCATGCCAATACACCATTATTATATCAAAACATCACTTCTTAATTATGATCAAAGCCTTCACCTTATAAAGAACCTTGAACTTCCGATTGAAATTAGAAATGGTAAAACCAGAGTTATGCTTAACAAGTCGACAGTTAGGAAATCAAGTAATAAATGCGTAGAGGTTCCCATTCCTCTATCCAATATTAACATAGCTCTAATAAATTCGGAGGAATTGAGAAAACTCTCGGTTCGACTATTACATTGGCAATATCTTTGCAACACTTTCCACAATGTGAGAAACCCTTCAAATGGAAGAAAGAGAACCCATTACCAAAAAAGAACGAAACGAAACAGAACACGTATGCATCAACATGTAAGAAGCAAACGAGAGAAAAACTGAATATTTTCCAGACTAGCTATCCCTAAAAAAGATGAAGTATATAAAATTCCAAACATAAAAATTACACGATTAATTGTTCAACAGAGAATAACATGGACTAATTGAAAAACACATCAATATCCAGGTAATGTTCACTTGTTCTCAAATGATAGGAAAAGGGGATAATTCTTCAACGACGTATCAACTGAGCTCCATGAAGTAATAATCACGAAACTCATATTATATAAAATTTAGGGAGTAAACTATCGCGTCATACAGCATATACCAAGAGGGGAAATGAAAAGGTAAAGTACCTGGAACTTGGACTGATCGAATCGATAAAGGTTTCAGATGGTGGAGATTTGGTCGTGAAAATCGAAAAGATACTGAATGAGGAGGGGCAGAGATCGGAGCCAAGTCCTTGGGGACACGAAGAACCTGAGGAGAGTACGAAGAAATTGCAGAGAACGCCATGTAAGGGGACCGAAGCAAGTTTTCCCGTGCCTTGACGGAAATAATGTTGCGCCCTTGAAGTTGGCCCCCAAAAGAAGGTCTGAACATGAGATTTTATGGGAAATTAATTATATGTTGTCAGATCAAACGCTAATCGAACGGCGGATATAGATCCATCTGTATCATTTTCTTTCTTTATTTAATCAGGTGTATCATTTTCTTTTGTTATTACTCTTACTACTGCAATTTTTTATTGAAATATATTTGTTTGTTGGTTCAATTTAAAAAAAATATATAAATATAAATTAGTAACTCAATTTAAATATAATCTCTTGCGTTTAGCATCATTCAAAAATAGTGCCTTGGTTGTGATAAGCAACTCAATTTAGTCTTACTAAAAATAAAATTTTAATCACAATTTTAAATTCGAGTCATATAAGTGTAGATAATATTTTTAAAAAAAATTATCCCTAATTAAATTTAATAATATTTAAAATTTTATTTAATCAGATAATTATATAAAAAAATTGAGAAGTGAGAAGAAATCCACGTAAATGCTGTTGATGGCTTTTGCCATGTTCTTCGAGCTTATAAGGCTTAAAATCATAGTTTTCGTCAAATTAAGAAATATTCATTCACTTTTTATTTAATAAAATTACGTAAACCAAATATTAAGAACTCTATAAAATTGGAATAAGTTATTTTTAACCAACGTTTTATGAATATAGAAAATATTTTAAAAAAATCTCAATTAAATCTCCCAATACTCAATATGGCTTAAATGCTCCACAAGAGGAAGGTAATTTTTTTTTATTTGTCTCTCAAAAACATCTTATTATTGACTAAGCTCGTACTTATAAATTGTGTATCAAGTCTGTCTGAATATAAAATTCCAAATTGAACTAAAGTGTATTTTGAAAATAAATGTAATTTCAAGAAAGATTATTGATATAATTTACTCTACATTCAATGAACATTAGGGCAAAAGAAAAAAGAAAATGTTTGAATTTAGGTTCATCCATCAGTAATTTGAGATGGCATCTTCCCACCTTAGCATGCACAAGGGCTACGTTGTTCTGCTTCTGATACAGATTCGGATATTCCTGGGAAATATCTGCAAACATATTCACACAATTACAAATAAAGGGAAAATTAATCTGCAAACTCTATAGTTTACCTTAATTTTAAATTAAGTCCGTATAGTTTATTTTATTTGAATTGAGCTCTTATGGTTTTTTATCCGACAAGTGAGCTCTTATAGTTTGATTTAACATCATTAATTTTAATTTATAAAATTTCATAAATTTTATTAAATCACATTTATTTCAGTTAATACTGTTTTAATATCCATACGTTTTTATAAATAAATTTCATGAAGTCTAAAAATTCAAATTAAATTAAATTAAATGTTAATACAATCTTGGGTTATATAGTCCACAATATCTTGATTTTATTTTTCATATATGTCCAGTATCATAATTTTATTTGTGGTATAATTTTACCTATAATCTTTTTAATTTGGCACAATTTTACATATAATATTATTTTTTAAATACCAAGAATTATACTAAATTAAAAAGATTATCGGTGAAATTGCACTAAATTAAAAAAATTATGAGTAAAATTATAACACAAATAAGATCAATATACATATATAATAAATAAGATCAGGATATTAAATATTATATAACCCTACAATATTTAATCCCTCAAATTTGTTTTTATTTTATTTTTTGTTCCTCGAGTTTCAAATTATAGATTTTGATGCTTTCTTCAATTTTCTTTTTTTTTTAAAAAAAATTGGTCTCTATAATTTAATAAACATCCGAATTCTTTTATCAAATAAACTATATTGAACTAATTTTTCAAAGATAAAAATTGGCCTATGAAATCAACAAGAAAGACATTAAAACATAGCATGTGAAGGAGATGATGAGATTGGAAATTCTTACATGTCTTGTTCGTGTTCATTTTCTAGTGCAATTTTAGCAACGCATAAGAATGCCTCTTCAACATTGTAGTTCTCTTTGGCTGAAGTTTGAAAGTATGGCATGTTTCCCCTACCCTCACGCCATTCCTTGACCTTTTCCCCACAAACCTGCATGATAACAACAATTTCATGTGCAATAAATAAGAGCCTAACTGATTTGGATTACTCCTTTAATCCTTAACCTAACTGCTATTTAGTAGGTTTTAAAGACTTACTAAGTTTAAAACATATCTCTAAACTCAAAAAATGCTTATATAAATATATACAAATTGCCCAACACAACAAGAGTAATTTTATCAGAAATGAGCTACTTAAGTAATTTGGGTGGATTAAAAAAATTAGATAAATTAAAAAATTATAACAAATATGACATGATCTTTTTAAAATTTTATTTTATAATATTAGATTATATATCTATTTATAAAATTAGGTAAATTAATTTAGGAAAAATGATAACTATAAAGATAGAGATTCTACGTTTAAAATCAGAATTAACACTCAAATAGTTTATACATTTAGGACGGAAGGAGTATTGAATAGATTCTGAAAAATTAATTAATCTAGTTTCATACCATTAGATTCTGGCCGTTGTTGAGGTCAATTTTGTTTCCAAGTAATACAAAGGGAAATGCTTCAGGGTTGTTTAGATCTGCCTGAAATTAAATACCAAGATGGAGGCACTAAATGAGCTCAATTTCATATAAATGTTATCCATAAAATACACTCATGATTCTTCCCCTTTAAAGGAAATAAATGAGGAAATAACAAAGACATTTTTAGTGATTCTAATATTTGAAATCATTGTAAATCTTAATAACTCAAGCAATTCTTTTAAGGAAGACTTATAATATTTTTTGTAATTTTAAACGAAAAGAGTAATAAAATTATTCTTTCCATTCAATTAATGTTAAACGAAAAATTGTGAAGTACTCTTCTCCACAAATCACAATTTCTATTTCGTTTATTTGGGATGTCAAAACTTCGATTATATTTTTAGCTACTTAATTAGACATTTTTATAATAGACAAAACGATTTATCTTTGATATAAGAACTATTTAACTAATTTGATAAAATTAAGAAAGTTAATTAAGTTAGTTGATATAGCATATTTTTTCTAAAATACTATAATCATTTTTCTTAATTCCATCACTCCTCTTGATTTGTTGAGGAAGTATCAATAGGGATAATTTAAAAAAATAGATAAATATAGGAAAGACGTCTTATATTTATAACTAATATTAATTTCATAATTAAATCTTATATTAAAGATTGAGTGAGTATTAAAATGAAATCACAGTTTTACAGAGTATCAAGAGGGAGACAGAACAAAGAAAGTGAGCAATAAAGAAAATTATTGGATTAAAGTTAATATCTCCTGCCATAGAATAGTATATTAACCATACTTAATGTGATAGAAAAATCAACGTTAAGGGATCTATTACAAAAAATTCTCATCTATTCAAGTAAATTCTCAGTGCCTCTAAAACTGAAAAGAAATATTAGTTCACGGTTAGGATATCTGTTCATGAATTAATGGCCCAACCAATCATAAATAAATTAATATATTTTAAATAATATATACTTCAAATTAAAAAATGATCATTCAGAACAATAAGAAAACATTTAAATCTAATTAAAAGTAACATATAGTATAATAAAGGCAATATCCATCCACATTCTTTCGAGTTTTCTTCCAAATATATATATACTTATTTTATAATTTATAACTTTAGAATATGCATGCATGAAGGATGTACGCATATTTCTTGCCTATTTGTTTGTTTCTCTCCCTTTCTCTAGCCCCCTAATTCTCGCACCTCTAAATCGAACACGTGATGAATTTCTGATCCTAACGATGGAATCAACCCGTATATCTGATTTAATATATTTTTAAAATTTTATTATCAAATATCGAAATAATAAATTATTCTAATTTTAATATTTATAATTATCACTGTCAGCACATGCCACTAATATATATATATACACACTAAATTGTGTTCAACCTCATCTTAAGCATCGCCACATGCCACACACATTATTATTCCTCTTGAGTGAATTATTGTCTCTTTTTGTCTCCTGTAATTTTTTTTTTTGTCATTGGCATCATAATCTCATAAAAAACAAAGTAGAGTCAATTCAAAAATAATGGAAGAAAGTAGCTATCATAATAAATAGAGCCTGCCCACATGTTTCACTCCATATCTCGAGATTATTAATCCAACGGTCATAAATTCACAAAAGAAAAACAGAGACGAGAGAGACAACATAGATAATAGGTGTGTTCATTATGCCCGTGGCCCAGTCCACCCGCTCGAGCCCGAGAAAAAATTGCTCAGCTCGGCCCAAAAAATATTGCCCAAAATACATTTGGGCAGGGCCGGGCCGGGCCAAATGTCGGGCAGGGCAGGGTATCGGGCAAAGTATATCGCCATGCCCATTTGACCCGGCCCTATATATATATACATACATATATATTATTTTTTTATTTTTCTTATAAATTTATTTTTTTTAATTTTTTTAATTTATAATTTTATACTTTTCACAACTCTCTCTACTCATTTTTTAAATTTTAAATATAAATATTATATTTACGTAAATACTAAAATTACTTTCATACTTTACTTACCAAACATTTAATTATTAGTGTTGTAATATCTCTACAGACATCCGACCTTGATATAGATGTCAAATCTTTTTTATATATATAATATATTTCAAGATTTTAATTACTATCTTTTTGTTATTTTATTCTTAATAAATTATAGATATTATTTAACTCTTGAAGATATAAATATGGTATTATTTTATAATTTTATGATTACAGATTTTTTTTCACAATATGAGCAAGATATCACAATTCGGGCATGCCCAGCCCGCCCATGCCCTGCCCAAAATAGTTAGGGTTTTTACCGGGTAGGGCCGGGCACCGGGCTATAAAATACAGCCTATAGATTTTTCGGGCAGGGCAACGGGCAGGGGATTGCCCTGTCCAGCCCTCCCCATAAACACCCCTAATAGACAATAACTGAATAGAGAGAAATTTGGATTGATGCCACAAACCTGTCTAGAGAACTCCTCATGCCACGTGTTAAGTGTCTCGAAGGTTCTATGCACATTCACATCATACACTAGAACACAGCAATCTGCTCCTCTGTAAAATGCACTCCCAAGACTCTGAAACTTTTCTTGCCCCGCAGTGTCCCAAATCTACAGCAACAACAAATCATTTTCCCAGAAAATCACTCAAAACTTGGGAGGAAATAACATATAAACACCATCCAAATAGCTTAATTCCATTGCATAACTCACCTGCAAAGTCACCGTTTTGTCATCAACTTGTAGTTCTTTTGTAACAAAATCAGCTCCTATCGTGGATTTGTAATGCTCACTGTACTTCTTATACACATATCTGAATTTGTAGTAATTATATGTTCCACATTACCAAGAATTGAAAAAAACAAAAAAACTCAGATTTCTTAATATTTACAAGTAACAATAATTCAACTTTCATTCTTAGATATGTAAAAACGGATACTGATTCATGAGAGACGTCTTCCCCACTCTGCAAACCAGAAACAGAGAAATTAAAACTTACACATTAATTAGTTCGAATCATCCGATAATAAGTGATCTGAGTTTTCTGAGAATATAAAGAAATGAAGAGACATACCCGCAATCACCGAGGAGGATGACCTTAAGCAACGTTCTTCTCCTTCTTCTCTGTGAAGTGTCCATGACGAGGAAGAAGAAGAGGAGGAGGAGGAGGAGGAGGAAACAGAACAGGTCCTGTTTGTTCGTTTCTCTTTTAGTGGGAAGAAGAGTAAATAAAACAGATCACGAGGTCATGATCGTGTGTTTTTCTTCGAGGTTGTTCTTGATGCTTCTTCTTTGACTAGATCGAGCTCTCCTCTGTTTTGGGTGTGATTGACCAAAATGTTGTATTTGAATGATGAAGACGATGATGAGAATCATGCGAGGCAATTGCCAACCAGACCAACGTATAATGCCAGCTAAGCATTATTATCTTTTACACATTTAAAAAAATAAAAAATAAAAATGCTCTCGTTGTCATTAACGTAAGTACGATGGCCCTCTCGGCCAACTTGGACTCCTCTGAACATTCGTGCTTGCCTCTTATTGCTCCATCTGAATCTGTTCGGCCACAAACAAACACAACAAAAAAATAATAAATAATAATAAAAATGTCTGCTATAATATCTTCAATCATTTTTTTCAGGTGTGATCTAACCTTTCAAACATTTTCTTTGGTAAATTTGTGTGAAAAAATTGGCCTTTAATTTAGGCCTAGATACCTACCCATTTCCAAATAGTTGATGTTACTCAACAATAACCTTATCTATATATATAAATAATAAGAGAGAGAGAGAGAGAGAGAGGGTGGCACACTTGGCAAATAATTGGTGTTCACACAAATAATTATTATGTGATATTTCATGTTACCGTCATCTTCCTCAATTATTCTTTATCTTGAACATTTTTTTATCAGCATTTCTTGCAAATTCTGCACTTTTGAGATGTTGATCGCAATTTAGAGTTATCAAGTGATGACATGCAACTTTGCTACAAGGGCAATTATTTTAGAAAATCTTAGAAGAATAAATTTTATTTTAAAAGCTCAATAGGTGAGTGAATAACTAATAATATTTTATTACTTGATATATTTTATTTAAAATATTAATTTTTAAATATAATTTACTAAAAATAGATTTATATAAATTAAGAGTTTTAATTATTGTTATTGATTTTTTTTAGAACGACTTATAATATCGTCATGCTTATGTATGAAATGGACAAAGAAAATTTTAAAAGATATTTTATATTGAGATAATTTTTCACTTTAAATTATTTTTATGAGAATTTCTATTATTTAAAAAAATATTACATATAAATTGAAATAAATCTTTTAAGAACTTATTTTTATTTTTATATTGGGGTCCTTGATTATAAAATATTTTTTATAAGATTTTAAGATCAAAAGATCTTATTCTTTATAAATGATAAGTTGATCCCATGCGTCCTTAAAAATTAGACTGTACTTTAAAGATCCCATGCAGTTTGCTTATAAATTAGAGTGTTGAAACTTTCCATGAAAACTAATTTAATACAAAAAAAAAGGAAAAAACTTGACAAATAGCTTCAACCCAGGGAAAAAAATGAAAGAAAACGTTGTAGCCCTAATAATGCGACGTTTGATGCGTATGAAAGGATATGTTAGCTAGTGTCAAGAGAAGATAATTGTTGTGCTGATTCTCGGCATATTAAGGTTACCAAATAGATATTAAAGTTATTATTATAGATACTCCTCCCGCAAAGTATAAAACTATTCTTTTATAGAATTTCAACCATATACTTCCTTTAACTAGTTAGTCTCGAGCTATTTTCATGTGGCCTTTTATTTTTACTTTTTTATGCATATTAGAGTTTCTCTATTTGATAAGTGAGAGACTACTCTTCTGAGTATTACAGATATCCAATTATAGGGGCAACTCTCTCAAGCATGTCAGTTTTATTCCCATCTTTTAAGGATTAAATCTAAGAATAATAATTAAAAGATATAGAACCCTCGATACTAACACGTGTTGGTTACATGACCTTTTATTTATAAAATAGAAAGTGTTTGTTAGATTAAAAATGAGAAATGCATCAATTTTTTTTTATATTTTTATTTTTTGTTATAGAAATTTTTAGAAAGGGGTTTGGCTCACCCACGATCTAAGAGCAGGGCGAAATCTCCCTTCCTTCTAGGCGATACCAATATTAGGCAGGGCGAGCTGTCTATTACCTTCAGGCGTAAACCTAGACACCCAGAAGTTAGGATGCCTCCCCAAACATATCGACTGGAATCACAATAAAGTGGTACTCCTCAGGGATCGAACACGCTCCAAATGGTCGTATGTCTCACCCCTTCGCTAGTTTTTTTTTTGCTGCCCACCCGATTCACCGGAGTTTTGTCCCGACTACATCCGGATTCAACCCTCATCGCGCACCTGGTTATGATGGGTGAGTCTCCTAACGGGAATTTTTTGTATACGTCAAGGCTCAAACTCAAGATCTTGCGTAAGCGATACCGAGCAGCTTACCACTCAAACTAACCCCCGTTAGTCACCATTTTACTAGTTAAACCCACAGATGATGGGTAGATGCATCAATTATTGGTGAAGGTACATACTTTGTTAGAAAGAATTGAGCCAAAAAATGGGCTTTAGTTTGTCATTGGGCTTAGAATGGCTCCCTTAGCTACCTTTTAAAACCATAGGCTCCCTTACCAATAAGGGTTAGTCAGAGTGGTAAGCGGCTCGATATCGTTTAGACGAGATCTCGAGTTCGAGTCTTAACATATGTAGAAAATCTCCGTTGAGAGATTCACCCACCATAGCCAGGTATGCGACGCGGGTCAGATTCGGATGTAGTCGGGGTAAAACTCCGATGAATTGGGTGAGCAACTAAAAAAAATTATTTTTAGTTTCTTCCCAAACACCCCCCAAATCTGATCGTATAATTGCTTATATGCATGTGTCATAATACTACTCTTTTTTTTAACTAAGTATAAGCATTCTTTTATTAGAGACAGTTTTAATAAATATATTATCGGATAATAAATATGAATATTTTACTCAGTGTGATTTTAAACTTTGGTTTATCAAAATTATAAAAGATTAATCTCTTCTATTAAATTTAACTATATTGGTATCATAATAATGCTTTCCTTCTAACTTCATAATACTGCCGTTGTAGATACGAAGTTAGTAAATTTCAGCTGACACAAAAAGAAAGAAGAAGAGCTTGATAAAAAGAAATTAGCAAATTAACAGTTGAAAACTGAAGAAAAAGAGAGAGTGGCGATGTAAACGTGGGGATATGGGTAACGTGCAAATTCTAACCAGCAGCCTACCCAACTTGCCTGTTTCCAATATGGTTTATTCCAGTTGGGGTCTTCTCTGTTTTCCACTTTAGCCCTCTAATTTTACATTAAATTTTAATCTATAAAATATATTTTTAGTTTTTTAATTAATTTTTTAAATATTTATAAATTCATTATTTAATTTTTATATTAAGTTGCAACTACTTTCTCTAAAACCGCCCCTTTTATATGATCACCGAGAAGACAGAGAAGATTGTGATTTGAGTACGAGGGGGGTGGCTTGCTCACGTTGACCCACCATGCTAAGTGTGAACTGGGAAGTTTATAACACGAACGATCAATGAGCGCATGCCTAAAGGATCTAAAAGAAGTTTGAAATGGGTAAGTCACTTATAATAAGGACCTGATTGGTCCAAGATATTAATTTATTTTATTTTTTAAATTGTATAATTTATAATGTAAATTACATTAAAGACAATCGAATGAGTATTATTTTTTTAAATATCTCTCTCAATTGACTATATATATATTAAGGAAGTTTTTTATTAAGTGAGTAATTTTTAATATAAATGATTAAAATTAAAAGAGTATTTTAGAAAATCAACACATATTTTTTTACTTTTTAGTTACAACTAATTTTATTAATTTCTATAAATTAATTATCTAATTTTCACATTATATTTAAGTCCGAAAATAGCCTAAGTAGACCATAGCATTTGGATATCTTTCAGTTTTATATTTCCTTTGAATGCTTAAGTAAAGTACATTGGAAACATATAATTTTGTTTTAAATAAAATAAATACTACTCTCCAAAAAAAATACTACTAATTTTATAAAAATTAATAAAATTGATTAATTTAGTTATTTGTAAAAATATGTACTATTTTTTTTATAATACCTTATTTAATTATATTTATATTAAAACTATTCTCTTGATAAAAAAATTCTTAACGTATACAATCATTATAAATAGTTTGGGAAAAAATTATAAATATGAGAGAAAAATAGAATAAAATTTTATATTTATAATTAAAATAAATCATATAACTAGCTTCTATTAAAATTAGAAAGATTATTTATTTTAGTAGAGTCTAAGTAATATTTAATAAAATATTTTTTATACACACCGTCTAGTTATAATCTATTATATCATGTTTAAATAATTTAATCATCTATATCAACTATTACAAACTTTTTCAGGACATATTTATTTTATTTATAACAAATACTTTACTCAACCAATCAAAGGGGATATAGAAGGGAAGAATCCAAATATGGTCAATGGCTAGTTGCCCTAATAGTAATGCTACTCGCCGTGTTTTTGATGAGTTTTCAAATTTGAACCCGGTATTAATATGTTTGCGGGCATGAGTGTGTTTAAACTGTATTAAATATTAAAAAAAAAAAAAGAAGTGAAGGATCCAAATGGTATGGTTTATATTGGACATGGCTATTTCCATGCTATTTCGTTGCCGATGAGTGCGTCTGACCTAAAACCAAAAGGAAAGCAATTATAAAACTCTGCACTTGTGAAGGAAATTCAGTCTCATTTAATTATGCATTGACTTCCACTCAACCACTAGTTGTTTACCTTTGAACATATCTTTGACTCCAACTCCAACTTATATTTCTTATAATAAAATAATATTTTTTCTTATCCCTATGGTCTTAATATGAGATATAATTGATTTTTTTAAAGATATTAAAAAATTAAATAAATTAATTAATTATAACAAAATCTAACTCCTTAGAATAAATTCATATAATATAATATAATATACTTATATCAGTCAATTAATTCTTATATTAGTCATAATTAAATAATTTATTTTAAATTTTTTAATCTATTCAAAAAAATTAACTAGTTCTTATATTAAGGATCGGAGGAGTATAATATAAGATTTAATTGAGATATTTACTTTTATATTAAATGTAAAATTTTAACCTAATTTATTTTCTAAATTTATAATTTTCCCTCTCAAATATCTTCATTGACTGTACGTATAATAAGTTTTAAATAACTAAATCATGCAATCTAAAAAAGTAGACAAATATAACTTATTTTCTCAAGACACATTTATTTAGGGAAAGAGTAAGTGGAAGAGAGAATGTGTGAAAAAAAAAAGAGATAAGAGATACATATAATTGATTAGAGATAAAAATAAAAAAATATATTAAATATTTAAATATATATAATTATTCAAAAAATTAAAGGTTATTAAAAGGATAGGAAGAAGTATTAAATAAGGGTTTTCAATTATAAGGGTAGTTTGTTAAATTTATAATTTTCTTTTTTAAATTATCTCGTAAATATTAAAGAAGTGTTGTCACATAGCAAATACAATTACAATACGTATAAATCTAGTGTACTTTAATTAGTCCCGAAACGATATCGTTTGGATCTGACAAAAATACTTTTGTGAGCAATATATTATGACGGGTCAAGTGAAAGGCAATTTAATTAAGTAGAATTTCTGTTCATCGATGGAGGAATCTTTACCAAAGTGAACACTTTGTTTGGAGAGAAGTAGCGAACACAGCAAATTGTCACAGATAATAAATAAAGATCGTCTTTTTTCTTTAGTAACAACAAAAAATAAATAATTAAAAAATGACCCAAAAGAGAAAAAGATAACAGTCAACTGCACATTCTAATGACTCATTAATATAGAGAGGAGATGCCAGGCATATTCTAATATAAGAATCAAGCCCCAACAACAAGAGATTTCTCACGGTGGAATAGGAAAAAATAGATTATAATTAATTATTTATAATTATTATTATAGTTAAAAATTTAAAATATTATAAAATTAGTTAGTCGGATTACTAATTAATTATTATCATAAATTTAAATTTTTTTAAAAATTAAAGTGAGATTATTGATTATTACTTATAGACAAAATAATTAAAAATATTGAGTTATATGAGTTTCTATATATTTTTAATTAAATTGAGTATTATATAATTTTAGGAGTGAAATACTAAAGATGATTTGTTTATGTAACAAACATTTTTTGTTTAACTTGATTCTACAAAGTAAAATAGCAGTGAAAGTGTCAAATATTATGTAGATAAGGAAGCCACAAAGAATTGTTGCTGTCATGAATTAATGTTAATAACTATTATTTGAGACCTTAAAATTCTATAAACTAAGTCAAATGCATAAAATATCATGTCGTAGACTTTATAAATAAGTAAATCCTAAAAATAATGAGCATAATATGATATATTTTATTTTAAATAAAAATATTTAAAAAAAATATGTCAAAATTATCATAATTAATTAATTTAATTTAATTAAATTTTTTAATTTGATCAAATTAATTATTTATTCGCCACTTGCTAATAATAAAAAAAAAATTTGACTACTTTTTGTAAAAATGATCATGATTACTTGGTTAGCCACCTTTATTTATCTAGATGATGAAATTCTTGTGGCTAAACCAGTTTTTAAATACGTCATGCGAATGACGTCACCTCCACGTGCCTGAGGCCGACACGTTGTCGTGGAAGAATCTTCCCTGCAACATCCAGGAAAGTGTCAATGAAGCATCCTATAAGCATTAAGAAGAAAAAGAAATTAAAATTAAAAAAAAATCTTTTTTAAGAAATTATTTCATACATATCCACTAGCCAGCATAAAGCATATAAGAACAGTCAAAAGAAACTAAACACCAACCCTTTCATCAGTCTCTGCGTTTCTCGGTAACCTCCATAGCTGAAAAATATGAACTACTGCTACTTTGAAAACCCTAATCCAAACCCTAATTATGGCGTGAACATGATGGAGATGGTGGATTCGCCATCTGAGTACATATTATCCGATTACCTCATGTTCGAAGATGATGATGATCATCATCCTCAAGAATATTGGTCACACAGCACAGAATCATCGGAGAAGACGAACACTGAGATTAGTACTGGTGCAACATCGGACGGCTACAACATGCAAGTGCTTATGTTAATGATTAGTTTCTTTGTGCTGGTTTTTTTGTTTGATTTTGTTCATTTGAAGATGATGAAGAAGATGATAGTGATGTTTCTGACGTGATTAACTGTTGTGTTTTGGATGCTTTTAACTTTGTACAGAGAATGCAAAAATGGTGGGGTAAAGAGAAACAAAGAAGAAGTGAGTCAGAGGGTTGCGTTTAAGACAAGATCGGAGCTTGATGTTATGGATGATGGATACAAATGGAGGAAATATGGAAAGAAGTCTGTGAAGAGTAATCCAAATCCCAGGTAATTAAATATTCTTTGATGCATGCTAATTTAATGGGAAATTTGTTAAAAAAAATTCTCACTATAGAATTAGTTGTCTAAAGGTCTTTCCGTACTTAGATAGTTAAACGGATACAACTCATTTTTAATAAATATAATTTTTTTAATCGTATATATTATGTATAAATATTTTTTATTTTATATATAATTAAAAATAAGTTAAACGAATTTTAAATATATTTTAATAATAAATTTTGAAATGAGAGATTTTTACAATAATTTTCCCTAATTGAATTAGGGCTTCATTAATATTTATTTTAATTTATCTTCTCTTTTGGTATGTTATTGATGGGCACAATACATTTTCCCCTCTTTGTGTTGTTGAGAAGAATATATTCTTGAGAAATTTACAAGAGCATGCGAATCATCAAGTTGGTTAATGGGTCCCACCACAGTTTTTCTTTACACCTCTCCATATACAGAAATCTCCATAATTCATTTAATTGAACTAATACGTGTGCATTTATTATTATTATTACTTAAACGTTTTTAAAAAAAAAATCATAATTAATGTTTCTTTATAACAAAAGTTAGATGAACAATACGTTTGGTTCCACATCATAATTAGTGATCGAAATGTCAACTTATCAAAAAAAAAATAAAAGAAATGTCAACTAAATAAATTAAAGAGATTATGTATAGAGAGAGAAAATTATGAAAATGAATTATTTAGATAATCAAATAATTAATTTCTGTAATCTAACCCCACAAACTAATTAATTATAACTATATATTATTTAATTTGAAATTTATATTTGATAAATAAATGTTGAGTGACCAAAATGGACCCCAGATTTGATGTGTGGCTGCTTATATAATTAAATATGAGCCAATATATAGTGAATAGTTCCCTTATTATTAGCTTTATGCCTTTATCTGCACATTGAGTATGGGTGTGGGGGTGGGGGCTGGTTTGTTCATAACCCACACAAAGCAACAAAACGTTAAGACGAATTATTGCATTGTATGTATTCATAAAAGGAACTTGAATAATATTATTATATATATATATATAGAAATATAGAATAATGTGTGTTCTCAATAAAAAAAGACTGTATTATGATATGATATATGATCATGCATGCTTTCTCATGTCTTTTACTAAACCTGTATGACTTCATCATTATGAAAAAGATTCTATATATTTCAAAAATGTGCCCTTCATCAATTTGATTTAATTAATTATGTTGTAATCATGTCTTTTTCTATACCATATGCATAACTTGCATGGTGGCACTTAGTATATTCAATTGATATATATATTTCTCCATAATAATAGTTGATCTTTGTTCTTTCTTTAATTGTATCGTTATTTTTTTGCATAATTATATGATATTTAATACTATTGATCATCATAATTTATACTAATGATTAGGGGTATGTATAGGTAGGACTAGGTAAAGTAATCCCCTACTCAATGTCTTACCAAAAAAAAATATGGGATGTATTTTGTAACCCGATACTCGGCTTTACCCGGTAAAAGGCTTAACTATTTTAGGTTAGGCATGGGCGCGCTTGCATGCCCAAGTCGTGATGCACTGTTAATATTGTGGGAAAAAATCTGTAATTATAAATTTCTAAAATAATATCATATTAATATATTTTCAAGAGTTAAATAATATCCATAATCTACTAAGAATAAGACAATAAAAAGATAATAATTAAAGTTTTAAAATCTATTACATATAAAAAATGCATTGAAATCTAAGTAGTTTGCAATTATAATTTTGTACCAATCTTCCCAAAATTAATAAAGATGAAGCATCTGAAAAAAAAATGATAGTTAACAAAGTTTAAAAAAAATAAAGAGAAAAATCAATTTAACTTGACTATCCATATTTATAAAATTATCTTTTAATTATCAGTAGCTATCATATTCGTTCTATGTGAAATACTGTAATTTATAAATTTTGATATGTAAAAATAGTAACTAACCGGGCAGAGCCAATTGGGCGAGGTAGCAACTCATGCCCAATGCCCGGCGCTTCCTGAAATTATCTATTTTATATTGGGTTATTTTTACCAGGCTGGGTAGAATATTTTTTGTGTTGGCTCATCAAACCATAGGCTTCTTACACAACCTTACTAATGACTATATATTGTCCGTGGGTTCAATTGGAAAATGGGTGAAATATGTGACCATTTGGAGCGTGTTCGATCCTTAGGGAGTATCACTTTGTTGTGGTTCTAATCGCGGCGCTTGAGGAGACATCATAACTCTTAGTTACCTAAACTTACGCATGAGGATAATTGATGGCTTGCACTACCCGACATTGGTATCACTTAGGAGGAACAGAGACTTCGCCCTACCCTTAGATTGTGGGTGAGCCTAACTATTTTCTAAAAAATTTTGTACTAAAAAAAAATATATGTTTAAAAAAGTATTGAGTTTTTTCTACAAGACTCAATTGTTAACTGAAATTAACAATAATTATTACTATTATTTTAAATTAATTAATAACATATAAGTATATTTTTTTGTTAATACAATGTTTGGCGTTTATAGTTACTTTCATTTTGGTTTGTCCCTATAGTATCAAACTATAGGTTTTGGTTGGGGTAAAATGATTTATATTTTTAATTAAAATATAAGAACTAACATTTTAATAAGAAAAAAAATTTAAGAAATTAAAACTTATGATTTGAAATTACAAGGACCAAAATCAAAATAAATGAAGACAATATTGTATTAACCCTATATTTTTTCATAACTTTTTTGATAATTAAGAAGATTAGCTCTTGAGTCTATATTCCATATTGCATGCATGTCTTTATTTTTTTTTGGGGAAAAAACTAATTACTTAATGTGGAATATATGCAAGTTAATTATTAATTAAAAATGATATTACTTTATGTCTTTAATATAAAAGTTAGTTGACTTTTTTTAATAAATTGAGAAAATCAAATAAATGAGTTAATAATAACTAATATAAGAAATAATTGATTAATTTAGGTAGATTAATTAGTATATAATATGAATTTGTATTAATATGTTAGATTTAGTTATAATTAACTAATTTATTTGACTTCTTTAGTATATTAAAAAAATTAACTAATTTTTATATTAAGGATAAAATAGTGTAAAAGTTATGATATATGTGGATTTATAATTGGAAAATATAAATGATGATTTGCAGGAACTACTACAAGTGTGCAAATGGAGGATGCAAAGTGAAGAAGAGAGTAGAAAGGGATACAGAGGATGTGAGCTATGTGATCACAACTTATGATGGAGTTCACAATCATGAGAGCCCCTCTTCTGCCTACTATTCCCAAATGCTTCATATTCCTAATTACAATTTCCATTCCTCTACTTCTGCTAACTCATCCTCCACTACTACTTCTTAGATTATTTTTTACTTATTAATTAATTAATATTTTGTAGAATTAATCACTTTTGATTATTTGTCTTCTCATAATTATATATTTTCAAGTTTCCTTGTATATTTTATCTTAATTAATGCTATCAAAGTGTCACGCCATACAAGCTTTTTTATTAATAATATTTTTTTAATTAGAGTAGATGATACTAATAACTTAATGTTAAAAATAATTTAGAGTAACTTTTATACCAATTGACAATAAGACTATAATTGGCACCAATAATCATAAAATAGATTGGGTCGGATCTATTCGATTAAGTTGACCCTTAAGACTATTTTTTTGTATATTCTTGGTTATCAAACCAAACTATTAGGATAGTCATGATAAAAATATGATATTTTAAAAAAATTAAATTATATTTATTATAAATAATTAATATTATTAATTTTTTTAATTTATCTAAATTAATTATCTAATTTTTATATTAAAAATTATTAAAATATTAATTTTTTATAAGATACTTATTTATATTTTTTGATTTTTTAAAAATTTTTCAGTCAACTCATGGTGAAAATAATGTTGAACGTAAGGTCGGTATTGTCTTTTTCTTACTAATTAACAAATACTAGTATTTTCTTATTAAAGTATTAAATATGAAAAATTCTCTCTCATTGTCTCAGTTCGCTAGAGACGACAGACATCGTGTGACTTTGACTTTAAGACACGTGCCTCTAAAAATATATAGAATAACAACAACAACAAAATTTTATCCTATTAAATAAAGTCGGCTATATAGATCATACGATGCAATTATACTCTATCAAAAACTGAATTCTTGATTAAGTTATTGACCAGGAGATCCCGTTCAATGATCTCGTCTAACGTTCTCTTTGGCTTTCCTCTATTCTTTTTAACCGGGCTCCATACTATTTGATCTACCCTCCTCACTGGCGCATCCCTTGGCCTTCTTTGTACATGTCTAAACCACCTAAGACGGTTCTCTACCATTTTCTCCTCAATAGATACCACTTTAACTCTTCCCCGTATTTATTCATTACGAATCTTATCTTTTCTTGTATGTTCACACATCCATCTCAACATCCTCATCTCAGCTACCCTAACGTTATGCTCTTGTTATCCTTTTAAAGCCCAACATTCACTTTCATAAAGCATTGTTGATCTTATAGTAGTACAATAAAACTTTCATTTTAATTTATCTGGTACTTTCCGATCACATATAACCCCAGTAATCTTTCTCCATTTAAACTACCCAACTTGAATTCTATGATTAACATTCTCCAAAATTTTATCATCTTTCTGTATAATTGATCCCAAATATTTGAACTTATCTATTTATGGAATAACTTGATCTCCCAATTTGACCTCCAAGTTATTTCTAACTTACCTTTTATCAAAATTACAATGCATATATTCAGTCTTATTTCTACTTAGACAAAAACCCTTCGACTCTAAAGTACTTCTCCATAACTCAAGTTTAAAATTAATCTCTTCTCTTAACTCTGCCACAAGAACTATATCGTCTACAAAAAGCATGCACTTAGGGATTTCTTCTTGAATAGGCTTGGTTAGAACATCCACTACTAAATTAAATAAATAAGGACTCAAGGATGATCCCTGATGAAGACCAATCCTTATGGAAAAATCCTTTGTTTCGCCCCCAAACGTTCTTACAGTAGTTGTTACCCCCTCATACATATCTTTTATTGCCTTGATATATGCTATGCGCACACCTTTCTTTTCCAAAGCTTTCCAAAGCACATTCCTTAATACTCGATCATACGTTTTTTCTAAGTTAATGAAGACCATATGCAAGTCTCTTCTTTTGGTCCGGTACCTTTCCATTAACCCCCTTAATAAATGAATCGCCTCTATTATAAACCTATCAGGTATAAAACCACACTGATTCTCAGAAATATCAGTCTCTAATCTCAACCTGTGTTCAATTACATTTTCCCACAACTTCATAGTGTGACTCATAAGCTTTATCCCTCTATAATTTGCACAATTTTAAATATCCCCTTTATTTTTGTAAATAGGAACTAAATTACTTTTCCTCCAGTCATCAGGCATTTTCTTAGAACTTAAGATCATATTAAATAGTTTAGCAAGTCACACCACCCCCATTTCGCCTAAACACTTCCAAACTTCAATAGGAATACTGTCAGGTCCAACAACTTTACTATTTTTCATTTTCTTAAGCGCCTTTTTAACCTCGTCAACACGGATCCTACGGTAAAATGCTAAATTTGGTTAAACTTCTCTGTTAAATCCCTGAGCTCATAACTCGACCCTCCTCCCTCGTCATTAAATAATTTATAAAAATAGGTCTCCCACCGTTCTTTAATATCACCATCTGCAACTAAAATATTGCCTTCTTCATCCTTAATATATCGTACTTGATCCAAATCCCTCGATTTCCTTTCCCTGTCTCTTGCAATCTTATGAATCTTTCGTTCTCCCGACTTTATCCCTAACTCCTTATAAAATTTCTCAAAAGTTTTAAAACGCGCTGCACTCATCTCCTTCTTAGTTTCCTTCTTAGCTAAATGATACTTTTCCCAATTTTCAGTATTATTACATAAGTGTATAGCTTTGAAACAGTCTCTCTTGTTTTTAACTTTCTCTTGTACGTCCTCATTCCACTACCAAGTCTCCTTATCTCGTCGACCAAAACCTTTAGATTCTCCCAAAATTACTTTAGCAACCGTTTGGACCTTCTCAGCCATTTCCTTCCACATGATATTAGCATTTTCCTGCGCCTCTCAAACCCTTTCATTTAACATATTTCTTTTAAAAGTTTCATTCTTCTCCCCTTAACTGCCACCACTTAACTCTTGTGTTTAAAACATGTTGTCGTTTTTTCTTTCTACACTTAATACGCACGTCAAGGACTATTAACCTATGCTGGGTTGTCACCCCGTCCCCTGGAATCATTTTACAATTTGTACAAAGTCTTCTGTTATGACTTCTTACAAAAAAGAAATCAATCTGTGACCTGTGAACCCCACTTTTGTATGTGACCAAGTGCTCCTCCCACTTCTTAAAGCACGTGTTGACAATCTTAAGATTATAAGTTAAGGAAAACTCAAGAATAGATTGTCCTTCATTATTAATCTCTCCAAAATCAAAACCACCATGAGCCCTTGCATATTGCCCTGCCTCCTTACCAACATGACCATTAAGGTCTCCACCAATAAAAATCTTCTCAGTAAGTGGTATGCTCTGAATTAACCCCTCCAAATTTTCCCAAATTTTTTTCTTAAGGTCTGCTTCTGTTCCCACTTGAGGTGCATAAGCACTAATAACGTTGATTGTATCCCTTCCAATAATTATTCTTAAAGATATAATTCTATCATCAATCCTTTTCACATCCACTACATTCGTCTTCCACTCTTTATCCACAATGATACCAACACTATTCCTCATACCTATTTTACCTGTGTACTAAAATTTGAACTCATTGATTTCTCGAGATTTTTCTCCAACCCATTTAGTTTCCTAAAGGCACAAGATGTTAATATTTCGTTTTGCCATTTGGCCCACCACCTCCCACACTTTTCTAGTCATAGTCCCAATATTCCAAGTGCCAAATCTAATCTTTCTCTCCTGAACTAGCTTCTTTAGCCGCCTCCGTTCGTAAGAGAGCGGTAGCCCTTGCTCATTTAACACTACATCCGGGTGACGATGCAGCGGCCCTTGCTCACTTCTCACTGTACTCGAGCCATACAACGCGTTACTTACGGGCAACGACCTAGTATTAGCGCAATATTTTCGTATGTCCATGTTTATAAGATTCGACAAGTTTTTACGTTGACTGTCGGGGCCTAACATAACCCTTCTCCTTTCCCCGGGTTTGAGACCGGCTACATGCATAGGCAGAGTTTAAAAATATACAGAAATAAAATTAAAAAAAATTATAGTTCAATACTCTTTTTAATCTTAGTTATAAAAGCTATTTTACCTTTTTAAATAAATTTAAAAGTTAAATATGATCAAATTTAACTATTTATTAAAAAAATTAAACTGATTTTTGTAATTAAGATAAGAATTATTAACTAAAAATCTCATCTGTCGGTGAACGTGATGGGGGACACGAACAATGGAAATTGGAAATAATTAAAAACGACGGGGAAAGGAAAAAGGAAAGAAAAATGCCGCATTCACGCGGATAAGCGAGATCGCATTCTTTCAAGTTTCTTTGTAATTTCGCGGGACTCCCTTCTCGATCCAGACGATTTTGCTTACTGTAATAGCTTGTCTTGGGCCTCTCTGAACATTGCAGATTCATCTGCAAGTTGTCAATTCACTATCCTATTTGTATACGGCTTGTGAATTTTTGCCAACTTTGATCGAACTTGCTTGATGTTCTTCTGATCGATTCATTTTTTGGTTATTTGCTTCGCGACTTCTTGTCAGATCCGTCGACCAAAGTGAATAATTTTCCGAGATGTGAAATAATGGGCTATATCTAATTTCTGCTTGGCGATTGACTCAATCTTTGCATGAGATGGATTTTACAACAGAAGTCGGAATTTCCATGCTGATAATTGAATCCATTGCGGGTTGATGTGCGGGGGAATTGTTCGAGGTTTTGTTTTCGTGATTGCGTTTGAAGATAAGTTTGTAAATAGTGTCTAGAGGAAAACATGTTCCGGAGGGACCGTGAGAGGGAGAACGGCGGGCCGCCGTATGGGCAAATTAGAGTGCTTGTTGTTGGTGACTCAGGTGAGTGGTTTTTCCATTCTGGCATTGCTTTCCCAATCTTTTGTACTCAAATTTTATCATGGTGTCGACTATTTCTTAGAGCGAAGCTTCTCGACTAAATTTCAAAATTGTGTCGTGCGGCGTGAACAATTGTAAAGTCATTTATCTCACAATCGATTGAATGCAGTAGTTGTGCTGTAAATATCTTTGGAACTTCATAGTAGTTTCGCAGACAGCCTTAGATAAGAAGGGTGAAACTAGATGATTCCGGGAATTATATTACACCTATAGACCGGCATCCTAAAATATAGGAGCTAAGAAAATGTGTCATGAATTGTTAATCTGGAATAAATCGTATTTTGCATGCATGATAAGCATTGACTGTTTCATCTCATTAATAGAAATTTTTGCTTGGGTAGCCGTTGATCAATGCAAAAGTCTTTATAATTTTGGGAGAAGAGAGGGAACTGCTTCATTTTCTATAGAACATAACTGCAGCAAGTTCCATAATTATAGCAGGGAACTGTGCGTAGACGGCCCATCAATAGGAAAATTCATGGTTTCAATCTCTTTATTACTACATCCACGGGCACCATATAGCTCTTTTAAGTATGTCAATCATATCACATCCACATTTTTTCTTCACTAATGAGTCCTATGCTGCAGTCATTTTATATTTTAGTGTTCTTACAGGTGTTGGGAAGACTTCCTTAGTTCATCTGATCATCAAAGGTTCTTCCATTGCTCGTCCTCCTCAGACAGTAGGTTGTTCAGTAGGTGTGAAGGTAAAGACTTCCCACTCTCTGGTCACACAAGAAAATGCATAATTGTTGCTGTAGCACAAATCTTCACCAAGTGTCTCATACACTATTGCTTTCTTCCAGCACACTACTTATGGAAACTCTGGCAGCTCTTCAAATAATCTTAAAGGTGATTCTGAGAGAGGTTTCTTCGTTGAACTTTGGGACGTGTCGGGACATGATCGGTACAAAGATTGCAGGTCTCTGTTTTATGCACAGATTAATGGTAAGTAATAATGAATAATCTACTCTTTTGTCTTAATTGTTTACATTTTATGAAGAAATTGTGTGTTTACAATGTAACATAGGGTTGAGTCATCAAAGAGAAGAAAATGATTTCTGATACTTTAATAACCACCTAATGTATCTTTGGTTTCTCTTCTTAAGCCCTATATATTCAATATAAATAATAAATGTTATTGAATTAAACTCTAAATGTTATCTCTTAAATGAGTGTTATTGCACCATTCAAAATAACTTAATGGAGAATCAGCTACTTTGAGTATGTATTTGAAATTCATCTGGAATTGGTGGTTTGAATCTCAGTTGCTTGGCACACTTCTGCTACTATTTTCTTTACTAGCATCCATATTTCAATGGTAGTTAAGTTTATGGAATTTTCTACAACTAGAATTCATTTGTAATTAATGAAGCCTGATAATCAATTATATGGAACTTGAATGTCCATTTTTAAAAACTGAGGTTTGTTATTTAAACTTAATTTGCAGGTGTAATTTTTGTTCATGATCTCTCACAGAGAAGAACGAAGGCTAGCTTACAGAAGTGGGCAGCTGAGATTGCTTCAACTGGGACTTTTTCTGCCCCTTTGAGGTCTGGGGGTCCTGGCGGCCTTACTGTTCCCTATGTTGTTATTGGTAACAAAGTTGATGTTGCTTCAAAAGAGGGTAGAAGAGTAAGCAGTGGGAATCTTGTTGATGTGGCCCGCCAATGGGTTGAGAAGCACGGTTTGCTTCCATCAAGTGAGGAGATTCCTCTGACTGAGAGTTTTCCTGGTGGTGGAGGACTAGTTGCAGTAAGTGTCTCAACAAAACTATTATATATGTCAATTTTACTAGTAACTTCGAGTTATGCTATCCAATTCTTAAGAATTGACATGGTGTGCTGCTTCATGAAAATTGTGTTGAGTGCAGACAGAATCCAATAATATGCTATTTTATGTTAATTGCTTTGGATTTTGAAGTATATGATGATATAGTGGCATTTTTAAACTTTTGTTATGCTTGTTTTGCTACTAACAACTAGTCTATACTTTATGTAAAGGTATACATTAGTGCACTTAAATGATTTTTACCATGGATGATGAACTTATCTATGTTGTTCCACTGTGCTTTGAGCTTTGGTTTTGAACTGGAGAGGCCAAATATACACGGTTTGGGGATTTTGATTTATCTTTCATTCATTCAAAACATAAAATAAATTATGTAACTAAGATATAGCCAACCATATCTGATAAGTTACAACACTTGATGTAGAGATCTCTTATGTTCTTGCATTTTGTATGGAAGTTTTTGATATGGTGGTTTATATTTTGGACATCTGCAGGCTGCAAAAGGAGCAAGGTATGACAAGGAAGCCATGATGAAATTTTTTCAGACGGTCTGTATAATATCTAACATTGTTTTTCCTTCCATAAATAAATGAATGGGGTGTCATCTGACTTTTCTAGTGCCTTTATTTTAGTTGATTAGGAGAAGATATTTCTCAGATGAAATACCTGCACCAAGTGCATGGTCCATTTCTTCAGTCCCAAGACATGCTCAGCGTATAGATGATGACGATGTGATTGATGATGATGATCAATCTTCTATTGCAAGGTATGTTCTACTTCTGCTTGCCTGGCAAATCATTTTGAAGCTGTAGTTCCTTTTTTATCATTAAAATCCAAGGAAGGGAAAATTCTTGTTTGACTTCATCAAGTTTAGGGTATACTAACGCTCAATACGTTGGTTTGGTTCCATCTAGTTAGTTTTGCATCACTCCTTATAAAAAAATATTGGTGACTGCAGCCAAAGGGGTGATTCTTACAGGTATAACATACCTCCGGCCCCATGGGCTCCGGGTAATCTCGCTCCACCCCCTTGGGCTCCAGGTAATCTCTCTCCGGCGCCACCCATGCATGAAAGCTATAGCTTGCCAAGATTTTCTTATTCTAGCTCCTCAGAGAGCGGTTCAGGCACTAGAACAAAGCGCTCAGATATTAATGTCTGAGGACCTCTCTGCATTGGGTAAACATTCATTTGCTGATACACTGATATGTTTCTTCCTTAGAATGAAGTCATAACTTGTTGCAATGGCTTCACTATTTTACTTGTAAGTGATCAGTTGATTCTTTCATATTTTTAGAGGCTTTATCAATACAAGGGGTATTTCGGGGATGCACATATAGTGTTAAGATCGATTCTTCTGTATTTAAAATTTATTTTACTTTCTCTTGAAAATTTCAGCAGTACATTGTGAAATGTTAGGGAATTAATTTCCCAGTTGATAGAAGCTTATATATACTTACCTTCTTTGGAATCACAGGTGAAGCCAATTCATTAATTAATTCAATGCCCAAATAAGAAGCCAATTATATTCTTTGCTGATTAATGATTTCCTATCAAATAAGAAAATTGAGGCAACTTGAACATATGGCGTGCCAATGGTCTATTGCATGATCTTGCTTCTTGACGTATATATATAATCAACCTTCTGTTTTTAATGTGCATGGAGCTGGGCAAAAAATATACTCCATTAAATTCTTATTATAAGGCATTTCAACTACTTTATCAAGATTTGAAGATTATTTTTTTTAAAATCTATCCATATTAAAAATCATTAATTGCATCTTAAAAACAAAAGGATTGAGAAGAAAAGGAAAGAAGCCTGATCCATTATTGTTTATTGAGCAGGGGGATGAGGATAAGTAAGAAATAAATAACTGAAACTATAAAGTAACAATAAGCCGAAAAAGGGATGGGAAAAGACAAAGGCGTCTATAACAATTGAAGGGTTCACTAAAAAAACTAAACTCAAAGGACAACAGAAGCACCAGTGGTCTAGTGGTAGAATAGTACCCTGCCACGGTACAGACCCGGGTTCGATTCCCGGCTGGTGCATTTCGAGAGCTGTGAGGAGATTCTCGCACGATCCTGTGGTTGATATTCAATCACACTCATCTGATCTAACGGAATGACATCTCGTGCTTCTGAGCTCTTATTTTTCATTCCACCCTAGAAGAAAGCAGATGACTATTTTTTTTACCACAAATATGATTATTTTTGCTATCGATTGAGCCTTTGCTAATACGTATGATAATCTCTTGATTATGGTAACTTAAACTTGAAAAATAGTCATTAATGGGAATGGTCAAATTTCTATATATGAAGAACAAAATAAAAAATTATAGATAAATGGTTAAAATATACTCCTCCGATCTTTAATATAAGATTTAATTAGGAAGTTGATTTAGTTTCTAAATATATAATTTATTTTTTATATTTATTATATTTTTTTTAAAATATCCCTATTGATATTCTTTTAATAAGTAAAAAAAAATTAAAAAAGATGGGTTGGGTATTTTAGAAAAAATATGTTATATTAATTTAATTAATTTTTTAATTTAATTAAATTAGTTAAATAAATTTTATATTAAGAATAAAAAGAATTATTTATTATAAATGGAGAAAAACTTGGTTTTACGAATTTCTGGTCTTTCTATCATCTATACCAGTTCCATATTCTTTTTCTGTTTTTAACTAATTACAGTTTTTTGGCGCCCCAAAAAAAACCTAATCGCATCACAGTTTGAAAACTTCAAGCATTGACCCCTACGTACATGCAAGACGCGAGCTTCCACGCTTCGTGCACGTAGCAAGTAAGTGTCCGATCTTGAAAACACAACTCTGCAAAATATGGACCAAAAAGTGAAAATTCCCTTTTCACTGAAGCAGAGCATCGTGATGGAAAATTTAAGCAGAAACAGTGTGCTACCATTTCTTCTCTTCTGCATCGTGGTGGTTCTTCAATTCCAGATCGCCGTTCAACAAGGCAGCGCCGGCCACCGTGTTGTTCAAGAAGAACCAGACTACCCAGGCTTACATAAGTATGTTCGGATACTATTTCCCTACTCAAAAGGTCTCACAAAAGCTCGTGGGAGAAGGTCAAATCTGTAATTCACGACCTTCAGATGAAATTCTCTCGTCCAAATTTGGAGTAAGTTTTAACCTTTTTTTTTTTTTACATATTCCTTTGCGTTTCATTATATATAACAACAAGCCTTCCCTTAAAATTTGGATACTCTAAATCTTTTTAAAGAAATTAATGACCTTGATGTTGAACGAAGGACGTGAAAGTTTATTTTTTTTTTTTTTTTTTGCATATATGATATGAAGTTGAAGAATAATTCGTTTGACTTCTGAATATTACGAATGTTCATAAAATTTTATATTATCTAAACACATTGAGGGCAGAGTTTGTAAATAATAGGTGAGCTTGCCATAAGTTTTATGTTTAATATTTGATTGATTTTGATGTGAAAATGGATAATTGAATATTAATGTTTGGTTGCCTTGTATTGCACGTGATCTTTAAAGGATAAGGGTTTGCACACATTAGAAAAGTTTGATTCAGTGTTACTTTTATAATAACTTAAGTATTAGAATTTAATATGCAGAAGAATACTAATTACTGATATTCATTATGACAATAGAAAATTACAGTAGAACAACAAAAAAAGACATTTTGTAAAAATCTAGAAAGTTAATAAATAGTGCAATGTAAAATCTTTTGTTAGGACCAAAATGGCATTAAACCAAGCTATTCCATTTTCCTTCTTTCTTTCTTTGGTGAATTTACCAATCTATTCCAAAGTTTGATAATGAAAGTTGAAAATAAACATAGGAATTCGAATCACTTGCAGTGATAATAGGCATTGAGTCTAAATGTATTAACTGTATGTAACTAACTGTAAATGATCTAACTGTAAATAAACATAGGAAAATTCGAATCACCTGCAGTGATAAATGTATGTACTGTGTGTAACTAACTGTAAATGATGTAACTTGAGAGAAATGTGACACCTTGTTGCTCAGTTTCAGGGGAGCGAAGGAGGACCAAAGTGATGGAAAGAAAGAAGCAGCAGAGATGAGCTTCCATAAAAGCAAAGAGACAGTGAAGGAATCTGCAACATCTGCAGCAGAAATGGTTGGAGATGCAGTTCACAAGACTGCAGAAAAGGTGACGACTCCAAAATCTGCCCCTGCCTCTGAGCGAGAGTCTGATTCAGAGCTTTAAATCTTCTTGTTATACACACGTATTTGTTTAATCAGAATCTATTTATCTTCAAAAGCTTCTATTACCTTTTCAAATTTCATCCTCCTTATAGTTTTATCCAAGCCTGTCCATATGATCGAACCGCTACTTTATACGCACCATAAATTAGTTAGCATCACAATATTTTTTTTTAAAATAAAACAAAACAAGTGTAAAATAGCATTAGAGCAAGTGAGGGTCGGCTATTTGGTTATTTGGATTGTACGACATCATTGTGTTGAAGTTGCATAATCTTCACTCATGCTAGTGAACTACTTTATAGAAGCAAAACCCTCGAGGCACATCAGGCAAAATTCAACTCATTGTGTGGTATTCTTAACAATGTCACCAATCATAGTTACGAACAGGCATGGATTTCTCACATTGTGCCACAACTGCCTCCTCGACCACAATCCAGTCATTACTATTGGGCTTGCCTCGCTCAGTCATTTCAGAACAGCTCTGGAAGGATACAAAACATTAGTCCATAATCATAGGCACCAACACAAGGGTATGAATAAAATGAAGATATTTAAATAAAACCCAAGATATAAAAAGGTAACTTGAACAACATAAACCAAGTTCAGAAGTTTGGTTAACATATAGACAAGTCCAGTTTTGAACACAAGTAGAATATTCACAATTCCAATACCATTGTTCACTATCTACTATTTCTTATGATTGTTAAGCTTGTAAAAAGGTACGGAACAGCAGAATACTACTAACCTTGGAACAAGTATAAATGATAAGGGTCATCCAATCCCAATTTTCCACCATTAGTCTTTTGTCATCGGGTGCTTCTTGCAGAAAATATAGCAATGGAGGCATTAGCTGCATCTCAAAATTCCTCGATTCGCCACATAGGTTGCACCTACCAGGGTTTATTTTATCAACAGCAGCTAGAAGTGGCTTCCCACCATATGAATATCTGTACACATTAAGGATAAGAAAAGTCATAATATAATGACTTAAACCACGAAGATGGGAAGATGAAAAAGGGAAGTATGAAACAGAAACAAGGACAAATTGAAGCAAGCATGCCTGAGTGCATGTCTTATATACCTGAAACACTGCTCTGGATGTGCTTCCAAGCGTTTCTTGAACTTGAGGTATGTTCTATCAGCAGTCAAAGCTTTATCATATTCGTAAGTTTCCTTTTCCCAAACTTCGTCCTCATTATCATTCCCACTCTCCTTAATGGAAAGCGATGAGTAGTTAGAACATATTGAACTAAGATCCTCTGAGGATGGTTCTTCTTGTCTGTAGTATATATAAAAGCAAGGCACCACTGGAAACAACAATGGCATCAACCCATTACAGCAATTTTAGCAAAAGTATTCATAATGCCTAAAGCAACATGTAAACGTCCTTTCACATAGATAAGTTACTACTGTTCGTCTTCTTTCAACTAGAATCTACTTGCACCTTTCCACATTCTAACAGCTATTCTCCGACACATTTCCTATTTTCTTGCACCTTAACTAAGTAGACATAACTTAGGACGAACTAAGTCCGGCAACACGAATTGATACTGTCTCATCTGAAATACTGTAATTGACTAAACCAGAAAAATAAAAGAAAGAAATACTCTAACTAGCATATACACACAAAAAGGGATGAAGTCAGCTGATTACGCACTACCATTAACGTTAACAAATTTTGAAACGAAAGGAAGTAAAACATTAAGCTAGGTCTTCAATCTTGGCAAATTTTCTTCCTTAATGAAAATTTACCTGGCATATCAATATCAGGCTCACTAACTCTAGGATTTGGAGAAGCAGAAGAAGCAGTGTCAGTACACCGATTAGACACTGATTTTTTGCTGCCAGAAGCCAAAGTCCCAGCTTCAGAGAGAGCCTTGCCCAATTGCTCTAAATCCATGTCATCATTGTCATTGACATCTTCTAACCAGCTGGTATTTTGAACCACAGGAGATGTAGTTGCAGAAGCCACTTCCACATCCTGAGTGCAGGTCTTCTGAACTCGAAGAACGCGCCAGCTACAAGCCGCAAGTGTAACAAAAAAGGAAATTCAGAGCACGAAACAGTATATGCAAAAATAATACTCCTCTGATACTTAATATAAAATCTAATAATTGTTGATCTTGATCCTAAGTATAAAACTTATTTCATATATTTATCAACTTTTTTCTAAATTACCTATATTGATACTCTTTCATCAATAATTAAGTAATAGAGGGAGGGAGAGAGTAAAGAAAAATGATTAAGGTGTTTTAGAAAAAACACATCATATTAACTAACTTAACTAATAAGTTTAATCTAATCAAATTAGTTAAATATATCTTATATTAAGGAGCCAAGGAGTAATTCTTATCATTTAAATGCTAGAGGTACTCAAGAATAAATAAAAAAAGCCACCTTTCTGAAGCACTTCCACATTCTGGCGTAAGACAACCTAAAACAATAAGAAGACGTTCTTGAATCTCTACAGTCTTATTTGATATTGGAGCATAAACCTGTATTGTGAGAAAATAGGAAAAGAATACGTCAGTCTGTGCCCATTTCTTGGGAATTTCCAAGTAAAGTCGTATAACGGAAAAAGGAAAGACCTGAGCTACAAGACAGAGTTTACTCCCACACGCACCGCACTGAAGCAAATTAGCTTGTATTGCCTCCTTGGGAAGGGGCCAATCCTGTTGAAGGAGACAAGAGTAGTGTATATATTCATAGGAATTAGGAAGAGAAAAAGGAAAAAAAAAACAAGGGATCAAATCATTCTGAAAATCGTGTTGAATTTGATAGACACTGCAATGACTTACAGGAACTCCTCCAACTTTTGTTGTATAAGAATCAGATGATTCATAATAGTCTTGAGCCCATGGACCCGGCATGCCTAGAGAAACCACAGCCATTGCTCGCTCTAGTTCAATGAGAGCAGAATGAAGAACCACAGTAAGCTCAATTACTTAATCAATAATGTGAACTCCAAAAACAGATGACAAGGTAAACTGTAATCCAAAAGAAGCAATCAAAAGAAACAATTTATGCCGATTAATGGAAAATATAGCATTGAAATTGTAATCTGAACAACAAATTTTCGATGAAATTTGAACAAGGAGAGTGAGATCGAAGAACAACAACAAAAGCTTAAAATGTACAGAATTGCACACGAGTTAGTTAAAGCAAAAAAATCCAAAAATCACCTCGCAATAATCCTGTGAATGGAATTTGAACAGATAATAAACAACACTCCCGCGCTTCCCTTATTCTATGCTTCGTTAACAAACACTTGAACGACGCAAGCAATAAGTTTCTTTGTGTTTTTTATCACAGAGAGTGTAGTATCATGAGGAAGAATACATATAATATACGAATCAGAATCTACCATGGAAAGCAAGAGACACTGGCAAGATGAACGGCGGCCGCGGGAACAGGAGCGGCGCTTGAGTGGTGGCAGTTGGAGCCAGGGTTTTTTAAGCAATTTATTTTCTTTTCCTACCGTGGCAAGGCCATTAGTGACTTTGTAGAAAATTACCTTGGTCCTTCCTTAATTTAAACAATTTTCAATTTGTCACTGAAAAAAAATATTCTTGAATTTAATTTATTATAATTTTTTTTTTAAATTTAACATCTTATAAATAGATATATTTCTTTACGGCCTTTGATTTCATTTATATATAATAGATGCCAGCTGCAAATAACTTTTATATTTTTCCCCTAAAACTAACTAAAAAGATGACAATGATGCGAGTGAATAAAAGTTTGAGATTAAGTCCTTTCTACATAATAAAAAAAAAATATAATGTCTACCACCAAAATATTATTCTGGTCAATTTTATCCAAAAACTATCCCTTCTTTATATAGATATGTTAATCAAACAGTAAATATTTTATATTATAAAATATAAACACATTTTTTAAAGCCAAAAATAAAAATAAAATAACCTAAAATTATCATGGCTAGAAGTTGTGTTTATCATTCGAGTGTGTTTAGGATCATGGTACTGAATCCAAAACTGACTTTTTATACAAAAAAGACAACTTTTGACTTAAACAAGCGACGGAAATTTAATTCCTGTTATTATTATGAAGACTCTTTTGAGAAACGATCTCATAAATCTCTTGTAAGCGGTCTCTGAGCTCTAAAACTGTATCCTAACCTTAGTAAAAAATTGGTACCGAACTCACCTAAATTTATTTGTATAAAAAAAAAAAAAGGTGTTTGTACATAACAGATGCAATTGGGCAAATAAGTATATGCATGTTTTGATGTGTGGATACGGCAAGTTAACCAAGGATGAGACATTATCAATGTGAAGTCTAATAACATGAGCACAAAAGAAAATGGCGATAACCAAGCTTCTATATTCCATTAAAATCATATCCAAAGTTGTCAATCTGTTCTTGCGTGATATATACAAGAGCTTTAATAGCTAAGCTCAATTTACTGCTACTGCGCCTTCTATTCTATCCTGTTTACAAGGTAAAAAATTAATCTTAAGGGCTGAGTTTCTATGGCCTCATGAAACGGGCCCCATCAATTCCATCTCTTTGAATTTTTAGATCCTTTAGACTTCTGCTTTGCTGCCTGAAAAGCTTGCATCTTCTGTTTCTTCCGTGCTTCTTTCTCAGCCTGTCATTGCAAACGACACAACATATTTATGTATGCTATCTTGGAAATTCACCAAAAGTGTGAAAAACAACCATTACAACACTATTAAAAATCTCATTCCATTCTGACTAGGCATTTACCTTTGACATCTTGGATTTGGCTTTCACTTTTGGAGCTTTCTCTTCAAGCTCTGCCTCACGTTCAAGCTCTTTAGCTCTAGCATCAAGATTCTTTTCTAAATAGTACTGCAAATTTTAGGATTCAAACATGTTAGAAACTATCATAAGCGAAGAACTTGATTGATATGATGCAGTCATTTAAATCATATTACTAATCAGCCACCGCCAATCCTGTTTTTCCTTTCTTCTCAGTAAATGCCACGAAGTCATGCCAAATCTTATCATCAATGCTAAAATAAGATACCAAACCCTAAAACAATATGAATCTACAAATACCAGAATTCACAGCACGTTGAGTCTTCAAACGCTATGTGATCCAAATTTAACTAAATACGAATACAAAACTGTTGACTATCAAAATGGAGCGGCTAGATTGTGATAATCTAACTTACATTATAGTCACCAGCATAATCCTGTATAGTTCCATCTTTAACTTCTATGACTCTATTGACTATCTGCTTTATGAAGTATCGATCATGAGACACCGTAATAACAGTGCCCTGGTACTCATTTATTGCCTCCTGAAAGAAAAATAATAAATAGAGTGATGGATTGATCACAAGCGGTAGAACAAAGAGGAAGCATCAGAGAAAAGAAAGGCAAACCTCAAGCATTTCTTTAGAAGGTATATCCAAGTGATTGGTTGGTTCATCCAACACCAGCAGAGATGATGGTGTTACCATAAATTTGCAAAAAGCCAGACGTGCCTAGTAGTAAAACAAGAGAAAAAAATATCCAGATAATTATGCCTCATAAGATGAGAAAGAGTAAGTGTAGTGCCATTGAATTGAAAACTGCTGAAATTATCACTGAACACTTTCCATACGTTGTGTAAAATGGAAGCATGCCTATTAAACTCCCCATGCATATTTGAAATTTTTAACTGGTAATGATGCTATGAAAACTGGACCGGATACTGAATTAGTTAAAGTACTTAGTTTAAGGTTTACTGGTTGAACCATGGTCTAAAACGTCATAATTAAATTGATAAATTGTCAATTTTATATTAATTATTTTGAATACAAATCTTAAATAAGAGATTTTTATCACACACATTAATCAATCCAATTAAAAACCCATATTATGTTTTGGTTTACATGAATTCTACCCCATGCAGGCTCAACTACTCATTACCACATCTAGTGATAATGTTCTCCAAAGCTCAAGCTTCCACCTTGATACCATCTTTCAACCTCACAATGTGGCTTACTTAAGGAAATACTACGAGAAGTATGATAACTGATAAGTATATGTGCGTCTATATATACGAAAGAGGGGGGAGAGAGATCAGAGACACACACAACCAACGCAAAACCCATATTCATCCATAGTCATACTCAAGGAAGCTTGGTTCATCAACGGCACTTGAGAATGAAAAGAAATTGCAAACAGAGAGCTGCTATAAAAGGGCTTTTGTTGAAGTAGAAAATGCAACCTTACGCAATGAACTAAGGATGAATGACGAGGCAAAAGAAAAGTGAATAAGGCCGGGAGAGATGGAGGAGTTGAGTTCATGTGATAGCACTTGTCCCACATCAACTAGTATTGAAAGTTAAATGGAGAGAAAGGCTTATAAAAGAGAAGGGAAAGGATGAGTTCGGCCATGTTATGTGAATTGGCTATTGAAGTTTCAAAAGGCCCATGTTCCAAGTAGTTAGCTGGTGGTGAAAACTGGTATCACCAAGACCTATCCAGTCTTGTCTGGGTAAGACCAGTTTTTAGTTGGTTCCCAATTTTCAACCTGTTTCCCTTTTGTTAAGCTCCTGCCTTCTTTCAGACTGAACTAGGCTCTGCTTCACTAGTTTTCAAGTTAAAATAGTTGAACCGGTCCAGTTTTCAAAACCTTAACTAGCAACATTCATTGAAAGGAAAAAATTAAGTTATAAGAAAACATTAAACCCTAAGTATCGGGTACTCATTTCCTGTACTCACACTAAAAAACATGACAGACTCTAGTCTAATCAAATACAAATAGAGGGAAATATATCAGTAGACATACTGATTCTAACACTTTCGGACACAGAACACGGTATGAATGATTTAATTTCTGTGTGTATTCCTCTGCTGTACACGGTTACATATATACACAAACTGAATCCCCTTCAAGGCGGGATTGTGGGAACAGAATCAGAAATAATTAAGATACAATTAAGTTATAATCCCTTCAATCTCTCTCAATTAATTCCCTACAATCTCTCCATTAATTATAATCATTCTCAATGAATCCCACTAATTTCTCTTCTACACTCCCCCTCAAGTTGGAGCATAGATGTTTATCATGTCCAACTTGCCGATTAGATATTCGAATTTGTCTCTTGTTAATCCCTTCGTTAGTATATCTGCGGCTTGTTCCTTAGAGGGAATGTATTTGAGATCAATCGTCTCCTCGTCGATCTTTTCTCGTATGAAGTGTCTATCTATCTCTACATGTTTTGTCCTGTCATGCTGGACTGGATTGTGAGACATGTTAATGGCTGCCATGTTGTCTGATTGTAGTCTGATAGGCAAATTTATTGACATCTTCAGCTCTTCCAGTATTCTTTTAATCCATAGACTTTCGCAGATTCCAAGGGCTATAGCTCTAAATTCAGCTTCAGCACTGCTTCTAGCAACCACACTTTGTTTCTTACTCCGCCAAGTCACCAAATTTCCCCAGACATAGGTAACGTATCCTGAAGTAGACTTTCGATCATCTTGGTCACCTGCCCAATCAGCATCTGTCATCATTTCCACTTTTCGATTTCCTGATTTTTTAAACCAAAGCCCTAGCCCAGGAGACCCCTTCAGATATCTCAGAATTCGATAGACTTCATTTAGGTGCTTTTGTTTTGGGTTATGGGAATGTTGGCTTACCACACTGACAGCATAAGCGATGTCTGGTCGAGTGTGAGACAAATAGATCAATTTTCCCACCATTCGCTGATATCTTCCCATATCCACGGTCTTTCCCATATCCTCAGTATCAGTAATCTTGTCAGCCCGTATAGGGGTGTCACTTGGTCTGCAGCCGAGCATACCAGTTTCTTTTAAGAGGTCGAGTATGTATTTCTTTTGTGAGATGCTGATTCCGCGAGTAGATCTAGCTACTTCCATACCGAGAAAGTATTTCATTTCTCCTAGGTCTTTGACTTGAAATTCCACATTTAATGCCTTTTTTACTCTGTCAATCTCTGCTGGAATGTCTCCTGTGAGTACAATATCATCAACATAAACAACCAATACCACTATTCCCCCATTCAAGTGTCGGAAGAATAAGGTGTGATCACTCTGTCCCTGTATATAGCCTTCATTCTTCAAGACTTTGGTAAACCTTTCAAACCATGCTCGAGGAGACTGCTTTAAACCATACAGCGATTTCTTCAATCTGCATACTTGGTTTTCCTTCCTTCCGGGGAATCCTGGAGGCATTTTCATGTATACTTCTTCTTTTAGTTCTCCATTTAGAAAAGCGTTCTTGACATCCATCTGATGTAGTGGCCAGTCTAAGTTTGCGGCAAGAGATAGCAACACTCTGATGGTATTTAGTTTCGCCACTGGTGCAAATGTCTCGGTATAGTCCATACCATAGACTTGGGTGAAGCCTTTTGCCACTAACCTTGCTTTGTATTTCTCAAGACTCCCATCCGCACAATATTTTGGAGTGAATACCCACTTACATCCTACTGCCTTCTTGCCCTTTGGTAGGTCGACCACCCTCCATGTATCGTTCCGTTCCAGGGCCTCCATTTCTTCCATTACCGCTTTTCTCCATTCACGACTATCAAGAGCTTCATATATGTTTTCTGGTATCTTGACCTGAGTAAGATGAGATATGAACGCAAAGTGTTTGGGAGATAAGGCTTGATAAGAGACAAACTTCTCTATAGGGTGTCTAGTGCAGGCCCTTGGTTGCTTTCTTATTGCAATTGGAATGTCAAGATCATCCTCTTCTGTCTCATTGTTAGGACCTGTCTCTGGTTCTCTTGGATTGTGTCAGTTGCTTGAGGTATATTACCTGTCGTGTCCTTGTTTTTGCGGGTATAGATTTGACCCCACCTGTTAGTGTCTCCCCCTGAACTAGATTTCTCGTCACACTCCCTAGGGTTCTGGTGTATTGGTTCTTCAAGAGGGTAGATTTGACCAGGAGGTTCATATAGGATTTGAGGTTCACTCCAAGTCTCCCCCTGAACCGAGGACGATGTATAAAAAGGGATGGTTTCATGAAAGGTGACGTCACGAGTGATATAGAGACGTTGAGATATAGGATCAAAACATTTGTACCCTTTTTGGTTTCCGGTAGGCCCTAGGTAAATACATTTGGTAGCTCGTGGGTCAAGTTTATGCGTATGGTGTAGATGAACAAATGTAGTGCAACCAAAGATGCGGAGAGGTAAAGTATTTTCGAGGTAAGGTAAACTAAAATGTTGGTGAAGAACTTGGAGAGAAGTCTGGAAGGTCAGGGGCTTACATGGCATCCGATTGAGTAAGAAGGTGGCAGTCAGAATAGCATCATCCCAATGGTAAGTAGGTACATGACTGCTAAAAAGAAGAGCCCGAGCAGTCTCAAGAATATGCCTATTTTTCCGCTCAGCAATTCCATTTTGTTGTGGACTATGGGGACAAGAGCTTTTATGGGTGATGCCTTTTTCCTTAAGAAAATTGGCTAGTTGATGGTTAACGTATTCGGTGCCATTATCAGTATGAAGTATTTTGATCTTAGAATCAAATTGTGTATAGATCATGTTATAGAAGTCGATGAATGTTTGGTATACCGCGGTTTTTTCCTTTAAGAGGAAGACCCAACATATACGGGTGTGATCATCAATGAGGGTCATAAACCATTTTGAATGGGTACGATTTTTAACACGAGATGGACCCCATACGTCACTGTGGATAAGGGAAAAAGGTTTTGAGGGTTGATAAGGAACACTAGGAAAAGTAGTGCGATGGTGTTTTGCTAACTCACATGAATCACAATGGAAAACTGAGTTTTTATTCAAGCAAAGAGAAGGTAATATCTTACACATGTATTGAAAGTTGGGATGTCCTAATCTTTTATGCCATAATTCCATCTCACTAGTCCTAGGAAGAGACACTTGATTACAGAGATGAGGTACTGAATTTGGACAGTCATCCAAGTAATAAAGTCCAACAAGTTCCTTAGCAACACCAATCGTCGTCCCCGTGAACAGATCCTGAAAAACACAGTGGGTGGCAAAGAAATCAGCATGGCAACGTTCCTTGTGATTCAGTTGACTTACAGACAATAAGTTACATTGTAATTTTGGAACATAAAGAACATCATGCAGCACAAGTGTATCAGAAACTTTAATAGTACCACTCCCTGCTACCAAAGAGTCTGAGGCATCAGCAATTTTTACTGTGAGTCGAGATGTGGCGGGAGGAGTATAGGTGGAGAATAAAGAAATATCATTAGTCATATGATCTGAAGCACCTGAATCAACTATCCAACAAGAGCCTGTGGTCTTACCTTTAATAGTGGTAAGAGCTGTAAAAAAGTTACCTTTGTGTACCACGGTAGCAACAGGTTTACGGGACTGATTTTCTAGTGCATTTAGGCGTTCCAGGATCATAGTTAATGGGTCAGTTGCAGAAGTGGGACCAACTGGGCCTGGAGCAGCGGAATGGAACCCATGAGAAGTTGGACCAACTTGGACTGGACCTGGAGCTGCAGAACATGATGGGCCTGTCGCTGAGTTGGGCCTGTGAGTTGAGGATGCACTTGGGCTTGAGAGTGCGCTATATCCTGGGCTGCAGAGATCCATGTCGTCGGAACCAGCAGAGGCGGCCAAATGTCCTCGCGACCGTCGTTGCTTGGCCTTCCAATCAGGCAATTTTCCGTGAAGGTCCCAGCAGCGATCCTTGGTATGGCCAACCTTTTTGCAGTGCTCGCATGTCGGGCGTTCTCTCCTGGAACCAGAATCTGGTGCACGGACAGCCAGAGCTGAAGCTTCAGTCGCCGACGGAGGTGTTCCATGGCTAGGAAGCATTACTTGCCGACGGGTTTCTTCATCACGTAGGAGCGAGAACGCTTCTGATACAGATGGGAGAGGGACGCGGCTGAGGAGACGGCCACGGGCATCATCATACGCCGAGTCGAGCCCCACCAGAAACTCAAATAGGCGTTCCTCTTCCACGGTCCGTTGATACTCGGCGGCGTCTTCACCGTTCTTCCATACTCGGCGTTGAAGCAGATCAATTTCTTGCCACAATGCTGTCTTCTCAAGGTAATAGACATTCAAAGGGCGAGTGTTCTGTTTCACGGTCCACAGGCGAGCCCGAAGATCAAACAGCAGAGAAGCGTTGGGGCGCTTTCCATATGCTTCTTTCACAGCGCACCAAAAAGCCTTGGCAGAGGTTAGAAACATAAAGCTTCTTCAAACAGCTGGAAGCATGGAATTCAGGAGCCATGAGGCGACAATGGCATTTTCTGATTTCCATCGTCGTCGGGAACTGTCATCATCGAAGAGTGGTTGATCATGGTAGATCAAATCAAGTCGATCTCTACCATCGAGGGCGAGGAGCATTGACTGGCTCCAATCGAGATAATTTTCGCCGGTGAGTCGTTCTGGTACAATGATAATAGCAGAGCCTTCAAAGCTGACTGTTTTCGCGGAAGCTGGACGTGACTCCCCGTTGGACAAAGCCTCCTCTGATACCATATCAGTAGACATACTGATTCTAACACTTTCGGACACAGAACACGGTATGAATGATTTAATTTCTGTGTGTATTCCTCTGCTGTACACGGTTACATATATACACAAACTGAATCCCCTTCAAGGCGGGATTGTGGGAACAGAATCAGAAATAATTAAGATACAATTAAATTATAATCCCTTCAATCTCTCTCAATTAATTCCCTACAATCTCTCCATTAATTATAATCATTCTCAATGAATCCCACTAATTTCTCTTCTACAAAATATACCAAAGTTCTAAGTCATGAAATAAAAATTAGGGAGAAAGGATCATCCGTTTCAATACTTAAAGTTGGAATTTTCATCTTAACATCTTTTAAGCAATACTAATTTTTCTACTTCTCTTCATTTCCTTCCAAAACAATTCCCAAGCACTCAGGTCATGAGGTCATTATGCAATTGGTAAGTCAATTTTATTAGCTAATCATATTGAACCACAATAGGATTCAGAGAAAACAACTCATTGCAGAATTAATGCCAAAAGTTGATGTTTTTGTTGCCCATTAAAATTAAATCTAATTGGATATCAACGAAATCTTGAATTTACCTTCTCACCACCACTCAATAGGGAAACTTTCCGATCAAGCATATCAGATTTGAAATTACAACGCCCAAGAAGTCCTTTAATATCATCAATCTTCCAGTCCTCAGCAGCTTCTTCTATTGTCTCAAGCACTGTCTTCTCCAGATCAAGTGCCTCAGCCTATGAAATGAATCAATCATGTTAGCACTAGCAACATACGAGCAAGAAGTATGCAAAGGGTTCTGCATGGGGAACTGAACTGTGAACATCATCTTTGATTAACTAAATATAGCATTTACTCGATAAAAGTGATACCTGATTTTGCTCAAAATAGTTAGGCAATACATTATGCTCCCCAAGCACAACTTCACCCACATTTGGCTTCTCTAAACCCATTATGAGCTTCAGCAAAGTACTCTTGCCACATCCATTTGGACCAATAATGGCAATTTTTTCTCCCCTTTCAATTGTAAGATTTGCCTTTTCGAAGAGCACCTAGCACCAAAAAAACAAAAATTATCAGTTTGATGTCATGAATATAAGTATCCTGCATAGACAGACGCTAACTTTACACCCACTTTAATCATGTTAACTCACTTTATCCTCAAAGCCAAATTCCAAGTTCTTAATGGTTACAACGGATCTTCCACTTCTTCCACGCTCAGGGAACCTGATTTTCATTTGTTTCCGTTGAAATGGCTTCTCTACTAGTTCCTCTTCTTGAAGCTTCTCCAGCTTCTGTTGTCATAGGAAAAGGAAACACAACTGAGCAACAAAATTACACCAGCACCCAGTGGCATAGCAACCATAGGTGACGACTGTATGCATGAATACTAATAAAACCAAATTAAGGAAGTATCTTCACTTGATCAATTTTTTTGGGTCCGGGGGGAGAAAGAGAACATGCCCCTTAATAGATGTCCGTTTAAAAAAATGTCAAATACCTTCTCGGCAGAAGAAGCCCGGCCAGAATTCACTCCAGCACCTAACCTGTTTATTAAGTCCTTTGTCTGCTCAATTTCTTTCTGCTGCTTCTCCCATGCAGTATACTGTGCTTCAATCCATGCTGCCTTCGAAATTACATACTGGGAATAATTGCCCTCATATGTTCTGGATATGCCCATGTCAGTTTCCACGATTTTTGTACACAGTTGATCAAGGAAAGCTCTGTCATGGGAAATGATAACCATAGGCACATCTTGCTTGTTAAGATACCCTTCAAGCCACTCAATCGTGTCAAGGTCAAGGTGATTTGTTGGTTCATCCAACAGTAATAAATCTGGCTCCTGCAAATGAAGACAATTTCATCCTCATCAGTGACGTTCAAACTCCAACACATCATCTATTTCATATGGTCACAAATAAACATAGAAGAAAAGATTTAAAGAAAAAGGAATTAGAAAGCAGTTTGTAGGCCAACAATCTGTAAATTTCATATAAATTTACACAGCTGTCATTTATTGCTGAGTAGATCAGTTTGAGGAAACTGCAATTTACAAATTTGTTAAGTCCTTTAACTCAGCTGAACAAAAGACCAAGAAAACATATAAGCATTCACTGCATTAATTTGGCAATTAACTATGGCTGCAATGAAGTGTAGCAAAGAAGAAAATAACGGAAGTGCATGCATTATATGTAGTTTCAGGTTGAAAATACAATAGCTTATGAAAAAGTGTTACAAATTGTGATATACCTGAAGTAAAATCTTTCCCAGGGACATCCTCATCTGCCATCCACTACTAAATGACGCCACCAGCCTGTCTGAATCATCGGGAGAAAACCCAAGTTCTGGCATCAATTTGCTTACCTTCGCATCTACTACATCCAAGTTCACTGCCTGGGCCTTCTTCTGAAGCAAATCAAACTCATCTAAAAGCCTCCCCATCAATTCTAAATCGTTCACAACACCCTCGAGTGCCCTCTGCACCCTCTCCAACTTCCCTGCTATCTCCATCTCCTCCTTAAATGCATTTAGAAATTCCTCCCTCACGGTCCTACTCAGAGATACCTCAAATTCCTGACTCAGAAAAGCAATTTTCATATTTGGTTTGGCTTTTATTACATTCCCCGAATCTGGCTCTTCCTGACCAGCAATAATTCTCATCTGTGTCGTCTTCCCTGCACCATTTACACCAACCAATCCCACTTTTTCACCCTTTTTCACTTCCCAACTAACATCTTTCAAGACAATGGCGCCCTTGTAGCTTTTGCTCACATTCTCTAACTTGACACCAGATGAAATGCTCGACGCACCGGTATTCTGTTGCTTATTCACACGTTTTTTCTCAAATTCATCAACCGAAGAGTTCGAAAACAAAGACTCAATGTCCTCTTCGGTAGTGGATTCTGCCGCCGATGTCTCGACGGCAACCGCAGATGAACTAGCAGCGATACTAAAATTCGCTCTTCTAGGACCAATAAATTGAGTGGGTTCAACTAAATTAGCATTACCTCTAAGGGTTTGAGAAACCACACGATTTGAAGCTGGCAGAATGTAAGGTCGTACAGCGGCTTTCCGTGTGTCCAAGATGACGGTACCGGTGAGGAAGCTTGAACTGAGTTCAAGGTGATGAAGCTTCGCCGTCAAGTCCATTATCGATTGACGATTGTATATGAGAATTTGATTGAGAAACAAAGACAAACAATTCAAGAAAAATATAGCGAATATTCAAGAGGATAGGATTTGGCAATGCACAAAACCAAAATGGATATGAATAACTGGGGAGAGATGAAACAACAAATAGAATTTCAGCACAATGCAAGTTTTCAGCCCATCAAACAGTTTAGCATGCGGGAGGCGATTTCCAATTTTTGGGCCTCAGTTTTTTTTTTTTTTCCCTCTATATATTTTCTGACTGAAATTATTTTATCCTTTTATTCACTGAAAAGTTTAAAAGCTGCTATTGGGTTAATTGATGATTATCCTCTATGCCCATGTGTTATGTAGAAAGAATTTAAGTTTTTTTTTTAAAAAAAAAATTAGAGGATTGTAAAGTATTTTTAGCTTGAAAATAGAATTTAAAAGAGGTGGAAGAAAATAGAATAAATGAGTGTTATTTATACATTTTATTTCTTGTGGAACTTTTTTTTTCTTTAAAAATGAATTTAAAATAAGATTGAGGTATAATTTAAATAGTTTATAATCATGGACAATAATTTAGAAAAAATAATAACATTATGTATGTGATTTATTTCTTTATCCACACAAACTCTTATATTTTCCCTCTCAATGGATGTAATCATTCTTGTAATTGTAAAGTATTTGAATTGATTTCTCTTAGGAGTGTTCATAAAGCCCGCGGCCCGGTATGCCCACCCGAGCCCGCGAAAAAATAGCCCTACCCAGCCCAATAAATATAGGGCAGGGCTGGGCATCGGGCTGCAAAATGCAGCCCATACTTTTTTTGGGTTGGGCACTGGGCAGGGGGGTTGCCCTGCCCTGCCCTGCCCATGATCACCCTTTTTTTTATTTTTTTTTATTTTCTCTGTAGATGCTACACTTAGAAGGGAGAATATGATAGTTACTAGTGACTAAAGGGTCATTTTAGAAATATAAGTAGTTAAGTACGTAAGTTATATCTTTTAATATTTATAACTATATTAATTTTTTTAACTTTATTAATCATAATATGATTACATTACAAATTATAATTATTTATTTTACTTTTTTAGATACTCCATCCTTATCAACATTTGGGAAATTGATGTAAAGTTATAATTATAAACTACTTAGACTTCAAGATTTTTTTATAGGCAATGAATTTTAAGACTTTAATTATTATATTTTTGTTACCTTATTTTTAGTGGATTATAGATATTATTTAACTCTTGAGACATATGAATATGATATTATTTTAGAAGTTTATAATTGCAGATTTTTTCCACAACATGAGCATGGCATCACAATTTAGGCATGCCCAGCCCGCCCACGCCCAGCCCAAAATGGTTAGGGCTTTTACCGGGCAGGGCCGGGCATCGGGCTGCAAAATGCAGCCCATGCTTTTTCTGGGCAGGGCACCGGGCAGGGGGTCGCCCTGCCCAACCCTGCCCATGAACACCCCTAATTTCTCTTCCATTCCATCAGATACATAAATTTATAATCTAAAAAAATAAACTTCAAAAATCTTTTTTGACCAAAAAACTTAAAAAAAAATTAATGACATAATTTTCGAAATGACGGTAATGGGTACAATTGTATTAGACGAGAATATTAGAATGAATACAAATTGACTGCGTTTTGTTTGGGAATTCAGTTATAGCCACAAAGAATGATGATAACTCGTCCAGGCGAGGGATAACGATATTCGGAGAATATGGGATTTGTGGTTCAGCTTCATGTTGACGAACCAAGTAAGCGATAACATCCCTTCTCCTTATGCCACGTGTCTCTTCGGGCAAGATCATGGCAATTCCACGTCTCATCCCCCACATGCAACCAAAAGTCCCAAACGTCCAAAATTCATCAAATCATCGATAATAAAAGTTAATTTAGAGAGAACTCCACTTTCACTCCCAAAAATCATAACAGTTTTCTTGATCAACAAGAATCATGGCAATTTTAACTGGATATGTCGAGGCCTTAAAAATAATTTTAAGAAAAAAATAACAATTAATTTTAAACAATTGCTAGAAAATTCCACATGCATAATATATTACCTAAAAGTAGATAAAATCTATTTAAGAACCTAGTTACAACTTATCTTTAGTGAATACGAATCTTTTTTAGTTGTGTATAATCTATCTTCAAGACTTCAACTGTGTAAAATAATTTTTTTTTACATATAATTAAATAAATATTGCAAATAGTTAAAGAAGTATTATATCTACTAATAATAAGTTGCATTTACTTGTTATAATAAATTTAGCAAATGACAATTTTCCCCTGATTTTATCTTCTTTTTTTTCAACATTCTCTAACATTTTATCTATTTTTTAAAATTGCTAAACATGGTGAAGAAGAGGCATGGAGGGCAGAGAAAGAATCATCACTGGTTTATCATTAGCAATTCACAAGAGGAGAGTAATGGGCTGGTTCTTTTTTTCTTTTTCATAAAATATTTTTGAAAAAGGATTGGACTCACCCACGATCCAAGAATAGGGCGAAGTCTCCCTTCCTTCTAGACAATACTAATGTTGGGTAAGGCGAGCCGTCAGTTACCCTCAGGCGTATAAGTACCCAAGAACTATGATGTCTCACCAAGCGCCACGATTGAAACCACAATAAAGTGATACTCTCTAGGGATTGAATACGCTCTAAATAATCACATGTCTCACTTTTTTGTTAGCGAAACCTACTAACGATAGGTAATAGGCTCATTTTGGACACTGAAGAAAAATGGGCTCAGTTCAAATTGGTTTTTTCTTTTGGATCATGGGCTTGGTTTGGCGGGTCTTCTTGAAATGGGCTTTTCACAACCGGCCCACCTTGTTTAGTTATTTACCATTATATATTTCACCATTTTCTTTTCTTTTGTTAAGAAAATTTTCTTTTCAGGCTTCATACATAATCCAACTATGGAATTTTCCCCAATGTTTTAATATATACTACTCATGTTAAAATTATACTCCATTTTGTACTAAATGTAGTTAAGAAGTTTATGTTTATGCTAAATATATAATTTTAATCTATTTTATCTTTTAAATTTATAAAAAAAAATTAAACTGTTCTTATTTATTACATATGTGAAAGATATTTATTTTTACGAGGGAAGGATTGAATGAGATATTTTAATAAAACTAATATATATTTATTATAAATAAATAATTTAACTAATTGTTTAAATATATATAAATTAAGTGTTTAATTTTTATATTTAGAACGAGTATTAATTTTAATCAAAAAAGAGCAAGCGTTAATTCAATTACAAGTGATGTGGGCTAGTTTCAACCCTCAATTTTGGCGCTCCGATCCATATAGCTTTGACCCAAAAAATAAATAAACATTCCTATGGCCATGACACAGACAGACAAACAAATATTTAATTAGTTCCATCTACCTTAAATGTTTAAAAATTAGTTAACTAATTCACGTATATTTAAAAAATTAATTAAATTATTTATTTATAAAAATAAAATATGTGTTTCTACGTTATGTACCAATCCTCAACAAATTAATTATTTTCCTCTCACCTGGCGACATATTACACACAGTATACATCACTTTCAAATTACGAAAAAAAATAAATAAAAGTAACGCCTCAGTGAGGGACAAAATTAAGTGAAGAGAGAATAAGAAACCGTATCCATATAGAAAGAAATGCATAGCCTAGACTTAAATATAGTTATTTATTTATTATTAATTTTAATTTTAAATATAAAATATATTTTTTTATATTTATTAATATATTTTAAATTATTTTAACTAATGCTCTCTTAATAATAATTAAGTATAAGAATGAGGGAGGGGTTAAAGAAGATTATCATAATATTTAAAAAAATATGTTATATTCATTAATTTATCTATTTTTTTAATTTATAAAATTAATTAAATAGGATCCAGAGTACTTACTATGAAAATGGGAAAATATGGGAGATTTAGGATGAGAGAGATAATTGCAAGACAAAGAAAAAATTAGAGAGAGAGTAATTCTCATTTCTTTTAAATTTATAATCACTTGTATATATTTACTATTTTTATGTTATTAATCTTCCAAAAGTTATAATCAAAACTATTAAACTCGTAAGTTTAATTAAACTTATGAGAGAGCTCTAAACTTAAATAATAAAGTCAGATTATAAACTCGAAAGAGTTTACTTGTATAAATAAATAGTTAATAAAAATATATAATTAAATGGTTAAAATATAAAAAATAAAAATAATTTGATTAAAATATATTTTAAATTTAAATTATTGAATTTAAATTCATTAACATTTTTAGTTTATCTAACTCAAGATTTGAAAATTACTAAAGTTGATTTGGGAATCACTATATATAATCAAATCAACAAAAATAATAATTATAAATCCAACAATTAAGTGTTGAATTATCATCAAAGTTTTCAAACTCTTAGTAGAGATATGAACTTATATAAACTTATAAAAATTATATTTGTAATAAATAATTACTAAAATATATAATTATTTTTTCATATGTCAATCCACAAACTAGTCCAATATTTCTACCATTTATGCAATGTTCAATCGTCCACAAACTCGATTTTGACACGAGTTTGATACGTTTTTATTAATATCCGAGTTCACAAGCGTTTCGACCAGAAATGAGTAGATGAAATCGTTAAAACGCACGAGTTTACTGTTTAAAACGCGATTTTGACAAACAGGGTCACAATAACATGAACGTAACTATGAACGAGGGTTAATATATATGTTAAAAAATATATTTATATTTTATAAAAATTTGAGTTCGATTTTTATTTTTATTGTAAAAATTTATTTAGTAGACGACTTTATAAATTCTCTATAAACGCTATCTGAACCTTAAAACTATATTATAACTTTAGTAAGAGACCCGTACTGAATTTAAATAAATTTTTTCATTAAAAAAATGAATGTAACCATCTAACAATATATATTAGGAAAATACCTATTTAAGAATGCAATATCTATAATATTACTAATATAGTTTAGACTTAAATAAAAAACATAGTTGTTTATTAAATAGAAAATTAACTCACCAATCTTTATAATATCACCTCATTTTTAATTAGGCCAATAATTTTATTTCTTTTTATTAGATATTTATAAAGTTACAATTTAGTTCTTATACTATGATACTAGTGTTGCCTATTCCAACTTGGGACCTAACAAGTGAGAGCAATGTATTCAGACTAGTTAACCTTATTTAGTTCTTATACTAATAATTTGTCATGTAATAACATTTAAATTGCCACAATATATAAAATAAAAATGTGGTTATTTATTATAAACAATTTAATGTCAGAATAAAAAAGTATTATGTTCATAATAATTTAAGTGTACACCGAATAATAGTTATATCATCAGCTATTAATGTTATTTTTCTTTTAAATTATAAGTAAATAGACTAATATATATAAATGAAGAATCTATTAGGACCTAACAAAAAAATTAAAAAAATTATAAGAATCTAATTATAAATAAGATGAAATTATAAAACTTGCATATTAATTTTTTTAAAAATTCATAAATTGAATTAAAATTTAAAATTTATATTTGTGAATAGATGATGGCATCGAGCAATTCTCCTAATCTAATCCAAAATCCAAAAACTGCTTACAGCTGCGCCGCCTGCCATTAAACTAAAATTATAATTACAATTTAAAAAATAATATCATTATTCAGGTTTGGCAAATTGGAAGTGAATAGAAAATTACTCCTAAATCAGGCAAACATAAGCTGGCAACGGATATGTGGTAGTTGTAATCGCAGGCCCAATAATAGAGGAGTCACGATCTACCTTTATTGCTTATAAACCTTATAATTATGTATTTAATTATTTCTTATTGAGCCTCGTATTTAATTATTTTATATTATGATGGGGACTGGGGCATATATATCAAACTTGATTTTCAGACTAAAGTTGATCAGACTTTAATCTTTAAATTGATTACAGCCTCTAAGCTGATTCTAACTTAGTATACATAAAACCTACGGTCTGATATATTTATTCGAGCTCGCAATAAAAAAATTTGTCGAACTCAAAAAATATAGAGTTAAGCTGAACATTGTGTTATAAAATATAACACATATTTTTTTTGAGCTGGCATCAGGCACGAGGTACCCTGTTCAGCCCTACCTATGAGCGTCCATTCTTTTGTTTTTTTACTTTCCTATAAATACTACACTTAGAAAGGAAAATATGATGGCTACTGGTGACTAAAGGATTATTTTAGAAATATAAGTAGTCAAATAGGTAAGTTATATTTTTTAAAATTTATAACTATATTATTTTTTTTCTTTTTTTAATTTTACTAACTATAATATAATTACATTATAAATTATAATTATTTATTTTATACTTTTAGATGTTTCATCCTCATCAACATTAGGGAGATTAATATAAAGTTATAATTACAAACTACTTAAACTTTTAAGACTTTTTTTATATATGCAATGGATTTCAAAACTTTAATTACATCTTGTTGTTTCCTTGTTCTAAATGAATTATTGATATTATTTAACTGTTAAATACATATAAATATGATATTATTTTAGAAGCTCATAATTATAAATTTTTATCCACAATATAAGCAGAACATCAACATTTAAGTATGAAAACCCATCCTATCCAACCTAAAATAGTTAAAATTTTTATTAGACAGGGCAGAGTATCGGGCTACAAAATCTTCTTTATTTGCGTTGGGCACAAGTAGGGGTGGGCAAAATTATCTTGAATCGGGTTGTCCCGACTCAATCTCGGGTATTATAGGACAGATTCGTCCTGTCGCATGAAGGACTTGGACAAGAATGCATTAGATCAGGATAAATGAATGGTCGGGACAGGATGAATTTTGGCTAGACCCTTAAGACATCCTGTCCTGTCCCTATACTGCATATATATATTTTTAAAATTATTAGGGTTGGGTCGTATAAGTAGTAGGGGCTATATTTTGAATATCTTATCAAAGTCCTTTAGTTATCTCATCAACTCCATAGGCTGTTACAAAAGATTAAAGAAGTGGGTTCACACGAAAATAGTTTCTTGAATCTCCTCTAAAGTAATAGTTCCTTGTAAAAATTGTGCAGTGATTTTTCTCTTTTTAACGTCCACATGGTAAATATAATTTGAATGAGAGAAAAAGTATTCTTAGTGATAATATAATATTGCAAAAAATAAAAATATAAAGAGTTAAAAAAATTTGACGTATTGAACAATCTAATTATAGAATAAGTTGAACTAAAATAAATTATGATTGATGAAGAAATAGTTTAATAGTTTTTATATTTTAATTTATGATTAAATGTATAGGCCAAACAGATAAGCATACAGAGTTAGATAAGTATGTTTTATTCTTTAAAATATTTTTTAATTGTATTTTTTTTCCTCTCATATAGATAAATTGGCATTTTATATTAAGGAGTAACGGTAGTATTTAGAAAAAATTGTTATAATATTTTATATAAAATAATTTATGAGATAATTTTATTATATATTTAAAAAAAAAAGATTTGGGAATTTTTAAACCTGTCTCGAACTTATCTCGATATTAAATAAGATTAAAATATATTTAAGATGGGACAGGATACGAAACTAGATTGTCCCGATTTTGACTCGTACTGTGGCCACTCCTAGGCAAATGCAATCCTGCCATGCGCAATCCTAACTATTAGCCAGAATGAAGGCATGGAAAATGACACCCACACACCCAGAATAAAAATGACACGTGTCATGATGATGGTTGATAAAAACTTCAAAATGAAGTGAACAATTTATAAAAAAAAATTTATAAAATAATCGCATTTGAAGGTTGATTGGGAGAGTTGTGAATGATCTTGCGATGAATCAGAACCTAAAAATAAAGGAAAATTCAAATATCAGAAATTGAATTCAATTACATTTTTTTTATCTGAAAATTCCATTACATTGACTAATCAATTGCCTACTGGTTTAATTAGTCACACAAAAAAATTATTAGTCAGTGGCGTACAACATTTATTTTCTTATCCTTCAAAAGTTATTATTTGACAATTTTTTTTTGACTAAACTCAGATTGCACCTAAACCTTGGTCAACATCAATGTAATGTAATACTTCCGTTTCAAACATAAGATGTGTTTTGAAAAATCTCATGTTTCATTATATAAGGTATTTTGTGAATTTCTAAAAAGAATTAATATCTGTTTTTTCTCTAAAATACCTGATTGTGTTAAAATTACTTCTCTTTATTAATATGATCTACGTATTTTTCATGCAACTAAAAAAAGAAAAAATTGGAAAGACTCTTTAAAATCTTAGATTACCTGCCTAACTCTTTTTCTTGGTAGTTCTTTTCTATAACCTTTGGGTCACTAACCATGAAATACTTTTTCTAAATTATATTATTAAGTATTTGGGTAACTAATTAACCTGGATCGAGATTTTATGATCAAAATATCTTTTTTAAGATGTATTTTTTAGTAAGGTGAGAATTGAACCTCAATCCTTTCACTGTGTGATCTAGTTAATCTATCACTAGACTAGTTCAATTAGTAAAAATATCTTATATGTATCAATATAAAGTTAGTCTGGTAGTATAAAATACTATTAGATTTTTTTAGATCTTGAATTCAATTTTTAAAAAATATACCTATACTAAGAGAGACAATCACGAATCTCAAAAGTTGATACTAAGAAGTTGACCAAGAATTAGCACATTCTCCTCCTTGACCATGTATGAAGGTTGAAGAACTAGATCAAAGGGGAGAAGCTAATGAGAAAGATCAATGGTGAGACGGAGGCAAGCCCAGTAGACTTCTACACTTAAGAACTAGAAATGAGTAGATTATTCAAAATAAATTGATTATAAAATTTCATTTAATAATTAATTACTTAATTTTATTATTTTACCTTTAATTAATAGTAATCATTCCCCTTAGTTCTAAATATAAACTTTAGTTTGATCCTTAATATAAGACTATAGTCACTTCTACCTATCAAACTAATTATTTTTTTCCTAAAACCTCTCTAGTTAATGCACGTGTTTATATATATATATATTTAAAGGGGTGAAAGTTAATAGTACAGAGGAGTGTATTTTAGGAGCCTGTTATATATTGTTGACACATTAATTACAAAAAAAAAAGACTTGATTTTTTAAAAAAAAAATATTTGTAAATTAGGTAAGGATATCATGCTATTCTGTTTATGGAACTAATAATCCATTTCAATGAATATCCCTCAATTGATTGCGTTTTATTTAAATAATAATTTCCTTGGATTAAATGCTAGCAGTCGCAGGCCTCTTCCTTAAGGTATTGTTTGGTTGGAGGTTTTTTGAGGGGAGGGTAGAGTAGGGGAGGGGAGGGAAAGAAAAAGATATGTTTGGTTCAGAAAATGGAGAGGAGGGGAGGGTAGGGGAGATTTTTTGTCTTCTTTTGCTCCCCTCCTCCACTATTTCAACCCTCCAAAATCGGGGGTTTTTGGAGGGTTGAAGAATTTTTGACAAAATTGCCCAAGAAAATTTTCTTATATTCCAGTGTTAACCTTCAGCCCCTTTTTGCTTCATTCCCCGACGACGCACTCCACGACGATGACGCTCGGCAGTTGCGATCCAGACTGCGATCTGCTCAATCCTCTTCTCTCACTATCGTGAATCCGGAACACAATTTGCCACCAGCAAGAGATAAGACCAATAAATCTTCAGCAGCTGCCGAGGTGGCTGATCAAGATGTCAATGTTTTGTCTACAACTATTCCTGGAAGAATCACTGAAACTGGTGTTGAGGGTGACGTGAAGGCAGCTAGTTCTGAAATATAAATAAAAAAAATAACAAAACTAATATAAATATTATAAGTAAAAAATTAATAAATATAAATAAAGGCCTAAGGGCATATCTGTCAATTTTTCATTACCTACCCTCCCCTCCCCTCCTGAACCAAACAAGAAATATCATCTCTCCTCCCCTACCTTCCCACTTATAACCTCCCCTACCTTAACCTACCCTCCCTTAAATTAACTTAACCTACTCTCCCCTGGGTTCAACCAAACATAGCCTAAGAAAAGGGGAAGCTGCTACCTAACTTGCATATTATCCACTCTCCCAAACTAAACGGATACATTATACAACTTTTAATAGTTTATATATACAATCACACACTTCGTCTTCTCTTTATTATAAGGCAATGCAATACATGATTTTTTTTTTAAGATTGTGCATATTTAAAATTTAATATAATTTTTTTCGTTCCTTTAAATGTAATTCATAATTTTAAATATAGATAAACTTCTAAAATAATTATTTTTAAATTGTTGACTACGTAAAAGAATAAATAAATCATATTCATTGATATTTAGAAATGCAGTAAGCTCATGCAACATTTCAAAATTAATTTACATTAATTAAGGGTGATAAAAACAAATTTTAAAAGAGAAATACAAGTTATTAACACTTTTCTCATCACGGCGAGGATTACATTATCCACACATGAACTATATTGTTAATAAATTTTAAAGCCTTTATATATAGATATTTAAAGTAACTTATTAATTAGGCGATTAATTCATACAACTAACTAACTCACTAACTCAATCTTCTATCACAGACGAATCAAATGACTCAATAATCTTTTATGAGTTTCAATAAAACTATTAAAAGTGCCTTACAAAAAAGGATCAGAGAGAGGATATTGATTCCTTTTTGATAGGGTTTGTCCTTATGAGTTAAAATAAAGAAGGAAGGGATGAGGGGGTAGTTGGAGAAATGACCAACACAATCATAATTCATGGAACCGTTTTAAATGCGAATAATATTCTGTGCTTTGAAGACAGCTAAGAAAACCCAAAGCAAGACGCGGGTATCTCAGCACCAAAAAAGGCAGAAAGCGTTAATAACAGGGAGAAACCGTGTGTGAGAGCGATGGCATTTCCGTAATTTAATCCACGAAGTTACTCGAAAAATTAATAAAGGGGCCCACAAGGCCTTCCATTTGCATATAATCTGCATTGACGACGACGCTATTGCCCCGTCATCGTGCTGTACGTTTCCATACAGCTCTTTTCTGGTGGCTCTTATCTACATCGCTCTTCTCGCGCCTCTCTCCGTGCTCCTTTGCTCCGCTTCAATATTCTATATATATATATATACACACTCACGCGTCTATATTCTGCTTCGAGTGCTGTTATTCTCTTTCAGTAGTATCGGTTCCAGAGTTCGGAATCCTCCAGATCTGAAATCGCTCTCTGATGGAGGATCGTAAGGAGGTAAGTTCTTATCTGTTTTCTTTTTCTTTTTCTGTCCGTTCCTCTTGAGATGTGTTTGATTGCTGAGAGAAGCAAGGGAAAGGAATGAACTCGTAGAACTGCATGGTTGTAGTACGGACATAAGAATCGGTGTTATTGTGTGTGTTGTGCGATTGAGGAATTCTTCAAAATGAATCGGTTAAGAGCTCTGTTTGGCAAAATCGTGATCCTGGATAGAAATTTGTAAGGTTCTGTGTTTGAACTAGCCTATTCAGGTTCCGATAGAAATGTCTGAAAAGCAGCTTGTGATCGGTTTTGACTTTTGTAAATTGTAATTAAGCTTGTTTTTGGAAGTTCGCGTGAATGAATCTTCAAGAGCTCAGTTCGATATTTTGCTTCTCCTGAAGTCTAGTCCCTGCTATTCAATCTTCATTTTAGTAATTAGTAATTGGTTCATGCGCCGTCAGATTTTTGTTTTTTGTTGTGCTATTTTTCATTTAAATTTCACCGTTTTACTCTGTCAACAGTGGATGCGAATAATAGGCCAGCGCTTTTTTGTCAGAAATTTCCTGCTCCGTTAATCAATCAATCAATTTATATGTGTTACTGTTAATCTTTTGACTAGACTGCGTCAATGATGTATTCCTACAAGTAATGATAGTACATTCCTTTTTAACTCTAGAAGACTAGAACGTTGAAACCTTTTACTTTTAAAAAAAAAAAAATTGGTTCTCTGCTGGCAAAAAGATGTTGACATCTTAATTTTCCAAATACTTGTATACAGTTCTGGCACTAGCAGGTGCTATTGATGATGGTTTCTTGCGGCTGAGCCCACACCTTTTGTTTTCATTTCACAATGAGAAATAATATCATTACTTCCTTTTATTTATCTCGTTCCCGTTATAACCAATGGTTCATGCGCAGTGATCCGTAGATTAATATTAATTGATGAATATTTTGCTTGCAGAAAAATGCTCCCTGGCTATCGGTTCCACAGTTTGGGGATTGGGATCAACAGGGGCAAGTGCCAGACTACTCAATGGATTTTTCAAAAATCCGGGAAATGAGGAATCAAAACAAGAATAATATTTCCAGGGCAAGTATTGGTAACGAAGAAGACCTCATGGCTTCTTCAACTGCCAGCATAAACACAGGGCACAGCATCACTGAGCCCCAGCACTCCCATTACCATCAAAGCCACCACTCTCAAAGTGTAAGATATATTCATTCCTAACTTTTCCATTAAAAAATAATTTAACCCAAAATATGATAATAATATTATTATAGTTGTAGCTACGAGTAACAAAGATAGAAGAAAACTAATAGTACTCCAAAATATGTGGCAGAGTCTGCAGAGATGTGGATGCATTCCTAGAAATCGACCGTGCCGTCTGTTAATTCATTACCTTAAATATCCTGTCTCTTGTTCTGATGTTTGGGTCAATTATATTCTTTCAATAAGCCGTAATATTTGGAGTTTCTGAAGGAATGTTTGAATACGAAACAGCTTGCTAATGAGCAACGTACAATTTGTCATATTTAAGCTCATTCCGCTTTTACTTTTGATATTCTTTGACAGGCAAGGAGGAGCTTCTTCAGCTACTTCAACTGTTGCGTGAAAGCTTAATATTCGAGGTGGTGTACACTATTTTTTTTGTATTCTGTAGATTTTGGGTTAGGAACAATCATGGTTTTCCCATTGGGTAATTAATTGTTTTTCCCTTTTTTCCCTTTTTTTTTTTTTTGGTATAACCCTTTTTCCCCTTTTGATCTTGAATGAAGGTTTTTCTTTCCCTTTTGATCCTGCTCTTGTTATCGGGGACGCTACCCCTAACGTATTCAGAAATTTAGCTAAACGCCAACTTGCAATAAAAATTATGAACATGAGTTTGTTAAACAATCATCCGAATAATTGTTATTTTTTAAAATTTATTTTTAAAAATTAAAAATGAATCAAACGTCCCTGTTTACTGGTTGGGCGTAATGTTGCTCAAGTTTGAGATGCAATTGTTTCTTACGTCTCGTAACTCTCTAGTACCACATTAATCATTTAGCTGTTATTCTAGAAAAAACATATTTTCGCTTTTCCTGATTCATTTTTCTAAAATCTAGAGATTTCAGCTGCCAGAAACTAGAATGTTATACGCAATTCAAAATCAAAACATATCGAGCCCGGACTCAATGTTGTCGTTCATTACTGCCTTTGAGAAATTTATAATTTCTCGATCCTCCAAACTAGCAAATCACAAGCGTGCAGAACAAACTACAGTTTGTTTTGGATGTTTCGTTGAAGACTTGAAGATTTAACACCAACTAACCAGGATGCAGTAACAATGGATCAATTAGAGAATTTTTAATTAAGTAATGTTTCGAATTAAATTAGGGGATGTGGATTTTATACTTCTTTCGACAAGAAAATCATATTAAAATAAAATTTCTGCACCACGATTGATTTACCACAACATAAATTAAAGGGGAAATATCAAGGGAGGTATACGTAATCTTCAAAACAAGAAAAATATAAAGTATAATTGAACCACGATTCGAGTTCAATTTAATTGAATTTCTCATATAGTGTCTAAAACTAACAAACCTCAGCTCAATGTCTATAAAAAAAAATCCAACACAACTATAACACAAACCCACGGGACAACCCAGAGGTTTTACAGGCATCGCTTGACCCAAAAAAGGCTCTACTATACATCAAGCAGCACCATAATCTATACCAAATTCCCCACTGAAGAAGGGGCACAAAACAAGTGATGGGAATGCAACTGACAGATTCTGGGATCAGACGTCTCATGAGATATTATTGCCCTAGAGCACAAAAATCCCAATTTACCTGGCATGCTTTCAGATCACTTGTCATATATCATCTTCAATCCCTGGCAAAGTAAACTATACTTTTTTTATAATCTGAACAACATCTTCATCCTCAAGTTCATGCTCCTGGAGAGGCAAAACCCCTGGTTAGCACCCTACATCTTTTGATATATATATATATATATATATATATATTTAATAAGGGGGTTTGGGCAGAAAGACGAAAATAGTTTAAGTGGCACGTACCTTGCCAACTCTTTGAGGCTTGTGCTTCGCACTCGAACCCCAAACCAAAGCACTGCATCAACAGTAAGCATAAGCAGAGGATCATACAAGGGAAACCCCAAAAAAATGACATAAGCATTTGGAATAAAAACATCAAACAAATGGAATCCAGTATTAGCAGATGTGATCAAATAAACCAGAGTCCACATAGCCACAGACACGTACACATATCACATGATAGGAAAATTACATTTCAGGACCATAAGTTGATGTAGGGTTTCGTTTGGTTGGAGGGAAAGGGAGGTGAGGGGTCCCCTCCAAATTGGGGGGATTTGGAGGGCTTATTAAAATCCCTCCCCTCCATTGAAGCAAACACTGCGGTAGACCCATCAGCCAGTTAGGGCTTTCATTTTATTTAGAAGTAAGATTGCCCTGCAAACCTGAGGCTCTCCCAATTACATTCATTAAACTATCATGAGATCCATTCTATTCTAATGAAAGTATAAATGAGTGAAGAAAGTCTGAGCACTGCACAGATGACTGATAAACATCTGCAACTATGTTTGAGAGAAGGGACCATCACTTGCTGAGTATAATGCATGACATACTTGGCAAGACTACTTACATTCTGGATACAGTTCTCAAAACCCAACTTTTAAACTAATAATCCCTCATTCTAGCTTAGCATGGAAAATTGCTTGGCGTTTTGAAAGCATAAACTTTAAGCAATATCAAATTTTGGCACAAGGTACTCACTATTTAAACTGTTTAAGCATATCCTTATGAATGCGATTGCAGAAGGCTTCCACTGTCCTCTTCTTAGATGACAATATTACAGGGTCTTCATAGTCAGGATTCATCCCTTTTGGCTTAGTATAAATACGAGTCAAATTCAGATATTCCCAAATTTTCTCAAGCAGACCATCAAGGTTCCACTCCAGGTGAGCACTGCACAATAAATAAAATTATAAACAAGAAATTCAACCGTGTAAAGTAGCATTTCTTCACACAAGGCACAATTTTACTTTCTATAACGGCGTGATCACATTGCACCTTAAACCTAGTTCTCAACATTTTATTGTTGAATGCAATAACAAAGCTAAGCTTTGGGAAAATTCGTGATGCTAATGGTAGGTTCCATAACAGTGAACAGAAACAAAACCTTAAAGGAAACAAAGATTTAGACAGTCTGTCATACACCAGAGCATGCATACAAGGCTGGAGCAAGGAGATAATCCACTGGAGCATACACCAACGCAACTAAATTTTGGTAAACCAAATATCAAGGAAAGACAAAAATATATTCAATCACAATAAATCAGTGGAAAACTGTATATATCTCCAATACATTTTGGCACATATTAGGGACATCAGTAAATAAGAGACCTCATAACCCTCAATCAAATTATCAAAACTACTCACAAATAATAGCTCATCAACTCAAATGCATTTGAGGAAATATATAGAATAAGAAAATGATCTTTTCATTCTATTTTATATTTTCGTACCAAAAAAAACAAAGAATTACAATTACAAAAATCCACCAAAGGCTGCAAACAAATAATAATATGCATTTTTTAAATAAGAGAAAATACAATGACCAAATGAACAATTACCTGATTGGACAGTAATGGGGTAGTTTATCCAAGATCTCCAACTCCTCGAGCGTAATCTGATCAATCTTGTTCACAACATAGATACAAGGCATGTATATTCTACTGCCCTCTATGACATCTATTAAGTCATCTGCAGTAGCATCGTATCTGAGAGTAATATCAGCATTGTGAATTCTATACTCACTACATATAGCCTTCACTGTGTCAAGATCCAGATGTGTATTGGTCACAGTTGATGTGAGGTTGATTCCACCTTTATCTTTCTTCCTAAAAGTCAGATTTGGTGGTTCTTTGTTTAACCTGTGGTTAAAAGATACATTGTAAATAAATTAGTGCCACACTGATCTGCCAAATAAAAGAAAATAGAAGCAGGAATATCTCAGAAGCCAAATATTTAATTCAAATGCATAAAAATATAATACATATGACTACTCAATTCTGAATGGCTAATGGCCAAATAAAGCCCAAAACATGAATAGCAGGAAAAAGTAAACAATAAGAACATTATCAGAGTTAAAATCAAGTATGCACTGTGTTTCACATGAACTTAGATTAAATTTCACAAGGACTTACAGATACAGGCTAATTCCATAACAATCAATAAGTTCAGTTTAATTATTTGCTGAACCTTTACATTTGTGCATTCAGATCGTATCCACCATACAACAAGGTGACTTAAAATTACAATTGTTACCACTTAAAGGAGTCAGAACTTCATGCACATGATAGAAAGGCAGGGGGTAAATTTAGTGATACTACTAACACATTTTCATTAATGTCAGAATCGATAAGTTGACAATTAACACATGAAATGGACAAGGATGCAGAAATAGTAAAGCAAAATGATAAAGGGCTGCTTTCATAAAGACCAAATCAGGAAGCTAGACCAAGAGTCAACTATCTTTCAGAATTGTACTTCATTGAGGTAATGAGGACCAAAAACCCATAGCAAACCAACATTGCCACACAGACAGTGACCTAACAGAAGCAAAAGAAATAACACCATATATTACCTTATGCCAAATCCCTCAAGCTCTTTTTCTATAAGGCGCTTATGAGTTATTGGCTTTATTGCATCAAGAACAATCAAAATGCAGTTGCATGTTCTTGCCGTACTGATAACCTGCACTAACAAAACAGTTCACAACCCAATACATAGATATGCAACGAAAGATGAAATGGCGCTGGGAAATCATGAATAGGATGAAACCTGCATTGCTATAAGACCCAAAAATAGGTACATTCAACTGCTGACAAGACTTGAAAGCCACATCATTAACATGTCATGCACGTATTAGAAAAAAAATTCAACATGCAATGATCATAGAAAAACTCAATATATCAACAGTAAAATTCAACAGAATGTTGGGTCTCAATTTCTTGAAACCACTTAAAAAATCCCTTATAACGTCAATGGCAGTTGCTATGTGGGTTCTGGAGATTAGCAACAAATAAAAAGTTCGATCTATTCAGATATAAAGACCCAGGCGCTCCAACACTTTAGATTGTGTGAAAATACATAAACGCGATTATGTAATGAAATGACCCTCCTGGACTTACACATGCATTCAATCAAAGGCCAATGGTAGAAAAACATTCTCTAAATTTTATAAGGAATTTTAAACATACAATAGAGTTTACATTTTATTGCCATAGCTGGCTAATTGAAGCTAAGCAGTCCAGACACAAATAATCCCAAAGAAGCAACATGAAACTAAATTGTTAACTACATAGTAAAAAATTTTACCTGCCTTCCTCTTCCTTTTCCATCCTTAGCACCCTCAATGATGCCGGGAAGATCCAGCAACTGCCACATAGAATTCAATTAGTACCATTCAAAAGTTAAATATTTCTTCTTTTACTTTTTTGATAAAAAGGAAAGATTAAATGAGATAAAGGAGAAGAAATACCACTAATGGAAAGGAACTATGAGATATTCTAAAAGCCAAGAAAAATGAAAAGAGAAACCCCAGAGGTTTGAAATTAGCAAAAGGCCATATAAAATCTCTCCAAATCAGAAATAGAAGCTCTCTTAATGCAGCATAGTGCATAGATTTGAAGATATGTATGGGCAAAGGGATGATGCTCTTGAAGATGTGGCCACTCCCCTCCAGACAGATATACTGAAGGATGGCAAAACTACACTCTAACACACAAGTCTGGCCTCCTTATCAAAACCTTAATGGGGTGTAAAGCGAAATTACTCCGAAGTGTGAGGATGAACCTAGTGTGAGCCTAGAACTTCAAGTTCAAAAAAATAATACCAACCAAAAATTGCTGCCCAACTATGTAAAGATAAGTGGACGCTGATATGAGATTATGCATCATAAATTGGAATATTCTAAACTTGCAGACACAGAAGATTGTTACTTTACATAGGCATATCTAACTCATTGACAACAAATTTTAAGCAGTGAGAATACAGTTAAAATAATTCCTTTCAAAACTAGCAATATTAGTGGGAACAACTAATCTCTCACATGATAAGGAACTCAAGTTAACAACTTTCAAACGCCTGAATGATACAAAACAGCTTCTTTCTGTGGCTGTACCTGAATTTTAGCTCCACGATAAATTATCACACCCGGGATGCAAGTTAAAGTGGTAAACTCATAAGAAGCAACCTGAAAATAGAGAAAAAAGGTTGAATCATTCAGAAAATACCTTCACATAACCTAAAAATTAGATACTTCAGAAAATTATGTTGTCGTCCAACATCTCTTACAGTGAATTATCATAAACTGCCTTCCTAGAAAGGAGGGCTAAGAAAGCACCGAGGTTGTACAGAAGGTTATAGTTCACTAGCTTATTCAGATTTCTTAAAGCTTCTTCCTACCTTTTTCATTTCTCAATCACTTTCTACTTAAGGTTCTCATTGTCTTAATTCTGTCCAAAGCTGCATCAATTCCTCAGACTATTCTAAATGAAATGCTAATTACTACAAGGAAAGAAAATATTGACAACATGATCCAGCATATACGAATTAAAGATTAAAATTTACATAATAAAACTTCCATACCTCTGAAAATGTCCCAGTCAGCTTATTCAGTAGAGTAGATTTGCCAACTGAAGGAAATCCCACAAGACCAACTCTTGCATCCCCACTTTTAGTAACATCAAAACCTTCGCCAGCACCCCCACCTCCCTTAGCTGAAGGTTCCAGTAGTTCCCTCCTCAACTTTGCAAGTTTGGCCTGGTACCATGCATTTACAAATATTGTACTTACTTCACAAAATATAGCAACAAAAAAGCATATAAAAAGACATTTTTAAGTTATATTTAAAAAATGTAAGGATTGAATATCAAGTATGATTATATCATTATGGAAACTTCATCATCCAAAGAAACAACATTAAAAAAGAAACCATCCATCTTCCCTTCCAATATCACGTTGAAAAAAAAACCATATCAAGGATCACAATGGAAAAAATAAACAAGGAATCCTCTGTGAAAAATTTTTCTGGAGAGAACTTAATTCCAGAGTTTCATTTAGCATTTTCCATCCTTTTAACCATATAAAAATACACGTATGAGCTGACAACATTATATTACCTTTCCAAAGACTACCGATAGCTCTTAATACTATACTAACGGGGACAGGCACAACCAAATGCCCATAAAAGCCTACTTTGACAAAAAAATATTGGGGAAAGGATTTGATACGTGGCCATAAGCACTTGCAAATGCAAGTCATATCAAAGAGGGGGAGGGGGGACTTCTTCATTTATCACCATAAAAATAAATTCAATTACAATACACTGGCTATTAACGCAACCCAAACATATTTTCCAGAATGTAACTTGGTAATCGAACAAAATGAACCAAGGTATTCACCTTCAGCAAGCCCAAATGATGGGCGGTAGCCTTGTTCTTTTGAGTCCTTGCCATCTGAGAAATTGAACATAACAATGTTCATAATGTGAAAAAAAAATGCACAATATATAAAAATCACTGTCCATTGCATTAAAACAATCAGAATATACAATGCTTTTTATGGCTATGTACTCCTCAGAGATACAAATAAAAAAATTGCACAAAAAGAATCTAAAGATGAATCTCTCGCCGAAATAGATAACATTGAGAAGCAGTTATTTTAGTTCCAAAAAATAAAACTTCAGTTATTCTCAGAACCATGACACCATTCATTTCCTACTTGACGCTTTAACACTGTGAATGCAAACCTTCGCGATTAACTTAAATGAACTCAAGTCCACCGAGCAACCAAAGAAAGAATATGCTCTGAGGTTTATATAGCTTGAGTTTAAAACTTTTTTTTTTTGGAAAAAAAAAAAAAGAGTTCTCAATCGAATGTAAATAGAGCCGAAAAACAGGTAAGACAAATATTGCGATAGAGCAACCACTCTCTGCGCCTTGCTAAATAATAAAAAGTGCGAAGTTCCTAATCAACATAGACCGTCATAGCGTAAAATTTTCAATCAAAGCAATTATATGACAACAGGCAAGTCCTATAATCCTCTCAGAGCGAGACTGGATCGAGCAGGAATTAAGGCCAAGAATAGGAACCTCATCTTCGATGTCTTTGATTTTCTGCATCACCGTCGCCATTGTTGAAGAAAGAGAACCTCCGAGAAAAGAAAAGGAGATTTAGATTGCTGCTAGCGGGCAGTGCGATGGGGTTATAAGAACTGAGAACTGAGATGCGAAGCTCTGCAACTGCAATATTTTGTTCAAGAGGAGAGCTAATGATGGGGGCCGAAGAAAATGCTAGAACAAATGCAACGAAACGAACAAGGAGTTTTGCAATATAAGTAGAATTTGGCCGTTCCTTGAATAGTCTGGCCCGTGGGCTCTAGCTAGCCATATAATGGAGTACAGCGAAACCAAGCCTCAAAGTGGTTTGGGCTGGACCTTCGTTGGCATGAAACACCAGTGATTTGTTTAGTTTAGCTTAAAATAAGTTATTTTAAGTTTACCCATGTGCGCGACGCGAGTCGAATTCGGATGTAGTCAGGACAAAATTCTGGTGAATCGGGTGCTCAATAAAAAAAAAGTTATTTTGAGTTTTACCATATAACACCTCACTACTAGGTTTATGACTAGTAGAAGAAACTACTTCTTTACAATATAACAATTTAAAATTTAAATTTTTACTAAAAAATATATCTATATTTAGCACCTAATTATACCTCGAATAAGATTAACTCCAATAAATACATATGTTTAGAAAAAGAAGAAGAAGAAGATAAAACTCTTTTCATATATTTATCTCGTATAACATAAAATCATTTAAAATAAATTAATTATAAGACCCCACCTTATTAAACTTGAGAAAAATACTAATAGAGTTGAGCATAATGGAAGAAATCATTCTTTCACAATATAATATGATAAATCAAAATTCGAATACTCATTAATAAAAGTAATCACTACTTAGTATCTAATGATGCCTCAAATAGATTGTGTTAAATAGGAAGATACCCATGCATTAGAAAAAATAAGGAGGGGAAAATCGGATTCGCTGAAATTGGAAGATACAGAAAATATTAACATGGCTACTGTGCAAAGATGACACACACCCATGGAGACATACACCTTTCACAAAAAAGGCCTAAGAAAATTTTAAAACTTATTTAGGACAAAAGTATCCTTCTTATTATTTTTCTACTAAAAAGATAAAAATCACCCAGCCAATTTACCAAGATTAATGGCGGGACTCATAGCATATTTCAAAAAAGTTTTGGGTAACCTTTTTATCCAGACAAGAAAAAAGCGTTTACCTTTTTTTTTAGCAAATTCCTCCTTTATTATTTTAATGTTTTTAAAGAGGGCAGATATATAATAGAACTATTTTTAATCATCATCTTTCATCTTTCAGAAGGTATCCAAAAACAAATTATTCAAATACAATAGATAGAACAAAGAAGCATAACAGTCGAAAATACTTACTATGGCATAGGTGAAAAATTAACATCGTCAGGTACTTTTTTTGTAACTCCAAGCAGAGTTTTTAAATAACAACAATAATAATAAATTTTATTTCACTTACATAAATTATACGATACTATTATATTTTATTAATAATTAAATATTCGGTTAAATTGTTACGCAGAGAGTTGACGTGAAAAGGGATAAAGTGAGGCTAATTGCCGAATCATCACTTTTATCACAATATGATTTGATTGGTCTCAATCATCTATCAGAATCATGACACTGTCAGCCTCATAACCAAGCCCTTTGATCTGCAGAACCAAGTTGTCTAAAACTGAAGTTATAAGTGAAGTGTCACGATGCGATGTGTCTCTGGCAATAAACATATGAACCTCATTATTTACTTCAATCCAACTACACCCTGGTTCTTTCATCACTGCAATTGTATCCATTTGTTCCCTCACCCTCCTCACATCTAACCAAATACCTTTAGATGCAAATATGGCAGAAAGCATGATATATGATCCACTATCTGTTGGATCACTTAAAATTGCCATATCAGCTGCTTATATTCCTAGTTCAACATGACCCGTGAATCTGCATGCACTGAGCAGACTCCTCCACACTACTGCTGCTGGTTTTATCGGCATTGTCTCGATGAACTCCTTGGCTTCGTGCACTCTCCCGGCTCGGCCCAAGAGGGAAACAATACAAGCATAATGTTCCACTCCTGGTTCTGTTCCATATTGAGCCGACATTGATTTAAAGTGATGAAACCCAAGGTCAACGAGTCCCCCGTGGCTACACGCGGAGAGCATGCCAACAAAGGTGACATAATTCGGTTGTGTTCCCTCCTTAATCATGCATTCGAACATCTGAAAAGCATCTTTTGCTTCTCCGTGTTGTGCATATGTAGAAATCATTGAATTCCAGCATGCAATGTCTCTCATAGATGTGGAATTAAAAGCTCGGTGAGCCTCTTGGATGTTTCCACACTTGGCATACATATCCACAAGAGAATTTGTGACAAAGGGATCATTGTCAAGACCAGTCTTTATGACTTGGTCATGAATCTGCTGGCCATGATGCAGACTTGCTAGGTTGCTCGTTGCTGCGATTACCGCGGCGAAAGTGAATTCGTTGGGCCTATTTTTGACATCTGTAAATCTTTGAAAAGTTTCAGAGCCTCCTCACTTTCCATGTTTTGGGTATATCCAGAGAACATTGCATTCCATACTACAACATCCTTCTCATGTGTCTCCTCGAAAACGAGTTTCGCATCCCTAACAAACGAGCATTTTGAATAAACCTATCAGAGAACTTCCAGCAAAAATGTCTAAAGAGAAACCACATTTGATAACGATGCCATGGATTTGGTTGCTTAGCTTTAGGTGAAATAAGGAAGCACATAACCCAAGAAGGCTTACAAATGTCAAGAGAGTCGGTGGCGATGAACTTAGCCTCATTTAATGGAAAAATCTAATGCTTCATGCAGCTTCTCTTGTTTACAATACCCTTCTATCATTGCATTAAAGGAGACAACATTAGAACCAGCAACAAGGTCGAAGACTTTTCTTGCCTCAGTTAAAGAAACAAATTTGGCATACATGTCAACTAAACCATTTTTCACAACATTATTATTTTCAAGATTGGCCTTGATAGTATAAGCATGCACTTGCCTTCCCATTTCTAGAGCCTGTAGTGAACCGCATGAAGGGAGAATGCTTGTGCAAGCAAACGCATCCGGCTTCCAACCGATGTTTGCCATTTCGAGGAAAAGCTTCATGGCATCCTGGTCCAATGAATTCTGCATGTAACCTGCAATCATTGTGGTCCATGAAACAAGATTTTTCTCTACCATCTGATCAAATAATTTCCTACCAGTTTTCACTTTATGACACTTCAAATAAAAATCTACAAGTCCATTTACCACTGAGACATCAATGTCAATTCCACTCCTCAATACATAAGCATGAATTTGCTTACCACCTTTGAGAAACTCGAGCGTCGAACAAGCACTCAAAACACTAGAAAGTATATATCTGTCCGGTGATACATCGGTTTCCCTCGTTTGGTTGAATAAACTTAAGGAAACGTCACTCCTTCCATGTTTGATATACCCTGCTATAATTGTAGCCCAGGTGACTGAATTCTTTGACGCAAGACGACAAAACACCAGCCTTGCTTCATTAATATCGCCATGCTTGGTGTAAAAATCAATCAAAGAGGTACCAACATAAAGATCATGAAGGAAGCGACCTTTAACAATAAAACTATGTATTTGAAGAGCTTGACTGATCCTACCCAATTGTGTGCAAGCTCAAATGACACTGGCTAAAATGTATACACTTGGTTTCAGCTCGCTGCTTCTTCTAAATTGGAAGAACAACGTCAATGATTCTTCATTGTAGTTATGTTGGGTGTACATGGAAACCATAGAAGACCAAGTAATCAGGTTTCTCTCAGGCATCGTATCAAACAGATTCTGTGCATCACTGAGAAGATCCCTTTTAGCGTATTTATGCAAGAGAATATTTGTGAGGAAGACATCTTGGTGAAAACCCAGAAGCACGATGTGGGCATGAGTCTTCTTGTAATGAGACACGGGAACTGCTGAATCAGAGGATTGTAACAAGTTGGCTAATTGACGTCTGATTTTTCGTTGATTACGAATCGGAAGATATGGGTCCTCTGGTAGAAGAAGAGCTTGTGACAAAGTGGAGAAAAAGTTGAAATTTTGGTTTATGTTGATATTGTAAAGAAGTTTCAAGCGAAATTTCAGTTGATGAAGGAGGCTTCGCATCTTATAAAAGTTTTCACCGCTAAATCAAACAATGGTACGGTCGCGTACTGCCACACCTATTCAGTTAAAATATATTAGCTCCCACGCACGGCGGCCCTTAGTTATTATGCAAATAGCATCTATTTTTGTCCATATAGAATTCACGTCGTATTTCATGCTTATCCCAATATGAAAGTGTTATCCATGAAAGACGTTTGTGTTTATGCCAGTGTTTAATTCCCAAAATCGTTTTAGCAAAAGAAAAAAAATAGCAAAAAGAAACTCATTTTGGAGATCAAACAATTGTATAATCAAGTAAATTTGGTCATTTCACATCTGACTACACGTTTTTTTATAGCCCATCCTGACTACACGTTTTTTTTATAGCCCATTCTGACGACATTCCTTTTGCATGAGTTTGAGTTCTAAACTTGTACTCACATTCCAATCACTTTAACCCCTTGAGCTATCTTTATATAACTATGGGCATATTTCAATAAGATTTTAAAAAATAGCTTATGAAAAAAAAGGCTTATGGATAACTTATGAAAAGGATTTTTAAAGAAGAGTTTATAAAAAAAAGTGATTTTGAATAAATAAGTGTTTGGATAGTTATTTTTAGAATAACTTTTTATATTGGTAATTTACCAAAAAGGGTATAATTTGATTAAAAGTAAGAGAGAAGAGAAAGGTAGAGAAAAGAGAAGAGAGATGAGAGAGGGTGTAAGAAAAAATAGGAGAGAGGAGAGAGGATGTAAAAAAAGTAAGGGTAAGATAGTAATTAGATAATCTATAAGCTTTTTTACTGTTAAAAAATCTAGTTTTAATAACTTATTCAAAACCATACTTTTGTCCAAAAACACTTATGGACAAATATGGCTATTTATTTTAAAATTTTATTAAACCAAGATTTTGCCTAAAAGGACTTTTAAAATAATGGTTTGGGCTGTAACCAAACAGGCCCTATCAAAACTAATAAATATTTTACTATTTTAAATTTTTTTCCTTCCTAATATTCCATTTTCCCTATTTTCCCTTTTCTCACATTGCTGATTTACTAAACCCCACGGTCCACATCAGGGAAAGCCAATAAAAACCCCATTCAGGAACTTGTAATAATATCATTAACGTTGAAAGAAAAAAAAAAAGGAAAAGAAAAGGAAGGATATTTATAGTGCAAATTCCAACCATGAAGCCAAACCATTTATACAATTGCAGTGCGAATTCAAGGAAAGGAAGCATATTAACAAGGGGGGGAATTGTCGTGCTGTATTGCAACTTCTTGATACTACTAGAAAATATTTATATAACCATTTTGATCGGTTTGCTGCCGTTAGGTAATTTCTGTTGGCGTTCTTAGAGATAAGGTGAGCTTTAAGTTTCACAGACGGTCACAATTTCTCAGCGGAATTATGGACCAAGATTGCTAACCAAAGTGCCTAGCCAATTCCAATGATCAACCACAATGCATCGTGGAAAATAAAAAGAGTAGTTTCTCTCTCACACACTAGCGTGCACACACTTTTCTTTCTTTCTTTTCAAAGCCATCAGAAAATATCAGAGCTTCCAGTGGCCCTATAATTTAATAGCATGAAAACATTCTTATAAATAGGTCACAAGTTTAAACCCACTTGTAACCTCAAATTGAAATTATTAGTACGTGCTCCTCTAAATAAAAAAGAAAAGATCAGGTCAGTAGATTAAGCAGAGATTTGATTAGAATATTATTATCTATTATTTGGACATTGTTGTCCTCACAAATCATAAATATTTTTAAATTAACTCATTTAACATTGGGGAATTTCATTTATCATGGCAAACTGGAAAAACAATAATACAACAGCGCGCTGTATACCGTCAATCATTCAGCGGCATTTATTTCATGCTAATTACATCAAAAGAGCACGTATAAATTAACAGAATGCTAAGCAACACATAATGTCATCTATATACAAATTTAAGATCATGAAAGGGAAGGATGAGAAAGTAATTCTTCTCATTAAGAAGCAAGATATAAAATTACAGAGAAGAGATACTACCTGAGCACTTCGTTTTTAATTTAACATGAATGGGGTTGTAAGAGTCGCCTGATCAAATTCGAAAGGAAGCGTCAAGCTTCTTAGATCAAGTGACAGCAATTTGATGTAAAATCATTGAATTCCCAAGTCACTTCCTTTTCAGTACATTACCCCTGCAATACATGTGTAGAGAAATAAGTGGCCTGCAATCAAGAAATAAAAACATTTTAGTCAGTGAAGCAAGAATCTAAATATAGTATGTACTTTCCGCTTAAGCACTGTCTGAATCTCAATCTATGCCAAATAAGAATCAAATCCCATTTACAATAGTAAGCCATGGTTACATGCTGCAAATAATATATCAGAATTCAGACAAACAATAAACGGGCTCAAATTTTATCAAAAAATAATGAACTAAATTGGGACAAAGCCCTTTTACCAAGATGATGCTATTTATACACGCTGAAGACAAAATGCATTACAACCCAGCAGTAAGAAAAGCATTATGACTCATGACTGATGATGAAACTGTACTCAAGCCTTTATTGTGCCAAGTCCATTGGCTCATCGTCATTCCTTCAAAAGACAAGCCACAAAATACACAAGACTTAGTTATATCCAATGAACAATGAAGAGGCCAGCTACTCTGTGCCTTTGTGGCTCACTTGCTATGCTTTAAACTACAAGGGCGCGTGCTCAAAAGCTGGCATAAAAAAAGAATGAATAGAGAATCAACAATGCCACTTGATTATCGATATCGACAACATCTATGACCACTTAACCAATTTTACTTAAAATAAAAGCAAGAGTTATTGCTTCTCTGCTGCGCAGCAAGATTGGAATAGGCCACTTCGTAGCTAGACAGGCAAGACCTGATGGGACAACATGAGCATTCTACGAATGCTTATTGTTTTCGCCAAAACCAAACCAACGTGATTGATTTTAAAATATCCTATACTGGAGGGTATTTTATTCAACTACCACTATAGACAAGCTAATGTAAAATTTGAAATTATATTAAGATGCAACGTAAGATTTTGTTATATCAGAAGTTTATTGTGAAATGTGCATACTTTGAGAGAAAGAGGTCAGTAAGATTTACATTCTTAAGGAAAAAAAGAAAGAAAGAAAAAAAAAAGAAAAATGGAAAAAGGTAGATAAGAAACAAGACATCAAACTACTTCTAACCTATACCCAAATTTCAAGACATGATGCTATCTAAACACTGCTTTTCCTCATAATCATTCAATTTTTCTTAACCTTAATTTTCTTCAACAAGAAATTTACACTTCTCATCTAACCCACCACCGTGGGATATAGGTTACCAATCCTTTTCAGACTAAACATCCCAAAAAAGCAATTGAGTAGAAACTATATCCAATCATACCCTTGTTTCTTAAACAGAAATTAAATCAACGGGAAATTATCAATAAAACTAAACCAAGAACAAATTCGGAAAGAAACTAAGAAACAAACTCAAGGATATCATACCTTATTGCTAAACACTAGCTCATAATCAATTCACAACGGAACAGCAGAACAATGCACAATTGACGACCCTTTTTTGACTGAGAGAACTTCATCCGACCAAGCAAGCTTGCCTCGTAATTCATCTTCTTCATTTTTTGTCACCTCAATTTCGGCACAGCAAATTTGCATTTCTTTCCCACTCCCTTGTTCCCATGCCACAAGCAACTTCCCACCAACATCAGCCATGGTCGCCCCACACAAAAACTTCGGCAAGCCCTCTTCCAAGCCTCTCAATTTATTCCAAACACCTTTCTTCACATCAAATCCCTTGATATTCCCCAGGTAATCGTAGCAATACAAAACACCATCCACCACGCATGCCCTCCCTCTCCATCCCAAATCGAGCTCGCTCCCAACACTTTCCCAAACCTTATTCCGTGTATCATACGCGACCCCACCACGATCGGCCATGGCGTAAACCTTACCGTCCACGACTGCGCTTGCGTGCATCCATTTCTCCCGCACCTCCACAGGACTAGGAACCGTATCCCACCTACCAGTTGCTGGATCGAGTACCTCAGCCCAATTCGTCGATCTAGCCCAAGTATCAGCGACGCAACCCCCTATGACATAAATCTTCCCGTCGACAACGCCGGCGGCGGCAAACTCACGACCGACGCGCATGTTAGGGCCGGGCCGCCACTTATTAAAGCGGCAATCGAGAATCCATACGTGCGGGGAAGGGACATCGTTGATAAAACCGCCGATGACATAAATATTATGGCCGAGGACAGCGTAGGCGGATCCGACCGAAGTGGAGGGCATGGGTGGAATAGGGACGAGAAGGTTGGTGTGCGAAGAATTGAGAGTGTTTTGATAAAGAGAGAACCATTGAAGAGAACCAGAGGGGCCATGAGAGCGGAGAGTGAGGTAAAGAACGTGTTGCGTACAGTGAAGGAGAGAGCGAGCGTTGAAGAAGAGAGACGTAGAGAGGAGAGAGCGGATGGATTTGGAAACAAGCGAGAGGGATATGTGTTGGGAACGAGGAAGGCGAGCTAAGCAGTTCAAAGCGACATCGTCCGGAAGGGAAGGGATGAGACTCGGTGACGGTGGTTCCGAGTCCGTGGCGGAGGACGACGACATTGTTGGCGAGAGTGTTCGGCTCGCACGCGGGTTACATGTCTGAAACTGGGAGCAGATTGGATAGTGACACGTGAGCTAGGCAGGGGTAGGTGTTTAATTTTTTTAACAATGAACGTCAATTTTATTGGGCTGGGCTGGATGGTACAGGCCCAATTCATAGAAGGAAATTTAGTAATGCATGGTTATGGTTAATGGTTCAGACTCATATATGCACATTCAGCACTTTTATTTATTAAAAAATAAAAAGCAATATTTTCTTAGAAAATATCCAATAAAGTTGTGGGATTCGAAGAGACATTTATTATTTATCCTAAATAAAAGAGAAAGGTTGTATTCGGATTAGATCTTAGGGAAGGGACTGATTTTTTATAATATAGCTAAATAATGTTTAAAATTTTTTAAAAAAATATACTTATATTTAATATATTGTAATATCTTAAATAAGAGGATACTTGTATTTAAAAAAAAAAAGGGAAATGTTGCTGATTTTTGTACTCAAGTTTTATTTGGCAACGAATTTGTGTGACATTTCCTTTCTTTTATAAAAAAAAATATAATATATTTCTAAATATTAAACTTATTTAACTTATTTTTATAAAATAAAAATAAAATAATACTCTTCTTACCCTTAATATAAGAATATAAGACGTAACTGAAAATTTATTTTTATCCTAAATATAAGATAAATTTTATATATTTATTATATTTTTATAAATTACTTCTATTAATACCCCTCAACAATAATCAACTAAGAAAGGAACGGAATGAGTTAAAGAAGATGATTATGGTATTTTAGAAAAAATATGTGATATTAACTAATTTAACTAATTTTTTTAAAATAATTAAATTAGTTAAATATGTTATATACGAAAGAGTATATGAATAAATCATGAATGCAGTTTGGGATATATGAAATATCTCTTGCATGATATTTTTTTTTGTTGCCCACCCGGTTCACTAGAGCTTTACTCCGACTACATCCGGATCCGACTTACGTCGCGCACCTGGTTATGGTGGGTGAGTCTCCCAACGGGGATTTTCTGCATATGCCAAGATTCGAACTCGATACCTCATTTAAACGATATCGAGTCGCTTATCACTCGTATTAACCCGTGTTGGTATGATATTTTTCTTTTTGAATCTAATAAATTACGCATACAAATGGGAAATAAATATTGTACTAAAAAAAGAGGGAAATAAATATTTTCCCGATGCCCAGAATGTGGCCTGCCGTATGATCATGGGCTGAAAACGAATGCTCAGTTTCAGCAAATTGGGCTTGAATGTAGTAGAGCCCAATGATACGGTCTGCCTAATGCTTTTTGCATAATTTCGGCTTTTCTACTCAGACTATGGGCCGACCCGCAAAATCAGTGCTGTACGACCCATTAGTTGGCCCACCATAGTCCTAAATAAACCGTTGACAACATCAGCCTTTTGCATTTTTGTATGCCCTTCGATCTTATATAATGGTATGTGGGTTTAATTAACAAAAAAATAGACCTATGACTATTTAAAGTGTATTTAAATCTTAGAGAGTATCATTTTATTGTAGTTCCAGTCGCGGCGCTTAGAGAAGCATTTTAGCTCCTGAGTGCTTAGGTGTACGTCTGAGAGTAATATACAGCTCGCTTTGCCTGATATTAGTATCGCATAGGAGAAATGAAGATTTCGCCCTACTTTGGATCATGGGTGAGCCCAACCCAACCCCTTTCTAAAAAATTTTATACCAAAAAAAAAAAAGAAATTAGTTATATATAAGTCATTTTGTAAAAAACCTTAATGGCCTTGAGAAATATAGTATTTTTAAAAATAAAATTTTCTTTTTCTTTTCTTCTTCCTCCTCCCTTTCCCTCTCCCCCTTCTTCTTTCTTCCTTTTATTCAATTCTACTCATGCCATCATATCACGTGCAGGTCATGATGGCTGAGCAATCTTGCGTTGCATGGGTGTCCGACTTTTATATCATGTGTTGTTAATCTACTCACTTCGCGGATAGTGTGATCTTGAATGTTGTTCTCCGTGTTTCTTCTTCTTATTTTTTTTTATACTACTATATTTTTATTTTTTTTAGTTGCCCACCCAATTTATTAGAGTTTTACTTCGACTATATCCAGATCCGACTCGCGTCACGTACTTGGTTATGGTGGGTGAGTCTCATAACGAGAATTTTTTATATATACTAAGGCTCGAACTCGAGACTTTACTTAAACGATATCAAACTACTTATTATTCGGACTAACCCGTTATTTTTAATCGGTGGTTGCTTTACACATCACCATCATGATAATAAATCAGTTGAAAACCCCATGGCTTCCTCAAAATAATGGGCCATTAACGTAAATAGACAAAAACCAAGGCAATCAATCAAGTGCTAATAGTAACGTCCTTCCCCTAACAAAAAATGCTTCCTCATTCGTTATAACGCTATATATGAAATCAGGATAACGTTTTCTGTTACAATTGAAGTACATTCATGTAAGAGTCTGGTGTTAATATAATTTTTTATTCTTTAAATTTATTTTTATTTTTATTTTAATATTTTTCTAAAATAGTTGACTTATAATCTAATAAAACCTCTACTATTTTTTTTAAATACTAAAATTTATAATTTAAAATTTAAAAGATTAAAATTAAAACTCGTATAAATTTAAGAGATCAATAGTTATATTAACTTTAGTAAATTTGTTATCATGAATTATTGTTTTAAACGTCTTTGCCTTTTAATATAAAAAATTATACATTTTTACCACACAAACAAATTTTGATATGCTACCTATCATGCCACCTACCATTACTATTATCTTTAACTTCTTTTCAAATTTAATATTTATCTATTTTAATTTAATTGATACTCTTCCGGTTATTAATATAAATTTTTTAATCAATTTGATTTCATTAAAAAAATATTTAATATAATATGTACTTTTTAAAATGTCATAATTATTTTTTTTTATTTTTTTATTTATTTTATTATTATTGATAGAGTATCAATAAAAAAATTAAAAAAGTGGATAAATATAAAAAATATATTTTATATTTAGTACCAAGATCAACACTCTAAATATATTCTATATTAAATATCTGATGAGTATTTTAATAAAAAAAATAAAAAAATATAGATAAATATAAAAAATATATTTTATATTTAATACTAAAATTAATATTTTAATTATATTTTATATTAAACATCATATGAGTCTATTAAAGGTTTAACGACTAAAATTTTTACCTTTTAAACACCTTGTGTCTTCGTTTAACAGAATTTTTTTAATACAACATCGTTTAACAATTTAAACTTGTCCATAGCATGCTGCTCCAATATCCGCACTATCTGCCACACTTGGATACGTTATTGGGCTCAAATCCTATGTTGACATAGTTGTGAGGGATATTTAAATCCAACATAAAGAGTATTACTTTGTTATAGTTTTAGTCGTGACGTTTAGAGACGCATCTTAATTTTTAGGTGATTAGTTTTATATCTGAAGGTAATAGACGGCTCGTCTTACCTGACATTGGCATCGTCTAGGAGTAAAGGAAATTTTATCCTGCCCTTAGATAGTAAGTGAGCCTAATTTTTTTTTACAAAAATTTAAAAAAAAAATAACTATAATTGAAGGAGACTGGACTTTACATTATTAACTATCCGCCACATTTGGATACAATATTGGGCTTAAATCTCGTGAGGACATATTTGTGAGAGTGCGTTTATATTGAATATAGTGAAAAGAGATCCGCCCTTATGATTTGAATATAGTGAGAGTAAGTTATTAGGTTTAGCATGTGAAAAGGTGTTACATATGATAATTTAGAATATATTTAATATTTAAAAAATATCATTTTATTATAATTATAATTATTATATTTAAAAAAGTATATTAATTTTTAAGTGTTTAAATTTATACCTTAAGATAATAGATAGTTCGCTCTACCCGATATTAGTATTTTTTATAAAAGAGAAAAATTTTATCCTACTTTTAAATCGTAGGTGAGCTCAATTTTTCTCTAAAAAAATTTATATAAAAAAAAAACTATCCGTCACGTTTCGATATGGTACTGGGTTCAAATCATGCGTTGAAATATTTCTGAGAGTGGGTTTAAATTTATCATAAATAAAAGAGATCCAACTTCACATTTTTCTTATCCGCCACGTTTCGATACGGTATTGGGCTCAAATCATGCATTAACATATTTTCGCGAGTACGTTCAGCTATTATTAACTATCCGCCACGTTTGCATACGGTATTGGACTTAAATCCTGCGTTCCTATATTGGTGAGAGTGCGTTTAAATTGATTATAATTAAAAGAATCTAACCTTATATTTTTTGCTATCCGCCTCGTTTCGATACAGTATTAGGCTCAAATCACACATTGACATATTTATGAGAACACGTTGAAATTGGCTATAATTAAAAGAATTAAACTTTACATTCTTGGCTATCTGCCACCTTTGGATATAGTACTCGGCTTAAATCATCCGTTGAAATATTTGTGAAAGTGTGTTTAAATTGACTATAATAAAAAAATCAACTTTACATTCATTAACCAAAAGATCAGGTGCAGTATGATACAAAAAATATAGATTATATGGAGCCTTTTCCAAAAAAATAAAGCCTCAATTGTTGACGAGAATAAAATGAGAAAATAATAATTAGTGAGTTAGCGGGGTGATTTAACATTTGAGGCCAAAAATTGCTTCTAAATAATATTTTGTAATAATGACTAAAAGGAATAATTTTGATTAAGGAAGAGAATTATTACAAAGTTTCAATAAATAGATTTAATTATTTAAAAATTTAATAACAACTTTAAAAAATATAATAATAAATTTTAGTATAAAAAATAATAACATATTTATATTATTTACCTATCATATATATATATTTTATAATAATTATATTCTACCTTCAATCTTTCATCTCAAAATTAATTTGAAAACATCCATTTTTTTTCTTTGTTTTTGCCCCCTCTATAAAATATGTTATCAGCGTTCCCCGAAGACGAACTGACGAAGCTTGCTTTAGGTTCTGGATAATGGCTAGTCACTCTCGGGCGACGGCATAGAATAAAGACCCCATAAATGAGAAGCTTCGCAGCTCTCGAGATGCGTTACATAAGTCGCCGTCTTTGGGCCGTAATTTTTAAAACGTTCCTCTCTCTCTCCTCCCTAACTCCTTCCTCCCAACCCCAACCACACACACACTCTCTCTCTTTCTATCTCTTCGCTGCCAACGCCCCCCCTCCACATGATACCCCTCCCCCTCTTTTCTGTTTTCACGGGAGTCATTCATTCTTAATCTTCCTAACTAATCATGATTATCAATCCGTCAAGAATTAACACAAGTTTACTACACCTCCGAGCTATATATATTCGTAGTGTTGTAAGAGCATTCCCGTGCTTTCTTTTCACTCTCAGGCTTGTTCTATTCTGTTATTTTCTCTGACACAATGGAGATAGGTTCTTCGACGCCTACGAACTTGTGGGTGTTTACCCTCCCGGCGTTTCTCGGCGCCCACCACCTTATCGACAACGCTTACGCTTTGATTTCCGTTTTTCTTGCGTTTCTCGCTCTCGGCCTTCTTACTTGGGCCTTCTCTCATGGCGGTCTCGCCTGGAAAAATGGTCGTAACTCGAGAGGACGAGTTTCTATCCCTGGTCCTCGGGGTTTTCCTGTGTTTGGAAGCTTATTCACTTTGAGCCGTGGCTTGGCTCACCGGTCACTCGCCGCCATGGCTTTGGCTCGGGACAACACTCAGCTCATGGCTTTCAGTCTCGGCTTGAGTACTCCCGTTGTTGTGGCTTCTGACCCCACGACTGCCCGTGAAATTCTGACATCGCCTCACTTCGCCGACCGCCCTCTCAAGCAGTCGGCTAAGAGTCTCATGTTTAGCCGAGCCATCGGCTTCGCTCCTAATGGAACCTACTGGCGTCTTCTTCGGAGGATTGCTTCGTCTCACTTGTTTGCACCTCGGCGTATTATAGCCCACGAGAAAGGTCGCCAGCTTGAGTGCGCCGCCATGCTGCGCAACATAGCCACCGAACAGAAGCGACACGGAACTGTTTCTCTACGAAAGCATCTCCAAGCTGCGTCTCTGAACAACATCATGGGAAGCGTCTTCGGTAAAAGGTACGATCCATTGATTGAGAGCGAAGAACTTCAAGAACTTAAGGAAATGGTTCGAGAAGGTTTTGAGCTTCTTGGTGCTTTCAACTGGTCTGATTATATTCCATGGCTTAGCGCCATCTTTGACCCACATCATATAATTGAACGTTGCTCGAAACTTGTTCCTCGTGTTCGAAAATTCGTTGGCGCCGTCATAGAAGAGCACCGAGCCGCCAAGTATGGAAAACCCTCCGATAACGATGATTTTGTCGACGTGTTGCTGTCCCTGGAAGGAGAAGACAAGCTTGAAGAAAATGACATGATCGCCGTGTTGTGGGTATGTGATATGTTCGTTATTTAAGCTCGAAGTTAGTTTCTTTTTTTCTGTAACAGAATTTACTCGTGAGTTGAATTTTGCAGGAAATGATATTCCGAGGGACTGATACGACGGCGCTTCTGACGGAGTGGGCAATGGCGGAGTTGGTGTTGAACCCGAAGGTTCAGGATAAGCTCTACTGTGAAATCAATCGGATTGTTGGTGACGAAGGGATTGTGACGGACGCCGACGTGGCGAGAATGCAGTACTTACAGGCGGTGGTGAAGGAAACACTGCGAGTTCATCCGCCGGGACCACTCCTGTCGTGGGCCCGACTGTCTACGTCGGACGTCCACCTAAGCAACGGAATGGTTGTTCCCGCCAACACAACCGCCATGGTGAACATGTGGGCTATCACGCACGATCCCCGTGTGTGGGATTCCCCGCTTGAGTTCTCGCCGGACAGGTTTCTGGAGAGCGAGGGCGGCGCTGATGTGGACGTGAGGGGTTCTGATCTGCGACTCGCACCGTTCGGGGCTGGACGAAGGGTTTGCCCCGGGAAGAACCTGGGTTTCGTGACGGTGTCGCTGTGGGTTGCCAAGCTGGTTCAGCAGTTCAAGTGGGTTACAGACCCGGCCAGACCCGTTGATCTCGCGGAGGTTCTAAAACTGTCATGTGAAATGAAGCACCCACTGCATGCAATTGCCGTGGAACGAAGGAACGGTTGAATCTGATCTGTCTCAGGTCACCGTATGACGTCATTTGCTGAAATTATGATTAATTAGGGTTTATTATTATAAGAGGTTTGGCTAGATATTTAAGTTTTCGAGTTATTTAATTTGAACTTTTGAAATTTAAATATGCAATTTGTATATGTCGATGATGGGGCAGCTTTTGGAGTTATAAGATGCTAGGGTTCTTTAATGTAGTATGAGTTTTTATTTATAATTCCAAAGTTTGAGGTTCTGGGTTGTTTTCCAAGGTGTGATGATATGAATTGTACGGTTGCGTATTTGGTGTTGGTCGGGGAACAATATTTGGATGGGGCCGTGTTTTCACTTCGTACAGTTATCGTGGGAGGGCTCCCATTTTAGTCTAATCACTGTCAGCAGACTTGCATGGTTTATTTGTCTGGGCTCACTTATATTGTTTCAAGTTTTATTTGATTCTCTCACTTTTTCTAACTAATTCAATTAGTAGTTGATTTACTAATGGGGGTTGGTCCGAGTAGTAAGCGGATCAGTATCGTTTAAGTGAGGTCTTGAGTTCGAGCCTTGGCGTACGCAGAAAATTTTCGTTGGGAGACTCACCCACCATAGTCAGGTGCGCGATGCGGGTCGGATCTAAATGTAGTCGGGGTAAAGCTCCGGTGAATCGGGTGGGCAACAAAAAAAAATTAGTAGTTGATTTATATTTTGTTTGTTAAATTTTTAAATATTTTTTAAACTGTTGCATATATTAATTAATATTTTTTGTTTCAAATAATTAATTTTCTTAACATTTGTAAAATAGTTATCTTATTCTTATTGTGGGACGGAGTAAATACTCTCGTGGAGTAGACATTGTGGTTTAGCCAAGATTAATCTTTAATCCTCAAATTTATTTATTTTTAGTCCTTCAAATTATTTCTACTTCTACTTTGATGACTAAAATATATATTTAAAATTTATGGTAACTATAACTAAAAAGGACTACAAAATTATATAAGATGAGTTCGCTGGAGGGTACTTACAGACCAGAGATTTTTTTTTTTTTTTCTGATGGAGATGTTCATAAGGGTTCTCAAATATATAACGAAGTAAGTTAGGTGTGTCATTCAAGAAGTCTCGCTTCTAAATTTTGGAAACCTTTGAGTGTTTCACGAGCTCTGCACGCTGAACGTAAAGAGTGTGAAGAAGCCTCATCACTTTTCCTGTTCCCACGTGGCATTTCTGTTTAATAATTTAATTAAACATCGATTACAATTGAGTTCAATAATAAAATGGATTTGATTCCTTTTCTTATAAACGCTTGATTGATTTCATGTTTACACATTAAAAAAATTCACATGATCAGTTATAATCAAATACATACGCATTTAATTATAATTAAATTTAATAATTTATTTTATCGACTAAGTATAACCAGCAAACAATGTAGTTGAATCTACCAAATAGATATTGTTGTTGATGTTCTTTATTTTTAATTTTTATATAAAAAATTTAGGTTGGTTGAGTCTAAAAGTTCATTTAAGTTAGGGCTACTTTAGGATTTAAAAAATATTTATAAAAATATCCTATAAATCGTACGGTAATAAAATTCTCACAAGAGTAATTTAATATACTGAAATATGTATATGGGTTAATTGGAGTATAAATGTTTGATAGTTATAAAAAGAAGAATTTTTTATATCTCTATTTGATTCTTTTTTATATATATAAAAATTGTGACGGCTGAAAATAACATTTTTATTTTCTATAAATTAGGAGTTGATTTTCCCCCTCTACCAACACCGTGTTTGGTTATACATACAAAAAATATTTTTTAACCTAAACAATAATTTAGATTTAAAAGTAGCTGATTATGTGTGTGTTTGGACATATAGTTTTAAAATTGATTCTAACACAAAACTATGGTTTAATAAATTTTGAGCCAAACACCTTATTTCAATGCACAATTGATTTTGCCCAAAAATCATGGTTTTATGAGACAAAACCATGGTTTGCAAATAATCCACCATGGGGTGCGTTTCCATCTACAGTATATAGTTTTGCACTCTGGTACGTGGGGGCTCGTTCATCCATTTTCATACACGCTTCCCAAAAACGAAAAATCAAACGCAAAATTTTATGAAAAAGGATTTTTTTAATTATTTATTCTTCAGAATTTAAAATGAATCCTCATCTAAAAATTTAAATTTTTATATATTAGAAGAATTTTAATAGGAGACACTAGCTATAAATAATAAATTAAAAAGTATCATTTTAGTGGCGAAAAAAAAATTAAAGTAAATAGGGTCAATTTTTATTATACTCAAATACATATGTATATCTATTATTTTTTAATCAATAAAATATAAATTTATATTTCATGTAATTATCATATTTATTGATGTCCTTTTTGGTAAATTGTCAATGGAAAAGTGATTCTACTACTAATCATCCAAATATCTTCAGTTTTCAAAATCATTTTTTTTCCAAAATCTATTATCCAGAATCTATTCTCCAAAAACTAATCCAAACACACCATACATCTCATAAGTACAAAAGTGATTATGGAGAAAAATTATAGTTTAAACACTTGAAATATAGTTTCTAATAAGCATTTTTCACCATTTATTTTTTCATATAAAATATTAATTTTCCTCTTCTTATATTTCTGTTATCTTGTCAATCTATGTAATTATTATCTTACTTTATATATTTTGATAAAAACTATCTAAATAATTATTTTTTTAAAATTGTTTTTCATATAAAATATATTATCAAAATTAGTTTATAATCAATTTTCTTATAATTTATTTTTTATAAAGCTGCACCAAACACACCTATATCTGATTATAAAAGGAGCGATCACACTTATGAGACTCACTTTCTTATTTCTATATTGAGAAAATATCGTCCATATCCATGGGATCATTTGTGGTATGTGATTTTACATTTTATGTAATTTATTGTTAGTCAGGAATTTAGAGAGACTGTTTCACTGTTAATTAATTAGCAGTATATATTACTTGATGAAATAAAAAACCAGTAATTCAGAATATTGAAAAGATGGGCATAAAATGTATTTTTGAAATAATGAAAAATAGGCTTAATATATATTCTCAGTCACTACTCAAAAAATGTTTTTTATGTATTTATTTTTAATAAATATATATATTGAAATAAAAATTATACTAACAATTATGTAGAGACACAAGTTGTAAGCTTTAGGGGATATGAATTATGGGAATAATGGAGGGAGAATTATAGGTTTAATAAGTCAATTATTAATGAATACTCTAAATTTATGAAATCATACAAAGATATTTTTCTAATAAAAAAAATTAATAATAATTACATTTATTAATCGCAAATTTAGTAGTTTTGTTTTATCTTAAATATAAAAGTTTGTTGATGGCTTTAGTTTGGTTAATTTGTGTTCTTGTTTTCTTTTGTCTATTGTATTTTTTTTCTCTAAAATACGATTATTTAGTTCACATTTTTTAAAATTTTAAATTTAAATCTAAAATATTGAGATTTATTAGTCTAATTTAAGGAGGGTTATCTTTGAAAAACTATCACAAATTATTGGCATATTAATTACTAATAATTAACTTCTCTTTTTCTTTAACTTGTATGAATTATAAAGGTGACGTTGAAGATCCAAAATTACAAAAGTTTTTTTAAAAATATTTAATATTTGGACAAAAAGAATTTGGTTACATGTGTCACTTTCAAATTTAATAGTCATACCTAAGGGAATATATTGTTTAAACTTTAAAATCTCAAAAAAAAAAATCTAATAAAAATATTTTGTTATTTATTTATTAAGTATAATTAATACTTAATGAATTGCAAGAAATTAAACTAGTTCAGGGTTTTGAAATTCAAGTAATATTTTTGAGAATTATACATATAAATTATATGGGGAAAAAATAAAATGAAGGATTATATAGGAATAATGTGATTTTTGTGGGGGGGTGTTATATTTAGAGCAATATTTGGGAGATATGCCTAATATGGCGGAACAAAATTGATGGGAGGAAGTTACGGAATGTTTATTAGCAGCTCAAAGAAGGAGAGAGGAGTAAAAAGCAAAAGACAAGAGAAGGAGGCGAAGAGAACTGTGGATGGACAGTTCAGTTTGTGCGTGTCATCAAGAAAAAGATCTTCCCCTATCCTCTGTCTCTCCCTTCTCTATGTATCATGTCTGCCACAACCCTATGCTATGCTATCCCCTCCCTGCCCCCCCAACTCTACCTTCATTTGGACCCCACCCCTCCCTTTTTTTGAAAAAAAAAAAAATGGTTAAGAGTACTGAATTGTTTTATTTAATATAATTATTTCTACATGTGGGGTACATAATATTTTCACCTTCCGAAAATTGAATTTATGTTTTATTTTGCGGTGCTTTAAACCCAAACCCTAAAGTATTGAAAATTTTATTGTTTGACCATCCACTTTACAACCCATGCAGCCCTTCAATTAAAAAATTATTATAAATAATTTTTAATAACTTTTATATGTAACTAAAGATGAGATACTATAGTTAAAAAATAGCTACACTACCTAAGAGAACTTGGTTTGCTGGTTAAAAACGGGGGAGATAAGGCGCCTTGTACCTACCATGTATAGGCTCAAATCCTGAAAAGTCTTTCTAAATTGGGGGCACTCCTAATTAATCTGTCCTCTTCAGGTGATAGGACACAGGAAAGATCTATATAAAAAAAAAAGAATAGCTACATTTATTTTAAGAAGGGTTGCACTAAGATTTTTTTTGGTTAATAAAATTTTAAACAACTAGTTTTAATCAATTTTTATCTCTTTTATTTTCAGCCAAGCTTTTATTTACATACTCACTTCCCTCTAAAGTATAGAATAAATTTGTAGACAAACACATGCACACGTATCCATTAAGTTGGGAGAATTATTATAAATTTTTTAAAAAAATATTTAATTATCTAAAAATCTAATAAAAATTAAGAATTATATAATAATAAATTTTAGTATAAAAAATATCATACCCATGTTACTGACTTGTCATTGAAACTTCTTTCATACCTCATAATAATTATTCCATTGATTGTGGAACCTAAAAAGTTTATTTAGGTACTCTCTTGTATCTTCCCACTAAATTATAAAATAAATTTTAATTTTGTTTTCATTCAAATTAATGACTACAATCAAATTATCACAGGATTAAAAGCATGCTAACTTTTTTTTTACACTTAATGAGAGATGTAATATTAAAAAAAGTCCAACTACCACATTTTATTCAATATTTAAGATTAAGTTTTGTGTAATGTCAATAAATGAATTGGGATTTTTTTTTTAAAAAGACTTCGGAAGTTAATAAGTCTCAAATTAAGATTCCAAATATTACAAATGATAAAAAAATATCAGGAGTCATGATCTAAATTGAAATTTTAAAGTTTAAAATTAAATAATTAAAATGTCTCTTATTTTATTTAAAAAAAAAAGTCAACTAACCCTCACCGCATACCACTTTTTGTTGCTCGACCGGCCCCATAACCCCTACCGATGCTGAAGCTCTGTCACTGGCCATCAACAAGCTGGAGAAGAGTGATCTTTGGTGAGAGTTTATTGATTTTTTTTTAATAAAACAAGAGGTTTTTGTTCTTTTTTTTTTAACTTCAAAATCTAAAATTGGATTATGACATTCGTAATATTTAGAGTCTCAATTTATGATTATTAATTTTTAGGGTCTTTTTTAGAAACTTCCCCATTTGTATTTTGTTACAATTTACACATTGCTTAATGCTTATCTTGCATTTGCCTCGGTATTAATTAATATATTATAAGCATAGACACTAATACTTATGAATGAGAAAATTTGGAAGGATCTAATAAAGAATACAATAACTTAAGAGCTCAACTCAAGTTATTCAATGAATCTTAGGGTTATTCATATAAATCAGTAACTAGGAAGATTTTAATTGTCAACTTTTATTGATAAGTTTACTTGTTTGAGATTAGGGTTGAACATCCAAAACTATTTATTTATATAATTTGAGATAAAATTCTTCCCACGTATTTACTTTATATAATTAAAAGCAATTAAACTAAGTGTATGTTTGGATACAATTTTAAAAATGGGCTTATAGAAAAGATGAGCTTTTAGATAGCTTATGGAGAAGGGCTTTTAGAGAAGAGCTTATGGAAAAAAAGTGGTTCTGAATAAATAAGTGTTTAAATAGTTATTTTTAGAACGACTTTTTATATTGGTAAATTATTAAAAAATATATGATTTGATTAAAAGTAAGAGAGAGGCAAGAGGGTAGGAAAAAGAGAAGAGAGATGGGAGAGAAAATAGAGAGGGTAGAGAAGAGATATGAGAGATGGTAGAGAAGAGAGAGTATAAGAAAAAATAATAGTAATATAGTAATTAGATAGTCTATAAGCTCTTTTACTGTTTTAAAAATTAGTTCCAGTAGCTTATTCAAAACTACAGTTTTAAATCATGGTTTTATCCAAAAGTACTTATGGATAAATATAACTGTTTGTTTTAAAATTTCTCCAAACTAAAATTTTAATTTAAAAAATCATGGTTTTTTTTAAACCAAACAGAATAAAAAAAATAGCTAATTCAAACAACTTCAAACAACGGGGTGTGTTCAGCATGGGGTTTGTCATGTAAAAAATTCACCTTTTAAATTAAAAAGGTCAATTTAATTTTAAAATTATTTTTAGTATGACTTCAGGACTGTTTTTTTTTGTTCAAAAACCATTTAAAAAAAGTTTAACCAATTTTTCTTGATTGTAATATAAATTATCTAAACAATTTTTTGCTTTTATCAAATTTTATTTAAATATAAATTATATTATATTAATTGACTCTTACTCTCAATTTTAGTTTACAAAAATTAGTTAAAATAAAAATTATTTCTACAACTAATATAAAATTAATATAGTGATATAATTTTTTTTTAAAATTTGAGTTCAAATTTTAAAAAAAATATTTATACTAATATAGTGATATCAGATTATTTAGATGCTTAGATACTCACCAGTTTCATCATGCTTATAATTTTACATATCATCTCACTAAAAATAAAAAAAAGTAAAAGTGTATATAATATTTTAAAATAATTTTATAAGAGTAATTAATATACTAAAATATTTAATAATATAATTAGCAATATGAATTAATTTTAAAAGTACGATCAACACATTAAAATATTTAAATGTATAATTAACACTCTGAATTAATTTTAGAGATACGATAAATATATTAAAATATTTAAATTAGTGTAATTTTATCGCTTCACTAACAAAATAATTTATTTTCGTTTGATACATATTAAATAAATTTATTATTTTTACATATTATTATTTAAAAATTATATGTATAATATTATTTTAATAAATTGTATTAAATAAACAGTAAAATTTCTCAATCTTTACATATGAATTATATACAATATCAATTTTAGGATTTATTCAGTGCTGTTATTTAAACAATATAACACATATGACCTTTTGAATAATAATATATTGAAATAAAAAACTCACGTGATATAGATCAGACATAAATTTATATTTTTGTAAGTGAAATGATAGAACTATATTAATTTAAATACTTTAGAATATTGTGATACTTCTAAAATTAATTTAAGATACTAATTATATTTTTAAATATTTTAAAATATTAATTATATTTTTAAATATTAATTTAGGATGTGGATAGTCTTTTACCTTAAACAAAAAACAAAAGGTATGAGCCCAGGAAGAGAGAGAGACTAACATATAATTAGTATAATGGTATTAAATTTATTAGATTTTATATATAGAGAGAGATAGGGAAACAACTGGGGGGAGCTTGAGAGCAGAGAAGACAGGAGTGGGGTGAGCCAGCTAGCTAGAGAGCTAGTTACATGCCAGTTGCTTGTGAGATGGAGTTGAGTACACATGATGGGTAAGTACAGCCACTTCTTCTTGGACGCGATGAACAGTTCTGAAACTCCCTGCCCGCATCGCTCATCTACTACTGTACTCTACTGCTGCTCTATCACTCCAAAATATCAGAGAAAGCAGTTATGAATGAAGCATGGCGCGACAACAAAGGCACGTGAAAACGGCAAAATTATTTACTCATTTTCGTCCTTTTCCTCCTTCCTCTCCCTCTCTCCTCATTGTACCTCCCCGCTCTTGTTCATCAAATATATATACATAACATATAGTATTTCTATATCTAAGTGGGCCATCTCAAATCCAAAATTCTAGTATGCGCTATCTATAAATAATTTAATTATATACCCTTATGTCCTTTATTTTTTTAATATCATGTTTAGTGTTTATAGTTGATATTGATTTCAATTTCTATAATTTTAAATTTTAAATTTTAATTTTTTTAATAATAAAAATAATTCCAATTTTTATTAAAATACAGAAAAATAATGAATAGCAATGGTTGTCATAAAAATATTTGAGCCGAACGGTAATAAATTGATAAGATTTTAAAGAAATATTTTATAAAATTAGAAAACTAAATTGAAAGTTTATGTAAAATTAAAGATAAAGGGCACACTTTTGTTTTAAAAAATTGGAAAAATTAATCACATAATCCTTGTACCTTCAGTAAATTTTCAATAAGGTCCCTCCATTTTTTTTTTGTTTTATTAAATCCTTAATATTTGCACAAGTATGGGTGTTACTCCTTCCATCCATAAAAGTGATAAAACTCTCATGCTCCGTTACTTTGAGATTAGGCTAATCCTCTCCCACACGAGCGTCGACTCCCTCTTTCTTGTATTATGTTCCCGTTGCTTCAGGCCTATCCACTAGTCCAGAGAATCGATACAAATGCAGTGAGAGTGAAGAGACAACGCCATATAAGGAATACATAATATTCAAGGAAAACCTATGTTTAATTGAGAAAGAATATGAGACATGTGACTATTTAAAATGTATTTAAATTTTAAAGAGTATCATTTTGTTATGATTTTAGTTGTGATATTTGGGAAGCTATCCTAACTCTTAGTTACTTAAGTTTATGCCTGAGTGTAATAGATAGCTCATCCTACTTGATATTTGTATCACTTAGAAAGGAAAAAAATTTCGCTCTTTTCTTAGATCATAATGAACCTAATTTTTTTCTAAATTCTTTTATAAAAAAAATAATATTCAAGGAAAAGATATTTGATATCAAAATAACGTAAGTAAATTACTGTTTTCTTCAATGACGGGAACGAGATACAGGAAAGAGTGAGTCAACGCTAATGGGAGAGAGGATTAGCCTGGTCAGCACCATGTCGCTTCCGCCAACTCAAGTAGCAGAATATGCTAGTTTTATGGATGGAAGGAGTAACACCTCAAACTATTCAAACATTAAGGATTAGAGAAAAAAGAAAAAATGAACTGGAGGGACTTGATACAAAATATGATAAAATTATAAGGATTAGGAGATGATTTTTTCATAAAAATGTTATTCTATGTCGGTGGTGCGTGTTTGCCAAAACTCTTGGCTTGGTATCATTTAGGCCTTAGACGACACTCAAGGGTCTCTAAATTTTTGCATTCTATTTTCATTTCATATTGTTGGATGGTGTATAGCGTAAAATAAACAAGTATAATTTGATTATGATTAAATTGTGATTTCATTTAATATGGAAGAAGATTGCTCAAAAATCTTATATTGCAAAATTTATTTTAGAAAATATCTAAGCATTTTTTTTGGATAAATTAATTTTTAGAAAGGAGTTGAACTCATTTAAAATTTAAGGATAGGGTAGAGCGAAATCTTCTTTCCTCTTAAGCGATACTAATATCAGGTATGGCGAGCTGTCAATTACCCTCAGGTATAAACTTAGGCACTCAAGAGCTAAGATATCTCTCCAAGATCCGCGACTAGAATCACAACAAAATAATATTATTTAAGAATCAAATGCACTCTAAAATATCTAAGTATCTAAATCTTTGAACAGTACAACTGTAATTTAACTATGTATAATCCTATATTTGCAAAATTTATGTATAAATATCTCATATTTTATATATAACTAAAAATAGGGGGGAAATTAAAAAAAATTAAAATTTAAAAAGATAAAAAGGGTTTCTGAATTTTAAAAATGATAAATTCGGTAAGAGACCTAATCTGTTATTTGTAAATTTCTGTGCAGAGTTACAAATACTATTATAGCAGTTGCAAATATTATTAACAGAGTTACAAACAATCATTTACAAATTTGAGGTAAAAGACGAAATTGCATATTTTACAACTCTGCCAATAGTATTTATAACTCCCATAATTATATTTACAACTCTGCAAATGGTATTTACAACTCCCATAATAGTATATGTAATTCCCATAATAGTATTTGGTCTATGCACAGGAATTTATAAATGATAGATTGAGCCTCCTGCACAATATGTCATTTTTAAAATTCAAAAGCCCTTTTTATCTTTTTGAATTTCAAAAGGTTTTTTTTTTATCTTTTTCTCTTAAAAATATATTCCATATAAATTAAAAAAGTGTTACACCAAGGCCGTGTTGGTGAAATCTACAAAATACAAAGAATATTGTTCGCGTCGCGTTTAAGGACACTGTCCTTAAGGGATATTTCGTGATCCCTCATCCAATTAGGAAGCGGCACTCTCTAGGATTAAACGAACTCTTCCTGTAAAAATACAGGGCAACATAACTGGTGGAAGATAAAAACAATCTCAGAAAATTGGTGTATTATTCTCTCTATCATCTTCTATTTATCTCCTTAATCAAGAAGCCCTTTTTATAGACTGTAGAAGGACATGAGACATATTTTTTAGACATATGTCCCTTAGATTCAAGAGTTATGTTATAAAAATACTTATTTCTTCAACATACCCTTTTACAACAAAGAGTAATGTCAGAAAGACACTTCTTTCTTTAACACACCCTTTCACAATATTTAAAATTTTTTCAATAATCCCCCACATGTGTCAAAGAAACACCATTAGTTGAATTACAAACATGAACATAATCATTGTATCCAGTAGTCCTTTGGACTATGAACCAAACCTATAATGATAATACTTGGTACACAGAAATACCAGTGATCCTATGGACTATGAACCAGCGGTGTATACCAGATGTACTATCAACCATATTATACCCCCACATTTCTACTGTTTACCATGATATTTTGCGCTTTAGGCGGCCATGCACGTGTCCTAGTTTTTAATGAATGCTCTAGAGATTTCGCTACTATCTCATAGGAGTTGCCACACCCCTCATTCGTATAGGTGATTTCTTTAAATGTATCTGTACATAATACATCATCCCGTAGGATTTGAAATCATTAAGAGCTTTTGCTCATCCTCTCTATGTAATCTAACACTTTATCACACACCATAGAAAATGACCAGTAATAATATTTTAGTGCTAGCAGACAAACAAACGACTTGTTATTACCCATTGAACCTTCTTCATGGGATCACTAATTACAAAGGTTGGGTTGCCATCGCTGTTGTAATCACACTTGCTTTAGTCTTATTCCCCTCGATGTCTTAACAATTTAATTATTTTCTTCCCAGGGGTTTTATTAACGGATCTGATATGTCTATTTTTGACCTCACCAAAATCTATTGAGATAACTCCATAATTTTTAAGCATGCTTATTCTCATAGTATCTCGAACAATTGCACTATATTGTTGCTCATCTTTGTTCTCCTTTAACAAAGATTATTACCATTTGGCAAACACACCTCATCAACACTAAATGTTGTACGTCTTTGTTATCCTTAACAAATGTTATTGCTATTTAACAAATATAATTCATCAACACTGAATATTTTACGTCTTCGTTATCCTTAACAAATGTTATTACTATTTAACAAACACAAATTCATCAACAATATGTGTTAGTTTTACATCAAAATATTTACTAAAAGGTTCTCAACCACTTAGCCTCAGTGCCAGCCAATTCCATAGCAATAAATCCAAAATCCCTTGAGGATTTAGTTAGAATTATTTATTTGGATGATTTTCATGTGACTGCACTACCACCAAGAATAAACACATAACCACTAGTAGATTTTAACCTTCTAAATCTGAAATCCAGTTCGCATCACTGTACCCTTCTAATATAGCTGTAAATCCACTATAATGTGTACCATAATTGATGGTCTCTTTAAAATATCTCAATAATCTTATTAGAGCATCTCAATATTCACTACTTGTATAGTGGTTATATCTGCTCAATCTTTAAAGTGATAAACTCAGAATAAATCACAACTTAATATCCGTGTATTTTAATACAACGGAAATTCACCAGACATGATACCAACAGTTATGGTACCCCTGAAATATTTTATTCTCCTCACGAGATTGAATCTTTGTGAGTATGCTCAATCTTCACACAGTATATGCTATATCATAATAGTTAGCACTAAATTATCATAATTTATCCATAAACAGATTGAGCAAATAACACTCTCAAATAATGTATTATCATCATAATGAATAATCATACTATGGTTCTCAAAACCAAAATTTAAAATACATTTTAAGATGATATATTCCTTTATGATTTCAACAACTAAAAATATATTTAATTCAGCCATACTTTCAAACTTAGATTTAAAGCAACAGAACATTATAATATGTCATCCACATTAAAAATTTAATATGCATTCATATCATTCATATTTATACTAAGATAAATATATACCCACAAATAATAATATCATAAAAATTAAATATATTTATCTCTCTAATAGATAAATGGTCAAATTTTCATACTTCCATCATCATTCTTATTTTAAGCCATACATAAAGCTTGATAAATTTATTGTTAACAGCAAATAATAAAGTCTCCATTTAATTTTTAATCATAACACACTTCACAATTATAAAATAAGGCTAGCAGACACGTTATTTTTTTTTAACTCAAATCTTATAAAGCACTTCAAATCTTAAACACCCCCATACTTTTAAATATCAATTTATATCTAACAATTTCTCAATAATAATTATAATTAAATTTAAATTTCATACCATATAATCCTCTTCCATTATAATTAAATTAGAACTAGAAATTTTTAAATATATTTGTCAATAACTTAGAATTTCAAATGATAATCTTTAACAAATATATTTTTATTTGAGTTCATATATCCTTCTCATATTTATATTTATAAAACCGAAATTTATTTTTCTGATTCCCAGCATTATATTTTTCATTCAAATTTTCATGGTAAAAGAAAACTTCCCACAAATAGCTATTCTATAAACCCAACGGTCATATTTCTTGACAATGACAACGTATACATTTAGAAACTGTCAAATTTAAGAAGGTTGTTATCATTATGTTTATAACAATTACAAAGAAACATGCCAGTTTTAAAACATTGAAACTGTTCTAACAGTCTACTTTTGCTTATTTGATTAATATTAGTAGATTTTGATTCACACAAACAACTTTTTGTTTCAACTTCCAACAATTATCGTGTTAACTATAACACAACAATCACAAGATATAATCAGACATACCTTTACTAAGATAGAGAAGCACATGAATCTTTTCAAAATGATAAAAGAATACTTAATACAAGATTCACATATGAACAGGTGTGGCCCCAAATCAAGATGAAATCACATGTCGGCAAGAATGAAGTCCTTCCATAAGAACCAATAAGGAGCGCACACATTTAAGAATAATATTAGGTTTCATGAACCATACAACCACATGTTAATAGCAAATATTACGTATGCCCAGCCAAAGGGAAAATCGAATATAAGAGGCAGAAGTTGGAAATAAAACTTATCTCGTCTCCTTTGCAATCAATCAAACAAATTTGAGAAAACTCCTTCATGATACACTCATAAGATTAGCAAAAAATATCTCTTAATATTATTGGCGAAATCTATAAAACACAAAGAATATAATTCGAGTTGCGTCTGAGAACATTGTCCTTAAGAGATATTCTGCGATCCCTCATCAAATTAGGAAACGACACTCTCCAAGATTAAGCGAACTCTTCCTCTAAAAATAAAAAGTAACATAACTGATAGAAGATTAAAATAATCTCAGAATTAGTGTATTATTCTTTCCGTCATCTTTTATTTTTCTCTTTCATCAATAAACTCTATTTATAGACTGTGAAAAGATACGAAATATAACATAAAATTTAAGAGTTATGTTAAAAAAAATAAAAAAATATTATAGACTGTGAAAATATACTTCTTTTTTTAATATACTTTTTTTTAATTAAGAATTATGTTAAAAAAATATTTTTTTAACACATATTTTTATAATATTTAAAATATTTTTAACGTGTCGTTATTGTTATTATCGATGTGTTACATAGGTTTTGTACATGCAAAGATTCTTCTATCTAATCCACATAGTTGTATTGCATCATCACTGTAGAAATTAGAATATTATTATATAATGCCTAAAAATAATTTTTAATATTTATACGAATTTAAATTTAAAATCTCGTAGTTAAAGCTGTAGAAATTAATTCCATCAAAACCAAAGCCTGTTTTTGGTTAAAGGAGGGAGGTGAAGTGCTTGCCAAGCCAAGGTTTTGGTTGGTTCAGACGTGAGATATGAGTCAAAATTAATTAATTGCGTTGGTTCAGTGACAATGTATATCATTGGTTCAACTTGTTGGCGGACACATCAGAGCCAGACGCACAGCTTTTGACCACACTACTCTACTTTAGCCTGCCCCCACTACTCTATTTATATAGGATCAATTTCTAGATTAATTTATTATTAGGTTTAATTAGAGATATTTTGGTCAAAGACCTCTAATGAAAGAAAAACATATTTATGGGTTCTTACATAAAATATCAAAATAGGTCATGTATTTAGATTTGAAACTTGAAAAAAGTACCAATATTTCAAGGACAAAAATCAGCTCGAGTCATCAAATTAACCTTGTCTCAATTTTTACCGTATTTCTCTGTTCTGTTTGCAAGGGGGAAAACAGCGACAACAAAATATATGAACTAAAGGGCCCACGAAAATTGGTTCAAGTGGTTCTTAGGATTCGAATCTCCCTTGGCCAATAAAATCCTCCATGGATTTGTACCCAGAAAAAAATCCTCCATGGACGGAACTTTGTATGCTTGGCGTCGGTAGCATTAAGCAACGTTTTAAAAGTCTCACTAGACATCATCGCAAGTGTTTGTTTAGATTTATATATAAAACTCTTTTATTAACATATATTAGTCTGAATAATAAACGATTCGATATCGTTTAAGTAAGATCTCTAGTTTAATCCTTAGCGTATATAAAAAATTTTTGTTAAAAGACTCATTTATCATAACTAAATACAAGACGCGAGTTAAATTCAGATATAGTTAGGATAAAATTTTTATAAACTAAATGGGTAACTAAAATATATATATATAAAACTCCTTCCGTATGCTAATCTCGTAAACTATAAATTATAAAATTACGATTAAAAAATCATATTAATTTTTAAATCATCATTCTAAATATACACTAAAAAGATCAATACGAAGTACTGCGTTTGTATCGATTCTCTATGATACTGGACCCACTTTTTAATGGCTAATAAGAAAAAAATCAGCCCAACGTCTTTGACTATTTTATTTATAAAAATGTCCCTCCTATACTCTTTTTTATCTTAATTATAATTATAAAATATAAATAAAAAATTTATTTTAATTTTAAATATAATACTCCAATTTATTTTATTTTTAAAATTTATAATTTTTTTTAAATATTCCTATTAATTACATATGTTAAAATTTTTTTATTAATAAGTAATTTCAATACGCACAATTAAAAATAATATTTTAAAAAAATTAATATTCAATTATTATAATTAATTTTTTTAATATTCATAAATTTATTATCTAATTTTTATACTAAAAATCATACTAGTAGTATTTATTAATTGTTAATTTATGCATGCACATCGAATATGGGTTTGATCATAATACTCAACTTGCAAGATGTGTAACTTGAAAGCATTCTCCTTTAGGAAAAAAAAAACTAAAAGATAAGATTATGATATCTTAACTTTTAATGTGTTTTTAATGCACATCTGTCAGCAAAAGGAACACATGTCATGTACGTTTTGTTTTTGTCTTACATATATTCGATTTTAATTAATACATATCGAGTTACGGTATGTTTTCGCATTCAAATTAAAAACTGTTTTTTTATTTTCCAAAATTTACTTTAAAAAACCAATTTGTTTTTATACCTAAAGTTACTCTCTTATTAAAAATAATTATATTCAAAATATCATTAGATATTAAATATAAATGTATCTTTTAATTAGAACTTAAATCTTAGATCATTACCCTTTGAATATATTCAACCCACTTTAATTATTTTAAAAGATAATTTTATAAAATTGTTTTAAGAACAAAAATTTGAAACAAAACCAAACAAATCCTTCCCTTCTAAATATAAAAATTAAATAAATAATTTATAAATAGTAAATTAGTCATTTATAATAATACTTGTTAATTTTTTTAAAATATTTAACAATTTGTATTAAAAATTACTGATTCAATAGAAAAATCCTTTTAATACTTGTATTGAACAAAATTAATTTTAAAAAATTATAAATTTGATTGATAACATGAATTAGGGTATTAGATTAAAGATTAAAACAAATATCTCTCAATAAAATTTACCACCTCATATTTAATATAAAAGTTATTAAAATAAGTTGAGTGTGTTAAAGAAATAACATAAATTAATTAATTTGAATAAATGTGTAATGGTTTCTATAAAATATTTTTACATTATATTATGTTATATATTATAGTAATTTATAAATTGAGTAAATTAATTTTTAAAAATATGATAAATATAAAATAACATAAAATAAAATTTTATCAGTCTTGCAAGACGGGTCCGAAATTTAGTTGACTGGAACAAATCATAAGATAATTGGGGGCACAGACCCAATCCTCGTAGATCGATCGTGGCATTTTTCATTCACGTCTTTTAAAAGAAATTCCTATGCAGGTTTCCTGTTTTCTCAGCAAAACGACATGTAAAAAATATCACGCCGTTTTAAAGATCGTCTCCCGAAAGCCCTCGTCACTTAATAGATAAAAGAATCGTCGAATTAAAGATAACCAACGTGGAGTTAGTGACTAGTAAGAACATGTAAAGTCTCGTTAAATTTATTTTAAGTTTAATTTTTAAAGATGATATCTATATTAAAAAGAGTAATAATAAATTTTAAAATTAGATATATAGTAAAATATAGTAAATATTATAAAAAAATAAAAAATATTTACAGAGATAATATTTTTGTTGTTGACTAAAATATATTATTTTAAATTTTAATGATTAAAATTAAAAGGAAAGTAAATTTAAAAAATTAAAATTTGTATTAACCTTTTAATATAAAATTTATTTTTTATATTTATTATTTTTTAAAATAATTTTTATTGATACTCCCTTAGTAATATTAATAAAATATGACAATAATTTAATAAGTGTTATATAATACCTAATATCGTAATCTTATTCGTGGTACAATTTTACCTATAATATTTTTGATTTAATATAATTTTACTTATAATCTTTTTAACTTGATGTAATTATTGGTATTTAAGAAATAAGATTATGTATAAAATTATATCAAAATAAAAATATTATAAATAAAAGTATATCAAATTAAAAAAATTATGGATAAAATTATATCATAAATAAGATTAGGATATTATACGTATATGAAAAATAAAATTAGAATATTAGGTGTTATATAACCTATTTAATAATATGTCCATGTTTCTTATATTTTAATATTTTTATTTAATTTCGATCTATATAAAAAATTATAGACATGATAAAATGTAATCAGATAATTTAATTTATAGGATACGAGGAACTTAACGTAAATATAAATATTGCACTAATGAATTTGTCATGAGTTGTTGAGAAGTATGCTTAGGATTTCTTCCAATTTTTGGCTTTGCTCTCTCTCTCTCTCTCTCCAATGTGCATGAACTGTAGAAGGTTGGTTATCCCCTCTGCAGTGTCCCCCATTTTTTTTTGTTACACAGTGTCCCCCATATAACTTTTGACAGTTTGACTCACTACAAGTGGGCCTACTGTGCAGTTAACATATTAACGGGTAACGAATTTATACCCATTCATCAACAAGTTAATATGAGGAGTAAGTAATTCGGTATCACTTAAATAAGTTATCGAGTTTAAGACTTAGTGTATACAGAAAATTCTCATTAGGAGACTCACCCACCATAGCCAGGTGCACAACGCGAATCAGATACGGATGTAGTTAGAACAAAACTCTAATAAATTATGTGAGTAAAAAAAAATTTATACCCTTTGAGGACCAAGAAACAAAATATGCCTGAGTTCATTTTCTGTGTTTTATATTTAACCGAACCTTAAAATGAAACCCTAATTGGATCCAAAAGAATTTTATTTAAAAAAAAAGAACAAAAATAGGATACTGAATTTTATCATTTAATTACTTAAAAGTTAAAAGGATTTATCTCTAATTAATAACTATGCCACCCAGTAGGATAAACAAGGTGAGTCCACTCAACTTAAATCTTGTTTTAGTTTTAAAAATTTTCAAGGTTCCATTCAAAAATATAGTAGTACATAAATCAATCAAGGTTATTCCAAAGTATAAGCATGTTTTCTGTTTTTTTTTTTTTTGACAACAAAAGCTTGATTTGAGCACCATTGTTTGAAGTAACTATTTTGCAACAATAGATTCTACTGTTGAGGGTTGTAGCTATGTCTTGTTCCATCTCATTTGGATAATAACAGTGTATTATCATTTCTGTTTGCTGGTTGTTTTAAACACGTGTCCCTGTTTATTATCATGCACTAAATATTATACCTCCTCTAACATGAATTCAAATATTGGATCACTACATGTTTAATTCTATTCGATTTCATCTAATTTTGATAATTCAGGTCACGACAACAATTCTTTCGTAAAAAATAAAAAAAAATATGACCACTATTCTTAATTAAGTCTCTCGTTGGGCTACCAATATACAAAACCGCAAGGCAAGGGAATGGGCTATCACGAGCCAGTACTCCCATTTTTATACCAGACCATTTAGGCCTTTTAGTGCAGTCATGAATTTAGAAGAAACAAATGGGTTGTAACATTGTACCAAAAAAAAAATGGGTTGTAACAAAAAAAAAAGAAGGAGGCAAATTTTATGTATATATTAACATTTAGATTTTGAGGTAACATTTCTATTATTGAAGTTGAGATGGCCGAGTTGGTCTAAGGCGCCAGATTAAGGTTCTGGTCCGAAAGGGCGTGGGTTCAAATCCCACTCTCAACAAATATCTTTTTTATTTCCCTTTTACATGCAAAAACTTCTAAAAGCTACAGAGATGCTGATCAAAGCCAAGTCTTGGTTTGGCTCTCTCTTGCCTAATTATACGTCCCCCTCTCATTTTATATACTTTTCTACGCAGCATCACAGTTCATCAGACCAGTCACTAGGCTCACTTTCGTAGAACAAGCTATCAATAATTTGATCTATCACAGAATCATGAAAGTGTTGCATCCCATCGTGAACATGTTGCTCACTCTGTTCCGAACACTTGAGAACCACGCAAACATGGCCGCAAAAGCTATGGCCCCAAAACACACCCCTCCTGCTTCCACTATCCCATCCACTTCCATCTTTCTCAACACTGAATTCCCCGTCACAATTTCCATCGTCACCGTCCCTGCAAACGCTATCTTCACCGAAATTCCCCCAAATTTTAAATGACTGATCACCGAAATTCACTAGTTGATTCATTGCGGATTCTTGTTTTCTTATGAGATTTCAATTTCAAGTAATAAGAAAGTAGAGATTATTACCATCGCCAGGCGACCTGAGATGATCTCGAAATCATGGCTTTTCTGAGAGCTTTCAATGTATTCAGACAGCGTCGCGAAGAATGGGGACACGTCATCGGCGCCATCAACGCCGTCCTTCCTAGTCCTGATCACGCTTCCCGGCCGATCGGAGCCGTAAGATCTCAGGTTACACAGCCGCGGCTGTACAACGATGTTTGTGGTTTCTGACTCCATCGGTTTCGGTTTCGAAACGGGAATCTGAACTGGAACTAACTGCTTTTTTGACCGAGCCGTCGATGCTTGCGGCCGCAGCTTGCAGTGCGCTACACGCGCCGGAGATGCCATCTCAGAACGGGAAGAGAGGAGAACTTTGCTGATTCCGTGAATCTTATTACTGAAATTTTTGGGGAGAGATCGTTGGCGGGAACAAATTTGCGGTTATGGAAACTGGTGTGGAAGGTGGTAGTGGTGGGACCTACTAGATGCTACGTGTCAAATGATGATTAAGTGACGTGGCTTTCAAATAGTGAATTAACTTTTGTTATGGACATTGAAATAGACGTTTTAAAGTGGAATGAGAACGAGTTATATGGAGCGTGCGAAATTTCCAAGAGGGAGGAGCAGCACAATTTCACGTTGGGTCGATGTTAGAAACTTCAACACGGAACATAGGACTAACCACTGTACAAGGAAGAAGAAACAGAATGTTAAGGTGGAGGCTATATATGTCATTTTATGTGTAACAATATTTTTCTTTTTCAAGTAGTACTATGGTTAGCTCACAACGTTGGGTGTTATGTGCTCATCATCCTTTGAGCCCATTATGAAGTCAAAATAGGCCAGAAGGTAGACCAATTCTGGATCAGGCCCATCATACTGATTCTCAGTTCTCATGATATTTTGATCCTCCCTGCGATATTTTGATCCAGGTAAAAAAATATTAACTCATATCTTTAATATAAAATCTACTTAACTAATTTAAATAAATTGATAAGGTTAATTAAATTAGTTATTTATAATAATTGTATATTAATTTTTTTAAAATACCCCTTTAATCATGTGCATTTAAATTACCTTTAATAGAAACCCCTTATGAGTAATCATATATAGATTATATAAGGAAAAAATTATAATTTTGAGAGATAAAATATATTAGAGTATTATATTTAAGATTAAAATATATTTCTCATCTAACTCTTATATTTATAATAAAAAAGAATAACTAATATTGTGTTTACTAGAATAATTAATACCTCAATGTAAAAGAGAAAGCACTATCCTCATGAGAGGAAACCCAAAGTGAAAGTTTTTTTTTTCTTGTTTTCCCAAGCTAGCCTCCTATAGGGATAATTTTATTTGAGATACTGTCAAATAATTCTCTTTACATAGATGTGAACCTCTATTCATATTGTGAGGGTACAAAAAAAGAGTAATTAATGAGCTCAAAATATGAAATGTTTCAATATACTTCTCCCATACTTATACTTATTACAAGACACTTCTAATCATGTCATTAAAACAAAAGAAATGTGATTAAATTATTAATTTTTTTTGAAGATGAACTATTATTTACCCATATTGTTTTGATAATGCAAATTTATTCCTATTTAACATCATGAATTATATCAAAAAAATAAAAAAGGCACTTAATTAACAACCTTGAAAATGTGTAATTAATATATTTTTAGTGAATTATAATAAAGATTATCTGTTCTTTTCAGGAATTGTCTTATAATAAAAATTAAAAATTGGGAAAAGTATTGTACTCCCTTGTTAAGCAAAAGATGACTCTTCTTAAATGAAAATACCATTAATCTAATAAAAGGAAAAAAAATCAAAAAATAAAAACTAGACTGAAACAGAAATGAGTCGGTGGTAAAGCAGTCAAACTCAAGATGGGACTTTACCTCCATGAAACGATATGCTACAGGAACATAGAATAATTAGAGAGGCTTTTCAAGGGCGTGCTCACACTTACCGCTGAAAAGGTCATAATAATTTGTTACTGTGGAACTTCGATTCATTAAAGCGATTCCCCCTGTCAAACCAACATATCAAGTTACATTTAACCCTTTTTTTTTTTCACCCGAGAGTTTTACCTCAATTATATTTAGATCTGACCCGTGTCACGCGTTTAGTTATAGTAAGTGAGTCTTCTAACAGAGATTTTTTGCGTACATCAAGACTCGAACTCAAGATCTCGTTTAAGCGATACTGAACCGCTTATCACTCGGACCAACTCCAGTTAGTACATTCAACACTCTTGTTTGTTCTACAACAAGCTTTGCTCCCTAAATTAAGGCTTTGGTCACCCGTTTATAGGGTTCATTTTCCATACATTTTTGGCTTTGGACCACTTCCAAATATAAACATTATATACATTAATTACCCAAATAAATACAATACATAACACCTCTCACATGACCCAGTCAAAATTTGACGAAGACAATACAAATTCTTCTAAAAGTTATGTATTGAGAATAGAAAACAAAGAATGAAATCATTCTTCTTACAAAACACATACATGTCAACTTATAGTTATATTAATATATATACAAATTTAAATATAATTTTATACTTTTTTAAGCAAATATATTCTATTATCAATGGAAACAATTGTATATAAAAATACTATCAGATATTAAATATATTATGAAAACAATTAAATACTTTAACAAATATTATAGTGTGTGTATGTATGAAATTTAGACTAATGATTATGTATAGAGATCATATTATTTTTTTAAAAAAAGATTAATGAGTTCAATTTATCTTCAATAGATATAACTCGCCAACTTTATTTCTTTTGTTTTAATTTTAAAATAAGATGTATGAAATAAAAAATATTTAATAAAAATATTTATATATAACTAAATATATGCTATATAGAGTTGTGGCCGCAACTCAAATCTTTAAGCAAAATTTAAGTATTTGTTAGCAATAAAAATTTTAATCATAGATTTTTCAACAATTTTTCCTATTTCTAATTACTATGAATTATTTTAGGAAACAATTAATCAATTTACTGGTTGTTGAGAATTTTGTTGGGAATTTTTATGGTGGACGATTAGATATTTGTCCTTTTTAACATGTTTACGTTATAAAAGTCAAATGAGATCGTTACGTCTTGAATGTCATTTTGTAAGTATTTTTTGTTGTTTTTGCAAAATGAATTTGAATACGTATATAAGAGAGGGGAATAATTCCTCTAAATTATGCGGCTTATTGTCTCTTCTCTCTTCTGTAAAATTCCCTATACGCGCCCCACAGGCCACACCAATTTTGCCAAGAGGCAACGCGCGTGTAACAGTCGCGCATTTCTCTCTTGTGTGTCCAACTTGCAATATTTAGCCCTCTACTAAATTTAAACTTTTAATTTATTTTACATAATTTTTTAATTAAAATATTTATATCGATTACAGATATTAAAATGAGTTTTAATTAAAAATAATTTCAATACATATGACTAAAAATATAATTTAAAAAAATTAAAATAAATTTGTTAAAAATATTAACTAATTTTTTAATATTTATAAATTAATTATTTAATTTTTATATTAACTAGCGGGGTACTTAGCAAAATAATAATAATAATAAACCTAAAGAGGTCACATTTTATGCAAAATGTGTCTGTCATTTAACTTATATAATAAATTTCTTTTATCGTAAGCGGATCAGATCATCATAATCAAATAATTTCATATTTTGAATTTTATTTAGTCTTTTGGCCAATTATTTATTTTATTTAGGTTTAATATAATTATAATTTTATTTTGAATTTTACTTTCATAAGTTAACTTATCTCTTCGATTCTATCTAAAATTATTTTAAGCTAACGGGTGATTATGCTTCCTGAGACCTTAATCTATTTTTATCCAATCCATTTTTAGTATTTCTTAAATATATAAACAAAATTATTATAATTAATTTATATTTTATTAATAAATATAGGGAAAACTATTTTTTAGTTACCTATAATTTTTTTCAATTTTCAGTTTAATACCTGTATATTTTTTTCTTAATAAATCTTTTAATTGTAGTCTGTTATCACTATTGACCCTATAACTTTATCCAATTAATATTGTTAGTTGTAGTATAAAAATTAATTGCACTAAGAGGATATAATTAGAGGATTTATTGAAGAGAGAAAAATACACATATATTAAATTAAAAATTAAAAAAAATACTATAGGCACCTCAAAAATAGTTTTCCCATCAAAATGTATTTAATTATGTTCTTATGCTAATTAGACCCAATTTTCCCATCTCCCATGTCATGGCCTAATACATACAGACAAAAGAGGCCAATATTTTATTGAGAAATTTGCAAGTTGTTTTAATAAATTTGCAAGTTGTTTTAATCATTCGGTAGAGAATATTTTTTCTCTCCATAAACTAAGATTTTAATTGTTAAAAGGTTTATATCAATCTTATTAAAATACATTTTAACATCATTTTCATGTTATAAACACCACAATTTGTCGAATCTGTCAATTCAATCCTTATCAAGGTGAGCTTTTTTGCGCCGAAACTATGTTCTGTGTGGTTATTGACTGTTTATTCTTTTTCTTGGCACTTTATTTAATTTGTATTAAAATTAAAACTAGTTTAAAGAATACCATTAAATAAGGCCAATAAGGTAATTTACAAAGCCAACTACCCTATAAAATGTTACCCTATTATGAATATTAGAGAATAGATATCCATAACCCTAACTATTAAAATTTATTTTCTCTTAATATTTTTAACTTTATAATCTTCTCAATAAATTATTTAGAGGAGTTTCTTATTATAAATATTATTATGTTATTATTTATTCCATCGTAACATTTGCATTAATTTTAAGGATTAAAAGCCTATAAATAGAGGCTATATACAAGATATATGTAAGATGAAAAGATACACATGTGCATGAGAAATACTCTTTTACTCTCTCTCCCAAATTCTTATCTTACTATCTTTTTTTACTCTCTTACTTTTTTATTTTTATACCACTTTATCAGCATGATTTTGATCAAAAAATTTGAGGTATAAATTTCTTATATATTCATATATTCTTGTGGTATATGATAATACTATATTTATACAAATATTTCTTTTACCTACTTATCATGTGTAACTTTAATTTTTTATATATTTACTATATTCAATATGTTGATTGTTATTTTTCAATTATTTTTGTTATGTTTTATTATCTATATTTATTATATTGTTTCTCTCATACTATACTATTATTTTATTTCTTATCTACGTTATTTTTCTATTTTTACATTATTTATTATTCTATATTATTTTTTATTTATATTATCTATATTTATCTTTTCTGTTGTTATCTTTTATCTTGTTATTTATTGTTATGTTATCTTTTATATTGTTTATTATTATGTTCACAACATTATAATTGACACACACATAATTTATATTATTTACATATTTTTTTCATTTGATTGGGTTTGTATTTATGTTGTTTGGTTTTATATATATTTATATAGATATATGTATATATATGTATGTATATGTGTGTGTATAATACATAATATATAGGATTATATATGATTATATAATGTAATTTATATGATTTTAGGTTTATTTGTTACTTATATTATTTGATTATGAGATTGAATTTATTTAATTTATTTTGTTCTAGTATTATTCTTGCCCTAATTTAAATTGCTATATTTATATTTATATTTATATTTATATTTATATTTATATTTATATTTATATATTGCTAATTCCCCTTCCCTTCTCTCTACATATATATTAATTTATATTTTAATAGATTTATTTATCTCTCCTATATCTCGTCTCTCTCTTCATAGATATTATAATTTTATATTATTAAATGGCCAATAGTCATAATATTCTCAATTTTCTGATTAGATGGTCAGAAGCTACTATTAATATATTTCTTTAGTAAAATATCATCTTTTGATTTTAATAATTAGTATCGTAAGATAAATATTATGACAATTTAATTATATAATTATATAAGCCCTAAATGGCTATGTTCATACGTCAAATCATATAAAATAGGTTTGTAACTTTGAAAGATTTTTGTTATGATCCTGAAGGTTATAATATTTGGAGAAATTGATGACGATGTACTATTGAAAGCATGAAATAGATATGTAAAAGTGGTAATAACCATCACATTATATTGGAGAGATTGATAATTGATAGCCTATAATATTTTATCTTTGCTATTGAACTATAATTTTGACCAGAAGTTATATAGACAAAAGAAAAATATTATAATATAATCGGATGTCAAATAAATAAAAAAAGAAACAAATGTTATAATATGACTATAAGTCGTATGGATAAAAGGTAAATGTTAAATTGTGACCGAAGGTTATATGGATAAATATACATCTATTTATTAAAATTAAATGTTAAAATTAACAATGACACTAAAAGGACCATGAGATTTTATAAAAAAGATTAAAAGTAATTATACTCCGAATACAATAAATTATAGAGAAATTGCCAAAAGAAAATAACATAAGCCTAAAAGGCTATGGACGATGTAATATTTGTATATAATATTTAATTTTTATTATTGTTTAAATTTATTGTGATTAATTTTTGTGAGAGAAATCATTATAAGTATGCGATATTATGATATTTATGCGAATTTTAAGATTTACATGAAAGCAAATAGACCAAAAAGTAATTATTAATTTAACATATTATGTTATTTATGTATAAATTAAAGGGATGATATATATTATACATAGTTTTTTGTTTATTCGTATGATATTTATTTAATATTAGTTTGATTTTATTATAATTTATTGGTTATAAATTTTAAGTATTTAAATTTATTTTTATTTTAATTAATTTTTTTGTTAAGCAAGAAAAATTAAGAATTCAAACAATATGTAAACATTAGTCCACATAATATATTTTGAATGTTGTAACTAAGTTGTATACGGTATCTCAAAAGTTCACTTTAAAGGATTTTTTATATTTGGGTGTGATGAGTTTGATAAATATTGGATTAATTTAAATATAATTATATGCTTATATTTGTTATTAATATCCTATTTTAATCTCATGAGAGATGTTTTTAACCTTTATTTTTTAAACGATGAATTATTGGGCATATATATTAGAATTAAATTTAATTTTTTATGACATTTGAGAGAAAAATAAAGATCATATATTTATGTTAATATATATTTATGTTAAATTGGAATGAGAACTTATTATAAATAACTGGTGGTGCCTTCATTTTTGATAAAATATTTATATAATGTGTGTAAACTATATATATCGCAAGTCAATTTATTATTTTATGGATATAGATGTTAATCCTAAAAGTTATTACCTAATAATCTCAATATTCAAGTTCTAAAAATTGTCTATAGTAAGCGACATATTTTTAATTTTATTAGATATAATTAATTTTGGTGTAACATTACTCATGCAAGGATTTTGGATAAATAATCATTGGTTGAAAGTAATTTTTACACTATTTCTTTGATAATTATCGGGATGATTGGTACAAACAAATATTAAAAAAAATAGTGTATATTTTGTGAGTCATTGGCTATTGATTTACTTCCTATAAGATTAGTAATATATGAAATTCTTTATATTAGATACTCAATTATTGATCAATATCAATTCAATTTATGGATGCTAAAATAGTTAGAACAATTTGAAAGAAAAAAATAAATATCATAATCATTTATTATTTTATATTATAATATTGATGATATGTTGGATCTTATTCCATTGTACTCCAAAACATCATAAATAATTATAATACTTTGAATATGTTGAAGTATGTTATTAGTGAATAATCCAACTATATACTGATGTACTAATATGATAGTTTCTAAAGAATTTATGTGACAAAAATTATATTCCAATTATATTCCTTACCGGATGATTGATAATAATATATTTTCCAATTATATTCTTAATATATAATCCAATTATATTTTTACCGGATGATTGATAATAAAAATTATAACCAATAGATCTACGTTATATGCATGATTGTATATAAAGTATGAAGCGTCTAAACTTCCTAGTGAAATACATAATAAAGAAAATCATGTTGATGTGACTCACATTTGAGGGGGAGGATGTTGGAATATAAGTGTGAGCTAACATTGGATAAAATTCTACTAAGATCTTCATAAGTCTAATTGATCTCAAAAAAATAGATGTCATATTGGAGTTATAAATCAATTATATATTATAAAAATTAAATTTATTTTTAGTTATAATAAACCAGAAGCTTACTTATCAAAATAGATATATTTTTTATCATCATAGATGAAGTAATAAGTTATTGAAAATTATGTAGTGACATCCATTGAAAAAACTAAAAGATTCTTCATGGATAACTAACATAATAATTAACATGTGTTGCTTGTTTTTTTAAAAAAAATTGATTATGAGAATCTCACTAGTTATGATTTATAGAATAGACATTTATATTTCTGGAAATATATGAAATTCATATATATGAGCCTATTCAGATAGCATGTAAGCCATACAAATATTTAATAAATTTGATATATGTATCTATAAGATAATTATATGTGAGTTTATTATGAGTTTGTAACCAAAAATTTATAAAATTATTTGAATAAATATAATCATTATGCTTGAGTGCACAATTTTTAGAATATAAGAATAATTTATTAATACCCTCATAAGTATCTGGATCAATGCTTATAAGAACAAAATTTATATTTTAGTGTTGCCATATTTGATTTGACATGTTGTGGTATTTATATATATCAAGCTAATAAAATTCTCCTAATAAAATTAGTTTTTAGTCAGGAGCCGGATATTTTTGAATGCACAATACTTATTTATATTGATCTACCACAATGCATATAGATGACCATTAAAAAGAGTTGAGATAAATATTGGGTAAGAGTCTCATTCTTCTTGTTTGTCTCTAAATGAAATAAAATGATATTTCTAAAGGAAACGAAAAGACTTAGGAGACTTGTACCACATAATTAGTTGTTTGTTATTTGATAAAATTTTCTCAACATAAGGGAGAGAAATTAAATAGCCGAAAAGGAAAACACAAAGAATGCATCATTACTATCTAATGTAGATCTTCAAATATAGTAGTATGAATCAGAAGTTCATCAAATATTGCATTAATAATATATTACAAAATATATACTAGATGTGATTATTGACTTAAATAAGGATTATCAAATCTTATATTCAAGCTAAAAATATTTTAATTAGTATAAATCAAAGTGAGATATATTTGAAGTATGAAATGCTAATTGGTTCTAAATATAATATTAGAAATATTGGAGTATGTAATTAAGATGATCATATTAAGGAGACAAGTATTTCATAAAAGTGCCAAGCATAACTAATTGCATAAATCTCAAAAGAGGTTAAGGTACCTGAAATGTAATAAAGATATCTCAATAAGTTATGTCACAAAAAGAAAAATGGAACCTAAAAGATAAAATTATCGACAAGGATTTTGATAATAATATCATTAAATCAGAATATTATGTGTAGATCTATCATGTGAAGTAAACAAAAAAGTAATTGGCCAAAAGGAAAAGGAAAAGGATAAAGATGCAATGAGAATATATTATATTTTTTTGATATGTGAAAATTGTAGACCTATAATCCAAATATATGAAACATGAAATTATTATTTGATATATAAATATTTATGTGAAGATAAATATTTTTACAAAAGTTATAATGAGAAATATTATTCTGTGATGGATACAATAATTTTTGCATACATTACTAATCTGACAATATAAGAAAACAAATTATACATCTAATAGATATTGTTATATCATATGCATATGACTCACTAAATAGTAAAATTTACATAATAATTTTTTAAGAATTTAAAATTCCTAAAGCATATAAAATAAATGTCTAGAGTTGAATACCCAATTATTTTAGAATATTTAGATTTTTGTTATGATTATTTTGTCTATAAAAATAAATTAAATTTAGTAGATCAGAAGTCCTATATATTATATTTACTTATTGTATTGGTATTATATATTGTAATTTTATTAATAAAATTAAGTTTTTGTAAGTACACAATGAATAATAAAATTGAGATTTAAGTGCATAAGTCACGTGAAGAGTATGTTAATAATTTAACATATCTAAAAGATATATTGGAGAAATATACTTACAAATATTATATGATGATAATGCATTATGTATGGTTCAACTAAAAGGAAGATATGCTAAAACAATATTGAAAATAATCCATTTGAAAAAATAGTATTATATTGAGAAAGAGATATTGAAAGGCCGATATTATCAACAATAGGAGTAAAAATGTTGTTATTATCAAAGGGAGTAAAAATTATATTGTACTCTTTTTTTTTTTACTAAGATTTTATCCCACTAATTTTTCTGGTAAGATTTTTAATGAGACATCTTTAATATATATTGTGTATTATTTTTCTTTCACTAGATTTTTGTCCTACTGAGTTTTTCTTAGTAAGATTTTAACGAGGTACAATATTGATTATAGACATCTAAGGAGAAGCGTTATGAATATTGAAGAATTCATGTCCATAACTCCTAACCCTTAGAATTTATTTTCTCTTAATATCCTTAACTTTATAACCTCCTCAATAAATTACTTGAATGAGTTTCTTATTGTTATGTCATCATGTGACTATTTATTTAATTATAATATTTGCATTAATTTTAAAGGTTGGAGGCCTATAATTAGAGGTTATATTTAAGGCATATATAAAATGGAAAAACATACGTGTAAATGAGAAATACTTTCTTACTCTCTTTTCTAAATTCTTATCTTGTTATCTTCTTTTTTATTCTCTTATTCTTTTATTTTTATAACAATCCCAGCATAATGCAAACTATTGTAAACTCAATTGCGTTGATGCTTTTAATGCTTTAGAATATTTATTCTACAAAATAAAAATCCAACTATTTTTTTTTAAAAAGAGCTCAATTAAATCATACTAATTCAGGATTTCAAAAAGAATTCACCGAAAATAAAAGATTTCCAAATTTTAGCTAAAATTGGATGATTAAAGGGAAAAATTGGTTCAAAATATTTGTTTGAATATTTTTTAGTTAGAAATATTTAAATTTGAGTGGGGGCAACTCATTTATAAAGACGGCAACAATTTGTAGTAGTATGCAATATATTTTTTTATGAATTTATCTATCGATATATGTTGTTATTAAAAATTGACTAGTCTAATTCGGAAGAATATAGGCCTACAATAGAAAAATATCGCCACCTTCAAGTAATTATTATTGCTATATACTTCAAGCTCGAGATTATTAGTTAAATTAAAATGACTCACAACTATTTAATACAAGCGTTCGGTGATAATATCTTTAGCTATATGTCAATGACATCCGTTTTAAAGATTTTTGCATATGATTAAAGATCAGTTGCATATACTTGATGTTGGAGTTAAGTTATATCAAATTTGTTTGACTAATAAAATTTTTAAAACAAATAATTTTAACCAATCAAAATACCAATTTTACCATTATTTCACTAATTCTATGAGCTAAATTTTCCTATAAAAATTGGTGAAAAGTTTATATTTAAAAATTTTATTGGTAAAAATATCTCATATATTTTTATACTTTATATTGATATTTTAGAAATTTTAGGGTTATATAGTACATAATATTTTGATGTTATGTTTTATATGCGTCTAGTATCTTAATCTTATTTGCGATATAATTTTACTTATAATTTTTTTAATTTAGTATAATTGTACACATAATCTTATTTCTTTCGTATTAAAAATTATATTTAATTAAAAAAATTATGGATAAAATTATACTACAAATAAGATTAAAATACTAAACATATATAAAAAATAAAATTATGATATTAAGTATTATATAACTTAAAAATTTATAATAAAGAGTATTAATATTCAAATTCAACTAAGGCTTTCTTAAGTAATAAAATTTTTTAAGTGTGAACTTTTTACCGATTATCTTTTGTAAAAATAGAAAATATATTAACAAGAAAAGAAACAGGGAAGGGAGGTGTCTGTTATCGAGTCCCCTCTGGGCATGTCAATTTCTGGGATCCGGATCTTCTCAGTATCACCCTCTCTCCTCATCCCTCGGAAGCATTCTTTCTTCACATTTGCCTTGTCTTTTTCTCTCTTCTCCAAGTTTTCCAAACTTAAAAAAAAAAAAAGTAGAAAGACTTTTTTTTAAAAAAAAAAAGTAGAAAGACTTTTTTTTTTAAAAAAAAAAGACTTTTTTTTAAAAAAAAAATCTTCTTCACTTGTTTTTACAGTATGGGCAGCGGAGAGAAGACTTTTTTTTAAAAAAAACTGTTATTTAAAAAATATTTTTTAAAAGAAAGTCTTAAAAAGTGTTTTTAAGAAAAATTTTAAAAAACTATTTTTAAAAAAAATTAAAAACAGTTTTTTTAAAAAAATATTTATTTATTTATTTTTAAAAAAAGTTTTTTTTTTTTTTACTTTTGGGCAGTGGAGAGACATGAGAAGGAAACAAAGTAAAAACAATTGAGATTCTGAGGGATGAGGAGGGGGATGCCGCTGAGAGGATCTGCTTCCCAATTCCTGCAAGGCAGTAGAAAAGGATGGGTTGAATCTGAAGCGATTTTCAGCACGCGCACAAGGAAGCGCGTGAAACTCCACCTGAATTTTCTTAGAAATGACTGAAATCCACCATCTCTGTGCCAGTGGTGACCCAGAGAATCCTTTTACCTCACTCTCCATCGTGTTGAAGTACTTCAATTCAAAGTTCAACTTCAACCCTCAACCAATCCATGTTCTTCTCTCTTTCTTCATAAATTTTTCTATCTAAATTACTATGTCCCCAGATTAATTTTTATTAATATGTTCGATCCTGGGGACGTGCTTGCCTTTCAGAGCTCTGGGATTCCATGGCTGATTTGGATTCAGCTCGTGGTTCTGTTTCTCCTCATCGCTCTTCTCTATTGCTTCACGGTCTTCGCTTTGGATTCCTCCGACGGCGATGCCTCCACCGCCGCAGCCACCGAGGGCCCCACCACTGCTGAATCTGCATCTACCAGCCGCTTCCTTTTCGATGATATTCGACAGGTAGAAAAATCTGGTGCTAAGCACGATTCCGCGACCACTACTTTCGTAATCAACCGCAGACAGGATACGCAGGTACCGAATTTTTCTTTCTTGCTATATATTTTAAATATCTTCCTCTCATTTCGCAGAATTTGGGATTGTGATATTGATTTTGGTCTTATCTAGTCAAAGGAATCGCGGTCTTTTGGCTTGACATAGATTGCTTTCCTTGTCTTCTTTTCTTTCTATTTTGACATTGATGTCTCGAATTGTGGAGGAGGAGCATAAACCTTTTCTTCTATTGTTAATATTCTTAAATTCTTAATTCACCCTCTCAGAAACCTAATTAGCGTGGAAACGAAGAAATTAGATGCTATTGAGAATCTCGATTTTCTCCTACTCCAAGAGGCAACAGCTTGGTGTTTATCTACAGCCATAATTAGAAAGTTTAATAGTCCTTGTTCATCTGATTCTTCGTTCAGATTTTAGCTTTAACCTAATAACTAGTATTTGAATTGGACATAGAGGATAAAAGCCATCAACAACCTTGAAGGTAGTCCCCCATTTCAGAATAAGGGCCTCTAATGTTCTTATTTATCATTCTGCATCGGATGTTTGCTTGTGTTTGGGTGTTTTCTAATTTTGGGACTTTGAAGATAAGGAAAGTTCGTGTTTATACTGAGGATGACGTATCCCTAATTAGACGGAGAAAGAAGTATTTTCAAGGGAAGATTGTAATTCTATTGACAATTTTAGATACAACTCAATTTAACCCAGACTTACACAATTAGAAACTGTTCATTGGCTTCTAATACCCACCCAAAAAAAAATTGTCACTGTTCTCTGTCTTCCCAAGAGCGAGAAATTCTCAAAATGGCTGAGATTTACTAATATTAGAGGGGCAGTATAGAAAGTACATTGGAGATAGATCATCCAGTGGAAAAGGGGTTTTGCTAAGGACTAATAGATCCGAAACGTTTTTTCATTTGATTGTTCCTGTCTGTGCTCATTAATTGTAGCCTTCCATTTAGAACTATTCTATTAAAAAAATAAAAAATAAAAAAACGTGGCGTTCTATTGGATGAGATCTATAAGCTAAACTATCTAATAATTGTGCCAGCATAGACGGATAAGTTTTATTATTGCCCTGCTGGCTAAGAGAGTCGCTGCTGCTAAGGCTAAGTTGTGGAACGTGCGTGGGATTCCAATACTAACATTTGCACGTTGCAATTATGATCTTGTTCATTATTGAACTTGCCCAGCTTAAATAAGCAAAGATCTCCGATAAATGATCATAATGGCATGTCCTTAATCCTGAGAGCTAGGGAACATGTTTACAACTCTTACTACTGTGCATTTTCTTTGAGAACAGATGAACTAATGGAATTGCATGATTTTGCAGAGGGGAGAGAATCGCAGTATAAAAGGAGAGGTATCAGCAGGAACAACGGGAAGGATAGTGAGCGCAGAAGAATTTGGAGAGAGGGAGGGTTGGTCCCGGTTCCTCCACCCTTGCCATTATTTCCAGTTAGCTAGGGTTGCCTTTCTCAAATGTCTGGGTTTGGACCCTGCATCTGATACCCCTCCTCCCCCAAAACGCAGAAAACCCAAACAAAGCTGATTCTCACTTTATATGTTCTCTTCATTCAATGATCCCACAAATTTAGCAACTTATCATTCACTTCCCTGTCTAATCTTCCTAGTTCTTACTTTTGCTCGAATCCCAGTTTCCCATCATGATTTAAGGCCGTGGTAAGAATTTAAAGAACAGAGACTTCGATAAAAAGGAAGGGACTGGACTGGTGGTGTGATATTCAACATATTCAATTAAAGACGGTGAATTTTCGGCTGAGCAATCTGATGCTTACTTGTTTTTTGGGAGTGAATCTGACAGTGAAACAGACGAAATTCACGAACATGTTGGGGCTTATGTACAATTTTAGTGTATAATCTTTAATAAGCCGTTTTAACTAGGTTGGGGCAGGAGGGGGAAATTTTAAAATAGGATGGCCTGACTGAGAGCCATCTCTGTATTATTACTATTATTCATTATTATTAGCAGGCAGGCTTCCACAAGATTCCAAAACGTATTCGTTCAGTCCTGCCAGAATATTATGGAAAGTGCAGGAGGTTGTAAGTTCCCGCCTACTTCAAAATCTTATATAACACAGACAGCTGTGCGTATGGTAACGTGGGTGCAATTGTTAAGAGTTCAAATTCCAAACTCTCCTCTTTTAATACGACAAGTTTTATCCTATATAAATTATTAATTAAAAAGATCTTGTTCAATAATTTGATTGAAGTTTGCTTTATTGTTTTTTTAACCATATCAAACAATTTTGTACCATTTATTTTTCAATAGAGATTAGTCTAACTTTTCGTATATTTGTATGGCTATGTCATCTCAAATTTCAATTCTGTATAACAATACCGTCTGTGTTTTATAGTCATCCTCAAATCCTCAAATCCTCAAATCCCGATAAAAGATGATGGTTATATTAAACCTTGGCCAACGTAACATTCTGTCACATGGGTGGTATTTTAATACAAGCGGTATCTGAAGTAGGCTTTTAAGGGGAAACTGATAAAGCAGGCACCGAAAATGCAAGTGAAGGTACGAGAAGCGGCAGGTGTCTAATTGCTGGGACATGTTGGAAAGTTGAAGCATGAAGTGGCAAGTCAATAACCACTCTTAAGAACTGAGGCAGCAAAAGAGAGAGGGAAGGAGTTTACATAGCATTAAAAGAGCTATGGAGAGGGAAAGAGAAAGGGCTTTGAATTCATACAAGCGCTGCTATTTCATAGAACAATTCGTGAAGGCTATTTCCAAGTGCCTCGGTGTGGACTCTGCCACTGAAAGAACAAGAACAACAACATCACGAAGCCTCAGGAAGCCATCAAGAAGACCACCATTAACCAAAGGACCAGGAGGCCAAGTTAATGTTTCTTCATCTTGACAAATAAGGGAATTTGCAGCTCCTTAGGCATAAGTTAATAATAATGTTCGTTCTGTGTTAATCTTTTCCTTTCTCTAGCTTTATGAATTTCTTTATTGCTATGGGGAAGGGAGTTTGAAGGTTTTAATTTGGGTTTTTGTAAAACAATTTTTGTTCTACGTCTCCATCTGATCAAGTACTATACTGAAGCACTTTGACAATTCACAGACCCCATCTACGTAAAATTCAATAACCAATATATCCAATCAACAGATCACAAATTTAATCAACAAAATTCCTAAAAGGCAAAAGGCAAAGAACACAGCGGCAAGCAAGAATAGAGTTGAATTATTCAGGCGAAAGGGAAGGGCGAGGGCTATTATGGTTCCCAAGAATCTGAGGAAGTTCAGCCGAAAGGGAAGTCCCTCAACCACTTCATGGGAGATATTCCAGAGTTTATGGGAATTTGGTTTCCCAAGGAGCCACCTCACCTCTTCTTCTTACCATACCATTTCCAAAGTGCCAAATTCCTTTATACCAAACTGGCTGGGAAGTATCTTTGATTCCATTCCATCTCAACGCGTTATCATCAATACAAAGAGTCTAAAGGGAAATGCATAATCTCTAACCATTTCTACGTTCTCATGAAAAAGAGAGGAACAAAAATTTATACAGAAGAGAACGTCTAATATTGCTCACCAGGAACATCTAGCATCTTCTTTGGTCCTAGCTCTTTCTGCGTCTAGTGATATAGTCAAGAGCAAACTTTGAAAAGTGGGTAAGAGTGAAAAAATCTGCAACATTGTACGACCGTTCACAATACCCTCTCTCAAGCCCCTAGCTGTTCTAGCTACACCAGGCTCAGCTTTAGGGCTTGTCACTGCCTGCAATGAAGCTAACCAAAGTGAACATGAGGTGAAATTCTTTGCCACAGCTCCAAAATTTAATGAGAAAAGTCTTATTTTGATCATAAAAAAATAGTGTAATTATCAATTCAATGCTTCAAACTTTCTGCATCACTTTAGTAACCAGATGTATGATCTCATTCTAATTTTCCCCTTCTAGGAGCATTAAGGCAATATACATTTCTTCGAAGATCGGATAATTTGAATCAATGAGATCATATTCTCAGATGCTATGAAGTGATGCAAAATGTTCATGAAGAATTAAAGTAGCAGTGATGATATGAGAACCAAAATAGATTTATATTTTCATTTTTAAAAGAATCTCGTGTCTAAAATTTAGTGTATGTTTGGCATCTCAGTTTGAAAATCAATTTTCATCTCAAACCTAGGTTTTGCCAAATTTCACCCAAACACCAATTTTAAACCAAAAATCAATTTTTTTTCAAAACCATGGTTTTACTTTGTAAAACCATGGTTTTAAAACAATCTGGATGAGTGTTGATTTTGTATGCGGAGTTTTTACATGGTCTTCCTTCACACATGGGACCCACATATTTTGGCCTATCCACGTGGACTCTGAGACCCATTTGAAAAATTTAAAGTCTTCAAACATTGGATAATCCATAAAAGAGAATATTATTATATAAAATTTTAATTATCTACAAAAATTTTACATTAAAACATATTATTTAAGTGAAAAACAATTAAAATTAAGGTAAATATTATAAATTTTTATCTTCCTCAAACACATATATATATGTATTATTTTTTTTTCTCTTCTCTCTCCTCTCTATACTCTCTTCTCTCTCTTTTTTCTTCTCTATCATCTTTCCTCTCTAACTTTTAATCAAATCATACCCTTTTTGGTAATTTACCAATATAAAAAGTGATTCTACTACTAATCATCCAAACATCTCTATTCCCAAAATCTATTCTCTAAAATCTATTCTTCCCAGAATCTATTCTCCAAAAGCTAATCCAAACACACCCTAAGGATTAGCTTTTGGAGAATAGATTCTGGGAAGAATAGATTCTGGAGAATAGATTTTGGGTAGAATAGATTTTGAGAAGAATAAATTTTGGGATTAAAGATGTTTGGATGATTAGTAGTAGAATTACTTTTTATATTGGTAAATTACCAAAAAGGGTATGATATGATTAAAAGTAAGAGAGATGAAAGATGATAGAGAAGAAAGAGGAGAGAGAAGAGAGTGTAGAGAGGAGAGGGGAGAGAGAAAAAGAGAGATAAGAGAAGAGAGAGGAAAGAGAAAAAAAGAGATAATAGAAGAGAGAGGAGAGATGATAGAGAAAATAGAGGAGAGAGGAGAGAGGGTGTAAGAAAAAGTAGGGTTAAAATAGTAATTGGATAATCCATAACCTAGGTTTCAAACCAAAAGCTATTTTCAGTAGCTTATTCAAAACCTAGGTTTTAAACCGAGGTTTTGCCCAAAATCAATTCTCAACAAAAATTACTGTTTGTGTAAAAAATTTTCAAACCGCGGTTTTGCCTAAAATTGATTTTCAAACCTAAGTGCCAAACAGGCATTAGACAAACAGATTTTGCAGCATAATTGGGAGAGTAACTGATGAACCCATAGTTGTGAAACCTCGAAGTCTCTCTTCAGCTACGCGGACTGCTCGAGTGGAGCTCCTTACACATTGGGTAATCTCTTGACTGCAGATTTAAGGTAATGAAACAAAGGATTATTACAAATGAGAAGTAAAAGGAACTTGTATTAATCCATGAGAGCTGTATGCTTATATCATAGATCAGCTTGAGAGCTAACTTTAACTAACATAAATAAATAACATAATATCGGCATTTCCTTCAATAACCTATTGGGGATAACAAACGCCATACTAGTTTACACAGTTAATAATGATACCCAAGATCACTGAGCTCCGTTGTCTAGTCGCTGATTTCCATTCCAGATAGCCGAATGGCAGCCATTGTATCAGGAACCTCCTCCCTTGTGAAATCCATCAGCTTCTCCATTGATTCTGTTGCTCTCTTGAAAGCCTTTGTTAAGAAGGAACATTGCAATTTGAATACATTGGTCTAAATTAATCCTTACAAAAACAATCATAAAACGTCATGGAAGCCAAGTTTTAAGAACACAAACCAGAAGCGTGGGAATTGCAGAACAGAACAGCCATGTCGCAGATATTGCTGTCTGCACAACAGAACAAGATACTACTTTACTACTTACATCTAACTAAAATTACAAGCAAAAAGTGGAGGAAAATAGTAATATCTGAACAGTCTATGTAGCGAGAGTAAGTAAAAAAAAAAAAAATTACAGAAGTTTCAACAAAAGATCAACCGGCGCATGAATTCTATCTCCTACATTTATGCATTCATACATTAGAAGAAACAACACAAATGCGACTCTGTTTAACATCTTCATATCATTATATCCATCATCTTTTCTCTCTCTCGTTATATCTCTTCAAGTGCTTCATCTTTATAATTATTCACATCAGTATATATATTCACTATGTCTCCTCAGATACACTAAATACATCAAAAAAAAAAATCTCTCTTCCAATCCTCCATTCTTACCATATACATTCACTTCCGTGAAGTACGGTTCCGGATTGACCACAACATAACAAAGTTATGAATTTATTGCACGATAGCGAAATAGAATTAACAAGGAAATTCCGGAAATGAATTAAAAAAAGGAAGAGAAGTAATTTACCACGCAAGCAATGGCATTGAGAAGAGTGATATGGCGGTGGGTAAGATTCCAGTGAGAGGGATGAAGAGAAGATCCAACGGAGGAGGTCAAATGCGAATGCGAGGGCTCAGAAGTTGAGGGAGCCCCTGCATCAGAATGCGATTGCAGGGTCAAAGAAACGCATGGTAGAGGAGATCTTCTCCTACAAAGTAGTCTCCGACGGCCGGAGTTGACGTTGCTGCCGGCGAAAAGATTCTTGGAAGACGGGCAAAGTGGTGATATCGTTGCTTGCAATTGCAGAGAGCTCCACATTTCTGGCTATCGGAGATGCAGTAATCCTGAAGAAGACGATCCAATACAAGCACGGAACGATCAATGTCAATAGTAACAAGAAAGCTTAAGCCACTCTTCTCTCGTATCGTAACCCGCATTTCTTGAATTCTGGAATTAAAGATGCTCTATCTTGAGAGTGAGAATTTTTAACTATAGTGAGAATTCTGCCGCTCTCTATAAGAAGGAGAAAAACAGGAGAGGGTGGTTCAAATTACATTGTCTTTTCTTATTTTGAATGTTAAGAATTTTTAATTTTAATTTTTTAAAATAAAATACGCCAAAAATAAAATTTAGAATAAAGTTAGTAAATCTAGTATATTAATGTACAAAATTTACAAGAGTATGCTGACAAATAATATAAAATGTAAAAATTTGTTCAAAATTATATTTTTGTCAAATGTTCTCTTTTTTGGCACCGCCCTCAAAATGTCCTTGAATGTGGGCTTCGTAAGCATCACTAGTATCAAATGAGGAATTCTACGTATTAAAAAAAAAATAGAGGAATTCTTAAGTTGGACACCCGTCTCCTATTAAGGCCAGGATATAATCCTAAAATTCAGAGAGACTTATATAAGACTTACAAGATCATCTACCAAAAAAATCCCATAATAATAACAAAAATTAAACTCACGTCCTTATAAAATATAAGTTACTTACCATATGTGCAACTCTCATTCCCAATTGAGGAATTCTTGAATCTGAAGTCCGATTCTTCTTTAATTAAACCATATGCATTTAACTGTTGAGTTTTGCAGCCAAAATATATTTAACCAAAAGAAATATCCTGTCAAGTTCCCCTATACATTGTTTTTCCTTGTCTTGTAGAATACTTCATCTATACATTGCTATGGCCTTAAAGCCAAGTACCATGATACTGAAATACGAAGAGATCTGCGATAGAATACTAACAGAATAGAGACCTGAAGACTTTCTTTGCCATTTACATATCGCATATTTACAGAATAATCGTACCCTCTTAACTTAAGCTGCAAAATTCTTTAATTCACCCATGGCTACTTCCTTCCTGGCTTTTGTTTACCCCCAAAAACTAATTACACGTCAATAATGATGTCAGCATTTCACCATCCTCAATACAATTTTTCCCTACACTAACCCCACCCCCTCTATTTCCCATCTCTGTTTCATTTCCTCTATGTGCAATAATGTCACTTTTCAAATATGGGGTTCATTCATAATCAAATAATCAGTCGCTGACAGGCTAAACTTCCACCAGAAATGCCAAGCAACCACAAGGTGAAGGATTCTCAGTCAGCAGTCTAACCGATTCGGGTAACCTCCGTTACTGTTGTATTGCAGAAGAAACATCTCTGGCAGTTTAAAAGATGCCTAGTAATACAGCCATAGCAAGACCTATGCGAGCAAGGCACGATTCGGGCATCGGCTTCGTTTGCATAACAAATGCAGCACATGCTATCATCAGTATCTGTTTCCTCCAAACTATCCATTTTCTCATGATGAGCTACTGTGCGGCAAGTGAGGAGGCTCAGAAAACTCTCTAGCTGCTCGTATTTTGCAATGTAAGTGCACCCCCTAGATAGTCCATCCTGATAAAATGACAATCACAAAGCCAGTGAATTGATTTAACAGCTCATTTCAAATAGAAGCAGAAGAATCCCAAATTTATTTAACAGCTCAGATTTCATTGTGCAAGCAGTTCGTAATACACACAAGTGAAACTAAATGAGGTTACTATAGAAACAAGACTTCAGATTAAAATGCAGAACTTCAAAAGACCTGAGAGATCTATGGAATTTATAACCCTATTACCGGAAGAGAAAATGTAATGACACAGAAGCAGATCCACACCACAAGAACCAGGACCAGAAACAAAACACTTCTTTTGTGTGATTAACATATCTTCTCGCATAACAGAAGCATAGCATGAAGCTTAATAAAGGATGCATTAGGGAGGAAAATGCATAAAGACTCAGGGTATGTTTGGCTCAACGGAGGGGAGGGATTTTAATAGAGGGAAAGGAAAGGAAAGGAAAGGAAGGAAAAAAGAGGGATTTTATTATTACCTTGTTTGGATTAACATTAAGGGAGAGGAGGGGAGGGATTTTCATATTACCTTGTTTGATTCAAGAAGGAAAGGGAGGGAAAATACTTTTATATAGACAAATTTACCTTATATTATTTTACATAATATTTTAATAAAATATAATATAAGAGTAATATTAGGATATTAAAAAAATTATGGGTATATGAATATTATATAATAATTATATCACACTTCCCCTCCAAATTCCCCCAATTTTGGAGGGGAAGTAAAGTTGGAGGGGGGAGGGAAAATTTTAAAAAATTTTCCCTCCCCTCCTAAATATTTTAACAAGCCAAACAAGGGGAGGGCAGCAAAATCCCTCCCCTTCTCCTACCTTCCCCCCAAATACCCCATGCCAAACAATGCGTCAAGGATAAAGATTCAACATGGTCAAAGGGTAATAATATCTAACCCAGTTATAATCCAGAAAATACTGGAATCCATAATGAACAGTGTCAGGACAGTCCATGCTTGCAAAGACGTCCACAAGATCATTGCTCTCCTTGCATTCTGCCTTGTTAGAGGCATCCAATAAATTTAAGATTATCCCAATAAGAGGCGCGAGAATCATGCCTTGATTTACTTTCTCTGAAGTTTGGCCAACTCTTCTAAGAGATCTGAAATAACGGAACCCAATTTATTACAAAGAATAAATGAAAACTACTCTCAGCTAGCCCATATAGTCTAAGATTTTCAAGAAACTGTTGCTGTAGATAAAACTGGGTCATAACAAGGTCTGAAATATAATATTAAGGAACAATGCAGTGTAATAATAGCAGATTCGAGGTAAAAAAACAAGATAACTTCCATTTCCTTGTCCTGGTAGTCTATAAGCTCAAGTTACAAGCCCAGAACTTACAAGTCAAAAAATTCAGCATCTGCCGCAGAAGTAATGTGATTTAAGATAAATACAATCAACTCCGTCAACCTTCGAAGATTTGTGTCAGGTCCTAACAAGAATGCTTGAGGAATCTCCCGAGTATAGAACTCTAGGATCCTTGCTAGATTGCATGAAAGATCAAATATAACACAGCATTTCCTTTGCTGAAATTCTATTACCTGCAATAAGTGTATTTCACCAAAGAATTATGGAATGAAAAGGAAATAGCCAACAGAACATTATTAGAATACCAGCACATTTGATACAAATTAATTTCAATCTTATTGACATGTAATATCTTGAAAACAAAACTGAAACTACTTAAAACAGATAGCCTCCATAATAACAAGTGCATTTTAGGAAAAAATATATCCAAGAACCAAAAGAATTTCAGTTCCAGCCATGCTAAGAAACAGATGAGTGACAAAGTATAAACTTAATCCATCTGTATCAAGATCCAACTAGAATGCTTACTACTACCATATAACTAACTTAATAATCCACCTGTATCAAGATCCAACTAGAATGCTTACTACTACCATATAACTAACTTAAGCAGCATAATCATTGAAAAGTAAGCCAAATACGAACGTGCAACCTGTAAATGATAAAAAAATAGCATATCCATACCTGATACTTTTCTTGCATTTCCCTAACAGAAACTGAAAATTCAGTCATTGTCCAGCTAAGCGTATTAAATAGACGGTTTAGAAAAGCTGAGAACAATCCTTCGTCATTCATGCAAGCATCTTTTAGCAACCTCTGCATTAAATCAAAATACACAAACAAAAAGATGATTCTGATTAGAACCAATCTGAGAAAAGAATTACTAAGTACAAGGCATCCGGAGGTTGTTACATACCTGGAAAAGCACTGATGATGAAGATGATTCCCCATTCTTTGAGGAACCAAAACCAGAACCCTTGCACAATCGCAGAAGTATGTTTGTCACAGGGATCCATGATCTGTTATCAAATGCTGATAGTAGTGCTTTTGGCATCCTTTGAGTGGCAGCTTCATTGCTCTCAAAAGCAGCCAAATACTCCCCGTACTGAACCAGTACGGATATAGACTGAAGAAGAAGATCCCTAAGATCAGCATTTGCTATTCTTGGATCATTGAAATGGGTAACAACAAAGGTGACCTGGCAAAAACAAATCATACACATAACTCAAGAATCCATGGATAAGAAACAGCCCACAATCTTATTAAACCAAAGGTACAAGCAAGCCATACCATAATTGCTAATTGATTTGTTTAAGCACTGTTACATTCAAAACACAAATATTTCATAATTATAGCCATTTAAGACTACTCAATCATTTGACCATCACACTAGACAAGACAATAAACGGAGGAAAAATCACCAGCAATCCATATCTTATCGGTTATCATTAGACAAGAGAGTCCCAACCAAGATATACTTTGATACAAATGCTCAAGTCTTAAATCTATCCAATGCTCCCTGATGCCTATCTATATTTTTAATACTAAAAAAGCTCAATACTTTCTGTTATCTGTACTTTTTTTTGCAGTCAACTATAGTGAACTATTTTATGTGGCATAATTACCATTTTCAGAAAGCCCAACACCACTTAAAACTGTACCTCCTCAGCTAAGCACCAGGTCGAAATGAAATTAAATATGCCACCAAAAATTGCCAAAATTCTTCTGATAAGAAACACCAATTGGTCTCCTACCTATGGAGTGTTCAGTGGGGGAATCCTTTCTATATCGGTTGTGCAGCACAAGAATATCAAGAAATACAAATATTACCAGAGACATCATAAAAATACTCAATCCTTACTTTAAAAGTAAAAGAAAGTATGAAATTATTTTATATAACAGTGTTAAGCATTTACCATTCATCGCATTGCATTTTTCACAAAGTTTTTTATAGACAACTTTTACCAAGATTCAAAGCTCAAAGCTCAAAGCTCAAAGCTCAAAGCTCGGTAACAGGTAATTAGGGGAGTCATGATCAGGTTTAATGCTCTTTAAGGGTCAAGCTCCAATAAAAAACAGTCTTCATCATCCATTAATTTCAGAAACCTAATAAATGAAAGGTTCTAATAGAAGCACACAAACAAAACCACCATTCTCAGTTAGGTTAGGCTCCAAGCCATAGTTAACCAGTGTTTCAATATGTGAACTATTGACTTATTACATTTCTAAAGGTAAAGTATACTGAACTCAGTCTCATGTTCACACTATCCAGTAGCAGTGGTTTGTGTGTGTATCACACGTCCTGAGAACTAAGTATAGTAAAATAACAGTTTACATGTGTTGATATGCACGCATGTGGCATGCCCATGAAAAATATATTTATAAATGAATTAGTTCGGTTCAAATGGGTCATTTCATCCCCCACAGCAATTTGGTTTAGTTCCTCGAACACCCATAGATAATCAACTTTGAAGAAAACATTTTGTCCAACAAAAAGAAGGAACAAGAGTTAAAAATATTAGAAAAAATAAAGACTAAATATTATACATACAAATGAAGCAAGTCCTTGCTTGATGAAAATATTTGAAGGAACAAATGGAGGATCGCTTTTCCGCAATGCATGAAAGCAATCAACCTGTATGAGGGACAAAATATTAATGAATAATAATAAAATAAGTTTAAAAAAAGTGAATTGTAACTTAGAAGCACATTAATTCAGGCAGGTTGGACCTGTGCAAAACAGCAAACCAACTCCTAAATTAAAACTACAGCAATTTTTATGCATTTTAAGAGGCCAGCTCCCACTATAAGCACTCAGAGGCGCATACACACACAACACCTGACTCCAAACCTTCAAGGGCATGAAACAATAATGGTCAAAGGCCAATTTTAACTTGTTCGACATGCAACAGGAAAAGAATGGATGAAGGAAAACCACTGAATAAATAATATTTCTCCGCAACAAACTGAATCAAATTAATTGTTAAATTTCAACCAGTAAAATTACCAGAGCTTCCAGATAATATTCAGGTACATAAACGAACACTGAATCCATTTTGCTAAGAACCAGCAGCAGCTGTACAACCCACATGCACATAGCATACATTCCTCTCTGTTTCCATCGAGAAAATAGAGAGATCCGATACCTGTATAGCATGAAGACATGACCATAGGTAACAAAAAATATGAGAAAAACCAACAGTAATAAGACTCCTCAAAGTTATCAAATTTGATATTTCTACACTAAAATGTTCAAGGATGCTGTTATGTGAGAAGCGCTCAAAAAACAAACATTGCAAAAGCATGGCATTTAGGACTATATTTTATTTGTGATTTTATCATTAACACAGAACCCCAAAATAGTAGAATTAATAGCAAAATGTAATAGAGACATGCCCCACAAGCATAGTAATAATAATTGTTTAAAATTAAATACGATCACAAAGTCTTTAAGTGCTAAAAATCCAGCTAAAACTACTTTAAGGCTCTCTATGGCTTATTACAAGTCCTGAGAAACATCAAACTACCCCATCAAAACAAAAGCATATTATCGTTTTGGTCTTAAAAGATTTAAATAATATATGATTATCCTAGTGACAATTTCATGAAACCCTCCTTACCTCGCAATATCTAAGTCAGGCTAATGAGCATTAACCATTAACAAGGGGCTAAAACTACAAGGACTCAACCAGACTGAAATAATCCCAATAAGATAAGTCAAAGTAGAAGTTTAAAGTAGATAAACTGCCTAGTGGAGCTATCTATTCAAACCGGATGCACTATAAAAGAAACTGCAACTTGCAGGAAGGAGAAAAGCAAGACTGATAATTAATTGTAACTAAAATGTGTGGTTCCGAAGGGGAAAAAGGTCAACAACTAGTTGACAAATTGCAAGTTATTAGAGTGGGTTAAAAATAAGATCAAATGAACACAAATCACATGGACTACTATTAACCATTACTTCAGAAAATTGTCAAGCTAATACTGTGTGGAGCAGATAGTTTAAAAGAATAAAAAGGAAGGGGGAACAGATAAAGCAAGAATGAGTTGAGAGGTTCTCCATATGATCATATTACCAAGCACAATGTCTAACACAATCCATAACCTCCTCCCGATATTCATTACGAGCTTCTTTCAGTTTCTTCAATTTCTCACTGCAAGCTCTCTCTCTAATTTGTTTATCAGCTTCTTCAAGGAGGGAGATTGACTGTGACTGATGAGTCAAGTAGTATGATGCCTACAAAACCAGATTAAAATTTCACATTCAATACTAAGATGACCTCCAGAAAATAAACTTCTTCCCCAAGCCCCCCCCTCCTTAACACTAGGGAATCAGCACACATAGTTTAATGTTATATTTGGGACAAAGTCTTGGAGATAGCGATTATAAAAGAGTTAAGAGTTAAGAGCTCAATTGAGAAACTTGTTCAATTCCAGTTGACACAGAAATCTTGGACATTGACCCATAGAAAATGAAGGAATTAGTCATCAGCAAGTTATACCTAGTTACTTTGGGCATGAGCCAGAGGGGAATATGATTGTTGCACCCTATAATAAGTCCTAACATTTTCCTCCTCAACAGAGAAAGTTAAGGAATTTTGGACAAATCCAAGACCCTTACCACTAAAACTTAGAGAAATTTCAGTAATAAAGTCAAATGACAATTTCAGTAATAAAGTCAAATGACACGTAAACATGATAAACAGTATAATCTAAAATAAATTTTCCAACATCATCTATATTCACCTGCTTAAAATTTGTAGTAAGACCAACATGATATAACCACAGCAACACATCAAATAGTTCCTCTTCTCGTAGCATAGCTGTAGAAATATTACTCTCCTTTAGTACACTCTTCATATGATGCACATGGCGATAATTATACTCAGGTTCAGATTGATTGCTTGTGCTAGGCTTATCTGTTATCTCATCATCCAAACTCCGGTCACTACATTCTGCAGTGACATGAGCCGGTCTTTCTGGAATAGAGCTGCAATGGCCATGAGAACCTTTGCCCATGTACTTGATTGGATTCTTCGAGATTCTAGTAAAATCAGCATCATAACTTGAACAGCAGCAGGGCTTCTGCCTCGATGTATGAGTTACTCTGCATTCTTCATCATCCATGCAGCCTTCGTCCCACCGAACTACTTCAGTTTCATGATCAATTGTGGGGTGGAGTTTAAATAAATGAGTATAAGATCCCCCGAGCCTGGAAATATCAATCCTATGTGGATAATTTTTTAGGAATAATCCTACAGGAAAACTTTGCTCACCACCTTTATGAAGAAAACCAACATCTGAGCCATCAGATTTGCAACTCTTTAACCAACCACAGATGTCACCCAAGCCAAATCCTTCAGATAGAAAGTGGAGCACAACTGTATAAACCGAAACAAGAACGGAATTATTTGAAACTCCAGGAGGTGGGACATTTCGATCTGCTCCCCTGTTCTTCAATAGAAGACTATGTAAGAATGCCCTAAACACTGCCCCAGGTAACTGGGGAGGCAATGTAGGTGGTATGAATTGTATCACAAGGCGACAAAGGTCCCTATGTTTCTCCTCAATCTGCTTGCAGAAAAGGTATATTCAGAGGAAAATATAGAAAGATATGGCAGGAGAACAAAAAGAAGAAAAATATAATCTACATTATTGTGCAAGTATTTCATCTTCCTTACAAAATATTATTAAGGCATATGATTTATCATGAGCCATGGCCCCCAATTCCCAGTCAGGCCCAGACCAGATGGAACTATTGATGATAAGATAATATTAAATAAAAGTGAAAGTGACTTCATAATTACAAAAATAATGATATAAGATACCCGTATAGATCCATTTTGCCCGTTTCAGCCATTTATTGACATAGGAATTCCTACAAATAAGAACTTAAAACCATTAATTATATTACATGATCGGTCAAAATTTTTAGATGAATTTTTTGGCCCCATTGTCAATACTAAAATTAACTAATTTTTCTCATAGTTGTTTAGCTTCATGCATTCATGACAGAACCAATGCGTTGGCATATCTTTGCGTACATGAAGTTAGAAACAACAATAATGATAGCACAGCAGTATATTTGTCAAGAAAAGGGATCCTAAATTCACCAGTCCAGGTAAGTGCAAAAACTCAAAACAATCCCATTGCATGTTTCTCATTGAATGCCAACTTTTTCACATGTTCCATTAATCATAACATATAGATTACTCTTAATATATAAGGCAACAATTCAATAATAAAATTATTTATGTATTCAAACTTTTCGTTGGTTATCCTTTGTTTGCTCACTACATCTTCAAAGTTTCAGAGTAAGCATCAGCAGACAGTAAAGAAAAGATGTTCAATTAAGATATTAACTAAAATAAGTTATTTCAATGAGAAAATCTAACCTTGCTGATTGCTTCAGACAAAGCTGTGGTTGTCAACACCATATTAACTTCGTGAGATGCATCTTCGCATGAACCAGGCCACCAAACAATTGGCATCATAGACTCAAGGTCATGTTTGTTTGGACTCTTTTGAGAAAAAAAGCCTTCAAACAAGAATTCAAAATCTGGTGACTTCCACCAAAGAACCATAAGTTCTTCTCGTCTTAATAGATGACAGAGCAAAGCAAGGTAAGAATATGATCCAGAGTAAGGGCAGTCCGTTAAAACCAATGATGCAGCTTTGCAACCAAATGAAAGGGCATTTATGATGTGTTCAAACAGCACATGTGATCCTCGAAATTCTAAAAGTGCATCCACAACTTTATCCAAGCTTGAATAATCATGTGGTGCATGCAATCCAAAAACTTCAAACATGAAAGACAGCAGTGGACCCCAAACCATATACTCTGTAATGCCAGCATCTGCTTCAAGTACAGAGAAAAGCTCCTCACATGTTGCATGAGAAACAGGATGAAAAAACTCTTCTGATGAATCAAACCTCTTCATCCTTCTCAGTTTCTGAACTAATGAGTGCTGGTTCCGGTCCATAGAATGCATGCTCAAAAGCCTTGACCAACACTGCAGCAAATGGGTGACAAAATAACACTTTGAAGGGGGAGCTTGAAGGGGAAGATAACCTTTGATTGGATACTTGAAGGGACGAGCCCCAAAGTTTAACTCACACCTTTCACCTTGAGAAAGAGAAACTGCTGGGTAATAACCAAAACCAGGCCCCATTTTTCGAATTCCATGGAATGCCACCTCAAGTGAATTACCATTCCTGAAGAAAAGTATTTCATCACGATCAAGATCTATGCAACAACCTATGACATCACCAACAACCCATGACTGACCATATGTTTCAGCTTCCTTATTCCACTTGCTAACTCTTCTACCATCATATGCATATGAATCCTCACCATCACCAACACCTTTATGTTCAGTAAAAGGGGAAGAGAGAGTGGCCCAACCAAGCTGCTGTATACCAGAAGTTTCTAACAAAACCTCATACATCCATTTTCCTTTCCAAACACAAGCATTAGCCCTAGCACTACTAAACATTGCCAAGCTCTCTATAAGCAATGGTGGCTTGATGATTCTTATGTCACCACAGATACTGAATTCTTCTAGGCCAACAACCTCAGGTCCAGAACCATTATCCATAATACAAATTCCATCTCTTTCGCAAAATGAATCACCCAGTTTTGCATTAAATCTAGAGAAATTGTTCCTAATGATAGAGGAAATTATATTGCTATCAACTGGACCAGTCAATGGACCGAGTGATCTGTTGGGGAGGCCAAACACGTATTCAAGGGTTCGCTCCACAGATTCATAACCTGATTCATCACAACACGATAAAAGTCGAGTTTTGGGCAAATTTTCTTTACTGTCCTCCCCGTTCAATATAACTGCCAGACCAGCTGAAAGGCCACCAATGCGCAGTCCGTCTTCACCCATCGATGATTCGGAAGAAAATATCCCTCGCCTAGCCTAACGCCAGCTTAAGCTTTCAAATTTCCTAGGACCGCCGCAATTGTACTTCGAAGACAGTCATGATCCATGAACAGGGGAATCTTCCACAGCGCATGAAAACAATTTAGGAGTAAAATTTAAAAATAGACAAGACCAAAAAAGGAATTTACAAGTAAGCGGGAATTGCTGAAAATTAACAAGGACGGGGTGGGAAAAAATGGAAAGTTAACAAATCGTGGCGAATTCCCACATCAATTTTGACAAAACAAAAACAAACAAAATGAAATAAATTCGATGGAAGCTCCAAGAATTGAATTGCCAGTGAAAATTATATATCTTGTCCGAATTCAATGCCGCGAACCAAAAGTTACCGCGTCACTATTACGAAGAAGGCATTTTAAGTTAGCATTGATCAATACAAAACAAATACTTACAGATGAGATTCATATTCTGGACGAACAAGAGGCGGCGGATGGTGGCTAGGGTTTAGAAGGAGCAATTGATCACACAAACTTGCGAGTTACCACCACCTCATCAGGAAAGAACAATTTTTTAGACCAGGAAAAAGAATAAATTTTATTAATATAATTATAATTATTTATTATTAGTATTAGGGTTATTATGAAGTGACGATAACTCTGTGTATGTCTATTTTTTTTCCAAAAAGTTTGGGGAAGAAACGAAGGAAGGAAAGGAAGCAGAGGACGAGACAGAGGTGCTCCCGCTCAAAGGACGTGGGCGCTGACCCTAGCCCTACGAATAGGAAACGAACTGACATGTGTCGTTTTGTGGTTGAGAAATGTATTATGCTGATGGAAAGTAAACCTTAATTTAAAAAAAAATAACCTAAATGTAGTTAGAAAAAAATTTAAAATAAATAATTATATTTATTTAAAAAATAATTTTGTATCAAATTATAATTTTAAATAAATTATTAAAAATAATTTTTAAAATAATAAAAAAACTGAATTAATATTTTATTTTTATTTTTTTAATACTCTCTCATTTCCCCCCCCCCTCCTCTCTCTTCAACCTCAGGCACAAGAAGAAGATGACATCGGTTATATGCGCCAGCTCTTTGTTTGTTATTTTTTATCTTATATTTTTTTATTAATTTATTAATTATAAATTTTTTTAATAATAACTATCTAAATATTTATTTATTTAAAATTATTTTTTTATAAATTTTTATTTAAAAGTTTTGTTTTAAAAGTTATCTAATTTTTTTTAATAAACCTTTTTTTAAAATTTATTTAAAGCTTATTATTGGGTCGAGATTTTAAAAAGCAAATAATAATATCGTGATCACCTTTGGCACAAGAAAAAAATTGAAATATCGTGACCCCTTTTTGCCTTTCTGGCTTTTGAGGAGTCTCAGCCGGCGGGGAAGTGTGTCATCTTCCGGCGCGGAGAGGCGGCGCCTGGTACTCCACTGTGGAAAAAAAGAAAAAGATGCTACTCTCCGAATTATTCTGCTTATGGACTGACTTGTAACAAGTAGGTTATAAATTTTTATATCACCCTTCGTTTCTTTTTAAATTGTAAACTTCTAAGGGGGGGAAATTTAATTTAATTTTTAAACTAATAAATTCTTTTTTTCCCGCGTTGCAATGAGTACCTAAAAAATTCAAGTATAATTTATCAAAAAAAATTCACGTATAAGACCTTTCAAAATATTCATTCTAATAGTAAATAATGGGAGCATTATTTTTCTAATCATATTCTTAATTATACTAATTTTATAGGTAAGTCAAGAGAATCTTAATTACAGGAACAAATTACAGACATGTTAGAAAAGATAAAAAGAATTCTGAAAAATATTTTTTAATTTATTTGCTAAAATAAAACTGTAAGAATGGAATAAAAAAAAATAGATTGAAATGTGTGTAGCTTTTACTACAAAAATTAATGAACATGTAAGAAATATTAAGAGGATAGGTAAGTTGTGTGTCATGGCTACAAATAGAAAAACGACTTTAGTGTATAAGGGGCCAAGCTTGACAGAGCTAGTCTTCGGACAACCACCCCTTTCATTATGATGGTTCATCTTTCATAGCAAATTAGTCAGTACAGTATTAAATTACATAGTACCGGTTGATACTTCCTCTTACCTTGCTCTTTTTGTAACTTGTCGTTTCACTCTTTTTTTTTATACAGCTATCCGAATGAGTTTGATTTAAATATTATTGGTAATTTTTTAAAATTTTTTATTATATTTACACACATTTAAATTTAAAATTTTATATTTAAATAATTAATTTTTTTACTATGATAAACTTCTATTGGTTTTTTTAATTTTACTATTCACAAGAGAGGTTTGCATGATAGTTGTATGGGTTAACAGAATCAATGACATGGATTTTTCTTGGCCAGAATAATAGAGAGATCGTTTAATGGGGAAAATTCAAAAGGTGTTTGCACCTACTTAGGGAGTGATGTGGAATGATTTAACACGATTCTTGTTTATAATATAGAAAGGCTAAGATAGCATCATAAAATAAATAAATATTTCTCATATCCTTAATATTATATCCGATTTTAATTATAAGAGTTAGTTAATTTTTTATATAAATTAAATAAATAAAATTAATTAATTAATTATAATTAATATATGAGTTAGTTGACTAATTTAAGTAGATTAAATAGTATATAATATAAATTTATTTTATAGTTAGATTTAGTAATAATTAATTAATATATTTAGTTTATTTATTTATTTTTAAAAAATAAAATAACTCTTATAAGGAGAAAAAGAAAAAATTTAATTTTTAGTTAACTAATTTAAATAAAATAAATAAGTTAAAATAAACCTCGAGGTGAACCTTGTAACGTGTTCAGGGAGGAGCTATACTTAACCCCCAACTAGAAGATTGATATGATATTGGTCATGAGGGCTAGCAACTTTGTAGTTACTGGATGTGAAAGGGGAAAAAACTAGTATTCAATTTTCAATTGACCTAAAATAATTTATTTTTTAAATAATATATTCTTAAATAAATTATTTAATTTAAAATAAGCCTCACCCTTATTTGTTGCGAAGTGGAATTGACCGAGAGGATTTTCTCGAGGGTGGGAGTATGTGGTAGATTAATATAGTGGGTATTTGGTTTCATTATAGTTTTAAAAGATTTGTTTACTAAAAATTATAGTTTAAAAAAATTCAAAATAAACAATCTTACTAGTATAAAAGAGCTTATAGACTAAAATATAATTTTGGATAAATTTATAAAAATAACTTCTATAGGGAAAAAAGAATTTATGGGTTGTCTAATTATTATTTTGTCTCTACTTTTTCTAACACAATATCTCTTCTCTTCTTCTCTGTTGTGAAGATAGAAGCTTCGCTGTCATTAAAGACTTATAGGTGATCGTTGAAGGCTGCTCCATATTCTTCTTCTCCGTCTTCTTATTCCTCAATTTTCTTCTTCTCTGTCTTCTTCTGCCATCGCGTCTCCACACCTGAAAAAGAAGAAGATAGTGGTGACGATGAGATCTGTAAGAGGGATGATGGAGATTTGGGTGTCATCTTCCGCTATTGCGTCTATGCTTGTCGTCGTTGTCGCCTTCATCCTCTTCATCGTCGTTGTCATTCATAGTAGAGCATGACGAAAGAGGGATGGATGGTGGAGGAGATGATAGCAAAGCAAAGCAGAGCATGATGACGATAAATAATAACAAATTATTATCTATTTACTTATTTGTTCCCCATATACAATTTATGAGAATTTATCAACTATAAAATTCATTCGAGCAATAACCATCTAAACACTCAATTATTCATAATTACCTTATTTTCATAAGTTATTCTTCAGAAGAGTTTATCCAAAATTACTTTTAAATCATTTTTTCCATAGATTTTTCTCCAAGAACCAATCCAAACGGGCCCATAGTTAAAAAAAATTAATTTAGTTATTTGTTATTAAAAATATGTGTTAATTTTTTTAAAATATATTTTTAATTATTTGTATTGAAAACTACCTCATTCATATAAACCTCCTTTAATAGCTATAGGGCCTGTTTGGTTTGCCCTCAAACTATAGTTTGAAAATGGCTTATGGCTCAAATCTTGGTTTAGGAAAATTTTAAAATAAATAGCCATATTTGTCTATAAGTGCTTTTGGACAAAACCATGATTTTGAATAAGCTATTAAAACTAGTTTTTAGAACAGTAAAAGAGCTTATGGATTATCTAATTACTATCTTACCCCTACTTTTTCTTACACTCTCTCTTCTCTCTCCTAATTTTTCTTACACCCTCTCTCCTTTTTCCTCTCTACCCTCTCTCCTCTCTCTCATCTTTTCTTTACATCTCTCATCTCTCTTACTTTTAATCAAATCATACCATTTTTGGTAATTTATCAATATAAAAAGTCATTCTAAAAATAACTATCCAAACACTTATTTATTTATAACAACTTTTTTCATAAGCTTTTGTCTAAAAATACTTTTTCATAAGCTGTCTATAAACCCTTTTTTAAAATCCTATCCAAACATACTCATAATCAATAGAGATAGTTTAGGGACAAAATTATATTAAAATCTTATATTTATAATAAAAATAAATTATTTAATTAACTCTTATATTTAGGATTGAAAAAAAAAATTGTACTCCCTCCAGTCCTAAATATAAAAATTAGATAAAGATTTTATTTTGATCTTAAATATAAGATGTTAATTCACTTTGTCTACTAAAATTATAATTTTTTCTCAAAATATCCGTACATGATTATATATATTAAGAAGGTTTTTATTAAAAGTAATTTAAATATATATAATTAAATAGAATATTTTAAATAAACTAATATATAATTATTATAAATAATTAATTTAATTAATTATTTTAATCTATTTAAATCAATTAAATAAATTTTATATTAATTACACGAGTCACACTTACTATTTCTTAAAAGTATATGACTTACTATTTCTCAAAATTCGTACGTTACAAGTGAGTCCATGTAGCTAACGGTTCAAATTGACAAATGCGCGGCACTGTGACCATAGAAACTGTGGGGTGTTTGAGAGATTCCCATGCAACTATTTGCGCTTTTTTCGCTTTCACTGCGAATCACCCAAAGTGCGTGAGACTCCCTTGCACTTTGCACTATCCATCTTGTCCTCCAAATTTTGTTGTCTCTTTAATCATTATTCGTCGTTTGCCTTCTCGCTTTTCCTTTCCCACACTATGCCAATCACACTCATTTGTCAAATCCTAAATTCATTACGGATATTCCCACTTCTTAACTAATTTTGGGTACCAAAATTCATCAACTAGTAATAACTTAGTAAGCATGTTTTTTGTTTGGGTAGAAAAAAAAAAAGGTTAGGTAAGCTAGATTTTAGAGATTATCAGGGTGTTAGTGCATATTTTTATGTTAATAGTGAGATTTAAATTCACGATCTTATCAATTATGAGTCGACTATTTATTAATTGGATCAATATTTATTAGGAATTATGTCTTATTTATTGATCAAACAACTAATTGCTAATTGTTAGAAAGACTAGTTGCCAAGAGATGGATGGACAAGGGTGTGTTTGGCTACCAATACTGACTTTTTTAATTAAAAAAAAATTATCTCAGACCCAAAAGATAATCTCATTTATTTCATACAAGGAGTTTGGACGGAGTATGATTCAATTCTTTTGAATAATTATATTTGCACGTTCCATCATTCTGATTAATTAATTAATACACTGAGAACATAAGAGTTTATTATTATTATTAAAATATAGGAAATTCTATTGGTGATAGCACTTTGCAAGAAAATTCTATCAGTGAGTTAAGGTGCGGCACTTGTCTGAATTAAACGAAATATTTCGCAAGAAGGCATTTAACTAGCACGTGGAAGGAATTCACTGGAACTGTGTTTGCTTCCGGTGGCCCATTGTCGGGTATGTAAGTCCACTTATTCTCTTTACCCATTTATTAGGCCAATGGCACATGCTTCTTTCTTTTAAAAAAAAAAATTAAAAAAGAGTTAATTTCATTTATGTTACGAAGGTAGGACAAAATCTCATTTTTTTTCTTAGATAATATCAATATTGAGCAGGATAAACTATCAATTATCCTCAAACCTAAATTTAGGTACCCAGAAGTTATGATGCCTCTTTAAACGTTATGATTAGAACTACAATAAAATGATACTTCTAAAAAATTGAGTATACCTTAAATAGTCGTATGTCTCATTTTTTTACTAACTGAATCATATATAATGGGTAATCGCATATGCTATTATTTATATACTTGCACCCCAAAATCCTAAGTAAATAGGACTCTTCATTTGTCACACCCACACACAAATATAACAGCAAGCCCAACATAAATTAGGTTTTAATTTTACGATTAATTTCTAAAATAAAAGTTGTTACACGTAAGATTATCGAAGTTTTTTTTTACATAATTTTACTTGAAGAAAAAATTAAATCTTATTTTAAAATAAAAATAAAAATGAAGTAATAGAATTTTAAAGGGAAAAGGGAATGAAATAGATATATGGTTTGCCTACCATATTATAGTATAACATTGGTCCTGTTCAAATCGAACATATTGTCAGGCCAATGCGATTTAATCCAATTATAAATCTTAAAGACTGAAATGGACATTTTAATTCTTTGTCAAATTTTTATTTGTTTCCCCTAGTTTCTCCCTTGTTGATATAAAATACTATAAAATGTAAAATTTATATTGACAGCTCATTGGCGATATGGTAATTCCATAATGACGAATTAGAAATAAGATAAGGCTAGGATTTTTATTCTGGAGGGGAACGTTTGGCTGATTCCCCTGAGGATCGGATGCCGTGAGGACAAGTGTAGGCAAAAAGGAAGTAAATAGAAAGGCGTTTTTATGGGCCAATATTGAACCTTGTTTGTCATATATGAAAAATTAGTTTATTTTACTAGATTTATTTTTTTAATAAATTATTTTTATTAATTATATATTTCAAAATATTTTTTATCAAGTGAGTAGTTTTAATATAAATAATTATAAAAATATTTTAAAAAAATTAACACATAATTTTTATAAATAACTAACTTAATTATTTTTTTTAATAATTATAAATTAATTCTCTAACTCGTATATTCATAAATCTAGGAGTGATTTTCACTGCATCATACACATGAAGTATCAATATATGGATTTAGATTCCTCAATTCAACCTTAATTGAATTGAAGTATATTAACCATTAGAGTATGACAACTCTCTTTAAGAGTCCGTTTTAATAAAATGGAGTTTGAATACTAATTTATTTTATGATCTAGTTGATATATTGCTAGAGCAATTATGTTCGGGGTGCCTTGAAATATCTAAATCATCAAACTATGTAAATAAAAATATTTTTCAGCTGTACTTTGTTATCCTGATGTTTTTTATTACATCATATATCGTATACCCTTGGGTGCCTTGAGAGACCCAAATCATCAAACTATATAAATAAAAGTATTTTTCAGCTATACTTTTTTATTCCGTTGATTTTTTATTATATATTCTCTTCATCAAGAATTCGAACAATTAGAATTCCCCAAAATTTTGTTTTTTATACCTCCTATATCATATGGGAAGGCTATGAAAAGGCCTGGCATTTTTATAATTTTATGGCATTATTCTTTCAATAGTTTTGATATGCATTCCCATTGTGAAGGATGAATATCTCTCTGATTTCATACTTAATCCTTTTTATATAAAAAACATCAAAATATCAATTGTTAACCTATGGATGATTCACGTTTATATATTACAAAATTATGTTTAACTCACATTTAAACTCGTGTTATCAATAAACTTAATTAAAATCGTAAATTCACTTATCGAGTTTACTATTTTTATATTTTTAACTTATAAAATTATATCAACATATTCTTAAATTTATGCTATTTTTTTAGATTTAATCAAACTTCATATATTATATTTATAGATTTTTTATTGAGTATAATAAATTATTAATGTTTATGGGTTCAATTTCAATTATTTAGATTTAAAATATATTTAAATTAAATTATTAATTATATTTTATATTTTAATTATTTAATTCTATACTTTAATCGTTATTTATTAATAAAAGTAAACTCTTACAAGTTTATTATTTTAGTTTACCTTACGAATTTGTTTAAACCCATGAGTTTGACAACGTTCATTACATCATTTTAGTTTTAAATTGAGATTTATAAATTTAGAGGTATCTCTAGGTCTTTCTTGAAAAAAAAGAAAGAAAGGAGAATTACTCACAGATCTCGTAAAAAATAATTTATTATAAAAAAAATATATGAAATCATCAAATAATTAAATAGTTTTAAGGAATGTGGGGATAATAAATTTAATTTATAGGATTACCAAGTTACCTTGTTCATAAATGATAATTTTTGGACATACTGTAACAATTTGAAGTAACACAGATAATAACTAAGATTACAGGCGATGATAACTTGAATTGCACAAATAACAAGTGGGGGTTGTTGTTGTATGCCCCAACTATTATTTATGTCATTTTAAGTTGTCACTACCTGCTTCCGATTATCATTTGTGCTATTTTAAGTTATTATCATGTTTTAAGTTGTTGTCCTTTGATCTTTTAGGACTATTTAATTATTTAATAATTTTATATACTTTTTTTATAATAAATTATCTTCCATATAACCTATTTTTATTTCTCTCAGATAAAAAAAACAACAGGAAATTTTGTGCAGTTGCTAACATATACAATATACCTGCCAATAATTTCCTAGGAAATTTTACTTGTAAATTGCAGACATATTATTTTTTAGACGATTTCTTTTATTGAAATTCCTTTAGTAGGTTGTGGAGCTTTGGGAGCATGTAACTATAATAACGGAATTATAATGCGGGGAAATTGACAGAATGTTAAATGTTTCATTCATGATAGTATTCGTAAATTAAAAAAACATTGCGTGAAAAAAGGGAGCAAGTAACATCAAATTTAGTGAGGGGGATAGGTCAAAAGGATATCCCCGGCATATCCCCAACTGGCATATCCCCAATAAATGAGGAAGCATGGGTAGATAATAGACTGATGAAGAATACAACAAAGAAGGAAAAATGGACATTTATTTATTTTTTAAAAAATATTACATTAAAATATTACAATTTACTATCGTTGACAATTTACCCTAGAACAAAAAATCGCACTTATAGTCCGACAATACATGTGTCTGTGGAGGCAAAGTTCTTCCTCCTCCTTCTCGATCTGAAACATGAACTCTGTGTCCTCCTCTATGTGTTATACTGTAGCGTCAACAGCGACGAAGAGGATGTGAGGGTGAGGCATTGGGGCGGTTAAGGTTTGTTCAAGTGCTCTAAAGTGATCTGAGTACTCCAAATATGCTTCTGAGATGAGTGAGCAGCTGAGATGCTGAGTACGATTTTTTATAAGCTTAATTTCTACATTCCCCTGAAAATGACAACATCACAATTATATATATATTCGCACCGGGTCAGACGACTAATTGCCTAGTTTTTTATCTAGTCCAATCTAAAGAGTTAGTGCGATCTAACTATTCCTTTATTCTTAATCAAACCAATTTTTTTCAGACCGAGTTGTGGCAAATTTTGTTAGAGACTGAACTGAGTTATACTAGACTATCTGGTTTATGCATATCCTAGCGGAAGTATATGTAAAGCAATCGAAGTTTTGTTTTTTTGGTATAAAGAAATTGAAGATTTGATCCCCACTATCTCCCGTGGAAACAATCTTTTTGGGTCACTCTTTGTATATTCTGGATTTTCTTTGTTAGTGTACAAATTTTTTAAAAAAGAGTTATATTTATACACGATTTAAAAGTAGGGTAAAATTTTATTTCCTCTTAGATAATACTAATATCGGGTAAGGCAAGTCATCAATTACACTCAAATATAAATTTAGGCATCTAAAAATCATGATACTTTCTTAAATATCGCGATTAAAATTACAATAAAATGATATTGCCATGTACACTCCAAATGGGCTAGATATGATGTAACCAATTTTTTTTAAATATAAAAAAGTTTAGGTATATTAGGTATTAATCTCCTACTAAAGTTAGGATATAGTTTTTTAAGAGTTTATAAAAAATTTATGAGATCATTTACTAAAAGAGATAATAAAAATCGAATTTATATTTTGGTGAGATACGAACTGTTTTATGCTATACGTGCTAACTCGGCTATGATATTACTAGTGCATTATAGATATGTACTTTTGCCAAGCATTGGGCTTGGGCTCTCGCGGCTATGGACAATGGTCATTTTGCCTGTGACTGTGCCCTTTGATTATCGTGCAACGTGCATACGTGGATAATGGTACTGGATGTGAGTTTAATTTTTAAGAATATAAACTATAATTATAAATTGTGTTATGAAAAAATATGAGATAAATCACACTATTAATAGCTTATAAATAATTTATCTTTTTGAAAATATTTTATCATAAACACACTAAATAAATATTAATACTGATATTAACATATTATTATAAATTTATAAATACAAAACAGATATATATTAGCAAAAGGGGGGGGGGCATTTGCCTTGACCCCCTGACTGAAGCAAATGTGGTTGGTTGATTATCCTAACTGAAAATGATAATTAAATTCCGAAAGGACAATTCAATTACGGTTAAGTTTTAAAATATTATGAGATTACAAATTATTGAAAAGTAATTGCAAAATATATTTTACAAGATTATAAATAAGAAAATAGTAGTATTTGTAAATAATTATTTTTAAAATTTAATTATTATTAATAATTAATATTTTTGGACTTAATAGTAGTTCCCTCCCATCCTAATCCTAAACCGCATTTAAAAAGAGAATATACCGCCAATTCCATCGGCAGCCAGGACGTGTCATATCGTGGTTGGCCAATGGAGGTAACTCTAAATAGTAAATAAGCACGGCCGAACCGAGCCACATGTTTCGTTTTCTATCTACCCATTTGGCCAATGTTGTCGTTCGCCACATTTTTTGTAGTTAAAACGGGTTTCTGCCTTTGGGGCCTCAAAAGTTGAAACCATTCATTCAATTTTAATTGATAACCAAAACCCTCTAGAACCCAAAACGCGCCTCTAGAAAATAAAACACAAGCACATACACACACTATGTCTTTCTCTCTCTTCAGGTTTGGACCTTCTGCGTTGATCTCACGCGTAAATTCTTCCTCTCTTTCTCCCTCTACCTACATTTGAATCTGGATCCTGCGCTTTCGAGTCCCGCCACAAACCCTATTCCTATTTCTCTCTCTCATCCGTTTCTTCTTTCGCTCTATATTTTCCGTTTTCCCTCACACAACTGTGCGCACAATGAGGAAAGGAACTAAGAGGAAGACGAGGCAGAAGGAAGAAGCTTCTCAACCAGAGGAAGCCAACAAGAAGCAATCGACAAAGACTACTCGAGCTAAACGAGCTAGGACCTCCAAGCCTGAGACCGAACCCGAATACTTCGAGGATCAGCGCAACTTGGTACATCGTAGTTGCTGACTATTAATCTGTGTATTTTGCATTCCTGTCGAACGTGTTCGGAGCTTGATTTGGTTCTGTATCTTGTATGCGCACATTGGCGATTATTAGATTTGTTAGGTCTTTTTTGGTTTATTTCTTTTATTAGTGTGTCATCTAGCATTGCCTATATGATGTACAATGCTTTTAATCGCTGAAACCAAGTTGCTAACTGAAGGTCATTCAGTTTATTGATATTGATGTTAGCTGGGCCTCGAAGAAGCGCTAAATAGTGGTTACTGAGGCTATGATTTATTTTAGCTTTGCGTCATTGTGCTCTGTATTCGAATGTGCGGCCAAAAAAAATGAAGAAGTCAATCATAGCTTAGGTCTCCTTTGTCTATTAAAGTTGTGTCAACTTCGTTTTCATGGTGAACTAGGCCGTAGGCCTATTGATGTCAGCAGACAACTGAACCTTGGCTGTAGCTGTTTGGGCTATTTCCATTGATGGAGCACGCATCTGTTTTCATAATGGATAAATAGTTGGAACGTTTCTATTTTCTTTAAACATGCCATACATTTACTGTGTTCCTGAACTATTGCATATTTTTTATACTACCGTCTCTCAGTTTTAGCTTACTGCTTTTCATATAAGAAGTTGGTAGGTCCAGTGAGAAATGTTGTGAACCCTCACCTTTCCAATAGATAAGGAGGTGGGCATGTGCTTAATGGATGAACGCATTCTTTTGATGTTATTTTGAACTTAATACTCACATTTTTTTTGCTATAAAAGTACCAAAATGGGGTGACGCATTGGCTTTCAAGTCATTCAGTGTGATTAAATGTTACTTTTACTGACAATATTTGTCAATATGCATTGTGCAGGAAGACTTATGGAAGGAAACTTTCCCTGTTGGAACAGAGGTTTGTAAGTAGTAACTTTTCTTATTTGACAAATTGATAATTGTTCCTTATTTTTCTTACTGCCTCATATAATATAATGCCAGTGGGACCAATTGGATTCTGTCTATCAATACAAGTGGAATTTCTCCAATTTAGAAGTGAGAAACCAACCCATCTTTTCCTTTTAGATTTTGATTGATTGCTGATTTTTAGTTTAAGTATGAAGTTAACTACATTATGAATGGGTGATAAAATGATCAAATGTGTTCAGAATGCCTTTGAAGAGGGTGGAGCTCTGCATGGTAAAAAGGTTTATCTCTTTGGCTGCACTGAGCGTAAGTAGCTTGCAAGCTTCAAATTCTCATCATCTTAAAAGCTGGCAACTTGATTCTAAGCCAATTCCTCTTATATACTCATGATTATTACATCCAAATATCCTGTCCGTTTTAATATATGCAGCTCAACTGGTCCCGTACAAAGGTGTAAACAAAGTTATCTGCATACCTGTTGTGGTGGCTGTAAGTTGTCAAACTCTGTTCTTTCTGCCTCTGTACAAATAAAGAAATATGTGGGGTTTAATTGATTTTTGTTTTAGAGTTTTTGTTGAATTAAAATTGTTTAATCTTGAAAGTGTGCAATTATATCTGCATGCTTGCCATGATCACTGTGTGTTTTCCATTTCCTTTTTCTGGTACTTTTTATTTGGCTTAGACTAAAAATTAGCAATGCTTAAATTTTTGGGTGCTAAATTGTCCTTTGGAAATGTTATTACTTATAATATGCTTCATTAGTGTCGCTTGTAGAGATGTCAAACCTGACAGTTTGGGATTGTAATTTATCCATTGCTTTTTAATTATATTTTAAAGCTCCATTTTTGTATATAGGTTCAATCACCTTTTCCCCCATCTGATAAAATTGGGATCAATTCGGTTCAGAGAGAGGCTGAAGAAATTATTCCTATGAAACAAATGAAAATGGACTGGGTTCCATATATCCCATTAGAGGATCGGTATTTATCCCCTGTGACTTTTTTTTGAGACTTTCTTATCAAATAGTGCTTTATGGTCATTTCTGAATCTAATATTTATGGTTGATGATTCAATGGCTTCAACAGAGAAAGTCAAGTTGATAGAGTGAAGTCCCAAACATATATCTTGAGATGCACCCAAAGAAGGTATTTCCTTCTATCTGCCTCTTTTTCTTGCTGTGTATATGATAAGTCTGTTCCATGCTTTCTGGTCCCATTAGTATCGCAGTTTGATAGCAAGCTTTGACACATTTTAAGTTAACACTCTTTTTTTCATATAATATATTTGATTCTTTTTTCTTTTAGTTTTTTTTACCCCTCCCTCATTTGTCAAGGTTATTGGCATTCACCTTCACATTGCAAGGTTATTGGCCAATTTCCTCCCCTTTGTAAAATAGCTGTTACTGTTTATCAATTTCGTGTGCTGAATTGTATGAGCTATTTGTTTGTCACCTTTTTTCTTGTTCTATTTATTTCTCACACCATTTTCCTCTACTATTTACCTTCAACTTTCTGCATGCACATCTGGTGTTCAGTTTCATTTCTGATGAATTATATGCTTTTTCAAGAAAATCCACTGGGGGATGTGGGTGGAAAGTATTTTGGATTTGAAAATGCCTGGGTGTGATTTTTTAGCTTTGCTATGAGGTTGCCCTATTAAAATATGACAGGTTTATGGTTCTCTACTAATATCATGAGACGTCTAATAAGGTTTTTAATCAAATCATGCATTTATCATGCTATTATTGGACACCCATACACTTTTCATATTTTAATTGATGAACCTTACCGTAAAACAACAACAAAAGCCTTATCCCATTAAGTGAGGTTGGCTAAACCTTACCATACATTTGTCATATTTTAATTGAGGAACCTAATAGCAAAGAGACAAGGGGACTGCAGCTAAGTCTAATCGTTCTGGAATATGCTTGAATCCTGGATGTTTTGCAGTGCATATCCTTCAGTGCATTTTTTTTAACTTGTTTAACTGATACAACCTTATTTTTGTGGCACAGCAATATGTTAATGAGGGAACTTTGTTTCTGTATTTTTGGTGTTTTTTTTATTCTCCTTGCTTTAATCTTTTAGATGAGAAAATAGATTCCACCTCTCACAATGTCACGTGACATTTAATGACTTTAATACCCACAGCAAATCATGTTTTAATAGTAAATGTTAGGGTTCTATCCTATGAATGTGGATTTGTTGATATTAAATGGAAATGTTAGTTACAAATACAACAATTAGGGGAAGGTCATTTTCTACCATCTGAGAAAGTGTTCAGTTACCTGGTTTTATGTGCCCAGCTCGATGGAATTTTTTTTTATTGTATTAGTTGTTGGAATTAGCATCGTAAGATTTCTATTCTATACACAATGAGCCTTGATACGCATATTTATGTTTATGAATATGAATTGTATTTTATGTGATTAATCTATGTTATACAGGTCTGCTTTAAAGCATCTGAAGTTGGACCGGCTAAAGAAATACGAGTACTGCTTACCTTGTGAGTCTTCTGTCTTTAGAATATTGTAATATAATTGTTTAAATGAATGTGTATCAAGTTGTATCCTTTTCATTATCTAGCCCTTGCTATGAGATTGGATTAAGCCATCATATAATGTCTGTTAGACAGTGACCGCAGCAGAAAATCAAGGACTGTATTATTTGATTGATGGTTGATGTTAATTATCAGTACTTAAAATCCTTACAGTATAGACTCATGATTATCATCAGTTACTGCAATTGCACTTGTTCAGATAGTTATATATGACGATTATGCGTTTCACAGACTTCTACCAGCCTTTTAAGGAAGATGAACTTGAACAGAGCACTGAGGTTCCGATTATTTTTCCTTCAGAGCCAAAGCCGGTAAATGTGATGGAGAACACTTGAATAGGTTTGTTCAACATTTGGTTTTCAATAAGTTCACTTATTTTTTGTTTGATGCAGGTATTCTGTGAATTTGATTGGGAGTTGGATGAGCTTGAGGTGATAAATTAATTCTGTATTATTTGTAATTTAGAAAATGTCAGATTAGGCACCTTAGAAGTGGTAGTTTGGAAATTTAAATTATCCATGCATCCCTTTTGTTTTCCCAGACTATCAATCATGCAAGTGCAATTATCACAATATGTGGCATTATTCTGCAGGAACTTTAATATTTTTTGCTTATCATTTTGTGATAATTTATGCTTAACGCAACTGGCAGCCTGTTAGTATATTAAGTTCTGAAGATATTAACATATAACACATGAGCATTGAGGTTTGGGAGCTGTGAAGATGTTTGGCTTCTAATTGTATCTGCTCCATCTATATTTCGGCTCATTATGGCACTTGTATTGAGTAGACAGGAATAAAATATTTAAATTTGGAAAATTAAATGACTTTGGGCAAGGAACTCGAGCTAATTTGTGCTGTGCTCTGTAGGAGTTCACGGATAAGCTCATAGAGGAGGAGGAGTTATCAGAAGATCAAAAGGATGCCTTCAAAGTAAGTAATAGTTGAACGTATATGGTTTATTCATGCTTTTCATATCTTTAGAGCATCATGGTATGCTGATCCATTTATGGTTATAGGAATTTGTAAAGGAAAAAGTTCGTGAGGCAAAGAAAGCAAATAGAGAGGTACTATAGTTGTTGCAATTGGTTCTGCACATCTAGTGTTGCTTCCTGGTATCTTACCTATTTATTTTCTTGTAGGCAAGGGAAGCTCGGAAAAAAGCCATTGAAGAAATGAGTGCGGAAACTAAAGCTGCATTTGAAAGTATGAGATTTTACAAGTTCTACCCTGTACAAACACCAGATACACCTGATGTATCTAATGTTAAGGTAGGTGCTTGGGCATTCTTACGAGACTCTTTGGCATTTCAAATTTTGCCTACATTAGTATGAGATACACCTGATGCAAGCATTTCAATTTTAGTTTTAAAAGTTGACGCATTAGTTTAGGCCCGGAAATAACGTGTTATAGTTCTATGTATAGGATGGGGATGCTCTGGATTTAATCGAGAATTTGTCAGGGTCAATTTCTCAATCCCAGCCATAAAACTGACAAATAGCCTTGCACCTATGGTTTAAACCTAGCATATGAAGGTTGCATTGCTACAGGTGCTACTGCACAAGCAATAGCGTGCTAGAAGATTACTTGGGTGTAAACCTAGCATTTGGGGCTGTATTCTTTCCTGTTCACCAGTTGATATGGGAAAAAGTAGGGAGAGAAAACTGGGATGTTGATAGGATAATAAAAAATCAAAAGAAAAGCTCAATTATTAAGTTTACAGAGGTTGTGAAAATCGAGATTAAGTATCAGTTGGTCCATCTTCTTGACATAAATTTTGTAAACTTTTTACAAGTTAAATTGCAATTTTGACAATCATATGATATAGGAAAAAGCTATGCTCTTGGTCTGTCTTGTTCAACTTGTTTAAAGGACTTTGGACTAAGGGTTTGCATCTTCAGATATGAATGCTTGAGTCCTCATTTCTACTGGTAATCTTGCTTGGTGGTCAATCCTCCTTGATAGACCCCTTAACTGTCAAGGAATGGCTGAGTAGCCTTCTCTAGGGATCAAAGATCCTCTTGGAGGTAATCTTTTGGATTGGGCCTGTGCTTGTTCCTGTGGGACCGTAGTCATGCCATTTACACTCTGAATGGAAGTCTTGGAGGTTACAGTTGGCCGCTTCTTTTTTCTGCTTTATTTATTGAAAATGTCCCAATTTCTTATTTTTAAAAGGGTTGCCCGATCATCTTTTCTCTGATACCAATGATTTGTATGGCTGTACTGCTTACAAATTATGACCCCGTTTGGTTAGAACCCCGGAAAATAATACCTGTTCCTTTGCACTACAATTGGGAAATGGAATACTATCTATTATATTCCTGCGATTATTACTTAACAAGTATTTCCTTATGAGTAGTTTTCATTTAGGGATACATGACATTTCACGTTTAAAAAGTTATTTGTTTCATTCCATTCCCTTTCCTCAGAAATTCTGTCAAACTTTTGTTGGTTTATGGCTCAATTGCCCCTTGGGACATATGTTTGGGTAAAGAGCATATGATTTTCTAAGAAAAGGAAGATTAAAATGTCTGGAACAATTGCAAGTTACGTTTTTATACTTTTTCCTGTCATGAAGTTCTCGTTCCCGTTCAGAATGCCATTTTCTTGCTCATATAATGTACTGTTGTTTTTGCAGTCCCCATTCATAAACAGGTATTATGGAAAGGCTCATGAGGTTCTGTGATTGACCCCAAGGCGAAAATGGCAAAGAAATTTGCTGGCTGGTCTTGCCCATACCTCAACAGGGATTTTGGTTTTTATGAAGTTCAACAATCAGCAGGCAAAACCAGCTTGTGGCATCCAGTTTTCCTTGTGACAATAGGTTTCTTAAGGAAAATACGATGCAACAATGTAACCTTAGAACCTAGTGAAGAAAAAGTAGGAGTTTAAGATAGGAGGAGGAACATATGAGATCTGTTTTGAGAGGATTCCAAGTAGAGAATTTCTTTGATGATTCTGAGGGGCTTCAATTTCAGGGGCTCTTGCCTGTCCTTTGTTATGTCAGAGATCATTCTTTTTTGCCATTCATAGTATCATCTTGTAGGACGTTTGTTTAGATGCTAGAAAAAGGAAATAAATTTATTTCCTATTCCTTGTATGTGGTTGGACTCTTTCTAGTTTCAACACTACTGAACTAGTAATGTAAGACACAGCCTGATCACTTCAATGACCTACACTTTCCCTTGACGCTAATGAATTAAGAATGCACTCTCAATGGTTGAATCTCACGTCTACATCAAGTTATGTATGCTTCTCAGAATTGTTATGCATTGAGTTGGAAAAAGAATGGATAATTACGCTACATAGAACTATAATTATAGGGAAAGCTTTTTTATTTGGGAAAATCTTAATAGCTATTTATTACACTTGATAAAAAAGTAACGAAATAGTTTTTTAGGAATTATTGATTAGAGATTTTAAAATTTAAGAAATTTTATTTTTAGAGATATGTTCAAATTATATAGTTTTTTAAAGGATGTCTGAAATTTTAATCAATTTTTTCATTTTTTGTTTTAATATATTGAAAAATGCCATTTGAGGTGACTTTTATAACGTTAAAATATATTCAATTAGAAACATGTTCTAATGCGTAGAGTCCAAAAAATGTTATATTAATCATTGTTTATTGATATATTAGTTGACGATTAAACTATATCATATAAAATAATATTATGCATAAGAACATCTTAACTAATGATAGGAGTGAAATTTGTCTTTATTATAAGATAAACATATTTCGATTTAAAAAAAATCACAAACGAAATTTTTCAAAACAAATAGCTATTAGAATTTCTAACGGAGCAAGACCAAGCAAGGTGGTGTCAAAAGCAATGATTTTCGTAACAAAAACTTCAGACATTACATCACCAAAATTTTTTACAATACAGCCTTTATTTTACAATTTATCACCACTATGAACTCACTCTTGCTCAGAAGAGGACTACTTTAAACTTGTACATGACCCTCCAAAGAGGAAAAAAAATAGCAATACATATGTCAGCTTGATTCACTGCTATCAGTTCAGCTCAGAATCAGGCAAAAAATACTCAGTCACCTTCATCAAAAAATGATCTTTCCAAAGACCCAAGCCGGCGAAAGGCAAGAGACCACAGAATATTGGCAGAAATACCAGCAACGAAGAGTAGAACAGAAATCTTCGAAACCAATAAGGGAATTTTGTATCACCCTTTGTTGTTTGTAGTGTAGTGGTAGTGACAGGTCCATGGAGGATTTGGAACAAAGCTGATGTGCAAACAATGGACAAGAAATGAAGAAAGCAAAGAATTTCCCAGTATAAGAGCCAGACATAACCATTCCCTCCCAATGTATCCACACACAGCTTTCCGAAATAGCCGCAAACAACTCCTAACAGCAAAAGGATGAAAGTTACCGGCATTGTCTGCATTGTCGATGTTGTTGACCGCCACATGAGCAAATATGCAACGGCGCAGATCATTAAGAAACCGAATGCCATTCTACTCAGAACTTGAACTTGACACCACAAAACATTCATCCGTGAATCGAAAGAGGACACTGACTTAGGAGTCCACCAAGAGTATACTTCCTGAAGTAGAGAAAAAGAAGATATCATCAATATTTTCTGAACAACATACAGCTATTATATGAAGCTAAAATCAATATAGTTGGGTGCTATTTACATCTTGCTTCATATTAATAATTTGTATCATTATGCTTGTAACAACTATAGATTACAACAAGAGGCAAAGATGATATCGTGAATCTTCCACTATTATATTCTTTCGACCATTAATGTAAGACCTATTTAATTAATTTTATTAAATTAAAGACATTAATTAAGTTAGTTAATATGACATATTTTGTTTTAAAATACCCTAATAATCTTCCTTAATTCTTTAGTTAATGTGACATGTTTTGTTCTAAAACACCCAAATAATCTTCCTTAATTACCTCCCTTCCTCTTTTAATTATTATTGAGAGAGTATCAATAGGGGTAATTTAGATGAAAAGTGGTAACTCTAAGAAATATGTTATAGATTTAAGATCAAGATCAACTCTCTAATTAACTCCTACATTAAGGACCGGAGGAGTTCATATTTACTAAAAAAATTGAAATACAAATCAAATCAATCTTAAATAATCTCATTGCTGCTCCAAAGAAAAACAACGAACTATACTTTTCATGATCATGTAACGATTACTGGTTACTAGCCGGTATGTATCCCAGAAAAGTTGCCAATCGGTATGACTTGAGAATTCCTATGGAAAGAAAATGAATTTATATCACCCATAAATGCTCTACTAAAGCATCATGAATCCCAAAGATTAATGAGCATATGTTAAAGGGACCAAAGCCAGAATAAATGACATAGACATAATAGCCAATACTTGCCTCATCTAAAGGTGTACATGATGCAGTAGCTTCAGCAATCCGTTGATAGGAATAAACATAAGCACCGTACAGAAGTGAGGATGACATAACAAGCAGACCCGCAATAAGACAGTCAACGCACCTCTTATTTAGCTCACCGTGTCTCAGATCTTCTTGCTGATTCTTAAACTTTTCAGCTTTAAAAGAATGTTTTGATACTCCCATGGCAAGCTTTGATCTCTCTAGATGATTTGAATCTGAGCTGAGGGCCAATTGTGTCTCTTTTAGCTTCAACTTTTTCATCACAAGGCCAAGTTCCACTGCCTTGAGGTCATTGGAACGACTTCGTTCGATGACAGATTTCTCAAAATAACTAATATTGGACCCTGAGGAGATCAGAGGGAAACGTGCCACTTGGTTTAATTGCCCGGGCACAATTAGCCGATGACTAACTAAATCCATAGGAATGCTCTCCTTGACCTCTTCTTCAGAACTGTTTGATAGATCTCGGATTCCATCATGCACGACTGCCTCCGAACAAGCATCCTCTTGTACAACATCCCTTTTGCAATCTCCCTTGTCAAGAGTCAATTCAGAAGCTAGAATTTCTCTCCTTGAAGTATCAAATTCATTTCCTTTATTCCCAGTAGTTGATTCATAAATTAATCTAAGAGTATTCAGAGTGCTATCAAATGATTGTTCAAAGTTCCTTGTTAGACCATCCAGCCTGTCTCCAAAAACCTGAAGTCAGATAGGCATCAAAATAAGTTGCACGCAGACATTACACAGCAAAATGGACGAGCTTAATGTTAAAATATAAGTCAAACAGCAATCAAGAGGTGAATCAGCAGTAAACATGTGGCTTACATTAGCTAAAGATTCTCTGACAGCGGATTTGCACATCTGCAAGGTTCACAAACAACAGTTGAGGTTCAAATTAAAATCTGATAAAATTAATTAGCATGCACCAAAATGGCATATAAAATGTGCTACTTAATTTATTCATCCATAAGAATAACAGGATATTTCTGAGATATTACTAGGTTGATGAATTTTATCGCTAGTACAGTAATTCAGACATCACCATGTACATCAAAATAACACTACGAGTCATCTTTAATAATGCTTTCTAAATGAAAATGTCTTGACCAATGAGAGCATAGACCCAAAAACTGGAGCCAAAGTTTATTACAAATTATCTAGTTCATGAAAGAAATGGGCAAGAAAATTACCAATGAAAGATGTTCTGGAGACATCCTTTCAGCAGTTCTATCTCTTCTATACAACACCTAAAACACAACAGATTGAATGCACAATGTTACGTGTTAACAATAAAAAATCAATAAAAACATTACAGTAAAATATGTATGTTGCAGGAGCTTTTATAAGCCAAATCTCATGGAATGGAAGGGTCAACCACTAAATGAGGCTTTTGCTAGAAAAGGGAGAACTGAAGCAACATTCTATCACAATAATCAAGAAATACAAAGAGTTTACATAACAAAGAGAGAGGCACTTAAATTATTCAATGCCTAAAATCGGTAAGATAAACATGTGAACCAGTTTTCATAGATCAGACAACACAGGCAAAATCAACCAAAATAATATCTCGAAACGGACGAACAAACAGCCTTGCATATCCATGTGTAAGTGACAGATGGAATGGATTGAATGCCGTTGCAAATGCCAAGGATATTATGTCATTGAGATGTTCTTCTGAAGGCATAAAGTCCAGAACTAGAGCATGGAGCAAAAATGAAGTCACCCCAGCAACAACATACAAAGACCTCTCTTAGCAAGAATCGCATGCTCCCTACGAAAGGCACATATAAATGACTTAAGTTGCTGATTACCAGAACTATATCCACCTTCAAACAACAAAACAACCAACTAATTATTTTCACTGGAATAAAATCACCATTTTCTACTCCAACATGCTATTATGTGACATTGACATATTTACTGGTAGATTGCAGGCATACTGCCCTCTTTTGCACTGACAAACATTGGATAACAACACATATTTCATGGAATAGAGTCAGAGTTTAGTTATCTTTCAGAGGTTGAACAATGGAACACAAGCTCTTGTAAAAGGAGTGAGCTATAGAATATGCTAAGTAACTTAGAAACCTTGTATGTTCCTAATTTGGTATCAGTCTATCAGAGATTCTTTGATATGGGATGAATAGGTATAATTTCCACAAATACACCAAGACTTTCCATGAGAGATTTCTGGCGATGAAGAGTATTTATGCAAAAAGCAAACGCAAACTGAAGAAGTGGAATAAGAATTGAAAGGAGATAAACACGCTAGTTAGGGCTTGTAGTACTGGAATAGGTAGCAAAAGAGATGGTAAATAAGCATTGGTTTATTTCAGTTTAAGAACTAGGTCAGATGTATCTTGATAGCTGAGACATTAAATCCATCTCTCCGTTATAGCTCAAGTTCCTTGAATTTACTTCCATGTCCTTCAGATGCAGTGTAGCGTCTAGGACCTTAAATGAGGAAAGTAAAGTGCCACATCTATACCAAGCAAGGTAAACTATCTCTAAAATTATAGCCAATAAGTAATAAATTTGTTGGTTACTTGAAAGAAGAGTACAATCTGAGGTTAAAAAGATGAATGCATGGGAGAGCTCAGGGGAGGGTAGTTTTTTAACCAGGAAGTTAGTTAGAGTAATTTGCTCAGCGATGCAGTGAAAGTAGACTTTCATGGTGAGCAAAGAGGGGAAGAAAAAGAACAAAAAGTACATACCTGAAGCTCTTTTTTAAATGCTGTTACTGGTATGACAAATCGACTTCCTCCGAAGGGCAGCACAATGGTTGATCACTGAACATTCAAAATTTGAACTTGGACTTCTGGAGTACAAATCCAACTAACTTGGATTTCTGGGTTTATGCACAGTCAAAGGAATAGCCTTAAAGTAGTAGAAGGACTGGTAGATGTCCTCCTGTGACCCGAGAAAGATAAAGGGAATCCGTAATCGAAGCAAACATCAACATTCAGAAATTCAAAGATGAAGAGAATAAGTTGGGAGGCACAATAACTTTTAAAACTCTCACATGGAAAGATCCAAGATCATCTTTAATAGCATTAATTTGTCAGTAGTAGAAGGACTGGTAGATGTCCTCCTGTGACCCGAGAAAGATAAAGGAATCCGTAATCGAAGCAAACATCAACATTCAGAAATTCAAAGATGAAGAGAAGAAGTTGGGAGGCACAATAACTTTTAAAACTCTCACATGGAAAGATCCAAGATCATCTTTAATAGCATTAATTTGTCAGTATAGACAACACCCAATCATCAAAATCATAAATTTCTTCATATTCCATAGCCACCTATTAACGAGACATTTCAAGAATATAGTATGAAACAAAACAGAGAAGCAAAAAGAAAAAAGAAAGTAGCACCTGAGCAACAACAGCTGCAAAAGACATTCCAACAGGGAACCCGATCGCGGCTACATGTCCCCTATTGCGGCGAATCAGGACTCTAGGGTTTCGCCGTTGACCCGCAACGCCGATACCCCTTTGCGATGAAACCGCAGAAGAAGAATGACGACTCGATGACGAGGATGGAGATTCAGAATTCTCTAAAGCTACTCTCTTCTTCATTAAAGTTCTCTTCTTGCATCTGGTACTGCGCTTAAGCTCACTATCGATGGGTCCTGGGGGATAATTCTGGACCATGGGATGCGAGCAATGGTTGTTGGAGTCAGCGATGACGATGCTTTCACCGTCTCTGTGATCGAGGTCGTGCTCGGAAAGGCAATTATTGCAGTGTTGGGGTTGCAGCGAGGAAGAAGTGGGAAGAGCATCCATGACATGAGAGGTCGAGTTAAAATTCAAACTTCCAACGTTAATTTTATTTTTTGGACCTGAAAACGGCTAATTTTATATATAAACTTAGGGTGTATTTGGATTAGCTTTTGGAGAATAGATTCTGGGAAGAATAGATTCTGGAGAATAGATTTTAGGTAGAATAGATTTTGAGAATAATAAATTTTGGGAATAAAGATATTTGGATGATTAGTAGTAGAATCACTTTTTATATTGGTAAATTACTAAAAAGGGTATGATATGATTAAAAGTAAGAGAGATGAAAGATGATAGAGAAGAAAGAGGAGAGAGAAGAGAGTGTAGAGAGGAGAGAGGAGAGAGAAAAAGAGAGATAAAAGATGAGAGAGGAAAGAGAAAAAGAGAGATAAGAGAAGAGAGATGAGAGATAATAGAGAAAATAGAGGAGAGAGGAGAGAGGGTGTAAGAAAAAGTAAGGGTATAATAGTAATTGAATAATCCAAAACCTAGGTTTCAAAGAAAAAGCTATTTTCAGTAGCTTATTCAAAACCTAGGTTTCAAACTGAGGTTTTGTCCAAAATCAATTCTCAACAAAAATTGCTGTTTGTGTAAAAATTTTCCAAACCGAAATTTTGCCCCAGAATCTATTTTAAAATGTAGTGCCAAACAGGCACTTATAATCATAGAAGACGTATGAGGCAGGAAAAGGAAGGAGTGGGCGCCGCGCGAGCGTTATAAACATACCTTGTCCTTGTTACGCAAGGTCCATATTCATGTTCGGACTTTGGGGCTTCCTCGCGTGAAAGATAGGCAATTCTTGCTTCAAGTTCTTCAAATTTGGTGAGATACTAGTAATCTTCCAAGCAAACGCCACCCCCCCCCCCCCCCAACAAATAGTTGCATAATAATCATCAGCGCATTTTCATATCCAAATAATACTTTTAGAGGTACAAATCGGCCCATTAACAAAATTTTTAAATCAACATCAATATTTAAATTTATTACTCCATAAGTTATAAAGCTAACTTGTTATTTATTGAACAAATATTGGTTAGCACTATATCTTTATATATTATGTGCCTATTTAGATAGCCACTAAACTTCGATTTTAAAAAATTTATCGTCTAAATTTTAATTTAATTTTTTTAAAAAATAAATAGTTATATTTATTAAAAAAAGTTTACGGACCAAATTATAGTTTAAAAAATTATAGTTTTAAATAAATTCTTGAGAATAACTTATGAAAAAGTAAAAGAATTTGTGAACCACCCAATTACCATTTTGCTCTTAGTTTTTCCCTCTCTTTCCTCTCATCTCTCTTCTTTCGTCGTTGTCACCTTCCTTTTTCTTCTTTTGCCGTTCGTTCACACCACCATTCGCCATCGCTACTAGTTCTCCTTCACTATGGGTTGTGGAGAGAACTTCCTCGTTGTCGTCTGTAGGTCTAGTGGAGGTGGTGGTCATCTGTTCTATTGCTGGTTGGTGCTTGACAGTGCTCGTCGTTGGTTGGATATCTGTGCTTGTTAGCTTCCGTTGTGGTTGTGGTCGTTGGTTGGCTTCTATCATGCTCGTCGGTGTGGAGGTGAAGAGAGAACAGGAGAGTGGAGGGAAAAAAGGAAATGAACAGTGGTAGCAAATGTGGGGTACTGATAGTGTGCAGAAAATAATTATTTTTTTATCTCATATATTTTTTAGTAATTTACTAATGATAAAAGTCCTTCGAGTAATAACCATCCAAACACTCATTTATTTAAAATTATTCTTTTTATAAATTTTTTTTTAGAAGAGTTTATATAAAAACTGTTCAAAAAATCTTTTTTTTTTATAAACAATTTTTCAAAATCTTATCCAAAAGACCCTATGTGCTTGAATATTTATATGTGTTAACATTTAGTATCCATACGGGTCTAGTGAAAAATGAGAAATTAGTAGAACTTTTAAGAAAAATACTCATGAAATGTAATCCAAATATGCTCAATGCCCTATAGTAAACTAAAGTTTCTCTTCTCAAAATTTGAAACTAGAATATGACTCTCACACTCTATATATAGTAGTGAATAACATGCTTTGTATAGAAATCTAGGGATAGAACCAAAGAAATTTATTTAGACAGAGAAATTTATGCTTTGTATTAATATTTATCACACTTATTATTTTGAATAATTTCAATAAATTAAATATTTATAAATTGTAAATAAAGATATAAGGTATATAATATAAAATTATAAACTCAAAATAACATCTCCTAGAATACAACCCATAAAGAATGAAGCGCGCTTGTTGCTCCACATTTACAAAGTTCATAAATCATTACACTGGTGTTAACAGCAAAATTACATTTTCCAATTGGCATTTTTTTAAACCACAATCTTTTATTTCAAGTAAATTTAAAGTGTGTGCGTATTTGTTCTCTTCTCCCAAACTCGAAATAACCTTTAGCAAGAATCTTGACCAGTGCTGTTTACACGATCCTTCTGTAATGGCTTCAATTACATTCAAGTTCAGAAACCTCCTCTGAATGAGTCCATATCCTTCGTCTAAAATGCAGGATCAAACCATCTAACATATCATATATGTACAAGGCTTGAGGATGATCTCTATCTTCAACTGTGAACATACTAGATTTTCCATCCGCATGAACAATGCTTTGTCCTGGAATTTTTTTCACGTTAAGATTCTTCATCTTCCTCCTCACAGCTGCAACTCCATCCCAAATTCCAGCAGAAGCATGTGTTTGCCATCTCCACATAAGGAACAGCCCCTTGAGCATCCATTTCACAGATCCTTTAAAACACATACTTGGCCATTGCCATATTATGATGAAGCTTGCATGCACTGAGCAATGCACTCCATATTCCAGCATCAGGTTCAAAAGGCATGGTCTCAATAATTTCCAGAGCTTCCTTTAGTCGTCCTCTTCGACCGAGAAGATCGACCATTCATGAATAGTGATCTATACCTGGGTATATGCCATACTTATGAGCCATCAAAGTGAAACATTCTAATCCTTTCTCAAGTAAACCTCCATGCGCACAAGCTTGAAGAATGGCAAGAAATGTAATGTGGTTTGGTCTCATTCCCAGATCTATCATAATGGAAAAAAGGTCCATAGCCTCATTAACATCTCCATTTAAAGCACAAGCAGCAATCATAGTTGTCCAGGAGACCACAGTTTTGTCAGTTAAGTTATGAAAAAGTTCTCGAGCTTCGTCGATACTTCCACATTTGGCATACATGTCAATCAGTGCATTACAGACTACAACATCATCTTTCAACCCCTTCGCAATGGAATAAGTGTGAAGCCATTTTCCAAGCTCAAGAGCGCCCATTTGGCTGCAACCTGAGATCAAAGCAAGTATAGTGACCAGATCAGGTTTTTCATTAGTTGCTTCCATTTTATTGAACAAAGCTAATCCTTCATCCATGTATCCCTTCTCAACATACCCATTGATCATAGCAGTCCATGAAACACAAGTTCTGTAAGACATGGCATCAAACAAAAATCTTGCAGAATGAATACCTCCACACTTGGAATACATAGAAATAAGAGTGTTAACCACACACATGTCGGAATCACAGCCTAACAGGATTCCATGAGAATGAATCAGCATACCTTGAAATAGTGCTTCGGGTTGCACAAACAATGAAAGCAAATTGAGAATGGTGCTAATATCTGGGAAAAACCGACCATGTAGCATCTCTTTGTAACAACATAGAGCCTCGTTATGTTTTTCAAAATTTGAATACGCTGCAATCATGGAATTCCAGGAGACAACAGACCTTAGACCAACATCAGTTTCATCGAACATTATCTCTGCCGAGACCAAGTCATCACATTTAGCATATGCAGCAATCAAAGTGTTAGCGACCGAAACATCAAAAAGAATTCCAATTCGAAGTCCATAAGAATGAATCGCACCACCAAATCTAGGATCTCTCGTGATCAAAACCGCATGAGTCAGTAATATGGCATTCCAAGAAGCGACATCCCTCACGGGCATTTCAACAAATACGTTGTATGCGTCTTCCAGTTGGTCGCATTAAATATACATGTCAACCATTGCAGTTTGCACAAAAACATTTGATTGAAACCATGATTTGGCGACAAGGGCATGTATGATTCGGGATTTTTTGATATCTAAGAGTTTGGCACAGGCTTTGGCTACGAAGGGGAAAGTGGAATTGTTGGGATGGATACCATTTTGCTTCATCTGACGGCAAAGAACAAGAGCTTTCTCCGCATGGCCTTGATTCACAGCTTCCCTTATGCAGGAGTTCCATAGACAAATGGTAGAGAAATTGGAGAAATGGTTCAGGTGTGAAGTAACAGAGAATCTGACTCTGAACATTTCTCATCGTCGTGTGTATAAATATCTTGAAGAAGACGAGTAAATCCCTCTACAAAATTGTCATAAGCACCGGAAAAAAAGAAAAAGAAAAATTTGCAGCAAAAGAAAAAACGACACCGTTTCTGTATGAGGTGGAGGCGCAGCGGAGGAACTCCAATAACCCTATTCTTCATCTCTTCTATACTTACCAATTTCCAATAATTAAAACAGCTTCGTCTTCTTTGTTCGAGCTCTGGCTTCAATTCTTGCTTGATGGTTCACTTTTTGCGTCGAAACCAGTGCTTCTGCACGGTTTCTATTTCTTGGCTCCGGATTAGATAGAACTCACGTAATTTGTATAGGCTTCGACACTTCCAATGAGTTCTTTCACTTTAAGATCTACGTCAGAAACTCACAAGATTTTCCATAAAATTTGATTCGCTAGTGAAGTGGTTAATTTCCTTCTCCTAATCGATAATATCTTTCCAAGTAATTTTGGTTCGACGTTTAGTTTATGCGTTCGAATCCTCTCCAGCGCCTTTTCTCTCCAGCTTTTCTTCATTCGTGATCTTGTCCGTTGGTGCAACAATTTTACTCGGTTTCGTATCTACATAATGACCGAACATTACAACAAGTACGGTTCTCTCCTTATCGAATGGTTTAATACTTGATATTCGGTTTTACTTTTGCTTCAAATATGTTTATGATTTTCGATGGATATGCTTAGGCTGGTTAAACTAGCAGCGAGAGCCTTCTACGATGATCTGACGAGCAAAGGAGATAATCAGCCTAAAACGGGTAGGAGTGATAACAGAGGCATTGCTGTAGTGGTGCTCGATGCACTCACGAGGTTCGGCCTTAGTTATTGTTTTTGTGTTTATCTGATTTAAAAGTTGTTCTTTCTGTTTCCTTTGCTGAAAGCAATACAGCAGAGAGCAGGCTATGATTTTTTTAAAAGATACAAGCAAACAAAATGGAATAACAGGATGTGAACTTAAGTGAACTTGAATGAAAAGATAAGAACATATCAGAGGAGTGGCAGCGTTTGTATGAAGGCACTGTTGGGTTATTTGCTAGGATCATTTGATCCGGGACAGTCTTTTAGTTCGTTGAATTTCAAATAAAGGTCTTAGTCTTTGTTGGGTGTGGAATCTTCGGTGCCTTGTGGGTTGGCAAAGAATTACAGAAGACAGTATTGTTTGAACTTTGATTTAAGTGGCTAAAGAATAGAAGGTGTGTTTTTGTCCTTTGGCTAAGTATGCTGCTCTTTTTCTCCAGACGACAATGGGTTAGAGAAGAAGACTTGGCAAAGGACCTTAAATTGCACACCAAACAACTTCGTCGAACTCTGCGGTTTTTTGAAGAAGAGAAGTTCATTACTCGGGATCATAGAAGAGAGGTACTGTTTGGCTTGATTGAATCATAAGATTTTGAATCTTTTCACCCTATTACAATTTAATTTTCCAACACTGTTAGCAATTTTAAAGTCCAATGAAGTACATATTTAGGCATCATAGCTTTCTTTTTTTTAAATGTTTAACCATGTTATTTATTCATCTCAGTGTCTTAAAATGTTCATATTTTTCTTTTGTAATTAGTAATCTATACTGATCAGGTTCCTACATTACAGAGTCAGTTGTCAATATCTTATTTTAAAGTACAGCATATTGTTTCATTGCTAAGCTTTTCAGCTGAAGATTAGTGAGTGATGAGTCTAATTTATGATTTTATTAATCTTTAGGAGAGCTGTAAGAATACTATAGAATGAGATAAATAAGGGGAAGTCTTTATCAGCGTTAATTCTATATTCATCTTATACTTCCCCACATCAAAATCTGAAGGGATACACTAGGCAGGACTAATTTAGATGATTATCAAAGAGACCAGAACAATAAGTCTCTATCAACTATGTGGCATGACCTTGAAGCTTTATGGATGTTATATAGTAGGGGTAAAATGGGGTTTTACTCTCATCTATTTCTTGTGCTGAGGTTTGCAAATGGTATATTGTTAGAGAATGTAGATCTGGAAAATTTTATGTTCGCCAAAAAGTTTCAAAATTCAAACTTTTAGTTTATCGGATGTGAAAATAGATATTGATACCTTTGACCTGAAGCTAACCCAACATACATGTATCCATACAAAGAGTGTGCCATTGGAACCACATACGGATTGTACCACATTAGTTTCAAATGAAATTTTGCTAAACTTATAACCTTCATGGTGTTTATTGCCACTCTAGTGACTTTGAACTTGGAAGCTGTTTTTTGGGGTTGTTATTTTGTATTTTTTCCTGGGATGGATGCTTGGTAATTTGCAATCTGTTTATTAATTTGGACGCGAACCGTATTGCTTTGTACTGCTTGACTCAGACTATATAGCCAAGTTTATGATTTTGTCCATAACCTGCGTAACTTATTTTCATTGAAAAGGTTAAAAACTTAAAATGTTAAGTGAGGGCCCATGAATGATATTATTAATATATCTAATATGCCTCTTGAGCAAATTTAATATGCTGTATGGGCTTGAGGTATGGTCAAAGGATCCACCCATCGTACTTTATGCTAATGTATTATTTTATGCTTTGTTTGGTTCAAATGAAGGAGGGGAGGATAGGTGAGGTTATAAATTTTGTTTGGTTGGAGGTTAGGGTAGGGGAGGGAGATTTCTTGTTTGGTTCAGAAGGGGAGGAGAGTAGAGCTGGTAATGCGGGCTGGCATTTTGCCAGCCCGAGCCCGCGGCCCGCCTCTTTTTTTTTTTTTAAATATTTTTAAAAAATTATTTTTATACTTTTAAAATACTAATAAAAAAATTCTAATGTCATATTAGCATAATAAAAAATTTGTTAATATTATACTCTTAAAAATTCATATTTTTTATAAAAAATCTCAAATTTTATAACTATAAATCTAAATAAACATTAACAAAATATTAATCAATTATTATATGTCAACACATATCAACAAATAAGTAACTATCTTTAATAGTATTTGATAATGGAAGTATTCAAAATAATATTTGAGTAAAATAAATAATAATATTAATAATTTAAAAAAAAAAAAAACGGGCTGGCGGGCTGGCCCGCCTAAAAATGGGCCAGCCCGCCAGCACTGGCGGGCCAGCAGGGGGCGGGCTGTGCAGCCCGCCCCAAAACGGGCTGGCAAACTGCCAGCCCGTTTCCAGCCCGTTTTAAGGTAAAACGGGCCCAGCCCGCGGGCTGGGCCCGTTTTACCAGCTCTAGAGGAGAGGGAAGCTAATTAGAAGTTGACAAAAATATCCTTATCTTTTTATTTAGATTTTCTTCCGTATTATTTTACAATATTTACATTAGAATTATTATTTTCTAAAATATAAATATTAGAAAAGCTATTACATTATTTATATATGATAACAATATTTTTATATGCACTTCAAAGCATGACTTCGTTAATTTTAACATATTATCCCATTAATTTTAATATGTCTTTTAATATCTTAGAAAATATGAAAAATGTTAACATTCTGTCATTAGTTTTATAATTATTAGACATATAAATATGTTTATAATATATACATACTATTTTTTCCAATATACTTACCTTAAATAATTTATATTAGAGGGAATATATGCTTTTTTATAATATATAATATAAATAATTTATATTATAGTATGTGTGCTTTAGACGGAACAAGAGTGTGCACTGGAAAAAATCTGGCCAAAAATAAGAAATGGGGAAAAAGCAATGCTGATGATGAAACAAGAAAAAATGGTTTTAAGCTCAAAGGGTGATACTAGAATAATGAAAATATATTATGGGTATTTTTATTAAGATTAGAACAAAAATTTTTCACCTCTCCAAAACCCCCCAATTTTGGAGGAGAGGAGGAAGAGGGGAGGGGAGCACAAAAGGACAAAATTTTAAACCTCCCCTCTCCTCCCCTCCATTTTTCCCAACCAAACACACTTACACCTCCCCTCACCTACCCTCCCCTTCAAAAACACCCAAACAAACAATGCCTTAAGGAATAAGACATTAATGACTGAACTCGGAATCACTTGGTGGGCTTTAGACCCTAGTAATCGACCTCTTCATCCTAGAAGAATAAGATATTAAGTGAATGCCCTTGAACCATGACTGATTTTATTAATATGCCTAACACAAGCCAAGTAACAACCTTTTTATGCACCATTAACATTCACCTAAGTCACACACAATTGTTAACTTATAACAGTATCAACAATCTAGATTCTTATCATCATCCTATAGCATTCCAGTTTTGTTTTAATCAATTTTCAGGCGGCTGAAATTTCCACCAAGTCTATTTTTCTGTGACTGTCTATAGAATGCCTATCATGTGTTGTTGCTTATCCATTCTTTCAATCTCTTTGTTCCCGTCATACCACACGAATGCATATATTCTTTTCTAATTCATTTTGTTCACCATGCAGTTGTTTTTCTTACTTGAATTGCTCTTCTGCTACATATAATTGGCCATCTTATTCATTGGTCAGCTTATTGGACATTTTAGATCTTGAAGAATAGCTAGGTTTGTTTAAGCTTTTATGTTAGAGGCTTCTATTATGCTTGTTTCTCTGTGTTATCTGCAAGGATTCTTAGTTTTGTTCCACCTCTACACAATATGTTAAATAAGTGGTCTATGATTTTAAACTTACGAAGCTCTTTCTGATGGTACGGGTAGAGTTTCATTATTTGTCATGTTTAGTTTTGCAAAAGTATCAATCTTCAGTGATTTTATAAAGTCATGTACTGATATTGTTGAGATATCTATCATGTACTCATTTACTTATTTTTGTCATATCTTGTTTGGTTTTCTGTCAGACCGCAAAAGGTGCAAAAATGTATACTGCTGCTGTAGCTGCTACAACTGATGGTTCACTGGGACCAAAAGAGGGAGAAGAAAAGGTCAAGCTGCATACACACTCTTACTGTTGTCTAGATTATGCACAGGTCTGTCATTTTTTCTTTGTATCTATAAATTATATTTGGGGGGTTCTTACTGCTGAGGGAAGGGGTTATCAGAATTATTTTCTCTTTTCTTTGACAATATCTTAGAATTACTTGCTCATCAAATCCTCATTTCTCTATTTATTGACTTTGTTATGATGAAATTTGTTGTAGATTTATGATGTGGTTAGGTACAGATTGCATCGCATGAAGAAGAAGTTGAAAGATGAATTGGAGAACAAGAATACAGTTCAGGAATATGTATGTCCCAACTGTGGAAAAAGGTTTTGGATGTTCATTGTAATCGCATTATGACAATTCTGATCTTGCTTGTTAATATAAAGTATTTGTGTCATAATATTTGAGAGTTTGAATTATTTTAGATATAATGCCTTGGATGCTCTGCGCTTGATATCTTTTGAAGATGAAGACTTCCATTGTGAAAGTTGTAATGGAAAACTTGAGATAGAAAGTGACAAGTTAGCTGCTCAAGAAGGGGGAGATGTGGATGACAATGCAAGAAGACGCCGCCGGGAGAAGTTAAAGGACATGCTTCAAAATATGGAGGTTCTGTTATAGTTTTATTGTGGTTTTATTTGTATACTTTTCTTCATATGGTGGACCTGATGGAGCATAGTGGTGCAGAATGGAAAGGAGAAATAGAGGAAAATCAATAAATCATATATTTCAAGGATCAATTCAGTATTTCAATAACCAAGGGGAACAACTACAACCAACAAAACGGATAGACACATTTAATGGCAAGATATTGCTATTCTAACCCTTAGATCTAACATGCAATCACAAAACTAAGCATATGGGTTTATTCAAATTCCTTATTAAATTCTAATTTAGCCCAACTGCCCCAAATTACAAATCCCAACTCCTAAATTAAAAGATGTTTAGAATTATAAATAGTGGAGACATTGAAATTGTACCTTATTTGTAAGTTGTAGAGATATTATAAGATATATAAATATCCTGTAATTAGTATATAGGATAAAATATAATATTATTTCAATAATATCTAGGATTCTCTATTGTGTATATATATTCCTTTAGAATATCAATATACAAGTATTTTTCATCATATTTTCTCTTTGAAACAATAGAGTATCAGAGCAGGTTAATTAGAAATCTTTATTTCTATTTTTTTTTTCTCTGGCCATCACTGTTGGGCCAGGGAGGAGCGCGGTGTTCGAATTGGCTAACCCTGGAGTTTCGCCGTCAATTGAGCCGCGTGTGGTGGGGTTCTGTTTTTCCGGCGTGTTTCGTCCAGATTGTCTTTGCTGTTCGTGATTTCTCTGCCGGTGACGGTTTCAGGGTTGACAACAACATTTAGTAACTCAGCTCTCTCTCTCATGCCCTGGCTGTGAGTTTTTTGCACCTGTCTGAGGTGGTTCCAGTAGTCATTAATGTTACTGAATACAAATTAACTTGGAGAAATTATCTAGATTGGAGTAAACCTATTCGTATCTATTTTTGAAGTATTGAGAAGGAAGATCACTTGACCGATGATACCCTCGAAGAGAAAGATGCCTCTCGTAAGTCATGGTTAAGGGATGATGCACGACTTCTTTTACAAATTCGTAATTCTATTGACAGTGAGATCATGCTCAATATCTCTCAAATATACGAAGTTTGTAGATCTTTCCATCGTGCCGAGATACCCTTATGGCCTTTTTTATGGATTTTAAAGGAATTTATGAAGAGCTAAATGCCCTCATGCCTATTTTTGATGAGAGGCAGGTCAATGTGTCTCACCAAGAGCAGATGACTACCATGAGTTTTCTTATTGCACTTCCACCTCAATATACAGCTACTCATTCTCAAATTTTATCTAGGGCTTAGCTTCCCTCTCTTGAAGAAGCCTTCTCTCGTATATTGTGAACTGAACAAATCTCTTCACCGACCTTTATTGCACCTACTAGTGTGTTGCTCAATCGAGGTCAGAATGATAATCGTGGGCCACCTACTCGTTGTACATTAGGGGTCCTAATCAAGAGTCGAAGGACAATCTATTACTACTATAAGGAACCGGGTTATATGAAACGTACGTGTCATAAACTTCAAAACTAACAAAATTGAGAAAACTTTGAACATGTGGCCACAACGGTTAATGACACGGTTACCATTTTTGCTATTTAATATGCTCAATTAAAGTCTGTCAATCCACTTGTGAGTGCTGCTATTGCAACAGGTAATAAGACTACTGCCCTTGTTTCTTCCTCCGAATGGATCAGACTCTGGTGCTACTGACCACATGACAGGTAACCGCTATCTCTTCTCTACTTATAATTCTTATGCCAACCCTTTTAATATCACCATTGCGGACGGTTCCTAATCCCGTGTTCTTGGCTCTGGCACTATTGAACCTACCTCTTCTATTCATTTGGAATTTGTGCTCAATGTCCCTAACCTTGCATTTAACCTTTTGTCTCCTAGTAAACTTACTTGTCAATTAAACTATTGGGTCTCATTCTTTCCTGACCATTGCTTGATACAGGATCTTTTGACGAAGAAGATTATTGGTAGAGGTTACGAATTTGGTGGTCATTGCTTCCTTGATGATCAGGGGTTTCGTGCTGTGGCTTGTACTGGTGGTGTCACTCCTTTCGAAGTACATTGTCATTTGGGTCATTTATTTTTATCGTTTTTAAAAAAGGTTTATCCTCAATTTCAGTATTTGTCTTCATTAGATTGTGAGTCATGTCAATTTGCTAAACATCATCGTCTTCCTTTAGTATCTCGAGTCAATAAACGAGCTTCGTTTCCTTTTGAGTTAGTGTACTCCGATGTTTGGGCTCCATGTCCAGTTGAGTCTAAAGCTGGTTTCAAGTACTTTGTTACATTTGTTGATGATTTTTCCCACATTACTTGGTTATATTTAATGAAAAATCGTTCTGAGTTCTCACTTTTGTGCCTTTACTGCCGAAATTAAAAATCAATTCAATACATTTATCCATACCTTGCGCAGTGATAATGCTAAAGAATACTTTTATGAATCATTTCGCTTTTTCATGCTTTAAAACGTTATTCTCCATCAATCTTCTTATGTGGATACACCAGCTCAGAATGGTGTTGCCGAAAGAAAAAATTGGCACTTATTAGAAGTAGCCCGTGCACTTTTATTTCAAATGCAGGTTCCAAAACCCTTTTAGGCAGATGCGGTCTCCACTGTTTGCTTTTTCATTAATCGCATGCCCTCTTCTGTTCTTGATGGTCATATTCTTTACACCACTCTCTTTCCTTCCAAATCTGTTTCCCATTGATCCTAAGATTTTTGGCCGTGTTTTGTTCGAGATGTGCACCCTATTGTCTTTAAATTAGATCCTAAGTCCCTCAACTGTGTCTTTCTTGGCTACTCTCACGTTCAGAAGGGTTATCGGTGTTTCTCTCCTACTTTTAATCGTTATCTAGTTTCTGCAGATGTTACTTTTCAGGAATTTGTTGCATATTTTGCTTCTAACACTTCCACTCCTCCTTCTCCACCTACGGAGGAGGATATTTTTTTGGTGTATTCTGTCATTCCCTCACCATCACCGGCACCTAGTCAATCACCTTTGTCTCAGGTTTATACTAGACATTTGAAGGAAACCAATACTGCTATTGTGCCAGATTCTGCTCCGCCATTGTCTGCTTGGTCATCATATCTTGTAGAGAGCATTACTCACCTTGAGCCTGACCCGGTTCTTGACTCTGAGACACCTCCTGTTCCAGATCCCGATCCCTCACTTGATTTGCCCATGGCCCTCTACAAAGGTAAACGTACTTGCGCCTATCCTATTTCTTCTTTTGTTTCATATAACTACCCCTCCTCTGCTTCTCGTGCCTTCGTTGCCTCTTTAGACACTATTTCAGTACCTTAGTCCCTTCTTGAGGCCTTGTCCCACCCGGGTTGGCGTACTCCTGTAGAGGAGGAGATGGCGGTCCTTGATCGTGCTGGCACGTGGATCTTAGTGGATTTATCGGCAGGAAAGAAAGCCATTAGGTGTAAATGGGTGTTGACCCCTAAAACTAAGGCCGATGACACACTTGAACGTCTTAAGGCTATACTCTGAAGTATGGTGTTGACTATTCTGAGATTTTTCTCCCTGTAGCTAAGCTCTCCTCTGTTTGTCTCTTAATCTCTCTGGCCGCTATTTATGGTTAGGATCTCTCTCAACTGGATATATAAAAAATGCCTTCTTAAATAGTGATCTTCTTGAAGAAGTGTACATGGAGCAACGACTAGGTTTTGTTGCTCAGGGGGAGCGTGATAAAGTGTGTCGCCTTAAGAGATCTCTATACGGTTTAAAGCAAAGTCCTCGGGCATGGTTTGACAGATTTAGTACTGTTGTGAAGGACTTTGGCTTGTACCAGAGTAAGTGTAATCATTTTGTGTTCTATCAAAGAATAAGTGCTGGCATGATTTTACTAGTTGTGTATGTCGATGATATTGTGATTACGGGGAGTGATGCTTTCAGGATCTCATCACTCAAGTCATTCCTTAACTCCTACTTTCAGATGAATGATCTGAGTTCATTAACATACTTTGGGGATTGAAGTTATGAGGAGCAGGAAGGGTATCTTATTGACTCAGAAAATGTTTTTGATCTGCTAAAAGAAATTGAAAAATTAGGAACTTTCCTAACTAGCTTCCCTATGGTTTATAATCCTTTGCTTGATGCTGATGGTAGTATACTATATGAAAATCCCGTTGAAGTTGCTAAGAGCAAGCCAGTTGAGAGCCTAGAGAGGTACAGGAGATTGATTGGCAAATTGAATTATCTTACGGTGATCCGTCCTTATATCACTTACCCAGTGAGTGTCCTTAGCCAATTTATGGTCTCGCCAACTGTCTGATAGTGGGAAGCCTTAGAACATGTGTTACATTACTTGAAGGGATCTCCAGGTCGTGGGATATTATACAAGAATCATGGTCACATAGATATTGAGTGTTTTTGTGATGTCGATCATGATGGATCAAAAGCCACAAGCCGGTTTACTATAGGATACTGTGTTTTGTAGGAGGAAATTTGGTATCTTGGAGAAGCAAGAAACATAATGTTGTGTCACGATCAAATGCAGAAGCGAAATATAGAGCTATGGCACAATTTGTATGCGATATATCGGTTATTGAAGGAGGTTGGCCTGAAAATCTTGTTACCAGCGAAGCTGTGGTGTGATAATAAAGCGGCTCTACACATAGCTTTTAATTTGGTATTCCATGAACGCACGAAATATATTGAGATCAACTGTCATTTTATTCGAGACAAGCTCAAGGAAAACTTCATCTCTATAGAGCATGTCAGATCAAGTGATTAACTGGGTGATCTTCTTACCAAAGCTCTTAATGTGGTTCGAGTTGAATATCTTTGTAACAAGTTGGGCATGATTGACATCTATACTCCAACTTGAGAGGGAGTGTAGAGATATTATAAGAGATTTTGTAAGATATGTAAATATCCTGTAATTAGTATATAGGATAAGATATGATATTATTTCATTAATATCTAGGATTCCTTATTGTGTATATATATCCCTTCAAAATATCAATATACAACAAGTATTTTTCATCATATTTTCTCTTTGAAACAATACAAGTCATGTCAAATATCAGAAGCTTTTATTTTTGTGAATTCACACAAGTATCTGGTACCTTTCATACACATTGTGAATTTTATGATATTTTGTATATTCTATATATTACACAGTACTTGCCTAGATTCATTGGTGTTCCTCACCATAATATACTTGCAATGTTTCTTGACTATGGAGTGCAGGTACAGCTCAAGCCTTTGATGGACCAACTCAGTCGTGTAAAAGACTTGCCTGTTCCAGAATTTGGCAGTCTTCAAGCATGGGAAGCTCGAGCTAGAGCTTCTGGGCTTGCAGCCAATGATGATAGTGGTGGTGATTCTAAAATGGGTCACGGTCTGGGATATGGTGGAACGCCAATGCCGTACAGCGGAGATACGAAGGTAACATTTTCATGTTTGGGTTTGAGCAATATATCTTTTCATTTCACATAGCGATCTTACAGGTATGATAGTTTTCAATCTTTCTCGTTTTTTAGAAGGATATTTTGTATAACTGTTATGGTTGCTCTAGTTTAAATTCTAGCGTATATATCATTTTGGTTAATGAATTTCTCAGCTCATAAATAGTGTTAAGATGGGTAGTTTTGAAATTTATTGGAAGCATGGATGATCAATCATTTGGTAGTTAGACTGCAGCCTGCCTTTTATTATCCCAAATGCGTATGTAAAACTTTAAGAAATTTTTAAGATAGTTGTTATGGTTGCCCTGGTTTCAATTCTAGCTTATATATAATTTTGATAAATGCAGAAGTTCATAAATATGTGACTAGTTAGAGTGCTAATATGGATAGTTTTCAAATTTGTTGGGAGCATGGATTATCATTTGGTAGTTAGATGACAGCTTGCCTTTTATTATCTCAAATGGGAATGTAAAACTTAAGATAAGAATGGAAAAATGGTGAATGGAGAGGCTCGCACATGTGTAGAACTCTCATACATTGCGATAGCCCCTCTCCTCTTCTAGTTATAGTAATTTTAAGATAGAGTTTAATTATTCTATAGATAAAGATAAAAACATTATCCATTAGCATTTTTTTTTAAATTATTAAACAACGATCACAGAGAAGTTGTTTGCTAAAATTTTTTCCTGGGTTGTCAAAGTATATTCAATTCATCAGAAAAGGGGTGGGCAGTACAGACTTGATCTATATTTGGAGAAATAGGCTCATAAATATATGCTCTTGAAGGCCCGCAATTATTCTCTCAAACAAGGCTCTTATATCATATAAAATTGAAGGCAATATATATATATATATAGAAAATGAGGAAGCTTTCCCCCGTGCCTCATTTACATTTTGTCGATCCATCTTCTTTTCTCTTCTATTTTTATGTGCCTAGTGATTAACAAGAATTTTAAATAAAGCTGAAGTCCTAATGCACTGGGTGTTTGATGGGATCACTTTTGCTGCTCAGAAATACAAAAGGAAACTTAGGAAAATACATGAAAAGGGAAAGTTACCTTTTGTTGTTCATGTTGACTTAGAAAATCCTACTCTTTTGGAGAAAGAATTAGAGGACTAGGCTTGCTGTTGGCAGGGGCATTGGGGTTATGTTAGGGGCTGTGCTAGTCACTTTTTGGTATTTAAGTAGTCGGTGATGTCTTTGGAGAGGCAGGTCTTATTTAAGTTCAGTGTACTATTTTAGCTTGGGCTCTATCAGTGTTCCACTTAAACAGGTTACTCAACAACTATAGCAGTCTAATGTTAGCCTGACTTGAAGTTAAATAAGAATGGTGTCGTGTACTGTCTTGGTCAGGCTTTCTTCTGTTGGTTTTGGACTTGGACAATTTAAGTTCGACTTACTTTTTTCAATCCTGATGTGAATTTAAATTGCACAACATGGTGCAATTTTGGTGTGGTTTGGTTTCAATATTTGATAAAGATTGTGATAAGTGAATGAATTTGAAGCACTACGCCTAGGTTTTTCTCAAGTTATATGATGGATATTTCTATAATATTGCTCAATTTTGTGAAATCCTGATTCTGATAATTTGATTGCTAAGTAATCTACTGCTGATGTGACAGGTTGTAGTTGACTTTAATGGAGCCGAAGGCAAAGGAGAGGATATTAAGTCTGTAGCTGAAAGTACATCTCTAAAGGTTTTGCCACCATGGATGATTAAACAAGGCATGAGTCTTACAAAAGAACAGCGTGGAGAAGTGAAGCAGGAGACAAAGATGGACGGGGCTTCAACTTCCACTACAGCACATTATTCAGATGACAAAAAGTCAGCAGTTGAACAGGATGATAAAAAAAGTCTACAGGCTAGTACAATTAAATTAATGTTATTTTTGTCGATGTTATAATTGTTTGTCATTTGAAGTCTCTACCTATGACCCCAAAAAGTGTTAAGAATGATTATTCTTATTGTGATATCTCTTTTTTGTCTTCTTATAGGATGAATACATTAAGGCTTATTATGCGGCATTACTCAAGAAACAACAAGAATTGGAAGAGGCCGCGAAAGCACAAGAGCAATCATCTAATACATCTGCAATTGAGGATCCTTTTAGTGGTCCTTCACAACGTCAGGTTGGCACGAAATCAAAACGTGAGGAAGATGATGATACTGAATGGGAGGAGGCTCCGATTTCAGGTAACTATCTGTCTTTCTGATTTGATTAGGACCAAAATTTGGATCCTAACTTGAAATCTTGCATAACCTATACTCACATCAACTGCTGATTTTTTTTTCAAAAAAACAAAATGCTACCCCTCCCAAGAAAGAACCTGACAAATGTGTTCATTTTTGGATATGGTGATTGGTTAGAGCGTGATCATGGTAGTGAAGGTGGCAGCTGCAGCTTTTGGGTCATGTGGCACCATAGTAGTGGTTGTTGCTTGTTTTGAGTTGATGAATTGCTATGGTATTGGCAGGACTGGAAAAACTCAACATATTTTAGAAAATTTTGGAGGATATTAGAGGCATAGCATACACTTGTGGTTGATATTTAACTTAAGGTAGTGGGACAATTGGAATGACGACCATGGTATCTGTGTTAAATGATGTAGTGGAGAATAGAGATGACAATGGTGCTAAGTAGAAATGGGATTGGTATACACTTCACAAACAAATCTTTTGTTGAGAATCTAAAGACCCTATGGAATGGATGAGTGAGACTTCCCATGCATTATAGAAATTTATCTCCATATCAAATAATGATTCTCAGAATCATGTTTGGAAATGTGAACTAATTATAAATCACTATGGTACCTTTGGGAGAATTCATCTACCTTAGTATTTGATAAATACTACTTCCGATCCTTAATATAAGAGCTAGATAACTAATTTGCGGATGTTGAGGAAGTTAGTTAATTTAGTTGTAACAATTGGGTGTTCGTTTCTCCAAAATGCCCTCTTTAATCATGTGTATTGGAATTATTTATTGATGGAAACTCCCTTAATATGTATAATTAATATGTATACTTTGGGACTATAGAGATATTATAAGATATGTAAATATCTTGTAATTAGTATATAAGATAAGATATAATATTATTTCATTAACATCTAGAATTCTTTATTATGTGTATATATATTCCTTCAGAATATCAATAAAGAACAAGTATTTTCATCATATTTTCTCTCTGAAACAATATAGTACTAGAATAGGTTAATTAGACATCCTTATTTCTTTCTTTCTGGCGTTGTGTGGCGTTCGTGCTCTGTTCTTTCTAGCAGTAATTGTAGACTGCGTTTGGGTTCCCTGTTCACGACCTCTGACGACGACAAGCACCGGCCAGGCAGGAGCGCGGTGTTCTATTCGGCCAACTCCTAGAGTTTTGCCATCAATGGAGCCCCACGTGACGCTCATGTGCTGTTAGAAGCTTCGCTGGTGTTGTGTTTTCCGGCATATTCTGGTCAAATGTCGCATGATCCCTTGCTTTTGTTTGTGCCTTCGTTTGTGCCACTATTGGATGTTCTGTGTTGGGATTGCTTTGCGTTATTGTTAATGGTCAGAAGTTATTTTTTGTTTTAGTCTCTGCTTTACGTTTGTGCCGACGTCGACTCTTTATTTCCACTGCATTCGTGGTTTCCAGCCCTATGTTCATGTCTACGAATATGGGTCCGTTAGTTTCACTATTTTCAGGCCCTTTTTCTGGTTTGGGTCTCCTTGCGTTTGTATTTCCAAAGTTTATTTGTCTCCATGAGACAACTTCTGCTTTCTGGTTCGGTGTCTTCTATGCTATGTGGTCCCTGGCATGGCCGTTGGTTGCTATTTATGCTCCAGTTTAGTGCTCTCTTTATTGTTGGCTATTATCTATTGTGATGCGTTTGTGCTTGGTACTATCTACCAATGAAGTTTTTGTGTGGTTGCTGTTTTCCATGGTATATTATTCATGGATTGGATGCTCGTTGATTATTTGTCCTCGATATGACATTTGGCTCAACTCGTTTGATTTAAGCATTCCGTTTGGCTCTCTAAATCTTCTCTTGTGGTATTTTCTGGATGATAGTCGTCCTATGAAGTTGCAAAAGCATGCCACTCTGTCTGTTAGTGGTCTTGTCGCAAAGGTAATACTGAGACATGTTTGGTTTCTTCTACTTCCAAATAGATAATATATTCAGGTGCTACTGACCACATAACAAGTAATCGTCATCTCTTTACTACTTATGACTCATATGCCAATCCTTCAAGTATTACCATTGCTAATGGTTCTTATTATCATGTCATTGGTTTTGGCATAGTAAGTGTTACTCCTTCCATTCAGTTACCTTCGGTGCTGCACGTGCCCAACCTTATATTTAATCTTCTTTCTTTGAGCAAACTCACCCGTGATCTTAATTGTTGTGTTTTATTTTATCCTCACCACTACTTGATTCAGGATCTTTTGACGACTAGGATTATTGGTAGAGGTTACGAATTTTGCGGTCATTATTTCCTTGATGATCAGGGGTCTCGTGCGATGGCTTGTATTGGTAGTGTCACTCTTTTTGTAGCGCATTGTAATTTGGGTCATTTATCTTTATTGTTTTTAAAAAATATTTATCCTTAGTTTTGTCAATTTGCTAAACATCATTTATCTTTATTAGATTGTGAGTTATGTCAATTTGCTAAACATCGTCTTCCTTTAGTATCTCGAGTCAATAAATGGGCTTTGTTTCCTTTTGAGTTAGTGCATTCCGATGTTTAGGATCCATATCCAGTTGAGTCCAGAGTTGATTTCAAATACTTCGTTACATTTGTGCCTTTACTGCCGAAATTAAAAATCAATTACGTACTTCTATCCATACCTTGTGTAGTGATAATATTAAAGAATATTTTTCTGAATCATTTCGTTCTTTCATGCTTCAAAACGGTATTCTCTATCAATCTTCTTGTGTGTATACACTTGTTCAGAATCGTGTTGCTGAAAGAAAAAATCGCCACTTATTAGAAGTAGTCCGTGCACTTTTATTTCAAAGACAGGTTCCAAAACCCTTTTGGGCACATGTGGTCTCTACTACTTGCTTTCTCATTAGTCAAATGCCCTCCTTTGTTCTTGATGGTCACATTTCCTTGATCACTCTCTTTCCTTCCAAATCTTTGTTTCCCATTGATCCTAAGATTTTTGGCTGTGTTTTATTCGAGATGTGCGCCCTACTATCTCTAAATTAGATCATAAGTCCCTCAAGTGTGTCTTTCTTGGCTACTCTCGCGTTCAGAAGGGTTATCGGTGTTTCTCTTCTACTCTCAGAGCAGGTAGTTGAGCTCGTTTTACACAAAAATGGGGTGGGCTCAGGCTGGCTGCACAGCCCGCTAGATGAAACAAGCTAGCCCATAACCCATTTTTTTTTAAATTAATTTAAAAAAAACATTTCAATCACGTTCACTTGCTCAGGTCTCTCTCAGTCAAGCACTCTGCTCTCAAGTCTCGCAGTCTTGCCCTCACGCCTCGTCTACTCGCCTCGCCCCAGTCGCCTCTCACCCTCGCCTTGCCAGCCGTCGCGCCTTGCGTCGCCTATCGTCGTCTGCTGAAATCATCGCAGTCAAGGTTCGATTTCAAGCTGAAATCGTCGCCTGCCGTTGTCTGCTGAAATCTGAAGCTGAAGGAACTTTAGGGTAAGTGTCATCTTGTCTTGTGCTCCGTAGGTTTTTTTTTGTCAACGTGCTTCTCAGATTTTAGACCTTACTTATACCTTGAAGTATGAAGTGCCATCTTTCTGTTTGATTCTTAAATTCTTAGAGATCAATATGTGTTTGCTATTTATTGAAGGGAATTGGAAGACACGCAGCGGAAATTAACTTTAAAAATTTTTCCATTCCCAGCCAGGATCTACCGAATGTGTTTAAGTCAAGGAGAAAGAAGTGTTACCTTCGGTTTCAAGCTTTGGTCGCGACCTCAGTGTCCACTAGTCGCGACTCCTCGCCTCTGGAACTTTCAGTCGCGACCTCCTCAGCTTCTAGTCGCGACCTGTCGCCTCTGGAGTTTGTAGTCGCGACCTACTCTGCTTCTAGTCGCGACCTGTCGCCTCTGGAACTTTTAGTCGCGACCTCTTCAACTTCACGTCGCGACCTGTCTCCTCTTTTCGGATTTCTGACGTTCTGGTCGCGACCTTGCTTCGTGTCTGGCCGTATCGCAGAAGTCGACAGCTCAGATCGGCTTCCTCTACCGGTATCCACACGAACAGCGTTCCAATCGCAAACGACGTGCTAGCGCCTCTTGTCCCTCTAGGGCTTTCTAGAGATTCCGTCCTCACCGTCTCTATTTCGGCAGTTTCTTATCTGCAAACCTTTTGCACTCTCCCTGCCCCCTTTTCTCACGTCTGAATGTGTGTGAAGAGATCTATTGTGTGTAGAACCCTAGCTCCTAATGTCAAATATATAGGAAGCTATCGGGCTTCTAATAGGGCCGGGCTTCAGAATTAATCTTATATTAATTCTGAATTAATACAATATCATATATTGCATAATTTAATAAGAAACTGATTAAATAAATATGGTTTATATTAAATCCGTCCCACAGATTTAATTCACCTATTTATTTAATTTAAAATAAAGATAAGACAGAATTATATTTGATTTATTCTCATAAATCAAATTTGAGATATCTTATCAATTTGAATTTCAAATTCAAATAGATCATATCCATCTAAATTCAAATTCAAAAATGATAGAGATTTAATTTATCCTTATAAATTAAATCTTACAAATATCTCTTATATTATATATATAATATATATATAAACTAATTTATATATATATATAAAATATATATCCACCCTAGATTATTCATTGAATCTAGACATCTCTTAGATTCAATGAATCTGGACATCATAGCTCGCATTGGGCTGTTTTGTGTGCGACCCTGTAGGCCCATATGAAGTTGGCAGTGGCCCAGTTACTATACTGACCCACAAGTCGTAAGCGGTCTCTAGCAAGGCATTACGACTACCCAAAACATATGAGGATCGATAAACGATGTAACCTTTCATACAACCATATCACGTCCCTTTTGTCACACGATATTTCGGTCAAGGATGAGGCATGGAGAACGTCATCCTCCTGTTCCTGACCGTTACTTTCTCGATCCCTGAGTAGTCTGAATATAGAAATGGAACTACCCTTCCATTCCAGTATGGCCATACATTTCTCAGACTCACTCATCGAGGGGCCCAGTAATATCTCTCTACGAATGTGAGGGACAAATTCCATCTTGACCATTCACATTCCTCCGCATGAAAAACCACTAAGCCCGAGCATAACCTTTATGATCACTCGGTCAAAAGTGACTTTTGACTAGGTCAAAGCTGAGCGTTTGTCATGTAGGAATCCATGATGATCTCAGGTCAAAGGGCATAGTGACATGGCTTGTATATGAGAGAAACTTATGACTTAACCCATGCAGCTCTCTCATAGCGGGTCGATCCAACACCCTGTACTCTTACATGTGCTTATGACTTTGATTTATATCTCTATATATCTTCAAAGTCATACTGGTCTTATTTCATCTCTGCTCCCGCATAGATGACCGACCAGGGACATTTAGGATAAAATCACTAGTTATCCAAGGATTGTCATCATAGTAAACATGCAAATAATATGATAACATGATACAATGATTGGCCCCTAGGGCATAATTTCCAACATCCTCCCACTTGCACTAGGAACAATCATTAATTTGTCTCAATCCTATTGACCTAACATGACGCTCATGTTTTGCCTGGACAAGCGGTTTTGTTAGAGGATCGGCATCATTATCTTCTCCTGTTACCTTGCATATTTTTTTTTTTTATATCACCTCTATCATTGATTTCTCTGATGAGATGAAATCGCCTGAGTATATGCTTGGTCCTTTGATGTGACCAAGGCTCTTTGGCCTGTGCAATGGTACCACCATTGTCACAGAACAAAGTTATTGGATCTGATATGGTCGGTACCAACCCTAGTTCAGTAATGAACTTCCTGATCCAAACGGCCTCCTTAGCTGCATCAGATGCTGCTATGTACTCAGCTTCCGTTATAGAATCTGCTACAGTGCTCTGCTTAGAGCTCTTCCAGCTTACTGCTCCATTATTCAGGAGGAATATGTATCCAGATCGCGATTTCTGGTCATCCTGGTCAGTTTGGAAACTTGCATCTGTGTAACCAGTTACATAGAGCTCGTCTTCCAATCCACCATAGACCAAGAATAAGTCCTTAGTCCTTCTTAAGTACTTAAGGATATTCTTGACAGCAGTCCAATGGCCCTCACCAGGGTCCTGTTGATATCTGCTAGTCATACTTAAGGCAAACGAGACATCCGGTCGAGTATATAACATGGCGTACATGATAGATCCTATGGCCGAGGCATATGGAATCTTACTCATGCGACCTCGCTGATCTGGTGTACTAGGACACAAATCCTTGCTGAGGTGAATACCATGAGACATGGGTATGAAACCCCTTTTTGATTCCTGCATACTGAACCTATGCAGTATCTTGTCTATATATGTTCTCTGACTCAGTCCTAGAAGCCTTTTAGATCTATCTCTATAGATCCTAATTCCTAGGATGTAGGTGGCTTCACCCAAGTCTTTCATCGAGAAAGATTTTCCTAACCAAGACTTGACAATCTGCAAGGTAGGAATGCCATTCCCAATGAGTAGGATGTCATCGACATAGAGTACCAAAAACACAACTGTGCTCCCACTAACCTTCTTGTACACACAAGGTTCATCAATGTTTTGAAGAAATCCAAACTCTTTGACTACTTCATCAAAACGATGATTCCAACTCCGAGATGCTTGCTTCAGTCCATAAATGGACCTTTGAAGCTTGCACATCTTACCAGAGTCCTCAGAACGCACAAAACCTTCAGGTTGTGTCATGTACACATCCTCAAGGAGCTTTCCATTAAGGAAGGCTGTCTTGACGTCCATCTGCCATATTTCATAGTCATAATATGCTGCAATGGCAAAGAGGATTCTGATTGATTTGGCCATTGCGACTGGGGAAAAGGTCTCATCATAGTCCACACCATGAGTTTGAGTAAATCCTTTTGCAACCAGTCGTGCCTTGAAGACATTTACATTGCCATCCATGTCAGTTTTCTCTTTAAAAACCCACTTGCACCCGACAGTTTTTACACCATCAGGCGGGTCGACTAAGGTCCATACCTTATTGTCGTACATGGATTGCATCTCAGACTTCATGGCATTAAGCCATTTCTCAGAGTTTGGTCCCACTATAGCTTCTTGATAGGTAGTGGGCTCATTATGCTCAATGAACAACACATCACGACTATCAGAAATCAGAAATCCATATCTCTGAGGCTGAAGTCGTGCCCTATTAGATCGCCTTGGGCCTTGCGTGACTTGAGGAGTCTCAACAACTTCTTGTGAGTCTTCTCTACTTTCCATCTCTAGTTCTGTGGCGTCTTGTGGCTCTCGAACTTCTTCGAGGTGTACCTTGCTCCCAGTGGTTCTTTTAGAGATAAATTCTCGTTCTAGAAAGATACCATTTCTGACAACAAACACTTTGTTATCAGTGGGGTTGTAGACATAATATCCCTTGGTTTCCTTAGGATATCCCACAAAAAGGCACTTTGAAGATTTGGGCGCTAACTTATCTGAGGCTTGTTGCTTAACATAGACCTCACATCCCCAAATCTTGAGAAAAGACAAACTAGGTTTCCTCCCAGTCCATATCTCATACGGAGTCTTTTCAACTGCCTTAGATGGAACACGATTCAGTGTGAACGCAGCTGTCTCTAGGGCGTGGCCCCAAAAGGATGGTGGAAGATCTGTTCGACTCATCATGGATCGAACCATATCCAATAGTGTTCGATTCCTCCGTTCAGAAACCCCATTCCATTGTGGTGTTCCTGGAGGAGTCAATTGTGAGACTATTCCACAATTCCTAAGATGATCGATAAACTCTTGGCTCAAATATTCACCACCTCGATCAGATCGAAGGGCTTTAATTGTTTTACCAAGCTGGTTTTGTACTTCATTTTGAAATATCTTGAACATTTCAAAAGATTCGGATTTATGTTTCATTAGATAGACGTAGCCATATCTACTGAAATCATCTATGAATGTAATGAAGTACGAATAACCTCTTCTGGCATTTGTATTCATCGGTCCACACACATCTGTATGTATGAGGCCCAACAAATCAGTGGCCCTCTCACTGTGCCCAGTGAAAGGCGACTTTGTCATCTTTCCTAACAAACAAGATTCGCAAGTATCATATGATTCAAAATCAAATGAGTTGAGAAATCCATCTTGATGGAGTTTAGAAATGCGTTTCTCATTTATATGGCCCAGACGACAGTGCCAGAGGTATGTCGGATTCAAATCATTTGGTTTGACCCTTTTGGCGGTTATGTTATAGATATTTCCATGATTGGGTTGTTCCAAGTTTAATATGTAATGATCAACATGCAAATCACCATGAGCATAGAAAATATCATTACGATAAATGGAACATTTACCATTCCCAGAAATGGAAGTGTAACCTTCCTTATCCAAATAAGAAAGAGAAACAATGTTACTACTCAAAGCAGGAACATAATAGCAATTGTTCAAGACTAACAAAAGCCCAGTGGGCAGAACTAATTCATAAGTGCCTACAGCTAGAGCAGCAACCTTTGCTCTGTTTCCAACTCGTAGGTCAACTTCGCCCTTTTTCAGCTTTCTACTATCCTTTAGGCCCTGCACATTTGTACAAATGTGAGAACCACATGCAGTATCTAATACCCATGTAGTGGAAGTAGAGAGATGAATGTCTATAACATAAATACCTGAAGCGATAGCCCCGCTATCCTTCTTGTTCTTTATCAGATCTTCAAGGTAGAGTTTGCAATTCCTCTTCCAATGACCCGGTTCATTGCAAAAGAAGCAAACTCCTTCCTTTGGAGGCTTTGCCTTCTTTGGTGCAGGCTTGGTTTCGGGCTTGCCTGACTCTTTGGTCTTACCAGATGAGCCATGACCCTTCCCCTTACCCTTGCCTTTCTTTTTCATACCCTTTCCTTTCTGAACCATCAAAACAGTACTGGGCTTTTCTTAACAGTCGGCTCAGCAGTTTTAAGCATCCCATGCAGTTCAGAAATAGATTTCTCCATGTTGTTCATGTTGTAGTTCATGACAAACTGGTCATAACTTTCCGGGAGTGAGTTCAAGATCAAATCTATAGCTAACTCCTGACTTATGGAAAATCCAAGCCTCTCAAGGTGATCTATGTACCCTTTCATCTTTAAGACATGAGTACTCACTGATGCACCTTCAGCCATCCTGCAGGAATGTAAGGCCTTAGTGGTCTCATACCTCTCTTGCCTTGCCTGTTGCTGGAACATTTCCTTAAGATGCACAATCATCTCATAAGCCTCCATGTGTTCCAGATCTCTTTGAAGCTCCGGAACCATAGTGGCAAGCATCAAGCATCCCACATCAACAGAGTCTTCCTTATGCTTCGCATAAGAATCTCTCTGAGCTCTAGGAGCATTGGCTGCTGGCTCCTCAGGAATGGGTTGATCTAGGACATATACTTTTCTTTCCTGCTTGAGAACAATTCTCAAGTTCCTGAACCAGTCAAGAAAGTTTATCCCATTGAGTTTGTCCTTCTCAAGGACAGATCGCAACGATAATGTAGCAGTATTACTAGTCGTCATGATTCTACAATTAAAATATGCAATTTAATTAGCAATCTCCCACTGAATAAAACAACCCTCAATGTAATAATTAGTGGGCTAAGATCCATATTTGGCTTAAACTTGAGTCCGCTTTGGCAGGACGCTCAACTTTAAGTTATTTAGATAGGTAACAACTTTACCAATTACATCACATGTAACTCTTAGATGTTTATGGGATTCCATCATCATATGATCCGGCATGTTTTAATCCCATCTAATGCCTTGAGACCCAAAACCGTTTTGATAATCTCAATTAAGTCAAACAATAACAAACATAAGAGTAGCACCATTACTCTTGCTTATCTCCCCAAGATAACTCAAATGCACCCACTTTGGTGGACCTACAAATGAGCGATTGAGGTTTTGACAAGTGTTCATTAATTGACGGCATATGACTTAAGATTTCTTTTAGAGGGTTTAATTAATTATCTGGTTTATAAGATGCATGTATCGCGGTTGTATCTCATACAAGTATTATGCATATAAAACATACATGCAGTGATCTAATCAAAAGATGCATAATCTTAAACGTGATACAATATGGCTCACCTATCCTAAGTCCCCTCAAGCCAATGAGAGAAGCTGTCTAATTAGAATAGGAAAATTACATAAGGAAACCTCGTTTTAACATTCGAGGGGAGTGAGATGAGAAGAGAATGTACAACGAGAGTCATTAGAGGAAGGCACGACACGCAGGCCGTATTTAGAAAAATTACAACACTTGTAATCTAGAGCCATATTGTTCACCATACCCAAACATTCAAGAATCAAAATTCATGCTATTTGAAGGGCAATAAATGTTTAAAAACATTCATATATCAGGAAAGTCAATACATATTACGATTATGTTGCGCTACGATTAAATAGCCACGGCGGTCCCGCTAGCCGGTTAGCGGGCGGGGTGTGGGGCAGCGCCCCAATAGAAATTTTTTTTGATAAATAATCAAGAATCTTAATTCTTTTTCCTTAGACCCCATCAATATTAATTGATCAAATCAATTGATATACACCACCGATTTCAGTTTCGTTTTAGATTCCGTATATGTCATACATAAACAGATTCCATATATGTCATACATATCACGCATGTTATCATATAATCAGCTAAGAAGTCTAACATACATCACATGTATCAACAATCAAACCTAACTTAAACACAAAACGGCATGCCTCTGATACCACTGAAGGGAATTGGAAGACACGCAGCGGAAATTAACTTTAAAAATTTTTCCATTCCCAGCCAGGATCTACCGAATGTGTTTAAGTCAAGGAGAAAGAAGTGTTACCTTCGGTTTCAAGCTTTGGTCGCGACCTCAGTGTCCACTAGTCGCGACTCCTCGCCTCTGGAACTTTCAGTCGCGACCTCCTCAGCTTCTAGTCGCGACCTGTCGCCTCTGGAGTTTGTAGTCGCGACCTACTCTGCTTCTAGTCGCGACCTGTCGCCTCTGGAACTTTTAGTCGCGACCTCTTCAACTTCACGTCGCGACCTGTCTCCTCTTTTCGGATTTCTGACGTTCAGATGCCGTTTGGTCGCGACCTCAGCGTGTTCTGGTCGCGACCTTGCTTCGTGTCTGGCCGTATCGCAGAAGTCGACAGCTCAGATCGGCTTCCTCTACCGGTATCCACACGAACAGCGTTCCAATCGCAAACGACGTGCTAGCGCCTCTTGTCCCTCTAGGGCTTTCTAGAGATTCCGTCCTCACCGTCTCTATTTCGGCAGTTTCTTATCTGCAAACCTTTTGCACTCTCCCTGCCCCCTTTTCTCACGTCTGAATGTGTGTGAAGAGATCTATTGTGTGTAGAACCCTAGCTCCTAATGTCAAATATATAGGAAGCTATCGGGCTTCTAATAGGGCCGGGCTTCAGAATTAATCTTATATTAATTCTGAATTAATACAATATCATATATTGCATAATTTAATAAGAAACTGATTAAATAAATATGGTTTATATTAAATCCGTCCCACAGATTTAATTCACCTATTTATTTAATTTAAAATAAAGATAAGACAGAATTATATTTGATTTATTCTCATAAATCAAATTTGAGATATCTTATCAATTTGAATTTCAAATTCAAATAGATCATATCCATCTAAATTCAAATTCAAAAATGATAGAGATTTAATTTATCCTTATAAATTAAATCTTACAAATATCTCTTATATTATATATATAATATATATATAAACTAATTTATATATATATATAAAATATATATCCACCCTAGATTATTCATTGAATCTAGACATCTCTTAGATTCAATGAATCTGGACATCATAGCTCGCATTGGGCTGTTTTGTGTGCGACCCTGTAGGCCCATATGAAGTTGGCAGTGGCCCAGTTACTATACTGACCCACAAGTCGTAAGCGGTCTCTAGCAAGGCATTACGACTACCCAAAACATATGAGGATCGATAAACGATGTAACCTTTCATACAACCATATCACGTCCCTTTTGTCACACGATATTTCGGTCAAGGATGAGGCATGGAGAACGTCATCCTCCTGTTCCTGACCGTTACTTTCTCGATCCCTGAGTAGTCTGAATATAGAAATGGAACTACCCTTCCATTCCAATATGGCCATACATTTCTCAGACTCACTCATCGAGGGGCCCAGTAATATCTCTCTACGAATGTGAGGGACAAATTCCATCTTGACCATTCACATTCCTCCGCATGAAAAACCACTAAGCCCGAGCATAGCCTTTATGATCACTCGGTCAAAAGTGACTTTTGACTAGGTCAAAGCTGAGCGTTTGTCATGTAGGAATCCATGATGATCTCAGGTCAAAGGGCATAGTGACATGGCTTGTATATGAGAGAAACTTATGACTTAACCCATGCAGCTCTCTCATAGCGGGTCGATCCAACACCCTGTACTCTTACATGTGCTTATGACTTTGATTTATATCTCTATATATCTTCAAAGTCATACTGGTCTTATTTCATCTCTGCTCCCGCATAGATGACCGACCAGGGACATTTAGGATAAAATCACTAGTTATCCAAGGATTGTCATCATAGTAAACATGCAAATAATATGATAACATGATACAATGATTGGCCCCTAGGGCATAATTTCCAACATTTATATCTTCACGGCATAATGTTCTTGTTGGTGGTTGCCTGGTCGATTAAGGGTTTATGTATTGTAATAACCTCTAATTGTTGGGTGATATCGTTTGGTTCTTGCATGGTCCTTGTCTGGTTCATGCCGCTGCCTCATCTAGTTCTTGCCTCGCGCCCTCGCCTGTTGTCGCCTTACTCAAATCCTAGTTCTCACCTGCCGTCTGGTTCATTAGAGTATGTTGTCTGGTTTCCTGATATACCTCTTGCTTGTTGATTTTTTGGATGGTTTATGACTTTGGTTATCTTATGGTTTGAGAAGTGCCCACAAGGGTTGAAGAGTGTGTAATAGGAGTAAGTTTAAATTAAGTTTTTGGTCATGAATGATAAAGGATTTATTGATTTGTTGATATGTGTTGATTTCAAAAGTTGGTTTGAATGACCCTGTTGCTACTTGTTATTCATCAAAGTTTTTGACCCTTAGTTGTTTGTTGCTACTTGTTATGCAATTTTTTTTTTAAAATAAAACCTGCTAGCTTGCCATCTTAGCGGGGCATTTGCCAGCCCATTTTGTGACGAGCTGCATAGTCGGCCCCTTCTATCCTGTGGGCTGGCTCGTATTACCAGCTCTGTCTACTCTTAATTGTTATCTAGTTTCTGCAAATGTTACTTTTGAAGAATGTGTTGCATATCTTGCTTCTAACACTTTCGCTCTTCTAGTGTATTATGTCATTCCCTCACCAGCACTAGCTCCCCTATCGGCACCTGGTCAACCACCTTTGTCTCAAGTTTATACCAGACGTTTGAATAAAACTAATACTGCTATTGCGCCAGATTCTGCTCCGCCATGGTTTGCTTTGTCATCATATCCTGCAAAGAGCATTACTCACCTTGAGCCTGACCTAGTTCTTGACTCTAAGCCACCTCCTGTTCCTGATCCCGATCCCTCACTTGATTTGCCCATTGCCCTCTGCAAAGGTAAATGTACTTGCGCCTATCTTATTTCTTCTTTTGTTTTATATAACCACCTCTCCTCCACTTCTCGTGTCTTCGTTACCTCTTTATATACTATTTCAGTACCTTAGTCCCTTCTTGACGCCTTGTCCCACTCGGGTTAACGTACTGCTTGGAGGAGGAGATGGCAGTCCTTGATCATGTTGGCATGTGGACCTTAGTGGATTTACCAGCAGGAAAGAAAGCCATTGGGTGTAAATGGGCGTTGACCCCTAAAACTAAGGCCGATGACACACTTGAAGTATGTTGTTGACTATTCTAAGATTTTTTCTCCCGTAGCTAAACTCTCCTCTGTTCGTCTCTTTATCTCTCTGGCCACTAATTATGGTTGGGATCTCTCTCAACTGGATATATAAAAAATGCCTTCTTAAATGGTGATCTTCTTGAAGAAGTGTACATTGAGCAACCACCAGGTTTTGTTGTTTAGGGGAGCATGGTAAAGTGTGTTGCTTTAAGAGATCTCTATCCGGTTTGAAGTAAAGTCCTTGGACATGGTTGGACAGATTTAGTACTGTTGTGAAGGACTTTAGCCTGTGTCAAAGTAAGTGTTATCATTCTGTATTTTATTAGAGAACAAGTGCTGGCATGATTCTACTAGTTGTGCAAATCGATATTGTGATTACGGGGAGTGATATTTCGGGGATCTCATCACTCAAGTCATTCTTTAACTCCCATTTTCAGACGAATGATCTGGGTTTATTAAAGTACTTCTTATGGATTGAAGTCATGAGGAGCAAGAAGAGTATCTTATTGACTCAGAGAAAATATGTTATTGATCTGCTAAAAGAAACTGGAAAACTAGGAGTTGCCCCAACTAGTTTCCCTATGTTTTGTAATCTTTTGCTTGATGCTGATAGTAGTATACCGTATGAAAATCCCATTGAAGCTGCTAAGAGCAAGCCGTTTGAGAACCGAGAGAGTTACAGGAGATTGATTGTCAAATTGAATTATCTTACGGTTGACCCGTCCTTATATCATTTACCCAGTGAGTGTCCTTAGCCAATTTATAGTCTCGCCAACTGTCCGATAGTAGGAAGTCTTAGAACATGTGTTATATTACTTGAAGGGATCTCCAGGCCATGGGATATTATACAAGAATCATAGTTGTATAGATATTGAGTGTTTTTGTGATGTAGATCATGGTGGATCAAAAGCTGCAAGACGATCTACTACAGGATAGTGTATTTTTGTAGGAGGAAATTTGGTATCTTGGAGAAGCAAGAAACAGAATGTGGTGTCACGATCGAGTGCAAAAGCGGAATACAGAGTTATGGCATAATCTGTATGCTAGATAGTTTGGATATATCAGTTACCGAAGGAGGTTGGCCTTAAAACCTCGTTACCAACGAAGATGTGGTGTGATAATAAAGCGGCCCTACACATAGCTTTTAATTCGGTATTCCATGAATGCACGAAACATATTGATATCGATTGTCATTTCATTCAAAACAAACTCAAGTAAAATTTAATCTCTACAAAGCATGTTATATCCAGTTATCAATTTGGTGATTTCCTCATCAAAGCTCTTAATGGGGTTCGAGTTGAATATTTTTTAACAAGTTGGGCATAATTGACATCTATACTCTAACTTATGGAGAGTGTAGAGATATTATAAGATATGTAAATATCCTGTAATTAGTATATAGGATAGGATATGATAGTATTTTATTAATATTTAAGATTTTTTATTATGTGTATATATATCCTTTTAGAATATCAATAAAAACAAAGTATTTTCATCATATTTTCTTTCTGAAACAATATGGACAAAAATTATAAATTTGGGAAACAAAGTAGATTGATGTCTTATATTTAAGACTAAAATTTTTCTTGTCTAGTTCTTATAATTAGGACCAGAGGGATTATTAGATTTTCCACCTCAGAGCCCCTCCTCCCCTCAAGGTGGATATATCATAGGATCTGGATTTGTGATGTACATTTTCATGGATGTGTTTCTTTTATACATTTTATTTGGATTGTTAAGATTTGATTTCAACGGATATTTTTGTAGTTTAATTGTAAGCCATCATTTTTGTTAATTAATATTGATTGTTATTATTTAGCATTTTTCTTTTTTAAAATTAAAATTAAAAATATATATGCTTTAGGAGAGTCACATTATTATTTACAATTTGTAAATAGGGCGGCTCTCTACAGTTTTGCCCCCCTTGAATTGTGGCTGCCATTGGTAATATGGAATTTACTGGTAACAATATTTTGAAAATCCCTTTCTGAATTTTGTATTGGTTAATTTGTCTCCTCCCTGCTGGCTCCCTCTTTCCATATTTTTTCTTGGTTTTACTTTTGAGTCTAATATTGGGGTTGGATTTTAAAGGCAGCGCAAATGAGAATTACAAGGTTAATGACTTGAATGTTGAAGCTGAGGCGGTGCCGGAGGACGAAGAGGATGATGACGTAGACTGGGAGGAAGGTTGATGAAAGCATTTATATGATTAGCTTGAAATCGCTTGTAGTCCTCCAATGATTCTGTAAAATCAGGGTTTATACTTAGCTGCTCTTGCGATGAAACCGGGACCAACATTGTGTCTGTGCCACCTCGCCATCCTTAACCCTATGTTTTGATTGAGGGAAATATGGGAAGAAAATAGGGGGAGCACTAGGAAGGAAAATTTTCAGAAGTAGTAAAAAATTTATTATTTTTTAGAGTTTTCCATCCTAGTGTTATTTCCTCGTTAATTTTCTTCCCATTTAAACGTAGGATAAATGAGAGGGATATAAGAGTCTTTTTTGTGACTTGATCAATGAAATGCTGATGCTTTCTTGGTGTGCATTGCCTTAAATTTGGTTACTCATATAATGTCATTGGCGTTTCATAAAATTAAAGGACGATTTGCAAGAAAGCATCAGGGAAGTAGTTATCCTCATAGCTTTGCTATTTGCAAATTGTATTTATCTAGGCAGCTAATGCTACTTTGTATTGTGACCCTATATATGGACAGGCATTGTAACTCTTAAGTTCCTCGTTAGTTAATTTTTGTAATGAACCACCAGAAGCAATTTTTTTATTACGATGTTCAATAAAAACATGTGAATGAAGTTTTACTAAAGAGTCAATAATAAATATTCAGATTGTAAAAAGTTTAGACGTGATGTGTTCGTCTAAACTTTCTCTTGGCTGTGGCTGCTCCCTGTTGGGGTGCGTTTGATTAATAATAAGTTGGTTGCTATCGGATCTCATATGCGTTTTTTTATTTATGTGACACCTGGCCATGAAAATGGTGTCCAAGGCTTGTGGCATTTTTCAAACTTTGGTATTGAAAATAGATGTTCGATTTCGGGTGAAGAATGTTTTAAATTTATAATTTTTTCCCTCTCACCTGATTTCATATGTTAAAAAGGTTTTGATTTTTTTCTCAACAGAATAATTTTTAATACAAATGATTAAAAGAAATATTTTAAAAAAATTAATATTTTTTTTATTAATAATGAATTATTATTTTTTTAATTTTTATAAATTAGTTATTTAACTGAATAATAAATAAAAAAAACACATTAAAAGGCTCACATGACATGCCAAGAAACAAAATCATATAGCTTTTGTCATGGAGTTGGTCTTTTGTATTTTTTTACAAAAAAAAAAATTAAGTGAGTTTGTTACTAATCTACTACTAAAGTTAAGGTATAGCCACATATTTTAAAGAGTACTTATAAAAGATTTATGAGATCGTTTACTAAATTTTTTTTATAATAATAGCGAGAATTGAATTTATGTCATTGTGAGATAAAATATCATGGAGTTGGTTTGAATTAAAACAAAAATACAATTTTAATTTGGAAGAAGGCAAATTAAAATTTTATGCAACATTAGTGGGTACCGATCTGCATTATTCTGGTTTTAATTGAACAATTTTATAATTTGGTGAGACAACGTACTAATGCCAGCTTCACAAGTTTATGTTGCTTTTTTCTTTTCTTCCTGAATTTTAAAAATGAACATTCAACGTCAAATTAATTCCTCCATGCTTCCCTCTTTCTAACAAGCTTCCATAATGTTCATAATAATGTAATTTTTACACATTTTCTTACAAAACTGGGGAAAAAATCAGTAGTTTTATCTTTCCATCAAGATCCCACCAATTCTTACTGGATAAGAAGTCTCTCTCTCTCTAGGTTATTTTAATGCCTATAACTTGTCAAAAATTTGAATATATGCTCGTAAACATAGGCTAGTCTGTAGTAAATGTACTGGTCAAATGTTCATAATATATATATATATATATCGATGGTTTGAAAAGTGATACTACTTGCTTAAACGCAAAGGAAGCGTCATTGGAACAAGAAAAAAAGCCTTTTATTAACATCGATTTACCCAAAAAAAATTAACATTAAAATTAAAAAAATCTCAAGTTTCAGAATCTTGAGGAAGCAAAGCTAGCGGCTAGCTAGCTTTCTCCCACCCCCACGTCCACCATTTATGGACAGAAGAAAGAACTCCCACTTGGGAATTGGGATTTCAGTCTCTGCACTTGTTAATTCTTTCAGCCAAATTAGACCTCTCTTATGACATCTTCATGCAATAATATCTCTGCATCTATACCTTTCATGGTCATGGTGATCAGACTCCAACTTCTACTTCCTTTCATTCTTCTATGTCTTTCCCTTCTTCTTCTTCATTCTCTCTCATGTCTCCTTCCTCACTTTCTTCCAACTTATCTTTGCCTCCCAATAAGAACTTGATAGCATCCACCTTTGATTTCACCCCTTTCCTCCGCTGCCACCGCCGTCGCCATCTCTGTTGCGGTTACTTGCTGGAGTGCGAATGAGACAAAATTATCTATGCTGCGTTTTCTAGCTGTACATTATAAAAATATGATTAATCATTTGTGCAATTTATACGTAAGAATGAGACAAAATTTCTTAATCATGCCAAGTTCATCAGGAAACCCACCCTCTGTTTTCTTCTTCTAAAATAAAAGAATTTATTTAAAATCATTTTTAAATCACTTTTTTTTTATAAATTTTTCTGAAAAACCAATCCAAACAGACGAGAGTCTCAGCCAATTGTCTTCATCGGTTTATTCGGTTGGATGTTTATATCCCATTCCCTTCCGATTTTTTTTAATTGAAGTATTTCGGTTTTTCGGGTATAACCGAACAGAAAAACTGAATACTGAATGCCCCGACCCATGGCTCTTTTTTTTTTCTCTTGTCGCCAACGCGTAACCTATCTCCTTGTTTCCTCCCCACAGCTCCAAGGCACATGCATCCTCATGGCTTGCACTGGAAAATTAGGCATGCCTTCGAATCCATTTCAATGCCACTCTTTGCGACTAATTCCCACCTCTTCATTTTCTTACCCATTGCCAAATTGTAGGATAAGTCAGCCACCACGTTTTCCACTGGCTACACCCACAATCCGAATTTCATGCGTTTCCGTCAGTCGCAAGAGTAAATTGAGTGAAAAATCCGAAGCTCAAGAGCTGGTTCGCTTGCTTATCGGCAAGTTTAGTGACAAAGAGCCGATATTGAAGACATTGAACAAGTATGTGAAGATGGTAAGAACTGATCACTGCTTTCTGCTGTTTGAAGAGCTCGGAAAGCGTGATAACTGGCTGCAATGCCTTGAGGTTAGTTTTGTTCTTTCAATCTTAGACTCTGTAATATATATTAGTTGGTTCTGCTTTCTGTACTTTTGTCCATAACTGATAATGAGTTTTTCTTATTGGTATTTCTCTGCTACCATATCTCTAAGATTGGTGGTGCCAAAATATTCAGTCAGTGGGAGTGGAAGACAGACCAAATTTTTAGGTTTTCAAACCTGGACATCAATTTTCTTTTCATGTGAATGATTGAACATTCTCAGTATACTTCATATCACCAACAAAATTTTAGGAGTCACATTTGCCAGACAAGGTTTTAACAGAAATTCACCACACCACTCTACTAACAAGTTTCATTTAGGACATGCTGGGCATTAAAAGAAAAGGTAGCATGGGAAAATAGCTATGATATTTTGCAATTTCAGCAGTTACCTGCCAGTCTCAAAGTATTTAATATTCAGGTTTTCAGATGGATGCAGAAGCAACGTTGGTATGTTGCAGATAATGGGGTTTACTCAAAACTAATATCAGTAATGGGAAAGAAAGGCCAAACCAGATTGGCTATGTGGCTTTTCACAGAGATGCGCAATACTGGCTGTCGCCCTGATACTTCAGTCTATAATGCACTTATCACGGCGCATCTTCATTCACGGGATAAGACAAAGGCTTTGGCCAAAGCACTTGGTTACTTTGAGAAGATGAAGGGAATGGAGCGATGTAAACCCAACATTGTCACATACAACATTCTGTTGAGAGCATTTGCCCAAGCTCGGGACGTGGATCGTGTAAATTTCTTGTTTAAAGATCTCAATGAGAGCATTGTTTCACCTGATATTTACACTTTTAATGGCGTCATGGATGCTTACGGAAAAAATGGGATGATCCGAGAAATGGAATCTGTACTGTCTCAAATGAAAAGCAATCAGTGTAAGCCTGACATAATTACCTTTAATCTGCTCATTGATTCCTATGGTAAAAGGCAGCAATTTGATAAGATGGAACAAGTGTTCAAGAGCTTATTATGCTCCAAAGAGAAACCAACTCTGCCTACATTTAATTCGATCATCTTGAACTATGGGAAGGCACGGCTTAGAGATAAAGCAGATAATGTTTACAAAAAGATGATTGATATGGGTTACAAACCTAACTTTGTCACATATGAGAGTCTCATCTATATGTACGGTTTCTGCGATCGCATTTCCAGGGCCAGAGAGTTATTTGATGGGCTGGTTGAGTCAAAAGTGGAGATAAAAGTTTCAACCCTAAATGCAATGCTGGATGTTTACTGCATGAATGGTTTGCCCATGGAAGCTGATGCACTTCTCGAGAGGGCAAGAAGTATACAACTTTTTCCAGATTCATCGACATATAAACTTCTTTATGGGGCTTATACTAAAGCCAGTTTGAAGGAGCATCTAGCTAAATTGCTAAAGCATATGGATAAAGATGGTATTGTTCCTAATAAGAGGTTCTTCTTGGATGCTTTGGCTGCTGTTGGGTCTTCACCAGCAAATTCAAAGTCTGAAAATTCTGCTACTAATTCAAGCAAGCCCCATGATCTTGCAAAAGCTCAGCAAGAAATGTAGCTGGCAGTTCATGCGAATGAAACTCCTAACCAATATCTACTGAAGACTTGCATAACAGAGAATAACTCACTTGTATGGTGGTTTATCTCTTTGCCCACTATTTTTCATTTGACAGCAATCAATATTTGCCCCCCTAACTTATAGAAAATATTTTTTTCCTTGAAGAAAATAGGGCTTCTCTGTTAGCATACCAAGTTACCAACTTGCAAACTGACAAACTTTCAAAACAGTCTCAGTGAGAAACTTTTTTGAATCAACAGCCTTCCAGTAACAGTTTCTTTTATCTGCTAGCTGACTGAATTTAATTGTTTTGCCGCTGCATTTGCCATACTCATCACATTTCAGGATCTGTTAACCTTCAATAATCTGATCACTTCATTAATATGCTCAACAACGCAAAGTGCAGTTTCACTTGATATGTTTATATCACACTGGTCATAACTGTGGCAGTCTTGGAGCCTATTTGCCTCTAGGGAGTCATTTGTTTTTAATCACTCCGGTCCTTAATATAAGAGTTAGTTGACTTTTTGAATAGATTAAGGAAGCTAAATAAATTAGTTAATTATCACTAATATAAAAGCTAGTTAATTAATTTGGGTAGATTAAGAAATATTTAATATGAATTTATCTTGAAGAGTTAAATTTGTCTATAATTAACTAATTTATTTAGCTTCTTTAATTTACCTATAATTAACTGATTTATATTAAGGATCAGAGGAGTAAAAAAACTTTTATGTCATTTCTTGTATTTCATTGTATATTTTGATAGTTTTCCACTTTTTCTTTCTACTTTTTAGGATCTGGCAACCTTCAGTAATCTGAGATCGCTTACATGCTCACAACGCTGTGGTATGCTTGAATCATGAATTTGCATAGAAATTTATGAGAACGCAGAGTGCAAGCACACCGAACATGACTGATGGAGGAGTTTTGGGGCATATTTACCTCCGGCTAATCTACATTTGTCACGTGAGCTCCATAACCCCCCCGGGCCCCACAACAAATTAATTCGTTTATTTATGATATTTACTAGGATGATATAAACTATAAACTTTACTTAGGTGAAATTTTATTTAAAGTAGAGCCATGGATGATGCTTCTTGTATGATGGCATTGTGAACGAATGAGAATTTCTATTTAATCCTTTTGACTAGTTTAATCAAAGAACCAGCGGAAAGGTTCTTTGATTAAGTTTTGCTTGCATGACTAGGTTCACTTTTGTTCATAGGCGTTGCATCTGCAACGTCCCATGGCTTTATTGCTCTTTGAAGAGAGTTCGTCTTCGTTGGAAGCATTGGTGACAACGTGATAAGCGTCAGACCTGACGCTGCCAAAGCATAGTGAATTCTTGGCTCCAAACTTAAAAGTCCAAATTAATATCAATGATTTATTTGCTTAGATAAATAGAAATACAACACTAGAATGTTACTCTTACCTATAAATTACATAAACCAATCTAAGGTTAGCTAAATAACCACTGACTTGTTACCAAACAAAATAACCAGTGACTTCCCCAAAACTCCCTCTCTCCCCGCTTCTCTCTTTTCCAATGGAAGTTAATTGTTTTATCATTAAACCAGTCCATAAGGAGGACGAGATTTACAACCAAAGCTTTTTTCAAGAAACAAAACACCCATAAAAACGTCAGAGTACTCCAGTATTCAGAACTCTTCTCCATGGCAGAATTGAAGCTGGAAGGCCACCATATTTACATTTAGTCAATCTACTTTGTTGTCAGGGGCAACTCTCAGTCTGGAAAATTGAAAAAGAAAAAAATGGCAGTTCACTATTAATTTATTAAAATACATGGAATGTGATTGAGCGGTATTACAGCTCACATTGCTTGTTTTTGAACCACTATGAGCCACTTAGGTTTAGTAGGCATTCAAGCCTCTTCTGATTCTGCACATTAAACTGGATCTCATCAGAACAGAAGAACTTGTGGTATTTCATAACAGAAGTTAATACTCAGCGTCTGCAAGGACGACCATTGAGGTGGGTAGTTGGGAGTTCAGAGAAATAAGTAGACGTTAGACAAAAGGCAAGAAAACCTCTTTAATATGGAAACAATACCATGAACTACTATAAAAAAAGAGTTTGATATAACAGTCTTCATACCGCGTATGGCTTCCATGTTATTTTCCTTGTAAACACCGAGGGGTGATCCATGGACAGAGAGAATCATCTCGCCAGGTTTGGGCAGCCTAAGTGTTTTGGGTGTCATCCCAACAGACAACCTTTGACTACTCACCTGCAAAAACCAAACAAATTAATTTCTCCTGCTTTTAGAGATAAAAGCCTCTTTTTAAAATCCCTTCAGCTCCAAATTACTATTGATAGCCACTAAATACCAGATATCGTAATGAATTCCAAGCTGCTTCATCTTTATCTAGATTCCCATGAAATCAGTTTCTCCAGATTTGGCTACTAAGATTATACTAGGTTGTTGACTAGATATACAGGGATATGTCCTATTAGTAGCTAAAAATGTAGCTTACTCTTTCCGTAGTCAATTATCATCGGTTAAGTATCTGGCCCAAAAAAATCGTGTAGTTAGTAGATGCATTCAAGCATAATGCAGGGGACATGTGGAGGGTACTCCTTCAAGGGCTTCATATCCTAGCTTACGGTCTTACATTATTTTCTGAAGATATCTTGGTGCAGACTAATAGGCCATTGGTGGATGATATGCACCAACAAAACAATAATTGTGTGTCATAGAGCAGTTATATGGCATACAAAGAACTGCAAATTATTTGCCGCTTTGACTAAATTATATGAGCATTCTGCGTTCAAATAAATGATGCAAAAATTTAATCCCTTTCTAAACATTGTCAAGGATCAGTGACTACTAACAACTTGAAAATACTGAAACCTGACAAAAAATGATTGTGCAGAAGCAAAATTCAGAAATGAAACGAGAGGAAGATAATACAAAATACAGACCCCAGGAGTCTGAAGAGCTTCCTGCATCGCTAGAGTCTGAACTTCGGATGGCTCCTCCATACTCTAAATAATAGACACGTCAAACAATTAGCAGAGAACATGTTTTTCTTTACCAAAATGATTTTTGCTTCTGGCATAAAATTAAACCATAAATAGAACTTACAAAATCCTTAATATACAGGTTATCAGAACCAAGAAGACTAGTTCTTCCTGCCAGTAATCAAATAACCATAGTCAAGTAAATCCTATACAAAAAAAGGGGAAGGGTTCAAGCATGCATAAAATAAAGTACCTACCAGCCTTGCTAGAGTATTCAAAGCCATCCAAGGGTGGGATTGCAGAAGAGAAGTCAGGAAAAGCCATGGACAATCTTTGCAGAAGAGAAGCATGTACATCTCTTCCTTCAGCACAGCTCGTGGACATCCTATTGCCTTTATCATTCCATCTCAATTCAAACATTTTATTCTCTTTGTCACTTACAACTGAAAGATTTGGGAGAATTTGTTCAAAAATTTGTTGTACCGGTGTCTGGAGCTGTTCCTTGTTAAAATACGACCGAAGTAAACGCAACTCAGTCAGTAAATGTTCAACCTCCACATCACGCACAGCCCTAATGGCAGCAGCTTGTCGCTCAACTGGTAAACAAAAATTGTTGAAGTTAGAATTAAAAACTTAACGACCCTAAAAACGAAATAGAAATCTGCTGATCTGGAAAACAGCAATTCAGTGTATTACAGTCCACAAATTTGAAGCAATAAAATTTCGCCTTTTCACACGTAAATAGGCTTCAAAACTGAATTGGATACTATATTAATTTTCATAATTAGAAGGGACAAATGGAACAATACGACACACAGAAAATTATACCCTCGATGTCTATGAATTGAACTTGTTGCGATTCAATTTGACTCTCCTTGGCCTCGTTATTGCCGTTTCTATTGGCTTCAAGTGACGATTCAGGCTTTTTAACGGTTCTCTTGAACCTACGTCTAGCCATTTTCACACTAACTAACCAAATCTCTCACTGATCCAACGGCTGCCCAGAAAAAGCGCATCACCAATCTTAAGTTGCTGTTGAACTTGAAACACACTGAAGACTACAAATCAGAGAAATGCAATTAGGGTTACAGAGTTCTTACCGTGGAAGCATGAGCAACGAACGATGATATCACAACTTTGGGAGGGAAAAAAGACTCGAGTGCGAGAGGAAGATCCGAACCACACAGATAGAAGTTTTTGAATATTAGGCAGGACAAATCGATTTTTTTTTTTTGGTTACAATCGAATTCTTTAATTTTGTTTGTACAAAAATTTAAAAAAAAATTAAATAATATTAATATAAAATAAAATAAATTATCTGTTATTTTTAAATATAAATTTAAATATCTAAAAATTAGAATATCTCAAAATATTATAATTAAAATTATAATAAAATAATAATCTTTAAACATCACTACAATTTAGACACCCTTCACGTTTAACTCACGATCCATGGTTTCCAATTCTTTATTTTAAATCTACATTGAGAATTTAAAATCTTCAGACGAAAAAATAATGAAGACTTCTTTTAAAATGAAAATTATAAATTGGGCCTACTGAAGACCTTTGGTGGCCTATAAAAATACGAATCCAAAATAGTCTGTCCTAACAACGCATTGGGCTCTGACCAGAATATGGAGTGGGCCTATTTGGACATCTCATTAATCCATTTCAAATAACATACCTAAAATTAATTAAGATTAAATTTCCATTAAAATTGATAATAAACTACATCTGTCTCCTTTTAAATTTAATAATATATCAACAATATTCTTAATATCATATTTAAGAATAATCTTTTTAATTCCTAAATCCGAAGCTAATTTTAGCCCTTTATATACAGTCCACTGTTCTGCTTCCAAAACACTACATAAACCTAACTGAGCTGTAAATCTAGCAACCCAACTCCCAGAATATTCTCATGGGAATTGAAGCTACAACATATATCTAGAAATCAGAATAGATTGGCATATGCTATTGCAAAAGAGGGTTTGAAAGCCATGGGGATATTGCATTCTTATCCTGCACATCTAAGGCAGCTGATTGTGAATGAGTGTGTAGGAGTTAATCCTAATGTAATTTAATTTCCTTATTATTTGGGTGATTAGCTCTCTCTTTTAACCAAAAAAAATCCATTAAGATTTAAATTACTCTGAGAAAGTACTATTTTATTATAATTCCAGTTACGACATTTAAAGAGACATCCTAACTCTTAGGTATTTAGTTTTACGTATGAAGGTAATAGATTGCTCGCTCTGCCCGATATTGGTATCACCTAGGAGAAAGAAAAATTTTATTTTACCTTTAGATCATGAGTACGTTTAATCCCTTTCTAAAAATTTTTATACTAAACAAAATTCACTGAGATGTACCCATATTTAACCCTTTAACACCAACATTGTCTCGAACAGATAAAAAGATACCTGTGTGCTAACAAAAAAAAAAAAGGCCAAAACCCATGCAAAGCATGACCATAAAATTTAGTATATAGCATATATTTAATTAATTTAATTATATTAAAAAAATTAATTAAATAATATTTTTTTAAAATATCATAATTATCTTTTTTAACTCTTTCTCTCATTCTCTTATTTTATTATTGTTGAGGGAGTAACAATAGAGGTAATATAAGAAAAAATAATAAATATAAGAAATAAGTCTTATATTTAGAATTAATATTAACTCTCTGATTGTGTCATATATTAAGGAACAGATAAGTATGTTATAAAACTAATAAAAAATTAAAAATGAAAGAAAGTCAATAGCAATAAGAGGGTTTTGTATAAAAAAAATATATTGAGAGAGTTACTTTAATTCTCTAACAATATACTCCCTTTATATTTTATTAACTGTCATTTTTTTTAAAACTAGTATTTCTTTTCTTTTCTTTTTTGTCGAGTATAGATATCTTCCTAATAAATCTATTTATGGTATTATCATATACTAAATATAGACACACCCCCTAACGATGATCTAAATCTTAGTTTTAAGGAACTAGCCTCTTTATACTAGGGACAACTCGATAGATAAATATATATTATTTATATTTGTTATTTTAAAATTTCAAGATACTGTTAATTATTATTATTACTATTTCAATTTCTTTATTTTATTTAGAAAAATTCAATGCAACATTAATTATTAAATAAATTTAGAACATGTTAAGAAAATTAAAAATAAATCCTAACATGTGAATTATATTTTTGTCACATAAAAAGGACGAGGGAGTAGCGATAGCAAAAGTTTTGTGACAAAGTGTTTTCGTACAAATATTTGATGCATTATCGATTGCTACGCATCAGATAAAAGTCCATGCGGGTGCTTCATCTTCATACAATCATTGGACTCTCTTTCACACTTGGCATTTCCGTTATCCTTATTCCATATTTGACATTTCAATATTAAATCCTTTTTAATTGAAAATGACAATTCCTAAACCTCCATTATCAAACGTAATTTTCATGCTAAACAAAGAAATGCAACGCCCACGGTTCCAAGTGTGGGGCTTTTATAATTCCTTATTAGTCCAACAAAATAGTTGTGTTAGGAATGGCCCTGCCAAGCTCAAAAATGGATAAGAGCAAGGGAGGGGGTCACATCTTATCTTAAAACCTCAAGTCTCAAAGAAATTGGAATCACGCTTAAAACATTCAACAAGATTTCCCAATAAGGCTCATAAAGACAACCTGAATCGACACAAGATATTCAATCGAGAACACCAAAAACCAAGCAATGCTTGTCACAAAAGAAGTTGAATAGTTTTATTTATTCAGCTTGTTTAAAATAACTATAAAACGGACTGATAATATGACGTAATGGTAGGTATGAATAAAGGATAAATTGGATGAACTCTGCGAAAAAACGTCGTTGGAAGATAGTAAATGCATCATATTTGAAGCCCGCAATCAAAATAGGATGGCCCTCATTTGGAAAATTCTTTACATGTAAGTCGTGACAAAACTCCTCACATATCTACATTGCACAAGAGTAAAATCACTTCCAAAAAAGCTAATCCACACATCATGGAAGAAAAAGGAAAAGGATACAAAAAGAGAAATAGATATTATCTAACACTCCCAACCAAGAACAAATATACAGACAGGTTTGCTATATATACAATATACACCTTACATTTACATGTTCTGCTCCGCAGAATTACTAATACAAGGGATTATAAATAACTCACTAACAATAAAGAATATACACTTTGAACCTTTTAAATTAAAGTGCCTTTTATTCACAGAATAAGACTTCTTCGTGTTCATAATATGGCCAGACATGTCAACAACTTCATTACACAAGGACTGCAGGGAAAATTTGAGCAGCCTGGACCACTTATGGTACAAGGTTTTGCTGTTTCATGGGACAGTAGTGGCGTCCATGGTCATCCTGTTCAACTTCCAAGCTTGTGTTCTTGCTGTAAGATTGACTAAGCTGGTTCCCGAGGACGATTCGCCAAAAGTGAGCTCAAGGATCGTAGGCGTTGGAAATATTCGCCTAGAGTAAGCAAGTATCGAGCAGCCTGACGGATCGTTAGGATACGAAACATTTGCTGCAAGGTTTCCTGACGAAGATGATCAGCCTGTTTGACATAAAAGCTTTAGTTTACTAATAACCACGCTAAAATTATACATATATATAATGTAGCAACTTAGGTGGAAGTTAATGATTAATAATGACATTCATTAACGATATGTTGAGTCATTATGGTAAATAAACATCAGAATACATGCAAAGTACAACTAGAAAAGTGTTCTCTTAAGAAACATGGCATGTTGTGAAAGCCGAAGGGAAATTTTGACAACACATGGGAAGTAAAAGGATATTAAGAAAGTGGAGTTCATTACCTGGTTTACAAAGCTCACGAGAGCTTCCATTCTCTCCATAGCAGCAGCCATCTGAGGAATATAAGTTCCTTCAACTAGTGGTCCAGCTGCTATCGTATCGCCAAGTGTTTGCTGGAGTTTATCCATACCTTGAGAAAGGGCATCTTCTGCTTGCTGGCAAGATTGTTCGAGGTTAGAGATATCAAAACGTTGTTGCTCTGTCAAGGGTTCAATCAGAGGGACAATGACCTGCAGTCAAAATTATTTGCTTTCATGACTCGTATGTTACAAGCTTTATGAAACAGTGCAAAGTTAATTAGGCTTCCAAATAAAACAGTTGTTTAAATACCAAGTGGCGTGCCAAGTACTAGTACTCTATTTTTACCTTTATATATATGTGTGTGTGTGTAAATATATCTATATAGACCTATACATATATATATATATATAAAGGTAAAAATAGAGTACTGGTATGTTTGAACAATTTCTTTGACTTAGGTTTAATATTTTTTTCCTAATAATATGTTTGAATTGACATAATGAATAGGCAATATACAGGGCTCCTAACAAATAGCAATTTATATCACTAAAATTTCCAGATAGTATCATCAAGAGAAAGATAATGAGAATAATAACCCTGTAGACATGATATATCACGCAACAGAAATAATATGCTGGACAGTACATGGTTAAGCTTTCAAAGAACAGGGTGGTGATAAAAGTGAGAAACAAAATGCAGAGAGAAGAATAAATGGTAAACTCATAAGGACCACCCAGGGAGATGTAAAAGATTCTTCTTCAAGAAAAATGAAGAATCCAACTATTCCAACCTTATTTCTTCATGAAGGGAAGGAAAGTGGCAGTGACAGCAGCAAGATTTGTTTATTGCTTGAAGCATTTATGATCACTATGTAGTAACTGGATGCTTCTTGTTCATATAGAAGTGTTGGTAAGAACTTCAAAATCAAGCAGGGTAAAGTTTAAGTATTTGGATACACAAAAAGGAACGACATATGTAGACAGATACTAGGAAGATATTCTTAGCTTTGTTCATTAATTAGATCTGAGATCTACCTTTAGAAGCTTAGAGGGGCAAAAGCCTCCAATCCACATGAAAAACCGCTCAGCTGTAGTTTTCCACATACCAAACATCACATAGAAAACATCTGCTTTTGCAGCAGCAGACTTCTTTCGATAGAGTTCGAAATAGTGATTCATTATACTATCTACAAGTATCCTGAGCTCCATGTCACTAATATGAGCATTTAAAGCACCTCTTAGTTCACAGATTTGTCTATTTTGCTCTTCAACCCAGTGTCCATACTCCATCTCGAAGGTCGTAATGCCTGCAGAATTGTTAGGTTGATTGATTTTAGAATGAAGAACTAATTGAGGAATATGAGATGAGAAATCTAATCAAGGAAATCCAAGAATCAGTACTATACCAAACAAAATGAACCACATGAAGAATAAATCATAAAGCACACAGAAAATTTTCCAATCAATTTTAGAGTTGAACTTGCATTTCAATGAAATTGTGCCAAGGCTGGATGTAAGACTTACATTTAGGACATGTTTAACGTACAGATACTTTGTACCTATTTAATTGGAAATTTATAAGGGCAGTAGTAGAGTCGTTGAAAATGTTTGAACAACGTAAGAATACAAACAATGGAAAAGAAGGGACTTTAACAAAAATAATTTTAAATATTTTGGAATATGAGAATGGGATCAGATAATTTAGATTCAGCAGCGATTATCATATTGAATAAATCAAACTCATAACTCTGGCTACAGTACAGATGGACAGCGAAGTTTGAATGTGCAGCCATGGTCCAGGAATCTGGAAAATAAAGTGGAAGTTCAGAGCTTCAAATTTGGTTAAGTTCCAAAATTGGTTATGACTTAAATTTTGGATACTTTTAGGAGGACAATTGCTACAACAAAAATTCAGAGATCAATTTAGCATGTAAGTGACTTCTCAAATGAATAAATCAAGAGACCATGAGAGCATTGTATTATTAACCTAGATGGGGAATAACAACGGCAAAATTTAAGGGCAAACCTGAATTAACAGTTTCAGGAAAACCCAGATTATTAGAATCCAATGCCCCGCCCATATATAAACCCTGCAGTTTTATTCCATCAAACATTGAAAATAGTAGAAAACATATAATGAGCAGCGTAAAAAAATATACTCAAAAGAGTACAAGTGAAGTTCATCTTTGCACCTGTTGTCTTGCATGGTTGAGTTCTTGCTCTATCTGGATCAGCTTCAAACGACTTGATTCTAATTGCTGCACATAGGCCTGTAAGGGAATATCAAAAACCAAATAAAAGTTGGTATATCAAAACAATTGTTGCCCATTTGACTATCTTTCAATGCACAACCCTTCCAACCTTTTTCCGCTGACGACTCTTACGAGCAGCCTCCCGATTTTGTGCAAGACGTCTTTGTATCTGCATGTTTTAACAACATCAAGTTCGTACTTTTTTCACAATGTAAGCATCAAACAGGTATAAAAAGATATTAATGCATGACAGACATCTGAAAATGGAGCCATTGTAGATTCCCGAGAGAGAGAGTCTAAAGGGGTAAGTAATAGCATGCTTTCGCTTGTTGTCCTTAGCATATCAATAAAGTTAAAGATGAAGACAAGAGAAAATAGAGAATGGGTGGCTTCCCCCATTTAGGGGTATCCTCCCCTACATTTGGTGGACTAGTTCCCTACCCCTCTTGATTTATGCCTAGAATTCACTCAGGGCTAGACAACAATAGCCATCACATTAAACAATTAATCCAGATTGAGCAATAGAACTTCTATATGACGGTCTATACAATGCCAGAATCAGTTACTATGAAAATTTTATGATCAAGAAACTCCTTTCGAAGCTAAGAAAAGAAAAATATCCACATTTGCATTCAAAGACTATTTCAATTGAATATTACACTTGCTGGAAGTATTAAATGTACAATATAGTTCAGCATAGCATATCAACTGCCACCAAAAACATAACCCTTTTTCACTGTTCAGTTGCTGGAGATCAAAGATGAAGGGGAGGGATAAGTAATGGGTTTTCATAACATGCTCTCACCTTATCAGTAGGTTTATTAGCTTCTTGGCCATACATCTTGGACGTACCCAATGTGTTATGAGAAGCATCCTCTGGCTAGGTATTAAAACAACAAATGAGTTTGCTTAGTAGACAGGATAGGCATCCTCATTCGCCAGCAAAAAAAAAAAAAATACAAAATAAAAACAAAGCATGAACTTTGTAAAGTTTTACCTGATTAATTAACTTCCCATCTGCTTCACCAATTAAGGCACTTAAATTACCATTACTTTTGAAATTTTCTCCCCACATATTAATCTGTTGAATTGGATCATAAACAACCATCCTTCTTGAGGAAACAAACTGAGTGATTGGAGAATTCATGTTCTATGGATTGGATTGGTCAGCGCAGTAATTCAATCAGCATCCGTGACATACACATAAACAATAACCTGCTGTTAAGAAAACAGAAAAGCATTTCCAAGTGAACAAACAATGCTTACCAGAATGAATCAAACTAGGACTAGGTGAACCATGAAAGAGATTGACTAGACTAGAAGAAATCTCCACTTACCTGATATAACCAATCTAGAATTAGAAATTACACTACCAGATAAAACGCATATAAAGATGGATGCACTTTAAGAATCATTTCTCATATAAGAAAGATAATACTAACTCTACAGAAGTACAATCGGCACTAAGATATGTTCCATGGGGATCAACCCCTGATAAAAATCTAATGTTACCCAAGATTTGCATTTATGTTAGATTTGCAAGCCCTCTACGAAATCATCCCAGCGAAAAAATGAAGCCAAACATTGAAGATGGTGTCAAAAAAGGTTAAGCAATTTATTACCAGAAGATCCACCATAAGGTAAGATGAAAAATTTGTAGTTAAGAGATAATAAAACAGTAGGCCCTAGTCTACTTAGTTCATAGTATATTGGATTCATCTAATCCGTGCTTTAGTTTATTCATTCATCCAGCCATGTTTCAAACAACCACAAATAAAAAGTATTCAACAGCCTCTGCAAAAACATTTTTCAAGCTTGGATTCATCCCACTGCCAAATAACCATTTTAGCATAGGAAAAGACAACAGAAATTGAAAAAAGATACAAGAGGGAAAGAACCAGTAATCATTAGAATAGCAGAAAGATGAGCTTTAAATGGAAAGAACATGAGTAACTACTTCAAGACAAAGCATCTAGTTCATATGTCATTGGAAAATTCCATGATTCTACACACCTCCTCATTTTCCCTTTGCAGTTAAAAGGAATTCAATTCTTTGGAAATAGAAATAAGAAAGAGAGAAAAACAAAACAGAATGAAATTAGAGAAGTCGAACCTTTGAAAGCTACTTTCTCAGGAGCTTTTCCAGTTCAACTCATTCCACTGTGGTGACCACAACAACCAGAACGAAATTCCCTGATCCCCAAATGAAACCCTATATCTTACCAGTAACAAAACCCAGAGTTCCCATCATTTCGATGAAGAATCGACCGATGCCCACGACAGCTTAAAAGTGACCCTTAAACTTCTAGTTTAACTTCTCTTGCGTTGATATTACATTAATCATTATAATAATATCAGGCTTTCAATTTTATATATCAATTTATATATATATAAATTTGAGAGACCCATTTTGCTATTGTTTTCTTTTCTGCGTGCCATTGGGTGTCGTTATGTGCTACAGAGTCAAAGATTTCACACTAAGCTAAACGTCGCAGTCATCTCATCCTTCCACTACCCTATATATGCGCACCAGGTAGATCCAGTTCATGGTTCACACACTCTTCAGTCTTCTCAGTGATTGGATGACGTCAGATGCCGATTTGTCCAGTGGCCGGGGACTTGTGGGTCACCGGCGAACGGAGGAGAAGAAGCGAGGACCCAGAAAATGAAGGTGATGTTACAACTCACAAGTTCCGCTACTGAGGAAAGTGTGGTTGACGCGTGGCATTGTGTTTGCGGCGCGTGCTTTCACTCGCTTTGCTGCGAATAGAGTTTAGCGTGCGATGTAATTTTGGTGATGGATAACGTTAACCGCCCCCAAAGGTGGTTATTTACCAGATTGGATACCTTTTTGGTAATGGAGTATTTTTTTTTTTAACAATATAATAATTTCATAATAGATTTTATTTTAATTTATATAATATTAATAAAGGAATCCAATATTTTAATAAACTAGGCATGTTCTACAAGCGAATTGTATGGAAGCTAGAAAAAAGTACTACCTAATATATAGAACTATTTTTTTCACATTTTTTTATTTTTAAATAATTTTTTAATGAGGTATGATGCAATATTTATTAATTATTACTGTTAAATATATCTATATTCCTTTTCTTATTTGGCTAAAGAATAAATCCCTATCCAATTCATGTAAAGGTGAGCGTGAAATTGAATTCAAGGGTAAAATATCTCAGACATCTTAAATTAATTTTAAAGATATAATTAATATTTAAAAATATTTAAAAATATAATCAATACTCTAAACTAATTTTAGATATACAATTAACACTCTAAAGTATTTAAATTATTTTAATTTTACCCATTTGCTAATAAAAATATAAATTTTTATTTGATAAATGACACATAAACTTTTTATTTTGACATATTATTATTTAAAATATCACATGTATAATATTATTTTAATAAATTATACTAAATAAATCATAAAATTTCTCAATCTTTAAATATAAATTGTATATAATATTAATTTTAGAGTTTATTCAGTATTATTTTTTAAACAACATGATATATATGACATTTTAAATAATAATATATCAAAATAAAAAATTTAGTCATAGACGGATATAAATTTATATTTCTATTAGTAAAAATATGAAATTGTATAAATTTAAATATTTTAGGATACTGATCGTACCTCTAAAATTAATTTAAGATACTAATTATATCATTAAATACTTTAAGGTATTAATTGCTTATATAAAATTAATTTAGAGTGTGATATGCACCTTTACTTAAAATTTAAATAAGGGCAAGTTTAGAAATATAGTACTGTAACGTTTTAAAAGATCAATATGGTAATTAGCTTCTTTAAATATTAAAAATCGTTATTTAAAATTATTAACTCAGTATTTTTCCCATAATGAGATTAAAAGTATTAACTTAATGGAATGAAAATTTAAAAAAAAATGATATAAATTTAGATAATAAAACATATACTTTAGCCACATTGACATTTTTGTAATATCAATATCTTAGTAAATTAGGACTTATTGAAATAAAAATATGTATAATAAATTAAATTTGATTATTTTAATTTTATACTTTAATTATCTATGTGACAATTCACTAGTCTTCAATTTTTCTCCTTTAATGTTTCTATCTCTCGTTTAATTTTTTTTTAACCTTAATTTCAAATTTTGAATCATTTTTTGCCAATAATTCTGAATATATAAATGCTCTTTAAAATTTCAAAAATAAAGTTCATCTATTTACTATTTTGGAAGCAGAGGAGAAAAGGATAGTAATAGAATACATTAGTGAAACATTAGCTGCTGGCATCGTGTAATATTCCAAGAATTAAATGACAAGGTGAGGAATCCCAGCAATAGAGAATTAGCATTATTTTTTAAATGCAGAATATTTACATTATTATTAAAAAATGCACCGACATTGTGGAAAATAAATACTGCTGCATCGTTCTTCATTTTTAACCGCTTACTTACTCCCATGGAAATACACAGACGTAGGCATTTAGTACACTTAAAAGCTTATTTATTTTGTTAATATATGTTAATTTTATATATGTTAATAAAATAAATTTAAAAAAATAATTAGAGATCAGACTAATTAAAAGATAATTAAAAAAAGTCAGACTAATTATATAATAAGAATGTGGGTAGTACTAGAGCCAAGAATTCAGATCCGATCAATAGCACGACTCATTTTTTCCATATTTTTTAATAGGTCGAATTTGAAAAATGAGGGGAAAAAGGGGAAGAAAATGAGTTATCAAACTTGACCTTGAAAAACAAAGCTAAACTCGAGCTAGCCTTAATTTTTTTTATTTGAATAAAGTACATATTTAATTTTTAAAATTTATAGTAAACTTTAATTTAATCTCTTAAATTTATAAAATATATTTTAGTCCTTTAATTTTAACATTGTTAATTTCATTTAACAATGTTGACTTAAAAAATTTAAATGATAACTCAACAACTAAATTAACATTCTTTAGTTTTATTTAAATTTGTTGAGTGAATATTTTTCTATTAAATGAGTCTAAAAGGGTGTTAAGATTTATTGACTAGAAATACATCTTATAAATTGAAGGAATTAAACTAAAATTTTATATAAATTTAGAAGATCAAACATATATTTTAATTTTTTATTTTAATTTTGGATCAATTATATAAAAAGATAACAAAATTATTAGAGATGTTAGTCATACAATTTAAATTGGGTAGGTTAAATGGAAAAAGACAATTAGAGTTATCTATGATTAAAAAAAATCTAATAAGATAAAAGGAAAATTTTATACCACTGTTAAAAAACTAACAACAATGTATAGTAGTGAATATTATGCTTTGAAGAGACAATAACAGCATAAGGTTGAAATAGTTAAGATGAAGATATTAAAATAGATGTGTGGGCACATAAGAAATGATAAGATTCATAATAAATATATATAGGAAAGATTTGGTTTGAAGTGGTTTGGGCACGTAAAGAAGGTCGTCAGATGCGCTAGTGAGAAAGATGAATTAAACAATTTGGAATCATATGAAAATACGTAGATAAAGACAAATGAGAATGATCAACAAGATCATTGAGCTATACCTTTTGGTAAATAATTTATCTAAACATTTGATTTAGATAAAGCATAATAGTGTCATAGATTCATATAACTGACCCCACTTAGTAAGATAAGGCCTGTGGTTGTTGATATTTTTTTATATATAATTTTTCACTCTTATTATCAAATCCTATAATAACTCTCTAAACTTGCCTAAGTTCCAACCCTCAGCAGAACGATAATGGTTTCCATTTCCATCTTGTAGATTCATGGCAATACAAAGTTTCCCTCATAAAATACTCTCTTTTTCTTGTTTTTTTTCGCCAATAAAATTACCATATATACCAACCTTATCTCCTCCACAATTAGAAAAAGGAGGATATATGCATATAAATATATTTATATTATATATATAAAAAAGAAATTAAAAGTGGTGCCGACTTTATCATAAAGATAGGCCTTAGGGGGAAAGGCATGCATGTTTGTGTGAGATTGAAGAATGAGAAATCATTTTTAAAACGAATGAATAGGTCATATGCCACCAAATTAATAAAGAATACGGTGGATATTATCTAACTTATGAATTTGAAAAGTGAAAAAGCGTATATTATTAGGCATTTCAAAATTATATATATATATATATATATATATATTTATGCAAAATTTGTCTTTGCGTATAACTTTGGAACAAACTTTTGATTAGGAATCCAATTCTCTTTTGCATTCCTTTTGCCTTTACCATATCTGCATACACCAAATAGCTTCCTTCCTCCAAGTCCCCATTCTCCACTTCCTTTCCCCCCCTCAAAATTACAATTTGATGCCCTATGTTCAATGTTAATTCAAATCCAACCTATATACACTCTCAAATCTAATATTCCCAAGTATTTTTTAATAACACTTAATATTTTAACTTAATTTATGATTCATCAAACTCTAAAATATTTGTTTAGTAATACTTAATATCCTAAAATATTTTTTTAATAATTTTTTATGCATCAAGTATTTTAAAATATTTTTTGTGCATAAATTTATGGTACATATTGCTGCTAAAAAATATTTTCAAGGTCAAAATTATACAAAAAATATTTTAAAATATTAGGTTCTACTAAATACTTTAATATACTAGATGAATTACAAATTAATTCAAGATATCCATATATATAAGACCTAACTTCTTTTACTCATTTTCAATCTTTTTTTATTTAATTAAGGCTTGAGGCTAATCTCTTACGAGATTTAGAGCGTAAATAATTTTTACACCTCATAACAAATAAATTTTTTAAAATTTGAACTTATGTTATTCTCTTCACTAAGTAAAAATTATCTACTACCTTAACCAATCACTTTGTTCGTCAGTTTCAATCTTTATATAACACATTTCATGTAAACATATTTTAACTAAGAAATTTAAATTTGCGGATTGCAAATAAATATATGTTTTCTTGTGACAATATGAGGAGTTTGAAGGAAGTACAATTCATACTTCAGATGTGATGAGGTAATGTATAGCTGCCTTAGCTTGTAGAGTTGAGTTAAGCACTCACAATAAAAATATTTAAAAAGTAGTAACAATAATTTATAAAGAAAAATAATCGCACGTGTGGGGAAAAGCATTCAAATAGAAGTAAATCCGTCAATAATAAAATAGAAAGTTCATTAACTACCATAATTTCGCACGAATCTATTCTTGATTGTGAAAGGTCAGCAATTAATGGAAAAAGCACTTCGTTGTGGAGCACTATCTAACTAAGAATGCTTTTTCCTTTAGATAATTAGGCGTTAGTGATAGATTTAATAATAACTTTAGACTTTGAGTTTTATACTCACTTGAAGTTTAATATGAATCATACTATTTATATCATATAGGAGTAATTTTTTTTCCATATATTTCTCCTATCTTTAATATAAAGACTATTTAACTAATTTGATTATAGGATAAAAGTATATCCAGCACCTTAAAATAATTTTAGAAGAACAATTAGTACCATAAAGCATTTGATAGTATAATTAGCACCCTGAACTAATTTTGAAGATATGACCAGCACTATAAAATATTTAAGTGTTCAATTAGTACTCTGAACTAATTTTAAAGGTACAACTAGCACCCTAAAATATTTAAATTGGTGCAATTTTTTGCTTTCATTAACAAAAATACTTACTTTCATTTGATACATATCACATAAATTTTTTATTTCGACATATTATTATTTAAAAGCCATATGTATAATATTTTTTAAATAAATTGCATTACATAAACTATAACATTTTTTAATCTTTACATATGAATTATATACAATATCAATTTTATGGTTTATTCAGTACTCTTATTTAAACAATATGACATATGTAATCTTTTAAATAATAATGTGTCAAAATAAAAAGTTCATGTGACATAGATTGGACATAAATTTATGTTTCTATCAGCGAAAGGATAGAACTGTACTAATTTAAATATTTTAGGGTATTAATTGTTCCTCTAAAATTAATTTAGGGTGTTGGATGCACCTGTATTCTTGATCATATTAAGAAAGTTAATTAAATTAGTTAATAGAATATATATTTTTTAAAATATTATAACTATCTTTCTTAATTTCTACCGTTTCTCTCTTACTTATAAATTTATTGTTAAGAGAGTACTCATAGGGATAATTTAAAAAAATAGATAAATATGAAAAAAAAATATTATATTTAAAATTAAGTTTGGCTCCTATATTAAGAACAAGATGAGTAGTATATTTTACAATTTTTTATGATATTCATATTGATAGGATTTTTTTTTATATTTTGGACAAAATCTAAAATAAGACATAGTATTTATATCTTAGAAAAGTTATATTATATATTTAATCATTTAATGTTATATTATGAAGGAAATGGATATAATTATTTTTTTCGATGGTGAAATGGATATAATTATATTTCACCCACCAAAAACGCAAACCCGTTAGTTTAATTACATATTTTGCCTGTTTATTTTACCTTAAAACTATAATTTTAGAAATTTTTTTAAGTAAAATTTTAATTTAGAAAAATTTTAAAATAAACAGTCATATTTATCCATAAGTATTTTTGGGCTAAACTATAATTTTAAATAAGTTATTGAAACTAACTTTTAGATCAGTAAAAAAGTTTATGAACTATTTAATTACTATTTTACCCTAACTTTTTCTTACAGCCTATCTTCTCTCCCATCTCTCTTCTTCACCCTCTCTCCTCTTTCTTCTCTTTTCTCACTCTCTCTCATCTCTCATATTTTTAATAAAATCATACTCTTTTTAGTAATTTACCAATACAAAATATTATTTTAAAAATAACTATTTAAATACTTATTTATTCAAAATTATTTTTTTTCTATAAACTATTCTCTAAAAACCCTTTTCTATAAGCTGTCCAAAGATTTTTTTTTCTATAAATTTTTTTCTAAAAATTTATCCAAACATATATTTTATTTTTACCCACAATAAAATGATAACACAAAAGGCAGCTAAATCTTATAGGTGTCAATTCATCATAGATTTGTTTGTTTCTTATCAAAAGAATTTGTCTGCTTGATAAGAATATATTATATGCAAGTTGGATTCTTTTTAAATAAAAAATACGAAAGTTTGTTGATATAGAGTGGGTTGTGATTTTTTTTAAATGAAAAGAGGGAATAATTAAGAAATTATAAGAGAGAAAGTTGTGGATAAACTAAACTAGTAGTATACAGTTAGGTATAGTGTGAAAGGAATTGTTTTTTTTTTCCCTCAACTATTCTCTCAATTTTTTTTTTCTACACAAAAATTTAGGTGACTTCGATAAGTCATGACTCGATAAGTCATGACATAACTATAGGATTAAAAAAATACTTACAAAAGACTTATAAAATTGCTTACTAAAAGAGTACTAATAATTATAGAGATAATCAAATATATAAATACGTTCTTTATTTTTTCTCACATTTTTAATGTAAAGAGAATCTATTTAAGTTAAAACTTGAACATCATTATCATAGAATTTGAATTTGATCATCAGTATTAGTGAAAGGAATTTTAAAAGGCTCAAACATAAAGTCTGGGAGTTTGAGTTCAAATTTATTTAAATGCAAAAAATATATTTAAAAAAGTTATATTTTAATTAGACTTAATAATATTTAAAAAAGTTATATTTTAATTAGACTTAATAATATTTAAAATCTGAATCATATATATATATATATATATATATATATGGCAATATAAAAGAATTGATTCCATAATGGCATCAACACCATCCGCCAGACATGATATTGTGCGAGTGTTTGTGTGTGTTTTACAGTTGATCTGAGTAAAAACAAAACATAATATAAATATGTTGCATTTTTTTTTAAACTATTGTGCTAAAATAAAGATATTTTAACCACGTGGAGTGATCTTTTGCAAGATACTGAAAATTAATCCAACCATAGTTATACAAAGATTAATAATCTAACTGTGATTAAAGCATGACCTAATCATAACTAAAATAATATAATTTAATTAAAATATATAAAACATTATATTCTAGTTCATTATAATCTATGATTAAATAAAACATTTACATATAATATATTTAATTTAATAAAAATAAAGTTATCAAGATCATTTAAAATTTTTGACTAAAAAAAATTATGAGACTGGTTCACTAATTTATTGGTCTAATTAGTTAAATTGAGTTAAATTTTAATATAATAGTATACTACACTAATTAAACAACTTGCTAATCCATGAACAAAACATTAAACAACAAAAACATATTAAAGTAAGTAGCATGATTAATTAGAGAAGGAGAAGGAGAAGGAGAGGATGTTGGAATGACAGGTCCGTGACTTATCGACTTTCCTTTTCAAATATTCGCATTTTGTTTGTGTTGGTCGCAACTTTGAATAATTAATGAAGCAAATGAAACGTCACGCAAGCAAACACCCGCTTCCCTTTTCTTTCTTTTTTGTGCTTCTGTTCTACGTCCAATAATTATCTCTTAATGAATCCAATTTTTACATTCATATAACACGCCATTTCGTTTGCATAAAATTCAACATGACTAGATTATCTACAACATGTAAAAAATAAGATTTTCTTTATAAATAAATTTACAGCATATTTATAGGATATCTTGTATCTTTAATAATCTATATATACCTTCTTTTTATTAAGAGGATTTAAAACCCCCTTCCCTATAGAGAGGGACTCACACACACACAACACAAACACATACCTACTCTTATTATCATCCTTGGTTAAGGGGTGCCATTAAACTACAAGGCTAATACACACACACACACACACCTAATTTTCCATATCATTATTATATACTTATATTAATAAAACGGACATGGAAAAATTGGTACATAAAGTCATATTATATGAACTTGGATTTTATCAATAGGACTTATGTCCAACAGATTTGATTAATTTTTTACTAGCTTGCGAACTAAAATTTAAATTATTGTATGAGGAGATACCTACTTTTTTGTTGAAAAAAAGTTTAGCCGAGTTAAGTTATAGGGGTCACTGAAATTAGGGTATGTTTTTAAATTTAAAAATATTTATAAAGATGCTTACAGATTATCTCATTAATAAAATATTTATATTAATAATAGAATTTAAATTTATAAACTTATAGATTATGAACTAATTTCTTATTAGTTAGACTAATTTTATCTCGAAGAAGACTTCCAATTTCTAGAATATGATTGTCCCTAAATGAGAAAAAAAAACTTTCATTTTTGTAAGGTAAAAGAAAGTAATGAGAGACCCAAAACAAGAGTGACGTTGTTATGATTATGATAGAAGAGAAAACGATCACGAAAAATGATATTATATACATATACATATATATATTTCAAATTTTAGACCTGAGAAATGTTGTGTCAGCAAAGGTAGCCCAATTAAGCAAAAGCAATATGATGGCATAGGAGAATATCTCCAATTTAATTAAAGAAAATTCCAACTATGAAGATGTAAATCTTGATTGACAATATTAAAATGGGCGCATCTATTAGATCATAAGATTGCATTTTGAACTTAAAAGAAATACTACTATATGCTTATACTAAATAATCTAATGCAATAATAATAATAAATATAAAAAAATATTTCAATATTTTAATGGAAAAATTGGCCAAAAATTCTTGATTTAGAAATTAATTAGTCTTAATGACCTGCAACAGACCTTTCGCAATATACAACTTACCTTCCATAATATATAATTAACTTTCCTCAATATGCAAGTGACATTCCACAATGTGTAATGGCCTTCCGTCGTGTACAACAGACTTCTCGCATCATGAAATTACTTTTCATAAAATACAATTAGTACTAATATACAAATGACCTTCTACAATGTGTAATTACCTTCTGTCATGTGCAACAAACATTCTGTAATATGCAACTACGTTCTATAAAATACAATTAGTACCAATATCCAAGTGTCCTTCCACAATGTACAATTACCTTCCGTAATGTGCAACAGACATTTCGCAACATGCAACTATCTTTCATCAAGTTTTAGGTCATATTCCCCAATTAATTTGTTAAATAGGGATTTATCACTAATTTTCCCTATTTTAATTTTAAAGGACCTACTATATAGGAAGAGAGGATTATGGAATCACATTTTGAAGTTCACAATGGGTTTACCAATTCTATAAATAGTGCTAAAGGTCCATTATATTCATCACTTTTTCTAATTAAATCATACAAATTAAAATGGATTTGAGCAACATTTAGGTCTAAACAATTAATTATGTTGAACTTTTCCACGTTGTAAAGTAGAGTAAATCAAAGATAGCAGCATAAAGATGACCTAATAAAATTGCAGGTATATGTCTCCATGAAAGCAACTTGTCATGAGTCCTCCAACTTCTCAAAAATAGAAAAAAAAGTTGTGAAAAATATTGAGAAAGAAAAATGTAAATATACTTTTTTTATGGGCGAACATAATATAGTTGGTTGTTTTCCATAGCCATGTATAATACTAAAAAAATGATAGAGAAAAAGTGAAAAATATCTATATTCATATATCTATAAAAACTTTGGCTTGGCCTTGTTTGATCTGTGGAATGGAATGCAACCAAAAAAAAACCATGTAGATGTAAAATGACCTGTTGGTCTCTAAACACGTATTCAAACAGTATTTTAGAAGTCGATGCAACTTTTAGCTTCCAAACGTTGTTTGTCACCCTCAATCAAAAGTCAAAAGTTATGCCAAACACGCTGAATTATCATCTAGCAACCCATCATGTTCTTTGTCTTCATTTACTTTATCCAATGCTTTGTGTGTTTTTATAAATAAGCCCACACTAATTAACATTTCTGTTTTCCGATAACTCCCTGCCTTTGTAATTAAGAATCCTAAATTTTGTTTTCAGCATGGTTTAATTTCAAGTACAATTCAATTCTTTTGTTAAGAGAACAAATTGCAATTTCTTCTCGCACTATGTCACAAATATACAAAGCACACACCATTTGGTTGTCCTCAAAGCAAGCTTGTCTTTAGGGGGGGGGGACTAAGAAACCTTAAATCAAACTTGATTTTGAAGATTATGGGAAAAGCACTTCCTATTCTCATCTTTTATGAATATAAAATAAATGTTACTTGTCAATTGTTTCTACAACTAATTTCATCAGAAGAAGAATCAACAGGAGTTAAGTATAATGGAAGGGGATAATTTCTCATAATGTGACGAGTCGATGTTCAAATCTTTATTAGGAGAAATACTCATATTTAAGACCCAATAGTACCTCGAATATAATTACCTCCAATAAGAGCACATATATATATATGTATATACTTAGGGAAAAAAAATCATCAGAAGGCCATAACTTGCAGAGCTGCCATTGGGCCTAACCTAAAATTCCAAAGCTACTTCAAAGAAGATAGCGCAGATGCAGCATTTTGGGCTATGCGATCTTGTATTGATTCCTGCAAGGAAAAATGCAAGTTATACATCCCTATTGATCTCATGCTTTACTTATAAAAACTATTGGTTTATGAATTCCTTCTGATGAAGATACATCAAATTTTGAATGTGTTATCGTCTCATACAATAATATGTATCTGCCACAAAAAAAAAAAAGTTATGCCCAGTCACATGAATAAGGTATGAAAAATATGCATATGAAATCAAACACTTTCGCAAAAGTTGAATCACTGCATGTAAAATTTTGAAACATGTGCTACCACTATTTTATTTATTTATTAACCCTCCGGTCCTTAATATAAAAACTAATTAATTAATTTAAATAGATTAAAAAAATAAAATAAATTATTTAATTATAATAAATATGATATAATCTTCTTAAAATATTATTGTATAATATTATATTATATATCAGTGGTAGCAAATATATTTTGAGGAAGCTACGTGTAGGAAGCCTGTATTTCGTCAAAAGCAAATTCACAGTATATTTGTATTAGTACCAGCAGTTATCAATCCAATAATCAAAAAAGAAAAGAGAAAAATCATGTCAGGGGTTGTTTCTTGAAATATTCGCTTTCTCAAAACAAAATATGGTTAGAGTAAAAAGGAATAAGCACTGCACATACCGCCAAGCCAATTCACAAACAAGATCTTCAGACTTCAGGTGCATCAGGAAGGACCTAAAAAAAACAAAACAAAACCACCAACAGTAAGATTTGAATGAATGTTTTATATTCTGATTGAATAGCACTAGAAAGCACATTAAATTACCTCATCTTCACAGGGGTTGCAGTGACTTTTAAACCACAATCTTAAAAACTCCTACACATAAATTATTTGAACATAAAAAAATTGCTTCCTACATGGAATTCTTCTACACCATTTTGGAGGTACCTATATTTTTTCTCAATTTTTAATTTGGTACCTATATTATTTTTTTCTTATTAAATCATTTAATTTTTTTCTGTCAACACAATTAGCTTCTGTAAAAAGACTAATAAGGTAAAGTTACAGAGATTAACAGTACTAATAAAATAAAATTAAAAGATTTAGCAAGAAAAAAAAATATCAAATTAAAAATTGAAAGAAAGTATAGATACCTGTAAAATAGTTTTCCCTCTCAGGAATAGATATTAGCTGATACATTCACCAAAGCTCAATGACCAAGGACTAAAGAAAAGCAAGCAATAGTAATGCAACATATAGTACCTTATCAACGTTCTCAGGCTCAAGACCATTTTGAAAGCGTTCAATGTAAGAATTGGACATCCAATGTTTACTTGAGTCAGGAGTATGCACCTAAAGATGCAAATCAAACTACATGATCTGGTATTGGTAAACTAATGAGTGAATGATAACATTCTATGTGTTTCAGGATAAAAATTAAACCTGATCAATCAAAAGAATTGAACCGTCATTTGCCTTTCCAAATATGAGGCCATGTTCTGAAGCCACATGCGAAAAGTAAAGCAAATAAAGTAAAAAAAAAAAAATTAAAAAAGAGGCAAGAAGGAATTGATATACATATCAAACGCATGTTCAAGTTTCAAATCGGTTGATGAAGAACTCACATGCTTAACACGAAGCAAGGAGAGCATATGATCAAGCAGTTGTCGCTTATCAATAATAATATATACATATTCTCTTCTTTATTATCTAAAAAGTGAATTTGAGCAGCAAGATATATCAGTGGAAATAAATGGAGAGCAGGGGAGAAGCTAGGAATTAAGGAATTGCAAACTTGTCAACAAATCACCAATTTCCACTGATAATGCTAATGGGAGTGATAAAGTTGGTACTCCTTGTGTAGATAATGCATTAGGAGCAAAGACGGGTGGTGAAGGGGTAATAGAAATAGACGGCGATCTGCAACCACTATCGACAAAAGATTCTTGGCCAACAAAATCATGTGTAGCTACTAAACTATTCCTAACAGCCACTTCCTTAACTAACTATATAACAAACAGTTCTGTCACTTACGTAATTATAAATATACAAAATGTTTGCTTAAGGGGTATTTTCTGGTTTTAAAACTTGAGACAAGTGTTTGTAAATGACCCAAAGTTGAAGGAGGGTATTAATGATTTTCCCTTGAAAGAACCACACAGCAAGGAGCATAACAAAATCGTGTAATTCAAAGAAAATATGTGAAATTTGACATCATGTTATAATCCTCACACACCATGTATAATATTGAAACACAAGATGCAGATAGCATTGGCAAATTAAATCATTATATCCATACCACTTTTCCTTTTTGAATGCATAAGTGGCTTTCTAAACCAACATTATATATACATCGCATTACATTTTTTCATTCATAGGACGCATCATAATAAGAAGGCACTTCAGTACTTCCTTTTGTTTACCAAAGTTGAAATTCAACATAAGAAACATAATTACCTGACCGTACTCAAACAAACTTAATGCTTTTCTGCTTACTTCTTCGTAATCAGCTTCGGTCATGAGCCCACTTCTCGAATGCCTTTATTGTAGACCGTCCACAAATATGTATCAGTACTTCCAGTGACATATCCTCTAACTGCACAACGGTCACCTAGTTCTAAATCAGTGACTCCTTGAATCCCCATCTCACATCTCAAAAGATTAAAATAGTAAACACATAAAACAATATGAAGAACAATTAAACATAAAGAAACACAGCATGCATATCTCTAGCTAAAATACATTCAATCACATCATAAAACTGTCGCAGAAGATATTTTGCAGTGATTCTTTTCTAATCCGCGCATTACTCTTTCAAAAGAACGTTTAAAGCGGTTCTTTCAAGCTTTTTTTAAGGACATAATACATGTTATTTGTGGATGTGTGTAACAAAGGAAATACTTACCATCATTGTGTTGCACAAAATCAGTTTCTTTCAGGCTACGGAAGTCCAAACCAAAGTTGGGGTAAATATCGATCAAGGAATTGTTGAACAGCATCAAGCAAGATATTAAATAGACCAAATGGCAAATCACTTACCAACAAATTCAACAGGGAACACCGAACATTTCCTTGCAATTGTAACATTTTTATCAGGAGCTGATACAACAGCATTCTAAGTTATGTGCTTAGTTGTTTTCAAACCACCACAGACTTGTCTCGTGAAGAACCTGACAAGTGTAAGACCAACAACTTAAATTCTTAAAGCTGGTTTTGATAAATATCTTTCTACCAAGTAGAATTAAACTCCAACGAATTTTAGTCATGAGCATTTTGATCACAATCAATAAAGGTAACGTATATCAAACCTGGCCTTTGAAAGGTATAGAAGCAAGAATCCTGTCAAATGCAATCTGACGATGAGATAGTCTCCACAGTCATAAATATCTCTAACCTGCCAACATAGAGTGAGCTAGATGCAGAGGAAACGATAAAAAGAGAGCCAATTTTTTCAGTTTTGAATCCCTTTTTCGGCTTTTCCAAAATAAAGAAAATATTTAGACGAGAAAAGGGATAAGTTTTCCTGCTAGATGCTATTTTACCTTGCCTCTTATTTTGGACTTGAGACTAGGAACTGTCAAATGAAGGTTAATTTCAGAGAGGCAGTTTGAGAGGGAGCTTCTGATGTCGCCAAGAACAATAGCTTCAGCCAAAGACAAATGTTGCTGAGATTCTTGTTGATCCTAGGTTTGCATCACCGCCGAGATAGATAAAGTTAAAAACTTTTGTGGCTTCATACTGATTCGGGAGAAGGAAGAAAATGAAGAGAAAGATATATTCCAACAAAAATATGTCGCCAACTATATTCCTCTGCGTAATGTGGCCCATTGCATACTCAGCAAAACACGTTCTCCCTCAAAATGGCTTTACAACAGAAGCAGCATTCCCCTTGATTCTGCGTCAGCAGTCAGCAGGCCAAGTTTTAAACCACCGAAAACGACCATTTTATCCAAGACGTTCCAGAAACAGAAAGCAGGCGAGTTTGCTTCAGCCATATTACAACTTGTTGATGCTAAAAATTCGAAATACATCAAAATACAATCATACTAACCCGTTCAAAGAAATCCATCAAGCACGGAGCGGAGCAGAACGAACATGAGAAGCATAGCCGGGACCCGAGAGCGGTGAGAGCGGTTAAGGTATATTTGCCTCCACTTTCATTTCATCTTCAAATTCAAAAAAAGTTTATTTTTATTTTTTTAAATTTATATCAGTTAATTTCATTAGTAAAAAATACTCACCTAACAAATTTAATTTAAAATAATAACTAAACAATTAAATACTAACACGTATAAATTTTAATTTTTTAATATAATTTTTAACATAATTAAAAATAATTAAAATATAAATATATTTTGTCAACATCATTTAACTATACAGTTATTTAGTTTGAGAAGTCAATATTTTTTATTAAATAAAATTAACAGTTTAAAATATAAAAAACTAAAAAGATATTTTTTTAAAAAAATTAAATAATTAAAATAAAACTTTTTTTTAATCAAAATGAAACTTGACTTCAAATATAACATTAAATATATACTTTAGCATTTAATATATTATATATAATATATATTAATTATATTACTTATAATATGTGGCAAAAAACCCATATTACCTATAATATGACTTTCAGATTTTGAGATATTATAAATTATAACAGGCTGTTATAATTTTAGGTACACATACATTAATTGATATAAATATATTGAATATCTATTTTCTATGGACTATGGAGTCTAAAAAATAAATTAAGGACTAACTTATAATAGTGAGTATTACTAATTTTAATCAACTGTATAGTATATATTGATATATTAATAATAATTTGTATCGATTTTTTACTCCCATATTTCTATTGATATTAACATATTGGTAATTGTTGAATATTGCAATTTTAGTTGGAAACAGAATTTCCGCGAAATCCTCAGCTTCATCCCAATTCTCATCGTATTGGTAAAAAGGTTGGAACTGGGAAGTCGGGAGAATAACGAGTGTGCTTGTGGAGACAACTCAACTCTCAACTCCACATTCAGGAAGAAGTGGGAGTCTGAATTCTGAAATCAGGTTATGTGATCACGAATTCATGGTTTCAGACTCATTTCTCCTAAGTTCATTCAATTTGAACTCTTATTTTTCCCCTACCCTTTCTTCTACTTTCTCTGTATTTTAATTTAATGGCGGATCGCTCAGACGATTCGCCTCTAATCCCTCCAAAGCTTATCACTGACCCTAGTGAGATCGACCTGGAAGCCGGTCCCAGCGAACAAATCCAATGCCGGATTTGCCTCGAGACTGATGGTAATTTTACTTTTATATCCATTTCCGGGGTTAGGGCAAGTTGTATTTCAATTCTCATGTAGTGATTGCGATGAGAAGTAAAGGGGGACTAATTCAGAATTACTCGCGTTTAGTTGATTCTTTTTTGAAATTCAATGCGTTTTTGCCACACTGCAAGGTTCGTTTGGTTACAAATGTGCCTGCACAACTATATTTTCCTTTACTTGTTCGAAATATTCTTAGTGGGAAGGCTACGGAAGTTTGTCCTTATGTTGGGTTCAGTTTTTAAAGCATGTGTAAGAAAAATATTTTAGTTCATTGTCCAAAATCATAAGTGATTTACATTGATCTTTTAGAATGTTTTTGCATTCTGGATGCCTTAATTTTCGTGGCACAGCTTACAGGAATATTGTTGATATTTGTTTGGGATATTGTGGTTATATATAATTATGCTGCAGATCCTTGTGAGTTTCGTTTTGTGCACAGATTCTGGTGTTAGGATATATGTTATCATTACCTACTGTTTTTCAGGTAGGGACTTCATAGCGCCTTGCAAGTGTAAAGGAACATCAAAATATGTACATCGAGAATGTCTGGATCATTGACGAGCTGTTAAGGTGAGGATGTTGTCTCAAATATTGTAATTAGGATAATTAGAGTGTATTATAGTTATATTAAAGCTATGGCTACAGATCACATGCCAGTGATCTTAGTGTGGCTACTATATGATGAAGTGGTGATTGCTAGACATTAAAAAGGGCAGCGGCTGTATTTGTAACACTGACTGAATCAGTCCATCTTTAGGTCTTAAACTTTCCGTTTGTAATCAATCAAACATTACATTCTCTGTTGTCAATAACAAAATTTCTATCATTTATTGAAAGAATATATATATCATTTTCTTTTATTGATCAGACTAACCCCTCTGTGTAAAATAATCTTATATTTGATTGTACCGTAAAAATAAATGACTCAATAAACAACCCTCACAATGTATTACTAACTCCATTTTTACCAGAAAAGTAGTACTCACGCACATGCATACGCCTTGACGGCAACATATTGCCTTCTTCGTATCTCTGGATGGACTTTTGACTTTACCTAATGATAGAAGGAATTTAGGAATATGAACTAATTTCCTGCACTGTACTAAGATTGGCACTTTACATTGCTTTACATATTCTTTTCATAATGAATATGAATATCTTGATAAATTCTTGCAGGAAGGATTTGCATTTGCTCATTGCACAACCTGCAAGACTCATTATTATTTGCGTGTCCATGTTGCTGCTGATAGGAAATGGCGAACCTTGAAATTTCGCTTCTTTGTCACGAGAGACATTTTGTTTATATTTCTGTCTGTCCAGCTTGTAGGTTTCCATTGACTGAATCATTTGGATGCTTAAATATTTTCTTCTACATATACATAAATTTTCACATAAGACCCTATTTCCTTTGTTTTTAGGTCATTGCTTCACTGGCCTATTTGGTTTATCTAATGGATGGTTACTGGCAATACTGGCTTCATCATATTTGGGGTTTTGATAGTGAGCTTAGCTTTTACTACATATGCGGTAAATTGCTAAGAGCTTAGGCGCAGTATCTTCATTATGCTTGTTTAAATTACTTTTGGTAATCTGTAGCGTTTTTGTTTGTCGTGAGTTTGCAGTTTGCTTTGTTCATCTATAAGACGTTGCTGATTATGGTTTTGATTTGATATTGATACTGTCAAATGCAGGGGCTTTATTGTTTTTGGCTTTGCTTGGCCTGTTGGGTTGCTTCATTACTTGTTATGATCGAAGAGTTCGCAATGATTTAGCTCAGCCTTGTCGGGAATTATGTCTTTGTTGTTGTCAACCTGGGTAGTGACTCTGCTTTGATATATCGAATCTTTAACATGGAGGGTTTCTATGACATAATTCTACTCTTTAGATCTACTTTAGGCATATTAATAATGAGTTATTACTTCATGAATTTTTGACATCTATATGATGCCTGTGAATTTCGGGAGTTAATTTGCTATTAGACCATTATTCTCATTGAGGAAGTAAAACTGAAAAATTGTCTTCTAACTATACATCTTTGCATGTGCAACTTATTTGAAGTATACACATTATACCGTGTCAGAATAGGTAGACTGACATTCTTTTCTGCCGTGTATGCCACTATTGTAGAGTCTGTGCAGACTGTCATTTGCCAGGAACTCTCTGCATGTGGACTGATTGCACCACATGCTTTGAGAGTTGTGGAACCATGGCTAGTGAATGTGGCGGATGCCTTGGAGGTGCTGGGGAAGCGGGGCTACCTCTACTGTTTATAATGGCTTTGATTGTTCTGGGACTTTTTACTGTAATTGGAATATTTTACAGTGTATTGGTGGCTACCATGGTAGGACAGCGAATTTGGCAGCGACATTACCACATTCTTGCAAAAAGAATGCTAACAAAGGTACATCGCATTTAGTTCACCTTCTTGGCCTTTTTTCCATTTGGTGCTGTACAATGAAGCATAAACTAGCGGGGCACCACAGCGGCTAAGTCAACCTGAACATTTGACTTACTGGTTGTTTTTCTCATACTCCATGGGTTTTTTTTTTTGGCCAATAGCCATTGCTAGTTTTATTGTAAGAATTACCTTGAAATTGCTGTGGCAAATTATGAGAAATATTTTTTTAATCATTCTGCATCTCATAACGAGATAATTTCTTACCGCCTTACCAGAGCAGACATTTATTAGGGGAGTGATAACAGTAAATCTCCTCCAGGATTTTTTTTCTCCCTTTGTTCTGCTGACTGGACTTTCAAGCATGAAAGCATGTTTTAGTTCTTTTAATGGTAGATGGTATAGATGTATAAAAATGTACCATGGAATAGCATATGTTATTTTATGCTGTGTTTGTTTAACTTTAAAATGATTTTGCCTGATGTTAAGTAACCAGGGCCACCTTTTGCACCCAATTTTCAATGTTCACGTAAAATGGGCAACCAAACAGTTCTAGATCTGTTATCCTTGATACCGATTATTCCATTATGTGTACTAAAGCTGGTCTTAAATAGGTTGATTTCATGTTGATTATGAAAACTGTTTTGTTATGATTAGGAGTACGTTGTTGAGGACGTTGATGGGGAAATGACAGGATCGGATTGGTGCCCCCCGCCACTGCCCCCCGAGCACGTTCAGCAACTAAAAACTCTCGGCCTCCTATGACGTAATCTATTGGCAGACAAGAATTACTACTTAAATATATAAAGACATGTTCGGCCACATTTTGATGGGCCAATCCTTTTTACACAGGTATGTCAGTTATTGATAAGTTTGTCAATTGTCATAGCAATTTGGCTACATATTTGTACAATTACACTGATGTATTGAAATATACAAAATTGTATATACTGATGTTTGCTCTTGGATTGGGGTGAGCTAACCCTTTTCTAAAAATAGATATATATATATACAAAATTGTGTTTCACCTGTTACATGTAGTTTTATTCTCAATTTTAAGCTGTGTTCTCGGTTTATGTTGGTATGCCAGCTTTTGAACATTTGATGATTAGGTTATTAGATTTAGTTCTGTTGACGGTTTTAACTTCTATTTAATGATTTGTATTATGGGGTAAAAAATATCAAATGTTTTTGTACAGGATTCACGTGGCTCTATTTTAGATTTTCACCAAAAGAGCAAACGAACCTCTTCTTTTACCGTAATTTATCATGACGATTAAACAGGTTAAAGTTCGTCGTTAGAAAGTTCAAATCCGGTTTTATTAATTGCAATAGGGTGGCGTACTTTATATACTCTATTTAAAATGAAAACAATATGGTTAAAATTTCCTCAGTTAACGTGTGTCTAAAGATCCCTGATGGAAACGGGGTTGGCTTCCCGCCCTCCTACTTTCCAACCTTTGGATCTCAATTTCAATGGCTGAGATTTGAATATTATAAAATTATTATTATAATATTAAATAATAATAAATAAATCAAAATTATTAAAATTTAACCTGAACAGTTTAAATTTATTAAATCTCAACCATTAAAGTTGAGATTCAAGGGTGAGGAGATAGTAGAGGGGACTAGGGGAGGATGGAAACCAATGCATAACGAGGGATCATGCAATTTCCGATCTCTAATGGTTGCTTTTGGTTGATATTATTTTGGGTAAAAATTTAAATGATCAAATACAATATTCTAAATTTTATATATGTTACATTTAATTTTTTATATATATAAAATATACTATAGGTAATTGGTCCTTTCCAGAAAGATCTTTGGACGGTGATATTGGGGGCGACAAAGGAATTAGGATCTCGGCAAGGGGAGATGTAAATGTTGTGCGTCATGTTATCTGTTTTATAACCGACTAACAAATACAGGAACCACGAATAATTGAATGAACCAAAAATAGATTGATTCCATTACAATTTGTTTCCTATCATAAATTAACATATACTTTTTTTTTATTAATAAATTATTAGTTGAGATGATAAATAGTTTTAATTTTATAAAAAAAATAAATTTAAAATTTAAAAAGTGTATTTATTGAGGTAGATAAAAATTCTATGTATTAATCTTAAATTCAATTTAAAGTGGTTTGATGATATTAATTAAGAAAATATGCCTCTTTGTTGAGGAAGAGAGTTACAGTTTTTTAATTGCTATGACAATCCCAAACTGATTAATAATTTATTTAGTAGGAATAAAAATGAGAAGATGGCCACTAAACCCCTAGACACGTGCGTGCATGTTGCTTGTGAATCGGTGAACTTCTTGATGCTGTTTCTATCAAATCCTCCCACATACAGAGCCCTTGGTCCCAACTTGACAGTAGTTTATACTTTATAATACAATGGGCGCCTCCCTCCACTTGCTATAGTAATACCACAACACTTGCCTGTAACAACAAAAAAGCACGTTGAGCCCTGGTTTTTCATTTGTAATTCTGCGTCTCTGTTTCTCGGAAGACAAACACAACACAAACACAAGCCCATGTCCCATCCCAAAATAAAACCTCACATCACATCACATCACATCACATCATTTATTTTTTTTCCTTTGTTTATTTTAATGAAGCCGATCCCAACTGTGTTACTGTCGCTTCACCCTTATCCATATCTTTCTCACCACTTTCTCCCCCTTCCACCTATAAATACCTGGCTCCGTAACTTCCCCACAAGCCAAACCAAATCATCAACAATTCCAATTGTTACTTCTAAAGTCTCAAGATTCAAGGATTATCAATGGCGGATATAGCGATGTTGGTGGCCGAAGAGTATGAGAGGAGGGTCAAGAGCGACGACAAGGTTGTTTCTGCTGCTGCTGCTGCTGGTTCCGGTGGGTTTGACTCCGATGAACGGCGTCGTTTTGAGATGGTTTATTCTGTGGCTCAGGGGCTGAAACACAAGTTTGATGAAGAGAAGAATCAGATTCTGAGTTATAATTATTGGGTTAGGGAACCCAGAACTCAAATTGGTGTTGCTGCTTCTCACAGCTTCTTCTCCGCTTGAACGAACTCATTCATTCCATTCATCAACTTCTGTTGTTTGGATTTGAGCTCTGTTCTGTCATATGCTCTGCTTTTTCCGATTCTTCCTCACAATTCTTGTATATTCTTATATAGTTCTTGTTAAAGTAAAATTTTACATTTCTGAGCATCATTACTTTACAACCATTTCATGTCTCTGTTTTTTGTGTCTAATCTACAATAATTAGAGCTTAAGCTTATTGTCACAATAAGAAACCCAAAAAAAAAAAGTTGTCCTTGCGTTGAGTTATTGGCTTTTGGTTCTTTTTTACATATGATGGGGCATATTCATTTTAAAAATTTAGGTCATTTGGAAGAGGATTTGGGGAAAAGTTGAGAGAGTGGGGAAATTCTTTTGGGCTTCTTGTGGGACTTACATTTGTTATTTGTTATTTAATAATTTACATTAAATAAATATTTAATAATTAGTTATTTGACATCTTTTCACATTTTCGTATCGTCATATTATATCACATACATTAATATTTATATGAAAACCCATTTTTTAAATGGGGCTTATATATAATATGGGAAACCATTTTTGGCGTGGCTTGTAGATAGTATTTGGTTTGTCTGTTTCATACTTTTTTTTCACAAAATGTTTTAGGACCGTTTGGATTAGTTTTTGAGAATAGATTCTAGGAAGAATAGATTCTGGAGAATAGATTTTGGGAAGAATAAATTATGGGAAAAATTAATTTTAAAAATTAGAGATGTTTAGATGATTAGTAGCAGAATAACTTTTTCATTGGCAATTTACTAAAAAAGACAAAAATAAATATAATAATTATATAAGTTTTAAATTTTATTTGTAATTTTTTATAACAAAATAATACATATACATATGAGTAAAAATAAGATAAAAAATTTTTACAATATTCACCTTAATTTTAATTTTTTCCATTTAAATAGTATTTTTTTAATTTATATGAATCATTTAAATATAAACATTAGGGGTGTTCATAAAGCCCACGGCCTGGTATGCCCACCCGAGCCCGTGAAAAAATGGCCCTGCCCAGCCGGATAAATATAGGACAGGGCTGGGCATCGGGCTGCAAAATACAGCCCATACTTTTTTCGGGCTGGGCACTGGGCAGGGGGTTGCTCTGCCCATGAGCACCCCTTTTTTTATTTCTTTTTATTTTCTCCGTAGATGCTACACTTAGAAGAGAGAATATGATAGTTACTGGTGACTAAAGAGTCATTTTAAAAATATAAGTAGTTAAGTACGTAAGTTGCATCTTTTAATATTTATAACTACATTATTTTTTTTAACTTTATTAATCATAATATGATTACGTTACAAATTATAATTATTTATTTTATTTTTTTAGATACTTCATCCTTGTCAACATTTGGAAAATTGACGTAAAGTTGTAATTATAAACTACTTAGACTTCAATGTTTTTTATATGCAATGAATTTTAAGATTTTAATTATTATCTTTTTGTTACCTTATTTTAAGTGGATTATAGATATTTATTTAACTCTTGAAGACATATGAATATGATATTATTTTAGAAATTTATAATTGCAGATTTTCTCCACAACATGAGCATGACATCACAACTTAGGCATGCCCAGCCAGCCCATGCCTAGCCCAAAATGATTAGGACTTTTATCGGGCAGGGCAGGGTATCGGGCTGCAAAATGCAGCCCATGCTTTTTCTGGGCAGGGCACCGGCAAAGGGGTCGCCCTGCCCAGCCCTGCCCATAAACACCCCTAATAAACATGAGCTCAAACGTGAGAATAGATTCCCCAAAAATCTCCCCCACGCATCATATTGTTGAAACTATGGTTTTATTGTGTAAAACCATAGCTTGGATAGAAAATCAATTTTAGTGAAAAAATAGGTGTTTGGGTGAAAAAAGATAAAATCATGATTTGCATAGAAAATCAATTTTTTAACCACATTGCCAAACACACGCTTAGAAAGAGATTATGATCATTCACAATCTAAGAGTAAAATAAAATCTTATTTTTTTTAGATGATATTAATATCAGATAAAATGAGCTATCAATTACCTTATATTATTTGTTTCATACTTAATACGGCTTTGTGTCTTGTTTTCTTCCTCACCTCAATCTTTTATTCTCCCACTTTTGAATTCTAATCTTCGTTTTCCCTTCTTTTGCCTAATTCTTGGTTGCGATATAGAATTATCATCTTATTATCTTGATAAGTATTTGAATTTAATCTAATTTTCCTGAAAAGGGATTTAATTATAATTTTTAAAAAGAATAATACTCGTATTTTTTTTTTTTGGTAAAAAATAATACTCATATTAAACACATTCTTCATGTCATAAAATTAACATGCACACATGCCATTAGGGATGGGCTAAAACCAAGCAATTAAGACTATAAGTGTTTTGCAAAGTCCAATTATCTTAGGCTAAGAAGCCCAATTCTATATTTTAGAGCTCCTCCATTTTTTGTCGAGGAATCCGCTCCTCCATTTTTTGTCGAGGTCTTCTCAATTTAAAAAAATTAATTTGGAAATCCTTATAGTTTCTTTCAATTTTAAATCAGTCCGTTTAAAATCGTTAAATAGAGACCAACGGTGTTAAGAATTCTGTTAAAAAGTATTGATGTGGAAGGCACCTAGATTATTTTATTTTAGTAATTGGGACTCTTGCCTTTTTAGACAAGAATTTAAAAAATAGTTTATAAAAAATAAATTTTAGACAAATTTTAAAAAATAATTTTTAGAGTAAAATTTATAAAAAAAAATAATTCTAAATAAATAAGTATTTGAATAGTTATTATCAAATAAAATTTTGTAATTATAAAGTTACTAGAAAAAAAATTAAACTAAAATTAAAATTAATTTATTTTTAAAACTACGATTTCATATATTACCAAACATGCACTCCAAGTCAAATTAAAAGTTCCAAGTAGGAAAAAGAGGAAGAAGACTAAAAACCGATTGAAAAACCCTCGCTCTAGCATCACCGACAGCTACTCCTCCCATTTTCATCTTCTCCCCTGCAACTCATAGATCCAGTAATCATACCTTCTTTTTCTTTTTGACAAAAAAATTTAGAAAAATTTGGTACCGATCCCTCACTAAGATTAAGGCATAACTCTAAAACTCAGAAAGTACTTACAAGAGACTTATGAAATTACCTATTACAAAAACTCTCACAAAATAAGAATCAAACTCATTTTTTTATATAATATAAATTTATTTTTTATCATTTGTATGACTGATAACTTATCCCATCTTCTTTTGTGGCTCCTCCGTCTCAATCTCACTCTTTGGCCCATCTCTTTCTCCCATCTTCGTCCTCCTCTTAGATATTTATATTTCTACTTTTGTACGGAGGGAAACGCAAAACATAATAGGCGGAGATAATCACGAAATTTATCAGATTCAGGGTGTATTTGAATAGGATTTAAAAAAAAAAAGGTTTATATTAAAAACGAGTATTTAGAAAAAAAATTTAGATAAAAATTTATAAAAAAATATAGTTATAAATAAATAAGTATTTAAATATTTATTATCAAAAATATTTTTATAATTAATAAATTATTAAAAAATATACGAAATAAAAAAATTATTATATCTCTCCTCTTCTCTCTCTCATCCCTCTCACTCTCACTGGAAGCATAGGAGGAAGAAGTCGGAGGAGTCATGGTAGTTCCGGCGAAGACAGGTGGTGACAATGAAAGAGGGAGATCCGACCAAAAAAAAAAGAGAGGAGGAAGAGTAAAAATAGTAAATAGATAGTCTATAAACTCTTTTATTGTACTAAAAACTAATCTCAGTAATTTATCTAAATTTTTAATTTTAAATTATAGTTTGGTCAAAAATACTTATAAATAAATATAGCTATTTATTTTAAAAAATTTTAAAATTAAAATTTAGATCAAAACTCTTTTAAAATTATGATTTTAAGAAAAATTAAACAAGCCCTCAAACCGATCTGGGTTGGGTGGGAGCGGCGTCTGTGACAATGATTAAAAGTGAAGTGATTATTTAAAAGTAGACAGTGATTAAAAATGTTATTTTAAATGTATTATCACCTAATCTAATCTGAGGGGGCTAAAAATGTCTCTAAAATATATAGTCACTGAGTCAAAATATAATACACATTATAAATTTTATTTAAAATATAATTCAAATCTTATTAATTCAAAAAAGTAACGATACTTCATCATTATTAATATTTAATATATTTTTTATATATAATGATATATAAATAATTTATAAAAGCTATATATAAATTTAGTTTTGTTCTCTTGTTTTCTTTTATGTTAATAAAACTTTAAATTTATTTATTTTTCTTTCCCCAAAAGCTACAAATTTATTTACTAAACATTTTCTATAAGAGAATTGCTTATATCTTTTTGGGATTTTGAGTGTCACCGAGTTTTTGTAGTTGGCCGTTTTTTTTTTTTTTAACTTCTGCCGTAAGAGAAAAATTTAAATACTCTATGAATATCCCGTCATCTAACTTATTAAATTAAAATATAATAATTTAGCTAATAATTAATTTAAAAAATTATAATTTATTTTATTTTTAAGAAAAATAAATATTTTAATTTTAAAAAAATAAAACCCATCCAAACAAAATTAAGAGATTTATGTTCTCTTAAAAAAATAAAATATACATTATTTCATATGAGTCATCAATCAACTATATTAAAATGTGTTGAATTGTTATATTTTGATTAAAAATAATTTAAATGATATAGTATTACTAAAATATATAAGTATTTCTCTTAGTGTAAACTGTAAACTATCTTTTAGGTGTTATTTAATGATAAAAGTGGGAGAAATTAGGATTTGGCTCTCAAGCTTAAATTTTGGTTCAACCCAGTGAAAAATATTACATTTATTGAACTTTACAAAAACAGGTAGCTAGATGGATACACACAAATGTATAATTAAATCATGTTGATGGATAAAACTATTTTATGAAAACTATCCTTTAGGTATCTATACTTTACCTAAATTAATTAATATGGTATATTTGTTTTAAAATGCTATAACTATATTCTTTAACCTTTTTCATCTCATTTTTATTTGATTATTGTTGATAGCGTATTAATATGGGTAATTTAGAAAAAAAAATAATAAATATAAAAAATAAATATTATATTTAAGACCAATATTAACTCTCCAATTAGATCATATATTAATAATTAGATTTGTATAGATATTTATGTGAAACCAATTTATTGAACATATTGTTTGCCATTGTCCAAAATAATGAAGCAATGGGCTTAAAGATTAATTACATGTGTATCTGATTGATAATTATTGATATTGAAGGCCGAAAGTGGATGAGCAACGACCTAAATCTTTTTTTTTTTTGTATAAATTTTTTTTAAATGACATTAGGCTCATCTATAATCTAAATATAGGACGAAATTTCCTATCCTCAATAACTTAAGTTGCATTAATTAGTTGTTCATTAATTCATCATTCGCTTTCGCCCCATTACTTAGCTGATCTTCCTTGACAGTAACCGAATAAACAATTTGATTAGACATTTGTTTTATCAAAAAGAAAGAGATCTTATCAATGAACAAATCAAGTAGAATTTATATATGACTTAATAAATCGTATACTTAATAGTTCCATAAGCAAGTATTTTGGGAGAAAAAGCAATAATAAGATTATGTCCTCTTTTTTTTCTTAAGAAAGAGATCAGATACCTATTCCCCTGGTTTGTTTGTTTATGCTAAGAGGATATAGTTTTCTAATATATAATTAATTTATCATCATCTAAAATTCAAATCCATTAGTTTTATTCTAGAGTGTTTAGATTATTTATATCATATTTTTTGAATTTATATATATTTAATTATTTTTTATGCAAAACAGGCGTTGAATATGAAGGATTTATATTGTTAGAATATAGTCTCACATTGAATAATTGAATAAAATATTAAGAGTATATAATATTAAAGGGAGTTATATCAAATTAATTTAAATTATTTTAATAGAAAGATAACTCCAATATATATTTATAATTTTAAAATTTAATATGGTATTAGAACATTTCGATGTGAGACATTAAAACAAAAAATTAAATAAAAAAGTTAAAGATTGTGGACCCGAGGCCTCTGAGACAAAAAAAATAGTATAAGTCTAGGCAAAGAGAAAATAAACAATAAAAATTGTAGACCTGAAGCTTCTGAAACTGAAAAAAAATAGTATAAGTCTAGGCAATAAACCTGAGGCATATGAGACTAAAAAAACGTACAAACACAAGTCTAAAAATAGACATAATATTATAATATAATATGACATTGAATAATTAAAAAAAGATGTTAAGAGTATATAATATTAAAAGAAATTCTATCAAATTAATTTAAATTATTTTAATAAAAATGCCTAATATATATTTCTTTATAATCTTAAAATTTTATATGTTACAGTTCGTATAGTTAAGAAAGAAATGAACGAAAGCAATTATAAGGAATAGTATATATGAACACCAAGAAAATTAAGATCTATAATCATAGAAAGTATTTCCTTCCATGTAATATTCGTTAGTTGAGGGGAATTTACATGAAAATGCAAGAAGCAACTTTTTTAAGAGAAAATGATTCATAAAAAGAACGCGAAGAGATTTTTTTTACTCATTACTTTCTCAAGTAACGTTTATAAGTTATTTCTAATATTTTTTATTAAAGTTAAAAAAAATTAAAACTTATTAACTTTATCTAAAAATTAAATAATTTTTCTACTTTACTTATATTAAATTAAATGTATCCTTGAAAATTTTTATACTTTCCTATATCAATACTAAATAGGGATAAAAGGGAAAATTGTAATGAATAATTCATGTGATGTCTTATAAAAAAGACACACAAAAAATCCCATTTCCAATGACTTTTAGATGAATGGAAGGTATGATTCACAGAAGCAACCCCACAATTTTAGAAAATGCATGAATTGCAAGAGTAATAGTTATTGTACAATAATTTAAATTATATATATATATATATATAAACATATTGATGGTAAGAAATTTCAAATCTTTAAGCAAGATTTTAAGTTTTTGGATTATTTGAATGAAACCCATGTCCCTACCTCTTAATGTGATTTTGTTTTTAATACGAAAATTGATTGTTGTGCATTAATTCTTTTTAATGCTTTTATTATGTAAGTCTTTTTCAACTTCAATAAAATAATATTTCAACTTGCCGTTTAGAGGACATGAACAAAATGATGGAGAATGGAGACAGGAGATAGAGCATCCTCTCAGTCTCAGGCCTGCCTCTTGTGAGATTATAATTATATTATTCAGTTCAATTGATAAAAATATCATTATATTTTTTTTTTGTTATAAAATTTTTGAAAAAAAAGTTGGGCTCACCTAGATCTAAGAGCAAGATAAAATCTCTTTTCTTCCTAGGCATACTAATGTTAGGCAGGGCAAACCGTCTATTATTCTCAGGCTTAAACTTAGGCACCTAGGAATTAGGATGTCTCCCTAAACGTCGCGACTAGAACTACTATAAAATAATATTTTTTAAGAATAAATACACTTTAAATAATTATATATCTTATCTCTTTCTCAGTTGAAACTACGGAGGAAGATGGGTAAAAATATCATTATTTTGATAAAAGCATTCTGATAACAGCGGCTTAAAAATGCAGAATTGACAGCCCAAAAAAGTCCACAAAGCAGGACCCTAACTAGTAAATGTTTGTCACCTGCTACCAAAAGAATTATGGGGGAAAATGACATCTTGAGAGAAAAGTAATGGCATTTAAAGATACAGTATTGACTTAAACTTAATCGAAATTTACTTTATTTAATAGAAATAATAAAAACCCAGTTAAAAATCATTGAAAAGGATTTTAAAGTATCATTGTTTTGCTTATGACTTATGAGATCTCAAAGTGTCATTTTCCCAAATGACTACAATATTTTATATCAAATAAAGAAGAGTTTATCTGTTTTAAAACTATATAATTTTTTTATTTTTTTTCCAAAATTTTTTGTTGCTTTTTTTTTTATGCCATCTTCCTTTTTTAAAATTTGGATATTAAAAAATGAATATAACTTAAAAATATTTAGATAATTATCTATATTAATAGATTAAAGTTTTTGAAAGAAATAATAATTTACTTTTTTATATGACTTATTTATTCTATTCTTTTAAAAAATACCTAACTTATTTTTTTAAAATATATTTTGAAACAAAAAATTGAAAATAAAACAAAATTTAAATCAGCTATATAATTGAACAAAAGGTAAATTATCCATAGATTCCACATAAAATAATTAAATACAGAAAGGTCTTTAAAAAAAAATTCGTATTTACAAGTCAAGCTTCAATATTTATGTATTGAGTTATATCATTTACAAGTTAAACTTATAAAATTTTGTAGAAAACATCACGTGTCAGGGCCATGCAATAAAACAAAAGATTCCCCTTTAAGGCAATTTGTTGGGACATAGGAGAGAAGGTAGCATCTGTTAAAATTGGGATCTGGCAATAGTAAAATTAATTACTCAAAGAATATAAATACTTAAATATATTCTTCCACTTAGATTGAGACATTTGTATTTTTTTACTATATAATTTATCTTCTAACTAATTTTTATTAATACTTTTAATTATTATAAATTTTGAAGTCCACTTATAATAATTTGATTTGAAGTAAGTAGCTTAAGTATATTATATATATATATATTAAAAAAAGAAGCTTAAATATATAAGGACAAGCATATAAGTTTACTCCTTAATTAAAATAAGAAGAAGATGGTTGAAATATATAATTTTATAGCCTATATATAATATGATGTGTTTCTTGACATAAAAATAAAAATAAAAATAAAAATAAAAATAAAACTGTTGCACTACTTCTTGACCGAATGAAATTCGATGACATAATTTATTTGAGGCGAATCTCCCCCCGTGAGCACCAACGAGGGATTTTGTTGTCCAAGAGTGGCTTCAATAATGGAATTTTATCGTGTTAAGCGTGTGCCAATCAAACCTTTTTTTGAGGAATCTTAATGCCTTTTATTTTACCTTTTTCATAAGGCGAGTGCATGTACCAGACAATATAACAATAATAGAGTACGACATCTGAAAAATGAAATAGATCCACGCATGCTTGGGTCCTTTAAAATTCAATATCTTCATCTACCACACTGAACCTTGTCATTGAATATCATCGATAACCCAAATTTGCTTTGTGATCTATCTCTAATTGCCATAAGCAATTGTTTCTATTAGGCATATTACTTTCCTTATTGAACTGATTATTCATGCACTCCACAGAAGTCATTAACATAAATAATGAGCTACCACGAAAGTTGGGAGAAAGTATAACTTTACTTTACAAGGGAAGCAATAAAAAAAACCAAAATTTTACATTAGCCCTATAATTGTAATGATTGGCTGTAATTCTTCAGGAGAGATTTCAGAAGAAAATAAACATATTGCAAAGAAAAGAAGAAGAGTATCTAACCCTATAATGCTATTGCTGGCTTGATGGATTCTGTCTTTTTAGTGAGAGAAACAATTACAAATAAGATTTTCTAAGTTGCATGACCTTCTCTTTCTTTCTTGGCTTTGTAAATTAAGTAAACCTACCCTACGTGTATTTCCTTCAAGCTATCCAAGAGCTAAATCCTTATCTGTTTCAGGCAATTCTGGTTTGTGGGCAAATTTCCACTCTTCCAAAAGAAAGTGCTTTGAGTTTCAAACCTTCTAACTTTACCTAACACTTCACCAGTGCATTAAGGAGTGTCCCCATGGAATTACTATCTACTTTCTATTGCCTTGTACTTGTAGCTAACCTGTCATATCTGCTCAAGAATCAAGCTGAGCTTCCTTCATGATGACAATGCATCCGGTTAGGCAGTCCTTTCACATAAAATTAGTCCTCAAAAGGGAATTGTCGTGCAGATGGGTTTCTCACAAAAAATATCCGCCTGAGATTTTTCACTTCTGATGTGGACTCCAGAATTAATTAAAATCTCTACCTTTTTCACAAAATATCCCCCATGTTCGTCTCCTTCACTACAAAATTCCAACCGTAAGCTCAAGTAAGAACTTTCATCATGGGAATGAATATGCAGCAGAACAATGAAATTTGAAATAGTTCTTATCTCATAATCTTAAACGAGAAAAATGAGCACATACATAGATACAGCAGAGGATACATCCAAATTATTCAGCGAGATCCCAAAAGGAGAAGACGTAGTCCCTCTGTACGAAAATACAAGAAACTAGAGTTTAATTTGGTTCCTTATCTTGAGGACAAGTTCTAAAGAAATCTGTGCAAAGAACTTCCTCCACGTAACGCGGATAACAAGAACATAATCTGCTCATCATTACCATCAGATTCTACCTGATTCTGAAGCTCACGATACTTGGCCACAACATCATCTGGCAGGACTTGGTTCCTGCAAAGAGGGCAGGTAGCCCAATATTGCTGCAACCACTTGTCCAAGCAATCTCTGTGAAATGTGTGTTTACATTTCAAGTTCCTCACCTTTTCCCCTTCCTGGAATTCAGATAAGCACACCCTGCACTCTGCACCTTCTAGCCTCAATCTCTTGGTGAAACAAATTGTGGGGTTCTTCTGTTCGATGAGTTTGAGATATTGTGTGCTTGTAACTGGGCGTGCATCTGACCTAAGCTTCTTTATAAGGAGCAAGAGTTGTATTAGAAGCAGAGCCAACAGGACTACGGCCTTGGTGCAAAGTTGAGAGAAGAACTCAGAGAGAGTCATCATGGATTCTTGTAAGGAATTCCTAAATGAAATATGATATCTTATATAAAAGAGTCATTGGTCTTATAGTGCGTTCATCTTCCAATATCTTCTTAATTGTATATTAATACAAGGAAACAGTGTCTATCAGTTATGACTCATACCTAGTCAAGCAGGTAAAAGATGCAAAGAAATAGGGTCATATCAGTTATTAATGCAAGAAAATATTGATGCCACCGGTGGTATCAGGTAAAACTGGAGAATTCTTAGTTTCTTGCTACAGTCAGTTTTTTATGATCGAGAGTTCAAAGTTAACTACGCCCAAATAATAAGACTAGGAGGTGGCCAAAAAGGAGAATGGAATAATATTTTAATCAGGAAGTGATGGCTAAGCAGGGCGGCTGGCTGTTATACCAATGAAGAGACTATTTATGTTAATCCAGTCAAAGAGATAAGAAATAAACGGCTCGAGTTAGGTGGACCGATAAAGATTAGCGCATGCATAACAGTAGATTTGAAATCTTAGGTTTCTTCTTAATTCTTAAATTTCCTTCTTAGTGGGAAACATAATCAAATTAATTCTCAATACTGATGGAAACTAGCACGAGAAAATTCTCACTAGCAAAATTTAACTAACTACGTACCAAAGATGAAGTCAAAGCATCTTCCTGTGAGGGAGGCCTCGAGGTTGCTTCCATCCACCTTCTGCTTGGAAAAAAATGGCGCAAGGTTTGGTGAGCTTGCATTGACTCACCCATGTAAGCTGCCAAACGAGGAAAATATGGATTAAAAACAAAATTAAATACAGAGTTATTGAGTGCGAATCTTACTGTTTATATCACAGCAGAAAGAACAAACATATTGTGAGCACGGAGCGATGCAGAATTGGAGATGCAGCAACTGGTTAATTCGCCGAATCCACCATAAGTGAACGGAAAAAAAACACTCTTCATAGAATAAGATTAAAATTTTAAAAAAGAAAAAGAAAAAGAGTAGGTGGCGCCTCCTCGACGAACGTACAGTTCATAGTGACAAAAACGATTTAACAATAACTAGAGGGTTTACCGTCCCGATGATCCTTTTTGGAGAACCTTTTGTTCTCCAAATACCGTACCCATAATCCTAAACGTTCCAGAACCTTTCTAAATTATATGAAGGCCCGAAGTTGGGCCGCATAGGCTTGAGAGATCCATTGCATTTTAGGACCGACGTGCATCCGAAAAGCCCTCAAGTACTTTTTTTTAATAAAAAAAAAATAAAATATAATAGAAAGAGTAGTCCATCTGAAGGTGGTAATGCGGGCCAACCCGCCAGATACGGGTTGGCCCGCCGCGGATTAAGATAAAAGCGGGCCGGTTTTAACCGGCCCACTTTTAGACGGGTTGGGATTACCCCAACCCGAGCCCGCCATGGCGGGTTGGCGGGCTAGCCCGCCAACTTTTTATTTTTTTTTCATAATTTTTTTATTTTTTTAATATATATGCCTACTTTTTAAAAAAAAATCATATATTTTAATATTAATTAGATTCGAATCATGTTTGAAGTTGTCAAAATATTTATTTAGTTAACTTTGTCACCATTCATAGATAAATTTATCACAAAGAAAATAATAATAAAATAAAATAAATATATATATAAAGAAATGACTCAATGAGATAAAGTTAATATAAATTAAATGTAATGTCCCTTGTTTGGCTAAAATTCTCAAATTAGTAAAGTATAAATATAGAATATAAATAATAATAAAAAAGTAAAAAAAAAAGGGCTAACCCGCCAACCCGGCGGGTTAACCCGCTGCGGGTGCGGGTCAAAAAGACCCGCATCTAAATGGGTTGCAAATTTTGCAATCCAACCCGCCATTTTTTGGCGGGTTGGCGGGTTGGGCCCGTGGGCCCAACCCAAATTACCACCCCTAGTCCATCACAATAATGATAAACTAATATTTAAATTTTTATAGAAATATATTCACATTTAGCACTATATAATACTTTGAATAAGATTATCAGATCTAATTAAGGGTAATTCTATCTTAAAAAAAAATTTTACACTCACGTAAATTTAAATTTAAAACTTCATGTCTAAGCACTAAATCCTTCACCCTCAAACACCTTTTTTATTAAAAAAAGTATATATGGTTGGATTTAATTTAAATAATTTATCTGATAATATTTTTTAAAATAAATTTCTTTTCATATATACAGTAAAATTTAAACTGTTGATATATCACCCAAAAAAACTTGCGCCACATCTATGTCTCTAAAAGTCAAACTATACAAAAGCTTTTTGAAATGACACCAAAAATGATTGATGTTTTAGGAGTTAGGAAAAATCTCATTTTCAGAGTTGTTTTCTACAGTAAGACTAGACATCTTGAGAAAGTTTCTCTTCCATTAAACAAAGACAAGCTAGAATTAATTTAAAAAAACCACATGCATATATAATTGTTGGGCTAAAATATATATTTAATTTTTTATTTTTGTATTAAATTTTATTTTAATCCCTTAAATTTAAAAGATATAATTTTAATTCTTTAAACTTAACACCATTAATCTCACTAACAAAAAATACTAACTCAGACGAAAAATACTAACTCAGAGAATTTAAAATTATGACTCAACAAATATTGACAAAATATATATAAATTTTAATTTTTTAATATAAGATATAAATCAGTTTAAAAATGATTAAAATACAAATATATTTTGTTAGTATTTAATTATATAATCATCACTTAAGTTTAATGAGTAAGTATTTCCTATTAACTAAAGTTAATAATGTTAAGTTTAAATAATTAAATATATACTTTTTAAATTTAAGGGACTAAAATAAAATTTGATACAAATATAAAAGACTAAATATATACTTTAATCGAAATTATATATGGCCTAGGGTTTAAAAAAAACAAAACAAGCAACAAGACGAGTAAGTTAATATTAAAAAATATAGGACTAGGAAACTTGTATTCTTGACTTTTTTCTCAAAAAAATGTATATAATATAATAATATCTTAAAAGGTTAACCAACATGTGTTGATCTTAAAAGAGAGAAGGAAGGAAGTATGACCGTTTAAATATAGAAAATATTTTTAAAACTACTTTCAATTAGTCATAAGTCTGCTAACAATATACTCCATATCATTCACCACCTCTTTGAAAAAAATTAAAATATTCGAGTTATTTATTGCTTTTAACTGTTTTTCTTAGCCAAAGTAAAACAGTTATTCGTTCCTCATAAATAAATCCGGAAAGAATACTTACTAATTTTGTTCATAGCTTGCCCTTTTTCCAATTTATATCTATATATTTTAGTGGGATTTGATTTCTCAGCTTCAAGAAACACATGCATCTCGAAAAGAGAAATAAATAACAAGTGACCCCCGTACATGAGGGTCACATATATGGTTGTGCCTTTATCTCTCTTCAAGAGGAGCATGAGCTTCTTCCAGGTGAGAAGCAAAGGAAACGGCCCCAGCTTGCTTGGGATTGAATCAAATACACATCTTTGTGTTTTATCTTCTTTTAATTTTCTTATGTCATTTAATTATTTTTGGATCAGAATTTGATCGATTAAAATTGTTCTGGATAATTAATTTGACCCGTTGTTAACTCCCATTCCTTTTCTAACTTGGCCTGATTTTTCATCGGGGGTTGAATGGGGTGAGTCAATGGAGAATCCTAACTTCAAGCCATACCAAAAAAGAGCAAAAGAGATGATTAGGGTTTGGGGGGAATAGAAAAGTGATTTGTGTGTTAGGTAAAGTTTTAATTTTGAGTATTGTAAGAATAAAAAGTCATATTGAGAGAGCTATATTCTCATTTAGAATCCAATAATATTTATATCTGAATTAATTGATAATATTATATAGTAGATACTTCCTCTAATTCTATTTATAAGACCTTACTCATTGATCAAATACAAGACTCCTTACAAAATCTAATAAAACATTTGTGACTTATCGCTTCAAAATGCCCTCTTGAACTATGGCTTTTCCATCCCGATCTGCCCTTAAACCATGCCAATATAAGGGTCATTAAATTTTGAATATTTAAGTAATTTTAATTAGGATTAAGGTCTAATTTTATTTTAAAAGTTTTTCTCCATAAGCTGTGAGCATTCGAAAGTTTTAGTTAAATATAATCAATATTGTTCTAGAAGTATTAAAAAAGAATAAAATTATCCTAATCGCTTAAACATTAACATTAACTTTTTTTACGAGAATGTTGACTGTTAAAAAAAATTAATATTAACCGTTATTATTTTTAACAGTCAGAGGCGGTATTTCTCATTTTTTATCATTTTCAAGATAATATTGTTTTAAGAAAAACTTTTAGATGCCCACAGCTTTTACGTAAAAACTTTCAGAATAAAATTAGACCTTAACTTTCTTAATCTCATTAAAGTAGTTAATAGGTTCTTATAAAAAGGATTAGAGGGAGTAGCTGTTAAAGAATATACTCCTTGATCCTAAACATACGAGCTACCAAGCTAGTTGGGTGATTGGTCTTAATCCTAAATATAATACTTCAATATATTTATCTCTAATATTTATAAATTTTTTAAACTAATTTATCTAATTTAATTAATTATAAATTAATATATAATGTAATGTTATGAAAAAGTATTTTAAATAGTTTTGTTCAAAATTCTTATAACAAGGGGACACGCTATTTTGGCCATGGGACAAGTAAATGCCTCAAAACAATAAAATTAAAAAAGAAAAAGGCTTGCACTATTGGTCAATTTATCTTTTCTAAAGGTCGGCATATGGTTCTATGTGGACAACGTAATACGCCCAAATACAATTGACTTTCTTAAATCTTAAATATATGTCACCCACTCTATTTTGGACAAGTTAACCCCAAGAACTCAAATAAATATAACAATATTATAACAATCCACTGAAAAAAGGGAGACTACTAAGATGACCACAGTATTTTATTCACACATTCCATGGCCATGCAAGAGACAGCCTTAAAGATAACATACATAAAGTTGTTTTAATGTAACAATACAAGCATTTGCTCTTCAAACGATTGGTCGAGTCTAAATATAGTTGCATTACGCACTTTCATCATCAACTCCTGTACATGAAGTAAGCTATAATGGATTTTAATGCTTTTCCAATTCTTGATAATATAAAATACCTAAACGTTTAATTAAATCACAAATGTATATATTTATATAGTTGTTAGTTGGTAATGATCAATGTCAATATGGAATATAACATTTATAGAAAGGCATACTATATACTTTTTTTTATAGATTAAAAAAATTAAATAAATCAATTAATTATAACTAATATAAAAGCTGGTTGATTAATTTAGGTAGATTAATAAGTATATAAATATAAATTTAGTCTTAAAGGATTACATTTGATCATAATTAATTAATTTATTTTATTTTCTTAATCTATTCAAAAAATGTTAACTAACTCTTATATTAAGAAATTGAACTGAGTAGTTATAAGACACATGCCATAAACAACTTAGAGACATATTCCTCACATCTAATTTTTTTCAAGAAAATCAACTTAGATCTCCACACATAGGGAGCTCTATTCAAATTATTTTAAAGATAAGCTTTTAAATATTTTTAAAATATGTATATATTGAGAATTTTTAAATTATTATTTTTTTCTGTACGACAACAAAAAATTCTAATTTTATTAGCAACCCAACGTGGAACTAAAGCCGGGCATGAGTTGTGTGAAAAATACTTATATATTTTAGGAGTGTCACATTATTTAAATTCTGTCTAATCAAAATACAACAACTTAACGTATTTTAATTCTAATTGCCCGATACTCATCTGAAACAATTCTTATTTTATTTAGATTGAAGAAAAAAATAAATCTCTTAATTAATTTGGTTCATATGAGTTTTTTATTCTTTTCAAATTAAAATACTTATTTTTCTTAAAAATAAAATTAATCATGAATTTCTTTAGATGAGTTATCAGTTGAATTATTATATTTTAATTAGATAAAGTTTAAATGACGTGGTACTATAGGAGTATGTAAGTATTTTTCTGAGTTGTACATGTGTCCGTCCACAAATAGTGGATACTCCTTAAAACTTAGCCTTTAATGATGCTTTTAATCATGGCAATCTATGTATGTGGCTCCTGAACATGTTATATACTGTACATATGATAATAAGTTATATTAATTATGAGTTGATAACGAAACTGGTGGACGTTATTTAATATTCCTCCAATCTCATCCTCGTTTCCTTATTATTGTAACTGTCAATTTATAATAAATTAACTTGCCACCATAGCTTCCATTATTATATGGATGACTGTTTACAGAATAAATTATGTAGCAAATTAAATAATTATATCTAACAATCCAGATTTAGAAGATGGAATTGCGGTTGGGTGACTACTGTTAATTAATAATTATCTGGTTGGAAGTTTTAAATTTCATGCGGAAATTATAAAGCTTAAAATCTTTAAGTTTGCAATGAGAGAATGTATTTGTAATAATCTAAATTTGAATTGGGAAAATTAAAAAAAGAAATTGAGACTAATGAGAGTCTACATTCCTCAATGTTCTAATATAATATAATTCTCTGCCTGTAGTTAACTCCTATAAGTTAGTACAGTGGGATTTAACTATAATAATTATATACACTGTTCATAGTGATAGAGAATTAATGACAATTAAAAGTTTGTGAATTAATTATGGGAAAATTACTTATATAGTTCATTTAGTTTTAACTTAGTATTTAATTTTAACTCAATATAATTCAACCCCTATATATATTTTTGACTTGATTTGGTTGAGATTCAGTTTTTAAATTTTAACCCAATATAACTTAGTTTTTATAATTTTAATTATTTAAAATATTGGTCCTAAAACTTCAAAAAATAAGTTTAGTCCTTGTAATTTATTTTTTAAAATATGTAGTGACCAACATTATAAATGGTTAAAATTATAAAAAATTTGAGTTACAATCAAACCAAAACTATATAAATGATTGAGTTGCACTGTATTAAATTTTAGAGACTGAATTATGACCAAATTAAAATTATGAGAACTAAAATGATTAATTTTCCCGTTAAATTAAATAAGGAAAACTAGCATTAATTTTGGTGAAAGGTTACGGTGCCCTATGAATGTGTTCCACTATTCATTTAGGATTAATTAATTACTTTAACGGGCTATAGATTATTTAGGAGATAATAACGATAAATTTTTAAAAATTAAGAGAAAAAAATATTAAACACAATTGGAAGTGACTTGGCAATAATGGTTTTGTACTAAATTAAATTAAGACTCTTTTCATTGCTGTACCATAAAGCATGGCCTGGGCACCACCACATACAATTCTGTGTGTTTTAAACCACTGTCTCACAAATATAATAAAACCAACTTGCAAATTGTTAGTCTAGTTGGTAATGACTACTGGTCCAATACTTCATTAGAGAGGCAATTTAAATATTGTTATCAACTTAATTAGTTTCTTTACATTGTGCAACTCTGCAATTATGAATTGTTTAGATTAAATTTTAATAATACATATTAATTAATTATAATAATATTCATCCAATTTTATTGATAGATAACTAATTTATAAATATTAAAAAAATTAAATGGCCAAAAAAATATTAAGAAAATTAGCTTCTTTTTTTACTGGATGAGTATCCGGTTTCTTGGCTAATCCTTCAGAAAATTATAAACTTTACTAATTTAGATCAGGCAATAGTATGACTCATATGGCTTGTGCACCCTACCACCTAAAAAGGATTAAACCTGTAACCTTTAGTTAAGTTGGAACAACTTCTATCAGCTGATATAATCACTCAGAAGTTTCTTAAAATTAATTATTTATAAAAAATAATTTTTTCTAAAAATACCCTTTTAATTATTATTTTTATTGATGAAAATCTCATTTAATATATGCAATTAATATACATAATATTTTGAGAAAAATTTATAAACTCAAAAAATAGAAGATATAATAGACTGATATCTTATATTTATAATTAAAATAAATCATCAATTAGCTTTTATATTAGACTAATAGATAGGTCCAACTTTGATGTTTAAGTCTTGAAATTTGACTCATCTGATTTGATGGTTACTAAAAATAAAAATATAAAAAAATATAATGAATGAGAAACTTGTGGCAGTTGGAGTTTGGGGAAATTATATATATAAAGAAATAGTTGTGCACAGACCAAACTTTTAAGCTGAGGAAGAAGATGACATTTTCTAATATTTTCTTTGCTGATAGTTGGTGTTCTTAACGCCACTAATGCACCAGCATGAAACATGCACTATGAACTATCGATGGCTTCTCGTTGACGCCTATAAATAGCATCCTTCAGGCATCTGAATTCTAAGAGCATTTAATTTCTCAGATCACTCAAATAATATATATATATATATATTAGTTTGCGAAGAAGAGTATATAATAATGTCTTCCATTGGAGCAAGCTCAGCTGCAATTATAGTGATGGAGAAGAGGGCGAGGGAGAAGAACATGAAGAGAAAAGAAGAGGAGAGAGCCAAAAATGGCCACACAGTGGATAGTTCATCAAGTACTAATGGAAGCAGAGGTAATAATAATAAGGTGTATCCCGGTGAAGATCAACAGTGTCCACCTACCAATAAGGTTAATTATTAATCCTGCCTAGTTTTCGTAGGATTTTCGATAATCTAAAATAAATCGAAGTAAAGGGAAGAAAGAGATAAACACGTGATCATGGATTCTACTTCTCATATGTGTGTGTGTGTTTATCTTTCTCTTCACTTCCCTTCAGTTAAAGTCATTTAGAAACTGTATGTGTTAGTTTTCTGTTAATTAGGGACACGTATATTTCTATGTACATGAAAGTTTGAAAAGGACTTTCAAGAAGCCTGTTGTAATATATTTAATTGTATACGTGTGTTTTCAATTCGCAGTACAGTGTTACTGATGTAATATAAACTTGTGTTTAATTTATAAATGCATTCATGCGTCACTCTTCTCTTACTACAGTACTTTTTTGTTAGAATTTTATATATTTTCAACCTTGAGATGTTTAAGACGACATGCCTCCTCCTCTGAAAAAAAAATTACTCAATATATATGTATAAAATAGTTAAATTCACATAAAACAACAAGTCTTATATATCCTATTACATAGGGTCGAATAAATAGATAAATAGACTACAGCAGAGCTAGTAAAATGAGTTAAACCTATTTTACATAAAAGAGAGTAAGCTCGTGTCAGCCCGTTTATAGCCCGTCCCCTCCTAGCTTGCCAATGCTGACGGTGGCCTCTTTTTTTAAAAAAATTATTAATATTATTATTTATTTTACTCAAATATTATTTTGAATACCTATATTATCGAATACTAATAAAGATGATTACTTATTTATTGATATGTGTTGACATATTATAATTAATTAATATTATGTTAATATTTATAGTTATAAAATTTGAGATTTTTTTATAAAAATTAGAAATATTTAAGAGTATAATATTAATAATTTTTTAATTATGTAATATAATATTAAAAATTTTTTATTAGTATTTTAAAAATTTAGAAATAATTTTTTTAAAAATATTAAAGAATTAAAAAAAAGAGTGGCGGGCTATCTTTTGGGACGGGCTGACTCGTTTTTTCACCTCTACCACATGGCACCATATATATTATATTATTGACTAAATAATATAATTTTATTAATTTTTAATTATTTTTAGTCTTATTTTTTTTTAGAAAACTCTATATTGTCTCTGATCTCCCCTTCTCACCGGTTTTCTTCATTTGAACATATCCAAATCACCTCAAACTCTGCATAGCTGGTCCCAAGCCTAAATAAAAGAGGAGGGCTGTGTTTGGAATTTTACTTTGTATTTTTAATAGCGGGAGTTGAAGATGGTGAGGGAACTCGGAGGCTTGAATGATAATTGAACATCAAACTCGCTTTGTGGACATTTGAGCCCCAAGTTTAGCGAGTTAGTATATAACCAAGTTTACATGGGGCCAATTTCTATGGTTTAATCGTCGTGTCGCCAAGTTGAAAAAAGTGTATACTGCATAGGGACACCACCCTTAATCAATCATTAAAAAATTGGATCAAATTTAAGAATAATTAATTAATATATATATCTATATATGGATGATATAATAAAAATAATAATGATTGATTAAGACACTCTCGTTAATTACTTGGCAGTATAAAATTGTTGCGCGAAAAAGATCTCCCTAGCTATAAACATTCTCATGTATTATATATTAATTAATAATGATTAACTACTCTAATCCATCATAGAGATAGAGCTTAATTATAGATTACTTGTATAAAGCTTTCTATTTGAGTAATATTGTAGCAGCCGGTTAGAGAAAATTAAATTTTTAGTTTTTACTAACTCATTTATAACTCAATTCTTAAATTTTAACTCGTTATAAATCAATTTCTTATAATTGAGTTATAAATAGATTAATAGTTTAATGATTAAAAGATTAATTTTCAAAGCTGGTTATAAACAAAACTTAATTATACTGTCCTGGAAAGTGTCCACTTGTCGTAGAGTTAAGTCACGACTTTTGCTACCACATGTTAGCAATTGATTCATTGGATTGAAAAGAGAAAGAAAGAAAGACAAGGAAGGGCAGAAGCTGTTTTGTTTTCCTCAATATAATTGATATGTTGAAAGCAACATTCAATCGAGAGAGGTTTCTCTCCATAGGCATTAGAACCAAATACACGTATAATGCACACACCAAGCCCACTGAATACATAAAATACTCTTACAATCCTTAATATAAGACATATTCAACTAAGATTAAGAGAGTTAGTTAAATTAGTTAGTATAAGGTATTTTTTTTAAAATACTCTAATTATCTTACTTAACTCATTCCCTTCCTCTCTTACTTGATTATTATTGAGGGAGTATCACTAGGCATAATTTAGAAAAAAATATTAATAAATATAGAAAATATTTATTATATTTAGGATCAACATCAACTTCCTAATTAAGTCATATTTTAATGACCAAAGGATTAATAAAAAATGAAACAAGAGCACTGCAGCACCCAAAACGATCATATATATGCTAAAGTCCAGAGTATCCCTAACCTCCCAAAATTGTCAGGTGAGTTTTATCTCTCTTAATAAAAAAATTTCATACACATAATCTAGTTTGAATTTATGATATTATCTTTAAGGAACCTAAATACTAGTTGTGCCGGGCTTTGTTAGTTAACTCAGGAGATTTTTATATAAACACTAGTGTGTGTGTGTAATAAAAATATATAAACGTTTGCGGCAATAAATAACAATGAGCATATGTAGTTGTAGAATCCAGTTTTTTCACTTTTTAAATTATTGTCTACACCAAGATGTAGTTACAGTACTGAAATAAGGAAAAACCAAGAAAGGAGATGTTAGGCAAAGTACCAGTCTACTCCAGCAAACAAATAACATCATCGTCCCCAACATTCTTCCACAAAAACATACATCCTAGAATTAATAATGGTTTCAGTTTCCTAAGGTTTGGTTCCTTTTCCTTTCACCATTGCAGCGTTGGAAGAAGTAGGAGCAGCTTTCCTTTTGCCGCCGTCATCCTCACCAATCTCAGTTTTCACAGTCACGATTCGCTCTTCACGATCACTAGCAGATTCCAACCCTTGAACGAAAGTCGTAAGACCCATCTGATTCAACCTCCAAACCCTAAATCCAGGATCACGATAATCACTCCGAAGATAAGGATTCAAATCCAGAACAGCCGTAGGAACTCCCATGGAATACATCCATGCTGCTTCAAGTGCATCCACCAGACAACTGAAGACACTGATAGAAGGACTCGCCCGCATCACGGACGACGACGATCCCCCGCCGCCGTTGTCTTCGTCGGTGCCTACCACGGTGACGTGATTGCGTCTTAGGGTTCCTGAAACGTGGTCATTTACGACAGCTTTGGTGACTGCAGACATTCTAGTGGCTCTTGTGTAGTAAGAGATCGTGTGAGGTAAGCAATGAACAAGAACCTCGTGTGCCTTTGGTTCTGCCAATGGCCGCACAATGTTCCATACTCCTGGTTCATTGTCGGCACAAGGATAACCTGTACTTATCATCAGAGAGACCAACCATGTTTACATATTCACCATAAATATAATGTCATCACACTGATACATCGAACTCGTTTTGTTTTTTTTTCTGATGAAGCAAATTTTTTCCGTCAGAATGGGACTCATCAGTTCAACAGGGTTTAAAATCAACCATCTCACCGGAATTCAGGAAGAACAATTAACTCATTAAATCTACCTTTAATTGATTTTTTTTTTCAACTTTACCACTTTAAAAAAATTTACATTCTCTCTCAAATCTTCCATCTCTTTTTAATTAAAACTGGGTAAATTAACAAATAAAATATTAATTCCTCCTCAGATGATTTATCTCGTGGACCAAAGATTCCTTCTAAAGGGAGTATTACTTTCAGTTTTGGGGCATCTAATTTGCCTTTCTACGACTCTCTAATACCCAGCTTCCCAAAAAAAATTTCTTTTGATTATTAGACTCTACATTAAATAACTGACATTTTGGTTTTTGATGAGTGTAAAATGGTGCGGCTTCATTTTTTTTTTCAAAAAATCAAAACTGCCCAATTTTGGAATATTTTTTTCTTTGAAAAATCATAACAAATTTAAAATTAAATTCTTTCATATTCATAAGAGATCAAAATGTCACTCTATTTTATGTAAAATCTATCCATCAAAAGAAAAAATCATTTGCAAAGTTAAGACATTACAAAAAGTATTAAATAAAGCCAAGTTAGAGACTCAAGTCGATTATTAACATTGATTTAGTCTAATAGATGTAAGACTCCGCTTGATCTCTCTTAGTCTCGATTTTGATTCTTATATAAGATACCTATTTTAAGAGAGACAGCCACGAATCTTGAAACTAATATAATAATATTATCTAGTAAGCAATATAAAAAACATAAAGACTCAAGCCCATCACTTTCGAAGACAAGTTCACTTTTCTATTAGAAAAGGAAAACAGGCGAGAGATTAATTTGAATTAAATATATACCCCCCCCCTCCTTGACTATGAGACAATTCTTTGAAATGGTTGAAAATATGAGTGTTTAATTGATTATATATGATCAGAGCCTAGAAACATACTGATGTAAGTTAAATGAACGGAATCAAGTAAAACTAAGGAAAGAAAGAGAGAAATACCGGGCCCAGAAGCTGGGTCACCAAAATTCTGGTAGTGACCAAATTTCATGAACACTCTTTCAAGAGAATCAATGAGGGTATCTGGGCAAACCGAAGGGAACTGAAGGGCGTACAAGAGGCCAGGAAAGCCAAAAATGAACGATCGCTCACACATTCTGATAATCGGAGCGTCCTTCGCCATTGGCCACTGAAAGCCGTTGACGGAGCAATACGACGTCGTCAGAAGGGGCAGCTCCATCGTCATCGTCGTCTGCTCGACAAGTTTGACATGAAACAACCCAAGCCCGAGCAACCTCACCGTCTTTGCCGCGTCGTAGTCGAGCAACATCACGGCGGCCGTCGGGAAACGGAAAAGCTCCGTTATGCTTACGTCTGGGAGCCATTGAGGGTTTCCTGAAGAATTCGCCATGCCTGCACGCACGGTATATATGTATAATGTAACTGGCTAGGGCTTAGATCATATTAATTACCATAACAAAAAATCTGCATATCTGTGAATCAGTTTTGAAATAAAGCATGAAATAATAGAGAGAGAGAAACCTGAAAGCTTACTAGAAGAGAGGGGGTCGATGAGGAAGAAGGAGGCAGAGAGAGAGAGAGAGAGAGAAGGTGCATGAAGGGGCATGATGAATCTGTTTCATACTTTGATTTGTATTTTATCACTTACCATAAAGGCTACACCTAATTAATTATAGTAACTCACTTTGCTTGTTAATCATTTTTTCTTTTTTTCCTTTGATTTTAGAATATACAGCCAAACTACTACTGTACACATTAGCTTCTTCTTTTTTATTTAATCCAAATATAATCTCTTTTGGGGTTGAGAAAGCAGAGGATTTTTTATCTCTTCCGATAATTACATTTTTCAAAATTTAAACTTATATTATCCTTTTTATAGGGATAATGGCGCTTATCACTTTAACTAAGCAGTTATTGGTTTTGTACACATTAGCATTTTAGTTATTAGGTGGGCAAAAGAAAATTAATTAACTAACGTTCATTTGGATCATAGGAGAATTCATGTATGAAGACTCCTGTGATAAATAAAACTGAAGAGAATACCTAATAAAATTATTAAAGAAGACATTTTAGCTAATAATTTATGTAAAAGATTTAGTTGTTGTTGAAGTATAATGACATCGTTCGATCCACGTAGTTGACTATATCTAATGGAATAAGGCCTATTATTGTTGCTGTTGATACAAAACTATTTTTACTTTTAAAACCTTAGAGATATCATTTGTAAAAATATTTTTATTTTTGAAAGTTAAAAATGTGTATACTACTTTATAAAGGCGACAGACAAGTTTCTCCCTGGTTTTTCGGCATGGGAACTACGTATTGATATAAACAAACAGATTGTCTGTTTCCTTTGAATGTCATAATGATGAATGCTTCAGATTATCAATTAGCCAAAATTAAACTGTCAATGAATTTTCTTTTGGCGCCATTTGGTCATAATATCTCCGGTGTTTACTTAGCCCTGTAGCTTGGGAAGTGAGATTTATACTTTCAGTAACCAGCTAAGATCCATTATCTGTTGCAACCAATAAGAATTACTTTTTTTTTTCTTTTTTAATCGTAACAGTTCATAAGAATTTAACTGAAACTGAGGTGAAAAACTTAATTATCAATTTGCAGTCAAAGAAAGCGAAAAAAAAAATCTTTCGAAGGCTTTTTACATGTTGCAAAGTAGTTTCTTTATTGATTTTCACAGCATATCCTTTGTTTGGTTGGCGTCTGTTTACTATATGCTTTGTTAAATTATTAATATAAAAATTAATTAATTAATTTATATATATTAAAAAATTAAATAAATACTTGGTGGTAGAACTTTGTCACCCTTGTAGTCCTACCCGACTCGATCCATATTAGTCTGGGCTTTGATAAATACTCTAATTTAAAGTGAGGTAGGCCCATAATACTGAATGTTTTACGTAAAAAAAATTAAATAAATCAGTTAATTATAACTAAATATAAATTTTTTAAATAAATTTATATAATATACTCTTTAATATATCTAAATTAATCAACTAAATCTTATAAGAAAGAATATAAGTACTCATTCATCTTCTGCAGGTATCCTTATTCGCTAATATTCACTGACTGCTTGAAATCGTATCTTAATCATTAATTTTATTGGTGTTTTGTTTCAATTGATTTTTGGAACCTTTTTTAATATGGTGAAGTAACATATATAGTACATAAATTTGTAAGATTAATACAAATTTACCCTTTTAACAGTTACTGTTGGGTCAAAACATACAAGTCTTCCCATTTGTGCTACTGGTTGATTGTTTTAAAAAAAAAAGACAACAGTGTACTGAATTTAAAATAATATATAATACATTACTCCATCATTTTCTTCTTCAAGGCTATTTATATAGCTTTTCCGGATATACTTCCAGAATAAAAATGCACTTTATCCCTTTAATATTAAACTAAAAATATTGTGTGTGCACGTGGACATATGTATTATTTTTAATGACTTCTCGTCATGAAAGATGTATCTTTATATTGAAATTTAATTCATAAATAGTAACTGAAAAATGAAAAATTAATTTAATTAATTTAATTTTAGATTAAACAATAGATTGACAAGCATCTCTAGCTAGCATTTAATCAATATCATGAGATTTTTAATTAGTGCCAAATGAGAAATCATGGAGCGGATGAATAATCTATTTTTGCACGAGGTAGTTTGAGTAAATTCGTAATAGAGACATAAATTTGGATCATGAATTCAAATCATTTATTTTTATTAATAAATAGCCACTAAATATATATAATTAAATAATTAAAATATAAAAAATGACAATACTTTGATATAAATTTATTTCAAAACTAAATAATTGAAATTAAATTTATCTCAATAAAGAAATTTCTATGAAGTTTAGCACTTGACACAATTTTATAAATTAGGAACATAACGATAAATCTGAGTGAACTCATGAGTTCAATCGAGTTCGCATGTTGTATAAGTTTAAGCAGAATAAATACAATTTTACAATTAAAAATGGTAAACTTGATAAGTTAACTTGCAAGTTTAACAACAATATTAAAATTTTAACAATAAATAACGGAATAGTAAATAGGCTGATTAATAATGTTGTAGTCTCTGGTGAGCTAAAACCACAAATATAATATAGTTATTAGTTAAAGTAAAGCAAATAACACAAGAGTATAAGACCATACACAATATTTGGACCCAATTATCTCTACATTCAATCCCATCAAGAGATGTCAATGGATTTTTTTTTATACTAAAATTTTTTAAAATGGGTTAGGCTCACCCACGATCTAAAGGCAGAGCGAATTTTTTTTTCCTTCTAAGCGATACCAATGTCAGACAGATGTCAATAGATTTAGGTTTATTTTGAAGTTACTTGCGGTTTTATGCTTAGTAAAGTTTGACATGCATTCGACCATATATATCAGAAGCTTTTGTTTATTCAATGCAAGCTTTTATTTTTTCTTTTAGATTTGGATATTTCAATTTTACTTGGGAAAGGAATTAATTGAAATAGATCGTGGTGGATTGAATAGGAATGAGTTAGGTGTTTATCTTTAGACCATTAAAATTAAGTCTGAACTATTAAGATATACATAGTTCATATTTAATTTTTTTTACTTTTATTTAAAAAAAATATTTTAATATATACAGAAATATAAAATAAAGATAATTTTTTAACTATCAATTTTTCAAACAAAAAATTATTTAAAAATTATCAATTCAAAATTTCAAATCTAGACCATAACTACTTTTGGACAACGCATATTACGCACTGAAACTATTTGCTCCAAATCCTCAGGGTGGACAAAATTGGATCCTGTTGATCAACTCATTTGGGTGTGTTTGGAAAACACTCAAACCGCGGTTTTAAAAGGACTTTTGGCCCAAACCTCGGTTTGGAAAAATTTTAAAACAAACAGACTTATTTGTCCATAAGTACTTTTAGACAAAACCATGGTTTAAAATCATGGTTTTGAATAAGCTATTTAAAATAGCTTTTTCAACAGTAAAAGCACTTATGGACTATCCAATTACTATCTTACCCCTACTTTTTCTTACACCCTCTCTCCTCTCTCCTACTTTTTCTTACACCCTCCTCCTTTCTCCTCTCTTCCTTCTCTCCTCTCTCTTCTCTTTTCTCTAACTCTCTCTTCTCTCTTACTTTAAATCAAATCATACCCTTTTTGGTAATTTACCACCATAAAAGTCATTCTAAAAATAACTATCCAAACACCTATTTATTCAAAATCACTTTTTTTCCATAAAATTTTCTCCAAAAGTCCTTTTTCATAAGTTGTCCATAAGTCCTTTTTTTTTATAAGCCCTTTTTTAAAATCCTATCTAAACAAACCCATCGACTCAATCGTTGGTGCTAACCGGCCTTCATTTATTTATTATTTTTTTTTTTGTGGTAAAATTTATTATTTGTTGGGTGGCCTTTATTCATAAATGACCCGGATAATACACGAGATGATATATATCAGCGCCTGATCTGACCTGATTATCTTCTATTTAAGAAACTATCAGGCCCTCAGCGGGAATTATTGGTTCCCATTAAGGTTTGAGAAAACGGGGTTTTGGTTAGTCCATATATCTGATTGATCCATGATGCTAGGCCCACTCTCGTCTAGGTCCAGTTAGGCCCATATTTATATCATCTGCTCCAATATCGCCAGTTAGCGCCACCTGTAAGCCACGTGGCATTTTTTAATTTCACTCACCGTCTTCTTATCTCCTCTTCATCGGGAATTTTGTTTTATTTGTAAGAGACATTGCCTCGAATTTTTTGTATAAGTTTTCACGATCATGGAGCATGAATAATTTGCCACGCATATTGATATTGTTCCTGCTTGGTGGTCGGTAGTTACTGGTTGCGTTTCTTCTCAATCAATAAATTTCAAGATGGAATTGATAAAAAGACAAGAAACAGAAATTTCAAGCCATAAATGAAGGGCCTGAATTGTATGATTTGCGATGAAGTGTGGGTCTGAAGACTGCAGTTTCTCTTTTTGTTGGTTCTGATTCGAGGACGTAGTTAGAGCTCTGAAATCATGAAGAATTCTGAAGAATTGGAGCTCCAAGAGCAACTGGTAGTTCTCGTCACCGGCTGTTCTCAAGGAGGAATTGGACACGCGCTGGCACGCGCATTCGCCGCCAACAAGTGTACGGTTGTTGCCACAAGTAGGTCACGATCGTCCATGGCGGACCTGGAGCAAGATCCCAGGTTCTTCTTGCAGGAACTCGATGTTCAGTCAGATCAGAGCGTTCAACAAGCGGTGAAGAATGTTCTGGACAAGTATGGCCATCTCGATGTTTTGGTGAATAATGCCGGAATTCAGTGTATCGGTCCACTCGCCGAGGTTCCTCTCTCCGCCGTCCGGCAAACTTTTGATACCAATGTTTATGGTTCGTGTCAATTTCACCATCTTTCTCCATTTCAATCATCGAGTTCATAGTGACAATGACAAATGAACTGGACAAATTTTATCATTCTTCACGAATTCCTTATTCTTCCCCTATTCTGAAGTAGGGATTTGACATAGTGTTGGTAATCGCTGTTACTGTTTCTCTGGTTCGCACGGGTTAAAGCAACTAAAGAAGGAAGCTATTATAAGATGAATCTTATGGCGTTCCATGCAAACATTTCAATATGATGCTCGAAAGGGAGAATCAATTGGTTGTTCTTATATTCTTATCTAAGATCCTAAATTGCATGCAGTTAACAAGATTTTGTATATTTTACCAACAAATGCAGGTTCGTTGAGAATGGTTCAAGCTGTTGTTCCACACATGGCGAATAGGAAAAAGGGGAAGATTGTAAACGTTGGTAGTGTTACTGCTATGGCCCCTGGACCATGGTCAGGCACTTACACTGCTTCCAAAGCTGCTCTTCATGCTTTGACTGATACTCTGAGGTTTGCATATTCTTCAATTACTCTGAGAATTGTTCCTCATTTTTTGCATAAAATTAATACCAAGAGTGTTGGAGACAGAAAACCACCGTTCATATAGTTATGTGCACGCTTTCAGTCGTTTATATTCCTAGACTTCGTCAGAGTTCAAAGAAACTGCAATCTTTGCTAAAACTTAGTATATGCTTGGTTTCACATCAGAAATCATCGATTTCATTGTGGAAGTTAGTTATAAAAACCATAGTTTTGATCGTCTCGAATGAAACATTTCATTGCGGAAGAGTATTTCTGACAGAAAACCACTATCCATGTAGTTATGTGCGCGCTTTTAGTCGTTCATAAAGTTGTTGATTGATCCTAGGACTTTATCAGGGTTTAAGGAAACTGCAAATTTTTTCAAGAAAAGCTGTATACTTTGTTGAATGGAATTTGAGGGACTATGAAGTTATACCATCTGCTCACACATTGAACTTTTTTCTTTGATCCACATATTAAACTTAGTTGTTCCTTGACTTTTGTGTTGGGCATTTTCTGTTTACCATTGTTTATTGATGTGTACAGATTGGAACTGAGTCATTTTGGAATTGATGTTGTGAACCTTGTGCCTGGAGCTATAAAGTCCAATATTGGGAATTCTGCAGTAGCCAGCTACAAGCGAATGCCAGAATGGAACTTGTTTAAGCCATTTGAAGCGGCAATTAGAGAGAGAGCTCATTTTTCTCAAAGATCAAAGTCCACCCCTACGGATGAGTTTGCTAGAAACACAGTGGCTACTATCCTCAAGAAGAAGCCACCTGCATGGGTCTCTTCTGGTCATTACTCAACCATCATGGCTATTATGCACCATATGCCAATCTGTGTTAAGGATTTTCTTTTGAGGAAAGCAATGAATTGTTGATCTACAGGCTGGTTTTATTGGATTAAGGATTAGAAAGTATAATATAGGCTACTTAAAAATATAATTACTTTGAATTTTAGATTTCTCCAATCTTTAATTTTAGATATTTTTAAATAGATTTTACAGATTTTTTAGGCTGTTATAATCACATAAATTAATAATTTTGGAAACTGGATTAATTTTATTTCTTTTTTTTTTTCAATCTATGAGATTTGAATTCAAATTTTATTCACAACATATCAAGTCTCTATGACCTAATTTAACTACAGTTTGAATGCATCTTTCGAAGTTACATAGTATTAAATTAATTACAAATATTCATTTTCTAATGTAATTAATTAACCGATTATACATTGAAAGATATTCCTATCTTCTTTTTATTCTTAATATAAGAGTTAATTAATTTTTTTATAGATTAAAAAAATTAAATAAATTAATTAATTATAATTAATATAAAAATTAATTGATTAATTTATCTAAATTAAAAAATATATAATATACAACCTTGTTGATAAATTAAATTTAATCATAATTAATTAATTTTTTTAATTTTTTTAATTTATTTAAAATAATTAACTAACTCTTATATTAAAAATCAGCTATTAAAGTAACTAAACTACTTCGTAGGCCTAGTATACTTGTACATTACATTGCCTACAAATATACTACATAAACATTATCACCCTAACCGCTGTAATTTTTCTACCTTAACAAAATCAAATCTAGATTCAATGTTGAACCCCACGAATCAGTACAAATACCATGAAGCCGCATGATCCGTGTCCATCATGCAGGTTTTTTTTCACCTGAAGATGACATGATATCATTAATTTGCCCTTGAAACTGAAATTTTTTTTCTAAATATATAAGATGAAATTTATACAAAATAAATATTTAAAACAAAATTAGAACTCATCCCAATCTTGACACAAAAATCCTTCTATTTCTTTGCTTTTCCTTTTCCTTTTCCTTTTCTGGGAGACAAGTAGATTTTTTGAACTCTTCTCACTCACCCAACCAAATTCATGTATTTAGAAGAATCTAGTAATGGGCTAGCCCTTATTTCGGTCTATCCCATAGAAGCTCAATCTCAGGTACTACCATTGGCATACATAATAAAATTCCAAAATCTCCAGAAACTGATTTTAATTTAAACAAGGTCCTTTTAATTAGTCTACCCACAGTAAGCCTCATAAAGAATGGTGGTGATTACCATAATATACCATTCCTGGCGGCTGGAGAGGCCGGAAGCTGGGAGCTACTGGGGCTTGCTGCGACATTGTTATCGGTTGATGCTGGTTTATAGGCGCAGGCTGATGCTGGCTTATTTGTAGTGTCTTATGTGCCATAGGCATTACCGGCCCCACCATGTGTGATGGAGGTGGTGGTGGGAGCGGACCGGGTGGTAAGGGAGCAACATTTCCATAACCATAACCAGGGATTACTGCTGTTGATTGCATATACTGCTGTGAGGTTGGATTACCAAGCAAATGATATTGACCTTGTGATGCAGGGGCTTGATTTTGCATTGTTGGTTGGGCCACCATAACTGAAGGAAATGAATGACTACGGGTGGGAATCATTTGCTGGGTAGACCTATAAACATTGGAATCTGACGCGGGTGTGGACTTGTCAGGGTTCGAGGAGGCAGAAGCTAGACCAGCACTTTTTGCCTCTTCAGCCGCAAATGTTGAGAGAACAGAGGTCATGATCAATTGGGAAGAGGAAGAAGCAGCAAGCTTATCCGCAACCTCAGCAGCAATTGCTGCAGCCGACTTCTTATTTGATGCGTCTGATTTCGTATTTGCATCAGTTGACAAAGTGGATGCTTTCTGCACAAAGTTGTCATCATCTAGTCGTTTCCTCATGTTGCTAGCCTCCTCAACTTGTGCGTCTGCCACCTTCATATTAGTCGAGTCGTATCAGTGCACAGTGAACAATATATATGTTATAGCATCAATAGCAGTAAAAGCGTCTCAATCTTGCAGCAGCAATGAAAGCAAGATCAAATGTTATTAGAATAGAATTATTTCAAACTTCTGGGCTGAGGACCCCCATATATTACCCAAAAAAAACAAAAAAAAGAATCATTTCAAACTTGGATCCACAAAAAACTTGTGTTTGTCAACCCTTGTGAGTAAAATCTTACATGTATCATGGACTTATGCAGTTGTACTGCAGTTAGGGATCTCCTCAATTAATATCAAATGAAAAGGCAAGCAATTATCTAGTTTTCTTTAAGCAATCAAATTTGATCAGCCGTGCTTATCAATTAACTTAAGATACAAAAATGGATGGAGATTGAAACTCAATGTCCTGAATAACGTTGCTTCATAAAAATCAACACCTCCTGGCTCCATTCTGAAGGCCACTACAAAATTATCTAGCCAACTGCCAATTATATACAACGATGCCTTCAAAGCATTTTCAACCAAAACCTAAATTTTTATTAATTTCAATATTTTCCCGTTATCTTGATTATGAGAACTTCAACACAGTAGCCATTAAAATTCAACTCCTGTTAAGACATAGAAGAGGCATGTCTAATGTGCATCAAAGCCAATAAGAGACTGATAAAAAAAGGACAGCCTTCTGTAAAAAGGAACAATAGGTTACATACCTGCACTTGAGTACGAATATTCTCCAGTTCAGATTCCTGAGACAAATATCCACAAGGGATTGCAAGAAATGACCGTTTAGAACTCAGTGCCAACCAGAAACCAGGTGAGTGCAGGTTACATATAGTAATTTAAGCAGAAGGACATGGTGACAAACCTGCTCATGCAAAGCTTCTTTTAACTGCGATACAAGTGCTACTCTACTTGCTTCAACTAATTTAAGTTTTTCAATGCATTGTCTCAAGAGATTTTCTTCCTCCTCTAGTCCCTTTGCCAAAGTTTTTCGCTTTGGATCCTTTGCTGAAAAAGAAAGCAAGATTAGAATCATAAATTTCACAATGTAGATTTACCATAATATCCTGTGAGCTTACCAATAGAGCATGCAGTATCAACATCTTTCTCCATCTTTCTTACGCGCTGAACAGCAGACTTGCATTTTTTCATCTCTGCATCTTCACTCATTTGTTCACTGAGCACCAAATGAAATGCAGAGACTATTTTTTCTGCTGCACCTCCAATGGACAATTTCTGGCTTCCAAAACAAATGTGAGCTATGGAAAAATAATGGCAGACTAATGAAGCAATAAAATATTTAAATATATTTAGAAACTGGAGGAAAAAGAAGCCAGAAAGGTTCACAATCTAACCGTTCTAATGTGACGAGAATCCCTTTTCATAATTCTGACAGAACGAGATCGCTTTTTGTTGAATTCCAATGGTGGAGGTGCTTCTTCACCAAGCATTACATCTTTAAGATTCCGTGCCCGAGATCCAAACACCCTCCTTTGCTCCCATATATCAACCTAAATGTTGAATGAGCATCCAATTAACCAAAGAAACAGTCTGACTCAGGATAATGGTACTCAAATCACTTTATCACCATTCATAAGACATATCTGAGGTTATAGCCCATGCATAATTAAGTGTCCGCATACATTTTAGATTCAAACCTCCCACACACACATTCCCTTTTGATTGATTGTGACTGTCGCATGGACACAAGAATAATTACTTCAAACCATGGAAAACAGACTTACCAATCTAGATACCACATTCTTTCCATGATCATCACCTTTCTCAATAACATCTTTAAGTGCGGCAGGAAGAACCTTCCAAAACTCAGTCACAAATTCATTTCCTTTCCGCTTGCTGTTCTGCAAAATATCATTTGCAAGATATAGAAGGGGCACCCTCTGAACCATCTCTGAATTTAGGAATTGTTTATTCCATGTTTCAACAACCAATTCTGCTTTGCTCCGGTGAAATATACACCAATGTGATAAGGCTAAGCAAAAAAGTTAAGGATAGCAAAGTATTTAACATCAACAACCAATAATTAAAATGCACATACTTACATTTCAACAAGCAATTACAAGTCAGTCGTCAAACAGAAACAAGCATGACAACAAAATTTTATGCTAAAAAAATCTTCAATCTATCAAGCAGTTCTAGCACTAAAAATAAGACTTCCAGTCTCCGAGAACTAGGACTGCAATAGCAAAAACCTTTTCTTCCCATTGGACAATATTCTTAAACCTGATCAGCAGAGGGAGTCATTGCAGGTCTAAATTATGTATATTAAAAAAACAAGAGCTGCTTTGAATACACAAAAAGCACACCAAGAAGTGCCATTACAAAGATGATGAAGAACTATTTTTCAAAAGGTCAAGGAGAGGGAAAGATTCCATTGAACTTCACACTGAAGCAATCCTACATGATCTTATATTAAAGAAATGAATAGACATGATTACCCTCATCACATAAAACATTATGAAATTGTCATCAACTTATTAGAGCTGCTTCAAATATCACAAGTGCTACTTAAGTCTGCAATTAAACACCCAGAAATGACACCAAGGTACGATACATCAGACAGAAAGGAGATTAGGAGATCAGGTACACCCAAGATCATTGCTCCATTCATTGAAAACTAAATTGGGGAGATGTAGTTGTTAAGATCTACCTTTTGGAATTTACTATGGTCATGCTTATCCCTTACCTTAGAAGGGTTCTGGCAGCTTCTCATTGGAAGAAATCTTAGTCTAGAGGCTACTTAGTCAAGCACAACAAGCGCCAAGCTGATAGGAAAAGCATTGACCATTATTACTACTCCAACTAGTAAGGCTCCCTTGAGGAGAACTGACAAGTGGAATGAGGGAAAGTTGCTCTATATATATATATGTATATTCATTTCTTCTAAACTTGGGCTGACGGAACCCATTCCTTCTAGGGAAGGAGAAATGACAAAAAAGAAGTGTAGCACTCTTATTGTAACATCAACTTGTGGGTAAGAACAAATATGAGAGAATAATTAGCTGCATTAGCAATCAAAAGTGATCCTTTTATAGCTCTTTATAGTCTCTGATCCTGCAATCAATCAAATTTAAAATTGATGAAGACAAAGATTTCTATAAGAACATGACAAGATAACTAAATCCATACATAAAGCTGAAACATTCATGCTAATACAGCGTGATTATGGAGATGCTATTCAAAATAGCATCGTTTGTAGGGTTGCCACAATAGAATGGCGTGGCAATTTCAACACTTCCTGCTCTGCATCCTCCCTCCAAAAAAGAAAAAACAAAGAAACTTCCTCAGCAGCTACCATGGCAGCATTGACCATCACCTGCAGTGTTTCTGGGGCTTGCCACTTTATGGCATTGACAACACTGATTTAAATCAAAATTGTTCGCCAAAGTAATCTACCAGCATGATTGCAATTTTGAACTGCCAACCTAGCATATTCATAAATTCCACGTGGTTGCACAAACAAGTTCAATTAATTAAACCATATAATACTCAACAAGCTGATGATTCCCACTAGAAAAAAAAACAAGATAACTAAATCCATACATAGCATGCATATGAATGCAAAGAAACGATACTTAAACTACCGCTGTCAACTCAATGGAGCCGAAATGGCAGTTCTGGTGGTCCTAATATAAGCCCTCCCCCAACCCCCCCCCCCCCCCCAAAAAAAAACAAGAAGAAAAAAACTTTCCACACCTAAAACACCAAAAACAGAATAATAGGCACCGCAGCAGCTTCTATGGATACGGTGGCTATTATCTATGGTGCTCCATGCCACTATGGGCCATTGACAATACTGGTTTAAACCAAAATTGTTCGCCAATTTAATATACTGGCATGACAAAGCTAAATCACAATCCTTAGACTCAGGATTGCAAATTTGAATACCCAGCCTAGCGCAATTATAAATGTCACATGATTCTATTAACAATTTCGATACATATAGATAACTAACTAAACCATAAGATAACATAAAACACCTCAAAATCCTAAGACTAAAGTGCCAGATTGGTTAGGAGATGAGCACAACCATAAAAGCAGCCTATTTAAGAGAGGAAGAAGAAAAGGAGCAAAAAAGGTTATCGGGAACAAGGAAGCCAATTAAAGGATACTTTCAATGCACTGCTGGGTGCTGTTAAGCTTCGACAGCTTATCCGCAAGAATCTGCTCACTGAACACGCTATTCATCCCAACTCTAGAAGGCTCCGAATCTACCTGCCAGCCAGTCCCTGCCAGAAACAGTATAAGCCAAACCCTACAGAAACTAGCATAAATTATGGGAAAAAGAGAAGAGAACAAATTCTGATTTTGGGACCCTACAACCCTAGAACAGAATTAAAACGAAGCCAAGAATTGGGAAGTTACTTGAAGCATACCTTAGCGAGTTTCAAAGACCAAGCCAAGAGAAACTTCGGCACAAAGCCAACGAATCCCAAAAATTGAGCAAATGCAGAGCATGGAGAACTAATTGAGCAGAAATACAAAACTTCACCAATGCTAGAAAATTAGAGCGGATAGGAACTACTACATTTTTTGACAAATCACAGAAACTCTTAAGACGAAACAGAGGGAAAGAGCTGTTCTGGTGAACTCTAGTTAATAATTTAGACTAAAGAAGGTCGATTTCAGGAAAACCCTACGAAAAAGATTATTAATTTACGCGATAAAAATCGGAGAGATGCGTCTGAAAAAGTAAGAAGAGATTTCAGGAAGACGAATGAAGTGAAAGTGCGAGGTTTGAGTTTTCTCCCATTTGGCGCAAACTATGCAAGGTGTCTAAACGGCGCAGCATAGATAAACAGTACCGACTCTATGGTCTCCAGTCTACAGAGAATTTTGTTAAAATTTAAAAAAAAATTATAAACAGCTTATAAAAAAAACTTTTAAAAAATAGTTTAGAGAAAAAAAATAATTTTAAATAAATAAATGTTTGGATAGTTATTTTTAGAATGACTTTTTATATTGATAAATTACCGAAAAAGGTATGATTTGATTAAAAGTAAGAGAGAAGAGAGAGGTAGAGAAAAGAGAAGAGAGAGAAGAGAGGGTAGAGAGGAGAGAGGGTATAAGAAAAAGTAGGAGAGAGGAGAGAGTGTGTAAGAAAAAATAGGGGTAAAATAGTAATTGGATAATCCATAAGCTCTTTTACTGTTCAAAAAACTAGTTTTAATAGCTTATTCAAAACTATGGTTTTAAACCATGGTTTTGCCCAAAAATACTTATGGATAAATATGGCTGTTTGTTTTAAAATTTTTCTAAACTAAGGTTTGGGCTAAAAACCCTTTTAAAACTATGATTTTGACACTTACCGGGCCCATTTTCAAATAAAAGTAAAAGAAAATTAATATTTTTATCTTTCACTCTATTTAGTTCATAAATCTTCACTTGATTTAACTTATCCTCTCTAATTTTAATTTAGTTGTAATTTAACTTTAACTTGATGGTCAGGATAGTTAAACTATTTAAAATATTATTTAATTTTTATATTTTAAAAAATAAAATTATATATTTTATGAGGTTTATGAACTAAATTTTTTTAAATTAAATATATAAAGATTGAGTTACAGTAAGTTAAAATTTAAGAATCAAATTATAATTTAATTAAAATTATAGAGATTGAATTATACCGAATTATAGAGCCTAGTAATATAAGGATATAATCCCTCTAAACTTCAAATTCGGTCTCTATACTAATAATAAGATATAATAAATAGTATAAAAAATGATTATTTGAAGGGAACATATTAAAGTTCATAAGAACTTGAAAGTTTCTTGAACTTTTTAATTTTAGTTTTTTAAAAAATTATTTTAATAGGTACAAAATATAAAATAAGATAATCTCTTGAATGTATTTTTTTTTTATTTAAAATTTATTAGTTGAAAATTTTAAATCTAAATTATTGAAAATGTACTTGTATTTGAACGGTAGACATCTCATAGTAGGTGATAAACATCGAACCCGACCAAAGCAATCATATTGAATCAACAACTTAAGAGTTCCTTCTAAATTTCCATATGACCCATGGAGATCAGTTTAGTGATGTGGATCACTTGATTAATACGTCACTCAAGATACTTAAGGATCAAAACTCATTTCTCTGTGTATTGCAACACTCACTTTTCCTTTAAGAGTGGCGTTCAAAATTAATCTGCTAAACTTAATTTTTCTAAACTATTATCAATATTATCTTTTGTGTATATGGTTACAATAGTTCTCCTTCATAACATTTATTAATATGAATCATTTACAACATGATTCTAATAAAATCTACATTAAGTCTATATTAAAATTTTATCGTTCCAATAATTTTTTAACCTGTTAAACCAAATCTCAAAACATTTGCCTAGCCATTTTTTTATACACAAAAATAGTTTAAATGATTTAGATTACAAAAATTTAAATAAGACTAGATAGACCTTCAAATTTAATAAGTGCTTATAGAAGTTCTTATAGCATAAATTACTTATCACCAAAATACTCATGTTGGCAATAGGATTCAAATTTGTAGCCTTAGGAGTCAAATATTTACTAAAATGATTAATATTTGTTAATGGCTCTTCATTTTATCTTGTAAGTACATATAAAAACTTGGGTGGTTACAATTTTGTTCCAACGGCCTTTCTTATCTCATCAAATCACTATACTTTTATCACCTTCCAAAAACTTAACTTGAAACATTTCCTCACCAAGCAATAACTTAAAAATTAACTCAGAATATCATATTTAAAAAATACAGTTATCTACCAGTTGTCTATAAAAAGAATCTTATAAAACATTTCATGAAGAAATTAGTAGGAAGAGAGAAGTCAATCTCAACAAGATCATTTGTTTTGCTTAGCGTGCCATGGCCAACCAAGGGAAATATTCCACCACTAGTAGTATATGCTTTCTTGACTATTTCCTACCTATTTGTTATGGCTAAAATGAATTATGCAAACTCCTCTCTTTGATGAGATTAAAAAACCAAAAAAAAACCTACGTGAACCGAAAATAGTTTTGAGCTCCGTTGTCTTCCAAGAGAGATAATATTTCCCCTCATCACCGAGAGCCTTGCTATATTTAAAGGAAGTTGCCAACTAGAAAACACGCAGGGCACGAAAAGGAGCACGAGAAGTTGATCAATTACACAATTTCCTCCTGAGAATTTTTTATTCTCATCAATCTTCCTATTCAACTTAATTTAGCATTTCTTAATAAGGACACTTATTCAAATCAGTACTTCCCTCATAAAATCATTTTCCTTCATATGATAAAATGCTTCTTAATGGAGCTAGACCACAACTGGCTAAATTTCAGTTCAGTTGCACGGTAAGAAAGTGAACAACTAAAAGCATTCAGGCAGATGTTCAAACCAAATGAAAAATCCACGGGATCAACAAGCTCTTGGTTTTTGGTGGTTCTAACGCTAGATGTATATAAACGCTCAACAAATGGATCAACTGGGAAATCTCCAGATCCATCAAAAGCCAAATACACATATTCGCATCGGCAAATCCCAATTCACTCCCAAGATACACCTGCAGAGCTGCCAAGATGCCCCCAGATATACTTCCACGCAATCATCAATAGCACTACTGCTTAGTAATTTTACCCTGAGCTTCAAGTTTTGCAGCAACTTGCTCTTCAGATAAAGGTAAATAGTATATACGAGGAGTTGCTCTCGTCTTGCGGAAGAGATCATCCAGAGTGACAATAGGTGGGTCAACCTTTTCTGGAAGGGGTGGTGGGGATGGAAGCCTTTCTCTAGCTGCTGCTGGCGGCGGCTTTGACAAAGGTGGTGGAGGTGGAAGAGTAACTGGAACAGGCCGCTGCTCCTGGTGCCGCCGGGGAGAAGTCTCTGGCTGTGAGGTAGGTGGGGTGGGAGGAACTACAGGAGCACTACTGACAGGGGCAGCCTGAACAGGAGGAGCCTCTACCTTCATTTTCACTTCTTCAGGTTCAACAAATTCAGCAAGTAAGAGGCGCCCACCATTAGGCGGCCATTGCAGGTTATACACAGCATTTCGAGTCTCGATGGCTTGGTCCACTGATGAATACTGCATCAACAAGAAACCGCCACAAATTACTCAACCATATCATGAAGCAACCATACGGTGGCAGAAGAAAAATGGTGGAGGGATGGGAGAGGGTGAGAGAGAAGGAGAACAAAGTCATACAGTGACATAGCAATGGGTCTTGATCTGATCCATCCAAAAGCTGACAACTTTCCCATTCTTACCAAGAAGCTCATGCACAGCTTTCAGAGTAAAAGGACGAAGGAACCGATCAATTCTTAGGGAATTAGTCGGGGACCTTTGTGGTGGTGGAACTGCAAAGATCAAAACTAAACTATTTAGAATAAAGAAGCACATTACACATAGGCATCACACACATTGCAGCACACAACAGAAACAGGTGTGACTAATCAGATAATAAAGTGCTATTCAAGAATAGAAATGAGTTCAAGAAGCATATAAGGTGTGAGAAAAGCGGGCTTTGAAATGCATCAAGAATCGATAAAAGGAAGCATGCAACTGAAAAATAAAATTTGTTAACCTAACAATAGAAAGTACAATTTGTCCAAGCATTAAACAGAACAAGTCCATCACAATTTTCATATCCAACCAACAAGCGCCCACTAACCAATGCGCTCTCTGGGTGATTCATCAACTGCTGAAGAATTAGACATAGAGAAGTTGCGCTTCAAAGCAATTGGTTCATCCTTGGGAGTAGTAGCAGAACTGGGACCAGTGCTTTGTGGAGTTGGACCTTTACCAATTTCAGTGTTCCACCGGCGTAGCCTTTTGGCAGGCTCATTATTCCCAGGTAATGCATGATCTGGCACAATTTGAAAATAATACTAAACCTTTATACTAATATGAAATAAATAAATAAATAAATAAATAAGGAAGTTTCCAGTCATATAATTTAAATACCAACAGAGGCAGCATCTCAGGTTGTACAATATATTCCACATATAGTAAAAGAATTTCAATATACACAAGAACAATTATAATTGGGATATGAGAAAGGAAGTAAATTAGCGCTACTAGCCTCAGAAAAACCTCCCAAAGCATATACGGAAATCAAGATAAAAAACTTACCAGTAAATTTTCTTTTTTCAACAGAGACAGCAGGATGAATATCACTGTCTTGGTGGGTAAAACCTTTTCCTGCAGACACATCTCCTACATCTTTACTATCACTTTCCTCCTTCACAATAGGCACTTCACTTTTATCACTCTTGTTTCTAAGTTCCACATCATGTAACTTAGAATCAAATTGCTTACTCTCCGGCAAATCTTCTTCCATGGAATCTTCGCCAGAACTTCTGTCTAAGTTTAACTTTTCTAGATCCCCAGCATCATCAATGCCATTGGTCTTGTTTAAGTCTGAACTTGCAATAGTATGGCTCTTCTCTTCAAGGGATGTCTTTTCCTTGTGTGGGTCTCCAACATCCATAGGATGTGTCTCATCATAAACAGGGACAAAATTGTTGGATGATGATTCCAACACCTCTGGCCTAACATTATCTTGTTCTAATTTAACATTATCAGCAATTATATTATCCTTTAGTTCATTCTTTTCATTAATTGACACAGAATCACTAGAAATAGAATCAGATTTTACTTGAGACCCTAAACTAGGGTTGACCTCAGATACCTGATTTTTTGGAGCAGAAGAGTGCACCATAAGATCCATGCTTTGGGGCTCTATGTCACACTCCAGCTGGGACTTCTGATCTTCATACTCTAGCTGAGAATTTAACTCCTCATTCTCCAGCTTGGTTGCTGAATCCCCATTCTCCTTCTGTGTTCCTGTTCTGTAAGAATCCTGACCACTATCTACTACTTCTGTTAAGACACTCCCACTGACAGTAATACTAGGCTCTACAGTAGAATTAGGAATGACTTGCTCATCACCCCCAATCTTAGATTCTCCACCATCAGGCAAGCCCTTAGATGGAACTTCTTCTGGATCCATGACTGGAACGCTAACATTGGCATCAACTGGGGTGGAAACACTATCCAGCTTTTCATTCTTGTTGCAGTCAATACCCACAACCTCAGTAATCTTCTCATTGTTCTCCCTTTCAATTGATTCAGTTATACCAATATTTCCACTTCCAACAGTATCAACTGCTTTGTCACTTCCTGTTTCAATTGTATTAACTACTTCTGCAACTACAGTCCCCGTCTGTGACTCTTCTGCCCCACCTACTGGTTGAGGATCAATATCAGCTCCATTAACATCATCCTTTTTAGAAGCCTCAGCAGCCTCCCTGCGAAGGTCTTCATCCAAACGCCTGATCAAATCATCTTTCAAACCTTTTATAGGCAGTTTCCTTCTCTTCAGCTCCTCTTTCAGCTCTGTAACCTTCCACTGATCAATGGGTCGATTTTCAAGAACTGGATATCTTGAGGACATTATATCCAAATACAACTCACCTTCACTAACCTGTAGTCAGCAACAAAATTTCATACACAATCAACCACAGGAAACACACCGATTTAATGAGAAGCAGATAATGGCATACATTAAAATAAACAAGAGAGAAGATTCAAACGCTACAAGAACTTAAGTTAAAAACATATGTAATTTCCTAAATATAAGACATCAAAATTACCAGAAAAATTTTATCATGAGCATGCAACAAAAACCAGAGAAATTAAATTCTCATACACAGTATAACAGAACCCGCGACACATTCAATCATTCAAATCATCCTTCTTGACATTGTCTGCAACGCTGAACCTCACATCACTATGGGCAACCCTGTACATTATAGAGCAACAATCCAACTAAAGACGGAAAATTTTACATTTACAACTCATTTTGTCTTGACAGATTTTTTTTCCAGCTTTCCCTATGCAGATCCCCTCCCAGTCATAGCATGTATTACAAAGGAAAATATCCGTCGACACACACTGCAAAATGTTGCCAAAATATAACCAGAGAAACTCAGAGTAGAAAAGTCCAGAACGTACAGAATAAAACGGAGTAGAAAAAAGGGTGGTATGGGGTCTCTAAACAATTATCACGCAGATGAAACTTTCGCTGCCCACTGTGCAATATCAGGAAATGCACAACATTCAATAAGGAAACGATTACTGTATCGCGCAAACAAATTATTCTGGAACTTCAAACGTAACAACACACGGCATTATATCTAACCAAGAATAAAAAACACAGAAACAAGGACCCTGAGAGGATTGTGGAAATACTTACAATGACAGTTTTGTTGCAAGCAAACGCCACACTTTGTTAATGGGGGGAAGGAGTAGATATATGAGAAACCCTAATTTCACAACATAAAACCCATCATAAGAAGAGTTGAAACTGAGAAGCAAAAAGAAACCGACGCAGATACACGCTGAGATTAGACTCCTCAAAACAAATGCTCTAATCCATCCCAAACTCGTTTCGTCGCCTGAAAACAGCCAAACAGAAAATCTAAAACAGAGTAGCTACCGAAAGATAAACAGAATTAAATGAACAGCCACAACGATTCGTCGAAAAACAGGAGAGAAGAAAATGAAAACAGCAAAAGATGGTGAAATAGGGCAAGTATTCTCTTCGTTTATCGTTTCGGAAGGAAGCACTAAAAAAACTGGTTATCTAGGGTTCTTTCTTTCCCCCGGAATTTTGCGTTCCGCTAGCAGCCTAGCACGTACTCTGCCCAGAGTTTTTTTTGGGAAAAAGAATGGCTTGCAAAGCGAGAATGAAATTAAGATTTTGTCAAGCAGAATGCCTAAAATACCCCTAGCACACGTGGCAGCGGGATGATCTCGTTCTCAATTTTTTGGGTTTGCATCACTAATCATGGCCCAAATTTGTTAGATAAGAATGAATTAGTTCACAAAAACCAAAAAACATATTTTTGTTATTATAAAAAATTTTAAAAAAAAATTAAGATCACTCATCATCTAAGAATAAGATAAGTCTCATTTTCTCTTAAATGATATCAAAAACATATTAAAACAAAGCCCCCCAACTTCTCGTATAAGGCTATAATTCATTAATTCAGCTTAGTGCACTATATAGTAAAAAAAAAAATACTCCCTCGCCGGGATTCTTAAAATTATTTAGAGAATTATTAATATTTATTTATTAATTTAGACTTTATAATTAATATTTAAATATAGCTCTTTTTATTTTTCTTTAACCTCTAAACTCTCATAATAGGGGTAAAGTTAAAAAAAATTATTAATTTAATACAAATTTAATTAATTAATTATTATTCGTTAATTTATATAAATTAATTAAAAACGCCCTATATAAAAACCAAAGGGAATACTGGTTATAAACGTATGCCATGTTTTTTTTTACCTTCAAACGTATGCCATGTTTGATTATTCAACATATGAGGATTTATAGAAGAATAACGATCCAATTTAATATCTATAAAATTAATTTACAATAAATGTGACGATCAACGTAAACAAAATAGGAAATAAGAAATCATATATTAATCATAATCCAATCTCATTTAATCAAGTCAACATCTTGGAATTTTGTTGAGAACCATACAATGAAAAAATGCTACCATGCTTATCGACTCAATCGAAGTTCTAACATTTATTAACAGAGATCACTCTAAGAAAACATCTAAACAAGATGAGAGATATTCTGATGTGAAATTTGTCTTGTTACATGTGATCATATATTTTTTTAAATACAAATATTTTTTTATTTAAAATAAATTTTATTCGAGATATTATCAGATACTAAAATATATTTTTTTAGTAGAAATTCGAATATTCATTTGTAACATTACAAGCAACGCATGTGATCATATTTTTGATGAAGTAAACTCTGCACTAACCGACTTGTTCAGCGTATTCATCATATTGACACAATATCATACATCAACAAAGGAAAAAAGCCAAGTTCTCTACTATAGGAACTTGGACAACAAGGAATTGGTATACTTGGATAACAAGATGGGTGTAAAAACAAGAGAGGATCTAAAAAATAATGAAAATTTTGATGAAGGCACAAAATAAAGAGAGACACGCATGGCCCACGAAGTTGCCTGCTCCCATATCTTTGGGTAAAGTGCCAAATTTTGTTCCACATGCCAAAGGTCTCTCGTGCACAATAGTATTCCAAAATTATTTGTCCCATATGAATAGAAGCCTCTAATAAAGGAGTCGATGTCTAGCATTTCACTACATGCAATCAAAGGTGAATCTCATTTTAAGTCTGCCTCAATTAAGCTCATAACAAAGTTCTTTGGACTTGATAGCACGCCACTAAAAGTGTGTTTAGATTAGCTTTTGGAGAATAAATTCTGGAAAGAATAGATTTTGGGAATAAAAATGTTTGGATGATTAGTAGTAGAAACACTTTTTATCATGATAAATTACCAAAAAGTGTATGATATGATTAAAAGTAAGAGAGATGAAAGATGATAGAGAAGAAAGAGGAGAGAGGAAAAGAGAGATAAGAGAAGAGAGAGGAAAGAGAAAAAAAGAGATAAGAGAAGAGAGAGGAGGGATGATAGAGAAAATATATGAGAGAGGAGAGAGGGTGTAAGAAAAAGTAGGAGTAGAATACTAATTAGACAATCCATAACCTAAATTTCAAACCAAAAGCTATTTTCAGTGACTTATTCAAAACCTAGGTTTCAAACCGAGATTTTGTCCAAAATTAATTTTCAACAAAAATTGTTGTTTGTATAAAAAAAATTCAAACCGCAGTTTTAGCCCAGAATTTATTCTCCACCGCTATGCCAAACATGCACTAAACCAAACATTGATGCTGCCTTGGCTTCGATTCTTAGTTGTATATCTATTTAAAAGTTTTTTCTACGGAGAAGGAATGTATTGGCGACACCTATAAAAACGTAATAAAAATATACGTACTTCAAGTTATATTCTAAGATACTATTTTTAGAGAATATTCTATAATTTCTCAATAAATTAAGAAAAAGTAATTTTTAGGATTAAGTGAACCCTTCGTGGAGCTCAGTGTCGTCTGATTTTAGTTACTTCTAACTTTGATGTTCTAACAATATACAATATATTATCTTTTATGGGCAAAAAATATATGACAGTTGGGAAAGTCATAATAATTATTAAAAAAAGTTTTATGATAATTAAAATAATAATAATAAGATAATTATTAATGTCATAAAATAATTAAAATTAGTCAATTAATATACACTAAAACTCTAAGGATCAGTTCAAAGGCTCGTATTCTTAACAATTTTGCTAGCTTAAACTCACATTTTAATATATACTTAGACATTTTAAAATCTTAAATAGTATGAGACTTCTGCCTTTGACACACTCACACACAAAATTAACAACCGTATGTTAAAAAAACCCATAAATCCTATAATGCTATAAATTTTTCCATAAAAAGAGAAGGAAACATCGTTTTATTAATATTAAGTCCTCAAAGGTAATTTTTATTATTAAATATACTTTCTGTTTTTAATATTTCAATGTTTCTATATAATTTTTATTAAATATATATATCTTTTTATTAAAAATAACTTTATTTAAATACTATTATATATTAAATATAAATATATTTATTAATTAAAATTTAAATTTAAATTTATTATATTGTAAAAGATTAGCTCATTTTATTGGAGTTAACTTTAATTGGTTTTTACTAAATATTTTGATCGCTCAAGCCACCGCCAACTCATCTCGGACACCAAATCTTAGGCCCACTCATGAACACGCCGCTATCTCAAATGTATTTGCTCTTTAATTCATTTGATGGAGTGACCCTAATCTGTGTATATATGGAGAAGAAAATAAAGAAAAAAATAGGAAGGAAAGAATATTAAGGAAAATTTTGTCAGAAATAGTTAAATTTACTATTATTTTTTAGCTTTTTCTCTTTTATTTTGTGTCTATTTTTTTTTCTCCATCTAGATATAGAGTAAAGCCTTATGCACAAAGAAATAAACTCCATGACATTATAGGTTAGAGTTGATAAAACAGACTAAAGCGGTCCGGGCTGACAGCTTTTAAATAGGCTAGCCTATTTTATTTTTAAATTATTAATATATTATTTATTTTATTTAAATATTATTTTAAATATTTTTATTATCAAATATTAGTAAAAATTGTTACTTATTTATTGATATGTGTTTATATATTATAATTAATTAATATTATGTTAATATTTATTTAAATTTAAAGTTGTAAAATTTAAGATTTTTTTATAAAAAATATTTTTTTAAAATATAATATTAATAATTTTTTATTATATTAATATGATGTTAGAAATTTTTTATTAATATTTTAAAAATTTAAAAATAATTTTTTAAAAATATTAAAATATATATATAAAAAAAAAAAAAAGTTGCAAGCCCCCCTACGGGACGGGCTCAGCTTGATATTTAGCTAACTAATTTTAGGGTAGTTTCCGCAGATCTACTATAAGGCTAGTATATTTGTCCCACAGGTGGAAACCAATCATAGGCTTAACCCGTATATGGCGACCCACATGTATGTGAGAACATCAAATGGGTTATGTTCACGGGAAGTATTACGATACGTTAACAAAATAATTTAATTACTAAAAATATAATAAATAAGATAAATTTATTGTTGATCCTCATATTAAAATATATTATTGTTGTATCTTTAATTGTTATTAAGACTTTTTAATAATTAAATTATTTATTTAAAATTTTATTATAATCATCTTTATAATTGGACGATCTCCAAAAAAAAGTGTATATATATATACTCGCAGTGCACCTTCCTAATTATGATGAATATCAAATAACATATTTAGATAAAAGTTAAAATTATTTTTTTGTGAAATATTAAAATTATTATCAATAAAAATTATTGGTTTAGAATAGCTTGGTTGATTATGATTGGTTAGGAATATTAGATTAAAAGAATTAATACTTTAACTAAAACATGTAAATTATGAAACACAGCGGATGTGTTTATGATAAAGGATTGGAGGGAGTTTTGATACATCAAATCTCTTTGGATTATTTTTTAAAGAAGAGCTTATAGAGAAAAAGTAATTTTGGATAAGCTCTTCTGGAAAAGAGGTTATAGAAAAAAAAAAAATTTAGATAAATGAGTATTTGAATAGTTATTACTAGAATAATTTTTATGATTAGTTAATTATCAGAAATGGTATAAGGTAAAAATATAAATAAGTAAATAAATATAATATTGGACTATTCATAATAATCATCATCAGCTCTGCTCCCACTACCGACAAGGATGATGGCCGACGATGCCACTACCTTCACCTCCCCTTCCTTCGACTGCTTCCGCTTCCCTCGTACGTGATCATTTCTCTCTCCTCCTAAGCTCACTTCGATCACCTCTAGCCCCTGTTCTCCATCTCACAGAAGAAGCCATCGTCTTTGAGAGAGAAGACCTGTCATCTCGTGACTAAAACAGATCATTTGCATGACCTCCTCCATTTACCGACAGCAACAACCCAAAAGAAGCCTAACAACGACAGTGAATGTCTCCTTCATCCATCTGCAACGTGACTTCCTTTTTCTCCTCCCTCTTCCCTTCGACAACGACGACAGACAAACCAGCAAGTGTCGACAGGGAGAAAAAGTGGAGAGAGGCAGAAATAACCGAGAAGAGAGAAGAGATAAAGGAGAGAGTGTGTTAGAAAAGTAGGAGTAAAATAGTCTTTTGATATCTATAAGCTATCTTTTTCTATCTAAAAGCCATTCTCAAAAGTTTATCTAAAACTATAATTTTGAACCATAATTTTAACCTATAAATATTTATAGACATTTATAATTGTTTGTTTAATTTTTTTTTAAAACTATAGTTTAAACTAAAAGCCTTTTTAAAACTATTGTTTAAAAAAAATCTAAACACCCACATCAAGTCATCCTATATTATGAAATAAGGATCATGTTTTAGATTAATTTTTAATTAGACAAAATAATTAAAGCTAATAACTACATTTCACACTTATCTACCAGAAATAATTAACTTCTCAGTCCAAATCACAAGGGTTGAAATATCAACTTGTCCGACTCAGTCTTTATAGCCCAAGATGCGAAGATGCTAATAATAATATACTCATTCAACTTTGATATTTTTAACAATGAGAGTTGGTATAGGTAATAAAAAACTATTTTATATTTTATAAGAATGTGAGTTTTGTTGCGAGTGCTCATTTGATATGTAATATCGTAAGTACTCTCTGAACTTTGGAGTTGTATCTTGACCTTAATGGGAGACTGGTGCCGAACCCACCTAATTTTTTTTTTATAAAAAAAACGTTGATATTTTTTTTTAAATCACAAACCCTCATTCAACTGCAGAAAACAAGAATAAATATGTTTAGTATCTACCCTCTATTATCGTTGTCGTAACAGCAAATGCTTGCTGGTCAAAGAATAATAATAATAATAATAACAATAATATGTTAAGGAATCATTTAATCTGCTTGTCTTAGAGCTAATGCCACTAACAAAATCCTGTTGTTAGGATTTTGTTAACCCCATGTAGCCAATGGGATTTCTTTGGTTAAAATTATATACGTACTTTAGCCAACTAAGCATGCAGTTATGGATTATTATTCTTTATGGTCTTCCGGCTTCACATGTTTCAATCACGACAACTTTTTGTCTATTTGGAGTTCAATTATTGTAGATTGTAGTTTTGATATTTTTTTAAAAAAAATTGAAACCGCCACAATAGACTAAAACATAACATCAATTTTAAACTAAAATATTATAACACGAGAGAGAGAGAGGTATTTTGGTCGCAAAAATTTAATCTAAATTAGTCAATTGATAGAATTAAAAAAAATACATGAGATATCCTAAAAGGTTATTGGAAAAGAATTATACTTAATTAATGGAATGGTATAAATAACAAACAAAATCAATATAATTCTTATATATTAAATGATGTTTGAAGCAAGACACGAATCATGATTTATGTATAGCGTACTTTATAAATTTTATATTTGATGATTGATGATATTTATACATTAATTTGATTTGATTACTTAAATTTTTTTGACAATGATGCTTAAAGTTCATATTTTTTAAGTTTATCTTGGCTTTTAAGCGGTCGAAATTTAGGTTTTAATACGAAATTTTATGGTATGAATCTATTTATATCCTGTCATTTTAATATATGTAGGTTTTTAAAAAGGAAAGTACACTGTATTTCGCAAAAAATAGTCTGATTTTTGTAGATTATATAATTAATCTTTTATTTAATATTATCAAGAGACTTCATTTATATTTTAATTTATAAAAGGGGCATTTTAGTTAACTTTAATACACTTGGCCAAAAATTAAAATTATATTTTTCACATATGATAAAATTATACCTCCCCCTCAATATTATGATACTAAAATATTAAGAATTAGTTAATTTTTTTAAATAAATTAAAAAAATTAAAATAAATAAATTAATTATAATTAAATATAAATTTTAAAATAAATTTATATTATATACTATTTAATTTATTTAAATTATTAACTAATTTTTATATTAATAATTATTTTTTAAATTTTATTAATTTATAAAAAAAAAAGTTAACTGGTTTAGTAATTAAAGTCTTTTTTTAGCCGAGCTGTTTAGCTTGGAGCCTCGACTTGTCGTCGTTGTCGGTGGTTCTGTGGAGTGACGGCTACACCTGTGAAAACGCCCAAAGTTTTCTTTCGTCTGCTCATTGAGACTGTGGTGGAACTCATGAAAATGAAAGAAAGTATAACAGTTAAATAAAAAATAAACAAGAAAAAAAATTAAGCAAGTAAATCGAAGCCCACTATTTCTCCTACCGAACATCCTGATTCCTGATCTTCGTCATCTCTCCCTTTCTTTATCTTCTGCTTCTTCGTGTTCCCGTCTCTTGCACGAAATCATCAGATGCATTATAGCGCTTCCTCATTTCTCTGCCTCTGAAGGTCTTGTTCCGCCTATCTTCTCATTAGTTTCTTTTAGCTGCTTGCATTGATTAAAATTGATGAATTCTGTGAGTTTCATGTATTTATGTCGCTGATTCTTGCATTCCTGGCATGAATTCGATAGTGCTTTCATTTTCCGTTCACTAGACAGAATGGGGTTCTGACTTTGATTTTTTGGTAATTGATCTTTTTCCGAAACTCGTTGACTTTCACTGCAATTTGTCCGGAGATTCCATTTTAGGACGATTTGGTTGCATTTCACTCCATTTTTTTGCTGAGGAAACCCGAAAGCGAGATGCAAACTTATATTCTTCAATTTCGTCACAAATGAAGCGTCATTTCAGAGGATAATTTGCGTTGCTCATGGTGATGATAAGATAAATGATTTTGGAATATTCGTGAAATGCTGCAGTGATTTATCCGTTCTTTTTGGTTTTCTTCTCCTTGGCTAGGTCGATCATCAGCATTTGGATGATTCGAATTGTTTCCGTTAGCTCCATATTCTTTTAAATTGTAAAAGTATTAGCACATAATTGTGCTGTTGCATTAGAAATATTTTCCCCAGTTATCTTTGAGATTTATAGCTGGCTTTGATCTTTAGTCGTTGAAGTTAGTGCTGACGCAAGCTTATTATTATTTGGCAGGAGGCTTTGATGTTCTGGCAGTCTCTCCAGTCTAGATCTGGAGAGAAGCTTGTTGCTGAATCGATCTACTTGGGTGTCTTGAGGTGAACTGAATATGACGACTACACTTGCATGGAGGTTTGGTTCCAGTAATGGCGGCGGCCTTGCTGCTAATGATATGGTACATTTTCAAATCGATCTTTATTTTTCATTTATTGCCAGTATTCCAGCATCGATAATAATCTTATGCAATTATAACCAGCCAATTGGGTAAAATGATGGTTAGATTTGTATTAGCGTGTTACATTCAAGAAATTATTTTCAATCGGTGCATCTGGAATTTTGAAATTTCATAGAAAATTCAATTTTCTTGGCTGAGCCTAGATATGCTCTCCTCTTACACTAGTACCTAAGTTTCTAGAAAGTTTAATTTTGGCACATAAAGAAGGTGCAATTTTCTGCTGTCTATTTCTTCTCTTTTTCACTAAAAGGAAGTTTGACTGTGTTTACACTTCAGAGTTAAGACAAGTACAAGTTAAATCCAGAAAATCTTGAGTATTCAAATTTAGTTGGCTTATGTTATACTCACGCAGTGACCTTTTATGCTGCATGATACTGACATAGATACACTCATCATGGTATTACAAATCTGATGCAGGCAAAGCTAGACAAAAGGAAAAGAAAAAGATAGTTATTAAATAGTCTCTGTGTTTTTCAATGTGGTAATCAGGATTTATGAATATCTTCATCGGTTAGTTAATATTTTTGCTCTATAGAAGAAAGTATAGTTGTCCTGAGTACGGTCCTTTGCTGAACAATGTATCATGTCCGTATAAAGTTATTTTCCTTTCCAATTTTCCCTCTGTTTGACTCAGCAGGTGCAACGGGTCAATTGGAATTAAATCTCTTAGTAATTTGGTTCTTACTTTTTAGAGCAGGAATATAATCACGATGCGGTATATGGTGATTGGAACTCAGTTTTTATTTTCTTCCATTTTCATAGAACTTAGTTTTCCCAAGCTTCTTGTTTTAAACAAGCAAGTGTAAAGTACCCACGGAATGAGCAATTGAAAAATTGAAAGAGCAAAAAGTCACTAATGCCTTTAGAATGATTTATATTTATGAAGTATCAAATTCCCTTGTTTGTGTTATTTTTGCTCTTTTCTGATATGGGCATGCCATTTATCATTCTTCAGTGTTCACTATTGATCTGTTGATTGCAGGAAAGAAATGGCGAGGGGAACATTCCAGATTCAGGGCCCCCAACTCCACATTCTGTTTTGAAGATGGGATTGAGGTTAGTTAAATCATAATATTTTCTAGAAATTTTGCAATAGAGGAATAATTTACTTCCTGAGATGGTTATAGACACAATTCTCATCTGGTTCAAAATCTAAACATAAAAAGGAATTGTGTTTCCATAAAAATACTCATGTTATGTAATATCTAAAGCGGGTGTCTCATTGAGAATTTGGTATATTTGTTATCTGAATTAAGAATTTCTTTTCCCTGAATTGATTCTCTAACTTTAATGGCAATGGAAATTTGAAATTTGAGTAGCAAATCTCATGCTTCAGCTATCCAACTTAAGTTTCTTACATCCTTCACTGGTTGCAGAGATCGCAGCAGCAGCATGGAGGATCCAGATGGGACATTAGGAAGTGTTGCCCAATGCATTGAGCAGCTGCGACATGGCTCATCCTCTGCACAAGAGAAGGAGTACTCCTTGAGGCAGTTATTGGAGCTTATTGATATGCGTGAAAATGCGTTTAGTGCTGTTGGATCTCATTCTCAGGCAGTACCAGTGCTTGTTTCACTTCTCCGATCCGGTTCATTGAGTGTGAAGATTCAGGCAGCGACTGTTTTGGGCTCCCTTTGTAAAGAAAATGAGCTAAGAGTGAAAGTCTTGCTTGGAGGATGCATTCCCCCATTGCTTGGGCTACTAAAATCCAGTTCAGCCGAAGGTCAAGTTGCTGCTGCAAAGACTATTTATGCTGTCTCTCAAGGCGGCTCAAAAGACCATGTTGGATCAAAAATTTTTTCAACTGAAGGCGTAGTTCCTGCGCTGTGGGAGCAGCTTCAGAAGGGGCTGAAGACTGGAAATGTAGTTGATGGTTTATTGACCGGAGCCTTGAAAAATCTGTCCAGTAATACTGAGGGATTCTGGAATGCAACAATACAAACTGGAGGAGTGGACATATTAATGAAGTTATTGACATCAGGGAATCCTAGCACTTTAGCTAATGTGTGCTTCTTACTTGCCAGCATGATGATGGAGGATGCATCTGTTTGTTCAAAGGTTTTGACTTCAGAGGCGACAAAACAACTCCTGAAATTATTGGGCCCCGGTAATGATGCCCCTATTAGAGCTGAAGCAGCTGGTGCTCTGAAATCCTTGTCTTCGCAGTGCAAAGAAGCAAGGCGCGAGATATCTAATTCTAATGGCATTCCTGCTTTGATCAATGCTACCATAGCTCCTTCCAAAGAGTTCATGCAGGGTGAGCATGCTCAAGCATTGCAGGAAAATGCTATGTGTGCTCTAGCTAACATCTCTGGTGGTTTGTCTTATGTCATCTCCAGCCTTGGTCAAAGCCTTGAATCATGCACCTCAGCTACTCATATTGCTGATACATTGGGGGCTTTGGCTTCAGCTCTTATGATATATGATAACAAGGCCGAAGCTACTAGAACATCAGATCCGTTGGTAGTTGAGCAAACATTGCTCAAGCAATTTAAATCTCAATCGCAGTTTCTTGTGAAGGAAAGAACAATTGAAGCCCTGGCTAGTTTGTATGGAAATCCCGTACTGTCAATTAAACTTGCAAATTCAGATGCAAAACATTTGCTAGTCGGATTAATAACGATGGCTGTTAATGAAGTGCAAGATGACCTTATAAGAGCCCTCCTTACACTGTGTAACAATGAAGGCAGTCTTTGGCGTGCCCTTCAGGGCCGTGAAGGAGTTCAGCTGTTGATATCTCTTCTGGGGCTCTCATCCGAACAACAGCAAGAATGTGCAGTTGCTCTGCTATGCCTTCTATCTAATGAAAATGATGAAAGTAAGTGGGCCATTACTGCTGCTGGTGGTATACCTCCATTAGTTCAAATTTTAGAGACAGGATCCACAAAGGCAAAGGAAGACTCGGCAAAAATCCTTACAAACCTGTGCAATCACAGTGAAGATATACGTGCTTGTGTGGAGAGTGCTAACGCTGTTCCTGCATTGTTGTGGCTATTGAAGAATGGGAGCTCAAATGGGAAGGAAATTGCGGCGAAAACCTTAAATCACTTAATTCATAAATCTGATACTACCACAATCAGTCAGCTTACAGCATTATTGACAAGTGATCTACCCGAATCTAAGGTCTATGTTTTGGATGCTTTGAGAAGTATGCTGTCAGTTTCCCCTCTTAGCGACATTCAACGAGAAGGTAGTGCTGCGAGTGATGCAATTGATACAATGATAAAATTAATGAGCTCTACCAAAGAAGAAACTCAGGCTAAGTCAGCATCAGCTCTAGCAGGCATCTTTGAAATGAGGAAAGATGTGCGTGAAAGCAGCGTCGCTGTAAAATCCCTTTTGTCTGCCATGAAGTTGCTTGATACTGAATCTGAAAGTATCCTAATAGAGTCTTCACGCTGCCTGGCGGCAATATTTCTTTCGATTAAAGAGAACAAGGATGTAGCTGCTGTTGCTAGAGATGCATTACTCCCCTTAGTTGCACGTGCAAATTCTTCTACTTTGGAAGTTGCAGAGTTGGCAACATGTGCGGTGGCTAATCTTATTTTAGATAGTGAGATTTCAGAGAAAGCTGTTGCTGAAGAAGTTATCATGCCGGCTACCAGGGTATTACGTGAAGGCACAGTTTCTGGAAAAACCCATGCAGCAGCAGCAATTGCTCGGCTCATACATGCTCGACAAGTTGATTATTCTATAACTGAATGTGTTAATCGTGCTGGGACTGTGCTTGCTTTAGTTTCCTTCTTGGATTATTCTATTAATGGATCTGTTTCCACATCTGAGGCTATAGAAGCACTTGCCGTTCTGTCCAGGTTGGAACAGAACAGTACACATATTAAACCAGCATGGGCTGTGTTGGCTGAATTCCCTGAAAGTATAAACCCAATAGTGCTGTCTATTGCTGATTCAACACCAATTTTTCAGGATAAAGCTATAGAGATATTATCCCAGTTATGCAGGGATCAGCCTGTTGTTCTTGGAAACAATGTTGTTGCGGCCTCAGGATGCTTGTGTTCATTGGTTAAAAGGGTAATTGGTACCAAAAATGTAAAGGTCAAAATTGGGGGAGCTGCACTTCTTATTTGTGCTGCCAAAGTAAACCACCAGAGACTGGTGGAGGAACTCAACCAAGCAAACTTGTCTGTTGATCTTGTTCAATCTCTTGTTAGTATGCTTTCTTCTGCGTTGCCCTTGTCAAACCAGAGTGAAGAAAACAAGAAATTTATTAGCATTATCATAAATAGAAAAGAAGAGGTCAATGGTGGTAAATTCAACACAGGCACTGCCATTGTATCTGATGCCAACTTAGCTATATTGTTATTGTCTATTCTTGCTTGTCATGATGAAAAATGTAAAATTGCAATAATGGAGGCTGGAGCAATTGACATTCTCACTGAAAAAATCTCAGACTCTTACTCGCAATATAACCAGGTATTAAAACACCTTACATCCAATTTATTTTTTAGTCAATCAGAAAGTAATATGACATGCATTGGGTTCTGGTTGGTGTAGAAATTTGCATAATTGCACATAAAAGCAACCTTAAGCTGTCAAACATTGTTTCTTGGTAACAACTTATAGTTAGATGGTTAAAAAAATTCGTGTGATTATTGGTTCTGTATATATATTAACCTCTGTCCTTTTTGGTGTCCTTGCAGATTGATTATAAAGAAGATAGTAGCATGTGGATTTGTGCATTGTTGTTGGCTGTATTATTTCAAGATAGAGATATCATCAGAGCACATGCTACCATGAAATCTGTACCAGCTGTTGCCAGTTTGTTGAAGTCAGAAGAATTAGCTAACAGATATTTTGCAGCACAGTCAATAGCTAGCCTAGTCTGTAACGGAAGCAGGGGTACACTACTGTCTGTTGCGAACTCAGGGGCTGCAAGTGGGCTAATCTCCTTACTTGGCTGTGCTGACATTGACATACAGGACCTTCTGGACTTGTCAGGGGAGTTCTCCTTGGTCCGTTATCCTGATCAAGTTGCTCTTGAGAGGCTGTTCAGAGTTGATGACATCAGAGGTGGTGCCGCTTCGCGGAAGGCAATACCGGCCCTTGTTGATCTGCTCAAACCAATTCCAGATCGCCCAGGAGCACCCTTTTTAGCTCTTGGACTTCTAACTCAGCTCGCCAGAGATTGCCCATCTAATAAGATTGTAATGGTAGAATCTGGGGCCCTGGAGGCACTTACAAAGTATCTTTCACTGGGTCCCCAAGATGCCACTGAAGAAGCCGCTACTGATCTATTGGGAATTCTTTTTGACAGTGCTGAGATACGGAGACATGAGGCAGCATTTGGTGCTGTTACTCAACTTGTAGCTGTGTTGCGTTTAGGGGGAAGAGGTGCAAGGTACAGTGCTGCCAGAGCCCTGGAAAATTTGTTCTCTGCTGATCAGATTAGGAATGCAGAGACTGCCCGACAAGCTGTTCAACCCTTGGTGGAGATTCTTAACACTGGTTTAGAGAAGGAGCAGCAAGCTGCAATTGCTACATTGGTTAGGCTCCTAAGTGAAAATCCGTCGAGAGCACTAGCTGTTGCTGATGTTGAAATGAATGCAGTAGATGTGCTTTGCAGGATCCTTTCATCAAATTGTTCATTGGACCTCAAAGGTGATGCTGCTGAATTATGTTGTGTTCTGTTTGGAAATACACGGATTAGGTCCTCAGTGGCTGCTGCACGCTGTGTTGAACCTCTAGTTTCTCTCCTTGTAAGCGAGTTTAGCCCTGCCCAGCATTCAGTTGTGCGCGCACTGGATAGGCTTGTTGATGACGAGCAATTGGCTGAACTAGTTGCTGCTCATGGTGCCATTATTCCTCTTGTTGGTCTTCTTTACGGTAGGAATTATTTGCTCCATGAGGCCATTTCTAGAGCTCTGGTTAAGCTAGGGAAAGACAGACCTGCTTGTAAAATGGAAATGGTCAAAGCTGGAGTTATTGAAAGCATACTTGACATTCTTCATGAAGCACCTGATTATCTGTGTGCGGCATTTGCAGAATTGCTGCGTATATTGACCAATAATGCCAGCATAGCTAAAGGGCAGTCTGCTTCTAAAGTGGTTGAGCCCCTATTTTTGTTGCTGACGAGACAAGAGTTTGGGCCTGATGGACAGCACAGTGCGTTGCAGGTTTTGGTTAATATCTTGGAACATCCACAATGTCGTGCTGACTATACATTGACATCCCACCAAGCTATTGAACCACTTATCCCCTTGCTCGATTCTCCAATACCAGCAGTGCAACAGTTGGCTGCTGAGCTTCTCTCGCATCTCCTTTTGGAAGAACACCTTCAGAAGGATCCAGCTACACAGCAGGTAATTGGTCCTCTTATTCGAGTTCTTGGTTCAGGTATCCACATATTGCAGCAGAGAGCTGTGAAGGCCCTGGTTAGTATTGCACTGATATGGCCAAATGAAATTGCAAAAGAGGGTGGTGTTGTTGAACTCTCAAAAGTGATACTGCATGCTGATCCTTCCCTTCCTCATGCTTTATGGGAATCTGGTGCTTCTGTTTTGTCAAGTATTCTGCAATTCAGTTCTGAATTCTACTTGGAAGTGCCTATTGCTGTGTTGGTAAGATTGCTTCGTGCTGGCTCAGAGAGCACAGTTATTGGCGCATTAAATGCTCTTCTAGTGTTGGAAAGCGATGATGGGACTAGTGCAGAAGCAATGGCTGAAAGCGGTGCCATAGAGGCTCTCCTAGAGCTTCTAAGATCTCATCAGTGCGAGGAAACTGCTGCTAGACTACTGGAAGTATTGCTAAACAACGTCAAGATTAGAGATTCGAAAGCTACCAGATCAGCCATAGTACCGTTATCCCAGTACCTCTTGGATCCACAAACCCAAGGACAGCAGGCAAGGTTACTGGCAACTTTGGCTCTTGGCGATCTATTTCAGAATGAGAGTCTTGCTCGAACAAGTGATGCAGTTTCAGCATGCCGTGCTTTGGTGAATGTGCTTGAAGATCAACCAACAGAAGAAATGAAAGTTGTAGCCATATGTGCTCTGCAGAACCTTGTGATGCATAGTCGGTCAAATAAAAGAGCAGTTGCTGAGGCTGGTGGTGTACAGGTTGTATTGGATCTGATAGGTTCTAGTGATCCAGACACATCAGTTCAGGCTGCAATGTTCGTTAAACTTCTCTTCTCTAATCATACAATACAAGAATATGCTTCAAGTGAAACAGTCAGAGCAATAACTGGTGAGTTTTTCTTTGCTTCTTGTGCAGTATTTACTGCTTACCAACTGATCTTTACGGTTCATTTTATTCTGAACAACTGAAGAAACGCATAGTCATTTTTACTTATAAAAAAGCTTAATTTTTACAATAGGTTAGGGAACTTTTGGTGCAGATTTTGTTCTATACCATCTGTTAATTGAGCAATCATGGTAATTGGTGTATGGGTTACTTTTATAAGGGAAGGAGATAACTTGATTTTAAACTAAATTTACAATAGCATATTGACAATGTTGCAGTGAGTATATTGAGTATATTATGTTATTCTCATAGGGCTGACAAAGTACAAATTAAACAAATCCTAAAGTATATGAAAGAACATACTATTTTTAATCAGAGCCAGTTGGTGGGTCATGGTGTTTTCTGTTCAAGATCTCAAATTGCTTTGCCTTGCATACAGGCACACTCTGATACCTCTGTTTGTATGTGTGCGTGCCCCGATGCAATTGTTATATTATTGATGTTTTTACGGTGATGCAGCTGCTATTGAAAAGGATTTATGGGCTACTGGAAATGTGAATGATGAGTATCTGAGAGCTTTGAATGCTCTTTTTAGCAACTTCCCACGACTGAGAGCAACTGAGCCAGCAACACTTAGCATTCCCCATCTGGTTACATCATTAAAGACGGGTTCGGAGGCCACTCAAGAAGCTGCCTTGGATGCACTTTTTCTTCTGAGGCAAGCTTGGTCAGCATGCCCAGCAGAAGTCTCAAGATCTCAGTCAATAGCGGCTGCAGATGCTATTCCTTTGCTACAGTACTTAATCCAGTCTGGTCCTCCTCGGTTTCAAGAGAAGGCTGAATTCCTATTGCAGTGTTTGCCCGGCACATTAGTCGTGATCATAAAACGTGGTAACAACATGAAGCAGTCAGTTGGAAACCCAAGTGTTTACTGTAAGCTTACACTTGGCAACACCCCTCCAAGGCAAACGGCGGTATAATGTTTTAAGACTTGCTTATCTCCAAACTGCTGTCTTTTTATCTTCCCTTTTTGTTGGTCCATCTTTGTCCCAAAAAAGCGTAGGGGGTTGAAGGCTGGAGAAGAGGTTAAAATGAGATTATTTCTCTCTATGTGCACTAGAATTTGATGACAATGGTTTCACTAGACTAGATCTAAATCCAAATAATGCGCTAGGATTTGTTGAGCTGGTTAGTCATTAGAGATTTTCTTTTGTTTTTTTTTTGGTAAAGTTAGTCATTAGAGATTTTATTTTATTTGATATTTCTAGAGGACATCATGCCAAAACAAATTTTCTCAAATGATATGGACCTCTTGGGTTTTCTGCCTAGAAAAAATTCCAGTTGACCCCCATGTGAATGCCACAGTTCTGCAGCCATTCCAGTTAAGCAGATCAATTATGGATTTGATGAAAACTAATCCCATAACTGTGTTTCTATGTGAAATTTCTCATTTTTTCTTATTATTACAAATTCTGGGCAATTAATCTGCCCCAAATTGTGATTGTATGATGTACAGGACATCCTGTTTTTTCTTGCTACATTAAATTACTACCTCCGGTCCTTAATATAAGATTTACTTAACTAATTTGCGTAGATTAATAAAGTTAGTTTAGTTATTTGTAATGATTGGATATTGGGTTTTCTAAAATACTCCATTTAGTCATATGTATTTTGAACTATCATTGATAGAAATATTCTTAATATGTGTAATTATATAGGGATACTTTGAGGGAAAATTATAATTTTAGGAGACAAAGTGGATAGGGGTCTTATAATTAGGATAAAATCAAACCTCCCATCTAGCTCTTATAATTAGGACCGGAGGGAGTATTATTTTCCTTTGTATAATGAACTTCTGTACTTACTGTGATCAGGTGGTCTCAACTGGCCCTAATTCGGAGTGGGATGAGAGCTTTTCATGGTCCTTTGAGAGCCCTCCAAAAGGCCAGAAGCTTCATATTTCTTGCAAAAATAAGAGCAAAGTGGGAAAGGTCAGTTGGGGTCTTGGGGAAAACATAGATTACAGGATAAAAAAAGGTGTATTATCTTCTTAGGTTTTCTTGTTTCTTCCTTCTCCACTATCACTTGACATTTCTGTTGTAATCTGATGACAGAGTTCATTTGGGAAAGTGACAATCCAAATTGATCGCGTGGTAATGCTGGGATCTGTCGCCGGAGAATACACTCTACTGCCGCAAAGTAAAAGTGGTTCCTCGAGGAATTTAGAGATAGAATTCCAGTGGTCTAACAAGACAAGTGATGCCTGTTAGAGTTTGTTTTCAAGCTTCAGATTCGGTCATCGTAATAGAAAAATGCCTGGAGAGAAATTTTTGTTGTGTTATTTATCAGGTTAATGTACATGGCATTATTTGTTTTTTATTTTTTGTCTAACTCCCGAACTAGTATTCTTTTGTAATCCAATCTTCCAATTTCCTAGTATTCTTGTATTGTTGGCCTACATTTGGACGCAAAGGGGAACTTTTTCGAGTTTCTTGTGTAATTCTTTCGTGTTGTCAATTTGAACTTACAAGAAGGGCAATGGGTTGTTTATTCTTTGGGGTTGTAGACCTTTCTTCCTCCAAGTGGTATGAACTATCATTCCAGGAGTTTGTCATATGCTGTTCATTGCTGGAATCATATGGTCACTCTTTTTTTTTTTTTAAAAAAAAATCCGTTTGAAAGAAATCATGTACAAGATGAAAGATTAATTTGAAGAAATTAAGTAGAATAAATAAGTTAATTATAATTAATATAAAAGTTAGTTGATTAATTTTAGTATATTAAAGAGTATGTAATATGAATTTGTCTTAAAAAATTAAATTGTTATAATTAATTGATTTATTTAATTTTTTTAGTTTAGTTAAATTAATTAATTAATTTTTATATTAAGAATCATAGAGACTAAAGGCAGTTTCAAATAATTAATTGGTTTATGAGTAATTGCATCCTGTACCCATAAATTAGTGAACCTGTATACGTGGGTGCGTGTGTGTATGTTTAAATGCGTCTTTTAATTAGCATCAATTATATGAGATGTTATCAACGGGAGTTAGTTCAAGTGGTAAGCGGCTCGATATCGTTTAAACGAGGTCTCGAGTTTGAGCTTTGGCGTACGTAAAAAATTCCTGTTGGGAGACTCACCCACCATAACCAAGTGCACGATGCGGGTCGGATCCGGATATAGTCGGGACAAAGTTCCGGTGAACAGGGTGGGCAACAAAAAAAATTATATGAGATGTTTACCCTACAAAATTTATATACAAACATGAACTCATTTCTTTCTATTCAAATAGGGATTTTTTTATTAATTTTGCTAAACCCTAAAGCTCAAAAATTCAATTATAGACCGGGCAGATATTCTTTGCCATAAATAATAGTTTCAGAGTCTAAATCACAAGGGTTGCGACATCAACTTCTATCAGTCAATCTTCTTAGCCATAGGATGAGAAGAGAGAAGAGAGAAGAGTCAATCTTCTTAGCCATAGGATGAAACAAGAAGAGAGAAGAGATGACAAAGATCACAACCATGCACTTGTTCCTATTTTAGAGAATAAAGAAACAAATAAATAAAAGGTCAAGAAATAGAAGCCGGTAATAAAGGTATAGGGTCTCAATCATCGTTGTCATAACAGCAAATGCTTGCTGGTGCAACTAATATTAATAATACATTCATAATTAAAAATCATATAACTAGCCTTTTTGTCTTCAAGCTACCACCCTCTTGCAGCCAATTAAACATAGAATTGATTAATTAATTTATTAGCATAATAATAACAATAATACAAAGGCATGTTCTTAGCATAAGATATTTTATTGGGGTGTTATCACTATCACTAAATAAGAATTAATGAATTACTAACATAGAGTTAGTTTAGTAGTGTAAGACTTACTAGATTCTTTTAAATTTTGGGTTCCATTCTTAGAGTGGACATTTATGCTGGAAGGGGTAGCCATAAACCCTAACTGGATACCTGATAATAAGATCTAAAAAATAGTACTCCTCCGATCCTTAATATAAAATCTATTTAATTAATTTAACTAAATTAAAAAAATTAGTTAAGTTATTTAATATAATATATTTTTTTTTAAATATACTAATCATTTTCTTTAACATCCTCATTTCCTTTCTCTTTTGTTTAATTATTATTGAGGGAGTATCAATAAAAATAATTTAAAAAAAATTGATAAATATAAAAAATATATTTTATATTTATAGTAAAAATTAACTTTCTAATTATATCATATATTAAGGATAGAAAGAGTATAAAAAATGAGAATTAATAAATTAATTGTATATATGCCTTCATTATCATTATTATTATTATTATTATTATTATTATTCTTTATGGTTTTCTGGCTTCACATGCTTCAATCGTCACAACATGTCTCTTTGGAATTTACTTATTGTTAATTATTGTATGGTATGCTTCCGGTTCTTTATATTAACCACCTCTTTGAATAAATTAGTAGTCCTACCTATATTAAAGCGTATAGAAAAACAGAACATTAAATTAGTCTTTTTTTTTTTTTTTTAAAAGCACTCTTGTTTACAACTTTTGAAGATTTTTTGAATTCATGCTTTTAAATAAAAATAAATTTATAAAGTTATTTTATTTTCAGATCATTTTAATGATTATACCTTTCTTTAATTTAGAATTGAGGGAGTTTTATTATACACGATATTATTTAAATTTAAAACCACTGAGTATACTTTAAATATAAATTTAGTATCCAAATTCACACCCACTGCATTAAAAAAAAATTGGCCAATTTTAAATCTTTTAATGGAAGGTTTTGAATGATTAAGAAATTCAATTTTTCTTCAGTGATAGGAATATTTTAAATCTTAATGTAATAAATAATCCTTTTATCAGAGTGATAGAAGCTTTTATTTAAACAGCGGAATTAGCTGCTCAGCTTCGAGCTTCCACTCATCGTCGTTGTCGGTGTACGTACTGTGAACTGTGAAAGTGACGGCGACAACTGTGAAAGCGCCCTTTTCCTCCTTTTCTCTCGCGCTACGTCTGGTAGGATAGATTAGGCATGTTTGGTAGAAGGAGAGTGAAGGTGAAAAAATGAAAGTAGACGTATAATTTTATATTTTTTTATATAGTATAATAAAAATTATTTTTATTTTTAATAATTTTTATTATTTTAATTTTAAAAAAATTAAAAATAAAAATAGGAGTGAAATATTTTAGACTATTTTATTTTGTTATAAAAGTTTTAGATAATTTTAACCTTTTCTAAATTATAAAAAATATTTTAGATCATTTTATCCTAAATTATAAAAATTATATATCAATTCTATACTTATTTCTATTATTTTAAATAAACTTTTAAAATATATTTTCTACTCCCACTTCTACAACTAACAAAAACTCTTTTATCCTACCAAATAGAATTAGACTAAAAATATACTTTAAAAATTTATTTAGTAAGATATAAATAAATATAGAATTAATGTATATATATAATTTAAGATAAAATAATTTAAAATATTTTTTTATAACTTAGAAAGGGTTAAAATTATCTAAAAATTTTATAACTTAAGATAAAATGATCTAAAATATTATACTTCAACTTCTCTCATGTCATTTTCTAATTTTTTAATAAAACTAAAATAATTTAAAATATTAAAAATAAAAATAATTTCTATTATACTAAATAAACAAAACACTTACATTCCACTTTCACTCCTATTTTACCACTTCTACTTGCATGCTACCGCATGTGTTCATGACAATGAGAACGTAACAGTCAAATTAAAAATTAACGTTACAAAAAATTAAAAAAATAAAAATAAATCGAAGCTCACTATTTCTCCTACCGAACAACCTCCCTATCCGCGTTTAACTTTCTCCATCTTTATTTTCTGCTTTTTCGTGCTCGCTTCTCTTACACGAAACCGTTAGATGCATCACAGCGCTTTCTCATTTCTCTGCCTCTGAAGGTTTGTCATTGCTCAGTGCTCACTCCCTCTTGTGTATCTTTGAGCTGCTTGGCTTGCATTGATTAAAATTTCTGAATTCTGCGAGTTTTGTGTATGAGTCTCACTGATTCATGCATTCTTGGCATGACTTCGATAGTGTTTTCATCTTCCATTGACTAGATAGAATGTGTTTCTGACTTTGATTTTTCGTTAATTGATGTACTATCTTTTCTTAAAAAAACTCGTTGATTTTTACTGCAATTCGTCCGAGGATTCGTCTTTGGGATGATTTGGGTGAATTTCACTCTATTTGCTTGCTGAGGAAACCGAGATGCAGACTTATATTCTTCAGTGTTGGCACAAGTGAAAGTCTTAATTTAGAGGCTGATTTGTATTGCTTGTGCGTGATGAAATGATGAACCATTTCGGGATGCTCGTGTAATGGGGCAGTAATTTATCTGTTCCTTTCGGGTTTCTTCTCCTTTGCTTGGTCGATCATCAGCATTTGGATGATTCGATGTGTTTTCATTTGCTCCATGTCCTTTTAAATTGTGAAAGTATTAGCTCAGGATTGGGCTGCATTGGAAATTTTTGTTCACTTATGAGATTCCTAGCTGGCTTTGATCTTTAGTTCCGCTTCGTAGAAGTTGTTTCTAACTCATGTTTGTTATTATTCGACAGGAGGCTTTGATGTTCTGTCTGCCTCTCCAGTCTAGATCTGGAGAGTATCAGCGTGCTGGATCGATTTACTTGGGGGTGTGTTGAACTGAATTGAATATGGCGGCTACTCTTGCTTGGAGGCTTGGTTCCAATAATGGCGGCAGCCTTGCTGCTAACGATATGGTACTTTTCAAATCGATGTTAATTTTTCATGCATGTGTCAATATTGCAGCTTAAAAAGTAACCCTATGCAATTGTGAAACTCAATCAGGTAGAGTGATTGAGATCTGGATTAGCATGCAATATTCCGGAAATCATTCTCAGTCAGTAATCCTGAAAAGTGATGTAAAATTCAAGTTGCTTGGTTGAGCCTAAATACGCTCACTTCTTGTAATATTACCAACAGGTTCTAGAAAGTTTCATTTGGCACCACAGTGCAATTTTCTGCTATCTGTTAAAAACACGTTTGACTATGTTCACAATTGAGGGTCAAGACATGTACAAGTACAAGTTAAGGAGTATTCAGACTTAGTTGGCAGATGTTATATAACTGCTCAGCGCACCTTTCATGCTCTATGCTCTGTGCTCTGTGCTCTGTGCTGCTGTAATAAATACGCTCATCACGGTATTAAAAGTCTGAAGCGGCCAAAGCTAGATAAAGGAATGAAAGATAGTCAACAGACAGTCTTTCTGTGTCATTTATGCAGTAATATTGAGTTATGATTGTTTACCTTCATTCGTTAGTTAAATTGCCGTAATAGTTGTCCAGAGTACAGTTCTATGACGACACAATATATTATATCCGTACAATTGGGTTGATTGAAATTAAAGCAGACTCTTTCTTTTAGTAATTTGGATTTTACATTTTCTTGAGAAGGAATATAATCGAACTGTGATATATTGTGACTGAAACTCAATTTTTCATTTTCCTTTTTTCCTTTTTAATAGAACTCAGCTTTCCTAAGTTTCTTGTTTTCTAAAGGCAAGTGTAAAGCAAAAACTGGGCATGCCATTTATCATTCTTCAGTCTTCACTGTTGATATGTTGATTGCAGGAAAGAAATGGCGAGGGGAACATTCCAGATTCAGAGCCCCCAACTCCGCACTCTGTTTTGAAGATGGGATTGAGGTCAGTTAAATCATAATATTCCCTAGAACTTTCGCAATAGATTCAGGTATAAAAAACAAGAAATTTTGCAATGGAATAATTATTGACAAAAACTTTCATCTGGTTCAAAATATAACGATACAAAGTAGATGTATTTTCATAAAAAATCTTGTGTCATGTGATATCTATTGCAGGGGCCTCTTTGAGAATTTGGTATATTTGTTATCTGCATCAATAATTTCTTTCCCCTGAATTAATTCTCTAAATTTAATGGCAATGGAAATTTGAAATTTGAGTAGAAAATCTCATCCTTTAGCTGTACAACTTAAGTTTCTTGCATCCTTCACTGTTTGCAGAGATCGCAGCAGCAGCATGGAGGATCCAGATGGGACATTAGCAAGTGTAGCCCAATGCATTGAGCAGCTGCGGCAGAGCTCATCCTCTGTACAAGAGAAGGATTACTCCTTGAGGCAGTTATTGGAGCTTATTGACATGCGCGAAAATGTGTTTAGTGCTGTTGGATCTCATTCTCAGGCAGTACCAGTGCTTGTTTCTCTTCTCCGATCCGGTTCATTGAGTGTGAAGATTCAGGCAGCGACTGTTTTGGGCTCTCTTTGTAAAGAAAATGAGCTAAGAGTGAAAGTCTTGCTTGGAGGATGCATTCCCCCATTGCTTGGGCTACTTAAATCCAGTTCAGCCGAAGGTCAAGTTGCTGCTGCAAAGACTATTTATGCTGTCTCTCAAGGGGGCTCAAAAGACCATGTTGGATCAAAAATTTTTTCAACTGAAGGAGTAGTTCCTGCGCTGTGGGAGCAGCTTCAGAAGGGGCTGAAGACTGGAAATGTAGTTGGTGTTTTATTGACCGGAGCCTTGAAAAATCTGTCCAGTAATACTGCGGGATTCTGGAATGCAACAATACAAGCTGGAGGAGTGGACATATTAATGAAGTTATTGACAACAGGGCATCCTAGCACTTCAGCTAATGTGTGCTTCTTACTTGCCAGCATGATGATGGAGGATGCATCTGTTTGTTCAAATGTGTTGACTTCAGAGGCGACAAAACAACTCCTGAAATTATTAGGCCCCGGTAATGATGCCCCTATTAGAGCTGAAGCAGCTGGTGCTCTGAAATCCTTGTCTTCGCAGTGCAAAGAAGCAAGGCGCGAGATATCTAATTCTAATGGCATTCCTGCTTTGATCCATGCTACCATAGCTCCTTCAAAAGAGTTCATGCAGGGTGAGCATGCTCAAGCATTGCAGGAAAATGCTATGTGTGCTCTAGCTAACATCTCTGGTGGTTTGTCTTATGTCATCTCCAGCCTTGGTCAAAGCCTTGAATCATGCACCTCAGCTACTCAAATTGCAGATACACTGGGGGCTTTGGCTTCCGCTCTTATGATATATGATAACAAGGCCGAAGCTACTAGGACGTCAGATCCGTTGGTAGTTGAGCAAACATTGCTCGAGCAATTCAAATCTCAATCGCAGTTTCTTGTGAAGGAAAGAACAATTGAAGCCCTGGCTAGTTTGTATGGAAATCCCGTACTGTCAATTAAACTTGCAAATTCAGATGCAAAACATTTGCTAGTCGGATTAATAACGATGGCTGTTAATGAAGTGCAAGATGACCTTATAAGAGCCCTCCTTACATTGTGCAACAATGAAGGCAGTCTTTGGCGTGCCCTTCAGGGCCGTGAAGGAGTTCAGCTGTTGATATCTCTTCTGGGGCTCTCATCAGAACAACAGCAAGAATGTGCTGTTGCTCTGCTGTGCCTTCTATCTAATGAAAATGATGAAAGTAAATGGGCCATTACTGCTGCTGGTGGTATACCTCCATTAGTTCAAATTTTAGAGACAGGATCCACAAAGGCAAAGGAAGACTCGGCAAAAATCCTTACAAACCTGTGCAATCACAGTGAAGATATACGAGCTTGTGTGGAAAGTGCTAACGCTGTTCCTGCATTGTTGTGGCTATTGAAGAATGGGAGCTCAAATGGGAAGGAGATAGCGGCAAAAACCTTAAATCACTTAATTCATAAATCTGATACTACCACAATCAGTCAGCTTACGGCATTATTGACAAGTGATCTACCCGAATCTAAGGTCTATGTTTTGGATGCTTTGAGAAGTATGCTGTCAGTTTCCCCTCTTAGCGACATTCAACGAGAAGGTAGTGCTGCGAGTGATGCAATTGATACAATGATAAAATTAATGAGCTCTACCAAAGAAGAAACTCAGGCTAAGTCAGCATCAACTCTAGCAGGCATCTTTGAAATGAGGCAAGATGTGCGTGAAAGCAGCGTCGCTGTAAAATCCCTTTTGTCTGCCATGAAGTTGCTTGATACTGAATCTGAAAGTATCCTAATAGAGTCTTCACGCTGCCTGGCGGCAATATTTCTTTCGATTAAAGAGAACAAGGACGTAGCTGCTGTTGCTAGAGATGCATTACTCCCCTTAGTTGCACGTGCAAATTCTTCTACTTTGGAAGTTGCAGAGTTGGCAACATGTGCGGTGGCTAATCTTATTTTAGATAGTGAGATTTCAGAGAAAGCTGTTGCCAATGAAGTTATCATGCCAGCTACCAGAGTATTACGTGAAGGTACAATGTCTGGAAAAACCCATGCAGCATCAGCAATTGGTCGGCTCATACATTCTCGACAAGTTGATTATTCTATAACTGAATGTGTGAATCATGCTGGGACTGTACTTGCTCTGGTTTCGTTCCTGGATTCTGCTATTAATGGATCAGTTTCCACATCAGAGGCTATAGAAGCACTTGCTGTTCTGTCCAGGTCGGAACAGAACGGTGCACATATTAAACCAGCATGGACTGTATTGGCTGAATTCCCTGAAAGCATAAACCCAATAGTGCTGTCTATTGCTGATTCAACACCAGTGTTTCAGGATAAAGCTATAGAGATATTGTCCCAGTTATGCAGGGATCAGCCTGTTGTTCTTGGAAACAATGTTGTTGTGGCCCCTGGATGCTTGTGTTCATTGGCTAAAAGGGTAATTGTTACGAAAAATGTAAAGGTTAAAATTGGGGGAGCTGCACTTCTGATTTGTGCTGCCAAAGTAAACCACCAGAGACTGGTGGAGGAACTCAATCAATCAAACTTGTGTTGTGATCTTGTCCAATCTCTTGCTAATATGCTTTCTTCTGCACCATCTTGTTTTGCAAACCGGGGTGCAGAAAACAAGGAACTCATTAGCATTTTGATACACAGAAATGAAGATGCCAATGGTGATGAATCCAACACAGGCACTGCCAGTATATCTGATGCCAACTTAGCCATATGGTTATTGTCTATTCTTGCTTGTCATGATGAAAATTGCAAAATTGCGATAATGGAAGCTGGAGCAATTGACATTCTCACTGAAAGAATCTCAGACTGTTACTCACAATATACCCAGGTATTAAAGCTCCTTCAGCCATTTTGTTTTTCACCAATCAGAAAGAAATATAATATGTATTGGATTCTGGTTGGTGTTTACATTTGCATATTTGCACATAAAAACAACCTTAGCTGTCAAACATGGACTAACCTGGGTTAAATGAATTAAGGGCAGACGTCCCCCCTAAAAATTGTGATGATTTATATGATATATATATATGTATATATGTATTAGTGAGTTCTGTCCCCTTGAACCTTTTTACTCACAATATACCCAGGTACTAAAGCACCTTCATCCATTTTATTTCTCACCAATCAGAAAGAAATATAGCATGCATTGGATTCTGGTTGGCATTTACATTTGCGCATAAAAACAACCTTAGCTGTCAAACATGGACTAACATGGGTTAAATGAATTAAGGGCAGCGGTCCCCCCTTAAAAATTGTGATGATTTATATATGTATATCAATGAGTTTTGCCCCCTATTGATAATTTCTGGTTCCTCCCTGCTGCCAAACATTGATTCCAAATAAGGTCCTTCTCTTTGGCATGTATGAATGTTACAGTTAGATAGTTAAACAAATGTGTACGTGATTATTACTTCTATATATCTTAACTTCGTCTCTTTGGTGGCCATGCAGATTGATTACAAAGAAGATAGTAGCATGTGGATTTGTGCATTGTTGTTGGCTGTACTATTTCAAGATAGAGATATTATCAAAGCAAATGCAACCATGAAATCTATACCAGCTGTTGCCAGTTTATTGAAGTCAGAGGAATTAGCTAACAGATATTTTGCAGCACAATCAATGGCTAGCCTGGTCTGTAACGGTAGCAGGGGAACACTACTGTCTGTTGCAAACTCTGGGGCTGCAAGTGGGCTAATCTCCTTACTTGGCTGTGCTGACATGGATATACAAGACCTTCTGGACCTGTCAGAGGAATTCTCTTTGGTGCGTTATCCTGATCAAGTTGCTCTTGAGAGATTGTTCAGAGTTGATGACATTAGGGTTGGTTCCACTTCACGGAAGGCAATACCGGCACTTGTTGATCTGCTCAAACCAATCCCAGATCGCCCAGGAGCACCCTTTTTAGCTCTTGGACTTCTAACTCAGCTCGCCAGAGATTGCCCATCGAATAAGATTGTAATGGTAGAATCTGGGGCCCTGGAGGCACTAACAAAGTATCTTTCATTGGGTCCCCAAGATGCCACTGAAGAAGCCGCTACTGATCTATTGGGAATTCTGTTTGATAGTGCTGAGATACGGAGACATGAGGCAGCATTTGGTGCTGTTACTCAACTCGTAGCTGTGTTGCGTTTGGGGGGAAGAGGTGCAAGGTACAGTGCTGCCAGAGCCCTTGAAAATTTGTTCTCTTCTGATCAGATTAGGAATGCAGAGACTGCTCGACAAGCTGTTCAACCTTTGGTGGAGATTCTTAACACTGGTTTAGAGAAGGAGCAGCATGCTGCAATTGCAACATTGGTTAGGCTCCTAAGCGAAAATCCTTCAAGAGCACTAGCTGTTGCTGATGTTGAAATGAATGCAGTAGATGTGCTTTGCAGGATCCTTTCATCAAATTGTTCATTGGACCTCAAAGGGGATGCTGCTGAATTATGTTGTGTTTTGTTTGGAAATACACGGATTAGGTCCTCAGTGGCTGCTGCACGCTGTGTTGAACCTCTAGTTTCTCTCCTTGTAAGCGAGTTTAGTCCTGCCCAGCATTCAGTGGTGCGCGCACTGGATAGGCTTGTTGATGACGAGCAATTGGCTGAACTAGTTGATGCGCACGGTGCCATTATTCCTCTTGTTGGTCTTCTCTACGGTAGGAATTATTTGCTCCATGAGGCCATTTCTAGAGCTCTGGTTAAGCTAGGGAAAGACAGACCTGCTTGTAAAATGGAAATGGTCAAAGCTGGAGTTATTGAAAGCATACTGGACATTCTCCATGAAGCACCTGATTATCTGTGTGCCGCATTTGCAGAATTGCTGCGTATCTTGACCAATAATGCCAGCATAGCTAAGGGGCAGTCTGCTTCTAAAGTGGTTGAGCCCCTATTTTTGTTGCTGACGAGACAAGAATTTGGGCCTGATGGACAGCACAGTGCGTTGCAGGTTTTGGTTAATATCTTGGAACATCCACAATGTCGTGCTGACCATAGATTGACATCGCACCAAGCTATTGAACCACTTATCCCCTTGCTCGATTCTCCAATACCAGCAGTGCAACAACTGGCTGCTGAGCTTCTCTCGCATCTCCTTTTGGAAGAACACCTTCAGATGGATCCATCTACACAGCAGGTAATTGGTCCCCTTATTCGTGTTCTGGGCTCTGGTATCCACATATTGCAGCAGAGAGCTGTGAAGGCCCTGGTTAGTATTGCACTGATATGGCCAAATGAAATTGCAAAAGAGGGTGGTGTTGTTGAACTCTCGAAAGTGATACTGCATGCTGATCCTTCACTTCCTCATGCTTTATGGGAATCTGGTGCTTCTGTTTTGTCAAGTATTCTGCAATTCAGTTCTGAATTCTACTTGGAAGTACCTATTGCCGTGTTGGTAAGATTGCTTCGTGCTGGCTCAGTGAGCACAGTTATTGGCGCATTAAATGCTCTTCTAGTGTTGGAAAGCGATGATGGGACTAGTGCAGAAGCAATGGCTGAAAGCGGTGCCATAGAGGCTCTCCTAGAGCTTCTAAGATCTCATCAGTGCGAGGAAACTGCTGCCAGACTATTGGAAGTATTGCTAAACAACGTCAAGATTAGAGATTCGAAAGCTACCAGATCAGCCATAGTACCGTTATCCCAGTACCTCTTGGATCCACAAACCCAAGGACAGCAGGCAAGGTTACTGGCAACTTTGGCTCTTGGCGATCTATTTCAGAATGAGAGTCTTGCTCGAACAAGTGATGCAGTTTCAGCATGCCGTGCTTTGGTGAATGTGCTTGAAGATCAACCAACAGAAGAAATGAAAGTTGTCGCTATATGTGCTCTGCAGAACCTTGTGATGCATAGTCGATCAAATAGAAGAGCAGTTGCTGAGGCTGGTGGTGTACAGGTTGTATTGGATCTGATAGGTTCTAGTGATCCAGGAACATCTGTTCAGGCTGCAATGTTCGTTAAACTTCTCTTCTCTAATAATACAATTCAAGAATATGCATCAAGTGAAACAGTCAGAGCAATAACTGGTGAGTTTTTCTTTTCTTTTTGTGCAGTATTTACTGCTTGTTGACCGATCTTTACAGTTTTTTATTCTGAACAACTGAAGAATCGCATATTACTTGTATAAAAAAAGGCACATTTGTTACTTTTGATTAGGGATCTTTTGGGGTAGATTTTGTTATCATATCAGTTAATTGAGCAATCATGATAATTGGTTTTTGTATAACTTCTATAAGCCAAGGAGATAACTTGATTTTCAACTAAATTTTCAATAAAATGGGATATCGTATGTCAGATAACGTTGCCATTGGAGAAGCTGATGAAACATTATAAAAATAGCGGACAAATATTTTTTTGTTACTGACTGTCTTACTGGTCATTGAACGCCCTTTTTTTCAAAAAAAAAAAAAAAATTGTGAAATGAACACCAATCACAGAAGTCCTGACTTGTGCGCATCAATTATTGTTGCGTTACTTGGACAGCTTGATTCTATTCTTGCAGCATGTCTTTCTTTTGCATAGACCGATCACATTGCCGTGATTATTTTAAATTATTGTCATGTGTTTGACAAAGTACATACTCCAGTGGTTCTTAATATATGATCTATTTAACTAATTTGATTAGATTAAGGAAGTTAGTTAAGTTAGTTAATATGACATATTTTCTCTGAAACACCCCGACCATCTTTCTTAACTCCCTCCCTCCTTCTTTTATTTGATTATTGTTGAGGGAGTATCAATAGGGGTAATTTGGGAAAAAGTTCATAAATATAGAAAATAGGTTTTATATTTAGGACCGACATCAACTCCCTAATTAGGTTCTATGTTAAAGACTGGAGTATCTATCTAATCTAAATATACACTAAATTTTGTGGGAAGCCATTTAAGTCAGTTGCTATTCATAAGGTCACAGATTAAACTTCATTTTGGACACCATGCCCTTATTTTTTTTTATTTATTTCAAATTTGAAATTTAATTCTCTCTCCTCTTTCTTTATTTTCATCTATACTCTTTCTTAATTTGATTGTGTCTAATTTTATGTATCTTGTGCAATGCACAGGTCAAAATTCTAGTTAAACTTAAAAGCCTAATATATATATAAAGTACCGTTTTTAGTCAGACCTGGTTGTTGAGTAATGGTGTAATCAGTTCAAGACCTTAAATTGCTTTGCCATGCATACAGGCACACCCTTGTGTGTGTAGGTGCACCTGCATGTGCATGCTAAATTGGTTATTGATGCTTTTTACGGTGATGCAGCTGCTATTGAAAAGGATTTATGGGCTACTGGAAGCGTGAATGATGAGTATTTGAGGGCCTTGAATGCTCTGTTTAGCAACTTCCCACGACTGAGAGCAACTGAGCCAGCAACACTGAGCATTCCCCATATGGTTACATCATTAAAGACGGGTTCGGAGGCCACTCAAGAAGCTGCCTTGGATGCACTTTTTCTTCTCAGGCAAGCTTGGTCAGCATGCCCAGCAGAAGTCTCAAGATCTCAGTCAATAGCAGCTGCAGATGCTATTCCTTTACTACAGTACTTAATCCAGTCTGGTCCTCCTCGGTTTCAAGAGAAGACTGAATTCCTATTGCAGTGTTTACCTGGCACATTAGTTGTGATCATAAAACGTGGTAACAACATGAAGCAGTCAGTTGGAAACCCAAGTGTTTACTGTAAGCTTACACTTGGCAACACTCCTCCACGGCAAACCGCGGTAAAGTGTTTTTATGACTTCATGCTTATTTACAAACTGCAATCTTGTGATTTTTCCTTTTTCCACTTTTTGTGGTCCATCTCTGTCCCAAAAAGAACAAAGAAAAGAAAAAGAAAGATAGAGGGATGGCGGTATCCAGGAGAGAAGAAATTAAATGATGACCTTTTTGTGTCTCTATGTGCTCTAGTACTTGGTGATATGGGTTTCACTAGGCTAGATTCAGATCTGTTTAGATGATAATTTATCGATTGTGGCCCATCGCTTGTTGAACTTGTTAGTCCTTTGAGAACTTAAATACTTGTATTATTTTCTATTTCTAGAGGAAATCATGCCAAAACTAATGATACGCACTTTCTGGTTAGCTGCCTAGAAAGAATTCCCGTTGACCTCCACATATACCGCTACAGTTCTGGAGCCATTCCGGTTAACCTAGATCAATTGAGGATTTGGTGAAGAGGGGATTATTGGGCCAATGATCAGAGTAGGAGTGGATAGGTCGCAATTTGGACCCTTTTTTTTTCAACTCCTGTTAAAATAATTTGAATTATTTTATGATTTGTTTCTTTATGGATGAGGAAGTGTGGTTTCCAGATTCTGGCCCCTCTCCTGCCAATTACTTAAAGTCCTAGATTACTTTGAATTTAATAACAAGTGTGATCTTCCCCAAATTGTGAGTGTATTATGTACAGGGACATCATGTTTTTTCTTGCTTCATTAAATTATTATTTTCCTGCTTATAATGAAACTTCTGTACTTACTTTGATCAGGTGGTCTCAACTGGCCCTAATCCGGAGTGGGATGAGAGCTTTTCTTGGTCCTTTGAGAGCCCTCCAAAAGGCCAAAAGCTTCATATTTCCTGCAAAAATAAGAGCAAAGTGGGAAAGGTAAGTTGGGGAAAACAATATTACATCATAAAAAAAGGGAATTACTATAAGCTCATAAGGAAGTGATTTAATTCCAAAAGTTCAATAACAATTGAGGCATGCAATGATAAATTTCGGTGTAGAAAATAACAAGAAGTTTATAGTACTCAGTTGTTATTGGGACTTCTTAGTAATTAAGTCCCTCCCTTAGAACCTCATAGTTATTTCCTATTTTAAAAAAAGTTGTATCAGTTTTCTTAGGTTTTCTTGTTTCTTCCTTCTCTACTGTCATTTGACATTTCTGTTGTAATCTGATGACAGAGTTCATTTGGGAAAGTAACAATCCAAATTGATCGCGTGGTAATGCTTGGATCTGTTGCCGGCGAATACACTCTTCTCCCACAAAGTAAAAGTGGTCCCCCAAGGAATTTAGAGATAGAATTCCAGTGGTCTAACAAATGATCCCACCCCATTATTGAGTTCTTTTTCAAGCTTCAAATATTTCCCATCATAGAAAATGTTTGGTGCGAAATTTTTGATCTGTTATTTATCATGTTGATGTGTATATATATATAGCAGCATTTGTTTTATTTTTGGCCTATAGTTCCACATCTAGCAGATTCTTTGTGCCAGCAAGTATTCTTTTGTAATCTGATAATTCTATTTCCAGTTGCCTTGTATAATTCTTGTGTGTTGTCGAATTAAGGAAAGATATTGGGCTTGTTATTACCTGTTTTCCTTTTTTGGAGTAGACCTCTCTCTCTCTCTCTCTCTCACGAGGCTACTGTACGGTGGCGGAGTTTGTCACATGCTGTTGTTTATAGCTAGAAAAAAATTCATATAGCCAATTTGTTGTATTATTATTTTTGGAAAGAAAATTCATATAAGATGAAATATATGCATTATAATATCAAATTAAAGTAATCATTTAATTAATACCTTGTATTAAAATGTAAAAATACCAAAAAAAATGATATATATTATTTGTTATCTTTATAAGTGACTAATAAAGGACCGGGCCCCACAGGTCAATTAATTAGCCCCACCTCCAATGGAGACCCGATGTTTTGTCTGACACGTAAAGATAAGGGTGGGGTCACCCGCGTGGCGTCTCCAATCATTAAGCTTTCAAATTCATAAATGCTAATCATAATAAAGATTTCCAATTAAATTAATTAATTCCATTCCTTAATTCTAATTCTTTCCCAAACTAATTACTACTACTAATATCTCTCAGGTTTATTTTTTTCTGAACACAGCGCGACCCCATTCTCCAGTATCTACTACTTCCACTGATAATGATACCATTCATTACCAACCCAACCCCGAAAAGCTTTACTTATAATGTGTCTCTTCCATGCTCTGTACCTCCTTCTTCGCTCATAAATCTTCCGTTCCGACCAATATTCCATTCTCTCTAAGCTCTTCTTACTCTTGTGACTTCGATTCAGTGCTGTTCTTTATCCCAGGAAGACTTGAAGGCCGATCGAGGCTTCGGAGTGGTCTCAGATCTTGGCCTAAAAGGCTCTTCCTGATTCCTCGCCATGGCCCCTCAGTGGCTGTTGGTTTGGGTAATGGCGTCCTTTCTCCACGGGAATGCAATGCCGATCACGTTTTCTGTGAGGCTGATGCATCGCTTCTCTGAAGAAATGAAGGCGCTCCAGTTTGCGAGTAGTGGTGGTGGTGGTTGTCGTAATATGTCTGATGGCTGGCCGGATAAGAAGAGTATGGAATACTACGAGGCGCTTGTTAGCGGCGATTTTCTCAGGCATAAGATGAAGCTTCGAGCCCCACATCAGTTGCTTTTTCCCTCTCACGGCAGCAAAACGATGTCGCTTGGAAACAACTTTGGCTGGTAAGCTTCTTCTTTTTTCTCTGGTATAAAGTGTTGTATTCGTGTGTTTTTTTAATTAAAAAATTATTGGAAATTGTTCATTGATGTCCAATCGTTGGCAGAGCTAGCGAACTAAGCTTTCAGTTACTATATTCAGAAAGAAAACTGAGATTTTTTTTTTGTTTTGCGAAAAACGATTGTAAGTTTCGAGACTCAGATCAAAGCTGAGAAATACCAGGCAAGTAATATCTAACTCTTTTAATCATGGAAATTATTCCCTCGGCTAAAAAAAAATATGGAAATTATTCGTTCTGTTTTTGTGGCCGAGTAGAAATTCTTCGGTTAGAGTAATGTCTTTTGCTTTTATGAAATAAAAAAATTCGCCCAAAAGTTTACATTTGTGTTAATGAGTACTCAAGTGGAAAATATTAATTTTTGAACAAATGTTGCTGAATAGTGAATAGTAGTGTTTATTTCTTTAGGAGCCGAAACCAGTTTGGTACGGCACGGTCTTTTGTATTGACGAAGCTTTAGGCTGAAGCATTCAAGTTGTTTTATGAGAGAAAAAGTAGAATAACCTTTTTTTTTTTAATGCATGTCTGATGTCTCGGATAATTTCTAAATAAATTTTTTCCCTGGAGCCTTACTATCGCTATACCAGTGAGGAAAGATATCTAACCACAAGTTATCATCTATGAAACTGAATAAATGTAAATCTTACAATATTTTTATTTTTTTCTTCCTGTCTCCTCAGGTTTCATCTTTATCTAAAGCCACCTTCTATTTGCTCATTGCATGTTTAATGTCCCTATTCTTTTTATAATAATGATTTGGCATATAGCATTCTTTTCATCTGTTTGCGAGGTTCTCAATTTTCCTTGTGCCATTTCTTAGGTTACATTACACATGGATTGACATAGGGACGCCAAGTACTTCATTTCTTGTAGCACTGGATGCTGGGAGTGATCTACTTTGGGTTCCATGTGATTGCATACAGTGTGCTCCTCTGTCTGCAAGTTACTATGCCAATCTGGTAGGCAAATCATTTAATGTTTTAATCCTCAACTGTTTGACTAGAAGACATATCTTATCTTAATGTATCATCATTGTTCTCTTTCTTCCCATTTGCATGGGAATTTTTTGTCACTTTCGTTGTTCTTGAGGTGCTCTTGTTCGATATCATGATGCCAATATTTTATTTTTTTGGGTTGACTTCTTTCCTAATTTTTCCTTGAAATTCCCTGAAGATTTTCGTTGCCCCGTTATTTCAATATGACTGCTACACATCTTTACCCAATGACTTTGAAGCTCAGACATGAGACTCAAGTATAGCTAGTTGAATGTTTTATCTTTTGTGATACTGGTGTGAGATTTCAGCCTTTGACAAAATTTGTCTTTCTAGTGATTTGATAGTCTACTGTGTAACAAAGATGCATGCCCTTGATCGAGACAGTCTTCATGCTGAATGTATAGTAACCTGGGAGAACACTTAATCTCTGCATATTTTTCAATGGAATTGTGAAGTCAAAGCTAAGACTAGGTAACAGGTTTAGCACTTATTTCCAATAATTGATTGGCAGGTGCTCCCTCATGTATGGGGCATGTATTATGCAGGATAGAGATCTGAATGAGTATAGTCCATCCCGATCAACATCCAGCAAGAATCTATCTTGCAGCCATCAGTTATGTGAGATGGGTTCCAACTGTGAGAGTTCCAGGCAGCAGTGTCCTTACACTGCCAATTACGTCTCAGAGAATACATCAAGTTCTGGATTGTTAGTAGAGGACATATTGCATCTTGCGTCAAGTGGTGATGGTGAATCGAACTCTACAGTTCATGCTTCAGTCGTTATAGGGTGTGGCTGACAGATCCATTGCTTCTCATTTGAGTGTTTTCCTGATGAATTATTCTTATAATTAGAGGATACCAACACATTTTTTACTCATCCATATTAATAAATTCAGGTGCGGTATGAAGCAAAGTGGTGGTTATTTGGATGGGGTTGCTCCAGATGGCGTTCTGGGTTTGGGAACCGGGGAAATTTCAGTTCCAAGCTTGCTTGCCAAATCAGGATTAATCCATAATTCTTTCTCAATGTGCTTTGACGATGATGATTCTGGTAGAATATTCTTTGGGGACCAGGGATCAGCCATCCGACAGTCTACTCCATTCCTGCCATTGGATGGAATATAGTATAGAACTCTATACTCTTAACTGAGTTTACAATCATTCACAACATTCAAACTATTTACAAAAATACCATCTTGTTATTTGTTATTGATTTAATTGGCCCAGTTCAAGATATGTTATTGGAGTGGAGGCATGTTGTATCAAGGATTCATGTCTTAAGATGACAAGCTTCAAAGCACAGGTTGATAGTGGAACATCATTTACATTTCTTCCAGGCCATGTTTATGACGCAATTACTGAGGAGGTACCTATGTTTTGTGAACTGTCCATGACTGTAAATTTCTTGTCAGTCATTTAATGTGATTTCCTTTGCGGCAGTTTGACCAACAAGTGAATGCTTCGAGATCTACCTTTGAAGGATCCCCTTGGGACTATTGCTATGCTTCTAGGTAAATTTAATTTCTAGTTTTGTCTTTATTTCTCTCCCCTTTTCTTATCTGTTTAGTGCGTAATATATCCTTGAACAGTTCCATTTTCATGCCTTTATGATTACTTTGCTTGTTTTTTTTTTGGATACAGTTCACCTGAGCTGCCCAAGGTTCCCTCCCTCACATTTACGTTCCAACAGAATAGCAGCTTTGTCGTCCATAATCCTGTATTTGTATTTTATGACGATCAGGTTGGTAGGAACTAACTTTCCATTGCTCGATCCTTTTGATTCGTTGATAAATAACCATGGTCTCAACTTGAAAGAAATAAAAGACTTAATTATAACATTCTGGCATAGAGTTTTGACCAGAAAATAATTCCGATTCTGAACAGTTTAGTTTGTTCTCACCCATGAGTGGACGTTTTTGGGCCCTAATTAACTTAGGCTCCTATAATCTTATCATTGCTATTTTTTGGTTACTGCCAATTTGTCCCAACCTGTTTTCATCTTCCACACTCTGTATATGGCCATATAGTATTTGATCTGCTTAGTTCTTTTTCCTTCACATTGCAGTTATTGGCACTCCTCTCTACTAAAGTGGACATGCAATGCAGATTTTCTTGAAAAGAATTCATATCCATGTCCTATACACGTTGCAAAACTCGATTTAGACTCTTCTAAAATTACACATACATTTTAGATTGTCATATTTTGGTGTCTGTTATGTTGTATGTCTATGTCAATGTCTATGCTTCCTAGAGCAAGAGTACGTAATTTCTAGTAGAACTAGGCTTTAGCAATTTTAGTGGGTTTTTCAAATCACAAATTTCTTTCTAAATACATTGGTGCTGCATAAATGCAACCAACTAGATAAATTTCAATGTTTTCAGCAATAGTTTATAAAAATGAAATAAATGATGAACATTGCTCCTATAATTTTTCTTTTTCTTTTTTTTACTTGGTATAAGAATATTTCTCCTGTAATTGGTGCAGGGAGTTATTGGATTTTGTTTGGCCATACAGCTAACAGATGGAGATATGGGAACAATTGGACGTAAGATTGAATATTTTCATTGATCTGAAAACTTGACTCTGAAAATCCATCATTGATCTTTAGACTGGTGAACTTTTTGCAGAGAACTTCATGACAGGCTACAGGCTGGTATTTGATAGGGAAAACATGAAGCTGTCCTGGTTGCGGTCAAGTTGTGAGTTTATTGTACTTCTTTGCGAATTTTATATACTATTTTCCGATCCTTAATATAAGAGTTAGTTGACTAATATGGGTAGATTGAGGAGTATATAATATAAATGCTTCTTAAGAATTTAGATTTAGTCATAATTTTAATTGATTTATTTAGCTTCCTTAATCTACTTAGAAAAGTCAACTAACTTTTATAATAAAGATTGAGAGAGTACACATTGTGCGCATCAAACCAAACCACCATCAATAGGCAAATGAAGGTATGAATCATTGATTTTCTTCTACGTGCATTTTGTAGGTGAGGATCTTGCTGGTAAGAGTATGTCCCCGTCAAATAAGACGCCGCCAAAACCCTTGCCGACAAATGAGCAGCAGAGGACCAATGGGCATGCAGTCGCTCCAGCTGTTGCTGGAAGAGCTCCCCACAAACCATCAACTGCTTCATCTCGGATGATGTCATGCCGACGACAACATTGGCACATTTGCTTGGTTCTTCTTCTTCAACTTGTAGTAGTAGCCTCTTTAAGGCTTTAAGGTTATCCTGTTACATCCGCATGCATTTTTATATTGTCTAGGTAGTATTACATGTATATCCATTTTGTCCCCTAGTTCTGTAAGTATTTTTAGATGTTTTAATCATCTGATGCTACTATTTTTACCATACCAGGCATTAGATTGATCGCAACTAGTGAATGATCATATTTTTTTAACTTCCTCCCTTGATGAGGTTGAGGCTGTATAATTTTATTTGTTTGGTTTTAATTATCCTTCTGTGTTAAGATTTTCTCGAACTGAGAACTCTATTATGCAGTTTGTGCTCGTTGCACAACAATGCTATGCTCCCCAAAAGCACAGTACGACGGTTTAAAGTTAAAATGCCATGGATTAAAAAGAAAGAGTTTTTGGTAGTAAGCAACAGGGGATCTGTTGACTGTTTCTGTATTATTTCCATAAATACTTGTTCGAAGAATAAATTTTTTGATAACATCTGTATTTAAGTATTGATACTTTTTATATATAAAAATGTATTAAGTATAATTGGGTAATTAATTCTCTGAACAGGTATTTTTGTGCATTTTTTCTCAATTTCATATGAAATTGATATTGTTTATAGAATATAGATCCAAAAGACTGTGTGATGAAACAAGATGCAAGTTGTATTCGAATACCGATTGAGATAAGCATGTGTTCCAAATGCTGCTGAGGAAATTGAAGGAGTTGACGTAACCACGTAAATGGGATTCATGACAAAAATATCAAATATAGCAAACATCATGAAATCTTAATTGAGTAGAATTGGTCATAGGAAAGGCCAATGGCATGAGGACTAGCGAAATAAAAGATTGCCTTACAATATATAATCTCACCTAATCTGCCAATAAGAATTATTATAGATAATAAAAAATAAGCTCGTATTCTATAAGGACGTGAGTTCGATTTTCGTTACTGTTATGAGTGTTTCTTTGGTAGGCAATTTTATAAGTCTATTGTAAGTGCTCTCTGAGTCCTGGGGCTGTCCCCTGACTTTAGTAGAAGACAGGTGCCAAACCCACCTAAATTTTTTTGTATAAAAAAAAATAATCTCACCTAATCCTCTCTTCATATGGAATGCCACCTGAAGTTGACTTCCCCCCCCCCCCCCTTCTCTCTTTTTGGGGCAAAACTCAAAAGACACCTTAATAAAGCCACATCACAAAATAAAAACAGCTTTTTGCGTCCCAACTTTGAATTTGTTGTTCAATGCCATAACCAAAAGGCAAGAACACGTTGTGGCGGTGACTAGTGCTGAATCTTTCTGAAAGCTTTTAAATTACTTTTCAGTCCAAATCGAATTTTGGTTTGGTGTGGGAAAGAAACAAAGATGTCAAGTATTGGACTGGGGAAAGAGAGCGTATTAGGGTTTAGTTTCCACTTTCTCTCATTTCCAAAAGAAAGTTGTTTTTTAGATGAACAAAAAGAATCTGGCATGCATATCTTAAAGCAAAAGAGAAAGGGTAAAAAATATGATAATCCAATGCCCTTGACCTTCAAGGAAAACAAACATGAATCCATGTGTCCACAAGAAGTTTCCAAAAAGCAGCAACTATCAGTTAATATTTTTCAAATTGAAGGGTCTCTTACTTATGCATTACTATCATTTATTGGGAATTTTTCTCTGGGTATGTGGTGTGATTCATGGACAGAATTAATTAACCTTCTTGTTCAAATAATCCATTGATAAACAAACATCTAAGCATTTGATACACTTTTTAAAAAATCTATTTACTTATATATACCAAAAGTTAAAAATAATCATAACATGTGTTAGCCCTAGTAGAATCCATAGCCACTTAAGCATAATGTTTTGAGTTTAAATATCTGATATTTTTAAGTTGAGTCTCTCTTTCAACATGCCAATGACAGATTGGGACCGCATCCCCTTTTATTCTCTCTCTCTCTCTCTCTCTCTCTTTTGGTCAACCCTTCTATTAATTCTCTAGTTAAGTCAAATTAGGTATTAAACTATGTATTACTCCTCCAGTCCTTAGATATAAGATTTAATTTAGGAATTGATCTTAGTCATAAATATAAAATTTATTTTTTATATCTATAAATGTTTACCCAAATTACCCTTATTGATACTCCCTTAATAATAATTAAGTAAGAGAGGGAGTTAAAGAAGATGATTATAATATTTTAGAAAAAATATGTTATATCAACTAATTTTATTAATTTTATTAATCTAATAAGATTTATTAAATAGATCATATAAGTACCAGAGGAGTACATAACAAAAAAAAATAGAGGACTAATTTATTAGTCTGATCAACCTATTTGAGATGAGTTTTAATCTCAAAAGTTGCTAAGAGAGAGAAGGGGGGGGGGGGGGGATAGTGACATCATCACATCACTGTCTGTAATTTCACTTCACATGGCTAATGGAATGCCTTTCAGCCTGCAACAAAGCAAACCAATTTGCAGAATTTAAACTGCAGTTAATTGTTCTACTCTGCTAGATTATCTTTGTTCTCAAAGAATATGCTGTACATCCTTTAAGTTTTCAATAATTTTTTTTTCACTCAAAAAAAAAAAAAGCAAACCACTTGTAATCAAAGTCCTATTTCCTCACCAAAGCCTTCACCGATATACGTATTATTTCTTCGTTGTGATGTATGCTTCTCACCCACTTCTTTTGTTCTGTATATCCAGTTATGGTCGATCATTTTTTTAAACCTTTTGGTCCTACCTTTTCAAAAGCGGCTGTAAATATATATATATATATAAAGGTTTATGCCTGTTATCATGAATTATTTTAATTGCTTCATTTGGATTTTCTTGTGAAATATCTCTGGAATGCAACTTGCTGTAATAATATTGCTAACCACTTTTAGTGACAAAGTATATAATAGATATGATCAATAATGATAAATATTACTGCATCATTCATCTCTTAATATAAGAGATAGATAACTAATTTAGATAGATTAAAAAACTAGTTATATTAATTATTTATAATAAATATGATCTAGTTTCCTAAAATATTATTTTTTATTATGACTATTCTTGTATAGAAAACTCTTAATATATACAATCAATATGAATGCTTTAAAAAAAATTATAAATTTAAAGAACTGAGTGAATTGATATATCATATTTAAAATTAAATTCAATCTTTTAACTAGTTCTTATATTATGTACGAGAGGGAATATTAATCAAAGGAAATCTATACACCAAAAAACCATGGTCGTAGAGGAAGAGAACATTGATTCTGCTCTTCGGAATTCAGTTTATTGAGTAGAAAGAAACATGGTTTTGATGAATAACCAAATATGATTAAATCATTAGAATATACTTATAAAAAATATTATTGTATTGAAATAAATAAATAATAATAATAAGTATGGGAAATGTTATTTCTAAAAACCCTAAAAAAGTTGAAACAGGCAAGACCTTAGTTAAGACTTAAGAGCAATAATGCTTATCTCTTTAATAGCGACTGCATATATGGCGCTGCGAAAGCATTGCCCTTTTTTTTTTTTTGGCATTACCTTTTATAGAATTTTTAAAGCAGTTATGACAATCCTTTTGTTTAATCCTATATGCATGTCTCTATTTAAGGGTCATTAGGAGGACATTTTGCCTTAAGGCTCAAGCAACATGTTCATTATTTTTACCCTTTCATAGAATTTGTAGTGAGTACTATAACTCATGACATATAAATAATATATAACATTTTATATTCCTCTTATCCTGAATCTAAGACATATTTAACTAATTTGATTAGATTAAAAAAATTAATTAATATATCATATTTTTTCTAAAATATCCTAACCATCCTCCTTAATTCCTTCTTTCTCTTTCTCTTACTTGATTATTATTGATGGAGTATTAATAGGACTGTTTTAGAAAATATATATATAAATATAGAAAATATATCTTATATTTAAGATTAAGATCAACTCTCTAATTATATTCTATATTAAGGACTAGAGGAGCATTATATATACTCTCTATCCGATCTTAATTATAAGTAAAAGCTACCTAAGTTTAAGTGTAATTAGTTAAAATCAGTTAATTATAAGTGTAATTAAATACTACCTAGGAGTATTTAATTTGAATGTTAAAATCAGGTTGCATGAATTATTCTTATTTCTTTAAATATTTTTATCTTATAATAAAAAAAAGTGATAGCTATTTAATTGAGCAAACTGTCGTTTTACATTGCCTTGATCATACCCTAAGCTTAAAGTGCAAGTTGCATATTTACAACTCAAAAGAAACTTGAATTTGGTGAAAGAGAAGGTGGATGTATAGTGCCACTAGCTAAATGAGCTTATTCATATATTTAGAAGACTGACAAAATGTAAATGAGATAGCATATATGATAAAGAACGGATTCGTATTCTATAAAGATGTGAGTTCAATTTCTTCTGTTATTATGAGGTCTTATTTGGTAGATAATCTCGTAAGTCCCCTATAAGTATTCTCTAAGCTCTAAGACTATACCCTAACCTTAGTAAAGCACCGGTGCCGAACTTATTTAAACTTTTCTTGTAACAAAAAAATAAAATGATAAAACTTAGTATATATTTTATATTGGTATTTGATTATTTTACTATTTTATACTAAAAATAAAACCCGGTATATGCACTATAAATAGAATTCATCCTCCATAAAAAATTCCAAAACCCCCTTTCATATTGCAAGGGGATTTGTTTTAGCTATAAGTATAACTAAGTGTCCCTGAAAAAAATATATTGTGATTAAAAGAAAGTAAATTTAATTAATTAAAAAATTATACAATCATCTTATGTACAGTATTATTAGATTATCATATCTAAGTATTATAAGTACAATTGAAAGATTTTTCTCTTCCCCAAGCTCCCTGATCCTTCAATATCACTTTATTCTTCTTTTTCATTTTTAATTATTTCAAGTTTTGATAAAACGCCAATGATAGAGGGTAGCATCAAATATGTAGCCTTAGTTTGCTATTTTCTTTCTGAAATTTGTTGGGTAAAATTGGGGGGGAAAGTTTTCATTTATGAAATTAATTGATGAAAAGGACCTAAATCAGAATAGTACTCTGTCTGTGATCTTTCTCACCAATTAAAGTTTTGAATGGGTACTTTTCTACAATTTGCCTTTTTTGTTCTCCTTTATATAAAATTAATTGAAGAGTAATTAATTGGCAAAAGTAGGGTTGTGGGGTCCACGCCTTTCCACTGTTTGAATCTGATGAAAATGAAAAGCCCTCTCTAAAT